>JAFEKR010000005.1:1258176-2516352 GCA_019022495.1 Epichloe hybrida
TGCGTTAAAACGAGACTTGCTCATGGGCATCTTCGAAGCTGGTTTCGAAAAGCCCTCGCCGATCCAGGAAGAAGCTATTCCCGTTGCCCTGACCGGACGGGACATCTTGGCCAGAGCAAAGAATGGAACGGGCAAGACGGCGGCTTTTGTTATCCCCACCCTGGAGCGCATCAATCCCAAGGTGTCAAAGATACAATGTTTAATTCTCGTCCCTACTCGTGAGCTTGCCATGCAGACGTCGCAGGTTTGCAAGACTCTTGGCAAGCACCTGGGCATCAATGTCATGGTCACCACCGGCGGTACCGGTTTGCGTGATGACATCCTGCGTCTGCAGGAGCCCGTTCACATCGTCGTCGGAACACCCGGCCGAATCCTCGATCTCGCTGGAAAGAATGTTGCCGACCTGAGCGAATGCCCCATGTTCATCATGGACGAGGCGGATAAGCTTCTCTCAGTCGAATTCACCCCTGTCATCGAACAGCTCCTTCAGTTCCACCCCAAAGACCGCCAGGTCATGCTCTTCTCCGCTACCTTCCCCCTCTCGGTCAAGGATTTCTCCGACAAGAACATGGTCTCCCCTTATGAGATCAACCTCATGGACGAACTCACCCTCCGCGGCATCACCCAATACTATGCTTTCGTTGAGGAAAAGCAAAAGGTTCATTGCTTGAACACACTCTTTTCCAAGCTCCAAATCAACCAATCCATCATCTTCTGCAACTCAACCAACCGAGTCGAGCTTCTCGCCAAAAAGATCACCGAGCTGGGTTATTCATGCTTCTACAGCCACGCTAGAATGCAGCAGCAGGCCCGCAACCGCGTCTTCCACGATTTTCGCAATGGCGTTTGTCGAAACCTGGTGTGCTCTGATCTCCTCACCCGTGGTATCGATATTCAGGCTGTCAATGTTGTCATCAATTTTGATTTTCCCAAGAACGCCGAGACATATCTACATCGCATTGGTCGATCCGGCCGTTATGGCCATCTTGGTCTGGCTATCAACCTGATCAATTGGGACGACCGTTTCAACCTCTACAACATCGAGAGGGACCTGGGTACTGAAATCCAGCCCATTCCCTCGAGCATCGATAAGAGCCTCTACGTTTACGAGAATCCGGACTCCATCCCCCGACCAATTTCCAACCTTCCAAAAAACGCCCAGCAGCCTCTTCAGCAGGGCACGTTTCCTCAGCAACCCATGCCACAGCAGCACGGAAACTGGCAGAGCCAGAATGCCCACCACAACAACTTTAACGGTGGCCGTGGTCGTGGTCGTGGTCGTGGCTACCGAGGACGCGGGAGCGGTGGCGGAGGCGGCGCTGGTCGCGGTCGCGGCCAACTTCGCGAAGCCCAATCATAGCTTCATTCCATGTTGGAGGGGGGGGGGAGGGCAGAAACGTGGGTAGTGATGTGAGGCGGCGGGTGCTTCTTTGCACTCATCTCCGTCCTAGTTTGAGGGAGTTGGGGTCGACAGATGTGCACAACGAAGGGAGTCGATTCATCTTTTTTATTTATTTGTTGGATTGTACATTATTCGCACGTTTTTCGGGGGCGAATTGGCGGAAACGGCGAAGCGGACTTGATTTGCTCTTCTGGCTGACATGGGCCTTTGTCAGGCTTCACGCCAGAACCATATCCTTTCCCCTTAGCGTGCACCTTTTTCTTTCCGGCGCACTCTGGAAGAAGGACCGACATTCCGAGACCAATGTGCTCTCTCGGACGAGGATTTTGCCATTCCTTCTCATTCTTTCATTCTCATATCCGACTCCGATTCTGCATTGGCTCAGCAGTCGTTTTTTTGATCCCCTGTCTGACTTGTGGTAATTCCCTTTTGGGTTGACTCTGAGATGGAATATGATGCCGGGAGATGTTTGCCTACATGTTTCCCGCGAAGCGTGCATTATACGAAACGACGAAAAACAAGTTTGAAACCAAAAGAGGGATTTGCAGCACACATGTCATGGACACAAAAAGACGCAGCTGTGGCAAACTTATTGGCGTAGCTACTGCATTGGACTGGTGTTCGCTACGAGAGCTGGGCGAAGAGGCGTATCAGGTTATCATTGTGGATATCATTCTTCTCCTTTTTTTTTTTTTTTCCCTTGTCTTGTCTCGTCTCTCGAGAAGCTGGAACCAAAGTTCTGACAACTTGTGGTACATGGGAATGGTAGGGAAACAGGACGACGGGTCGGGGATAGCGGGGGCTATGATACCACTTATGACACTACGTTTACGAGCAGGGCCGGATCTGGTTTCGACTGAAATGCCATGGGGAAAAGGCATCAGAAGGGGTTGGGGGGGGGGCTTGAACTCTGGCAGGCGGACCAGACAAACACTGGACGACTCGGATGATTTATCTGGGCAATGTGTTTCTCTCAGACACGGATATGTGAGAGGGCAAGTTTACACACGGGAGTCTGAGGAGCAAGTTGGGGGCGAGGAAGGAAAGGAACTAAAACTTTCTAAAAAAAAAAAGCTTTTTTTTTTCTTTGGGACAGGACGCTGGGCTGGCTGGACAGCTTTCGGATCAGTCGTGGCTAGACGGGGAAGTGAGCATTTGCGGCCAGATATGGCGACATGTTTCTCGATAGCAGAGGGGCTGATGAGATGAACAGCAGCAGCAGCAGTAGCAGTAGCAGTCTAGCAATAAGAAGAACAATTCTGTCTCACTCTTGTCCAGCATGATGAGTGGCAGTCATGATCATGGTTGGCAAAGTCGGACGTGCGTGAGATGTAAGCTTACACATGTCCAGGACGCAGAGTAGGCAAAATAAAAATAAAAACATGCAAGGAAACTAAGAAGATTACAAACTCGGCCTTGTGTAATTATTATTTCCTAGTGGATTGGGAGCCGGTTAAAAAGTCCCTTTTGCGAAAGCCACGCACTGGATTTATCTTTCATGGTTCACTAGGGAGTAACTACGGAGTAACTACGGAGTAACTACGGAGCACAAGGTGGCCGTGTCTGAATGAAAAGAAGCTCACTTCATCTTGCCCCGTAGCGCATCGACTTCTCTTTGCAGCGCGTTCAGGTCCGCCAGGATATCTGCACTCTTGCCCGGGGGGGCCGGGAGATGCGGAGGAGGAAGAGGGCCCTCGCGGGACGGCTTCTCCGAGGAGGTGCGCCGGCTTGGTGCCTCGACGTTGTTGAGGCTGGGAGGACGACGACGGGTGCATGGGTGTCGCGCCGGTGGTGGAGGGGGGCGCGCTGGGAATCTGATACCGGGACCATGTTGGGGGTTTTCGGGCGAAGGAGGGGCCGAGTTTGCGGGCTCGTCTTGATGGGGACATGTAGATGTGGATGTGGATGTAGATGCGTGAGCCGCCGTGTTGGATGACGAGACGCTCGGAGCAGCAGATGACCATGGTTGGCTTGTTTGCTTGGACGCCATGTGAGGTCGCCGGGGTGGAGGTGGTGCCGGTACTGCTGCTCTGATGCTGCTGTCGGAGCCAAGGGCAGTCACGACGACTTCTTCTGCAAAAGTTGGCCGAGGGCCGCCTTCCGAGTCGGCCAGCTTGCTGTCGGATCTTGCGTGTCCTCGCGGTGGAGGCGGCGTCGGTGCCGGCTTCTTGATGGTATTGGAGCGTGGCCAGGTAGACTCGGCGTGTGGTTGTTGTTGTGGTTTCCATTTGTTGTCCAGGACGTCTCTTGCGTCTCGTGCGTCTCGTGCGTCTTGCGGCACATGTGCCGACTCTTGCTGTATGACTGAGATTGATTTTCCATGCCGAGAGCTCGGGGGAGGAGGAGGGGGGGGTTTTCTGTCCTGTCTGATCTGCTGTGAATGTGGCATGCTCGGGCCACCCTCTTCTTCCTCCCGACCCTCGGAAGACTCGGCAGAGGTGTCGTCATCGAAGCCGCCATGGATGATTTCGGGCGTCGCAATTGTTTCCGACGTTGACGTGGCAGTTGCCGACTTTTGAGCCATGGACTCGTGGTCAATCATCGGCGGCACAGACGTCGCTTCGTCGCCAACACGGCCTGTCAAAAGCAGGGTTTTGAAGGCATCGACATTCAGCGATTTTCTCCCGGCATTCGCAGCCTTGAGCACCTCTCCTTCCTCCTTTCTCTCTTTCTGCAGTTCTTCGGATCCTTCAGTTTCCAGGCAAGTCTTGCTAAATAGGTTTGCAGGGGCACTGTTGACGGCAACCCTGTCTCGTACATGCTGGTTTTGCTGCGGCGCAGGCGGCGAGGTAATCGTGCTGTCGCGGTCGCGGTCGCGGTCGCTCTCGTCGGTGCATGTTCCGCTGAAGGGGTCAAACGTGGGATAGTAGTTTGTATAGCTGAATGTGTCGCCCGAAAGCGTTCCGGGCGGCTTGAATCCGTCAAGCTCGTCCCATTCTGGGGAGTCGGGCGATAATGGTGGCGGTGATAGCACCCGGACCTTCTTGACGGGCTTGCTCTTCCTGTCGCCAGAGGCAAGAACATGGTCGCTGCGCATGCTAGACTTGGGCGACCTGGTGCGGGAGGTGTCAATGATCCCGGGTGTCTTGGGTGTCTTCTTGCGGAATGGATTGGACGACATGGCTGGCGGTATGGCGCCAGTCTGCTTGCTTTGCTGGCCTTGCAGTATACGCCTCAGGTGAGATGAGGGAAGGCTGCTGCAGATGGCAGGTTGGTGCCAGGTCGTCGTCGTCGTCGTCGTCGTCGTGATGGTGGCGGTGGCGGTGGTGATCAGCGCTCTGATCGGGGGTGGTCGGGGGCAGCGGCAGATTGGGTAAAGGCCGAGTGCGAAGCGTTGAGCCGAGGCGTTAATCAGGTCTCTTCAACATGGTCGGGCTCGTCGCCGGCTTGTTGCGAGGGATCGCAGCATGTTCTATCCGAGTGTGAAGCAAACCAGAACGCAGAACGCAGAACGCAGAACGCATCGAGGCAAGACTGTTTGTTCCTCTGCCGCGCGCACTGAGAAGACCGAGGATGGGGCGTTGGAGGGTGCCTGGTGTGGTATTTGTAGAATGGAATGACATCACCACCACTAATCCGTAGATAATGTAGATAATGATAACCGACCGTTCTGGTACGCTCCACCAAGCCACCCGACACCAGACGCCTGTGCCAAAGTGGCAGAGCGGGCGGGTCCCGACGTGGCATCGTGGCATGTCGTGGCATGGACTCGAAGAATCGAAATCCACATGCACACGCACACACACACACACGTGGAACGTTGATGCACTGAGCATGTACACATGTTCACACTATTGCATTAACTGACTTTGCTCCTCGGGCGGTGAGCAGTCATGAGCATTCCATGGCTTGCCGCCGACGTATGTACTAGGCAGATGGTGAGATGAAAGTTTCGAGAGGCCGACATGACACCTCTTGTCCGCGTTGCCAAACATGAACATTCCAAGCACCAGGAGAAGTGGCTGCATATCACAACAACACTTCTCAAAGACAAGAAGAGGCATTCAATCATACACTACATGGTCATGCACTACATGCGGAGGTAGCGGCCGGTCTCCCGTGGTTAATCCATCACTATAGGGTAGTGGTTTGTTGCTGCCTGCCGTGCACAAGTTATCATCATGTACGGATTATTATGTACGCACAAACCAGGGCGCGAGCATAACCCACGTGACCGCATTGACCACGCTGTAAACAAATCCATACTACATAGCGCGTCGTCGCCAACATCACACATGGGAAATAAAGCGCGCAAAAAAATTCAAAAAAACCAGCACGATTCAGTACGCCCAGTACGCCCAGTACGCTTGCAGTCATTGCGTGTCAGTTCCCTTTTTCCATACTGCTCATACGTGTGGTATATAATTACATTTAGCGCCAACCACCCAATACTGCAAAGGGCACGCAAGACACTGCCACTTGTCGCCATCCTCGTGAGAGAAGCCGCGTAGAATCCAACGCCTTTTCCCCCGTATAGTCAACGTCGAGAATAAGAAAAAAAAGAGAACATACTCGTCGAGAAATGTCAGGATCCGGTCATATAATTGAGAGGAACTTGCTCTCCGACCTGGCGTGACGACCGTTTGCCCCTACAAAGGGGCATTATGCCGCCCTTCTCTCAAAGAAATTGTTCACATGCAATTGCCATCGTCTTCATACCCTGTGCCGCGCGTGCGCGCGCAACGAAACAAGCCACATATCCTCCTAGTCGCTCCAGCCCAAATGGCAATAATCCCGACAAAACCAACCTCTCCCTAGCCGTGTCCTGAAAATTTCAAATCCCAAAACGCCGTAGTTCTTTCATTAAACAAGAAATTGAATTTGATCGACACAAAGAATAGGGTCGCCTATGCCTTGGCAGCAGCCGCCTTCCTAGGAGCGGCAGCCTTCTTTGGCGCAGCAGCCTTCTTAGCAGTAGGCTTTGTCGTCTTAGCGACACGGCCAGTACTGGTCTTGGTCAAAGCAGAGTCGGTCTGCAAACCCGTCAGTATATTGTCTGAGCAGCCAGAATAAAACGTGCAATGAGCCTACCTTTGTGGCAGGAGTCTTCTTGGTAGAAGTCGTGACAGGCGTCTTCTTAGGAGCGGCGGCCGCCTTGGGAGCGGGGGCCTTCTTCTCATCCTTGGCAGCGGTGGCGGTGGACTTCTTGGGAGCGGCCTTCTTAGCAGCGGGTTTCTTGACGGTCTCCTTCTTGGCGGCAGGCTTCTTAGGCTCAACCTTCTTCTTGGCCAACTTGGTACCGCCAGAGGGACCCTTGGGTTGAGCGAAGACGCCCTTTTCAACACCGTTCTTCAGGGCCTTGTTGAAGAGTGAATCGAACATGTTGGCCGTGACAGTGGTCAGGTTGTTGTTGGCCTTGACATACTTCTTCAGAGACTGACGGCTGGAGCCATTGCGGTCCTTGAGCTGTGTCGAGCTAGTTAGCACGACTGAACGGGTGAGACACTCGACCAAAGAGAAACCAGCATGACTGAAGTGGATGGCGAAGATGCGACGATGATGATGACAGAAGGGAATCGTCGACAAGCCACGTCAATCACGATGACACATAACCCTCCTGCACAGAATGCGCCGGGGGAGAAGCAATGATACACGTACGTTAACAATGGCATCCGTAATCATGTCCTGTTGTGAGAATTAATACCGATCATGTATTCGCAGAAAGAAGCCGACTCAACGGCACGCGACATACCTGGTAGCTAGCATGGGTGGGCTTAGCCTTGGGGGCAGCACTGTCGACCTTCTTGGGAGGCATTGTGATGGATTGGTGATTGGAGGTTGAGGGAAAACGTGTTAGTGATGTTGGCGGGCTTGTTTGCAAAAAACAAAACAGGAGAAAAAAAAGAAGAAGAAGACGCGACTGAATCTGCACTGGCGGAGGGAGAAGAAATGAAGCGGATTGTATAAAGGATGAAGATCAAATGGAAGCAGGAACAACCAGGATCGACCAGGTCGGGCGCGTGGAGGGGATGGGGCTTGTTTATATATTGGGCGGGGGGAGGAGCGCAATCAGTAGCTCTTGCCTTGTGGGAGAGGTCACAGAGCCGGCGCAGGCACAGGCACACAAGACACCAACACACCAGCAGACCCTGCGTGCTTGCAAGCCGCGAAGGGGACCCGTCAAAGCAAAACGGGACTGAGGACTGGGATGGGGGACCGGCTCACCCCCCCCGAGCTCGAGCTTCTTTTTGAGTCCGCGACAAAAGTGTGCTCATGTGCTCATGTGCTCATATGCTCATATACTCCTAAACTTCCATTGCTGTTGCCATGACTGGTCATCTTGTTGCGCCCTGGGGGTGCCTGCAAGCAAACAAGACGAGCTTGAAAACCCAACAAAATAGTGGCTGGCGCAGCACGTTGCATCTGGCTCTCGAACAAAGTCGGGAGCTACGGAGTACATACGGACAACTTTGCCATGATACCGTGGTCCAGATGTTCTGCTCCCGGCCGGGGGGGGGGGCAGATTTGCGTTAGCGCCATGGTGCGCCACATCAGGCGGCTTGTCTGCACCAGCTGTCGGGACTTGATTAGCTACTTGGTCCGATACCTGACATCAGTCCTCCATTAGGCGCATTCGAGGCAATCTGTTAGGCTTCATCCAGCCACACTGAAGTACCTCTGCCACGCGCTCCTCTGTACTCTCCAAGTCCCCCTCTCGTCCATCCCTCCAAAAATGACATGGGTGGGGGTGTTATTATGGACCCAAGTAAAAATCGGCGTACCCGCCCCGGAACCATTTTTCTGATTGGTCGGCGCTCAACATCACCTCTTCGCCCGAGTACCTTCTGCGTGATCTGAGATGGGGTTGAGCAGCGACCGCCCACCACCCTTCGACATTGGATGTTCCCATTTCCTCTTCCTTCTTTCTCGCTTTGCATCCCTTCCGCCGTCTTTTGCGGATCTGACCCTCCATCACGATTTGCATGAGTCATTTATTGGCCATTTCCTTTTCGTAAAAAAATTGTGCCTAGCCGACATGACATCCCCATTATAGGTGCGGACGTGTGGCCAGATCATGGTCTCCTCGCTTGTTGTTGTTGTCGCGCTGGCCTCAATGTCGCGTGCCGGACTGCCATCGACTCGGCCACTCTTGTGATCGTCGGCTAGTTGTATATGGCGTAGATTGTTTGTCGCTATCAGGCGATGCTAGTTGTTTGTCCATTCCTGCGTGCTATGCACCTCTGGTTGTGGTTCTTTTCCAAAGTCACTTTTCGGCATGGCCAACGCAGATGGGTCCGCCCACACACACAACCCCGCCTACAATTATCCTGAAGCCATCTACACCAATGTCTTCCGCAAGCAAGCTTACGAGCAACGAAGCCGGTAAATTGAGTGAATTCAGTTTTTGAATCTTTATGTGAAATTGGTCAGGTTCCGCAGCACGCATATTCTGTTACTTCAGCTCATACGGGCCTGGCGTTGGCCATCTGCGAAGGCCAAGAGGTTGGGATGCGACCGGCGCGTTTGAGGTTTGGGTCGACAACGTTTCGGATGCAGTGTCGCATGGCTCTCAATCTTGCCAAAAACGAATGTCAGATATACTTCTGTGATGCTCTTTCCCTCATTCGATCAGTTCAGTATGACTGATACGTAGGCGAAACAATATTTCTGTAACATTGTGGTGGTGGAAAATTTCACTTTACCTCGTGGCGTGCATCTGGCGGTCAGGATTTGTGTCGCGACCGCGACCGCAGGCGCACAAACACAGCGAAGGGAAGCAACGAAGCAACAAATGCATGGACTGATTGACTTGTAAAATTGTTTCCTTAGCCATCCTCGGCGATAAGCGGTGTATTGTGATGAGAGTTCTACGTTATCGCTGCTCCTGTGCCATCTTTCGTTGTCCCCTCCTCGGAGCCCGCGATGACTTCACTCTAACTACGCGTCTCGCTTCGATGGATATCAGGTCCGCGGACTCGGGCAGCAACACACTAACTCTTCTCAGTTAAGAAAAAAAAAAAACAGAGCAGAAAAACGGGAACCTCCAATCCTCCATCCAAGTACATTGATCATCTTCCACCCTCAGCGCGCACAATGGGGGCTCACGGGTAATGCACGCAAAACCCCCAACAAATAAAAGTGAAAAATGTGGCTTCTGTCAGCATGAAGCGCAGATATATTACCATGACCACGCTATTTGAGCTCAAAAAAGTACAGAAAAGGATGAAAATAACTCTCTCGATTGGAATACACAGCTTCCAGCACTCGTTGGCATTCCATCCGTGCTGCACGGCGCGCGTAGTGTGAAGTTTCTGCCTGATTCATGGTCAAAGTCGAGCGAAACCAAGACGATGCAGATTGATATCAACCGACAATAACTACGCCGAAATGTCTCCGATGATGCTGAACAAGGTCGCTACAGAAGGCTGCACATCGTGCAAAGCCAAATTCAGAACGACAAGTTTCCACACTATTTGCCCGACATTTGCGACGACTCCGTGTTCTCGCACTGCCAACCAGATGCCTCTCTCAGCTCTCTGTCTTGTAGTCAAACCACTCGACTTACACGAGGTGTCGCGGGTGGGGCCAGGTCGGAGCGCATGTGACTACGCACGTGAGGAGCTGGCATTCTCATGGAGCATTTTCCTGACGAGTGACGACAACTCGGTAGATGCATGTCTGCAAGCACACCCATGTGGACCATGTGGACCATGTGGGGGGCGGTTTCCCTCTGATGAACATTGATGAACATGTACATACAGGGCCGCCGTCTCAGAGTCTGAGGCAGGCGGCTCCCGCTTACATATGTATCGAAAAGGCCAGCAAAGCAAAGCAAGCGCCAGTGGCCACCCATTCCCCGTTATCATTCAACGATTTAACAATATTCATTCCTTGTGCAGATTTGGACCCCGACTGCGGCCACGAGAATATGGCAGCCAGTCGATGTTCATAATTCGCTCAAATTCGCCTGCTTGATCTCAGATCTCACTTCCACTTGCATAACACAGCTTGTTGGCGCACTGCGGACTAGCTGGCCTGGGTGCCTGGCTGGCTGCCTTTGCGACCCCTCCCCCTTGTGAACCCTTCCGCACCCTTCCGCGACCAACATCTCCTTTCCCCGGCCAGAGGCTTGCTCACGCAGACCTTCTCCCTCACGCGCCGACTCTTCTCTGGTAATGGCCGACTACTCGCAGTATCATGCCCTCGGCCAGGGCTTAAGTGCCGACCCCAACGACCCGAATCGAAATTATGCTCCTGGACAACCACCCTTTCAGCAACAGGCTCCTGGATATGGAGCTCCTGGAGCTCCTGGACCCTATGACATGCAACAGCAACAGCAATATCAAAGCCAGCAACCACCGCCGCCGCATATGGGAGGGCCTCCTGGCGTAGGAGCTGGCTATGGGATGCCCCAAGGCCAGAACCTCCAAGGTGGCTTTGCCCAACCTGGACCCGACGCTGCTCTCGCTGCACAGATGGGGAGCATGAATTTGGGACACGGACAGACGACCGTTCGAAAGAAGAAGAAAGATCGCCATGCCTATCACACGGTTGAGCCTACGGGCTCTTCCCAGGCTTTCAATGGTATGCCACCGTCTGGCTCCAATGCGAACCAATTCATGCCCAGTTCTGTCCAAGGACAATCTGGTGCTCCTGGGTTTGGTGATCAATTTGGCAGCCCGCAAGGTACGCCCCAATACATGAACGCGAACCAGTTCCCGACTCCGGGTAATGCTTCGTTTACCCCAGGAGCACCCGCATACTTTGCTTCTGGCAACGGATCTGCAGACGCCGCCCCCAGCATCTCGACATCTGGGCCTACCAAGGTCTCGTTGGAAGACATGCCGAGCATTCCCATGTTTCGCGACATTCTTCAGGCAGATTACTTCAAGCAAATTTATCCAACCTTCGAGCGTCATGTGCCACCTCCTGCGACCGTCTCATTTGTTGCCTACGATCAGGGCAATGCCTCCCCGAAATTCGCTCGATTGACCTTGAACAATATTCCTGCCACGTCGGACGGTTTACAAGCTACCGGTCTCCCGCTTGGATTACTATTGCAGCCCCTGGCGCCGCTCCAAGCCGGCGAAGCGGAGATTCCTGTGCTGGACTTTGGCAACGCGGGCCCTCCACGATGTCGTCGATGCCGTGCGTACATTAATCCCTTCATGATGTTCCGATCTGGTGGCAACAAATTCGTTTGTAACCTGTGTACTCACCCCAACGACACACCCTCCGAGTATTTCTGCGCCATGAGCCCCCAAGGCGTTCGCGTGGACCGAGATCAGCGCCCCGAACTTCACCGCGGCACGGTCGAGTTCGTCGTGCCCAAGGAATACTGGACACGAGAACCGGTTGGATTGCGATGGCTCTTTGTCATTGATGTCACGCAAGAATCGTACAACAAGGGCTTTTTGGAGACTTTCTGCGACGGAATCTTAGCTGCTCTCTACGGAGGAGAATATCAAGGAGAAAGTGATGAGAATGGCGAGCCTAAGAGACGGGTACCTGAAGGAGCCAAGGTTGGGTTCGTCACCTATGACAAGGACATCCACTTCTACAACATGCATGTAAGTCTACTCGACGTTGAAAGTCTGGAGTCTCAAGAAAAATACAATCATCAAGATAAACTACTCATCTTCTCTGAAATCATTAGGCTGGCCTTGAGCAACCTCAAATGCTCATCATGCCCGATCTCGAGGATCCATTCCTGCCCCTCGGCGAGGGCTTGTTTGTCGACCCGTACGAATCCAAGTCCCTCGTCACTTCCCTGTTGACGCGACTACCTGAAATATTCTCCGAAGTCAAGAATCCAGAACCTGCTCTACTTGCTACCCTCAACGCCGCTTTGGCAGTCCTGGAGACGACTGGCGGCAAAATTGTATGCTCGTGCTCTGCTTTACCTACTTGGGGCCCGGGCAGGCTGTTCATGAGAGACGACGGGAATCATCCCGGAGGCGAGCTTGATAAGAAGTTGTACACCACGGAGCACCCGGCGTGGAAGAAGGTTGCTGAGAAGATGACGGCCGCAGGAGTCGGCGCAGACTTCTTCCTTGCTGCTCCTTCTGGAGGTTATTTGGACATCGCCACCATCGGTAAGAATTTGGCAGACATGAAAACGCCCTCGGTGGACGAATGCAAGCTGACATACTGCCCATGTAGGCCATGTTGCAGCCACCACTGGTGGAGAAACTTTTTACTACCCTAATTTCATCGCGCCGCGAGATGGTCCCAAGTTGTCAGCCGAGATCAGTCACACAGTTACTAGACTCACCGGCTTCCAAGCTCTGATGAAGGTTCGATGCTCCAATGGCCTGCAAGTTGGTGCTTATCACGGCCATTTCATACAACATACCTTTGGGGCCGATCTGGAAATCGGCGTCATCGACGCAGACAAGGCTCTGGCAGTGTCATTCAGCTACGACGGCAAACTCGATTCCAAGCTGGACGCTCACTTCCAATCAGCCTTGTTGTATACCACACCCTCCGGTCAACGCAGAGTGCGCTGCTCCAACATCATCGCCAGCGTGAGCGAAACCTCGAAGAATTCCGGCATGAGGGAGCAAGACGTTCGAACATGCATGGAGTTCGTGGACCAAGACGCAGTGATTGCTCTTCTCGCCAAGGAAGCTGTTACCAAGCTGGCAACGACGTCGACCAATCTCAAGGAGATCCGAAACTGGATGACGGACCGGACGATTGATGTCATGGCATGCTACAGAAAGAACTCGACCCAACAGCATCCTGCCAGCCAACTCGTCATGCCCAAGAGACTAAGGGAGTTTTGCATGTTCATGCTTGGACTCATCAAGTGCAGAGCCTTCAAAGGTGGCGTCGAGAGTTCGGACAGGAGGGTCCACGAAATGCGCATGGTACGCTCCATAGGTGCCCTGGAGCTAAGTTTGTATCTCTATCCTCGCATGTTGCCTCTTCACAACTTGCAACTGGAAGAGGGCTTTGCGGATCCAGAGACAGGCCACCTGAGGCTACCACCTTCAATACGAGCATCCTTGTCGCGCATTGAACCCGGCGGTGTATACCTTGTCGACAATGGCCAGCAGTGTTTGTTGTGGTTCCATTCTCAAACCTCGCCAAACCTGGTTTCCGATCTGTTTGGAGAGGGCAAGGACTCACTCAGGAGCCTGGACGCATACACATCTTCCTTGCCTGTTCTGGAAACGCATCTGAACGCACAGGTCCGCAACATTATTGAATTTCTCAAGACGATGCGAGGCTCCAAGGGGTTGACCCTCCAGCTCGCAAGACAAGGAATCGACGGGGCCGAATTTGAGTTTGCCCGCATGCTGGTCGAGGATCGCAACAACGAGGCACCAAACTATGTGGACTGGCTGGTCCAGGTGCATCGAGAAGTCCAACTTGATGTACGATAACGATATAATATGACTCATCCCTCTTCTTCAGACCACCTCCCTTTGTTTCAAGTTGGTTAGGCTAACAAAACACGTACGTTGCAGCTCAGCGGCCAGCGCAAGAAAGAAAGCGAATTTGATCTGAACGCCATGTCCAATTTTACTGGGCTCCGACCAACAATGTGGTGACATCTCAAGAACATGGCCAGATAATAGACGGAGAAGAAGAACGAGAAAAAAAAAAAAAAACCCCCCGCACATCCGGGAGGGGAGTGGATGAGGAGGCTTGTGTAACATGTACAGAAATGAGATGTGGAAGATGCAATATATGCGAGCCCGAAAGGACGACGTGATCAACGTAACCTCAGGCCCCGTGACACCGTACATCTCGACGCTCGATGCAGTTGTGCAACAGCTCTTCCCGTCCAGGCTACTCTACCCGTGTATCCCTTCCTTCCAAGTTCCAAGTTTCACTGGAACACGGCCATATTCAGGCTACGCCCCTTGAGCCGCCCAAGGGGGTTTCCGCCCCGCCTTGTCCCCCACGCAAAAGAAGGAAAAGAGCAAAAAGTCTGCTCATATTTTGCATCATCACATTTCATGTGTGCAGCATATATGCACGCAGGAACGAGTCCGGAGGGTTTGGTGGCAGTTTTTCACAATTTTGCATCACGTGGAATTCGGGTGGTGGGATGGTGGTGGGGGAGTCATGACATGGGGAGGAATGATATCGAATAGACATGAATGGTTGAAGAAGAAGAAAGAAAAAAGGAGGATGGGAATGTGATGGGGAGCTAGCTAGTCACAGGCGGCCCGCCATTCCCGTCAATGTTAGTCCAGCCCCTGTCATGAGCTGGTCGAGCACGCGCGCCCGCCATCTGGGATATGCCCCTTTTTTAAACTTGTTCTGTTCATCTCCTGCTTAGCTGTTTTGGCAAACATGGTTGTCGCTTGAGAATCATGGATCCGGCCCAGATGGGCACTTGCGATGAGTAAACGCCGAGTGAGAGTAAGGGGCAAATGAATCACGGAGGAGCCAGGTCTACGGTTCGGCGACTCTGGCGACTTCTGAAGTTTATCAGACTCTGCGCAGCATGGGTGGCGAAATGGTTCTGGTCCGTGGACATGTCTCCTGAAAGCTGTTGGATTAGACTGCCGACACTAGCGACTGGCAATCTATCTATCCTGAGCACCGTGCCAACAAGCCCATGGACTTGTGACGGGTAAATTATGAACAGTGAAACACGACTATTATACGAGGCTGTTGTTGTTATTTGCCTAGCCCAACGCGGTCCCCCCAACCGCCACATCAGAACGTCGCAGATCCTTTGAGCCTGATGCTTTTGTGTTTTCAACATGTTATCATGTCCAATCCGTAACGCGGGTCGGGTACACTAAGTACACGCTCGATTTCACGAGGTTCAAAAACGGCCTGGAAAATGGCCAAGTCGCTTGGAGCATTTGATGCCGATCCTTTTGCCAACCCAGTCGACGTGGACCCCGTTGCTTTCCTGCCTTTCCTCGCCATCTCATCCCAAATGAAGCGCGTCGTGCTTTGCGTCGGGTCCTCGAAGGCGAAAATGACGTATATGAATTGCCCACGGATGTCGGGATCGAAGAGTAGGACATCTCGCCAAATCTCTGCAACCTCTTGGGGCGGGTTGCGGCAGCTATTGCCTAGACCAAAGTCTCCGATGATGACTCGATCATAGTTGTTGTACAGACAAATGCGCAGAGCCCCGCGGATCTTTTCTCTCATCATGCCCCTCTCCTCTGCAAATGAATACATTGTTCCGTTCTCCTTGAGCTTGGGCCACCGTGTGGGAGGTACCGAGACGACAGGCAGGTCGTGCCACTGTTCAAGCTTTTCATAATGATCATGGGGGCCGCGACAGACCACAACGGCATCAGAAAGTATGCCGCCAGTTGAAGGGATGGGATAATTGGATGTTGTTTGTGTGTTTGGCCAAGGGCTGCTGAGCGTCGCGAAGAGGTTGCTTCTGCGACACAGCTTCTCCTCGTATCCTGAACACCCAGTTTCCCAATCACCCCCAGGCCGACGTTCGTTAGCGGCGCAGACGAACGGAATCCGGACTCTCGAGCCACCCATGGCTTCACTACCTTGACTGTCAGCAGCAGCATACGTGATGGCGGTCATGACTGGATCTCCAGCTTCTACTCGGAAGGCTGGAGGACGAGTGCCCAGGTTGCGGCGTGAGATGTCCAGCTGTGTCGTAGGCTGTCTGTAAAGAAACGAATATGGTGGAAATAATTCGGCATAGTTGGCATTTACCAAGGGAATGAAGTTCCTTTTGGTATCGGCCGCGATTTCCGAGGGCTTCACTCGACTAGATTTTGGTCCGGGGGCCATGATGGGAGTGCGCCTGGAAGAAGTAACGATGGATGGACTGGGAGAAAATCCGGACTAACAGTCGTAGACTGATTGTGAGTGTGAGGTTGTAGCGAGTCGATACATGGGCAATGAAGCCGAATTGGCCGACTTTATACTCTGGGTTCGACTTGTCGTTGGCAGGATCTGATCCATCAAGACCCCCTTCAGAAATGAGTCGTGTGAGGGGGGCTACAATGAGAATCAACAGATCTCGACAAACTCCGTGTGACCGGATACCGAGAGACCTGAATCACCTCTCTCGAGCCATGTTCACCTAGAGGCGAGGTAGGGAAGACATGATGGTCACTAGAGACGAGGTACGAGCCAATATATAAAAGATAGGCAGCAGTTGGCGGCTGAGTAATGCGCGGTTGCTGCTCTACTTTTAAAACCATCATGGTCGTGTCGCTCGAGGTGGGGAGGTAGTGTCTTGCCGGCGAGACAAGTACATATACCATTCCGCCAAAGCACAAGGTGTACTACACCGCCACCCTCCCAAACGGGCGGAACAGCGAGGGGTTTGGAGCCAAAGTGCGGCGTGGTGCCGAACTCTTCTGCTCCATGGCTTGCTCGGCTGTTTGCTTGGTAGGTTGGGAGAATGTTAGGGCAGTTAGTCTCAAAATGCGAAGACAAGGGCCGTGAGACCCTCTTCCGGACACATCTCCGCGTCGAGACGTCCGTAGGTCTTGTCTCCTCTTTGTTGGTAAAGGTCATGTCGATGTTGCAGGTCGCACTCCGTACATGAAGATAGCCGAATAAGAGCAGTGGTGGCAAGACAAGGCGCGATGTCTCGACAACGGATGTTTCTCCTCGCAGCGAGAAGTACTGCCGGTCCGATCTGTGGTACCTCATCTCGCATTTGTCCAACAAGACAGTGCCGTGAATGATCCGTCAAACCACAGCTGCGGAAGAACGGAGTGATCCAAGACACGGAGGCATCTTGGCTCCGTTGCTGGCATGCGGCCAGCGCTCCTGTGAAAGGCCTAAAATGACATATAACTGCCGATACGTAGCCGGACTAGCGTCTGGCACGAAGCGAATCGAGGGCAGGGCTTGTGAATGGTATGGTCGAGTCAAGCACTCATCTGAGACACATTTGAGCCCAATATAAGGATGGACGATGAAGCCAGTGAGCCGAGTCGATGCTAGGCTACTATATATCAACTAGTCGAGAAACATGGACGGGAAGGGCGCAGCAGAAGAAGGAAGTGAAATCACCATGGCACTTTGGTCGTGCCGGCATGGGATTCAACGTCAAGAATGAAGCGGGGAGAAGATGTCTGGCATGGTGAAGGATCAGGTGGTGGGGAGCGACTCAACAGAGTGAGACTGATGGATGGCCAACAAGACGCGCCAAAGGTACGGAGCAGGTACATGTCGAGGTGTCGAGGTGTCGAGGTGTCGAGGTGTCGAGAGGGTCGAGAGGGTCGGGGATCGGGGATCGGATGTCGGGGATCGGGGATCGGATGTCGGGGATCGGGGATCGGAGATCGGAGATTGGTCTGTCTGGTCAGTCACTCTTGCGTTGGTTGCACCTGCCAGTATCGTGCAGCGAATCACCAGGCCATCTCATGAGTTGTTCGATGTTGGCACCAGTTCGTCGTCCCTTCATCTCTGTTGCGGCCAACGAGTAGCCAAATTGCAAACGTCAAGAAGTAGAAGCAATGCACTCCATCGTCCAAGCATCTGTACTTTGTCATCCGTAGTTGCCATCTGTACGGAGCAGTCGCGTCTCTGAGCGGCGCAGCGAAGCAACGCGGACCCACTTTTCACTTGGAGAAACGGTTGCTGCCGCGATTTTTTTGAAGTGCGCATCCCTTTGATAGTTCTTCACACGACCCTCACCTCATCACTCCTCAAGTAAGCTTCAAGTTGTAGCTACTGTTCGCGCGTGAGCACAGTCCGGGAGTTCTGTTATTTCTACGCCACTTCGAGTCTTCTCACGCTCCAGGGGCATTGGGCGCCGACATGGTGAGGCCGACTCTCGTGCCTGGACTCGTCACACCTCTTCGACTTTCTTCGGCAGCTCGTTTATACGGAAGGAAGTATTCGGTACGAGTTAGTGGCAAGCAGCCATCGCCACCCATCAGAACAGTGGCCGACCTTAAAGCATGGTTGCCTGGAACCAATGTACCAGACGTGGAGGTGTGTGGATGGGTGCGATCTGTACGCAAGAGCTCCGGTGTTCGCTTTGTTGATGTCAACGACGGATCTTCTATGCGGCCTGTGCAAGCAGTTGTCGAAAAGGCTCTTGCAATAGAGTATGATGCTCCCGCTCCCGCTCCCGCTCCCCGTGCAGTGTATGCCTCCCGTTGTTGACACTTGCCAATTTTTATCGTTTGCCAGCATGCGACCCGGCGCTGCTGTTCGTTTGAAGGGAACGTGGTACAACACAGCCGATAAGAAGAAGGGAACTGCGGGTGAGCCTTCTGTCTCAGCGTCTTCTCCCTCACTCAAACAGGCCGCACATGACTGTGCTGGAATGAGCCAAGATGTTGACGGACCCCAGACGCTGCAAGAGCTTCAAGTAAAAGAGGTTGACATTCTTGGCAACTCAGACCCCCAAGTGAGTCGACTGAGAAGTATCCAAGGCCTCCAAGTTCCAAACTAATTGATTTTCTTGTGCGTGTAAAAGACATACCCTATCCAAAACAAATACCAGACACCAGAGAGTCTGCGGTACATTTCACATCTACGATGTCGGACACCCCTCAACTCTACTCTTCTTCGTCTACGGTCTGATGCTACTGCATTGCTCACGAATTTCTTCTTCAACGAGAAGTTTCAGCAGACACATCCTCCAATCATCACTTCTTCAGATTGCGAAGGTGCCGGAGAAGCCTTTACTGTCAAAACTGGTTCCAAAACTGAGTTTTTCAAAGATCAAAAATACCTCACTGTCTCAACCCAGCTCCATCTTGAGGCGCTGGCTCAATCTGTTGGCAATGTGTGGACTCTTTCTCCGACCTTTCGAGCTGAGCAGAGTGACACGTCCAGACACCTGAGCGAGTTCTATATGCTCGAGGCTGAATTGAGTTTTGTTAGCGACATGGATCAAGTCATGGACCTGACCCAGAAGATGCTGATGAGTCTTACAAAAGGCTTGAAGGACTTGCGGGCCGCAAACGAGCTTGAGAAGAATAGGCTCGACTCTCGCGACCCTGCGGAAAAACTGGCATTTGCTGACTTGACAGAAAGAGAAGAGCTCCGACGACGGTGGGCAGGTTTTCTATCTTCCACCAAGTGGCCCAGAATTACCTATACCGAGGCAATCGAGCGTCTCCAACCGGTTGCTGATCAATTCGAGCACAAGCCGGTATGGGGCAGCGGCCTTCAGTCGGAGCACGAAAAGTATCTAGCCAAGGAGGTAGGTCACGACGAAGCGGACAACGCTTATCTCCCAATCTTCATCACTCATTATCCTCGCGAGATCAAGGCATTCTACATGCCCCGCTCAGCATCGTGCCCACCACAAGGTGAAACCGTCGACTGCTTTGATCTTCTGGTCCCGGATCTCGGCGAGCTGGCTGGAGGTTCGATGCGCGAAAATCGCTTATCCGAGCTCGAGAACAACATGAGGTTACACGGGCTGGAGGTGCCTAGTAGGAAGCAAGAAAGAGGCGGCAATTTGGGCTGGTATCTGGATCTGAGACGATGGGGATGTCCACCACATGGAGGCTTTGGTCTTGGATTTGACCGCCTTCTCAGCTACCTGAGCGGCGTGCCAAACGTCCGTGACATTGTGCCATTTCCGCGTCATCACCAGCGCTGCGACTGCTAGAGCTTGGGATCGGTTAGGGCGCTGCTCCAAGCTCGACATGTTTTGTTTTGTGATTTTCGGTACATACCCATGAGCGCGAGAGTCATGTCCGGATGGTGACCAAGAACTATGTAATATTCAATCTTGCGGACCACGACCTATTGTAAAATAATTTGTTTTTTTTTTGTTTTTGGGCAAGACTGGTCATAAGAGACACGAGGCGAGCGGAGGGATCAGTGCGGTGTCACACACAACAAACGGGGCGTGCTTCCTATTTGGTAGCAGGAAACCAAAGACGAGACTGGTAAATATGCCATGTGACAAGAAAAATAATTCTTCCAAAGGAGCACGTCCTATAGCATGGAAGCGATGTCAATCTCGGCTACCATGGCCCGCTCGGCCCTTTACACCCGCGCGTATTAAGCTTTTCCGTCTTGTTGTGGAGGGGGGGGGGGGCGCAAACGACAACTTGTAATGGAGCAAGGCGGGACAAACCTTTCCGAAACATGAAGAAAGATGTGATTGTATCAGCACCTATCCACGGGGATTTTTTTCTTGCCATGGAAACAGCCGGCTGTGGTGGTATTTGCGGACGGCATGCATGAATTGTCATTACCAGAGCGCGACTTCGGCCTCGTATTCGTATGCCTGACGTTCAACGGAACGTGCAATCGCAAGGACAACAATCATCGCACCAACGGCTCACTAGCGAAGTGAGTCAACAGCTTGCACAACGACCAAGGCACGTGCATCGTGATGCAAGGATGCAAGGACAGTCAAAGCAAGCAGTTCAGACGACGGAGACGAGGCGTGCCACCCACCTGGCGTTCAGCGTCCCGGCCAGATGGAGAGGGGCTCGAGGCCGGAATATCCGCAAGAAGGCATGTATCTCGAATACTGGTATAGAGATCACGTGGAAACCTCATCCGCTGATGACGTGACCCGGCGAACGAAGCTTAAATCTAGACAATTTGGAGGGGGGGGGGGGTCATGTGCAGGAGAGAGAGGCATGGTTTGGATTAAGCCACGGCGTGGGCAACATGTGAAACACCGGTTATGCGCAATAGGAAGAGAAATTGGAAATGAGCAATGAAGATGTGGCTTGAATTTCGAAACGCTTTAGACTACGGCAAGACATGCTCTATTTTCAAGGACTCCATCCATGATGAGATCGCCAAGAGTAGGCAACGAAACGCCCGGTCATATCCCAACGAACCTCGACAACCCGCGGCCCCCCCCCCTCTCCCGGGGGGGTTTGCACTTGACCGTTCGGTAATAGCTATGTCTAAGATACTTATTAAATGTTCTACGAACCCGAAAAACGCCGCCCGATGGTATAAGCCCCGATACACACATTAACAGGTTCATCACCTCGTGCGCTCTCGGTATATATTGGAATCTTGGACAAGAAGATTGAGCAAAAGAAGCACTTTCCAGTCTTCTACCTGAGAAGCTCTTTACAGACAGAATTTTCTATCCAGCATTCTCAATGCTCTCGTGTCCTCGCTGACGCCGCACTTCTCGGGCAACAGGCCATTCGTACGCGGACTGCTCGGAACGCTGCTGTTGCCCACGATTTGGTTCACGGGGGGTTCATTCGCAGGATGAAGCAGGGATGACAAGCTGGATCGATGGCTGCCGTTCATCACGGCGCTTTCATATTTGACTCTGGGCGGACTGGCACTATGCTCTCGGGTGGGTGGCGTCATCCTGGGATGAGGAACGGGCCCTGCAACAGAGTTGAGAGCTGGCAGGGGAGCATTTGAGCCCTGGCGCTCCTTGCAACCAGGAGAGTCGGGATGTCTCGGTGGCGATGGACCTGCTTGGTATGGGGGTAGCGTAGCACCAGTGGTTGGTTGAGGGTGTTGCAGGGGAGGCAGTGAGGGTCGGTCATATTGTGAGTAAGGAGGTGGTGCCTGGGTATAGTGACCGTTTGCCGCATAGGATGGATGAGGCGGCGGAGGAAGCGCGTGCGGATGAGCGCCGTGGGGGAAGGGGGCGGGCTTGTAATGAGAATACGGAGGGGTTGCGGCAGGGGAGGGAGGCCAGCCGTATCCGGGTTGGGGGTAGTGAGAATAAGCCGGATGGGGAGCGCTGGAATGGTGAGGAGCAATCAAGTACGGCTGTTGCATTGGTGTCCGGGTGAGCGCAGGAGTTTGGTTGGCTTCGCCCATGCTGGGCTCTGGATACATGCCCTTTGGTGGGATGATGGCTCGGAGTGCTGGGTCTGAACTGGGTTGTGATAGATCGGGCTGGCCAGGTTGAGGACGCGAGTAGTATGAGATGAGGTGAAGATGCTGACCTGTGGAAGTGGTGATGCTGAATGATTGCTTCATGAGACCGTCGGCCTTGTATCGGTAGCCCTCTGGTTCGCCGTCATCGTGGTCCTCGTCGCTACCGCGGCCAGAGTCGGGAGTTTTGCCGTTGCCGCGTCGGCCGCTTCCAAACCCGCCTCCTCTTTTGCCCTCCATTTCGCGGTAAGTCAGAAAGCTGCCCGAAACACGGCTGGCGCTCCATGACTTGCCGTCTGTCCATCGTCTCATGCCAGCTTCCCTCTCGTCCCATACGAACACGGAACCAGAGCGAATGGACTGTCTCTCCTTTTCGGAAAGTCGACGCTGTACACGAGGTAACAGCCCGAGTCGACATGCCTCGAATAGCTTGATGACGTCGCCGGGAGTACGTACGTAGCCGTGGTACGTCTCCATCTTGTCGGAACTTATGGCCTCCGTTTTGAAGGATTTCACCGTACCTGCTTTCGCAGGACGTCTGATGTGTGGGGAATGACTAAGATGGGTGCAGTGAGCACCAAAATCGAGTTCGAGTTCAATAAGCCCTTTGAATTATGATGACACTAAGTTGCGTGGAGTTGCGTGAACAATTGGGCTTGAGTTGATGGACCACTTTTGGTGGCAGGAGGACCTTGCTGCTGCAATGCTTCTTAGTCAGTCATCAAAACCAGATAAGACCATTTCGCACAAGGCAAACTTCTTCAGTGGCGGACAAACAGGTGAGGACAAAGGTTTGTGAGAAGAGCCAAGGACGTAGACAAGCTTCTGTGGCGGTCAATGCCAAGATGTCTTGCTGTCCTTTGGCAAGTCTCATTCGTGGATCTTTGAAAAAAAAGAAAAAAAGAAAAAAAAAAAGTACAGCGAACGCGTCAGACCCGCTGAAGCTCACGAGAAAATTCCCAATTGCAACATGTGCAGCTCTTGGTCGTTTTCCAGTAAGTGCTTGGGATACCACGTACGCTGTACTTCGGTGCCCCCGGTTCCAGTTGCTTCAAGAAATACGGTTCAAAGAAAAGGCGATGAGGTCCAGAAATACACAACCCTCGCGAGATAACATACCTATAGAATGGCACAGCGAATTGCTGCAAGAGAGTCGACTGGCTTGGCGAGGCGCTGCGTGGTTGTTGCCAAAGGGCGTGCGTGGTACCTGGACGCAGCGGTTACGTACTTGGCGCTTGTGTGACGGCGGCGACGAAGAGACGACAAATGGCGAGGTTGTTGATTACAGTTGGCAGGCAGACTGGCAGCACGCAAATGCAGTGTTTTGAGGCTGGCGATTGTAATTGTCGGAATAGTTGGGTCAAGCGGCGCAGAAGATCCCAAGAGCTTTGAGTAAGTCAAGAATAAGAGGGGGATTGGAAAAGAAATAAGGTTGGGGCAAGGCAGCAAGGGGGCAACGATTCCAAAAATGCGTATGAAAGTGTACCAAATGGATAAGTCGGCGCCGTGGAGCCGAGAAGGGGGAGGGGGGTGTGCGGTGATAAGGGATTCCGAAAGGTCTGTTCATGCGACTACGGAAGGGGTGCAGCCAGGGAAGCAGGCAGTCAGTGGGGGTGAGTGAGGTGAGAATGCCGTCCAGGTGCGGCCCAGCAATGTCCCTGCCATGATAATGTCAATCCTCCAGTGTAATCGTCAACTGGGCTCATCTGGTCGGCTGCCGATAGCACGGAGTACGGAGCCGCTCATATGTATGTAGTCTGGCTTGTCTCATTCTCTTGGCCGCCCAGCCCTGCCTGTCTGGGACAGTTTGGCCAGGGGTTCCCGTCGTTGTGGACTCCTGAGAGACCATTAATAATAGCCACTGCTGATTCAGCGGCCCAAGAGGACTGCTTCAACTTCCGGAGGTGACCTCATCATCGATACTGCTCGGCTCAGCGGCACGCTCTTACACACAATACATACAACACTCCGGCTTGGTGGCCCCAAGCAACCCAAACAACCCGAAAAAAAAAAGAAGAAAAAGAAGAGAGAGGCAAAAAAAAGAAAGAAACCCACATTTTACGGGGGTGTCTCAGCAAAAAGGTTGGTCGGGAACAATGCAAATTTGGAGCGTGCCGGTCGGCCGAGCCAAGAAATCAAGAAAACTGACGTCTTCAGACAGGCACAGGGTCGCAGAAATGACAATGCCAAGCAAACACCTTGCATCAAGTCGACCTCTCAGACGTATGAATATGCAGGCTCGCTCCTACTACACATACAGTACAAACATTGCCAACAGGACTCAGGAGGACCGGAGCCATCTCCATAGCTTGAGCAGCTTTGCGTTATGACTGTTAGCCGGTCCACTCGGCCAGTGAAGGATCAGATTCGTGCGTAATCCGTATGCGTGAGACAGTTTAAGCTTTTGGCGGGCGGGCTTCGATGAGGTCTTAGAAATGTACTGCTCCCCTATTACTCCGTATCCTAAGCTTAATTCTGCCTGGTCCTGGCGTGCCGCTGACACACGGTTGCAGCTGGCATGGTAAGACAATAGCTGCAGACAGCTGCAGACAACTGCGGACTACAGACAGGCAACTGCGGACTGCAGACAGGCAACTGCGGACTGCAGACAGGCAACTGCGGACTGCAGACAGGCAACTGCAGACAGACACACTGCAGGCACTACACACACCCGTGGAGGGCGCCCGCAGAGCGCAAGCGCGAGCACCTCTGGGTAAATCGGCATCTCGAGTGGAGCTGATGGTCTTGGCAGCGCGCCAGGCAGATCCGTCCAACCCGTCTTAGCCGTTGCCGAACTTGTTTGAACAGACTCGAGGTAGGTCGACATGTTGTTGTCTCTGAACTATAAATATGTGAGGAAGAGACAACAAACGGCCTGTGACAGTTGCAAAGTGGCCCAGACCGAGCCCGGAGAAGGCATGGCATAGCCCGTACCATATGTATAATAATAAGCATACGGGTGCAAGTCACAACGTTCCCTGCTAAGAGCCTGCCAGGAGCCTGCTAGGCTAGTCTCCTCTCCGCTTTATAAGTCTGCCTCTCCTCACTCAACCTCTAATGTACATGCGGGTTATCACTCGGCGGGAGGTCCTTCGTATTCGTCTTCGTCTGATAACGTCCACCTTGCTAATACAACCGTTTGCACCGTTCCATCCTAGCCAAACGAGCGCCGTTAGCCGACGGGGCCCTGGGGGGGAAATCTCGGGAGCTTCTTTTTATCTGCGGTTGAGTAAACAAATACCCGTCGCTTGGAAGCAACATGGCCGCCAGTCCAAAATGGAGTCGGATGGGTGTCAGCCCTCGTGCCGCATAACCGCTTCCCTTGTCAACCTATAATCGTTGGTTCACTCGCAGCGGATGTCATGTTTCAACTTGAGACGAGGGCACCTGATGCTTGCAATTCCACAGGCTCGTCAAGCGACCGGACAGTTCAAGAAATCACCACCCATTGCCATTCTATGACTGACAAGCCCTGGTGAAGTCACCATATCGTAGCACATCAATCTTGTTCTGTGCAAATACGGAGTACTGCCATGACTCTCTGAATTTAGATGGCCCACAGAGTGTAAAGGTGATGTATCTGCACTGTCAATGTCTCTGCTTGGGAGGGAGACTGGAGTCATCACAGGCCTAACAAATGGGCCCGTTCAGACCCCACGTTAAACCGATCCAGCTGTACCGTATTAGCACTGCGTACTGTGTACATTGTGGGATGTATCTTTGAAGATGAGAAGACTGCGGCACATCAGAGCAATAGCCGCCGTCGGCACGCTGCGATGCACAAAGTCCGGCATTAAGTTATAGTTTGGGTACTTTGAATTTCGCGTCACCATGTCATGTAAAATCCCTGGCTTAGGGAAGCGCCCTTCACTTGCTTGAGGTACTTTTATCTTGTCAACCCATGCTTGAAAAGCGAGAGAGCGGGAACGTCCAAGTTCGCGGCGATTGAATTCTTGTCGATGGGATGGCAAGGGAAGTGAACAAATATCCCTGTCAATGGCCATTGGACAAAAGTGGATGGGGGATGGGAAATTTTAACCTTATTTTGCTAAGACTGTGCTGGGACAGGGTTCACCAGAGGGGGGGGGGGGGGCGCTTTGATCCCATCTCCGTTGTCTCCACGGAGGATCCCGCGATTTCCCTAATTACACTTGAAATATGTAGCACCTCGTATGGAATACAGTAATGAACATGCCATCTCGGGTTGCCGTGATGATGACGTTGTACTCCGTTTCGTCAGGAGCAACGCCGAGCCGGCTCCGACGGCGTCTCACCTAATCAAACGTCTCAGTTCAGACACAAACAAACCAAACTACCTACCATAGGGAGCGACAAGAAATCCCCCCCCTCTGCAGATTCATGGTCACACAACTGCGATTGGAGCAACTTCTTTCGGGATGAACGTTGTTGGACGCTGGACGCTGGACAAACAAGGCTGCCTATTTCCGGACAAGATGGGAACGACGGAATTCAAGGGTATGTACCGGCTCTTGTGTCGATGACTAACTATGCCGTAATCGGGTACATCATCCTTGTTACGGAGTTATGTATGGATGAGAAGTCGTCCCGCCCTGTCCGGCCAGAGTTCGCCGCGAATGCCAAGTCCCGTCCTCCCCCCCCCCCCTCCCGGGCAGCGAAGGCGGTCGGTCATTGGGCGAGGCGAAACGAAAGCTTCGTCCGTCCACCGGCTTTTAAGCATGAATTTAAGCGTTGCAAGCCACCTCAGGTGCCTTGGCGTAGGACCGCGGCTCGCACAGTGCGCCCATCATCACGGGGCAGGGGGGCTCGAGATGATGACAATGAGTCCATCGTTTTTCGAGGACAACAGGACAACAGAGGGGATGAATGATGGGGAGGGACTCGACCATCATCGAAACCTTGGAGAAAGAGTAGGAAGGAGCGCAGCTGGGCCAGAAACGTAGTATGCCGCCGTTGGGGGGGGGGGAATCCCCAAAATCTTACACACTGTGTAGTAGGAAAAGTAACGGTTGTCCAACGCCGAGGCAGCAAGGAAGCAAAAAAGCTTGGCGCTGTTGAAATTGCCGTCTGAACCGACTTGGCGACTTCGGGCTGCCAGAGAGGGAAGCTCGCTCGTTGGGCGGGGGGGGTGGGGTGGGTGGGGCCTAGGAAAGGAGGGGGAGGGGCGTGGGGGCGTCTGTCTGGTAATAAACAAAGTACGACGAAGAAGAGTTAAATTGAGAGTTTGTGTTGGTGCGCCCTGGGATGTTCCGCAATAGGCCGGCCCGCTTTCGCGTTTCTATCGCGCATGTGGTTTTTACCGGGTCATTTCGTTTTGTGGGCGCGAAAAAAAAAAAAAAGCTAAATCGCCGGCAAGTTCCAGACATGAGAATAACCTTTCAAGTACGATTAGACGCATTCCCACCCCCCTCCCTTGACTTCTTCTTCCCCCTCCGTCTGATCGACGAGAAGTCAAAGTTCAAGACAAAGGAAAGTCATGCCGTGCCATGGCGTGAACGCGTCTGGGGTTCGAGACAGAAAGGCAAGCCGAATGCCACCGGTTCTGGCTTGCCGATTCATCCGTTCCGGAAGCTCCACGGCCAATACACACAAGACTGTACCAAGACACATCCCCAGATTGGCTGGTTCCTCAGGCAGGCGCAGATGGCCTTTCTCGCCCGGGGTCGGAGAAAGTCACAAGGGGGCACGGCCCCCCGAGTCAGCAAAAAAAAAAAAAGACACAAGACAAAAAAGCCTCTTTTGGGTGAAGTCAGCTTCTCGACCTTGCATGTGCATGTGGCGCTCGAAGGTTGTTGGTGGCAACTGGGATGGTCATGTCCTAAAAAGAAAGAAGAAGAAAAAAAGTTCGTCTCGCGCACACGCACGGCCTCGATGGGAGCCGCCATTGCTGCGCGTGGCTTGGAGTTGTCGTCGTCAGCCATATTTATGATTGCACGGATAGTCCGACATTGTCTGCGCAGCGTCCCGTCGATGGGACTCGATGGAAATGGAAATGAAGACGCCAACGACGTCGACTCGATAGAGTGACGTGGACGTGACGTGGCGTGACGTGACGGGGGGCGCCGTGCCACGAATCACGGAGCAAAATGAGGCCAGAGGAATTCGGGATTCTACGTCTTGCTACGGATTACAAGGCGCAACATATCCATCATTCACCCCATCCATCGTATGTATTCCATTCATTCGGCCGAAGCAAAGGGGCAGGCAGGGCACGGCGTATCATGTACCAGTTGTCGTGTCACCGCCTGGTTGCATCCATCAACAACGCACGCGCCTGCCAGTGTTTGCCAAAAGTCGTGGCCGAGGTGGATAAATCGGCACGCTTCGACCCTGACATGACTCTTATCTGTGTACAGTCCAGTCCGTACGCCGTGATTTGCATTCAAATCAAATTTCCGCCCGACGCCAACCAGAGCAAAGCAGTAAGTCACCTGTACATATGTACGGAGCAGGCGCGTTTCAGACAATATTCTGGCTGGCCCTGGCTCTTCTTTGATCATCAGATGGATGGTTTGTTTTGCCGACGCACGTTCAAGACCACCTACAAGAACATGTTTCGTCTAGCCGGTACTCCTGCAGATTTAGCCGTGGCAGCAGGAAGGGCCCTGCCTGTTCAGGGCCTGTTCAGGGCGCAAGGACGTAACAGTGCTACATATGTATGCTACGTTTGCCGGAACTTGCGGAGCAGCTGGGTCACCATTTCATCATGCGTTTCGGTTCGAAAAAGCCAAGCAACGTGAGATTACGTAGAAAACTCTTCTCCATTCTCTTGAACCTTCTTCTCCTGCGGAAGGGGGGAAAGGGGGAGGGGGAGGGGGGCGAATGTCTCGGCCGTGAAAAATTGTAATTAATTAAGCTTATGTATGCTAAAATGACGTCGTGCAGGAAGGAGGGTGGATGCATGCATGGGTGGACGCACCAACGATGCGACGTCAACGAGGGCGATCGGCCAACTTATGACTGACGAGATTTGGTATCCGTTTCATCCCGAGGGTTTGCTCGGTGGGAAACGCTGTCCTTTGATGTCTCGTATCACGTTATCGCATCACCATCTTTGTGTGAATGGCCGGCCTTGTCGTCCTAACGTAAAAAAAGAACAAAAAAGAAAAAAAAAAAAAGAAAAAAAAACCGTTGGCGATTGCCTCGAGTGAAGATGTGATGGATTTCGCGTATCAGCCTACCCACGAGTGCAGAGGATCTTGTGATAATAGTTCCAATCCCAGCAATGTAACAACAGAAAATATCATGTCAATGATTCCAGAAATGACCATCACCTTCCACATCCACCCAGCCAGGCTCAGCACGTCCTCCAACGTCCTGTCGTCCAACACATACCCGCTGCAATCACCCTTCATCTCCCTCACAGGGCCGCACACGGCCATCTGCTGCGTGTGGCGCCGTCATCTATTGCCTAATTTCCATGCGGTATAGAGCAGGTGAGGCTGCGTCTTTACGATGGGCGGAATAGCGCCCGGCGGGGGAAGGGAGCACGTCCCATGCTCACTATGCAGTTCCGTGCAAGTTTTGAAGCAAGTCTCTAGGGAGAGGAAAGAGTAACGTTTCTTATATCGGCACGTCTTATGCCCCACTGGGCCCATGGGGGAATGAATACATACATACATATACCTGTCATGGGAGCTTTGGGCTCGGGAGCATATGTATGCTCACTCTCATGCTTACCAAGATACCCTGAATCACGCGTTACCAGCGACAACGGTTCTGGCGCAAATCTACATAAGGAGAAGCAAGTGTTCTTCCTCTTTCATTCATTCGTTCGTTGGACATTTAGCTGTGCGATTGTCATTGCTTGGCCTTCAAGGCTCGTCGCCTCAATACTGCCGAGTTCTCATTCAGCCCATTGTAATTATGCGCATCGAGACACGCCTGTCTGCTTAGCATGACGGCGCCCTCCTCACCACCGGTGCGGTCTCTCATCTCCTCTTCGTAGTCATCAATACCCGCCTTGAGCGTCACCTCGCCGGCGTGAATCTTCTTCAGATGCTGGACGAGGTTGTAAGCATCAAGCATGCCGTGGTTGGCGGCTTCTCCTCTGTACATTGTCATGGCGTGAGCTGCGTCACCAACAAGTGTCACCCGTCCTTGCCGATTGTCCCAGTCGGGGCATGGCCAATCCTGGAGACTAATCTCCATCACCGGTGCTGTTTCGGGGATGCTTTCAACGGTTTGGCGGAGAAGCGGATGGAATTCCTTCGCACGGCGCTTCATTTCAGCAATCCGCTCAGCATCATGAGTCGGGACTTCATCTTTGTCGCTCTTGACCATCCATGATGTGCTGATTTGTACTCGATACCGTTCTTGGTCTGTGCCCTTGGTACCATTACCCTCCGGCGTCTCCATCATGGATACCCAGAGGAAGTGGCCCGTCACCGGGTGGCAACCCTGGAAAAGAAGAGGATCAATGTCTCGTAGTGGTTTGACTTGCTCTGGCGTCATGTCCACTGCCGCACCGATGAAACGCACAGGAAGTTGATGGTTGGAATAATTATCCGGGACGAGAAACTTCCTCGTCTGTGAGTTTGTCCCCTCAGCCCCGATAATCATGCTCCCTTCAGTCGAGGAGCCGTCAGAAAAGGTAGCGCGAATACCTCCATCTGCCCCATCTAATACGTCGACGTTGCTCAGTCGCTTGCCCCATTGAACATGATCCATGACGCCTTGAAGGAGTTCCTTGCGTAGCTTTTCGCGATTGACCCGACGGCGCTTGTTGGGAGGGATTCGAAACTTGGAGTCCAACGTCTCCAGGTTAATAAAGAGAAAGTTGCCATTGTCATTGCGACCAACTTCGGGGTCAACTTGGCCATGCTCAATGGCCTCAACTGTGGCGTCGTCCAGGAGCTCAATGAGAAAAGGCAAAGCCCAGTGGATGGTGATGGCCCATCCATGGCCACGTGAATCAATGTGCTCGTCGCGTTCGAAGATCTGGAACGGGATATTGGCCTGTGGTGTGGATTTAGCACATTTACACGCAAAAGTTGTTGCCTGCAGCAGCTTGCTGTGGAGGATTCTCCTTCTATCATCAAACAAGAGCCTTTTCGGAGCAATACCTTCTTGAGCCCGTGGGCGAGCGTCAGCCCTGCAACGCCAGCGCCACTGATAATGACGGGTTTCTTTATAGATGCCATAGTCTGGCTTGTTGTGCTTCAGCTCAAAATGGTGCGCTTTGCTTGCAGCTCAAGCCTCGCTGCGATTTCACCCAAGCTTGAAAACAATGCTCAAGTTGGGCTCTCTTCGCACCGGGGACGCGAAGCCAACCAAGGTGTCAGAGCTCCAACAATGTCCCAAAAGGCGCGATGATGGAAGAGAGGATTCCGAGGTAACTCGCGAAGTAGTACATGTAGGTGGGGCTGACCTCCAGCTGGACCAGCTTCGACCGACTAAGGGTTGAATGACGGTGACACTGCGCAAGCACCGGAAGACAACATGATGGTGAGAAAAAAAATCCGGAGATATGGGCGGCGAAATCTACATCATCTTCAGATGCCATCAGATCTAGTATGCAGCCGCAGGAAATAAATATTCTTTTTGTACATGTTGCACGCGTCGTGACTTGCTATTTTCGCTGTACGACTCCATTCGGAAAACTGGCTCTAGGGTAGCAGGCTGCGCCGCGACATCGTTGGGCCGATCCGACGCAGGTTGATTCTGATGTGGGCCGCCAAATTGACGTACCTGCATCCATCACTTTTTGGGTCACCAGGATCTGACGCGCGACAGCTCTTTCGTCTGTCTGTCTAACTCATAATCAAGCAGCACGAGAGACCACACCACCTTTGCCATTGAATCCCGCAAACCATCCACTCCATTGAGACTTCGACGGCCGAGGTAGAGGGGATCATGTTAGCGCCATCCTGCTGATATTCCCCCAGGCATCGTCGCTGTGCCACGACTACTACCATGTTCACGTTCTGTCCCCTTCAGGGCGCGCTCTCCGAATCGACTGCATCGCAATCACTCTTGGAGCTTGATGGCGGCGTCAAGATCTTGATCGACATCGGATGGGACGAAAAGTTTGATGTCGAGAAGCTGGGAGAGCTGGAAAAGTGAGTGATCGAGAGCGCTTGGCTCCGAGTCTCATGTTCGCCCGCTAACAACACATCGCCGCACCGTAGGCAAGTCCCTACTTTGTCCTTGATCCTCCTCACACATGCAACTACATCTCATATAGCCGCCTACGTCCACTGTTGCAAGAATTTCCCGCTATTCACTCGTATTCCCGCCTATGCGACTCGCCCTGTCATCGACCTCGGCCGATCACTGACCCAGGATCTCTACTCTTCAACGCCTGCGGCATCCACGACTATTCGACAAAGCTCCTTATCGGAGATTGCGTATGCATACACGCAGACCGCTGTGACGGCACAAAACCTCTTGTTACAATCCCCGAATCCCGACGAAATCGCGCGATACTTTTCTCTCATTCAGCCCCTGAAATATTCTCAGCCACATCAACCTCTTCCATCACCCTTTTCACCACCCTTGAATGGGCTCACCATCACCGCATACAACTCTGGACATACCCTCGGCGGTACAATCTGGCATATACAACATGGACTCGAGTCAATTGTCTACGCGGTGGATTGGAATCAGGCCAGAGAGAATGTATTTGCCGGCGCAGCCTGGCTCGGAGGAGCGGGAGGTGGAGGAGCTGAGGTTATCGAGCAGCTTCGCAAGCCCACTGCCCTGATTTGCAGCAGTCGCGGCGCCCAGAAATCAGCACAGTCGGGTAGTCGAATCAAGCGAGACGAACAAATGCTCGACATGATCAAAACGTGCGTAACAAAGGGTGGCACTGTGTTGATTCCAGTCGACTCCAGCGCAAGGGTTTTAGAGCTGTCGTATCTCCTCGAACATGCATGGAGAGCCGATGCTGCCTCAGACAACAGCACGCTGAAATCGACGAAATTGTACTTGGCCGGCCGGAACATGTCAAGCACCATGCGGTACGCCAGAAGCATGCTCGAGTGGATGGACGATAATATTGTTCAAGAGTTCGAGGCGTTTGCCGAAGGTCAGCGCAAGGCGAATGGAACAAGTGAGAAAAAAGAAGGAGGTCCGTTCGACTTCAAATATCTCCGACTACTCGAGCGAAGAGCGCAAATCACAAAACTTCTCAGCCAAGCAACGCCTGGCGGGAACCCTGCACCTGGCGGACGAGTCATTCTTGCCAGCGATATGAGCCTGGAGTGGGGTTTTTCGAAAGACGCCCTCAAGGGCCTGGCACAGGACTCAAATAATCTTGTTATACTAACAGACCGTCCAACTATGGCGGGAGATGGAAGTCCCTCAATAGCAAGGACTCTCTGGGAATGGTGGAAGGAGAGGAGGGATGGAGTATCTGTGGAGCAGGCCAGCAGCAATGGGGAAAATATTGAATCGGTGAATGCAGGTGGGCGAGAGTTGGAAATACGCGAGGCCAGAAGGCAAGCGTTGGAGGGCGACGAGTTGGCAGTATACCAACAGTGGCTTGCAACCCAGAGACAGCTTCAAGCAACGCAACAGACGGGCGCAGCTGGATCGCTGGAAGGACCAGCCGATGTTGTCGACGATGCCTCATCAGAATCCTCGTCAGATTCAGAGGACGAGGATGGTCAACAACAAGGAAAAGCATTAACAGTGTCAGCTACAATGGGCCAAGCAAGTCGGAAGAACGTCATACTCAAAGATGAAGACCTGGGTATCAATGTTCTGATAAAACGAAAAGGGGTCTACGATTTTGATTCACGAGGGAAAAGGGGCAGAGAGCGATGCTTTCCCGTGGCCATCCGGCGCAAGAGGAACGACGACTTTGGCGAGCTAATTCGGCCAGAAGATTATCTTCGAGCCGAGGAAAAGGACGAGGACAACGCCGAGGGTGGTAATGTGACAGCAGAAGACGACAAGCTAGGAAAGAAGCGCAAATGGGACGAAGTTGCAAAAGGCTCGGCAGGCCCCAACAAACGAGGCCACAATGGCAGGGCCAACGCCGATGACGGCAACGGTACCGGCCCTGATAAAGACGGTTTCATTCCCGATGATCTCGACGAGGTCGAGGACACGGAGCCAAAAGAGCCCGCGGGTCCTTCCAAGCTGATATACAATACAGAGACAATCCGAGTGAACATGCGCATTGGATTCGTCGATTTCAGCGGCCTTCACGACAGACGAAGCTTGGACATGCTCATTCCGTTAATCCAACCTCGCAAGCTCATTCTCGTTGGCGGCAATCACGAGGAAACCATGGCTCTCGCAGAAAATTGCAGAACCGCCCTAGACCTGGATGGCGACAAGGCCATTGACGTATTCACCCCAGGCATAGGCGTTTGGGTTGACGCGAGCGTAGACACCAATGCCTGGGTCGTCAAACTCACAGATCCTCTCGTCAAGAAGCTCAAATGGCAAAATGTCCGCGGCCTAAGCATCGTCACCATCAGCGGACAACTGCTGGCCACGGCCAAAGACGGCGAAAGCACCGCGGAAAAGGACGACGAAAACGAACAAGATGCAGCCAACAAGCGTCAAAAGACGGAGCCAGCCTCCAACGCTGTAGCACTGACGTCCACGGCTCTCACCGCAGCAAAGGGCGTTCTCCCCATCCTGGACGTGATACCTTCCAATCTCGTCTCGGCCGCCAGAACGACCGCCCAGCCCCTCCACGTGGGCGACTTGCGATTGGCAGATCTCCGACGAGCGATGCAAGGGTCCGGCCACGGAGCAGAGTTCCGAGGCGAAGGCATTCTTGTCATTGATGGGTCCGTATCTGTTCGCAAGACGGCAGAGGGGAGGATCGAGGTGGAGAGTGTGGGATTGCCGGCTGTGGGGAGACGAAACACGCTGTACGAGGTCAAGAAGGCGATTTACGATAACTTGGCGGTGGTGGCCGGGGCGTAACAGATATCATGACCAAGGAAGAAGCAAATTATCGGGCCGCAGTCCACGGAGTATACGGTCCCGGATGTATGTATTTGTCGGGTTAACAAATGTCTAATCTGGAGGCGACCAACGGACTATGTTTCCCCCCCCACCATCGCCATGTACCAATCTGTTACTCTTCGTGGCTTCACGATCACCACCGTGTCAAATTCAGTACGAATCAATGTTGGGGTCTGTCTCCATGGGATGACGGGTCCATCGTAGTGATTCATCTCTCGTCATGTTACTGGTTCAGAGTACGTGACAGAAATTACATCTAGCTGCTCTCAAATCGCCCATGATCCTCTCCCGGCCCGTTCAACCCGAGCGCATGTTATTAATATACAAGAAACCCCCTTTGTTGTAAAAAAAGAAACGCCAAGCAATGCTACGCTTATTCCAAGATTCAGCTACAAACGGGTGATGATGTTTTCTCTTCTCTTTGGTCTTTCTCTCCTGCCGTTATTTACCAGAAGCTGCCTTCTGCGATGTCAAGGACTTGACGCAGTTTCTCCGCACCAAGAGTGTTGAAACGTTGTCGGGAGGTTTCGGAGCCGTGGCCAAACACAACGGCATATTTTTCTTGCTTGACCGCAACACCAGCTCGCTCGGTTTCCCAGACAGCGTGGCTCAATCGGGAGACATGGAATCTGAATCCCGTCTGGCTTTACGCTGACTGCTCTAGGACCGTGGTCAACCTTATATTGCTCGATTTTCCTACCGTGGCAGGCTTCATTCATGGTCATGGACAAGTAGAATCGCGCTCCAAAGTGCTGTAAAGAAAGGGCAACAAGGGGCAAGGGAACGTATCAAGCAGTATGCTTCATCTCAGCCAGCTCGTATTCGCCGTTGCCATCTTTCCCACGCCCTCTTCCCCTACCGCGTGAAAAAACAGCGTCATCGCCTCCCCCCTCGAAAGATGGACCGGCTTGGCCCTCCTCAGCTGCGCCCTGGTCATTCCTGCCGCCGAAGAAGACTGGCTGCAGCTCGCGATAGCGACAACCCCACATACCGAGGGCAACAGATATCGAGGCCGAGCCAGCCATGGTCATCCACCACATGGAGTGTGCGGGGAGAGAGCGTGTATATAGAGTTGTGAAGACGAGATGGAGGGCGTGTATGGTGAGGGCGAAGTCGGCGACGAGTTTGCTTCTCGCGACGAGGATGACGATTGCGACAGCCCTGCAGAATAGTCAGAACAACTTCTAACCACAAGATATGGCGGGGGAAAAGCAAAGGCCAACGCACATGAAGAAACCCCCGTCAATAAGCCACAAAAAGGACAACAGCCACCCCTGTGTCGTGTCACCTCTGACATTATCCCAGCCAAATACCATGTCGAGACTGAATCCCATGCCTGCAACCAGCGCTGCGAAGAGCATCAGAGCCCCAGCTGTAAGATAGAACAGCGCTTGGAGTATAGCTATTTGCGTAGCAATCTTGAGGGGCTGAAGCTCCGTCAGCGCGCCAGCGCGCGGGGGCTTTCGTCTCCGAGGCATCGCGAGTTTCCCGGTCTGGCCGCGGAGTCGATGCGTATGTACATACGTTGAGGTGTTTTCCCGAGCTCGAACAATCGGAAGCTCCAAACTGCACGTGAAGAAAAGGACGATTCTATCGGCGCTTTGTATCCGTCTATTTGGCAAAAGGTAGTCGTCGTCGTCGTCGTCGGGATCGAACTATGGTCCCTGAAACTGGAGCAGACGAACACGGGGATCGTCGCAACTGAAACGCCGGTTCGCAAGTACGGAACGCAAAGGGTTTGTACCGAGGAGGGAAGCAAGAAAATGGAAGGCGCGCTATCATGTAAACGAGAGAAAAAGAGAAGAAAAAGAGAACAGATTCTAGGGAGAGACCAGGAAGCAGGTGAGCTTGCGCAGCTGCCGGCTGTGTGAGTTGGCAGGCGCGGCGCGGCGGGTCGCTCTTGACAGTTTGGCATGTTTCTTCGGTGCCCAGCTTGATTGGGGACGTCACATCTCACCGCCTGGATTCTGCCGGTCAGGTCGTCACGACTTTTACTTGCGACAATTCCATCACCATCGGTACTCGACTCAACTCGGCTCAACCGAAAGTCGTCCGTCTCCGAACTCGCCCGCCCATCGGTCCATAGTACCGAAGCCGAGAAGCCTCCTTCTCGGAACGCCGCACTCCAAAAGACCACAAAGCCTCCACATCACAAAAGTTGCCATCACAGCCAAGCGCCATGGGCTGGTGGCCCTTTTCATCATCCTCCCGCAGCGATGCCATTCGCTCCGGCGACGCCATTCCAAATCGCCAAGAACGCTCCGTGTGCTGGGCATCACGCGATGCTTACTTCGCCTGCCTTGACGCCAACAAAATTCTCGACGCAAACAAGAATGCATCCGCCGCCAAGCGCGCATGTCCCCGCGAGAGCGACGCCTTTGATCGTGACTGCGCAGCCGCATGGGTCAAGTATTTCAAGCAGTGGCGCGTGGCGGACATTCAGAAGAAGCGACGACTGGATGAGTTGAGGAAGCAAGGGGCACAGGAGATGGAGGTATCCACGACGTTTGCGCCAGAGGGTGCTGCAGGCGTCAAGGGCAACGGGAAAGAGGATATTCAGGATATGCTGGAGAAGAAGAGAAGGTAGAAGAGTCCGACGAAAGACGCAGACATTTAGGGAGCCTCTTGCACGAGAGGCGGATATTGTATTATAGGGTGACCACATAACTGTATAATAGGTTTTCACGCCGCCACACATGTCTATTGGAAACTGGCTGAAGAACAGCTGTGTAAAATAAAATGACAATCGAATGCCAAAAGGTATTACAACTTGGCAATTATGCTAGTCTGTAGTCTTTTAAGATTTGATTCTCTTGAAAGTGGGAAAGTCGACGAGACGGATTCAGATATTGCTGCGAGTAAGCGAAGACATGTGATACTAATCATCACATATCGTGCACGCACAGTCGGTGTGCATACAACATACATTCATGTGTTAACTATCTAACCAACTTCATTCTTCTCACAAGACTATTATGCTGAAAACTACATGTCGATTCTGCCGTTCAACTGCTTGAATCCTGCCAACGCACCACAGTGAGCTAGCTTGGCCACAACCACAACAAGCCCAAAGATACATGAAAAAGCAAGGAGATAGGATGCGGGTTGCATAGTCGGGTTATGACAAACAAGACTAGGAAGTCGACAAATGAAAAAGAGAAAAAGAGAAGAAAGTGCAGCACTGCAGACAGGCATGCTCGAAGCATCAATGGTATCATCCATGTCTTTTTGTGACAAGAAAACACAAACAAAGAGAAAGAAATTGGAGTGGTACGAAAACACGAATTGTCTCTGATGCAGTCTCGCCTTCCGAGCCCGGCCCTCAACATCCTCGTCCTAGAACTCTCACTATTCGACCAACCCAGTGCTCTCTACCGCATATTTGTTTCTTCATCTTCATCTTCTTCCCCGAGAAAAAAAAAAGGAGGCATCACAATAGGCATACTCCGTCTTTCGCATCTGGTCGCTCACACAATCCTGTCATGCCGACAGCGTGCTAGTCATCTGCAAAATAACACGTCGCTCGCTTTCAGTTGCCTAGTAAATGCGCCATTGCTGTGCTGTAAAACAGATATACTAAAGAAATGTCTGCTCGGAAAGAAATCGGTCATCACTCTCGAGTATGTATCACACTCGTTGGAACGCAGAAGCAAAATCCAAACGTCAGGGAGAACTAAACCATGCGTACGCCGCTGTCTTGCGTCCCTTCGTCTCTAGGCAGTGGTGGAAGGTTTTTGTTAAGGCTCTCCTTACTCAGTCGCGGTCGCAAAGTGTGGCCATGTTCAGGACCACCCATTTGAAGAGGAAATGGCCGCTGGTCTTTGGGTGGTGTTGGCGGTGGCGGCATTGTTGGCTCAGGTGGTGATGCTGTGTTGCCCTTTTTCAGTTTCAGTATCGAAGAGGCGCCCCGATATGAGCCCCCTTCGTTGCGGCTGTTCTCAGATGCCTCCTCAACTACGGGTAAGATGGGCTCATGCTGGAGCGATTCGCGTTTGTCTGGAGACGTTGATGTCGTGGTGAGGACTCGATCTGGGACTTCGGATTCTATTGCTCCACTGTGTTCTGTTCGACGAGCTTCCTTCGACGCCTTTTCCATCGTTACCTGCACCACCCTAGGCGAAGCGCTGTCAACAGGCGGGGCGGGAGGAAAGTGGTCAGGCATGGGCGGGACACCGTGACTGTGCCTATGTGACGAATTGTGCCTGGCTGATGAGGCTTTTTCGATGGACGTTTTGCCTTCTACTGCATCTTGCTCCTTTAGCAATGCTTGTCTGCGAGCTTCTTCGGCGGACATGGTGATACCCTCAACAAAGTTGTAAAATCTGTCGCCGTATGGTTCCGGTGGTAAGGCGGAGATTTGACTCCCGTCGTTTGACAAACCCTTCCAAAAATGCTCGATCTTTTTTATTACTCCGTACTGCATGTTTTCCACATTAGTATCGTCAATGGACAACTTTCTTCTATTTGGCACATGCCCTCGACTTACATGTGTCAGACAATCAATGACACCAAGGTAATAGACTTCCTCTGCTGGCGAGTTGTCTTCGTGGGTAGCTTGGAAACCTCCATCATCCTGGTTGAATACGAAACCAGGCCGAGAATGGGTTTCGCCCAGCTCACTGGGCATCTTGTCTGCCGGGCCAATGGGCACTGGCCTCTCCTGCCGGATCTTCTCTCTCAGTTCTCGAGTCTTTCTCACGTTCTCCATCTTTGAAGGAGTCCTGAGAAGTACCGACGCCGTTTCGTCCGTACTCGCTTGTTGGCCACCAGGATTGAAAATCTGGAGAGTCTTGTCACGCAAGTTTTCCTCGTTTCCCCGTGATAAATCATGTATACCTATTAACAGAGAATAATCCATGATGTGTAGTCGCTTGAGAAGCTCAACGTCTTTGCGTAATTGTTCTAGGAATAGTCGTTTCTTCTGAATGCCAAGCTCCAGATGTTGCTGCCGTCTCAGCCAGTTCAAGTCCTTGAGTGTGGCGCGGGGATTCTTCTCCAAGTCATCTTCTTTGTAGTCTCTACCGACGGTCGAACCCTTCAGGTCGAATGTAGCATGAATGTCCCGATGTGGTGGAAACAAGTTATTCATAACCACAAAGTGTATTTTCTTTCCATAAGGCATTTTGACCCGGTGAAGGCCATAAAACTGTGAAAGAAGGGTGTTGGGATTGCTTTGAACATGATTGTAGTAATCCCTCAAAACTTTTCTGAGGAACTTGTGCTCTGCGTGATGTATCGTCTTTATAATATACTTGTAATCTCTGGAGAAGTAAAAAAAGCTTCCGCTCTTACCCGGCGAACCGAGTTCCGAAAGGATGTATTTCCCTGTCAAGGACATGAGATAGTCGGCGGGGTCGAGACGAAAGAGTGATCGCAAACGCCGGAAAACCCAAGGTGCGTAGTCCTTAAATTTGAAATCATACTTGGCAGAGGGAACGAGTTCGTTGCCAGTGCTAAGAGCTACTCGTTAGTCTTTTTTGCCTGGGATTGTTCCCTTTCCTCCATGTTTCTCGGAGAACTTACATGTCAAACGTCGACTTTTGCTTAGCCTCAAAGTCAGCATTTGTGAGTTCTCGGTCAAGCTTGGCATTTGTCCTTGAGACAGAAACTCGGATCCCGGTCAACATGTTATATGCCGTGACCCAGTTAGCATGACTCTCATCGACTTTGATACCAACCAGGACACGGTCATCATCTTCCTCTTCCTTCCTCCTGCGTTTACTGGCCCGTTTTTGTCTGTAAGCTTCAGCCCAGCGTATGGCATCCTCATCAGGCAAGATTCCGTCCCGGGGTGCGTCAGATTGCATTGACCGAGTAGTCCTGCGTGCCAGGTTAAGAGAAGCACGACGATGCCCGGCACCAGTGGCTACAGTAGGGGAGAATCTTCCGCTTGCTTGCGCGGTGTCTAAGCCATCTTTAGAGCCTCGACCAGGGGGCTTAGGGACTTCAAGAGTGTGCCGATGTTTCAATGTAGAACCCGGGGCTAAGGGCTGGAGATGTCCAGATGGTGAGGTCCCTATTGTTGTGTTGCCTTGGTAAGCCGGGGGGGAAGAGAATCTGTGTGGCGAGGACCGCGGTAGCACAATATCTGTGGATGCTAGTGTTTGTGCAACCGAAGAAGAAGCCACGAGCTCCTTCGTTTGCGATTCAGGCTCGATGCCCACACTGGATGTCAAGTCACCGGAAGCGCCTGCACCGTTAGTCCATGGTACATGCTTTGTACCGTCGGGTGGATACTTTTCATCTGGCACGGGCGAGCCAGGTGCAGTCGTGTTACGACGTAAGTTGGGCGCTTTCGATGTCGAAATAGAGTTGCCATTGACACCTGAAGCGGGCGGTGTGGGAGCAGTGCGATCCGGAAGAGCTACAGCGCCACGTGGAAACGTCGGGTGGGATATTCGCTCCAGAGGATCTTTCCCATTGGAACCGTTGGTGCCGTTGGAGATAGAGTTCATGCTCGTCGGCCTGGTGCCGTTCCCGGCCAAGGGCATGTGGTTCGTCTCTGATATATCCGAGTCGTGCGTGGATGATGTAGAACTTTCGTCAAAGCTCTCATTTATCGCTTCGGGATGTGTATGGCTTATGGAATCGCCATTGATCTTCTGCTTCCCGGAGAGACCAAATTGGTAGGTAGGATCGAGATCGAGGACGTCAGCTTCGGCAGAAAAGATGGGCGAGTGGTCGTCGTTGAGAAACGAGGGCATTTCGCTCGGTTTCCTGCGTTTGACGCAGCCAATTCGGTTTTCCTCTGTCTAGGGAAAGGTGGTTCAGAGAAAGAGGTCCAAGATCTCTACCTCATAATTGTTTGGGGTCGCGGTGCGATGGCCGACGTAATGGAAATTGGTTCTTCGTAAATAGTCCAGATAAGCAAACGACACACAAATCACCTCGGTGATACAAGAGCGAGGCGTCAAGCAGTGTCGAAGGTCTCGAGTTCAAGTTGATGATGAGACTAGCTGAAGCACTTCCAAACGGGGATCACGATCAATCAAACCCAACGAGGAGAACTGCGGAGTGATTCGTAGTCGAAGAAGTACGGTACGGAAGCGGTTACGACGGCAGAGCAAAGCAGACTCCGAAACGACGAGCGATGAGAAGCGTCAGTTCGAGAAGAAAATGAAAATGCTACGGGCAGCCCGGGAAGATGCAGACAATCGACGCGAAAGCCGGGCGTTGGCTTGCAGACGTCGAAGGATGACTTGAGATGGTCGAGTCGAAGTTGGAAGCAAAAAGCTAGCGTGGTGCAGGCAGTGTGAGTGAGTACCGGTGAGTACCGGTGAGTACCAGTGAGTACCGCCTACCTGGGCGGTAGGCAAGTAAGCATTGGATAACACAGAGTACGGACTATGCAGGGCACGTTAAGCCTCATCTGACAAGTACCTATGTACTTGAGGTACCCTGTGCTAGCTTAGAATTTTAAATTGTGCGGGCTCCTTGTTGTGATGTTGTGATGACTTGTCCTCCAAAGACTGGGTGGGCCAAAGGCGGGGCGGACTAATTAGCCAAGCAAGACCAGACCAGACCAAGTCAATTCCTTCCTTGTCTGGTGCATTGGGTGAAATGGCGAGGGCGCCATGCCACGGAGCACTGCCTCAGCACGGCATTTGACGTCCGGATAGGCGGACATGAAAGTACTCAGTACAGGCTGATGTGACTTGGCCAGTATGAGCAGCCCAAAGGCTTTCTTCACCGTTCAATGTCTGGTTGCTTCTCGGTCCCACATTCGCCAACCTGTTTCGGTGTCGACGACAACTCCGACTGCAAATGATAGACCTCAGCCACCGTCGGCATTGTAACAGCTACCAATGTCATTCTGTGTTATAAGCACTCCCTCCTGATAGCTAAGAATTGCGACCCAAAGTACCACCACGATGGCCGCTTTTGCAGACCGCCACCGTTTAAGAGTATCATTCTAGGAAGTCGCAACACAGCCCCCAGACCCGATCAACGAGCTGGAATCCCCGCTGCTTATCTCTTCCCTCCTCCCTCGCTATCCAATAAATTCTAGAACTTTCGTGACGCTCCCAATTGTAGCCTCCCCCCCCCCCCCCGAAAAAAAAAAAAGAACAATTAACATACCTGGATTCAGACTCACGGCTAGTACACCCCTCTATGCGTCCCTATGTTCGGATCATGTAGCGAGATACAAAAGAAAGCGACATCAAGAATGGACTTGGTGAGAACTATGACACGAAGGCTATTATAGATGGAAAGAGCCGGGAACAATGTGGAAGGAGCGGACCTCGTCCCCGGGATTGCTCTGCGTGCGATTCCGTTGAATTGGCTCGAAGCAACAGATTGCCTGCAGTCGGGACATATTCGTCATTTGGCAATGTCTACGTTTTATAAGCCCACCAGATGTTCTGTTTACTATCCTTATCCTTAACACTGGGAATCGTGAGAATCACGTCCTGGACGCCCCGCCCCCTTTCACGAGCGACGACTTCTCATGCCGTCGATGTCTTCTGAAAAACCGCCACCTACAAGTCGTTCCGACAGTCCCCTTAGCTATGATCATCGCGTAACTTCTGTCCAAGACGAGCCGAAAATATCAAGCGTCGTTGAAAGTGCACAGACTCAACGAAAGTCATTACAACTTCCCAAAACGACACATGAATCCGTGTACGGTGCCTCAAAAGGCCACCTGCAGCATTGCGCGGTTTCTTGCCCTGAACTGACCACAGATACCTCTCACGGCCAAGAAGTTGTGTATCCAACCGAGGTTATGGAAATATACTCACTGACACATCGCGTAGAGCATCCCCCCGCCCGAATGTCCGAAAGGAATTACTGGTCGCCGCGCGTCACGATCACTGCCACTATCAGAGAAATCTCGGCGTCGATTTACAATAGGTAGACGCTTACGCCACGAGCTATACAGACGTCGGAAACCCATGAAGGGCATCTCTTCGCCATTTGGGGTCGGTGTTGAACTTGGGGACGGCAAGGAAAGACGTTTTCGAGCCCGGCAATCTCGCGGTTACCACCATGATGACTCTTGCGAAGTGGAAACCCCTTCAGCCCACAGTCCACTTGACACCGAGGCAACGAGCATCTTGGCAAGGGCCGGAGTGATGCTGGCTACTGAGGATCTTGATAGGTTGAGTGAGATGGCGCGGAAGCATAAAGAAAGTGAGTGACGAGGGGTGACGAGGGATGGCAAACCACAGATTCACATGGAGAAGAGAGATCATGCCGATTGAAGGCTCAATGTTTTCTTCCTCACGTCTCGATATCTGTGCCTGAAGAGTCCTATGTAGCGCCAGACAGGCATGGTCGGATGTAATTCTGGTCGTATGTACAGTACTTCGCAACAAGGAACCTAGAGAAAAATGTAGACAATCCCTGGTTATTATTCCGTCACAACCTACACGCAGGTTCTCCCGTGTTGGTCATTTCTCCCGATACCTGCCTAATCTGGCAGAGGTAGAAGCTGTGGTTGGACGGCCAAGCCAAGTCGTCGTTCTGTGAATGCAATTTTCCATGCAACTATACCGCGTACACGTACTATGTACTACACTGAGTCTCAGGTAATTCCGAGCAGTGAGCATCATAACACGCTGTGGGTTCTACGCTAATTTTGCTACGAGTTGCTCGGAATTACCTGGACCTACTGTATGGAGGTGTGCAGGTGTGAGGTCGCCGAGATGGGCCGGACGGCGACTGGGATTGGCACATTTTCAGTGATTGATAGACCGGCCAGCTCAGCAGGTCTGCACAGCAGCACAGGGCGCCAGTGGAGACCCTCCGCGAACTACATACGCCGGTGACCGGGGGGGGGGGTGAGACCGAGGTGCCATTATCCCGCTAAGTCAATGCAACTACCAACTCCCTCTTCAACTACTTACATATCCGCCACCTTCCTTTCTCTTACAACATTTTGAACACATCTTTAGGAGGCGGAGGCTTGTTTCTTCTTATTCTCCTATTCTTTCCCCCCACCGCCCGTTCCACGCACCACTCACAATGTTTCGCCATGCTCTGCGAACCGTTGCTCGAAGCAACGCATCATCATGGCGGCAAGTAGCCGTCAGAAGTTATGCCTCGGTGCCAAAGACAGCCTTTGACTGGCGAGACCCACTTGCATCTAAGAACCTCTTGACTGAGGAGGAGCTTGCTATTGCAGAGACTGCCGAGAGATATTGCCAAGAGAGAATGTTGCCCAGAGTTTTGCGTATGTCTGCCTTTTCCCAAAGGTGTTGCCACTCCGCTTCCCATGGCGTCATTGACCCGTAGTCCATCTCCGGCCACCTTTTGACGAACGTTGCCCATCTTGACTGATCCTTGAATTGCAGAGGCTTACCGTGATGAGCACTATGACCCCAACATCTTGCAAGAGATGGGTGAGCTCGGCTTGCTTGGCGCCAACATTGACGGTTATGGGTGTGCCGGTGTGTCGACGGTTGCGGGCGGCATGATCACTCGAGCTGTTGAGCGCGTTGACAGTGGTTACAGATCTGGCATGTCCGTACAGTCGTCACTCGTCATGGGTGGCATACACGAGTTTGGCACTGAAGAACAAAAGGAGAGGTTTCTTCCCGAGATGGCCAAGGGCAGACTTCTTGGTGCTTTTGGACTCACAGAACCTAACCATGGCAGCGACCCTGGCAGCATGGAGAGTGTTGCCAAGCCGCACCCCACCAAGAAGGGATACTATTCCCTCAGCGGAGCCAAGACTTGGATCACGAACAGTCCAATCGCTGATGTGCTCCTGGTCTGGGCGAAGCTTCAGGAAACCGGCAAGATTCGAGGCTTCCTGGTCGAGAGAAAGGACTGCCCTCCCGGCACTCTCTCAACCCCGGCCATCAAGAATAAAAATGGCCTGCGAGCCTCTATCACCGGCATGATTCAAATGGATGAGTGCCCTGTTCCTGAGGCCAACATGTTCCCTGATGTCGAGGGCCTCAAGGGACCCTTCAGCTGCCTCAACAGCGCTCGTTATGGCATCTCCATGGGAGTCATGGGTGCTCTGGAGGATTGCATTGACCGAGCACGAACCTATGCTTTGGAACGCAAGCAGTTCAAGGGCAACCCGCTTGCCAAGTACCAGCTCATCCAGAGGAAGTTGGCTGACGCTGCCACGGATGCTGCGTACGGAACGCTTGCCTCTATCCAGGTCGGTCGCCTCAAGGACGAGGGCAAGGCCACCCCTGAGATGATCAGCATGGTCAAGAGACAAAACTGCGACGCTGCTTTACGAAACTCGAGAATTCTCCAGGAGATTTTCGGCGGTAACGCGGTGAGTGACGAGTATCACATCGGCCGTCACGTGGCCAATCTGTATGTGACGCAGACATACGAAGGACAGAGCGATATTCACAGTAAGTCGAACCCGCCACCCAGTACCATATAAAATGCATGAACTAACTCGGTTTACAGGTCTTATACTGGGACGAGCCATTACCGGCGTGCAGGCGTTCTGCTGAGTCGTCAATTTGAAACATAACAATTCAGCCGGGAAAAGAACACGCCCAAGTCGCCCCAAGTCGAGGATGGAAATGAGCCTGGCAGAGAATAGTGGTTGCACTTAGCGAACATGAGACGAATGTTTAATGCATGTAATACCATTGATTACCAAAGTAAAAAAATTTGGTCTCTTTTCAAAAAAGCTCTGTTTTGTCGATGTAGTTTCTTCCACAAGCTTATGCTGGCGTTACGCCAAGAACGGCGTTTGCGCCCCCCATAAAGTAGCCGCTGTTCATCGAACCCGCCTGCTGATCAGCCTTGAACACAGGTACTGTAGGGAGGAGCGGATCCGGAATTGATTCAAAAAGGTGCCCCCCCCGGGGGACCGGATATCTGAACGTGGACCTGGTTGGGAACACTACTAATACTTGAGAACACCAGCAGGCAGCTTGTTCACAACAGATAAGATATGACGGAGGCGTTCAAGCTGCTGGAACCTTGATGAACACTGGCCGATGGATTCGGTGTGGCGACCTTGGCACACGGGGGCGAGCAGTGCACTATCAATTGGTTCGCGCGCTAGACGCGGAAGTCTGTTAGTGTCAGAGGTCGAGAAGTGCACGACATGATAACTGTGCGCACACTTTGGCGATACGTGGCTTGAATGCATTTCGGGCGTGCTTGTTGGCCAACCCTGCCCAAGTGTCACTGATTCGCTCAGCAATGCCGACCAGACTGTTCGGCGAAGACTTTGGCTGACTTACTGACTGGCTGTGAGGGAGCCAAGTTGCTGTGCGGTTTGTGTTTGCGGTTTGTGTGTGTCTGAGCCCAAGGCACGTCCATGTCCATTTGGCCAGCCCAACATATGATGCCCACTCTTGCCCACTCTGGCCCCTCTGGCCCCGTGCTCGCCGCCTCGGAGTTCCATCTCACTGACCAAACCCTGTGGTTTCTCTTTCCTTCCATACACATACCCATACCAAACGACCTGCTTTCCTCCACACGCGAGACATCGCCGACTCTGTCAACACCCTCCAGCCATCGTGCACGTTGTTCGACCCGGTCATATCCGAACGGCTTTGACTCCAGCACATCCTCGACGACATTTACCACTCCTGCACCGTCTTGGCAGATCAGACCCTCGGCGAGCACATTTTGTTCTCTGAAGTGCGTCATTCTCTGGCCTGCTCTCGCCTTTCCCGACCGCCCGTCCCGCCGGCGTTTTGCCCCCTCCCACTCTCCAGCAGAAAAACTAACCACGATCCTGCAGCACAAGCGATCTTCGCAAAGACACACACCACAAATCATCCGATATGGCTCTCAAGCGCATCAACAAGGAGCTCACTGACCTCGGCCGGTAAATATTACTCACCCTTTTCCCCTTCATCTCCGACCCCTTTCTCCAGCCAGCCTCGTGAAAGGCATGACCAGCCTCTTCCGGCGCCCAATTCTGCGAGGTGGGGCATGTAGTGAGCGGGGTGCCACATGGGAACAAGATAAAATTGAATGCGCCCGATACCAAGCGTCAGGATGGCTTTGAGACTGGCCTTTGATAATGATCAGAGTCTCGGGTCTGGCCACTTCGTTGCTGAAATATCGACTGGCTGTCTTTTCTGCTTCCCTGCGCCATGTGAACATTTGGGTAGATTTGCTAACAATCCGACCATGTAGTGACCCGCCGTCGTCCTGCTCTGCTGGCCCAGTAGGCGAAGACCTGGTACGTTGAAACACGCAAGATGCTATAATTAGCACATGGGCAGATTAGCTGACAGTCCTCGTAGTTTCACTGGCAAGCAACGATCATGGGACCCGTAAGTTCAGCTGAAAGAAAGACGGCCATTTGTGATGCGCGGGCATGGCCGGCAAGATCCTCATCTTGCCGAAAACAGCTTGAATGATGAGCGACGCTTCAACGCTAGACGTCAATCGCTGGCCGCCCTGATCGATGCGATTATTTACGGCTCCAAGTAACTGACTTTAACATGAAAAGGGCGATTCGCCATACTCTGGAGGTGTTTTCTTCCTTGCCATTCACTTCCCCACCGACTATCCCTTCAAGCCTCCCAAGGTCAACTTCACCACTCGCATCTACCACCCCAACATCAACTCCAACGGCAGTATCTGCTTAGATATTCTACGAGACCAGTGGAGCCCTGCTTTGACTATTTCCAAAGGTACGCTTGATTGCCTTGGCGAAATCCGGATCATGCAAGAAAAACTGTCACGCTAATAGGTGGATCAATAGTTCTTCTCTCCATCTGCTCCATGCTCACAGACCCCAACCCCGACGACCCCCTTGTGCCTGAAATCGCTCATGTGTACAAGACCGATAGGCCTCGATACGAGGCGACGGCGCGAGAGTGGACTCGAAAGTATGCCGTTTAACTCGCGAGCCAGAATCAGACGGCTTGGGAACGAGATGTATGGAGGAGTACGATAAAAGAGTGACGTTCTTCTCTTTTGCATGATAATCGGCACGGCACGGGGAAGGAATGCCTTTCAAGGCATTCTTGCTTCACAGATAGCGGCGGAAGTGAGGCAGGTCAAGCATGTGTGATAGGCCAGAGAGCCTCACTCTGGAACGTACTGGCTGAGCTGCCTCTGACCGTAACGAAGGTGAGGTTCTGGGGTTCTGGAGGTGACAACGCAAACTAGACAGATCACATTCAGGTACTAAAGGGATATCATGCGGCTGGCTTTTTTCCTTTTTTTCTTTTGCATCATGATTGACGTGTGTTATGGCATGGGTTTTGCTCAGTACAGTCTGGTATTATATTCACGCCTCTCCTTGGACATGCATGGGCAGACAAACGTGACTGATGTCAGTGAGGGCCTTTTCCAAAGCAACGGTGCTCCGAGACAAATGTGCGAGAAATGCGAGCTCAGTCACGGCCGTAGACGCACGCAGCAGCGTTCATGATGACGATGACGGTGGACGGTGAAGCAAAAGCAAGCAAGGGCCCTGTTTCCAAGATGCGACTAGATTGATGATTAATATTCTGGCCATTCAAGCTTGAAGATCCCAAGTCTGTTGCACATGGTCTGTCTGGCAAAACACAAAGAGAGTAAAAGAATCGAGCGCTGACCTCTGTGGAACTGGTTGGCGTGACGAGCCGTTGTCGCAGCCGGGTTTCACGGGGCTGGATTTGACACCAGCACTGCCCACTGTCTCCCTCCCTCTGCCTTGCCTGGCAATTCGTGATAACTCGAGTGTCTCCACTTGCCTCCCACTGCCTCCGCATCTTGGCCGCCAGGAATGGCTCGTTACTTTTACTCCGTACATACAGCACGGCAGCTTGGCCCGCGATGGCCGTGCGCATCACAGTCGCGATAATGAACGAACGACTTACCACCGCCGGAAGAGACGGCATCGGGGCCAACGGGTCCGAAGATTGTTACCTCCTGGGGTCTTCCCTGGGGTCTTCCCTGGGGTCTTCCTCTGAGATCAACCCAGAACAGCACATGTTTGCGCAAAACAGAGCCTTCCACTACTAGCTACTAGGCAGGCATTTTTCATTGGGCAAGCCGTTTCGGATCCCATTGACAGTTTCGCTCTCTGACCTGAAAGGGGAGTCCTGAAGGGGTCCTTGAGGCCGCTTTTGGCTCTGCGCTCGGGTCTCTGTGATGGAGCCAGCCATGATCCATCCACCCATCTACCCGGCCTGACACCGATAACATGGAACCATTTTGTCTGCATTTCCGTCTCAAAAGCTGGCTTTCTGTCTCTCGGTTCTCATTGCCCCAAGCCTAGTCACTCAGGTCAAAGTTCTGCCTTGTGGAATAACGATCCATCGTCGTTACGTGCCGGACGTGCCTGGCAATCGGCAATTGGTAAGACTTCCTCTTCCCTCTGCGGACGCCGTCTGGTGTTTCACGATTTGCAACCGTGCCGCATGACCCCATGAGTCTTGCGACGTCTTGGCCTCTTACCCAGTTTTCACTCGGAGAAAAATCGCCTGGTGCTTTGATCCGCCCTCTGCAAACTTGACGAGACCTTGAAGAAGAGTCCCTGCCCCCCCCCCCCCCCCCTTTTCATTCTTCTCTCTTTACGCACGTCAGCCACTCGGAATGTCTTTGCTCTCACTAACATGCCTATAGACATGCATGTCTTTTGAGTGAACATACTGGATGTGGATCTCCCCAACCTTCTCTTCGAAAAAAGTCAATGGTTACTTTCAGCAGGATCTGAATTGTTTCACACGAAAAAAGGGCAAAAAGAAATTCCAAAAAAATCGCCAGCCGTTCAACGACAAAGACGTATACCTTGATATCCCATTTTGAGGTGGAAAGAGTAAGGCAAAGTCTTTGCTGAGTCACACATTCGATCTGGTTACCGTCCAAAACCCGAAGGCAAAGTCCCACTTGTCGAAACCAGATTTGATCGCGCATTTTTTTAATCAAAGGAAACACGCCGACTACAATGAGCTATTATTACCCTGGGGGCTCGGATGTGGGCTCCGAACGACCTTCCGAACGGTCAAGATGGACGCCACTTACACGAATGCTCCTCTCTGGCGAGATGAGTCAGGAAAAGCAGCAACAACTTTCCTCGAGAGAAAAGTTTGACCGATGGATGATCAACGAAGGATACCGACGGGTGTAAGTTGTTTGCCACGCACGAAGAAAGGATCATGGAAAGACTAACGTTCGGCGCTAGGTTTGTGTTCGTGTTCATGCTCACGCATGCGCTCATCTTCTCATTTGCCTCGGTCCATTACGCACTGAAAGACAGTCTGCAGAGCGCCAGAGACATATTCGGCTTCACCTTTGTCATTGCAAGAGCATCCGCCTTGGTCTTGCACATTGATGTCGGCATCATCCTGTTCCCCGTCTGCCGAACCTTGATCTCACTTATGCGTCAGACACCGCTCAACGGCATCATTCAGTTCGACAAGAACATCACCTTCCACATCACAACCGCGTGGTCAATCGTCTTCTTTTCATGGGTACATACCATTGCGCACTGGAACAACTTTGCCCAGGTCGCTGCCAAAAACAATTTGGGGTTCTACGGATGGCTGCTCGCCAACTTTGCCTCTGGGCCTGGTTGGACGGGCTACGTGATGCTGATTGCACTCACAGGAATGGTCATCACGTCAGTCGAGAAACCCCGCCGGGCCAACTACGAGCGTTTCTGGTATACGCATCACATGTTCATCGTCTTCTTCTTCTTCTGGTCTCTGCACGGAGCCTTCTGCATGATCCAGCCGGACGTGGCGCCCTTTTGTACCAGCATCGGCGCCTCCGCCATTGGCGTGTTTTGGCAGTACTGGATGTACGGGGGCTTCATCTACCTGGCCGAGCGTGTGGCTCGAGAAATACGTGGTCGACACAAGACATATATTTCAAAGGTCATCCAACACCCTAGTCAGGTGTGCGAGATCCAGATTAAGAAGGAGAACACCAAGACGCGTGCTGGTCAATACATCTTCTTTTGCTGTCCGGCCGTATCCCTGTGGCAATACCATCCCTTCACCCTGACCAGCGCTCCCGAGGAGGATTACATCTCGATCCACATGCGGTGCCAAGGCGACTTCACCATGGCGGTATCCCAGGCTCTAGGGTGCGAATGGGGCAAGAAAGGGGACACAAGCAAGGTCGTGGGCATTGATGGAGACAGCAACGGCGTCGACCCTGCTCTCCAGAGAGTCTTGCCGCGAGTCTATGTCGACGGACCATTCGGGTCAGCCTCGGAAGATGTTTTCAAGTACGAAACAGCCATCTTGGTCGGCGCCGGCATTGGCGTCACGCCGTTTGCCTCTATTCTGAAGTCGATCTGGTACCGGATGAACTACCCCCAGAAGAAGACGCGCCTATCAAAAGTGTACTTCTTCTGGATCTGCCGTGACTTTGGATCGTTCGAGTGGTTCCGATCCTTGCTGTTGGCCGTCGAGGCGCAGGACGTCGAGAACCGCATCGAGATCCACACCTACCTGACGGCCAAGATCAAGGCCGATGACGCGACCAACATCATGATCAACGACGCCAACGCAGACAAAGACACCATCACAGGTCTGAGGAGCCCGACAAACTTTGGCCGGCCCAACTGGGACATGATCTTCCGCGGCATCCGGAAAATACACTGTCCTGGTGAGGCGGGTGTCTTCTTCTGCGGTCCCAAGGGCCTGGGCAGCTCACTGCACGTGTACTGCAACAAGTACACTGAACCCGGGTATGTTTGAAACCTCCCATCTGTATTCGTCTTGTGCCATAGCGACTGACAGTTTCTCTAGATTCTCGTATGTTTGGGGCAAAGAGAATTTTTAGATGCAATATGGTTGGGGGAATCGGAAACATGTTTCAGGAATACAGACTATCCCTGTTTATACCCAGTATATTCGCAAGCCGATGCGAACCTGTTCATTATATTGCAATAGGGGTTTTTTTTTAAAGGAAGAAAAATTCAACATTGATGGTTCATCGTCTTGACGCCCCCCTTTTTCTCTACTTCATTTCATTCTTGGGTGATTGATCTCACGGGTCTTGTTGGGAGGACATGCCGAGACGGAGTTTGTGACGTGCGTTCGTGACGGATGTGAGAGCAGTTTGGCGCCCCCCCCTTTTTTTTTTTTTTTTGCATTTTTTCATTCCCAGGGAGAATGAGCGAATTGATTTGGCTGATGGCATTTGAGTGTGATGTGGTGTGGTGTGGTGTGGTGTTGGTCTGGGCTATTCTTGGGAGAGGATTCAGGGGACCCTGGCCCTGGGGGGAAGGAAAGCCAGTGGCAATCGTGCCTGCCGCGAATCTGGTAAATGTCCCGATATGCAAGGCCAATGAGAGCAACCGGACGGCCGAGTGGGGAAATTCCCCGCCGATGGTCTGCTCTCGCACACGTCTCCCTCCTCCCGGGCAATTTGTATGACATCGTTGTGGATTGATTTTTTTTTGTACTAAAAATCAAAATCTCGTATTGAAAGAGGGGTCCCCCGCTGCTGGTTTTTTTTTTTCTTCCATTCTCTTGCGCTGCTGACCGGAAAGGGGAACAGGTCGAGAGTCCCAGGGCATGGGGGGTTCTCTTCTTCATATCTGGGTTGCGCACAGCTTTCCGGCGAGAGCGATGTCACGGACAGACGGTGGCGCGCGACATGGCGTCGGGTGGTGAGCTTTGGGCCATTTATAGTTACATGTACGTTCGCGAGATACAACCGGACGACGGCTTTACCAACGCTACGGGCCTGCATTTGTGCATCTACGTACTGTTATTTTTCATCGTCCCCGTCCATTGAAAATAAAAAAGCAATTTGTGGGAGAGTCAGGGACAAGTGGAGTCGGACAATGCTCTACAAGTTCTCGACGCTGGCACCACGCTGCTGCGAGTAAGTACATACGTAGTACACAAGCGTCTGGGCGTCTGGTGCAAGTACGGACGGAGGACGGCGGTTGCGTCGCAGCCGAGGCGGATGCCTGTATGTACATAGCCGTGATGAGCCCGGTGGCACCCGTTGTCACCCGTTGTCACCTGGTAAAGTGGGGCGGGGGGGGCGCGAGTACCCCAAACACCGAACAGTTGCCAACGCGGGTTGTTGAATGACTTTGCGCGCCTGGTTAACAGGGAACGGAACGGTGTTCCTGGGCTTGCTTGCTTGCTGCTGGCCATCACCGTTGCCCAGGCTCGCCGCCGGATGCACCGAGAGTAAAAATAAACAACCACCAGACACAGCAACGGACGCCGGTCCCTGTGGCTGATGCTAGTGACGGAGCAAGTTGAGCCCGGCCAGCTGAATTAGCGCCCTGCTAGGCCTCCAGGCACCCTTGTGGCCGCTAGCCGCCACTGACGGGGCGAGATTGGCAGCTGGGTTGGCCCTGCCTGCCGTGAAAAGTGCGTCTCAAGCCGAGTCTTGCCTGCCCCCACCCACCCATCCATCCATCCATCCTGGACCATCCATCCATCCATCCATCCATCCATCCATCCATCCTAAACCTATTCTCACCACCCCTTCTCGTTCAGCAAATCCAACTATTGTCTGGGCTATTCAGGCAATCATAACTTTTCTTTATTTCTTCGCTGTAACTTTGCTTGTTGCTCTTCACTCGGCATTCACCATAGCCGGCCGTTCCTTCATTGCGTTTTCTCGTCCCCCATTCGGCCGGCATTCACATTCCCCCTCCAAACTGACACATCAATCCACGCTCTCTGTGTAAACAAGTACGGTCCCTTTTGAGTTTCGCACGGCGCGAAAAAAACACCCACATTGTCGAGAAGCGCCCAGCAATCCAAACGCGATCCGCACTCGCCGACGAAAGTTCTACACACACTCTCCTTCACTGGCTGAGAAGAGTAGTCCTGATCGGTTGATTCGCTCGTCACATCTCGTCATCGCTCGGTTCACCTGTTCGATCTGGGAACCTACTTCTTTCCCGTTTCGAGACCATCTTTATCCGCCCGAGAGCCCGTTTTTATCCTACGGCATCACTCTTTTGACCCGAGCATGCGTCTCTTCTGGGGACTCACTCTGGGCACCGCCCTCGGCGCTCAGGCAGGTCGAGTCGTTGTCCGTCAGGATTTTGGCACCACCTCGCTGGCTCCTTTGACTACTTCAAACATTGTTTTCCAAACTGAAAGCGACAGCCAAAGTCAAAGTTCTACCCCATCTACTACACCTACTGCCGCAGGCGACACCACCGTTCAAGTAACCCAGACCGTTACTCTGCCAAATGCTGGAAGCACCATCACCAGTACGACGACTGTGTCCATCAGCACCGTTGTCACTGTGACCGTCACGACTACTGATGTCGCTACGACGACGGTCACCAGCCGCGACCGAGATGTCGCTACCAAGACGGTCTATGTCACCTCGACTCAAATTGTCAATGCTAAGCGTGCTGTGGAGGTGGAGGATGCCGTGTACATTGGCGACGGACCTGCTCAAGTCGAGGCTCAAGCTACTCCTGCTCCTGCCGTTTCGGCTCCGCATGCCCGCTACACTGGGTTCCAGAGAGTCGGAAACAATGTCAGGCGGGCGCTTGTCACTAATTTCGTCACTGTTACCATCGGCAGTGGTGGTGGAGATTCGACTGTTCTCGTGACTGCTACTAGGGCTATCAGGTCTACGACGACTACGCTGGTCCACACGACATCATTCGTTACCGAAACCGAGCAAGCCAATGCCAAGACCACTCTTACCACAACCGCCACAATCATCTTGAAGCTGACGCAGGTTGCTACTGGAACCATTGAAACATCTACTTCGATACCCACCGGAAATTCGGGCAGTGGAAACAACAACAACAACAACAACAACGACAACAACGATGGCGGCCTCTCAACTGGTGCCAAGGCCGGTATTGGCGCTGGTGTTGGTATTGCTGGATTGCTTGCCGTTGGAGCTATTATTCTCTTCTGCCTGAGACGACGCCGCAGCCCCAAGCCTGATCCCGATGACTTGCTAGGCCCTTCGTCCGAGGTCCCCGTTGGCGGCGCTGCTGCTGGCGGCTCTCGCCACTCGCGGCCCATGTCTGAGGCACTCTCATCTGCTCCCGGCGCCGCTCCACGCCGCGACCCAGTACTCCCCAACGTTCAGCCCGAGGGCTATCGTGGAACAGCCATGGGAGACGGCCGTGCCGGCTACGCCAAGCCCGAGCCGTACGGCGCCGCCTATGCCCCCACGCGAAACACGACCACGACCACCAGAGCCAGCACTCTGTCCCCCGGAGATCAATTGCCACGACACCCCACGCCGGAGACCAACACCGCCTCGGTCAGCCCCATGACTGCCAGACCTGATACCGTCGAGCTGGGTAACGATGGCGCTGGTGCCAAATGGCACCAGACTGGAGCTGCGGAAATGGCCACCGATAACCCGGCAGCCGCCAAATGGCACAGCGACAACGCACAAGAGATCGACAGCCAACCTGTCTCGACCCGTCACAGCGGGCCGGTGTATGAAATGCCGACAGAGAGCTACAGATAGACGAAACTCACGCACGACTTCAAGCATGGGTATCACTGAAGGCGCAAAAAGGGGATTTGGCTCGCGACAGGAGACTTTTGACGGAGCATCGCTAATTATTGCTCTATACAATCAATCGCTTTGCTAGATGTTGCTTGAATGGACATGGCATGAAGACATATAATCTGGATTCTTGAGTGGCATATCAGAACAGGGCGAGTCTGTCGATGTCATTCTGCTTATACCTTTTTTTTTTTTTTCTTGTATATATACCTCGGTGTGGAGCACTCCGCTGAACATGGAATTCTGAACTGGCCCGTCGTCTTTTTTTGCTTAGGCTTGCCGAAAGTTTGGTTGGGTACGAAATACATGGGGCGAAGGAGGGCATTCACATCGTGTTGGTCGTGCATGGCTTCAAGCGGAATCTTGCCATAGGATGCAGGGCGAAACAGGAGCAGGTCTTGTACGCCGGTGACAAGAGACTTTTACAGCGAAGTTGTATTAATGACGAGCGCAACTCACATAGTACCAAAAGATGCATTGTATTGTTCCGTTCCGTTTGTTTCCAATAGAAATGAAATGCCACGAGTCATAACCTCGATCGGGTGGGGCCGTGATGGATCAAACCCTTTCAGATTGATTTCTCCCACCATGACTGCGTAAAAAAAAACCCTCAAGAAGCCTCAACGAAAATTTCCGAAAATGAACACCATTCTGCAAGACATTGACACATCAAGTAGAAGACTTCATCTTCTACTTTGATCGCTTAGCAGCATCGATCATTGAACAGTAGGAATCAATCACCTTCACCTAAGCCCTCAAAATGGGCCTGGCTGGCGAAGATGAGCGTTCGGCGCCCGCAGGCATCAACGAGAGCTCGCCAGACGGAGGCCCCATGGAACGACGCATCAGCATGGACCAGCTGCTCGCTGCGAGCGAAGGCGTCGACGAGAAGAGACTTGTCCGAAGGCTAGACTTGCATCTCATACCGCTCATCACGAGCATCTACCTCTTCAGCTTCATAGACCGAGTCAACGTCGGCAACGCGCGCCTATACAAGCTCGAGGCAGACCTGTCCCTCAGCTCGGCGCAGTTCCAAGTCGTCGTCTCCATCTTCTTCGTCACATACATGCTCTTCGAGGTGCCGTCCAACCTGGTGCTCAAGCTGTTCACGCCTCGCCGCTGGATCGCCTTCATCACCGTGTCATGGGGCCTCGTCGCCACGCTCATGGGGCTCGTCAACTCGTACGGCAGCCTCATCGCGTGCCGCCTGCTGCTCGGCGCCGTGGAAGCCGGGCTGTTCCCCGGGCTGAGCATCTACCTCACCTTCTTCTATACCAAGAACGAGCTCGCGCTGCGGGTGGGCTACCTGTTTGTCAGCGCGGCCATTGGCGGCGCCCTGGGCGGACTGCTCGCCTACGGCATCGGCCACATGGACGGCGTGCAGGGGATGAGCGGATGGCGATGGATCTTCGTCGTCGAGGGGATCCCGAGCGCGGTGCTGGGCGTGGTGACGTACTTTGTGCTGCCGAACGATGCCGGCTCGGCGTACTTTTTGGACGACGCGGAGAAGGCCCTGATGGAGGTGCGCAGGAGGAGGGCGTACGGGAGCTCCAGGAGCAGCGAGGAGGTCGGGAGGGAGGATGTGCTGAGGGCTTTTACGGACTGGAAGGCGTGGGCTTTCTACGTGGCGCAGTTTGGGGTTGATACGATGCTCTATGGTGAATTAAAGCGAGGGTTCCCCCCCCCCCCCCCTCTCTTCTTTCTGAAGCGAGGCTGCGAGGCTGACGGGAGTTAGGATTCTCGACTTTTCTGCCCTCCATCATCCAAGGACTCGGCGAGTGGTCCCCGGCTCAGGTCCAGCTCCTTACCATACCGTGCTACTTCCTCGGAGCAGCCACGTACATGGGCACGGCGTGGCTGTCTGACCGTGTTCAGATGCGCGGCGTCTTCTGCGTCATCTTTGGGTCTGTGAGTGCGGCAGGGTACGCGGTGTTGCTGGCAGATGTTGCTGCCGGGGTGCACTATTTTGCGTGCTTCTTGGTCGCGGGGGGGCTGTATGTTGTTGTTGGGCTGCCGTTGGCGTGGGTTCGTTGATTCCCCCTTCCCCTTTGTTTGTGTGGGGATGGATCAGGGGCCTCTTTTTCTTTTTTAGTGACTAATGGATGAGGGAAATGTAGTTGCCGAATAACTCGCCTCGGTATGGGAAGAGGACTACTGCGACGGGGATGCAGCTTACTTTTGGGAATGCGGCGGGCGTCATGTCTGCGTTTATATAGTGAGTCTGTTTTCCCCTCCTGTTGGTCCTGGCTCGGAGTTTCAGCAGTCAAAGGCATTTTCATTTCTCGTCCTTTTCTTCAGTCTTATACTGGATTCGAAGAAAGCCGGCTAACGCCCTCTATACAGCCCCAAACCAGACCAGCCTCGATATATTCGCGGAAACGCCGTGTGTCTCGCCATGTTGGGCATGGGAACAGCCATCTACGGATTCCTATGGTATTGGTACGGGAGGGAGAACCGAAGGCGGGAGGGGGGCGCGGTGAGCGAGAGGCATCGCGGGATGGGGGAGGAGGAGCTCGTCGAGCTGGGGGATGATTCGCCGCAGTTCAGATATACCATTTGATCTCACGTCTTGTACTCGGCACGGACGGCGTTAACCATGTATTAACAAGTTTCAGACTATTCTGGCTTTTTAAATGACTGCATGTCCTATCGATAATATCCCCCCCCCCCCCTTCCCTCATTATTAATAGATGCGACCCTGTCGCCCTGTTATCTTACTCGGCACCCGGAGAAACAATCGGCCCAAATCTAGCTGCCATGCGCGCGCGCTTCTCCCATTTCTTGTACTTTGATTCCGGTTTCTTTGTTTGTTCGAGTCGGACACGAAAGAACCAGCTTTCGAGTCCCGTTGCGCTGTATCTAATGCCGACACCCCACTCCCTTTCCCACCGGGGTATTGTCCCCTCTCATCGAATGAACTATGGGTTAAAGCAGTATCAGTCCATACGTGACTAGGCCAACCACAATGGTGAGCTTCCTCAGCCCCGGCTGCGACGGCCGCCTCCCCGCGTTGCGCACGGGATTGGCACTCGACCCCGTCGGGAGGCCGAATTTGATCTTGGGCCCCGTGGTAGGGGCAGCGGCAGCGGTAGTGGTGTTCTGGTTGTGATGTAGGTGGTTGTTCATGCTCGACGCGGCTCCGGTGTTGACGGCTCCAGACGGGGTCGCGGTCGATGCAGCCGCCGTCGACATGTCTGCCGAGCCGCCCATTGTCGTAATGTCCGCGGAGACGGTTGCTCCGGACGCCGTCGTCTGTGTCTGCGCAGACGCGAGTCCCATTAAAGTGACCAGGATGGTGAGCAGATTCAACATCTTGCCAGCCATGATGGGGGAGGGGATCTTGCTGTCAAAGGGGGAGGGGGCGCCTGAGTGAGAGACAAGTGGGAAGGGAGTTGACGGTCTAATTTTTTTTTCTCCTTTTTTGGGAGCCAAAGTGACGATGGTAAATGCGCCGTTTCGGGTCCTTTCTGTCTGTCAAAATCGGTGGGACCTTGCTGGCGGACTTTGTGAGTTCTAACGGGAGGGGGGGGGGGGAATGTTGGAAAGAAAGAAGAGGAAAGAGAAAAGGGTTGTCAGTGCAAGTAAATGGTATCTTTTATTGAACAAGTTGCGTAGATGTGAGGCGATGATGAAGAAAGGAATCAAAATCCAGAGAATTCCCATCCCTTCCCCCCCCCTTTCTTTATATCTACCAGACGGCTCGACGTTGCTGCACTTGCACACCACTTTGTCTCTCTTCTCTCACGCGCGCTCATCCTCAATCAATACGGCCGGCCACATTTCGAAAGACGCCCACGCCCACGCTGCGCTGCGCTGACGGTGAGGTCCGGCATGCAATCAACGGAGCCGCAAGCCGTTGGAGCCGGGGCGACAGAGCCCGCCTTGTGTCAACGCGTCTTGGAATCAGGGCTTCTTGCATCTTGGAAAAACCCGGCCGGCATGCTGGATTCGATGGTTTCATGTTGCGGCCTGAGGCGAAAAGCGCCTTCTTGCTTGGCCTCCCTCGCTTCGGCTCCATTTTTTAAAAAAAAAAAGGTGGGGGAAAATAGAATCCCCCACCGACGTACGTCCATGCCAGCGCCCCGTCGAGACGAAACTGGCTGAGACAAAGTATTGAGACGGAAAATATCTCTTCTTTCTTCCTTTCTCTTTCTTCTGCCGCGGGGCAGAAAAATGCGGGTTTCCAAAATAGCAAGATGCGCGTTCCGATTGATTCCTGCCCGCGCGGTCTGCCCGCGTCGGAGAGGGCTCAGGGTCCAACCACGCCTGCTCGATCCGTGACAGCCATGACGATGACGAGGCATGCTATTTTCAATTTCCACGTCTCGGATATTACCAGCACATACTCCATGACATCCGTGGAGCCAGGTTGCATGCAATTGAACATGACTGACATCATGCGGAGTGCGTGTGGGAGCTTACTCGCCTGTCATGGAGGCTCAATTGTCTCGACTTGATGACTCTTCTTCATGTGTATTGCATTACTGACTATCCTTTTGAGAGTTGCCTCTGTCTACCCATTTCTCCATAGATTCTCATCTCCATACCCTGGCATTAACTCAATCCCGGGGCTCTTGTTCATTCGCGACGTCTCGAGACGAAAGAAGAAGGAAGTCCCGATGCAGCCCGCCTTTATACGTGATATGCGAAAAAAAAAAAAAAAACCGCCCTCGGGAGCTCAAGGGTTGCGGAGAAAAATTGGAATATACCTCCGAAGAAATCTTAAAACGCAACCGCCAACTTCCATCCGGTATGGTGTATTCTCGAGGTAAACACCATCAGCGTCCCTGCCAGACAAAAGACACCGGCAAACACCTTGACGCCCACCCAATTCTTGTCTTGGCCCAGAATCGCCCCGCTGATGGGGTTTGTAACGAGGCCGGGAATGGACCCTACGAAGAAAAGGATGCCCATTCGGAGTCCAATCTCTCGCAGGGGCGAAATCTGTGCAACGAGGGCGGGAACCAACGATACGTAGGCGCCGGAGCAGAAACCAAACAGAGTGGCAAACGAAATGATGCCGCCCGTGCTGGAGGATGGGATCCATAATGCCAGCACCCACAGGCCCGTCAACGCACCCACGACAGCAAACATGTTGAATCGACCGATCCTGTCGCCCATGATGCCGGAGAACAGACGACCGAAAAGGCTCGCGGCGTTGAGAATAGAGAGCAGGTACTGCACCAAATTGGGGTCCATGCCAGCATCGAGCGCCTGAACAGGCAGGTAGTCGATGGGGATGTAGATGCCAAACGTGAAGCAGAAGAAGCCGGCGCAGAGAAAGACATATTCGAGCTCGCGGAAGGGCTGGGTGAGCAGTGTCCGGGTGAGCTTTTGCGGCCGGGGCGGCTGGAACGCCCGGACGGTGAGATTGGTAACGATGAGGAGGGCGAGGATGAGGAACGCGCAGGTTCGCATGGCCCAGGGGAATCCGACCTGGCGAATGAGGCGGCTGACCATGATGGGGAAAATGACGCCGCCTAGGCTGGATCCCGTGGCGAGGATGCCAAAGGCCGCGCCGCGCTTCTTGTCGAACCATCCTTGCACGCAGTTCATGGCTATTCCGACGAATGTCTGTTAGCTGATGAGATGGATGGGGGAACCCCCACAGATCCAAGGGGAAGGGAAACGCAAAAGCTCGTGCCAACAAACTACTCACAAGGCTGAAAAATGGCAGAAACACCAATGGCCGAGCAGACGCCCTGCGCCAGAAGAATCTGATAGTATTGCGTTCCGAGAGAGCACATCATCAGTCCAAAGACGTGGAGGAAACTGCCCCAGAAGACAAGCTGTCGAGGTCCGTACTTGTCGTAAAGGGTGCCTACGAGGGGTCCCTTTTCGCATAAAGGTCAGTCCAACGGGCTCGAAGCTCCAGAGAGAAATGAAGAAGCAGAGTGGAGAGATGAGAGATGAGCGGTACCGACCATTGCGCTCATAAAGAAGATTTGCAACGATGGAATCCAAGCAATTGTGCTGGCAGAGTAGGATGACAGAAGCTCAGTTTGGTAGAATTGCTGGAACGCTCCGATGCCTGCTTACGGATTAGCAATCATCTCGCCATATCATCATGCATGCATGCATGCACGAGCAGTCCCAAACGTAACTGTTTATCCAGCCGAAACTGCAAAATGATGTGCACCAGGCACCCAGGACAACAAGCCATGCTGCAGCACCGCCGTCCGGGGCAGGAGGTCCAGAGTGTTCGTTCTCGGCAGACGCCTTCTCCGCATCTGTCTTCTCGGCGGGATGTGCGTTGCCCGCGCTTGTCTGGTCGTTTTGCTGCGCCGTCTTGCTGGAAAGGGAGCCGCTGGAGGGCTGCCTTTTCAGACTCGGGGCCGGGGCCATGGCGTTGGTTGGTTGACGACGATATATAACAGAAGTGAGTAGTAGAGAGTAGATTGTGCAAGAGTGAAATGTCTCACGCTGTGCTTGGAGATGAAAGGACACAAAAATGGTGAGACTCGAGAAGAAGAGAGCTGATGGTGGGTTTCTGTCGGGGGACTCTTTCTTTGCATCTGCCCAGGGCTCACCGACGTATTTATTGTATTACAAGTACACGGCAAATTTCCCCGAGGACAAGATGCCATTCTTTGCTACGCTCGGGCGCTCGCGCCGTCGGATGACCGAAAGGACACAGAGAGAGTAGGCCAGTTAGGCCAGTAGGCCCAGGTAATTCCGAGCCACTCGTAGCAACTTAGCAAGATTAGCGCAGAACCCACAGCGTAGAACCCGGGCATAGTAGAACCCACAGCGTGTTATGATGGGCTCGCTGCTCGGAATTACCTGAGACCCACACTGTAGTAAAAAAAATGAAGCAAGAACGACACGGGAGAACTCTGCGCTAGGGAATTTCGGGGACCCGCTGCTTGCGGCTGGCTGACTGATTGATTGATGCCTTGTTCGGCCTCGGTCCTTTTCCCAACCACCGGGACCGAAATCCGCAACTTGCCTCTTACAAATTGTCGCCCGCTCTTCACGGCCAACTGACTTGCAACGCGCGCGTCAAAAGCAACAAGGGAATTGAAGTCGCAGCATTTGGTGGCATTGCCTGTTTCTCTTTTGCCCCTGGGGCCCCTGAGACTGGCTGCTTCCCGAACTCATCCGTACGGACCAAATCATCCATCTCTCTCCAGACCCGAGCCAGAACCCGGGCTCATCCACACCACAAAGTCCCATGCCGAGCCAGTCTCCCGCGACGTCTCCCACGACGTCTCCCGCGGCGTCTGAGGCACCACCAGACCAACCCCCAGCCCCGGCCGCAGTAAACCGGTCCTGTGCGACATGTCGTCGCCGCAAGGTCCGTTGCGACAAGACATCACCTTGCACGCCATGCCGCCGGAGCGGCCGCGCCTGCTACTATCCACCCAAGGAGCCGAGGGCGCCGCGGGTCCGGAAAACCACCATCAACGACGTTGCCACGCGCATCTCCAGGCTGGAGACGACGCTGACGGGCGTCACGACATGTGTACGCGCAGACCACGCCGCCCCCCGCTCATCCGCTCCGCCAGATCGGGTCAGCACGCCGGCCTCAGCCTCGGCCTCAACCTCAGCCTCGGCCTCAACCTCAGCCTCGGCCTCCTGCTCATCTCGCGGGCCGGGACACGGTGCGGGCAGCCCCCCGGGCGAGATCCTGCTGGGGAAGGGCTCATTAAGCCAGTATTTCAACGAGGTGCTCGTCTCGCGCGTCATCGGACAGGTAGGTAGGTCCCTTTGATTGCTCTTTCAAACAAAACCAAAACCAAAACCAAAATGTCATCATGACTCACGCCCAAGTCCACAGGAAAGCGATGTGCGAACGGCCCTGTCCACTTCGAGGGACGACTCAATCTCCCAATACAACATCCCCTCTGCATTCAATCCCATTGGCATCCTTTCCAGCCCAGTCTACCTCCAGTCAGCAGCGAGCTTCCACCCACCCAAGTCCACGGCTGGCCAGCTCTGGAGAATCTTCGTGGATGTCGTCGATACGCTCTTCAAGCTCGTCCACATACCCACCGCAGAGATCACCGTGTACACAGTCATTAATGACCCCGGAGTTGCATCCGCCGAGTCCCTGGCTCTCTGCTACGCCATCTACTATGCTGCAACCGTGGCTCTGGACGAACAAGACGACTGCGTCCAGGTTCTCGGTGAGACGTGGAACGGCGCCTTGCTGCGATACAAGGCCGGCTTGGAGCAGGCCTTTGCTGAAGCGGACTTGCTGGAGAATCCCACTGTCGTCATGTTACAGGCCATGGCTATTTACCTGGTACGTGCCTCAACTCCCCGAGGGACAGCTTTCCAAAGAAGATGCCTTTCTTCTACTACCCCTTGCTATATATCCCTTACCAGAGCCCTCCCTGCTCCCGCAAAAAAAAAAAAAAAAAAGACTGATTGATTCCAATGAACAGAGTGCTGTCCGCGTTCACAACACTGGGCGTAGCACCTGGACTCTCAATGGCCTCGCCATCCGAATCGCCCAGTCAATAGGGCTCCACAGAGATGGCAAAAACCTCGGCCTCTCCCCGTTTGAATCGGAAATACGCCGCCGACTGTGGTGGTACCTCGTTGGCCGAGATGGTCGCGTCGCAGAAGATCTGGGCCTCCACGAATTCCCCACACCCAATACCGCCACGATGCTTGGGGGCGCAGAGCTGCCCCTCAACGTGGAAGACAGTGACCTGTACCCAGAGATGAAGCAGCTCCCGCCCGCTCGAAGAGGATGGACGAGAATGCTCACCGTCCTCGTCTGCATACATATCACGCAAACGTGGGCAGACCTCTCGCAGCTCGCTCGGTCTACGGGGCCGGCGCCCCCGTCTCACGAGGCGCGCGACCGCATCGTCAGCAACTTGACCAACAAAGTGGAGGACATGATGCAGGGTTGCAATCCAGTGCTCCCCGTGCATAAGATGACCATGGCGACGTGCCGCTTCATCACTCGCAAACTAGACTTTGTCACGCGTCAACAATGGGAAGCCCATCACCATCCGGAGCAGCAGGAACTCCTCGCCACGGAGCAGACGCTCCTCGAGGCGCTCGTCCTCTTTGAGGAGGGAGAGAACATGCTAGGCGACGAACTGCTCCGTCCCTTTTACTGGTCCACGAGATCGTACCCCCAGTACCACCTGATGCTCTTCATCCTCTGGAACACATGTCTGCAGCCGAGACGGGCCTGCGCAAGACGGGCATTCGACGCCGTTGAGCAGCACGTTCGGAGAATGGAGAGGGCCAGCACGGCCGCCGTGATGCGAGGTCCGAAATGGACCATATTCAAGGCGCTGCAGGCCAGAGCCGCGACGCTGATCCCTCAAGCCGCGGTCCAGTGCCAAGGCAACGGGAGTGAGACGGACGTTGTTGGTCCGACAGACGGCATGTTGCCGGCTTCGACGACGAGCAGTAGACTGGGTGAGATGAGCGACGTGGGCATGTGCGATGACTTGCAGCACATGTACATGCCCGATTGGAATACCTTGCTGCAAGGTGTGCTGCAGGAAGATGTTGGTTTCTCGGTCATGATGTAGAAGAAGAAGAAGTAGCAGGACCACCCGGGCAGCCAATTGCTCGAGTCAGTGACAAGTTGTCAGTTGTCAGTTGTGCATGTGCATAGATGCGATGCAGCGGGGTGTGAACCTGCTGTACGTCATTGCTGGCCTGGAACCGGGCTCACCAGACCCCCACGGCCCCCTACGGCCCCCCTACGCCCCCTACGACCCCGCGATTCCACTGAAACCTGCCCAGGAGCAAAAGTTGCCCGCTACACCCACCGTAACAGCGCTGGCCTGGCGGCCACTCAGAGGCCGTCATCGGACCCTGAAGCTTCAATGTCGAAACTAAAAAACACACAATCACACACAGACACACACAGACAAACACAGACACGCGCAAAAACACAGAATGCAGACAGACACGTGCTCTGGTGCGACCGCAGACGCGAAACCTGGACTCCTCTTTTCATCTCTTCAATCTTGCATCTTTGCTTGCTCCCTGCGACGCACACAGTCTTCTTGCACTGAATCCGACCTGCTCTTTTCCCTAACATTACCTTTCCGGAACTCTCCGACCGGCTGCTGCTATAAGCTGCTGCGCAAGTCTTGACGTCGTCTGGTTTGGCAACGTCGGTTCGGGACCTCGTGCAAGCTTCATTGGCGCTTCCCGAGTCCCGTGTCCCGAGTCCCGTGTCTTGTGTCCTCAGATGTCGCAAGTGCCACCACGTCCCATGTTCATCAATCTCCCTCCTCCGGGGTCAAACCCTGATACCCCGTCAGAAATACCGTGTGTCTCTCCCAGTCAAGTATGAAGCAGTCACGTCACAGCATGTCCGTGAGCTGCAAAAATTCCCTTTATATGAAAAAAAAAAAAAAAAAAAACACACACATGAGCGACCCGTCCCGGTCCCGACTTGAGCTGAGCTAAACAAACTGTTTTGATACAGAGGCACTCCCACTAGCACAACGACGTCACTCTCTGCTCTTTCCACGACCGCCATCAAAGATGGACATCGGGGCCACTTTGCCTCTTTCGGACCATCAGGGCGCGGACACCAGCACAATCCCTCCACGACCAGCCTGGAAGCAGAGCGAGCCGACCGTATATCGCGTCTTGCCGGCCTCGAGCGAGTCTCTACACTTCGAGCTGGCCCCGGGGGAGCCGTGGGGGGGCTCAACGCAACGGGACCATCGTCCACCTCGCCCCAAACCACGCCGACATCGATGACGGGAGGAGGGTTCCCGCCCAATTTCCCCACCGCTCACAACCTAACGCCCTCATACTTCGACAGCAATGGCCAGCCCGTCGCCGTCACCAAGAGGAGCACGGTTGGATCGGCCAGCGCCACGGAGAGTCACGCGGGGGACGACGGCCGGACCACGGCCGGGGACCGTGAAGAAGACATGTGCAGCGTCGGCACCAACTACCGCGAAGCCGGATCAGTGGCCAGCACGGGCGCCGACCATGACGCCATGGACGAAGACATGGACATGATGGCCACGCGCTCTGTCATGGGATACGAAGATCGCATGAGCGACGACGGGTCGGCCTCGCTTGTCGGCTTCGGCGAGGGCGCCGGCAGCACTGTCTCGGGTCCCATATACCATCGTCGCCCTCCTCCCCCCGGTGCTTCCGCCGTCCACCCGGCCTGGAACCTCGAGCGAACCAATTCGGGCACGAGCGACTCGCGCAGAGACAGGGACATGTTGGTGAGCGGAAACGATGTCCCGACGACGGCGTCGGCCATTCATGACAGACGAGATGCCCGCACGATGGACGGCGCTGCCGCCGACCCTCTGCATCATGACATGCTCACAGAACAAGATGGCTTTGCCGACACAACCCTCCGCGGACCCGTGCCAACTGGGGTCCAGGCTCAGCAGAACAGAGAAGCCGCCGAGAGAATCCTGTCCACGTTGGACAGCGGCGAGAGCCGCGCAGGCCCGTCAGGCTTGGGTACTCCCGGCGCGGGCGGCCAACCTCTAGGCAAGTTTTACTTTGAAGGACACAAGGGAAGAGGTCAAGCGGACAGTGAACAGTGACGGTCGCAGATCCTCTGCTCATCGCAGTAGGGATTTCACCTGCAAGGCAGCCGACTTCTCTGGCTTTTTTTTTTTCATTATTACCATCATCATTATTACCCTTCTTCTCTTTACAAGTCGGCCACGGATCAATGGCGACATGTCAAGCAAGATGTTTTGCCCCATGCCTATGTATGCACCTTCAATCATGCTGTTCACGTCCAAGCACGAGCAACCTATGTGAAACCGAGCGCAAGAAGTCGTGGTTTTTTTTTTCTCCTCCTTACACCTAAATAACCGGTCACGAACCGTGTCAAGCCATTCTGCTCCGTATTCTCAGTCAGCGACGTGTACCCAATGTTGACACGTTTTGCCTCTGGTCGCCATGCGTATCATGACCACAGTCTCCGCGTACAAATATGGGACAGGACGGCATCACCACGCAGTGATGCACACGCTGGTGGGATCCCGTCAGAAGACGACGAGACCAAGTCTTGGACCGGAGATGGCTCGAGTCACGGGGACACGGAACACTCGCATCATTAACAAACGGATGGAAATTCTGTCCGTGGCAAAACGAGCAGCCCGTTACCATTACCCGCTGCCCATCTCATGAGGTAAAACCATGTGAACCCTACAAAGGTCGAGAAAATACATAAATGCCCGCGAATCTGCACGCTGCCCCTTCGGCCATGCGCGCTCAAACGGTTTCAACGCTGTCATAAAGTCTCTGTCCATGTACAGCCTGTCACTGTAAAAAGAACACAAGACACGAAAACCCCCTCCACTCTGACAAAAGTGACATTACAGCCTCCAAATGACGCCATCTTTCAATGCAAATAGTAGTCCCGTCCCTCCCCGTATAACAGCCTGAACAAGCCAAAAAAAAAAAAACCCTGATCCACGGCGTCGTCTCACTGCCCACCGTAAAGTAGAAATCATGTTTGCGAAAACAATGCCCTTAGGCTTATGCATTATTTGGAATTAAAAAACGACCAAGCCAAAATCTTGAACGCGCGTGCGTAGAAAACCGTCTTATAGAAAAAATGAAAGGAGAGATAAAGGATGCAGAGAAGGAGAGTCCCATCTTCTAATGCTTCTGAATCGGCCTCAAAAAGGGACAAGCTATTGCAGGCTAAAAATTGACAGACAGAAACGAAGTAAAGGAGATGCAGGTAGTTGATACCGAAGTTGATAAAGTCATTTGCTCAAAGACCCCGCTCTTGGCCTGTCGATCAGAATAGGTCGATTGCAATGCTTGCTCCAGGCAGATTCGCAAAATGTTTTCGGTATCAGGCGCCGATAAAATCCAGACCCAAGCTCTTCGCAATGCATTGCCAGTCCCATACGGCAACCCAGTCACCTTGGTCCATTTTTGACCAAACTTCTTCCAACAGCTCCGTCACGCGGTCGCAATTGCGTAGCCCGGTATAACCACGAATTACTTTGATGACAGCCCTTATCCTTTGACGTTGCGGGATGCTGAAGCATGCAGTGCCGATCACGATGCAAGGAATCAACAGCAAAGTTTGAGCCGGGTCAGACGGCTTGAACGATTCCAAGATTGTCAAGGATTCCTCCACAGCGAGAGTGATGCGACCATCGTCCTGTGCTGGTCTTCTGGCGGGAGGGGGAGAAGACCGCTTGGGGACACAGCACTCGGGTGTGCCAGGCACCATTGAAGCCGAGTCCTGCTCATGCATCGATTTGGTTCGCGACGGATTGCGTGATGAGGGACAAGTATGCGCCAATTGAGATCCCATTCCTGTCCCGGCAGCGGAAGACATCGTGGTCGAGGTCACTGACGAACCAACACTGGCCACCATGGAGGATCGGCGTTGCAGGCTGCTCATATGGCTTTGATAAGAATTGGAGGGCGCCATTGCAGAAGTAGGCCGTCGAAGTGGCGATGGTGATGGCGAGGGCGGATATATTGTTCGGAAGAGATACACCCACATCATTTGCTTGTACAGCGGACCAACACGATGGCGGCTGTCACCTGGGGGCCATCGAGGCGTCCATTCTCGTATAGCCGCATCAATCTCCGCCGCTCGGTACAGACTCTTATAGTCGACGACTGGGTCCATGGCCGCAGACATGTTTGCCCGAACTACCTCTCGAAGACTGGTTATCTGTGACAGACAGCGAAACAGCCCGTCACCTACTCCTATGAGACGAGGTGTTGGCATCGAAACATCACACACCCAGCTTTCAGATGACAAGCGGCCAGCGCTCGCCCCAGAATACCATAGGAGGTCGTCGGCGAAAATGTGGTACTGGAAAAATTCCGTCATGAATGAACGCAACACCTCGTTCTCAGGAGAATGCTGTATCAGGGTCTGGTATGCCTGCAAGTGAACCCGATGCTCCCCTCTTGGATTGCCTTCGGCCCGGGTTTGGAGCAGCAGGCAGAGCATTTGTCCGTAGCGCGCAGCGAGAACGGTAGCATAGGTTGGGTCGTCTTTGCTGACCCGAGTCTCCATGTCTTTATAGAGTCGCTTCAATGCTTCTTCATGGTGGTAATCGCCCCGTTGTTGCAAAGATTCTCGGGTTGCAGCTGGATCACCGTTCAAGGTTTTGGATCCGTAGGGCGATTCTAGGTCGATGTGTTTGCTGCTTACGGCCAAAATGGAATGCATCAATCCTTGGTGCTGGTTGGCTAGTGGCAATACAATGTCCTTGAAGGCGTTCTTCGCCTCGCCCTCCACGGTCAACACGTTGCTCAGGTGAGTGACGTAGTGTTTCCAGAATATCAAGTCTTCGGCGGTTTCTACACCATGAAAAATAGGCTGTATGGTGACGATGGGCCGTGTATCATGCTGCATGCGTTCTACAAACAAGCGCTCGAGTCAGCAACCGAGGACAACGAGATGATCGAGCTCTAAAGTGTTGCGCTTCAGAATCAACAACTCACTCACCTTCACCAGCCCTTTCCCTCCCGCTTTTCCAGATTTGCTTCTCATCATAGCCCTCGCAGACGACCGCGTTCTTCTCACAATTCATACCTAACGGTGAATTGTAAGTTTCATGACCGAGTATGCTTCAACAGCGGCAATATAAAGCGCGGGGAAAAACTTACAGCGCGGCTTCGCCTCATCGCATTTCTTCTTCCTCTTCCTGCAAGTAATACAACCTGTTTTGGATCGCCCCTTTGTGACTTTACTAGTGGAGACAGCAACAGTGGGAGGAGTCTTCCGGGGTCTTCCCCGGGGCCTCTTTTGCTTGCTTTTTGACGTATCCGGCGACGTAGGGGACCGAACTGGAGCTACCGTCATGTCACCGAGTTTGATATCATCGTCTGTTGGTTCCAATTTGAGAACAGTCATTGACTCGGTTCGACTATGCTCCCATTGATTCCAAGTGGCTTCGTTGTCCCCTTCCTCATGATCACCGTATCCTATGCTCCACGAATCGGCACAGGACGAGGGAGCTGAGTGGGCAGTCGTTGGTACAGAGGATTCGTCCATGACTGTTTCCATTCTGGAGCTCACCGGGGAAAGCGGCCCTGTTGGGGGTGTTCCTACACATGTATGGCCTTTCCAGACAGCTTCTGTTGGCGAAGGTGATGGAAGAAGCGTTCCATCCCAAGCCCCATCATAAGAAGACATGGCTCTATCGCCTGGCCACCCCACGTTCTTGTCTGTTGCTATGATCAATCGTGCCTCCATTGGTCATGAGTAGTAGCACTGACATGCCCGAGTCGAGCTGGTATTGCATATGAGGGGTCCAACTATTTGCAAGTTTCCGATAGTCAAAACAGCTGGCCGTGAAGGCGAAGCCTTGAGGGATCGAATCTTTCCTGCTGATAACTGTTCGATTGGCCGAACAGGAGCGCAGACTCATATATGATATCTCTCTGCAAGCTGAGGCCGAGTGAGGAGTACGGCGGTTGTGTAGCTTGGAAGAACTGGCAATCAAACCCTGCGGCGGCTGCTGATCGAAGCTGCTGTGGCAAGCCGTGACAGGTGATTTGAGAGAAGATGACGGGCGACGGAGAACATGTATGGTCCAAGAAGGGAAGCTCAGCCCCTCTGAGCTTGTGGAGGTCGGTGCTATTTGACGGGCCAGGCAGAACAAAAGAAGCTTGAGGCTTCCAACCAAATCGCATAGAACATGGAACAGCGACAACTCAGGCCTCATGGCCATGGGAACTGCCAGCTTACTGTGTATGTTCCCCCACATTTCACTTGCCAACTGACGTTCGGTGCTCCAATCCTGGGCATGGAGGCTCAGCAACCCAGTCTCACGAGTCACGATGCAGGGTGGGATGGTGGCTTCACGCGAGGTCTGCGAAGCCACGCCCCGAGCCTATAGTCCGATTTGTGCCGTCGATGATATCCTGGCATGCTGCCGATTTTGGAACAGTATCCCATCACAATAGGCACAAGGCCTCCAAGTCCCACTAGCGCGACCAACCTTGGACAACTTGCGATGGCGGTCCATGGCGGTCGAGGTACGGAGTACATCCGACTACTTGTTACCCGGCTGGGTCGAGGAGTCCAGACAGGGAATGAAGCACCCCTGCTCAGGGCAAAAGGCATGGGGTATGTACATACGGATCCGTGTGTACGGACTCATGCTGAATCGACGGCCGCGAGGATCCACGATGTCTTCCAGCCCTCTTCCAGCCCGACTTGATTGCTCGGCGATGGCCTGGAAGCTGGCAGACTTGACACCAGATGAAGAGTCGCGTGATTTCTGAGTATGGCCATTGGATAAAGCACACTTTGAACCTGGCTGAAAAGCGTTGACTAAATGCCGTGAGTAACCCCTACAGCACTGTAGCAACTCGTGCTTCTTGTGCTCGCTTAGCCCCGCATCGCGAAAGCAAGCAATGAATCTGGACACATGCCCCTGCAGAGTAGGGATTATCGAGTGGACCGACCGTACATGTATGTATGTACATACAACTGTGGCTGCCTCTCGTTCGTACCTGATGTGCCATGATATCATGGCACCCACTGGATCGCAACCCAAGTGGATTTGGAGACGAAATAAACATTTGCGCACAATTCGACAGAACCCTGATCCGAGATCATGTTGCTGTGGATTGCCACTCGGGGCATAGTCTAGAGAAATTGAGGCCGTCCTTGTGGAAGCAGCTTTCAGGCGAACCTGCCCGTGCTGGCAACACGACGGGGTCGCGCCTACCCTTTCCGTCAGTCGTAGCCTTATTGGGAATTTGCTCGCGCTTCTCGTCTTGTTTTCTTTTACCTTTTTTTTTTCTTTTCTCACGACGCCTACTTCACCTCATGGATATGCCATATGCTTGCCACTTGGATGTGCCGACAAAATCGCATAACATCTATTTAGCCCTTGTCCCTTCGAATTTCATTTCTCTCTTAGCCCTCTACGTTGCTAGCTAGCAGTCAATATCTCTGGTATTTCGAATTCAGATCTTTGGAACAGAGAGGCCATGCCCATGCCAGTGACGAAAGAATGCTGGGATTTGCAAGAGGACATCATTCCTGCTCATCCACACATTCACGCGCAACTTCTCTCTTGGCCTCCCTATCCCCATCCCCCCGCTTTGGACCAAGCGGGTGCCTCTGCGGCAACTATTACATCAATGAATAAAACCGAACAAGGAGAACTGCTACCACATAAAGGACATCTGGGAGACGCTCTCTGAAGCCAGCCATCGAGGCTTGAGGGTGATGCCAACACCGCCGCCCCTACGGAGTATTCCATCAGTACATGTAACATTGAGCGAGGTGTTTTGATGGGACTTTACCCTAGTGGATGGCTAATGTGTGCAATTGTTGCGTTGGCATCGGCTTTCCTGTTTTGGCCATGGCGCGCTTTACTATCGAACGACATTCACCTCTGCACGTCCATGCAGGGAAATACCCCGACGTGTCAACTGTCTGTGCAGAGCTACGGAAACCTCAGCTTCACCACCGTTCACAAAAGCATGTCATGTTAATGTTCACTTGCCGGCATGGACAACGGGAGCGTCACAGCTCTCTGCAACGGTAACTGATAAATTAACGGAACCAATGTTCGTACAAGACCGCGTCCTATGATACTTACAACAACCGCCCAAATCCTCTTGAGTTTGGACACTGGAGTCGCAAGAAGACTTCCAGCTCCTGAGCCCTTGCGAACGGCGACCAGTCTCAATCCCGGCCCCAAGCCACTTGCTGACCTAGCCTTTGTGGATGTGATTCAGGCAGCTGGGATGAGAAAGGTGACATATGACGGCGCATGTAGTCCGTACTCTGTACATTGGGATACCTCCCAGTCCGACTCACAGATGCACCAATTAGACTTGCGAGATCGACTTTTGTCACCGGCTTCGCGACCAACATAATACGAAGCATCAAAGTTGCTGATATGGCCGAGATTCGAAGTTTCCCACACTTACATGTGCGCTTGTTACCTCTGATAACAATCTTGGGCGGCTATAGTAGAAGTGACACCCCTGACTCTTGAGCATCAACGTTGACTGGGCGACCAGGGCCTTCAAGGGGCTTCGGCGACCTCCCCCCTTCAGGCAGCCCTCACTGCTCAGTTCTTTCCTGGCCAGCACAACCCCCCTGTGTGTACTTTGCCAAAAGGAAAAGAAAGAAGAAAGGCTCAAACCAAGAACAAAAACTGAGGCAGCCTACCTTTGTTGATGGACTGATCTATCGATTGCGCTTTCATCGTCTGACGCGATCACTAAACATACCATCGGAAAATCTAGGCCCGCTGATAACAAATATGATGCGGATTAGTCTAGTTGACCTACTAATCATCAAATAAGTTTGCCAAAGCTAAGGCGGGGTCGCAAGAGCGGGCTCGTCATTGGCCTGGCTAGATGAAACATGACAATCAGGTTCTGCGTCATCTTCACCCAAGTCACCAGCTCAGTCAACAGCTCCAGCGCTTGGCCAGCTGATGAAGGTGTGCTAATAAGGCTTTTGATCGATGCACCAAGTCCATCGTCAGAATTATGTTCAACGTCTGCTATGACCCAGCAGCATCCGGCCTGAAACTGCGGTGAGGTGTGGCGCCTCCAGTCGGAGCTTGATGACTGAAAATGAGTCACACGTCGTGGTAGTGGAAGCCCCATCACGAGCTTCTTTTGCGGATGCACAATGGCCGGCTCATTTTTCTCGTACCGAACCATGAAGCACATCGTAAACGGCAATGCGCCTCATCTTTCCGGACACAGCTCTCATTTTGATAGCTTATCTGTCCGAGTTCCGGTCTCGCCGCGCATGTCATGCCGACCGCGTGACTGCCCTGCATATGTGGACTGCAAGATCTGAGCTCATGTCAACACCAAACATCGCAAAAGACATACCCCGGTTGCGCAAGTATGTATAATTGGCTTCAATGTGTAGCAGTGACTGGTGGGACAATACGAGGTGCTTCATGTTCAAGGCTGTCCGTGTTCATCCGTCAAGGGATTGGTCGTTCCGACCAGCTGTTTCGTCAACTCCGTCCCTTCAGGTCACTGATGATTATGTCTGGCATGTGTTCCTGTTCCAGGCCCTTCAAGAATTTATTGCGATTACTGCCACGACATGCTACAAGTCGATCCGTCCCTTCAGGTCTAGCTAGTTTCGGGACGGCCCAGCGGCGATGACTCCAAGCTGCCCCAGACGGTTGCGGGATCGACTTGCGCAGGTGCGGGGCAAGCGAAATCTGATGCAAACAACTCATACATGTACTTTTTGCTTTTTGGTGCCGCTGCCCAGTGCCGACTGTTATTGGGAACGTAGCCGAATCGCGGCGCACGGGCCGAGGAAAGGGCATGAGGAGAAGAGTAAGACAACCTGGGGGACCTGGCCACCGCACCATCCACAAGTGAGAAAAGCTTTTTGTGAAAGCTTGGAGACAGACCCTGTAATCCAGACAGCTGTCAGCTGTTCCAACGGATCTCGACATGGCATTTTGACTCTCGGCTCAATGGCCTCGATGTCCTGTCCGAAGAAAGGCGGCACAAGTTGCGACGCGGCGCAGCCTGGGCAGCCAGCACACACACCCATGACGAATGACGAATGCGCAATGCTCGAAATCTCCACATTGGGCTGTCGGTGTCGATGTTTCTGTTCGGGATTCCTTTTCGAGAAAGAGCCTTGAGGTCCCCTGTTGCCACAGAACAAGCATTCTTCCAAAGGCCCAACCGGCCCTTTTGGTGATGGGAGCGATCAGCATCAGGCCTGGTTAATACTCGGACTCTGTGCGGAGGGATACGGGAAGCATGTTGATGTTTGGTTACTTCAAAGAGAACGAGAAATTCATTTTGTGGCTAACGAGTGAGCGATAAGCAGCACTTGCCGATCCCCGGTCGACGCGACGACGGGAAACGCAGAGAGGATCGGGGGCATTGCTGCACTGCACTCTCATGTTGCCTCAGTTATTACAGGACAAGACGACATGTCCCAATTTCTGCAACAACCAACAAGCTTTATACAGGGGTGGGTGCATTTTATAAATTTTTATACCCGACACAATCTTACACGACGAAAGGCTTCATGTGCCCATTCGACCTCTGTTCTCTCCACTCTGTGATTATGCAATCATTGGTCGTTTTCAGCTCCAATGGAAAAATCTTGGAATCAGTCAGCATCCATCGATGAGCGATTTTCAAGGGTATACGAGGAGGTGGAGCACTCGGAGGGGGCTGCTTACTGTTGGCCAAGTGCGGTTTTAGCGTCTCGTGTTGTTACGGATGGGATATCATTTTCTCTGCCCTACCGTAGTGTCAAAGTGATGGTGAGAGTGAGAAAGAAAGAGAGAGAGAGGGGGGAAAGGCTAGCCATTTGATTGAACAAGCAAGACGAAGGACGCGCTACCCTGGATGGTTGCTCTGAGCACATGGAAAGTGTTGACAGTTGTCGGACGGAGCTCAAAGTGCCAACGGCAGCAGTTCGAGCTTCCTACACTGGCAGGCCGGGTTGGGATCCGTCACCGAGCCTTCCATACCACTTGTAACGGTATCATCCGCCGTAGTGTTCATTCGGCATCAATCGATGGTTGGCCCTACTCGACTGCGAAATGCAAAGCACCTGCAGATTTTCTGTGGACGATGTTTTTGCATGCATACTATCCCCGTGAGTAGGATCACACAGGCTATTTATTATGACTGAGGCTTTCCCTTTCTCAGCTTCAATTTTTCCTTGAAGCCAGCCAAACTGCTATTGTTACTGGCATGACTTGATCCTAAGCCAACTCCACCTTGCCTGTGAAGCTGTAGCGGTTCTGACATGTTCCGAAAGCCTTCGGGTCGGGAATAGGTCCGTTCACTTTCACTAGTGTGCGAGAGGGATTCTGGGATGGAGTCATCTTCTGAACGGATGTGAGACTTGCTGCATGATCTCCGTCTTCCATGTCTGGTAAACAAGCTGCCGAATGTGGTTCTTCTTTGTCCTGATTTCTCCTTTTCCGGCACAGCAGGGGTGCTGAACTCTGCTGACTGATGGACATCGGTCCGACCTGCCACAGAGGCTAATCTGGATGCCGTATCGTGATTGCGAAGCGCTAATGCTGTCGATCGGTCCGAGACGGCGCACAATCTGACTAGTTCCTCGGGACTATCAACGTCGAAAGGGGTTTCGCCTTGTACTGCTTTGTTTGTACTGGACGTCGTTGAGGGCGCCAGCCGGGGAAGTAATGTGAATGCCTCGTGGCTCTTGGCTCTGTTCAGAGCAAAGCTGGAGCTATAGCCGTGATGGGCTGTGCCCCCTCTACGATTTGATGTGCGTGTGGAATGCGATGGAAGCTGGATAACCTGCTCGACGAGATCACCGCATGGTGAGAAGGAGTCCAGCTTCTGAGTTTGGCGTGTTTCATGGCGTTGTTTGCTGTCCATGTACGGCCCGAGCAGTCCGAAAGAGCGGTCAAGTGGTTGTTGAGAAGCTTCGCTGGCGACAAACACTTTTTCTTGACCTAGTGTTGGTGAATCGGGAAGTGGTGTATGAGGCACTTGTTGTCGGAGTTGCTGATCCGAGGATGACAATGCCATGTCATGGTGAGTGTCGAGAAAGGGATCTTCAACCAGGCATGAGGATGAAGTACTTGGTGAAGATGGACATTGACCGTTAAAACCAAGGACAGATTCCAAGCTGGCATGTCGTGTATGAAAAGAGACTGGTGTACGGACGTGCATAGAATGGCGGCGATTGTCGAACCTCGGACTGTACTGTTGGGCTCTACTTGTAGTATTTGTCGTGATGGCTGCGCCTTTGCCTGAATCATCCTTCTCTAAGCGGCGATGGGAAATAGAAGGGAGCTCTGGTGAGTGCTGACCTTCTGATACAACATCAGAATCCCCACTGCCCGTATCGTCCCAGATTGAAGCGGCTACAGATTGGATTCTCCCTGGAGTTAGGCCGTCCACTTTGAGCGGTTTGCATCGCGTGGTTGATGCTACGAGGTGGGTATCCTGTGACGGGATGTTTCTGGAAAACAAGGGCGCAGGGTGCAATGAGCCATAATTGTGTGACGGCGTCCTGAATGTTTGGGCACTGAGCGAGGAAACCTTTGACCCCGTAAGTGACAATTGTTCACAAGCTCTAGGGTTTGGGTTGGTGAAGAAGCCATGCCTGGCAGCCAGAGATAATTGGTCTAGACCTTGATGAGTAGATTGTTTCTTGGTCCACGCAAATCTAGGTGCATCATCCCATCGCGATGGACTCCAAGTTTCATTCTCGGCCAGTGTCGTAAGAGATGTCCTCTTGCCATCTGAGCTCATGGAGTGGCGACGCGACCTGCGTCGTGGAGCAGTAGCCAGGTCATATGAAGCGACACCACTGCTGATCCCAAGAGCAGTGAGATTCATGACAGAAGGCATCAGGGTGGTCATCCCTCCCAGATGGAGGGAGAGTCGCGGACAGCCGGCCATTGATTCCGAGGGCGTATGGCAAACCGCCGAGTCGCGCAGTGACGGAAGTCGCAGATTCAAGTCAGATTCGTAAAGACGTTCGGGCGAGTCACATCGTTTGATGATGTGCGGTATGCGAGGAACAATGAGGAACTTTTCCCACCTAGGTGTCCAGAACCATTGCTTTTGAGGAGCAGGAAATCGACATTTTTGACCATTTCTCCGCGTTTCAGCCTGATGAATCATGTACATGCGGGTGTATTCCATGGGGGACAGACGTGGACGAGCCAGCGTCAAAGTAAAAGGCGCGCTGGAGAGGTCCTGTTCTTGATAGACAGCAGCCCAGTCTGTAACAATAGGCGATGGAATACTCCCATCACTCAAGCTTCTTTCCAGTTTTGCTTCCCGATCGAATGAAATCACGAGTGGTAAACTGCCAACGTGGCTCAGAGTCGGGTCTGAAATTTGAGACTTAAGAGAGACCTTTTTTCTCCCCTTGACTGCCCTGAGCGCAGACGTAGTTTCACCCTTCTTGGACACTTTTAAATCTCGTGCCAAGCCATTAGCAGAAATTACCAATTCAGACTCCTTCCGGATGCGCTCTAAAAGCCTCCCAAACAATTTTGGTGTCGTCGCCGACTTGAACGCTTCGGGGATGGGCGGCAAGGGCGGCGCGGGGGGCAGCTCATCACTCTGCTTTCCTTTGCGTTTCGACAATTTGCCCTTTTTTCTTGAAGTTCGAGCTGCGGCCACCGTGGGGGCTGGGTCCTCACCTCCGCTGTCGTCCTCGCTGTCGAAATTGTACTAAAAGCCTCGACTCGAGCACTCCTTGGGGATGATGAGACCGCACTGGGCTTTTGCATTGTTGTCCCAGTCGAGAAACTTGGCGAGTGGGTGAATATGGAATTCGGTCTGAGAAAGATCGTCTGGGTAAACTAACACATCTGGGGCAGCCAAGTCCATAGAAAACGCCGCGCCGTCTGTCTTTGAGGCTGATAGTTCGCGGCCGGGCATACCTTTCAGCAGTGGTGTGAGATTACTGGACGAGATCGAGGTGACGGAGGTATGTATTGATGAGCGCATGGAGGTGAGAGAGGCATCGGCAATGGTGCTCGTGTCGGAAGCACAGGCGTTGGATGAGCCAGGCGTAGCTGGCGTCAATTCTGGGCTCTTGGAGTCATCCTGATCCGTGATGTTCGATGGTGTCAACGGACGGGCGTGCTCCAAAGCCATGGTAGAGGATCGAACTTCTATTCCGTGGAGAACGGCGAGGCATGTCAATTCCATCTTCTTTGTCTCTGCTGTGTAACTGCATAGCTTCTCTCTTGCTTTTTCGTATGTGGGTATGCTGCACCGCGAGATGAATTTGTCTTTGAACGATTGACCTTCCTGCTGAGGAGTCACCTCGCAACTCATCAGGTGCCTGTAAACGCAGAAACGAATACTATCTCGCAGTCCTGGTGTGCACGGTGAAAGGTTGGCGTCTTTGCCCGAACTACTGTCAGGGAAACCGGAGAATTCTGGTGGGAACAATGTGTTCAGACGAGCCATGACTTTCGCTGCATCATGTTGGGTTAGAGACCCAATTGGCAAGATATCTGTGAGACACTGAATGACAAGCCAAGAGTTAGTTTCGATTGAGGCAGAATGAAGTAAAAGCCTTGTGTACAGTGCCGCCCTCACCATTGATCGAAACCCTAACTGGATTGCCTTGTAATGCTCCGTTGCATGAGCGTGCAGCTGTTCAAGCACTCGCGAACTGTGGTCTTCGGGAGAAAAAGGTTTGAGTTTGGCCCGTGTGTCTTCTAGGAGATGTTGTCGATGGATCTCGACCTCCTCAAGCACTTCTAAGCCTCGAAAGGCCCTTTGGTATTGCAGACCTCCATTATCGGGTTTCCTGAATATCTCTCGTGTCTCACCAAGTTTTCCCCGAACATTGCCACGAAGTGGAGAAGAGGTCGTCGGTGTCGGCTCGAAATATCCCCTTGGGCCAATATCGTTATTTCCGTCAAACTTACGGAGCTTGCGCTGAATATATTGGTCGAAGCCGCAGTCCTTACGAGTAAGACTGATATCGGTGATGTCGACGAGCTGGAGTAGGTGGTCGAATCCTGTTGTGAGCCACCTTTTTTCCAGCTCTGCCAGATGAGAAGACATGAGAACTTCGTAAATGCGGAGATTTTTTTTAATTTCAGGATGCGTGGATATGGCGAGCGATGGTTCTTGAACAGCAATAGGAAAAGACCATCGGGCTTGCACATGTTGTAGAATTCATAATTTGGGGATCGGGATTGTGGTCACCGGTTCAAGTCTTTTGTGAAAAGGAGAGGCGGCGGGGCATTGAGTTGCTTGTTTGTGTTCTGCGGTCTCACCTTCTACTCACCTCGTCCTCAGTTTCGTGTCACTATTGGCCGTGGCGGACCCCGATCCCGCAAAGCGAAGCAGGTGCTATTTCTTGCCCTGTGAATAGCACCGTGGCAGCAGACATGAGACATGAGACACGGCAGTCCGTGGGCTAGTGAACTGCATCGCATTCACCATCGCGTTGGGCGAGTGGCTGTATTGATCAATCGTGCCTCCGCTCAAAGAGCTCGCCGGCTGCAACTGCTCCCATCCGTGTTGGTTTTGCAATGCTCTTTGTATCACGCGCAGCGATTTGTGATCAACACGCGGTCCACCATGCGATCCTTGTTTGCCTTTGATTTGTGCTGGCTTGCATGGCGTCAAGAGGGGGCGGTTGCCTTTAATCTGGGCTGAAAGAAAGAAGGGGGACACGCCCCTTTTGACCAGATCTTTGTGTAGTCGGATCGATGGCCCAAACACCCAATCAGCGGCGCATGCCTCGTCCTTGCCAGTCATGGATTCAGTATTATGAGGAAGGAGCGAAACGGTCCACGACTTGCTTTCATTCATCTTCTTGCCCTTGCATTTCGTCCCCCTTGTAGGACCCCTTGCCGTTTTCACCACAGCAAACCACGTAGACTCAGCTTTTAAGCCCGACTTCTTCCGAGTTTCAAGCGCAGGAACATGGGCCTGTCGTCAACAAGCCATGAATCTGGCCAAAAGTTTAGGTGGAGAAACTTTTCTATGTAATGGATTACCTACATAAATAAGTCGGAAATCAGACGTACATCAAGTGAATTCAAGCTGATGCTGAGACTACGCTTGACTCACACCTGTTGTTCATCCAATCCAAACACAGACGTGGCGCTAGACAACATAAAGGCAGCATAGCTCAGCGCGATAACACCTTTACTGTAACAGGTAGACCCTTGGCAGGCTTTGCGGCAAACTGACCATCCATATAGACAAGCCCACCGAATTCCGGTGATAGGGCCACATCGCTTTCGTCATATGCCAATGAGAAATCGATGTCACGCACTGTCAGTAGAAGGGCTGTGACCATGCCCGGCATTATCATGTTCTCACCCATGCAGCTGTGCTGGCCGCGCTGAAATGGCCTCCACGAATTGGCGAGATCGGCGACGGGGCTCGGTAGCCAGCGTGATGGGTCGAATGTGAATGGATCGGGTGCGTAGGTGTCATTGGACTGGAGGCGGGCGATATTGGCGTAGAGCTAGGCATCGAGTAGAAAATTACGAATGTTAGAATGATTTCTCGACGACTCAGACGCATGACGAAGTACTATACCAATTTCCCTTCCAGAGAATGCTCTACTCCTTCGTAATTGATAGTATGCCTACACAAGCAAAAGTTACGTTAGATATCGCATTTTTCGCCACCGTATATCTGAATCATCATAGCGCAGGACCATCATTGTTTTTACCCTTTTGGAGCAGCCGTGGCTGAGACTCCTGGAGGGCGAAGCCTCATGCTCTCCTTGATCACGGCCGTGGTGTATGGAAGCTGCCTGATCTTGCCAGGGTTCTGACGAAGTTCTGCAAGAGTGTCATTGACATCACCTGGGAATGCAGCGCTGTGCTCTTTTCGCAACTCAAGAACCACGGCTGGGTTCTGGGCGATATGAGCATACACATACTAGATGAGAGGGGGACGTCAGTAACAAAAACATATTTAGAACCGTGGAAAAATGAATAAAAGAGCGAGCAAGTGGTGGGACGCAACTGAAAGCACCATGGAAGACACATCTGCAGCGAGAAACAAGGTCATGACTGTGTCCACATGTTGAATAAGAACGTCGGCTTTCCAATCCGACCTGTCGGGGTTCTCTTCCCGATATCTGATAGCCAGCGCGTCCAGCAAAGGCACGAATTTGTTGTTTTCTGTCGGTCCATCTCGTTTCAGCGCGCGGATCAATGACGTCTGAATCAGAGTGCGGACACGCTCTTGACAAGCCTCGCGTCTCTTTCTCCTCCGTCGTTGAGTCCATGGGTTCCAGGGCACTGAGCCATCCGCTTGCTCAATAATGGTCTGAACATCTGCCTTGACTGAGGCGCCCCAGCCTCCTTGCTGGACGGCGGTGTCATCACCGAGAAGAAATCGAAAAGTGAGATCTGCTCCCCATCTTTCAATCGTTTCCACCAAGGGGAAGCGGCGACCCGTCGTTGCGTGGCTCAAAAGCTCCTGTCGCAGCAGCACCGAGTACTCTGCCATTTCGGGCAAGTAGTGCATCACGTTGTTCACTGAGAAAGTAACGCGGATGGAGCCTCGCGAATCATGCCATTCGGATGTGTTTGGTGATACAAGCCCGCGCGAACCACCGACAAGTGGGTGTAGCCCGGTGCCCAGTACCGTTGGGTGCCGGGTATAGTCATTGAGGAAGCGGTCAGCAACGGCTAGATTGCTCGTCACCAAGAAGGGCTCACGTAGGAGGGGCCAAAGATCGATATAAAACACATCCGGGAGATTGTATCGGTTCTGAAGGAGAGAAAGAACAGCAGCGACGGGTGGATTTCCGGGGAACTGTTTCAAGGCTTTGAAAAACGGGCAAATATTGCCAAACCAGAAGCTATGAGGGGGCTTGGGCTGAGCATCGAGAAGAAGAAAAATGAGGTGTCAGCCGATATGTGAATGGAAATGGAAAGAAGGGGAAAAGAAAGCACGGCCGATTTCAAAACGTACAAGATCTTGGAATTGCCGCCGATGAGTCCTCAGCTTCCACAGCAAGTTGGACACAATCAAGATCAAAAGAGAGCCAGCTATGGTGGGCAGCGCAGCATGAAGGTCCATGATTTGATCGAGGACAAGTGGCGGATGAATCGATGACAATTGACGGATGAATCGATGGCAAGTGACGGACGGTTCATTCGGGACGGAAAGCACTGTCGATTAAAAGACTGCCCCAAGCTCTCACCACTCTGCTCTGCGGATCGGATGGGTCAGGTCACCAGAGCTGGTCGGTCTCGACGAGTTGTGAGCGAGAAGCTTCTGCCGGGTGTCCGGATATGTGATGTGTGATACGGTAGCTCAAAGCTCCCAGAAGCCTTCGGCGACAGTTGATATCAGTACATAGCCTTGGAATAATGGTGAAGCAGTACAAGTGGGCAAGATGATCAAGCGGGCACCGGATATTGAAGATGCCGAACGCGATGTGATGGTGGTAATAATCCGTAGTGGCCAATGAAAGGCAGATTATTCTATTGCCACAAGTTTTTGACCAACCATGACTCGAGGCGTCTCGAGGCGTCTCGAGGCGTCTCGAGGCTACATGCTAGCTGCATCTGGTAGCAGGCATAGAGCTGGGCCTATTTGTCGAGTTATTCTTTATCGAGAAGGAATGTTTCAAGGGCAACGTCAACACGAACCTCAACAAGTCACTCCTCAACTTCGTGCTGGCCCCACTAGCTCTTAGCACTTCGCACCCAACCCACCCACAGCCAAGTCTCAGCTCCAGTTATCAGTTATCGCTCAATGGTCCTGAAACGCCTGATGATACTACACTACATACGCCTGCGTGCCGTGGTACTTGATGCTCATCAGACCAGAGAGGGCAGGCTCGCAAATTATTCCTAATTTCAGTATGCATGCAGTGCGATCCATTCCGCACGCACCGCGGCCCTTTGCCAAGGCAGTGAATGTCGCTCCCAAGCGAATTGGTCAATCCGTCATATGCTCACGGCATTTTTCAAAGTTTGACGCCAGACGCAGCGGTAAGCAGTGTGTCTTGCCAGGGTCGATGTCGTTTAAAACGGCGAGGAAAATAAGTCGGCATGTTCCGTTAATGCTGAACTCCTGGAGCGCATCTCTCCTGGCATCATTGCTGACACGGGCGGACAGGAAATACCACCCAGAATGAAGACCATGGAAGCAAAAGCCGCAGATCAAATGAGCCGTCCATTTTCGCCAAGATGGGCGAATCCGCCGCCACGACATTTGCTTCAATATTTGTCTTGGGCGTGGGCTTTGCAGGCGCCGGCTACCTCTACCACAAATGCTACAAGATGCTCGTTCTGCGGAAAATGACGCGGGCTTTCGAGCCTGGGGATCCTGTTCTTGAATTAGCTGCCGTGGGCAAAGATGTTCCACACAGCCACCCGCCCGGCGAGGAGCACTGGGTTCGCCGACCAGAGCAGGAACACGTGGATCGCATCATCACTGGCCAAGAAGTTGGTCATTACTATCTCATACTGGGCGAGAAAGGCTCCGGCAAGAGCAGTATGCTCATCGAAGCAATGCGCAAGATCGACGGTGATGGCGTAGCCATGTTTGAAGCCCATGCTGATCCTGAAATCGTGAGAATACGTCTGGGCAAGGCGCTGGATTATGAGTTTCATGAGGACTACATCGGCGGATACTTTAGTGAAAGGGGACCACGCGACATGGGGGCTCTGCTCGATATCGAGCGTGCCCTGAACAAGCTGGAAAAGGTAGCGATGAACCTTTTCCGGGTGAGGAGGAAGCCTCTCGTCGTCATTGTCAACCAGATGCACCTGTTACGACACGACGATGATGGCCGCAATCTCATCGAACTCTTTCAACAGCGCGCCGAGCAATGGGCTGCTGCGGGCTTGGTTACTATGGTGTTCAACTCAGACGACTACTGGGTTTATGAGCGCCTCAAGCAGCTGTCTACCAGAATGGAAGTTCTACCAGTCACCGATCTTCCCAAACAGCAAGCCGTCCAGGCGTTGCAACGATACCGTATGCGCTACTTTGGCGAGAAGTTGTCCGAAAAACAGCTTGACAACGTGTACGATCGCGTCGGAGGTCGACTGAGCTTCTTGAACCGCGTAGCCAAAAGCTACGACATGCTCGCCACATGTGAAAGCATCAAGGACACTGAGAAGAGATGGTTCTTAAACCAGTGTTGGATCATGGGGTCGGAAATGGATGACGACGTCATGGATCAGCAAAAATGGGCTGTAAGTTTTCTCGCTTTGCACTCTTTTCAAAGCATTTCCACGAGTCACAATTACAGAAGACTGACCGTATGCTTCTTGTCCTGCACCCACAGGCTGCTGCCATGGTCCTGGCACACGCTCTAGTCGAGAAGGAAGATGATATGGCCAGCACATATGATCCGAATCAGGGACATGTTCTACCATCGTATCCGTTCCACATGGCACAGGAAATCATGACGCGGTGCGATTTCATCCGAGATCTCGACAGCCTAAACCTCTTCACAATCACAAGTCAAGCAGATGTAAGAGCCAGTAGCGTGCCAATGCACCGCGCGTTTAGGGAGATTTGCAGCCAGCCTGGCTTCAAGCAACACCTGGAGGACACCATTGAAAGAATTGCCGCCATCGAAAGCTTGGGACGAACAAGAGAGCTGGTTGCCAAGGATCTGGTCCTGGGCGGGCAGTACGATATCGCACAGGAGCGAAACAAGTTCACTGTCAAGCTGCAAATGCTTGAAGAGGATAAAGAGAAAGAAGGCTGAGCGATATGAGTTTCACTAAGGAAAAAAAAAACGGGTACTTTCGTGTTTTTCTCAAATTGTCGTGTACATTGTATTGTATTGTATGTATGAACGAATGTAAGGGATTAGAGGATTATTTCCAAGCCATCTTATTGTTTTCTTTTTTCCCATGTATAAACTGTATTTCAGACCTTCTCAAATTATTCAAAATGGCTGCAGAAACCATTGCGGGAGGTGAGGTCCTTCGTCGACTTGACGAGCAGATGCTTGTTGATCGGCTGTCCCTTCCCCGTGAAAGCTTTTTTGAGTTGAGTGACAGATTGGGAGCCTCAAAACTTAGGCATCAACCCCTCGCGACCTTTGGTTTGTTCAATAACCATCAATTTGACAAACGCCTGGTCGCCCGTCAACGCGCCTCAAAAATTTGTGGCCCCACAGTTCACTACAGGTGGTCGCAAAACCGAAACCCAGCCTCGCGATCTCATCTAATGCTTGCAAACACCATCAGATGGCCACATTCCTTCCTGTCTTGCATCCACTCTGCCATCATTGCTCGATAGAATTGCGAACAACGAGTGGCAGCCACAGGCCGCGACGGCGACCCATCTATCAACATGGCCGATGTCGAAGATGATCGCTCAATTGCTAGTTCCGAAGGTTCTGGTGGCGCGAATGTAGACGAGGACAACGGTGTCGACGCCGATTTTGGCGCCATCGAGATGTTCGACAGCAACTCCGCACCAACTACGTTTTCCTCCCAGGCACCAGAAGCCATCATGACCGAGAACGCACCCATGCACTCATCGTCGAGGAAATCAAAACGCGACAAAAAGGAAAAGAGAGACAAGAAACGACGAGCGTCTCTAGAGGGTGCTGCTCTCAGCTCGTCCGTGGCCGAAGCAGAGGGCCATTCAGCCAGGAAGCACCGGAAGTCGAAGAAGAAGTCGACAAGAGATGTGGAAGTTCCCGACAGCCAACTGTCGAAAGAGGAAGCTGAGCCAGCCGCCGACACACCCTGGGGCCAGCTGCAAGAAGAGGCCGCGGCGGCCTCAAAAAAGAAGAAGAAACGTAAGCTCTCTGACTCGGCTGATGGAAAGCGACGAAAGAAGCACAGGTCTCGAGATCAAGACTCCAAGGCTCCATCTGGCGAAGAAGAGCGTCGTGGTTCGCAGGAAGCAGGCGCGACCTCTTTCCTCCACAAGGGCAAGGACAAACGAGGTGTCCCTGAAAGCGCCATTTACGAAGATAATGAGCCAGGATCGGATCCCCAGGCATCACCAACTGTCGCACACTTGCGCCGACGCAGTCAATCCCGAGAAGCCCGATCGAGGGAGAATAGTGTTCCCGTGTCTGCTCCAATGGATGTCGATGTAGCGGCCACCACCGGTCTTGGACAAGCCGCAACCGGTGCGACTGCTGATACGGACTACGAGGCGGAACGCATTGCTCGGGAAGCATGGAATGAGCACCGCAATGGGCAGCAGAGTCAAGATGAAGTGCCCCAGGGTGACCACGACACAGATATGCCCGATCAGTATCTTCAGGAGCCCCTTCGCGCTGGCGCAGATACGACAGCTGAAGCTCAGTTGGCCAGCCCGCAGCAAAAAAGATCACGATCTACACGAAAGAAGGCCAAACCCACCTTCTTCGAGCGACCAAGCCCGGAGATCTTGGACGACGACAACAATGGGCTGACAGATCTGCCATCGCCGTCGGCTATGACGCCAAAGCCCCGTAATAGGACAAAGCGCGCAGCCAAGAAGGAATCTCGTGGCCGTAAACCAAAGAGAGAGAGGCTCTCTCAGTCGATGCGCGGCGGTTCAGTTGATGCAGAAGACGGCGAAGGGGGAGCCGGCGAGAGGCGAAATCGCTTGACTGGGTACACGCAAGGCCGATTTAGTGATGCTGAACTTGCACGCATATCACGGGCAGTGGAATCTTTCCGGGAGGACAACGGTCTGACGCAGCAAGAAGTGAATGAAGTGAGTGCCACCTATGCAACTGCGAAAGAATGAAACTAAACCTAATGCTTAGCTTATCCATGCTCCTGGTGGAACGACGGCCGGAGAAACCAACGCGCAACTCTGGACTCGCATCTTTTCCGAATGCCCCGATCGGCATAGACAGAAAATGATCAACATCACGCGCAAGAAGTTCCACAACTTTGTTGCTCGCGGAACCTGGACAGCAGAGCAAGACGCCGAGCTTGCAGAGCTCATCAATATTCATGGCACGAAATGGTCACATATTGCGGGTCTGATTAACCGGCACCCAGAGGATCTACGAGATCGATACCGCAATTATATCGTATGCGGCGCAAATCAGCGCAAAGATGCATGGGATGAACACGAGGAAGCCCGTCTCACCCAGTACATCATGGAGTCGATGCACGCCATTGATGAGTTGCGCGTAAACGAGCCGTCTAGGGCTATACTGCAGAAGAGCTACGAAGAACTCATTGATTGGCAGGATATCAGCGAGCGTATGGACCGGACTCGCAGTCGACTACAGTGCATCACAAAATGGAAATCACTCAACATTCGCACGCATGGTAGGGATCAGCTCGCTTCCACTCAGCCTGATTCGCAAATATCGTTCAGGCTGGAGAAGGCTCGACGCCAGATTGCTGTCATGCCTGGCGAAGAACGATATCGTCTTGTAATGGCTATTCAAGCCACTGCGGTCGGCACGGATGTCAAAATCCCCTGGCAAAGATTGGTCGATAAGCCGTTCCGTAACCGGTGGCACCGTTATACGCAAATGCTTTTGTGGCGTCGTCTGAAGGCGATTGTCCCAAATCACACGGAAGCCTCGGTACGCGACACGGCACATTACCTGGTGGAGCATTACAACCAACACGGCGACCTCCCCGATGTGCCTGATGAGCTCTTTGATGATGCTGATGAAATGCATTTCATACGAACCATTACGCCGACAGTCGGCAACCAAACCAATGGGCGTGGCCAGATGAACACAGAATTCGTCACTGGACCAGATGTGGAAGACGATGTCGCGAACTACAATGGTGGTTCAGAAGCAGCCGCTGGCGAGGAGGAGCAAAACCAGCCACATGATGAAGAAATGCAGATTGATCCTGCCCTGGCGGAAGCCGATCAAACGACAAGCAGGACAACGCATGTGAAGCGAGGCAACAAGACTCCGACGTCTCGGAAGCGAGGCCGCAAGTCTGTGGTGACAGAGGCTGACCCCATCGAAGATGCAACCCAAGAGCACGAACAAGTTCAAGACCATGATTCGGAGATTGACGTAGAGCAGTTCCGCAAGAAGAAGACGCCAAGCAAATTCCAATCCCCGGGAAGCAAGAAGGGCGGCCAGCAGTTGCTACCAGACGACGATGATAGTGTTATGGACGACATGGAGGATCTGCCAGCCAAAGTCGCAGCTGAGGCGTGAGAGCGCATCCTGGGGCTTCTCTATTTCAAATTATGATATGGCGAGAAGTGTTTATTGTACCTTGTACGCGGTCCCGTGTGAGGACCCCAGGCTCGAGGTTTCTCGCTCTACGGGTGATGTATCATTGTGGTGGGCAATTTTCCAGAAGTGCTGTCTATCAAAATGAGTTTTCTTGGCGTATGGGACGTTAGGTTTATTGACAAGATACTTGTTCTGCCTGCACTTCCCTTTTCCATATTTGCTTCGGAAATATGAAATCTGTGACCTGTGGTGTGGGCTATATTCGGTACACGACATATTTTGTAGTGCGCATTCTCTGCTCCATTTGGTCGTGCCCGTCTTGAACTCTGACCGTTCAAAGCATGGGAAGTAGCAGAATGAAGTGCGAGTCGCAGATTCAAATGTCGCCTCATCTTCGCGCGTTTCAAGTAGCCTGCTCAATCATCATTATTATTGTTATTATTATTATGGCCAAATGGTGGGAGTAATGTAGCGTTAAATGATGTGACCGATCCACCGGGATTTGAGTTCGTCTGCCTGTTTTAAGAAACTTCAATCTCGTACACAAAGTCATTCACTTTGCTGCAAGGTGTCGTTGGCTTTGAGATGTTCAGGCAAGTGCCATTACAGCCCCGGTCCAGTACGGACTCATCTCAGATCTGTCCCTCCACCTCTCCCCCTTCCACGTCCCATGCTCAGCCCGCCACATGTACAAATTACGCGATAAGCTTGGAAATGCTGTTTTGAACGACATGTCTCAAATCAAGCTTGTCCTCGATAGAATTGCGTTAGGATGGCGCTGGTCACGTGTGCGGTATTCTGCGGCAACTGCGGAAACTGCGACCTCTGATCTTGTATTCTCACGAACCTCGCGACAACCACCAGGGCTTCTCGGCCCGCCGTCCGTCCACAGAGGGAAGACAGGGCTAGCTTTGTTGAATTTGCACAGCTGTGCCAGTTTTTCTTCGTCATCAATGCAGCGTACTGAGGACGTGTCGTGTTCTCATGCCGAGTACGAATGGGTCGACGGTGCGGAACCTCTCGCCAAGTATAGACCGGGTGGATATCATCCCGTCATGATTGAGGACATACTTGACGGGCGATACCGCGTTATTGATAAGCTAGGATATGGAGGCTATTCAACTGTTTGGTTAGCACACGATATCTGCATGAAGCGATATATAGCCATCAAAGTCTGCATAGCGAACTCACAGCCGCGGGAGATGGGCATTCTCAGAGCCCTTGCAACGCAGCCCCCGTCGTCGTCACGACATCTAGGGCAGAACTTTGTCCCTGTTCTCCTTGAAAATTTCGAGCTCCGCGGTCCTAATGGCCGTCATTCATGCTACACAACGGCACCGGCATTGTGCAATCTCAGGGAAATCTCATTCAGCCGCCTGTTCCCCATCAACGTTGCGCGAGCTTTGGCCTACAAGCTGGCACTCGCCGTCTCTTACGTACATTCACGGGGCTATGTTCATGGAGGTCTGAGTTCTCAAAGCAGTATATTTGGCCACTTGGGCTTACATTGACTAATCATCTTTCAGATATACATCTCCGCAACATATTGGTCAAGCCCCCGGCGACTTTTGACGAGCTATCGGTTCAGCAGCTCCGTGAAGAGTATGGCGACCCTGAGACGGTCCCTGTAATCAGGCGGGACGGAAAGCGCCTCCCACCTGGTGTTCCATCAAAGGCAGTAGTACCCCTCTGCATGGGCAAAGTCGCAGGAAAATTTGTTCCATCTGATGCACGGGTGCTTCTCAGTGACTTTGGAGAGTCGTTTGCCCCAGACCTGGATCCTCGTTTGGGAGAAGATTGCAAAACACCTGTGGCTGTGCGGCCGCCAGAAGCGTTGTTTGAACCAGGGTTGCCTCTTTCCTACTCGGCAGATATCTGGAGTCTTGCTACGGGCAATTTGGGAGATTATCGGCATGAAGGCGCTGTTTAGCAGCGAGTTTGTTGGCGTCGATGAAGTAGCATCTCAGCAGATTGATGTGCTGGGGCCTATTCCTTCAAGCTGGTTAGAGCGTTGGGAGGCACGGAACCGTTTTTTTGACGAGGATGGAGGGCCAAAGAAGGCTCGCTCTGTATGGCCGCGCCTCGATGATGCATTTGAGGAATGCGTACAGAGGTATCGCCGAAAGCTTGGCGCAGGGGAGTTCAGCAGAGAAGAGACTGCTGCTCTTTTAGACTTGATGCGCCGAATGCTTTCATTCAGGCCGGAGGAGCGGCCTACGACTGAAGAAGTCCTCAAGTCGGAATGGATGGTGAAGTGGGCATTTCCTGATTTTGAGGCAAGCTCATGAACAAAAGTGAGTACGGTGTCTTTACGCACTAGCATAGAAGTGCTCGATGTCCTAGAGTTGGATGCGACCTAATGACAGGCTACATGACAATAGACGAAAACGAAGATCAGGTATTCTTGTTACGTGGCCGCTTTGTCATGAGTCAGCCTGGATGTTTGTTGGTTTGTTGGCTTGTTGGCCAAAGATCGGAACCCTGAGCCCGGGCGGGCCCCCATCCTGTCCTGTCCCTCAATTTTGGCCCATAATAACGAGGCTCCCATTCGTGTCCGAATGACTTCACGAGGAACATTTCGCAGCGATCGTCTGCGTCAAAACAACCGCTGTTGCTTGATGATGGATCCTCCTCGCGAGGCCACGAGTGGCAACATGCATGCCATGATGCTCGGTCGCCTGTCACAAAACCCAGTGGCTGCAGCCTTGGTGGCCGTTGCAGTCGTCTTGATATCAACCATGGCGCTCTTCAGGTCACCACCCTCACAACACACAGCTGGCAAGGCAGGCCCGCCATCTGTGCCAGGCTACTGGCTTCCGTTCCTGGGCCATGGCCCCCGATTCCTCCTGAACAAGGATGGGTTCCTGGCCGGCCTCCGGAAGCGATATCCCGAGGGCATATTCTCTCTCAACATGATGGGCAAGAAGCACCACATCATCCATGAGCCCGCCTTATCGAGCGCCCTCATGAATCGACCACGTACTTCTTATGAAGAGCCGTGGATCGCTATCCGCATGCTCACGGCCGGCTTTGGCCTTCGCAAGCAAGATCAAACTACATATACCAAGTTGGCCCGTGAGACGCCCGATCTGTTCAAGCACATGCTTTCTGAGCCTGGCCTGAGCAACCTGGTCGATGCCGTGGTTGACCAGGTCAAGACTCGCATCACCGAATTCGTCACCTTCAGCTCCTCGACGGTAGACCAGACGGACTGGGAGAGATCATCGGGTGTTGATGTGGTGCAGAACAGCAAAGGCGAGACGTTTGTAGAGGCTGATTTGATGTCGCTGACGCGCCATTTCGTCGCCGCCACCGCGAACCCTGCTCTTTTCGGCACCGACTTTGTCGAGAATTTTCCGGACTTCTGGGAACTGCTGTGGACGCTCGACGACGGCATCGTTTTGATGGCTGCCAACGTGCCGGCGTGGATTCCCTGGCCGAGACTCCAGCGGGCAAAGACGGCGCGGCGCAGGATGCTGGCCCGCACACTTGAATTTGAAGCCGCCATGGACAGGTACCTCCAAGGCGAGGATCCCGGTGCGAAATGGCAGAACTTGGACAACGTCAGCACCTTTGTCAAGACTCGCCTTGAGTTGTTCCGCACTCGCGGCCTGCCTCTGGAAGCTCGAGCGTCTTGCGATGTCGCACTCTCGTGGGCAATGAATGCCAATGCTAACCCCCTGATATTCTGGCTGGTCTTGGAGCTGTACAGAGACCCCGTCCTGCTGGAAACGGTTCGCGAGGAGATTGCCCCCTTTTTCAAGGTCTCACAGCCCGGAAACGAATTCGGATCCGCGGTCTGGATAGCACCGGAACTGGAAAGCCTCGACCTGGACGGGTTGATCAATCATTGCCCGCACCTAAAGGCCGCGTATCTCGAGACACTTCGCGTCTACCTTGGCGTGTGGACCGTCCAATGCCTGACCGAGGACGTCACACTGGAGCGAAGAGGGAAGAGTTCAGAGGCATATTTCCTGCACAAGGGGGATCTGGCGCACACGGCACACGAGCTGCACCAGCTCGATGCTGACTATTTCCCGAATCCAAAGGAGTGGCAACATGATAGGTTCTTGAAGGAGACAAAAGACGAGAATGGTCGCCACGTGCAAACTGTGGACGTGGGAACGCTACGACCCTACGGTAAGTTTTTATGTTTCCTCGTTTGACCCATGACGGGTGCCCTTTTTTTTTTTTTTTTTTTTTTTTTTTCCCCTAACTCAATTCATTGCAGGTGGCGGCCCTAGCATGTGCAAAGGTCGCGCGTTTGCCATGCGTGAGATGCTCCTGTACGCATCATTCATTATATCGTTTTATGACATGATTCCTCCGGAGGGGGAGAGTTGGGAGGATCCAGGTACGCGTAAGCGGGCCGCTACAAGATATCCCACCAGACCGGTCAAGGTGTGGATTAGGAGGAGAGACATCACTTCGGAACCAGCTTCGAAGGATGCTTCGAAGGAAGGGTGAGATGAGAGATGAGCCGTCATGACGGGACAAGGCTGTGTGGACAGCACGCACAAAACCGTGCGAGATGCATGGCGTTGGTCAGTTTTTGTTTATGAAGAAGTAAAAATTGGGTTGGTGGCCACTGGCCATGGGCTGGAACGCTGACTGACGCCATTGGCTGCGATTTTTGGCAAAAATCCTCACCACTTTGCGGGCCTCACAGGGCCTCACAGGGCCTCACAGGGCCTAACAGGGCCGGGGGCCTTCTCTTCTTTAGCACACCGTTTATTGTCTTGTCTTGACATCGCTGTTCTGTTCTCCTTGACTCGTCCATTCTCGCTCCCATCTTTGCCTCTGCTATCTTGTGGTCTGCGGTGACCAATCAACCAGTCGTAAGAGCCCGCCACTTGCTCGGCAGTCCTCGATTCCGACCAACCTCAACATGCTTCCCGTCGAGGTGACGCAGCCATGATACCACGATTATCACCTCGCTCATCGCTTCTTTGCCCGCGATGCAGCTTCCGCCAGCCTCACAGCCGTCCGGCTTGGCTTTCTCGTCTACCAATTGCCTTGTCACGACCCTTCCGAACATCGGTCCCATCTCGTCGCGAACCACCGCCGCCGCCGCCGCCGCCGCCGAAGACTGCTACCGATGCCGTGAAGCTCTCGACGATTCTGCCCAAAACAGCGCCTTCTGGGCCGGGCGCGCCGAAAAAAAAGAACAACGACCCGCTTGCCTCGGTCGATAAGTCGGTCGCGGAGCAGCGCAAAGCCGACTGGGCCATTATTCGCGAAATGTCGCGTTACCTTTGGCCGAAAGATGGCTTCGGCACCAAAGTGCGCGTAGGCGTGGCGGTATCGCTGCTGATGGGAGCCAAGTTGCTCAACGTCCAAGTTCCGTTCTACTTCAAAAGTATAGTGGACTCTATGAACATTGACTTCACGGCTGTGGGCGGCACAGCTGCCGCCGTGGCAGGAAGCATGATTGTCGCGTACGGCGCAGCCAGGATAGGCGCCACGGTCTTCCAGGAGCTCCGGAACGCCGTGTTTGCGTCGGTTGCGCAAAAGGCCATTCGCGGCGTGGCGCGCAACGTGTTCGATCACTTGCTGCGTCTCGATCTGAGCTTCCACCTGTCGAAGCAGACGGGAGGGCTGACCAGAGCCATCGATAGGGGTACCAAGGGCATCAGCTTTTTGCTGACAAGCATGGTTTTTCACATTATCCCGACGGCCTTGGAGATCAGCCTGGTGTGTGGCATCCTGACGTGGCAGTACGGTGCGAAATTCGCCGCCATCACGGCCCTGACCATGGTTGGATACACGGCGTTTACCATCTGGACGACGGCTTGGAGAACAAGGTTTCGCAGGCAGGCCAATGCCGCCGACAACAAGGCCTCCACGGTAGCCGTCGACTCACTCATCAACTACGAGGCGGTCAAGCACTTCAACAACGAGAAATTCGAAGTGGCGCGGTACGACAAGGCGCTGGGGGAATACGAGAAGAGCTCCATCAAGGTGGCGACGTCGTTGGCTCTCCTGAACAGCGGGCAGAACATCATCTTTTCCTCGGCCTTGACGGCCATGATGTACTTTGCGGCGGATGGCGTGGCAACGGGCGCCTTGACCGTGGGCGACCTCGTCATGGTGAATCAGCTCGTGTTCCAGCTTTCCGTGCCCCTCAACTTCCTGGGCTCCGTGTACCGAGAGCTGCGCCAGTCGCTCCTGGACATGGAAACCCTCTTCAATCTGCAAAAGGTCAATGTCAGCATCAAGGACAAGGCTGATGCCAAACCGCTCGCGCTTGCTCGCGGAGGCGAAATCAGATTCGAGAATGTCCGCTTCGGATACCACCCCGATCGACCCATCCTGAAAGACTTGTCCGTCACCATCCCCGCTGGCAAGAAGGTAGCCGTTGTTGGGCCCAGCGGGTGTGGCAAGTCGACACTACTGCGGCTTCTCTTCCGTTCATACGACGTGCAAGGTGGCCGCATCTTGATAGACGACCAAGACATTCGCGACGTCACCGTGGACTCTCTCCGAAAGGCAATTGGCGTCGTGCCCCAGGACACACCCCTTTTCAACGACACGGTGGAGCACAATATCCGCTACGGTCTCATTGACGCCTCGCACGAGGACGTCGTTGCCGCGGCCAAGCGGGCTCGCATTCACGACATCATCGAAAAGTTCCCCGACGGATACAGCACCAAGGTCGGCGAACGGGGCATGATGATCTCTGGTGGCGAGAAGCAGCGTCTGGCTGTGAGCAGACTGCTTCTCAAGGACCCCCCCTTGCTCTTCTTTGACGAGGCGACGAGTGCTTTGGACACGCACACTGAACAGGCGCTGATGATGAACATCAACGGCATCCTGAGGGGAAAGGGTCGCACCAGCGTCTTCGTCGCCCATCGTCTGCGGACCATTTTCGACTCGGACATGATTATTGTGTTGAAGGACGGGAGTGTGGCTGAGATGGCAACGCACAGGGAGTTGATTGATCGCGCGGGAGTCTACTCTGAGCTATGGAGCGGTAAGTACCAAGGTCTCTCTCGGGACGATGACAAGGGCTTACTTGGGGGCTCTGTGATTGAAATAGTACACATGCAGCAATGCTAACCCTTTTCTTGTGTGATAGCGCAGGAAATGCTCTTCGACGAAGACGGGAACGACAAGGAAGGGAAGGTCACCAAGAGGACCAAGAACTCGCCATCTTGAATGGGTTGGCAAAGCAATGTAATCTCCATCAAACACCCGGGCTCTATCTTTTTTTTTTTTTACTTTTTTTTTTTTACTTTTTCTCAGCAACACTCTATACAAAGCACTTGACGCTGCTGCTGTCGTCATGGGAACTGCATTTAATGCAGCTGGAAGTATCCCCTCCACAGCTCCGGCAGCACGCCACGCAAATCCCACTTCTCCGCAATCTCCTTCATTCGTTGGTAGCTCTTCTCGCCATAGCGTCTCAGTACATCCTGCGATTTGCCAGCATAGTTCATGTACACGAAATCGCGAAGAAAATTGCGATCCCCGGCCATGGCCTCCACCTCGTCGATAAACTCCTTGGCCGAAGACTCGATGAGCGTGTCCAGCGCGGCATCAGCCCAGCTCGACGAGAGCTGGATCATGATGAGCGGCCCGTCCGCGGGGTACAGCCCGAGGGCATTGCCCCCGTTCTTCTGCATGTGTGTTATGACGTTATCTGTGATGGGTTGCAGGACGAGGAAAGGGGTGAATGTCCTGTTTCCAGCTTCTTGGATGATTTTCGAGACGTATCCCTCGTAGAGGCGCGTGATGTCACCCAGGAGCTCTTGTGAGCGTGCCGCCGATATGGTGGTATCCCACCACGTCTTGCGAAACAATCCCACTGGCTCCTCGATCAGACGTGTCAGCGCCGAGACGTCGGCGCGCAGCGTCTCGTTCCGGATCACGCCTGGGATGGAATCGAAATGCCGGAAGACGGCCGGCGTGGTGTCCCACGCCAGAGGCTTGGCGTGGAAGAAACTTGTCAGGAACAGCCACCGGCCCGAAGCTTGATCGTACGTCTGGACAAAGTACGCGTGGGCGTCATCGTCGGTGGCCAGCCTCCGAGTCGCCATGCCCGTGACCATTGGCACAAGAGACTTGTTGGCCGTCGCACCGTCGTAGACGACGGATCTCGTCCACAAATCACCCTGCTCAAAGGAGTCGAGGTCGAATCTCGTGACGATGCCCCAGCTGGAGCCGCCGCCGCCGCGGAGAGCCCAGTAGAGATCGGTGTTCTCCTTGGCGTTTGCGTTGAGGATCTTCCCCGAGGACACGACGATTTCGAAGTTGTTCACGTTGTCGCATGCCCAGCCGTATCGGCCCGAGAAGTACGACAGTCCCCCGCCGAGAATGAGACCGCTCACGCCGACGGTGGCCGATCTGCCGCCCACGACGGCCAGCCCCAGTGGATCGAGAGCCTCGGACACGTCGATCCATCGGTTGCCGGGCCCGACAGAGACGGTCCTCTTGTCCATTGACACGGTGATCTGGTTCATGTACCGCAGATCGACGGTCACGCCGTCCTGGATGTTGGACGCGCCTGGGAAAGCAGAGTGGCCGCTTCCTCTCACCGTGAAGGGGGCTGAGAGCCTTATGAGCGTCTTCATGGCGCGGGACACGTCCGATGTGGAACGGGGGGTGAAGAAGCATTGTGGGTGGACATCGGACTGTCGAGTGGACCAATATGTATTGAGAAGAGGTAAGTCGAAGAGTTGCGATAGTGGACGTCGGGCACCATGCTGGACAGATAGGCACACTGGGGGGGGGGGGATTGTCAGTGAGTTCTTATACGTATGAAGACGGAGGGACCTCGGAATTCGAGCCTCGTGAGAAAAAAAAAAAACTTACGGCGGCTTTCGCGGCTTCATGTTCCCAGCTCTTCAGGCACGCAGCTGGGCCGACTGCCCATGCGAAGAGAACGAGCGCAAAGTACCTCATTGTCGATGAATGTTTCGTGGGTGATGTCGCAAAGTGGCCAAGGTGTCAAGAGGTGGGGGGGACAGCAGAAGCTCCTTTTATATTTACCGCAACGAAGATTTTTGCAAAGCCCCTCCACTGTGCAAAGAGAGCCTTCGCGATGCGTCATGGGCGGAGAAAAAAAGGTTAGCAGGTGCACGATTGAATTAGGCTCAGGCTAAAATGCGCGCCACGAAAGCTACCAGCTTGTTCAACTCATTGTCATCCATGGGGCCACGGGCCCAAGACGGGCATGTTGGCGGGCAATTGTAATCCGGGCACAGATGGGCATGCTCACGTGGTTTTTTTTTTTTTGGTCTCGGAAGTTGGTTGCTCAACGTTGGGATTTCTTACGGAGAATGAGCCGCGCAGATAGGGGTTTACAGGATCCTCACTCGCCATGAACAAGTTCTCTTGGTTCCCGCGTATAATCCACCAACAACCCGTCCTTTGCGATGCAATGCGCGCAAAAAAAAAAAAAAAAAAAAAAAAGATAAAAAAAAAAATCATGACACGCTCGGATGAGCCTGCCTCTGCATCGCCTCGGCCCGCGCACTCACGGGCGACGCGTCCAGATACGCCGTCAACCGGACGGCCTGCAGTCCGCCCCGTCCCCTCCCCACATGGCTCGGCTCCAGCTCAATCACGTTGAACTCCCTGATCCTGACCTCGACGCGCTCGGCGTCCTCGGTGAAGACGGTGGCGCTCGTGGACTCGTACATGACCGTCCTCGAGCCGTTGCCCATGTCGACGTCCCACGCGCGCTCCAGGCTGTGGCCGAACCGGGAGAGGCGCGACGCGCGCAGGCCCAGCATCTTGACCACGTCGGCTGCGTCCACGGGGGCGCCGTTGTTGATGGTGAAGGTGGCGTCGGGCGCGAGGAGGTTGGCCAGACCCGGGCCGGGCGTGCCGCGGGCGGGGGGGGGGCCCAGGGCGTCGAGCGCCGGCAGGATGGCCTTGAGGAACAAGAGGCCGGGCGGGGAGTCTGGGGGGATGGAGTGGTGAGAGCCGTGGTGGATGAAGGTCTGCGCCATTCTGGGCGTGAAGGTGGCCCGAGGGTGGCCGAAAAAGGGAGTCAAAGTCGGTCTCCGCCGTTGCCGTCAGAACAAATCTCCTGGCACAAATCGATAAGCGCGATGCAGGAAGTGATGGGTCCCTTGGATTATGTATTTTACCAGAACCCAGCGGGTGCCACCCTCTTACCAAGTTACCAGCGTAAATCCCCTACAGTATCTATCCCTTTGAGTGCCCGAAGGCGCCAACGAGGTCACGGGACCCACATCTGGCTTAGTACATACAAGGTACCTCTAAACGCCGCGACCGTGTGGAACATGTAATGTAGCTCCTTGTACTCACCGGACTTCTTTATATGGTGTAATTTCTATTAAAAATCAAGTACCTCCTGTCCACCCTTGGTCTGATTAGCCCACTACCACTTTCGTGACCTAGTTGGCGCCTTCGGGCACTCAAAGGGATAGCCACTCAGAGCTATTCGTGGCTGCCCCGCGTGGGGCTTGTAGCTGGTGTAGTAAAATCATTCAGGGGTTAGACTGGATGTACAGTGGGGTCCAGGTGTAGAACCCCGCATTCCTTTGATCCTTTACCAGTGGCAAGGCCTCGGCACCGTAATGTGCCATCTCTCTTTTGTGACATCAGGAAGTGGCTAGGACCCCCAAGATGAAATCAAGTAACCTCAGAAAGTGCCTTGTTTCCAGTGCGTCATGGAATCATGGTTCACATCCGGATGTTCAACATGCCTGAGGCCAACCACTTGTCAAAAGGGATGTGGACCAGACGCAGGTAACCCAGCCACGTGCTTCCCGTCCATGTTCGTCTGGTGTCTGGTCTGCCTCTGCCCTCTGGTCGATGGCTGGGGGTTCCTGTCAGTCGCGCCGTCCACTCAGCGTGTCGAATTCGAACCCTCTTTGCTAATCTTGGCTAATTGTCCGCCAAAAAAATCCCAGCATCCCTGCACAGCCACTGTCGGCCAGAACCTACCCACGAGCCACTTGACTGACTGCAACTTTGCACGCAGCCTTCATACCCTCCTCCTTATTACTAATTACCCTCCATCACCTCACTTGGCTTGTCTGGCGATGCCGCGCGAACGGCACCCGACATGGCAATCCTCAAACTTGCAGCCGAACCCCCATCCCCACGCACCGGCTTCATGTTGAACAAACGATTATTGCGCATCGTCATCGTCGTCGTGGTATTCCTCGCCAGCGCCTCTGTTCTGCTCGCTCGCGACGGTCGAGTGCGGAGAGTGCTGCCTTTCCACCGCCAGCACACGGGTCCCGACAACTACCTCTTCACATCCACCAGCCGCTTCTTCCCCACGACCGTCGATGATGCCGCGACGGCGAGCAACCAAGACTTGTGCGCGAGCTTCCCGAAATACATGCTCAACGTCGTCCAACCGGTGCTCAAGGTCGGCCACAGCGAGAATCGGGCCAGGCTTGCCGCACACTTCGACACCACCTCGTCATGCTTCACCAAGGACGAGCTGCTGGTCGTTTCCGATCTGGATGAGGTAGTCCACGGCCATCGCACTGTTGACGTCCTCGGCGATCTGCCTGCGGGCTACCACGATCTGCACAAGAATCGTGATTTCCAAAGTTATCTTTCGCAGAAGGAGATGCGCGCCAACGGCACCCTCAACGAGCAGACCCAGAAAACCATTGACGGCTGGATCCTCGACAAGTACAAGTTCCTGCCCATGGTAGAGCGCGCATGGCTGGCGAGACCCGGAAAGGCCTTTTACTTCTTTTACGAGCCCGACACCTATGTCTTCTGGGACAACGCCTTTCGATTTCTCCAACATTTCGATCCAGACACGCCAATCTACATGGGATCGCCCTCTCCCGGCAAACACGACGAGAGTCGAAATGTCAAGACATGGTTTGCTAATGGCGGCCCTGGCATTGTCCTGAGCAGAGGCGCCATCAAGGCACTTCTGCATCGTCGCGTCGACCACAACGGTCACTACGTCGATCCGCCTCTGACGGAGAAGTGGCAGGATCTCGTATCAGGAGAGTGTTGCGGCGACAGTGTGCTCGGATGGGCTCTCTGGAACGTGACTGTTCAAGTGCAGGGATACTGGCCCATGTTCAATCCCCATCCGCTCCACGGCATCCCCTTCAGCGACTTGTACTGGTGTCAGCCTGTTCTCACACTGCACAAGACGTCGCCCCAAGACATGCACTCTCTCTGGCGCTGGGAATTCGCCCAGCGGACGTTGCACGTGAGTCTCACAACATTGTTTTTGCTACTTGCCCTTTGGCATGTTTTTCGCAAATTTCCCCCCCAAAAAAAAGACGCCATAGGCTAACTGACCGCAGCGACCAATGTTGTACGCCGACGTGTGGCGCCTGCAACACCCTGGCGAGCCGAGCGTCCTGGAGAACTGGGACAATGGCGATTGGGACAGATGGGACCCCCCGGCAGAAGCCTCCATCAACACTTTTGAAGCCTGCGAGCAGTACTGCAGAAGACAAGACCGGTGTGTTCAGTGGACATGGCGCGGGGGCGACGAAAAGAAGTGCATCCTCATGTCATCGATACGTTACGGCACTGCACGAACCCCCGCATTCATCGAGGACGGCGACAAGAGGGAGACGATACCGCAGGAGGCATTGGGCAAGAAGACGAACAGGAAGTGGGTGGATTACAAAAGCGGCTGGGTGGAAACCCGCATCAAGGAATGGCGGGACCAAAGGAAATGTCAACAGGTGCATTGGGTCGGGCCCAGCGTCAGTCGAATATTTTGATTTTGATATGCACTGTTGGAGTTCGGGGGGGTCCATCTTCTCATCATGGAAAAAAAAAAAGGCGTTGATTGAAAGATTGTTGGTTCTCTGTCATGCCGAAGAGTACTCCGTTACGGCGGATCTGCATTAATAAGGTATTTTTTTTTTTTTTTTTTTTGCATGTTTGATTCATTGCTATTCACACAGTCGTCGTCCTATGCAACAACGCGTTTCTCGTCATCTTTGAACGCAGGCAACTTGAACAATTTCCTGGCATTGTCCCTGCCAATCTTGGCCTTGTCGGCCAGGTTGAGGGGCACGCCGTCGTACCAGTCGCAGGCGTCGGCAAAGGACTCGAAGGGATAGTCAATCGAGAAGAGGATTCGGTCGGCGCCCACCTCGGCGAGGCAGTACTGCAGGGTGGCTGTGGAAAAGTGGCCGCTCGTGGTGATCCAGATGTTGTCCCGGAAGTACTCGCGGATGGTCCTCTCGCAGTCCAGGCCGAGGGGCTTCTTGACGTCCTCGAACCAGTGGTTGATGCGCCACATGTCAAAGGGGATGTGCTCGCCCAGATGGCCCAGCACGACCTGCAGCTTGGGATGGCGATCGAAGACGCCGTTGGTCACCATGCCGAGGACGTGCAGGCTGACGCCCTGGGCGAAGCTGAGGGGGGGGCCGATGAGCCACTTGCGCTTGGCCCAGAGCTTCTCGTACTGCGTGCCGGTGGGATTCCGCGGGTGCAGGTAGAAGGGGACGTCGAGCTCGGTGACGACGGACCAGAAGACGTCCCACTCGGGGCCGTCGTAGAAGACCATGTCGTCGCCGTCGGGCCCGGCGCGCTGCGTGTCGTTGACGAGGGCGCCCTTGAAGCCGTGTTGCGTGACGCAGCGCTTCAGCTCGGCCGCTGCTTCTTCGGGCTTGTGCATGGAGAGGGTGCTGGAAGAGGCGCATCGTCTTGGTCAGCATTCATTCTCGTCGAAGGCGTTTTTTGGGGGGGGGGGGGGGAACACCAACGCAAATGCGCCGAATCGATCAGGACGGCTCTTGATGGCGCCAGCAATGTAGTCGTTGATTTCCACGGCCAGATCCTGTGCCTCCTTGGGGTCCCAGATGTCCTGGACGCCAGGGGCTGTGTAGGAGAGAATCGTGTATCCCACGCCGTGCTTGTCCATGTAGTTGATGCGGATGTCGCCGACGTCGCTCATCTCGGCAGCATGCTGGTCTGGGTTCACGGCGAATAGAGACGCCCACCATCTGGTCTTTTCGTGGAGACGAGGGAGGGCAAAGGCCTCTTCGAGAGCTACCTTTCCGTGCATTCCGACTTGTGGGTATGGGTATGCGGTATGTGTGTGGTATCTGCAACTAGGCAATTGGAGTTGAGCACAAAGTGAATGTCAGTGGGAGAGAAGTATAGTCCAAGAGTCGACGAGGGAGCTTGGCTTGACGGTCATTCCATCTTTCTTATAGCTGCCTGCATACTTTTTTTTTGGTCCGACCCTTGGCCGACGTTGACGGTGTGTTCAGAGCTGGCATATCATCTTCCGTCTGGTGCTCCAAGACCGCAGATGTGATGGCGTGGCGCAAGACAGAGAGCAAAGTGCACAGTATCCGCCGGGAAGGTGCGGGGCACAGTGGCATGATGCCGCGTGAAAATACAGTGCGAATCGCCTCAATGACCACGGTCTGCGGCCCCTCTCGGACCGAGCTGACTGCCACTTCCTTTCACAGCGGCATTTACATGTATGCCTTTATATGTACTCGGTACATTTACTAATTATCATTCATCATTCATCATTCGTATCAAGCCAACTCCACTGCATCCGAACTTGAGCACCACACCACCCAGTGGCACACACAGAGTCAATTCGCACATCCATCCGCCGCAGCCATGGCCCACTCATACAAAGCTCAGTACCCAGCAGAATCAAACGTTCCTCCCGAAATCGTCCATTTCTTCCAGGACTTTTACCGAAATTCGGATATCCCGGGCGAGCATGATCAATACGTGCATCAGTTCACCAAAGATGCCACGTTCATCCTGGCGTCCACCAAATCCGTAGGCAGCCAAGGTAAAGCTCCCCCCCCTCCCTTTTTTTTTGGGTGAAGCTCATATTCCTTTGACTTTTGTCAGAGATCAAGACGACGCGCATCGGCATGTGGTCCGCTGTGTCATCGCGTCGGCACACAATTCACAAGGTTTTCCCATTCTCCGCACAAGACAACGAATTCATGCTCTACGGGTCTGTTGCCATGGAGCTGCGCAACGGATCCAATGTGGATGTTGATTGGGCGGCGAGGGCGGAAATTGAAAAGGGAGACGACGGAAAATGGAGAATGAAGTTCTATCAAGTATACTTGGTGAGTGGCACCTGCTCGTGAAAGGCTGATCTGAGAAACATGCTGACGTGTATTCAGGATACTGGGGCGATTGCTGCCCAGAGCAAGTAGATTGTGAGCGATAGGACTCCTTGCTATAGTATAGAAGCACAAGTTCATCAAGTTTATTTTCCATTCTATTCTACCAACTGTTGTTGTTCTATGGAGCACCTACCGTCACTTGGATCCCTTGGATGAACTCAGTCACCAAAGCCTCGACTTCATCCGCCGCCTCGATGCAGTGCCAATGACCGACTTCCTGGAGCACCTGTATTCGCTTGAATCCCGCCTCCACCCCCCAGCTGAAAAAAATTGATCGTCAGGAAAGAGTGAACGCCTGTGGCCTGGGTTTGAACAACACGCACCTCTTCAAAATATCCTGGGAACCGGCCATCGGGGCGGTTTTATCGTGTAAGCCCGCGATAATAAGCAGCGGGCACGTGGCGTTTTCGCAAAGAGGTCGATGAGCATTCGCAATGGTGCGGCACAGCGAGGAGTAGCCCTCTGGGGATTGGGCCAATAACAAGGCTCGAATGAAGGCTTTTTGCGTGGCTGTTGCTCTTGGTCCGGTGGCTGCGGATGGGATGAGGTTGGCAACACCTTCCATGCCCTCTGTGTTGGGGGGAAAATGGTTTAGAACTTGCTTGAATAATCACGGTCATCGATATCGCAACCGAGACTGGGGTCTTGTCAACAACGTACCCGTCTCGACTAGGTGAATCCGAGCCGCAAACACATCTGCCAACGCGGGCGATGGATTAACAGGACCAATGAGTATGACGCCCAGGGGGTTCAGATGAAGAGCCATCTCGCTGGCGACGATGGCCCCCATGGAATGGCCTACGACGATGACCTTCTGGGGGTCAAGCTCGAGCATCGCTGTGAGAGCGAGCGCAGCACCGCAGATGACTTCGGCATCGATGTCTCTGCCCGTGTACTTGGACAGCGCACTGCCTGTGCCCAAGTCAGTTTCGGCGATTCGACGGGATGGAGAGGGGGGGGGGGTTGGTCTGTAGAGTTACCTGGTGTATCGAATGCCAAGCACGAGTGGCCCTTTTCTACCAGTGACGGGATGATGGTTGAATAGAACGAGCTGGACGACCCGAGGCCGTGGATGAAGAGCAAGATGGGCCCATCGCCCGCCGGGGTCCAGGTGTAGTAGAGCTCTTGGTCGTCGATTCGTATTGAGGGCATATTGGGTTTCTGGCTATGATGGTGACGGAGCTTTTGTCTTGTTCGCGTCAGAGCTTTGGATATTCACCAATCACGACGGAGCTGCCGTGTTTGGCTCAAGCGGCTGTGGGTGTGGGTATATAATGTGGGACGTACCCACTCGATTTCTGCTCCGATGGAACGGATTACAAGGATGCTACCCGATGGCTGTGGAGTCGTCGGAACTTGCTAAGCCGAGCGCCATCGGAATGTCATGGGGACGCGGCCTTGGCCTTTTGTGATACAAGTCATCAATGTATCGGTATATTGAATCAAGAAACAGCTCGTTTCATCCGAGCATTCCGGACTCACACCGTGACTGGTTGGTCTTTGATAGTCAAGCTTGAACATCCAAACAACCACGAAGGCAAGCATGGGTCTTGAAACCACGCCCCCCTACAGCTCCATCGCGGAGAGCTCACGAATCCTCGACTTTCTTATTCCTTTGCTCGACGAGACCTCGCTCCCGGCGCAGGCGAGGAGCAAACGTCACAATGTGCAATTCACAGGCACCCGAGACAAGCCCTACTTCCCCATCCCGTTCAAAGAAACCGAGCTATCGGCCGCGCTAAAGGCAATCGAGGGCTGCGTCGCCTCATCTCTCGCAGACGACAAGTTCGGGCACGAGGCAAAGAATCGCAAAGTCACCGTGGACCAGGAGAAGACGACTGCCTTCCTGTTCCAGGCTTACTTGGCGAGGGTGGGCGGGCTGGGCAAGCTGGACAAGGATGTCAAGAAGTTCCTCAAAGGTAAAGCATCTCATCTCGTACGGTGAATCATGATTTTACTTTTTCGGGAGGGGGAGGTAGTGACAACAGGAGTCTGCAGATACCGACTTGCTCCAAGCGCAGTCAGACCCTTACCGCCGCATGTCGGCCAACTTGTACGAGACGGCAGAGCCTGGAGAGTATTACCACATCCATGGCTCGCTCGAGGCGTCTACCACGCTGAACATGATCGGACTGAAGTCCCACCGGCCTGATCTGACGTCCCACGATGAAATTGTCAACGAAATCGAGCATGCTGTGAAAAAGTTCACCGTTGAGCAGCTCGAGGCTCTGAATGCCAAGAACAGGCAGGCTGGTGTCAAGGCGTTCAAGCACGAGCATTTCCTGCAAACGCCTCACGTAAGTTCTCTACTCACTCCTCACTCACTGAAATACATGACTTGGAGCTAAGGAGAGAAACCCCCCCCCTCCCAAACTTAGGGGGAAGCGAATTGCTCACTGCCGCCCTGGTCCGTCAAGGCTTTGGAATCATCTACTCCAAAATGCCCGCTGCCAAATAACGGGGACAGGCGCATCCTATCGGGCATCAAGGTCCTCGACATGTGCCGCATCATTGCCGGCCCCACCATTACCAGAATCCTGGGCGAATACGGCGCAGAGGTCCTCAAGGTGACGAGTCCAAATCTCAGTGATGTTCCATTCTTCCAGGTCGACGGAAACATGGGGAAACGCACGGTCGATCTTGATCTCAAAACACCCGAGGGACGCAGGGTGTTTGAGCAACTGCTCGACGAGGTCGACGTGGTTGTCGATGGGTACCGACCTGGCGCGCTGGAGAAGCTGGGCTACGGCCCCAGGGCCATGGCTGAAATGGCGGCTCGGCGCGGAAAAGGCATCGTGTACGTGAATGAGAATTGCTTTGGATACGACGGAGAATGGGCTGGGCGTCCTGGATGGCAACAGATTGCCGATTGCGTGAGCCTTGGGAATCCCCCTCCCTCCCCCTTATCATTCACACCCACGCAAGGACTCACACATGATAAATTTCGTAGGTTACCGGAATTGCCTGGGAACAAGGGCGCTTCATGGGCCTGGACGAGCCTGTGGTGCCCCCCTTTCCCATTTCCGACTACGGCACCGGCTGCATCGGAGCCATCGCGACCTTGGTCGGGCTGCATCACCGAACCACCCGGGGGGGCTCGTGGCACGGAACGGCATCCCTTGTGCACTACGATCTCCTCCTCTTCAAGGTCGGGCTGCTGCCCGGGCCGGTCCAGGAGGAACTGCGCCGGCAGGCCGGGCCCGACTTCCTCGCCCTGCGCCACGCCCACAGCGTGGACCAGATCTCGGGCACCGCTCTTCGAAAGATGCGCGAGCTGTATCCCGACTTTGTCGACCACCCGTCGTACCTGGACCACTGGTTCTCCGAAAAGTACAACGAGAACGTGTCCGCGGTCCTGCCGGTCGTGCAGATTGACGGCCTGGACATCAGCTTCGGCAGAGCGAGCAGGCCGAACGGGAGCGATGAGGCTACGTGGAATGCTGGACAGGGCAAGGACAAGAGGCTGTCACGAGGCAACTTGTAAACACGCATATGTAGGCCGCTGGCCCTAATCGGGATCGACGGTCCACCCACTCGTTTTAGTGTGACTTGAGTCTATTATTACCACCGGACTTGACTAACAATTCCCTCCCGAAGTGCGTGTGAACCCGCTAATCAAGAATCATTGTGGCTGATCATTGACAATCTTCTCGGGGGCTATGCTGGGGATCGTATGGGGAAGTGAATCATATCACGAACATTATTCGGGACACCGACCCGAAGCGGAATAGGCTCCTCCAAGTTAACTAGCACCAAACATCGTATTGTCAAAGGCGCTCAAATGGGGGTTACAGTAAATCTCGGCTGCAACAAAGTTGATCTCGTATCCAGGGTGGGGCCTTGTGACGGGCAGAATAGCATATGCGAGGCATATACTAGGTATATGCTAACATATAGTATAAATTATATAATAGGGCAGTATATGCCTAGCATATGCCTAGCATATGCAAAGTTATAGCACTATATTATAGGGCATATACTACCTATAGCCAGAGCATGTAATGTAATGTAATGTAATGTAATATTTGGGGTTTGGATGTAATGTGTAATGTTAGGAGGAAAAAAAAGTGGGGTATATTAATATCTTATAATATACTGTAGATTTTTCTCTATTAGATTAATATAAGTGTTTTTATAATAGGTATTTTATTAAATTTACTATTAAATATCTTAATTTCCTATCTTTTAGACTATTAGTTATATCTTCTAGTATAGGGTATATATAGTAAGTTTATGAGGTTAATTAGATTCTTTAAATTTTTTTATATATTATAAGATATTATATTAACTATATATCTATTTTCTTATAATTATATTTTTATTATTTTAAACAAGACTTTTTATTACTAAAAAATACCCTATATATACTTTTTTAAATAATATACAATAATATATTATAAATCTAAATAATTATATTAAGAAACTATAATTAGACTTTTATATACCTTAAATTTAATATTAATATTATAACTTTTATTTAGAATAATAGTTATTTTTTTAGATTTAATATATATTCTTTTTAAATATCTTAAATTCTTTTCTTTTCTTTTATAAAATCTAAAGTTAAAAAAGAGTAATTTAGGAATAAAAAGTTAAATAAAAATAGTATAAATAAATAAATAAGTAAATAATATTATTTATATTATTTAAATGAAAGGCTTTACTTATTATAAAAGCTTTTAAGTATAATATAAGTAATATAAAACTATATATTAGTTTTTAAAATAATATTTTAATAAAAAAAAATCGTAGTTTATTTATTTATTAAGTAATCTAAGGAATTTAAAGTATAATTAGCTTATAATACTTATATAATACCTAATTTATCTTAATTTAATACTTTAATATATAAGAAATAATTTTTATAAAATAAAATAAATAATTTCATAGTAAAATTTCCTAAAAAAAGAGTAGAAAAAGAGTATAAAAAGCTAAATTTACTAGATTTAAAATAATACGGTTATTATTTAGAATGAATAAAAGCTATATAAAAAGTGGGTCTAAAGTAGGTCTTACTAATAATAGTATTAACTTCTTTATAGCTTATTTGCTATATATATGATTTTCTCTTAAAAAGAAGGTATATATAAAAGTGGGTCTAAAGTGGGCCTTACTAATTATAGTATTAATTTCTTAATAGCTTATTTGCTAAGATATTTATGATTTTCTCTTAAAAAGAAGGTATATATAAAAGTAGGTCTAAAGTAGGTCTTACTAATAATAGTATTAACTTCTTTATAGCTTATTTGCTTAGATATATATGATTTTTTATTAAAAAGAAAGTATACTTAAAAGTGAATCCAAAGTGGGTCTTACTAATTATAGTATTAACTTCTTAATAGCTTATTTGCTATATATATATGATTTTTTATTAAAAAGAAAGTATACTTAAAAGTGGATCTAAAGTGGGTCTTACTAATTATAGTATTAACTTCTTAATAGCTTATTTGCTAAGATATTTATGATTTTCTCTTAAAAAGAAGGTATATATAAAAGTGGGTCTAAAGTAGGTCTTACTAATAATAGTATTAACTTCTTTATAGCTTATTTGCTTAGATATATATGATTTTTTATTAAAAAGAAAGTATACTTAAAAGTAAGTTTAAAGTAAGCCTTATGAATTATAGTACTTACTTCTTTATAGCTTATTTACTTAAATATATATAATTTTATATTAAAATAAGTATACTTAAAAGTAAGTTTTTAATATTTTTCTAAGAAATAAGCTTAAAAAGTAAGTTTTATTAGTTTTATAAGTTATAATTAAGATTAGTATAGTAATTTAACCTTAATCTATATTTTAAGAAACCTAATATATACTTTTCTAATTATTTAAGTTATTTCTTACTATTAATTTCTAATTACTTTACCTAAATATTAAAAAATAAAAATTAATTACATTTAATTACAAATAATTACAAATAATTACATGTAATGTAATGTAATGTGTGAAAGGGGGGTGTAATGTAATGTAATGTAATGTGTAATGTAATGTAATGTGTAATGTAATGTAATGTGTAATGTAATGTAATGTGTAATGTAATGTAATGTGTAATGTAATGTAATGTGTAATAATTACATTACATTACAAACATTACACAATGTAATGTAATGTAATGTGATGCTCTGAATACTACTATAAGTAGCTAGCTTATAGTGTGCTTTTAGACTTATAAATAAATTATAGCTAAGTAGTGTTTTAAGGGGGCGCTTACGCTACTTACTAACTACTAACCTAGCTAGACTCCTAACCTATAGGCTCACTAGACTTACAGAAATATTAGAAAACATAAATAAGGCATAACCTTGCTGCTTATAATAAGCGGACCTAGTTAGCGTACTACTTATAGGCTTTGCAAGACTATTAGGTTCCTTAATAATATAATAAAGTTATATCTTCTTAAAACCCTAGAGGCTTAAATAGCCCTTATAGCGCTCTTATAATAAACCATTAACTACGCTAAGTAATATAACCTTAGGGCCTGCGATTACACTATTATATATATAGCGCTCTTACTACTTAGTATTTAAAAACTTAGCTAAGAAGTTAGGTAGCTATAAGGACATAGCCTCTGCCCTATGCTCCTTACTAATATAATTTACTTTTCTTAATAAGGTATTAGCGGGATTTAACTTACCTATATAATGTTTAATCCTGAAATTAAATAGATAAAGCTTATCTAATGCTATTACCTACCTACTAGTTAGCTTTAGCTTTATAGCTAGGTACTTATAATTTAGATAGTCTATTATAACTATAATCTAATAAGTTAAATATATAAGGTAATATCTCTAGGCTTAAAACGCCTCTTAGATTACTAATAACTTAGCGTCTAAGGTTAAGTAATAAAGTTTAATATTAATTAACTTCCTTAAAAAATACACTACTAGGTGCTAGCTACCTAGCACTAATATTGTGAGTATAGCTCTAATTATATAACTAGATGTGTTTATCTTTACTCTTAGTAAATAAAGTAAGTTAAAGTGCACTAAAATTAGTGCCTCCTAGAACTTCTTCTAGAGTTCTCTAAATACTATAAGTTTACTAGGCTCTAGCTTAAACTCCGCTAGTTAAATACCTTTTAGATAGTTTATTAGTAGGACTACTACCTTACTATACTATTTTATAAAGCATTAGTAAAAACCTATAAACCTAAGGAATAATTAAATATTAAACACGCTACTAGGTATTAGCTAGGTTGTAATAGCTTTAACCTGTAATAGTTCTATCTTAATGCCTTTCTTAGATATAATAAAACCTAGGAACTTTACTTTTATAACTAAAAATTAGTACTTTTTAAGGTTAATATAAAGGTTAGTGTCCTAAAGTCACTCTAGCACCCTTTTAATATACTTTGTGTGTCTTATAGGGTTACTACTATATATTAGGGTGTTATTAAGATAAATAATATAGAATTTGTTTATAAGCCCCTTAAGAGTATTACTAATATATTCCTAAAAAGTAGCTAGCGTATTTACTAACCTAAATAGCATTATAAGATATTTAAAATGCCTATAGTAGTAATAGAATACTATCTTCTACTTATTACCTTTATAAATACATAGCTAGTAGTACGCCTCTTGAAGATTTAGTAACGTAAAAATCTTTACACCCGCTAATTAATTAAGGATTTTAGAGATTAGTAGTAAAGGGGCCTTATTTTTAATAGTAATCCTATTAAGGCCCCTATAATCCACATAAAGCCTCTATTTCCCTGATTTTTTTAGAATAAATAAAATCAAAGCTCCTACTAGGCTTATTAATCTTCTAATTTACCCTTTCTCCTATATACTTACTAGGTACTCCCTAAGCACCTCTAGCTCTTTTTTAGCTAGGTTATATATAGGTCCCTAGGGTAGTTATTTTCCCTCTTCTAATTTAATCATATAAGTATAACTGTTAGATTCACAGGGTATTGAATTTAATGTAATACAGTCGTAAGCCCGAAGAATAGTATTATCATTAATTATCTATTCTAGGCTACGTTATCTGTTATCATAATTAATTAAGTTATAGGAAAAGAGAGGTAAAAAGTTAGAAGTTATGATATATAAAGGGAAAAGGGGTTACGCGTTTATGTCCCTATATTTCCTAGCTAATTAACATACTAGGTTATAGGTTACGTGTAGGGTCCGCGCGCGGCCCGAGCTTCTGCTAGGTAATTACAGCTATAACACGCGATTAATATCACCTTTGTTCTAACACTAGAACTTCTCTCTTTTAACATAATTATTAACGCGTAATATTAATTATAGAAATAAAAAGGAAAGATAAATTAAGGATATAATTAATAGGGAATATAAGGAAAAGAACTTATAGCCTATCTAGGTGTATAGTTACTAATAAAAGGGAAATAATAATCTTGCTTAGCTTATGAGCCTATGTAAGGATAAGTAAGTCCTTCTAAATCCCTTCTTTTTCTTAAAATAATATATATACTACACTATAGCATATATATAATATCTTCCTCCTCCTTAGTAATACCTTTATTCTCCTATACACTACTATTAATTTCTATAGTCCACTAGGAGGGCCTAGTAAGCTAGCGTAGTTATAGCTGCTAGGGATATTAACTATAGGGGCATAAATCCCCTATGTATTACTATCTTATCCCTATAGCTACCCTCCTAGAGAATTACCTTTTTCTCTTACTATATATATGTTATACGCAGGTAACCTATCCCTCTATTTAGATAGTTATCTAGTTAGTTAAGATAAAGCTCTTAAGGGCCTTATTAGGTAATACCTTTATAAAGGTATTAGCTAGGTTATTCTCTCTGTTAATCTATTAGATCTTGTAGAGTTCTTAGCGTTTATATAACTATTAAAGGGCTATAATATTAATTATTAGGCGTTTCTCCTTTATTATACTAAGCTTAATAAGGCACTTATATAAGGAGTATAAATCCGTATATATAATAATTAGAATCTTTAGGAGCTTTAGTTAGTTAGTAACTAAGTTTAGGGTAGTTGTAATTGTATAAGCTATATTAATACTAGCTACTATGCTATAGACTTCTAAGGTAAGCATGCTTTATGTAACTCTCTTACTCTTTATTAAGCTAAAGTGTATAATATTATCTTTAATTATAAACTTACTATTAGTGTAGTCTTTATTCGCTAGGATAAGTATATATCCTAGTTATAAGGATAGGTCCTATTTATTAGTAAAAGATCTATTTATAAAGGTAAAGAGCTTTGCCTTCTTAAGGTTAATTAGGATAAATATTAGACCTCTCTCTAGGTAATTTATCTACTACTTTAAGTAGTAATTAAGGGCTTTTATATTCTCTAGGGTTAGCTCCTAGTGTTATGTAGTAATAGATAGGTTAAAGTAAGCCTCTAGTTAGTAAATTAAGGTAATATAAGCGCCTTAGGCCCTTTACTTAATGTATTTACGCTTTAAGTTAGTTATTAGAACTAACTCTAACTTATTACTCTGCCCTTTTTACTAGATCTTAATAGTATTATTCTCTAGTAAGATAATACTACTATTAAATATAAGAGGGTAGTCCTAAGTTAGGAATTACTTTAGCTTTGTGTTAAAGCTTACTATAGTAAGCTAGGTCTCTTCCTTCTTAGAGAACTTCTTATCTAAGAGGCTAATTATATTATTAGTTTATATTCTAATGTAGGTAAAGTTAGGGCTTTCCTTTATAGTTATAAGTAAGTAAGGGTTATATATAAAGGTTTCTATCTAGAGGTTCTCTTTATAATGCTTATAATACATAACCTACTAGTATGTTCCTACCTCTATAAGCCTATAGAGGGGTTTTATAACCCTTAAGATTATACTAGGCGGGTAGAGATGCTATATCTAAATTAGTAAGCGCGCTAGGATTAGCTGCTCTAGTAATGTACGGGCCTGTAAATAAGCCTAATAGATATCTCTTAGCTAGATAAGGAATTTCCTTAATCTTACTAATAGGGCTATCGTAAGGATAAGACGTTAGCTTGCGCGTTAAATTGTTAGGGCCTGTGTAAGAATAGCCTGTTTCCCTTTATTCTTATACCCTTAGATTATAAGGCATGACTTTTTATAGGGTTTTATTATCTTGCCCTTAATCTTATTAACGATCTAGGAATTAAAGATTTGAATTCCACTATATTCTTCCTTATTAAATATAATAAATTTAAATATACCTTGCTTAATTAGAGCGTTAATTTCCGCTTTTATTAATAGCTTAAAAGGTTTGCTAGGGGTCTTAATAATTCCTTCCTTATGTAGCTTAATTACAAGAGCTAGGTTACTATGTTCTTTTACTAATAGGAAGGTATTAGTACCTTAAGGCATTATAGGAGAGTTCTTCTATGGCCTTCCGTGTCCTTACTTTAATAGTATTAGTAGCACTATGTTCTTATTACAGGCCTCTTACCCTTTTTCTCCTTTCTCTTTACTAGGCTTTACTATCTTCTTTGTACTATAATTATTATAGTAGGGCTTAATAGATATTAACCTAAATATCTTTAGGCCTCTAGGTATATTAAGTGTATAGCTTTCTCTAGTAATTACTAGTAGCTTATATAGACCTGCCTATCCCTTACTTTCTTACTAGACCTTAACCTTTAATCTAAGTAGTAAGCTAAGGGTCTTTAAGGTATCTAGGCTATTACGTTTAGTAAGGGCCTTATTAACCTTCTAGATAGCGTAAAGTCTCTTAATCTCTTTAGTAGCCTTCTATACTATAATTACATGCTATGTAATATTAGGTAATAGTAGGGACTTATTTATTATATGTAAGTAGGCTCTAAAGATAAGGAGGGTTAGGATAAGACTATTAGGGCCTATGGTATTATTTAGGGCCTTAATTACTATTTAAAGGGTAATAGGTTCTAGTGTTATAAGGTATTTGCGTCTAATTATATTATAGGCTTTTTAGAGTAGCTTATAATACCTTTTAACCTTCCCTATGCTATAGTGTACTTTAATAAGAACTTCCTTAATTAAAATTAATATTAAAGCTACGAATTATCTGAATTTATTACTATAGAAGTTTATTCTAGTGTCTATAATAATAAAGTCTAGGGGGCCTAGGTAAGTATTAATCTAGTATATTCAGAGGGCTTCCTAGGTTATTTTCATAAAGATATTATTAAGGAATTTCGCTACGTTAAACGCTATAGCTATATCTATAGTATAGAGTATAGGGTAGTTACTATCTAGGTAAAAGATATCTACTATTACTTTATAGTTAAAGCTACACTTATCCTTTAGGGTAAACTTAAAGTAATTAAGGCTATTTATATACATCTAGTATTAGTGGCAAATCCTTATTAGCTCCCTAATAGCTTTAATATTAATATTATGCCCTAATCTATAGAGAACCTTATATAAACATTAGATTAATAGATATCTAAAGCAGTAGTGTAGTTACTATAGCTTACTTTCTATAAGGTAGCTCTAAGCAACTACTTCTTCTTTCTATATAAGAAGCATCTAGGTATGCCCCTATTTATATATAATAGGCACTTTAATATTTCCTTATTATAGTATGTTCTTAGAGATATTAAAGTTAATCTTTAAATAGTCTATATTATTAAGGGATAAGAGAAATAGAGTGTTTATAGGGATAACCTAAAAGAGAATATTTCTAAAGGGAGTAAGCACTATAGCTACTCTAAGCGCGATAATTAGGTCTCCTGCGCTAAACCTAACTAATGCCTTTTTCTCTATTAATTTATTAAGCTATAATATAGGCATCTAACGTTATAAAGTAAGGAATTAAGGGTGCCTTACTATAGAGAACTTTGCGGCTCCTATATTGGGCATAATCCCTTAGAATGTCGCATAGGAATAGTAATCTTCTAATATAAATATTACTAGGGCTTTGTTTATAAGTTCTTGCTAAAAGGGGTTTTCTTTGCTTAGACTATAATAAGCTACTTACCTTATTAGGAATTAAACCATTCTTTTGCTATTAATCTAGGTTCTATAAGTAAAGAAGCTTATAGGTACTAGCCTATCTATATTATTAGGGCTGTCATTAAATCTAATACTCTTTATATACTAAGTAATTTTATTATTAATAGGGGATAGAGACTTATAGTCTCCTTTGTACTATATAAGGAACGAATAATATAAGTTATTAGTTAGGTCTATAAGGTAGTGATTCTTAAAGCATTAAAACGCTTTCTTATAGTTCTCTTTAGGGTGCTTAGATAACTAGTATCCTTTCTTGCTATATATATAATACTTCTTTATATAAGGAGTACCTCCTCTTCCTTGTAGTTTTAAGGGGTATTAGGTCTCTTTTCTATTCCTATTATATCTTTAGTTAGTCTAGAATTACTCTAGGGTTATAGTTTTAGTTAGGAACTATTAATAGTTCTTCTTCTCTTCCTTAATAAGATAAAGGGTTATTCTAATCTATTTATAGAACTCTTATAGTCCGTCTAGCGAATCTATAATTACTTCTTTACACTCTAGAATACTATAATAGGCTTTAATAAGTTAATTCTAGAGTGCCCTTTTAGTTTAGCTTACTTTAGGCACTACTTATTATAAGATAGCTAGTCTTTCTATAAGTTTATTAAAGTATTTAATTATTAACTTACTTAGGTTATTATTTATTATTCCTTATAGGGAAGTGTTATTTCACTCTAGTAAATATCTTTACTATATATCCTTAGTTTTAAATTATTCTCTTATATAGCTAATAAGCATAGGGAGATCTTATAGTTATCTAGGTTTAGAGAGGTAGTCTATATAGTATTATAGTGCTTTGCCTTTAAGTATAACCTTAAAAGCATAACTAGCTTATTTAGGCTAGATATTAAGTAACTTACACTTTTTACAGAATATTTAAAGCTTTAATTTAAGGATATTATAGTTATTAGCGCTATAGAGTTATTCTTTAGGGTATACCTTAGATAGGTTAATAATTTACTTTAGTAAAGGTCTCTAAGTCTATAGGGGTTCTCTAGGTATTTCCTTTTATATTTATAAAAGGGGTAGTAAGGTCTTTAGGAAGTAAGAGGGTAGCTTTATAGGTAGTACCCTTAGGGCTTATTATTCCCTCTAATTCTCCTCTTCCTTATATTAGGAAGGAGGAATTATAGCTCTTTAAGCTATGCTAACAGGGGCACTACTAGCCCTAGATAGTATAGGTTACCTTTATTAGTAACTCTCCTGCTTAGGGGCATTATTAGTAATATTACTAGGGTAATACTGCTAACTTACCTCTAGTAAAGGTATAGGTAAGGGAGTTACCTATAGATGCTTATAAATAGTATCCTTAGGCGGTCTTAACTCTAGGTTAATTAACCTTCCTAGGGGAGATTAGCTAAGCAACTGTTACTATTATAAAGGTCTCCCTTTTGTAAACTTATCCCTTAACTATCTATAGAAGTTATTACTAAATTTAGAGAATAGTATTTTTCTAAATAACCCTTACTCCTTATATTATTTAGTCTTTATAAGGATATAAAGACTAATTTCCTTAGGTATTCTTATTTCTTTATATTTAAAACTTCCTATTTATTAGAGTAGTTCTTCTATAATATATTATTAAAGCCTTATAGAGATGTAGGGGTATAGGTTAGTATAGATAGGGGTTTTTCCTTTATTAAGATATTTATTACTATCTCCTATCTTAATGCCTTCTATAGTATTATTATAGCTATTAGTCTTGCTAGGAACTCTGAATTAACTAGAGGTCCTAGATAGTTTAGTTATATCTAATATTCTAATTAATTAAGGGAGGTAGATCTTATAATATAAGAAGAAAAAAAAGTATAACTATGATTATGTAACGTATTTCGGATATAAAGAATTATAAGGCAAGGCGGTTAACTTTAAATGCATAATAGAACGCATAACAAAGAAAGACAAGGGGATAGCTTAGCTACTAGCATTAAACCTTTCTTTATTATTTCAGAGTCTATATAGATATAGATATTAATACTAAAGTAAGAAAAGAGCTATATTATACCTTTCTATTAGCATAACTTATTATTAAACATGGCCCTCCTATTACATAAGGCAAGTCATTATTAGATAAGTTGCCTCTTCTAATTAACCTTGCTAATCTATAGTGTTTAAAGACTACGTGGTTATCTATAAAGGTAACCACTAATTAGTGTTAGATTCACAGGGTATTGAATTTAATGTAATATAGTTATAAGCCTAAAGAATAGTATTATCATTAATTATCTATTCTAGGCTACGTTATCTATTATTATAATTAATTAAGTTATAGGAAAAGAGAGGTAAAAAGTTAGAAGTTATAATATATAAAGGGAAAAGGGGTTACGCGTTTGTGTCCCTATATTTCCTAGCTAATTAACGTGCTAGGTTATGGGTTACATGTAGGGTCCGCGCGCGGCCTAAGCTTCTGCCGGGTAATTGCGGCTGCGACGCGCGATTGATATCACCTTTGTTCCAACAATAACCACCTAATTCTAGGAGCTTGCTAGCTAAATCCTTTAAAAACATATTTATAAATTCCACGTACTCCTCTAGGATTTACTATAGGGGTATGTTACTATCTATCTCTTATATAAATACTACTAACTCTTTATAATACACTACCTAGAGCACTATTACGCTTCTTAGTTTTTTCTTTTTTAATATATAAGCATATTTTACTACTATTACTATAACTATACTATAACTTAAGTTATTACTTACTATATTATTTATTAATAAATTTTTATTAGTATTCTCTTTTATTACCTCTAGGTTAACTACCTTAATCTTTAGTAATACTAGTAATAGTATAATAAAAGACTACTTTACTACCTTATAAAGTTATTACTTACCTATAGTAAAAGTAATATAATCCTAGGTTATTAGAAACCTCTAGAAACCCTACTTCTAGTCTATTACTATAGGTTTATATTCTAGGGTCTAGTCTATCCCTAGGAGCATTCCCTCTCCTATATTAGTAATATAGTAGCTAACTTAGTAAACCTTTATATAGCCTATACTATCTTTTACCTTAACTAGTTTATATAGGATTCCCTAGTGTAGGATCTTATCCTTGCTTATGCTTTCTAGTGTTATCTTTGTTTTTTCTATATTCTTCTAATCCTATTTTAATAATAATTTAGAGTGGATTATTAAATATTCTATGCTTATATTAAATAGCGCTAGCACTACTAACTAGCGGTTATCTCGCTATAAGGACACCTATATTCTTATTCTCTTATTTATAGGTTTTTTTATAGTAAGACTATTATCCTAGGCCTAAGCTAAACTAATTAGAATCTTATTTAAGTCTAAGGTTTTATTACTACTATTCTTATACTTCTTAGTAATATACCTATTACTTTTATAGATTAAGTAGTTTACTATATTATATTTATTTACACTATATCTAGGACTACTATATTTAAAGCACTTAAATAGTCTCTAGCCTATGCTAGGTTACTATAAGCTTAGCTATAAGTTATTTATAAGGGAGCTAGAATATTATCTCTTATTACTCCTACCCTCCTTATTATAGTTTCTATTATAATTATTTAATATAAATATTATTATAACTTTAGCCTTTTTACCTTAACCTTATAGGTAGCTCTATAATATTAGGAACTCTTAGCTAACTATATACTTCCTTATAGTGTTATTTAAGCTATTTAGAAAAATTACTATTCTTAAGTATATAGGGACTTAGTTAGGTAATTTTACTTTTACCTTTATCTAAAGTCTTCATTATAAATCTATCTAGGTATAAGCTAAGTAGTTAACTAACTTATTTACTATTATATAATATATTTACTATTACTTTTTATATTATTGACTGGCAGCTACTATATATTACTACCTTTATTTTATTATCTAAAAGATTCTTGGGTCTAGCTTAAATAGTATATTTAAATTTACAGACATACCTATAGTTATATAAGGTATTACCTTTATATAAACTTTTACTTATATATATCTTAATAAAACTTTATGGGTATGTATTTATAAACTTAATTATTAGGTAGGAAATCTAAGAATAAGAAATTCTCTGTAGAATTTATCTAAGAGGGAACAGTATAAGTCCTTTACCTAATTTAGCTAATTTCAGTTTACTTTTATTTCAATAGCCTTTTACTTCTATATCTAAGATCTTCTTTTTATATAGGTATTTTTATAACAGCTTATATATTATATTACCTCTATGACATCTAGATTATTATTATTACTAGATTTAGTATTACTATATTAGTTAGGTAGCGTTTACTATACTCTCTTATATTCTATAGTTAGGGTATTTTAGTTTACTACCTAGGCGCTATAAGTTGGGGCTTCCTTACACTAGGTAGTATAGGTATATTCTAGGTAAAATATTCTATAGCTTCTTTATATTTAAATCTAGCTAATAGTTTATTTTTCTTAAAGGGTTTAGAGTTTAACTTATTATAACTATAGTAAAAGAGATAAATAAAGTAAAGGCTAAGGTTCTTAGTTGCCCAGCTAGAGCATTACTACTTAGAGGTAGGTATATAAGGTCTTAAACTCTAACCTTCTGTATCTCTTATAGGTGGTCATGTCTGTACCTTACTACACGCATATAGCTATCTAGTAGTTACTTAGTTATTTACGTAGCTAAGGCTTACCTAAGGAGGCTCTATTATGTGACTGTCCTGTCGCGACTCTAGCCTCCGTGCTCTGACAAGTTCCTAGTATAAGATTAATTACATAGTTAGTTAACTTCTTTAATAGGAGGCTCCTTACCTTATCTAATATAAATATATCTTTAAATTTATATAGTTCCTCTAGGATATCTTTAATAGTTCTATATACTTTTACCTTCTCTTTATCTTTAAGAGAGATAAACTTATCTTCTATTATACTTATAATAGTATATATAATTATCTTATTATATATTACCTTTATAAACTTATAGGGAGTTAGTAGTAAAAAGGCTACCTTTCTCTTTTTAAACTACTATTCTTATAAGTATAAGTAAAGATATATATATTCTTCTATAAGTATGTATATTCTAATTAATATAGGGCTTCCCTTTACTCTTAGGTCCTTATTAATAGCTATATATAGTAACTTAAGGTCTTTCTCTTTACCTTATAAATCTTTAATTAAAATAGGTACCTTATAGATACTATATTAGGGGACTATTAGAGCCCTTACTACCTTTAAGATAGGTGCTATAGCCTTAGCCTAATTAAGCTTATAAGTCTATATAAATTAGGCGCTTATAATATTAATCTTAGTGTAACTATTAAGATTTACTACTATTTTAATATCTTTATGCCTATAAATAGTAACTAGTGTATAGAATTAGTATTCTACTAGTACCCTAGTATTTAAGGTAAAGGTAAGGGCTTTTACTTTTACCTCTAGGAGTTTTCCTAACCTTCTTATTAGTCTTTCCTTAGCTTATTATAATTATAAAAGAAATGCTCTATACTACTATAGTTATAGCACTATTTTCTTCCTTATAGTTTATTATTATTTAGGTAGGTAGCTAGGGTCTTTTTCTTATCCTTATCCTTATCTCTTTAGTCCCTATTTAGCTAATGCCCTTATAGGGAGTTACATCTTTAGTGTTAAGCTACCTTATATAGCCCCTTCTTTTCTAAATTATTTAGCTTTTACTTATTCTTTAATATTACCTCCTAGAATTACTAAGTAAGTTATATAATATCTTCTTATATTAGACTAGTAATATCTACGTGTAGGTTAATATAATCTTATAAGTTAGGAAGTAATTTTATAAAGAATATAAGAGTATAGGTCTTTTCTAGAGCTTATTCTAGGTATTTCTCTAGTAAATTTAAGTAAATACTAAACTTAATAAAACTCTAGCCCTCCTTTTACTTTATATTTTCTAGCTATATAGCTATTTATATATTATAACTTATAGAGTCTTTAAGTAATATAAGGGTTTTATCTTAAAACTTATCCTAGTTATTCTTAGGATAATCCTAACTATTAGCTAGTTATTCTTTAATATATTAGTCCTATCTAGCCTAATAGTTTATATATATATAGTTAAGTATAAAGAGGATTTTTTAGTTATTTTAGTAATACTTTTTCTTTACCCCCTTAAAGGTATAGTTAAGGTTATTAAGCTATATCTTATACTTCTATAGGTTTATAAGGTATTAGAGTTTTATAATATTTTAAACCTTAACTTCTTAGTTACTAAGGCTTAAGAATAAACTATCTTTTTAGCCTCTTTTTACTAGTTTTTTATAAGATTATATTAAGTTAGTAAGCTTCTTTTCTTAATTTTATAATTCCTTAAGTTACTTAAGCTAGGTAATTTACTCCCTAATTATTACCTCTTTTACTATTATAGTAAAGGGTATAGCTTTAGATAGGGTTATAAAATATAGTATATCCCTAGCTATAGTATTACTATTATCTAGCTAATTCTAAGTAATATATAGTATAGTTTTAGTAAATTAGGTTATTCTCCCCCTTATATTACTCTGAAGTAGCTAGTAAGAGAAGCTTTAGAATTATAAGAATAAAGGGATAGCTAAGTAAGAGATATAGGGGTGTTTATATATTAACTAAAGCTTACTAGGTCTAAGTATATTATATGTGTAAGTTGCTAACTTATAGCTAGTGACTTACTAGTGTCACGTGAACCTAGCCCTAGGGCGTGGTGCGCCTGCCTAGTGGTGTGCTAGCGTGCTAGTGTTATGAGTAAGGCCTCACAGCGTCGCAGCCGCAATTACCTGGCAAAAGCTCGGGCCGCGCGCGGGCCCTATACGTGACCCGTAACCTAGCCTGTTAATTAGCTAGGAAATGTAGGGCTATAAACGTATAGCCCCCTTTCCCTTCTATTATCACGGATTCTAGCTTTTTAACTTCTCTTTTTTATATACATAACGCAGCCTAGAATAAATAAATAATAATAATACTATTCTTTAGGCTTATAACCTTATTATATTAAATTTAATACCCTATAAAACTAATACTAATTAGTAGTTACCTTCACAAATAACTACGTAGTCTTTAAACACTATAGATTAGTAAGGTTAATTAGAAGAGGTAGCTTACCTAATAATAACTTACCCTATAAAATAGGAGGGCTACGTTTAATAATAAGTTATACTAACGGAAAGGTATAATATAGCTCTCTTCTTACTTTAGTATTAATATCTATATTTATATAGATTTTAAAATAATAAAGAAAGGTTTAATACTAGTAACTAAGCTATCCCCTTATCTTTCTTTATTATATATTTTATTATATATTTAAAGTTAACTACCTTACCTTATAATCCTTTATATTAGAAAAACATATCTACACCCCTCCTATCCCCTTATATTAAAGATTTACTCCCCTTTAATCTAATTAGAATATTAGATATAGCTAGACTACCTAGGACCTCTAGTTAATTTAGAGTTCTTAGTAAGAGTAATAGCTATAATAATACTATAGAAGGTATTAAAGCTAGAGATAGTAATAAACACCCTAATAAAGGAAAAACCCTTATTTACACTAATCTATACCCCTATATCTTTATAAGACTTAAATAGTATATTATAGAGGAATTACTTTAATAAATAGAGAGCTTTAAATATAAAGAAATAATAATACCTAAGGAAATTAGTCTCTATATTCTTATAGAGACTAAATAATATAGGGAGTAAAGGTTATTTAGAAGAATACTATTCTCTGAATTTAGTAATAACTTCTATAAATAGTTAAGAGATAAGTTTATAGAAGGGAGAGACCTTTCCTAGAATAGACTTTAAGACTATTTTCTTTATAATAGTATATATATAACTATTAAAAGAGGTATAAAGATAGTAAATAACCTTAAAGAAGTAGTAAACTAGGAAAAATTCTAATTTTAAACTCTTAAAGAAATCAAAAAGACTAGGAAAAAGTATATATAGTTCTAAAAGAACTTATAGAATAAAGAATTCTTCTATAATCTATTAGATAATAGTAATATTAGAACCTAATAACTAACCCCTTTATCTTACCTATTAGTATAATTACTATTAAAGGGATTAATAAGCTAATCTCCTATAAGAAAGTTAATTAATCTAGAATTAAGAGCACTAAAGGATACTATTTATAAGCATCTACTAGTAACCCCCTTACCTATACCTTTACCTAAGATAATTTAGTAAAACTACCCTAATAACACTACTAATAATACCCCTAAGTAAAAGTATTACTAATAGAGTTAACCCTTACTACCTAAGGCTAATATTACCTTTATTAGTATAGCCTAGAGAACTATACTTCCTTCTCTCTAATATAGGGGAGAGAAAGATTAGAGAGAATAATAAACCCTAAGGTTACTTCTTATAAAGCTACTTTCTTACTTCCAAAAACTATACTACCTCTTTTATAAATATAAAGGGAAGTATTTAGAGAACCCTTATAGACTTAGAGACCTTTACTAAAGTAAATTATAGACTTATTAAAAATATACCCTAAAGAATAACTTTATAGTGCTAATAACTATAATATCCTTAAATTAAAGCTTTAAATATTCTATAGGAAGTATAAATTACTTAATATCTAACCTAAATAAGCTAGTTATACCTTTAAGGTTATACTTAAAGGTAAAGCTTTATAATACTATATAAACTACCTCTTAAAACCTAGTTAACTATAAGACCTCCTTACGCTTATTAGCTATATAAGGGAATAATTTAAGACTAAAGATATATAGTAAAGATATCTCCTAGAATAGAATGATTTTACTCTACAAGAAATAATAAATAATAACCTAAGTAAATTAATCATTAATTATTTTAATAAACTTATAGAGAAGCTAGTTATCTTATAATAAGTAGTACCTAAGGTAAGCTAAAGTGAAAGGGCACTTTAGAATTAACTTATAATAGCTTATAATAGTATTCTAGAATATAAAGGAGTTATTATTATTAGGAGCACGGAGGCTAGGGAGTCGCGGACAGGACAGTTACATAATAAAGCCCTTAGATAAGCCTTAGCCTACGCGAATAACTAAGTAGCTACTAGATAGCTATGTGTATATAGTAAGGTATTTAGATAAGGACTACCTATAAGAGATATAAAAGGTTAGAGTTTAAGACCTTTATATACTTACCCCTAAGTAATAGCTCTCTAGCTATAACTAAGAACCTTAGCCTTTACTTTATTTATATCTCTCTTACTATAGTTATAATAAGTTAAACTCTTAAACCCTTTTAGAAAAGTAAATTATAAGCTAGATTTAAATATAAAGGAGCTATAGAATATTACCTTAAAATATACTTATACTACCTAGTAAGGAAGCCTTAAACCTATAGTACCTAAGTAATAACCTTAATACTTTAACTATAGAATATAATAAAGTATAGTAAATACTACCTAACTAATATAGTAACCCTAGATCTAGAAATAATAATAATCTAGACTAGCTATAAAGGTAATATAAGGTTATATAAGCCTAGCTATATAATACTTATATAAGATAAGAGATCCTAGAAATAAAAGTATAGCTTAAAGAAATAGAAGTAAACTTATAATTAGCTAAATTAGGTAAAAGACTTATAATTATCCCTTAGATAAATATACTAATAAATCCTATATTCCTAGGTTTCTTACTTAATAGTAAGTTTATAATAAGTATATACTTATAAAGCTTTATTAAAATATAGTATAAGGTACTTATATATAAAGGAAATACTTATAAGAATTTATAAGTATACTTATAAGATTTAAATATACTATTTTAGTTAAACCTAAGAACCTTTTAGGATAATAAGATAAAGGTAATATATACTAGTAGCTACCTAGCTAATAATATAAAGTAATAATAAATATATTATATAATAGTAAATAGGATAGTTAACTATATATCCTATACCTAGGATAGATTTATATCTTAGCTAAATACTAGTATAATAGATAAAGATATAAGGTACTTAGAAGCTACTAGGATACTACTAAACCTTAGGTAAAAGTATAATTAATCTTTCTAATCTTTCCTAAGACTTTAAATAAAGGTAAAAGCTAAATTACCTAACTAAATCCCCTTATATTTAAGAATAGTAATATTCCTAAATAGCTTAAATAACACTATAAGGTAGTATATAGTTAGCTAGGAGTTCCCTATATCTTAGAGCTATTTATAAGGCTAAGGTAAAAAAGCTAAAGTTATAATAATATCTATAATAAAGAGTTATAATAGAAGCTATAATAAAAAGGGTAAAAATAATAAAAGATAATGCTCTAGCTCCCTTATAGATAACTTATAGTAAGGTTCCTAGTAAGAAGGCATAGGCTAGAGGCTATTTAAATACTATAAATATAGTAGCCCTAGATATAGTGTAAATAAATATAAAGTAGTAAACTACTTAATCTATAAGAGTAATAAGTATATTACTAAGAAGTATAAAAATAGTAGTAATAAATCTTTAAACCTAAATGAAATTCTAATTAGTTTAGTATAAGCCTAGGATAATAGTCTTACTATAAAGAAATATATAGATAAGAAAATAAGAATATAAGTATTCTTATAGTAAGATAACTATTAGTTAGTAGTGCTAGTTCTATTTAATATAGGTATAGAGTATTTAATAATTTACCTTTAATTATTATTAAAATAGGATTAGAAGAATATAAAGAAAGTAAAAGTAATACTAGAAAGTATAAGTAAGGATAAGATCTTATACTAAGGAATCTTATATAAACTAGTTAAGGTAAAGGATAGTATAGGCTATATAAGGGTTTACTAAGTTAGCTACTATATTACTAATACTAGAGAAGAAATACTTCTAGGAATAGACTAGACCTTAGAGTATAAACCTATAGTAATAGATTAGAAGTAAGGTTTTTAGAGGTTTTTAATAACTAAAGAATATATTATATTTACTTTAGGTAAGTAATAATTATATAAGGTAGTAAAGTAATTCTTTATTATACTATTACTAGTATTACTAAAAGTTAAAGTAGTTAAGCCTAGAATAAAAGAGAGGGATACTAATAAAGTTTTACTAGTAGGAGATATAGTAAGTAATAACCTAACTTATAATATAGTTATAGTAATAGTAATAGGTAATATCTAGCCCTTAAAGAAGAAAAAACTAAGAAGTATAATAGTGCTTTAAGTAGTGTTTTATAAGAAGCTAGTAATATTTATATAAGAAATAGATAGTAATATACCCTAATAGTAAATCCTAGAGAAATATATAAAATTTATAAATATGTTTTTAAAAGATTTAGCTAGTAAGCTCCTAGAACTTAAGGGTTACACTTATATAATTAAATTAGAAAAGAGGAAATAGCTACTATAAGGACTTATATATAACCTAGTGGAAAAAGAGCTAGAGGTGCTTAGGGAGTACCTTATAAGTGCGTAGGAGAAAGGATAGATTAGAAGATTAATAAGCCTAGCTAGAGCCTTAATTTTATTTATTCTAAAAGAATTAGGGAAATTAAGGCTTTATATAAATTATAAAGGTCTTAATAGGATTACTATTAAAAATAAGGCCCCCTTATTATTAATCTCTAAAATTCTTAATTAACTAGTAAGTGTAAAAGTTTTTATATTATTAAATCTCTAAGAGGTATACTACTAGCTATATATTTATAAGAGTAATAAGTAAAAGATAGCGTTTTATTATTACTATAGGCACTTTAAGTACCTAGTAATACTATTTAGATTAGTAAATATACTAGCTACTTTTTAGGAATATATTAATAATACTCTTAAGGGACTTATAAATAAATTTTATATTATTTACCTTAATAATATCCTAATATATAGTAGTAACCCTATAAGATATATAAAGTATATTAAAAGGGTGCTAAAGTAACTTTAAGACGCGGATCTCTATATTAACCTTAAGAAGTACTAATTTTTAGTATTATAAGTAAAATTCCTAGGGTTTATTATATTTAAAAAAGGTATTAAGATAAAACTATTAAGGGCTAAAGCTATTATAACTTAGCTAATACCCTATAGTATATTTAATATTTAATTATTCCTTAGGTTTATAGGGTTTTACTAATACTTTATAAAATAGTATAGTAAGGTAGTAGTCTTACTAATAAACTATCTAAAGGGTGTTTAACTAGTAAAGTTTAAGCTAGAGCCTAGTAAACTTATAGTGTTTAGAGAACTTTAAAAGAAGTTCTAGGAGGTACTAATCTTAGTATACTTTAACTTACTTTATTTACTAAGAGTAAAGATAAATATATCTAGTTATATAATTAAAGCTATACTTATAATATTAGTGCTAGGTAGCTAGCACCTAGTAATGTATTTTTTAAGAAAGTTAACTAATATTAAACTTTATTACTTAACCCTAGATGCTAAGTTATTAGTAATTTAAGAGGCATTTTAAGCCTAGAGATATTACCTTATGTATTTAACTTATTAGATTATAGTTATTATAAACTATCTAAATTATAAGTACCTAGCTATAAAGCTAAAGCTATCTAGTAAGTAAGTAATAGTATTAGATAAGCTTTATTTATTTAATTTTAGGATTAAATATTATATAAGTAAGCTAAACCTTACTAATACCTTATTAAGAAAAGTAAATTATATTAGTAAGGAGTATAGGGTAAAGGCTATATCCTTATAGTTACCTAACTTCTTAGCTAAGTTTTTAGATACTAAGTAGTAAGGGCACTATATATATAATAGTGTAGTTATAAGCCCTAAGGTTATATTACTTAGTGTAATTAATGGTTTATTATAATACTTAGCTATAATTTATTTATAAGTCTAAAAGTATACTATAAGCTAGCTACTTATAGTAGTATTATAGTAGGAATATAGGTAGTCTAGTAAACCTCTTTTAAGTTTATATATAACGCTTATCCTATATATATAAAATTAGAGACTTTAATTTAAGTTATATTATTTTAAGTATAGTAAGGTAATAACTTAACTATAGGTTAGAGAAAGCTACTTAAGAGTAGTAACCTAGAAGTATTATAAATATAGTTTATTAGGCTCTCTAAGCTATTAATATTTAAGAATAGAGTTTTTATTTTAGTTAGTATAAGAAAGGAAGTTATATTACTTACCTATAATAACCTAGTAGTAAGCTACTAGGGAGTTAGTAGGACCCTTTATTAGATTATAAGTTAGTATTACTAGCTAATAATAAAGAAAGATACTAAGTTATATATATAAACTTATATAAGCTACTAGACTTTAAAGCTAAGGTATTATAAACCTTATAGTAAGCTAGCTATGCTACTAGTGCCTAATTAGCCTTTTTAAGAATTATTAATAGACTTTATTATAAGGCTACTACTTATAAAAGATATAAACTAGACCTATAATGTGATTTTAGTTATTATAGACTATTTTATAAAATATAGTATTTATATCCTTGTTTTAATATATATAATTAGTAATAGGTTAGCTACTATATTCTTAGAATATATTTTTAGGGATTATAGCACTCTAGAGGGTATTATTATAAACTATAGTTTTACCTTTACTAGTAGGTTTTAGATAACCTTTTACTATCTTATTATAACTAAGTAGTAACTAAGCACTACATTTTACTTATAAATAAATAGTTAGATAAAATATTTAAATTAAGTTTTAGAGTATTATTTAAGAGCCTTTGCTTACTTTAACTAAACTAATTAGGCTAATAACCTTTTAATAGTATAGTTTATATATAATATAAGTACTTATTTAACTTATAGCTATACCTTAGCTAAGGTACTATAAGGCTATAACCCTAGGGGACTATAGTAAGTGGTTATAAATATTCTTATAGTAAATAACTAGGTAAAAACTTATGCTATTATACTAAAAGATAGATATATAGTAATTAAGTAGCTTCTAAGTAACTTATAGGCCTAGTATATAAAATACTATAATGTAAGGCGCTGTACGTAGGATTGTGGGGCGCGAGGCCCACAGGGCAGCCTATAGGGTGCGCAAGTAACAGTACAGGTCTTAAGTAATTATAAGGTGTAATGTTAGCAACGGCTAGTATTAGCGAATCTTTTGGTCTATTAGGATTCCTAGCACACCTTCTAGGTCTCTTATAATTATGCTAGCCGTTACGGGTCTTCTAGCTACTAGTCCTAGGTTCGAATCCTGTGTGGATTAGCTAGGCTAGGTAGCTTACGTCAGGCTCACAGGGCAGGTACAGGTCCTACCCGTACTAGGCCTTGGGGGTTCATAATTACTAATTATTCGTGGCTACGGGTGCTAGGCTAATCCCTAACTAGATAGTAGCGGCGCGCTAGCTTAGGATAAGCCCTAGGGAAGGGAAGGATAATTGTGAGGTGCTATACGTAGGATTGTGGGGCACGAGGCCCACAGGGTAGCCTATAGGGTGCGTAAGCACGGTACAAGTCTTAAGTAATTGTAAGGTGTAATGTTAGTAATGGCTAGCATTGGCGGATCTTTTGGTCTATTGGGATTCCTAGCACACCTTCTAGGTCTCTTACATATAATAAGAAGTAGACCTTAATAAAGTTTAGTATAGGTAACTATATTTTATTATCTATAAAGAATATTAACTTAAAGTAACCTAGTAGGAAGCTAAGTATAAAGTACCTAGGCCCTTATAAAATTAAAAAGGTAATTAGTACTTATAGGCTTATATACTAATTAAATCTACTACCTAGAATACATTTATATAATATTTTTAATATTACTAAACTTAAACTATTTATAGGGGACTTATCTAGTATAGAAGATATGTTCTTACTATAAGATAATATTATGAATAATAAGTAAGTGTTGATTCCTTCGGATCTTCATCGGTTCAATCGTGGCCAAAGACCGGACCAATTGTAGGTCCGGCGCGATGCACGCGATATAATTAGCTGCATCAATTCACCACCCCCTTTTATGCCCCACATACAGATTTCGCCCACTTTTCTAGCATCTAGACTTTCCCTCTCTTCTCCCTCTTTCCTAGCTAGCTAACTATCTATTATTAACTTCGAATTTATACGGGATTTATTACCTACGTAGGACCTTAGTGCATCTAACACTAATTAGTGGTTAACTTCACAACCACAGATAAGCTAGGTATTATAAGAAGAGATATTTCTGCAGACACCACTACCACTACCCCTTGTTATACCGTAACGGTCATTATGGTAGAGAGGCATGACTATATAAGTGTGCTAAAGGAAAAGACTAGAATCCTAGTTACGGGCTTATTAGGCTTCCAAGGAATCAATCTATTAACCCTTAGGCTTAGGGATATAACTTTGTTATATCTATCTAGGATATTATTATCAATTATCAATTTTATCATCCATTACAAGAAAACCAACTAACTAACTAAATCTATTACCATAAGGCATTTATTTCGAACCCAACGTTAAACAACCTCAGCTAAGCTAGCTAACATATCTACAACTTCTCTATAAATATTCCCTTCATCTAACAGACCTTCAATCTATTCGTACAAGCATCTATAGCTTATTTTTTACCCCCTTTATTATTAGTACTATTCGCCCTATGCTTATTAGTAAGAGAGAGAGATTACCTCCTTCCCTCCTTTTTACAAAAAACAGGAAGTAGCAATTCCTATTATTCCCTTATTACTTTTCCTATCATTTTCTAGTTACTTTTAGAACTTCTATTACTTTCTTTATCTCTAGTGATTTATTCTTATTGCTTTATTCTTATCACTACTTTTGCTACTTCCGCTGCTTTTTCTTCTATTTTTCCTATTTTCACAATCTTCTAATTTCATTAAAGCGACAACGCTCCTAAAATACAAAAGAAGAACCTCATAACAGCAATAGGCAAACACAGGAGCTTAATTAGTAGTAAAAATAACAAATTAGTAACATTCCTTTTATAGTTAAAAATAGCAGAGGAATCTAGACCTTTCACAAGAGGAAGGGCTACTAGTAATAGCAAGGCTCTAATTATTACCCCTAAGAGACCTTAAAGGCATAAATTACCCCCATACCTTTAATAGCTCACTTACAAATTCTCATATAACTAGAAAGAATCTATTAAGCCAGATCCAGAGACTACTACGCAGCTTAAGCTTAATAACTAGATTACAAGATTCATTAACCTTAGTAAACATTAAGGATAGAGAGATAATAACCTATAGGAATCATTCTAAGAAGACTTTAAAGGCTAGTCTAAAGACACCTTTAAAAGGGCATCCAAGGATATCATCAGAGAATTACGCAATTCTTTACAAGATCACAGTGTCCTTATTAGGCAAGGCCTAGGATATTCAATCCTAGTATTACTTAAGGAAGTGCTTTATTAAACCTTAATACCCCTTTAGTCATAGGAAAGATCACAAGAACGACCACAATCTTCCAAACCCCTAAAGCCTTAACATTAATAGCCCTAACAACCTACCCTAGAAATTAACCTTCCCTAACCCTAGAGATTACTTAAACCCTTATAAGAACCCCTATAATAATCCCTATTATATTAACAGCTCTATCTAGATAATCATTATTAAGAACAACTAGTGGACTATTATTTATAATAAATTATGCCTTTATAGTAATTCCCCTCCGAAGATTAGATTACAAAGAAGATCTTAGAGCTTACAAAGATGTACAAGGATAGCGACCGCTATAGTAGAAAGCTATATAACTTCTTAACGCTAAAGATCACGCTCTTTAAAAACAAGTGTAATAAAATTAACCTTCCTTAAACATATTATTAGAAAGCTTTCCCTATTATATTAATAAGTAATACTAAGCAATACTACCTTAATTACCTCTTTAGGAATAACTATTCCTATAAAAAGATAATTACTCGCATCTATTAACGCTTTAAGACAGAAAGTAACTAGTAATTCTATTACCATAAATAAAGTAGCATAATACTAAAGAGCATAATTAAGAGAAACCCTGATAAAAGCAAGCTTAAGTGCCTTAAGATCATATTATCAACCCTTAAGAAGATTCACAGAGGCCTATACCTTACTAAGATAGTAAATACTAAACTCTATAAGCAAGCCTTAAATGCTATAGCTAGTGTGCCTAAATATTAAATAGTAGAATACATACACTCCGCAGGCTTTAAGAGTCTTGCCAGAGACCTCCATAAGGCAATCACTATCACGGAATCAAATAAGAAGTCCTCCTAATACCTTCAGTACTAATAAGGAGACCCTCTAGAGGCTATATTTACTAATTATTAGTATAGATAGTAATCATCCCCCTACGGCAAAGGAAGCTATCATAGGCAAAGCCCTAGGCTAAGCACTAAGCGCTACTTTATATACGGTAAGAGCAGCTACTAGTCTTCTAATTACTTTACTAAAGAACATTAAAAGGAAAAGGACCACTAGTAGGCTAGCAAAACACATTATATACCCCCTTTAGAGAAGAGATTCTAGGTATTCCTTACCTCCTATAAAGGGCAGGATAATAACAAGCCTAATAAAGGCTTAGGTTAGAATTAGGAATCATATCTTTCAGCCTATATAGAAGCTAAAGATAATAATAATAATATAAAGGAGCTACTATTAATAGCACACCTAAGTATCACATAATTCTTCTGCTCCGGATTACAAACTAACCACAACCTTGCAAGGAGTTTTATGTCATAAGAGTGTAATAAAGGCTTAATTTACTATATCTCTAAAGAACGCTATTCTAAAGAGGTTTTCAGAGGGATTATGCCTAACACTAGCGCCACAGGAAAGTTAACTATAGGAGAGGCATAAGTAAAGGCTTTATTAAGATTAATACCTTTATTAAAGGTAACCCCCTATAAACCCTAAATTATCATATTTAGCGCTAGATTAGTAGTTACAAGAGAAATCCTTCATATACCCACAGAACTTAGAGAGCTTAAATTCTACGTCCTTAACATAGCTACCCCCTTTCTCTTCTTAATCACTAATATAAATAAAATATAAGTTAAGATTAATAACCTCACTAACGTGCTTATCCAAGGCAACAAGACTATACCTATTATATAACAATAGGGACATCCTTAGTGGTTACTAGAAGCAAAGGAAACAGTCGCCTTCCACCTTTCAGAAGGAGATATCTATTAATTACATCATTAACTTAGTTATCCTTCTGTTTAATAACTCACAAAGATCCTTCACTAAGCTAGTCATAAAGTTAAGCGCTAGGCAATTAAGGAATTAACCAAAGTCTACTACTATTACTAGATATATAAAAAGGCCCCTAGTTAATTTAAGTTCACAATTAAAGATAACCACAAATTCAACTACAAGATCATCATTAATATCATGTAAATCAATAGCTAACTAGTGCTTCACATCGTTAATTTAGTAATATTATTCTAGGTAGCCTAATTCCTTAATCTAAAGAAGCAGAAGGCTCGAGATATCTAGGATGTAATCCGCAAATATTAGATTAATACTTATCTTAGACCTCTAGATTAGATTATCCACAATGCTAGTAACAACTTCACTTCCGCTAAGTTCAGATATTATGCTTGATTAATATTAATTAAAACTAGTAAGATGCTAATTAAAGCCCACAATAGCATTAGAAAGGTTAAGAGATACCACAGACCTTTACACTAAGCCTATAATATTATCACAGACTTAATTAGAACGGAGCTTACGCTAGAGCAACGCCTCTAAATAGCTATTAAGGCTATTAATAACTCTATAAGCCTAAATAGTATTATCCTAACTATACTAGTCTTTAGAGGCTACCCACGGATAATAAATAAGTCGCCACTAAGCGTCTCTATTATTTAATATGCTAAGGTAATTCGCAAGGTAACAAACAAAGTCCGACGTCTTCTAGCTTCATAGCAAGTCCGCGATACCCTTAGAGCCTAGAATAGCCCTGACATAGCGCCTATACATTAGCTACCCCTATAGGCTAATATATACATGTAGAGAGAGAAAGGTAGCTAGCACAGCCCGTATAAGCTGCTTACCACTAATAGAGAGACCTATACTATTAATATACCCTATAGCCTAGTGAAGTTTCACTCTATAGTAGTAAAGCCCTATTATAAAGACCTATGTATTATAAAGGGACTAGAGCAGTAGGAGATAAAGCCCTATAACACACTAGAGCAGCAGGAGATAAAGCCTAGTAATGTAAAGGAAGAAGCAACTACATAACTAACCACTACTAATAAAAGAGATCCTCTAACAGAAGATAGTAAAAAGCAGCAGACACTAGCTAAGAGAAAGCGAGGGAGACTAAGAAAGGCCCTTATAGTGTAATTTATAAGTGTAGGAGAGTCTAATAAAGAGGCTTATAAAGCCTAAAAGGCCCTAAGGGAAAGCTATTAAGTTAAAGACTTATTACTACGCCCTAAAGGAATAAAAGTAAGGAAAAGAAGACCTTATAGCCCTAAGAAGGACATTAGCCTAGTTTAGCTCTACGTACTTATAAACGAAAATTAAGAGGAGGCCTTTATTTAAGAGATTATAACTAGAGGGATGCTAAGCATAGCATTCCTCACAGTAAAGGAAGAGGCCGATTAGAACCTCGCCCTTTAGCTCCGCTAAGAAGGAAGGATCACAGCCCTAGGAAAACCCTTTAAGCAGTCTAATCAAGCTAAGATTAACGCTTTATAAGCTTGTAATGTGTTTAAATTCGTTAAATTTAACCTAGCGAAGCACGGAGGTCACAGAATCTTCGATTCTTGTATAGTTAGAGAGATCAAAGGCAAAGGAACGGATTTGCCATACAAGAAATCTCGTCTCGTTATACAAGGCCATAATAACAAAGGAAAGGAATTCATCCTAACGTAATCGCTAACAATACAACAAGCAAGCTAACGACTCATTGTAGCTATCGCTCTATCATTAAGAAAAAGAGGCATTTACCTTTAGATTCGCAATATCACACAAGCCTACACTTAATCGCACACAATACTAACAAGGCTAATTATTATAAGACTACCAAAGCAAATTGCACATCTCTTTCTAGAAGGGACTATAATTAAATTAATCAGACCTCTTTACGGGATCGCAAAGGCCGGAACCCACTAGTAGGCAACGTACTTCTGTCACCATAGGGATAACCTTAATATAACAACCTTAACCTACAATCCCTGCTTATTAATCACAGCCCCGAATAATAAGAATCTCTTTAGTATTATTAGAATACAAACTAATAATATATTAGGCCTAAGCAATAATAACTTCTTTTAAAAAGAAGAGAAAGAGCTCCAGAAGGCTAATTTCATAGCTAAAGAAAAGCAATAATTAACCACCAAGAACCCCCTTATCTTTAACGGCTATATCTTAACCTAGAACACCAATAATTTGCTAATCTTAACCTAGAAAGGTTAGAGTTAGAAGATTAAGGAAGTTAATCCTTAATCCTTAACAGTAAAGCAAGATTACGTAGAGCAACAAGCACGAGGAAGCTATATCACAACTATATATTAACTAGAGGCTTTGTACAACCTTTTAATTATAGCTTAACACTAAGAACCCTCTAGGGAAGATATTACACGCCTTAATAAACGCCTTAAATAGCAAATTAAGAATTAACAACGCGAACTATAATACATTCCTTTAGTTCTTAAAGAGACAAAGCTCTTCATGTTCGTAAATAGATCGCTTGCTAATAACAAAGATTTAAGCTCATAAATTAGATACGTAATTATAATCAGCAACAAGATAATGCAAGACAATAATACCTTTATTATAAAAGGCAATATCATCACGTATAGCTTAACAAAGAGCAAGAGAGTTACTTGTAGCGCGCTTACCTCCGAGTTATATAGCATAGTTCAAGGCGCAAATATTACCTACGCGATTTCCACAACTCTATATTAGATTACGGATCGATTAAAGATGCCTTGAATTCCTATAATTCTTTATACTAATTCTTTTTTATTATATAAATATCTTATGAAGCTAGGAACCATAAAGGAGAAAAGACTAATAATTAATATCATAGCTCTTTGTTAATTATATGAAAGGCATAAGATCTACAAAGTCAGGTGGATTAACAGCAACAACAATCCGGCAGATGTAATAACAAAAGCATTACCAAATTCATTACTTTCCTCTTTAATTAATTCAAACGAATTAACGATTTGTGTTAAAGAATAAGTAAAGAGACCTATAATATTAGGAAACAGGAGCTTAGGCAAGGAATGATAAATTAATTTAATTAACTAATACCACAACGGCTAATCAGAGCAGCGGATTCCCATTAAGGGATCTACTTATATACACTTTCCTTTAATCTAATTTTTATTACGTTTTTAAGCTCTTTAGCCATAAAGGAAAAAGAGAGATTGCTAGTGTTAATTCCTTCGGATTTTCATTGGTTTAATCATAGCCAAAGACCGGACTAATTATAGGTTTAGCGTAATGCACGCGATATGATTAGCTGCATCAATTCGCCACCCCCTTTTGTGCCCCACATACGGATTTCGCCTACTTTTCTAGTATCTAGACTTTCCCTCTCTTCTCCCTCTTTCCTAGCTAGCTAACTATCTATCATTGACTTCGAATTTATACGGGATTTATTACCTGCGCAGGACCTTGGTGCATCCAACAGTAAGAGTTTAAAGTTAAAAGAATTATATTATATTATTATAATAGGAGATATTAGAAATACCTAGTTAAATAGAAGAGCTATAATACTTTAGAGAATTCTTAGGTAAAGAAAAGAGATTTTATTATAATAGATATTATTAAGGATTATAAGTAGTAACTAAGTAGCTAGTTTATAAATATAAAGATGTATTTAATAGATTTTAGATAGTAGTAGTAATATATAAAAAAAAGAATCTAGATAATTTCTTAGATAACCTAACTTATAGCTACTTTATACTAATTACTCTATTAATATATTACCTACCTAGCCCTTAGTAGTCTTACTAGTAATAATAAGGGCAAAGGATTTATTCTTATTATTAGAAAAATCCCTCTCTTTATATATATATATATAAAGCTTGCTAGGGAGGTCTAGTAGTCTAATATAAGTAAGAAGTATAAATATATTAGTAGTAAGCTACTAGTAAGTTAGTAAAGCTATAAGCTAGAGTATAGGAAGTATATATAAATAGAAAATTCTATGTAATAAAATATAAACTATTAGAAATATTAATCTAGACTTCTAGATTAATAGTATTATTAAGTAGTAATATAGTAACTTATTTATTAGCATTAGCCTTATATATAACTTTTACTATAAGCTACGCTTACCTTACTTACCTATGCTTATTAGTATTTTTAGTAATTAGGAGCGTATTATAAAGTTTATACTTTATATATATTAAATCCTAGTAGTATATTAGTAGTAACTAAGTTATAGAATAAGAGATATATATATTATTCAGAAAGTATAGATTATTATTAGGATTACTATAAGTATTAATATACTTAAAGAGTATATAGTATAACTAAGTAAACTAAGTAGTATACTAGTAATATATTAGTATATATTGTGTGGCTAGGAATATGACCCCTAGAGACCTCTCTCACAAGACCTCTAGCCCCTTAGACCTCGGATCTATCGGATCCCTCGAGACCTCTCTCTCAAGACCTCGGATCGATCGGATTGTCGGATCAATTCAACCACATTGGATCCGGCCTAGCCCCTGACCCCCTAGCTAGATAAAAGCCCTAGATTCCCTCCCTTTTCATAGAAAATCAACTCTCCCTTTGATGCCTTTAGCTTGGATTGTTCAAATCGTGTTTTTACCTGTGTTTACCTGAGAAGATTATGGAATTATTTTAAGATTATCCGAGATTATATAGAAAGAATATAATTTATAGCAAACCTAGGTAAGCTGTAAGCAACTAATATTTAGTATTTAAGAGAGAATCTAACATTCTAGATATGATAGACATAAACATGTTAACATCATGATATTGTAATTACCATAAAACAGCTATGCAAAAGCTAATAGGTATGGGCAACTTATAAATAATATATTTACATAGAAGTAAGGGAAAGTAAGCCTTTTTTATATTAGCCCTAGACCCCTAAGTAATTTATATACTATATATAGCTAATCTAGGAATTATAATATTTATAGTTATAGCTATTACTAGTAAATACACATGCTAGCTATAAACTCCTAGTAAGATTAATATAATATCCCTAATATTAGATAAGAAGTTATTTATTTTAAATAGTGTGTATTACCCTATCTATTTAACTTAATTATAAAACTTAATATAAGTAGTTTACTTACTTAGCGCTAATAACTTATTAGATAAAGGTATGTATATTAGAGGTAATAAAGTAGTAAGTATATAGCTATTTATAATCTAGATATTATAAGAAGGATTACCTAAGTCTTAATAATATTTACCTTATTATTTAAAGCAAATATAATACTACACACTAATAGTATAGCTAGTAATATAAATATTACTATAGGTTATGCGTAGTAAACACACACTAGCTAAGTAGCTCTTTATAATTAAAAATAATTATATATTAGGAGAGTAGTATATTAAGAGCATAGAGGCTAGGGAGTTATAGATAGAATAGTTATATAAATAAGCCCTTAGATAAGCCTTAGCTTATACGAATAACTAAGAGCCACGATTATTAACCATAACTAGAGACTAACTAGAGATATAATAGGAAAGGAAAAGAGACCTAATACCCTTTAAAACTATAAGGAAAAGAAGGAAATTCTTATATAAAGAAATACTATATATGTAGTAAGGAAGGTTGCTAGTTATCTAAGCACCTAGAAGAGGACTATAAGAAGGCGTATTAACGCTTTAAGAGCTACTACCTTACAGAGCTAGCTAATAACTTATATAATTTATTCCTTATATAGTATAAAGGGGAACACAAACCTTAATCCCCTATTAATAATAAAATCGCCTAGTATATAAAGAGCATTAGATTTGATAATAGCCTTAATAGTATAGATAGGCTAGTACTTATAAGCTTCTTTAATTACGGAATATAACTTAATAGTAAAAGAATGGTTTAATTCCTAATAAGTTAAGTAACTTATTATAGTCTAAGCAAAGAAAACCCCTTTTAGCAAGAACTCTTAAGCAAAGCTCTAATAATGTTTATACTAGAAGATTACTATTCTTATATAACGTTTTAAGGGATTATGCTAAATACAGGAGCCGCAAAATTCTTTATAGTAAGGTATTCTTAATTCCTTACTTTATAATATTAAATGCCTAAACTATAGCTTAATAAATTAATAGCGAAAAAGGCATTAGTTAGATTTAGCATAGGAGAACTAATTATTATGCTTAGAGTGGCTAATATGCCTACCCCTTTTAGAGATATTCTCTTTTAGGTTATACTAATAAACACTCTATTCCTATTATCCCTTAATAATATAGACTGCTTACAAATTAATTTTAATATCTTTAAAAATACACTATAACAAGGAAATATTAAAGCCCTTATTATACGTAAATAGGGGCATGCTTAGATACTACTTACGTAGAAAGAGAAAGTAATTACTTAGAGCTATCTTATAGAAGGCAAGTTATAGTAATTATACTATCACTTTAGGTATTTATTAATCTAATAACTATATAAGGTTCTTTATAGATTAGGGTATAATATTAATATTAAGGCTATTAAGAAGCTAATAAGACTTTGCTACTAATACTAGATATATGTAAATAGCTTTAATTACTTTAAATTTACCCTTAAGGATAAGTGTAGCTTTAACTATAAAGTAATAGTAAATGTTTTTTACCTTAATAGTAACTACCTTACACTCCACGCTATAAATATAGTAATAGTATTTAACATAGCAAAATTCCTTAATAATATCTCTGCGAAAATAACCTAGGAAGCCCTCTAGATATACTAGATTAATGCTTATCTAGGCCCTCCGGATTTTATTACTATAGATACTAGAATAAACTTCTATAGTAATAAATTCAGATAATTAATAGCTTTAATATTAATTTTAATTAAGGAAGTTCCTATTAAGGTATACTATAGTATTAGGAAGGTTAAAAGGTATTATAAGCTGCTCTAAAGGGCCTATAATATAATTAGGCATGAATATCTTATAATACCTAAACCTATTACCTTATAAATAGTAATAAAGGCCCTGAATAACACTATAGGCCCTAATAGCCTTGTTCTAACCCTCCTTATCTTTAGAGCTTACCTATGTATAATAAATAAGTCCTTACTAAATACAATAGCCTAGATACCTTAAAGACCCTTAACTTACTACTTAGATTAAAGGTCTAAGTCTAGTAAGAAGGTAAGGGATAGGCAGGCCTATATAAGCTACTAGTAATAACTAGAGAGAGCTATATACTTAATATACCTAGGGACCTAAAAACCTTTAGGTTAACCTCTATTAAGCCTTACTATAATAATCCTAGTATAGAGAAGATAGCAGAGCCTAGTAAAGAGGAAAAGGAGAAAGGGTAAGAGGCCTAAGATAAGAATATAGTGCTAGTAATACTACTAAAGCATAGGCGTAAAAGGCCCTAAAAGAACCCTCCTATAATGCCTTAAGAGACTAATACCTTTCTATTAGTAAAAGAACATAGTAACTTAGCCCTTATAATTAAGCTATATAAGGAAGGAATTATAAAGACCTTAGGCAAACCTTTTAAACTATTAACAAAAGCAGAAATTAATGCCCTAATTAAGCAAGGTATATTTAAATTCATTATATTTAAGAAGGAGAAGTATAGTAGGATTTAAATCTTTAATTCATAAATTATTAATAAGATTAAAGGCAAGACAATAGAACCCTATAAAAAGTCGTGCCTTATAATCTAAGGATATAAGGATGAAGGGAAATAGGCTATCCTTATATAGGCCCTAACGATTTAACAAGCGAGCTAACGCCTTATCCTTGTAATAGCCCTATTAGTAAGATTAAGGAAATTCCTTATCTAGCTATGTAATATTTATTAGGCATATGTACAGGCCTATATATTAATAGAGTGGCTAATCCTAGCGCGCTAACTAATTTAGATATAGTACCTTTACCTGCCTAGCATGATTTTTAGGGTTATAAAGCCTCTTTACAAGCTTATAGAGGCTAGAACATATTAGTAGGTTACGTATCATAAGCATTATAGAGAGAACCTCTAGATAGAAACCTCTATATATAATCCCTACCTACTTATAATTACAAAGGAAAGCCCTAACTTTATATATATTAGAATATAAACTAATAATACCCTTAGCCTATTAGATAAGAAGTTCTCTAAGAAGAAAAAGACTTAACTAGTTACTATAAGCTTTAACGCAAAGCTAAAGCAATTCCTAACCTAGGATAATCCCCTTACGTTTAACGAAGGTATTATTACACTAGAGAATAATACTATTAAGATATAGTAAAAGGGACAGAGTAATAGGTTAGAATTAGTTTAAATAATTAATTTAAAGTGTAAGTATATTAAGCAAAGGGCCTGAGGCGCTTATATTACCTTAATATACTAACTAGAGGCTTGCTTTAATCTATCCATTATTACATAGCACTAAGAGCTAACCCTAGAGGATATAAAAGCCCTTAATTACTATCTAAAGTAGTAAATAAATTACCTAGAAAGAGGCCTAATATTTATCCTAATTAACCTTAAGAAAGCAAAGCTCTTTGCCTTTATAGATAGATTATTTACTAATAACTAGGACTTATTCTCCTAACTAGGATATATACTTATCCTAGCTAATAAGAACTACACTAATGGCAAATTTATAATTAAAAGTAATATTATGCACTTTAGCTTAATAAAGAGTAAAAGAGTTATATAAAGCATACTTACCTTAGAGGTATATAGTATAGTAGCTAGTGTTAATATGGCTTATGTAATTATAATAACCCTAAACCTAGTTACTAAATAACTAAAGCTCCTAAAAATCCTAGTTATTATATATATAGATTTATACTCCTTGTATAAGTGCCTTATTAAGCTTAGTATAGTAAAAGAGAAATGCCTAATAATTAATATTATAGCTCTTTAATAATTATATAAACACTAAGAACTCTATAAGATCTAATAGATTAATAAGGAGAATAACCTAGCTAATACCTTTATAAAGGTATTACCTAATAAGGCCCTTAAAAGCTTTATCTTAACTAACTAGATAACTATCTGGATAGAGGGATAGGTTACTTACGCGTAATATATATGTGGTAAGAGGAAAGGCAATCCTCTAGGAGGGGAGCTATAGGGATAAGATAGTAATATATAAGGGATTTACGCCCCTATAGTTAATATCCCTAGTAGCTATAGCTACGCTAGCTTACTAGGCCCTCCTAGTAGACTATAGAAATTAGTAGTAGTGTGTAAGAGGAGGAAGGTTGTAAGAGACCTAGAAGGTGTGCTAGGAATCCCAATAGACCAAAAGATCCGCCAATGCTAGCCGTTGCTAACATTACACCTTACAATTACTTAAGACCTGTACTATTGCTTGCATACCCTATAGGCTGCCTTATAGGCCTTGCGCCCTATAATCCTATGTATAGCGCCTTATAATTATCCTTCCTTTCCTTAGGGCTTATCCTAAGCTAGCGCGCCGCCACTGTCTAGTTAGGGATTAGCCTAGCACCCGTGGCCACGGATAATTAGTAATTGCGAACCCCCAAGGCCTAGCACTTACGTGCCTGCCCTGTAAGCCTAACGTAAGCTACCTAGCCTAGCTAATCCCGCACCCCACAGGATTCGAACCTAGGACTAGCCTAGCTAGAAGACCCGTAACGGCTAGTATAATTATAAGAGACCTAGAAGGTGTGCTAGGAATCCTAATAGACTAAAAGATTTGCTAATACTAGCCGTTACTAATATTACACCTTACAATTACTTAAGACCTATACTGTTGCTTGCGTACCCTATGGGCTGCCCTGTGGGCCTCGCGCCCCACAATCCTACGTACAGCGCCTCACAAAGGTATTATATTAGAAGGGGGAAGATATTATATACGCGCTATAGCGTAGGATATGTGTTGTTTTAAGGAAAGAAGGGATTTAGAAGGGATTTACTTATTCTTATATAGGCTTATAGGCTAAGCGAGATTGTTATTTCCCTTTTATTAGCTACTATACGCTAAGATAGGCTATAAGTTCTTTTCCTTATATCCCTTGTTAATTAAATCATTAATTTACCTTTCTTTTTTATTTTTATAATAAATATTACGTATTAATAATCATATTAAAAGAGAGAGGTTCTAGTGTTAGAACAAAGGTGATATTAATTGCGTGTCATAGCTATAATTACCTAGTAAAAGCTTAGGCCGCGCGCGGGCCTTACACATAACCTATAACCTAGCTTGTTAATTAGCTAGGAAATATAAGGCTACAAACGCGCAGCCCCCTTTCCTTTCTATTATTACGGATTCTAGCTTTTTGACTTCTCTTTTTTACACATATAACGTAGCCTAAAATAGATAATCAATAATAATACTATTCTTTAGGCTCACAACCTTATTATATTGAATTCAATACCCTGTGAAACCAACAATTTATTTTAAACCTAATATTAAATAACCTTAGCTAAGCTAGCTAATACACCTATAACTTCTCTCAATATATTCCCTTCTTCTAATAGACTATTAATCTCTTACTATAAGTATTTACTACTTATTTCTTACCCCCTTTACTCTTAGTGCTATTTGCCTTATACTTATTAGTAAGAGAGATTACCTCCTTCCCCCCTTTTTATAAAAAAACAGGAAGTAATAATTCCTATTACTTTCTTATTACTTTTCTTATTATTTTTTAGTTACTTTTAGCACTTTTATTACTTTATTTATTACTATTAATTTATTCTTATTACTACTTTTACTGCTTTTTCCTTTGTTTTTTTTTCCTATTTTTACAATCTTCTGATTTTATTAGGGTAATAACGCTCCTAAAGTGCAATTAAAATACCTCTTAGATTACTAATAACTTAGTATCTAGGGTTAAGTAATAAAGTTTAATATTATTTAACTTCCTTAAAAAATATACTACTAGGTACTAGTTACCTAGCACTAATATTATAAGTATAGCTCTAATTATATAACTAAATATATCTATCTTTACTCTTAGTAAATGAAGTAAGTTAAAGTGCACTAAGATTAGTGCCTCCTAGAACTTCTTTTAGAGTTCTCTAAACACTATAAGTTACTAGGCTTTAGCTTAAACTCTACTAGTTAAATACCCTTTAGGTAGTTTATTAGTAGGATTATTACCTTATTATACTATTTTATAAAGTATTAGTAAAACCCTATAAACCTAAGGAATAATTAAATATTAAATATACTATAGGGTATTAGCTAGGTTATAATAGCTTTAACCCTTAATAGTTTTATCTTAATACCTTTTTTAAATATAATAATCCCTAGGAATTTTACTTATAATACTAAAAATTAGCACTTTTTAAGGTTAATATATAGATTTATATTCTAAAGTTACTCTAGCACCTTTTTAATATACTTTATATATCTTATAGGGTTACTACTATATATTATGATATTATTAAGGTAAATAATATAGAATTTATTTATAAGTCCCTTAAGAGTATTATTAATATATTCCTAAAAAGTAGCTAGTATATTTACTAATCTAAATAGTATTATAAGGTACTTAAAGTGCCTATAGTAGTAATAAAACACTATCTTTTACTTATTACCCTTATAAATATATAGCTAGTAGTATGCCTCTTAGAGATCTAATAATGTAAAAACCTTTATACTTACTAGTTAATTAAGAATTTTAGAGATTAATAATAAGGGGGCTTTATTTTTAATAGTAATCCTATTAAGACCCTTATAATCTATATAAAGCCTTAATTTCCTTGACTTTTTTAGGATAAATAAAATTAGGGCTTTAGCTAGGCTTATTAATCTTCTAATCTATTCTTTCTCTTACACACTTATAAGGTACTCCCTAAGTACCTCTAGCTCTTTTTTTACTAGGTTATATATAAGTCCTTATAGTAGCTATTTTCCCTTTTCTAATTTAATTATATAAGTATAACCCTTAAGTTCTAGGAGCTTACTAGCTAAATCTTTTAAAAACATATCTATAAATTTTATATACTTCTCTAGGATTTACTATTAGGGTATATTACTATCTATTTCTAGCGTAAATACTACTAGCTCCTTATAAAAAATTACCTAAAGTACTATTATACTTCTTAGTTTCTTCTTCTTTAAGGGCTAGATATTACCTATTACTATTACTGTTAGTTACACTAAGGTCCTGCGCAGGTATAAGGGTAATCCCGTATAATTAAAGTCGATGATAGTTAATTAAATTAGCTAGGAAGGAAAGAGGGAAAAGAGAGGGAAAGTCTAGATGCTAGGAAAGTAAGCGAAACCTGTATGTAAGGCAAAAGAGGGGGTGGCAAATTAATACAGCCAATCGCATTACATATATTACGCTAGACCCACAATTTAGTCTAGTCTTTGGCTATAATTAAACTAATAAAAATCTAAAGGAATTAACATTAGTAATCTCTCTTTTTCCTTTATAGCTAAAGAGCTTAAAAACATAATAAAAAGCAGATTAAAGAAAAGTGTACATAAGTAAATCCCTTAATAGGAATCTACTACTTTAATTAGCCGTTATGGCATTAGTTAATTAAATTAATCCATTAGTCCTTGCCTAAGCTCCTATCTCCTAATATTATAGGTCTCTTTACCTATCCTTTAATATAAATTATTAATTCATTTAAATTAATTAAAGAGAAAAGTAATAAATTTAGTAATGCTTTTGTTATTATATTCACTGGATTATTATTACTATTAATTCACCTAACTTTATAGATCTCGTGCCTCTTATATAATTAATAAAGAGCTATAATATTAATTATTAGTCTCTTCTCCTTTATGGTTTCTAGCTTTATAAGATATTTATATAATAAAAAAGAATTAGTATAGAGAATCATAGGAATTTAAGGTATCTTTAATTAATCCGTAATCTAATATAAGGTCATGGAAATCGCGTAGGTAATATCTACGCCTTAAACTATACTATATAACTCAGAGGCAAGCGTGCTATAAGTAACTCTCTTACTCTTTGTTAAGCTATATGTAATAATATTACCTTTTATAATAAAGGTATTATTATCTTGCATTATCTCATTACTAATCATAATCACATATCTAATCTATAAGCTTAAATCCTTATTATTAGTAAGTAATCTATCTATAAACATAAAGAGCTTTGCCTCCTTAAGAACCAAAGGAATATATTATAGTCCATATTATTAATTCTTAATCTACTACTTAAGGCATTTATTAAGGTATATAATATCTTCCTTAGAGGGTTCTTAGTATTAAGCTATAATTAATAGGTTATAGAAAGCCTCTAGTTAACATATAGTTATAATATAGCTTCCTTAGGCTTATTATTCTATATAGTCTTACTCAGAGCTTTGCATGTAGTGTAGTATTTGTAGTATTTTGGCTTTCGATGTAGTATGTAGTGTAGTAGTTTGTAGTGTAGTGTAGTATGTAGTGTAGTATAGTAAATACTACACTACACTACAAATACTACAAATGTAGTATTAGTAAAAACAAAAGTGGGTACTTTTATTATCTTATAATATTCCTTAGATTTTTCTTAATTAGCTTAATATTAGCCTTTCTTTTTATTATAATTTAGTTATTTAGTTATAAATTTTTAAAGTTTAGGCTTATTTAAACTATTAAGCTAATAATAGGTATAGGGTTACTAAAGATAACATATTTTAGTATTTATATATAGCCTAAATTTTTTAGTAAATTTAAAAGGTCTTTATACTTTTATAGCTTTTTTCTTAGATTTACTATTTAATTTTAGTATATTTTTTATCTTTTAATCTAAGATTTACCCTAAAGAAATTATTTATTATTCTATAAAAATAAGTGTTGGATTCACTAAGGTCCTGCGCAGGTAATAAATCCCGTATGATTGAAGTTAATGATAGTTTTGTTAGCTAGCTAGGAAAGAGGGAGAAGAGAGGGAAAGTCTAGATGCTAGAAAAGTAAGCGAAATCCGTATGTAGGGCATAAAAGGGGGTGGCAAATTAATGCAGCTAATCATATCGCGTGCATCGCGCTAGACCTATAATTAGTCTAGTCTTTAGCTATTATTAAACTAATAAAGATCTAAAGGAATTAACACTAGTAATCTCTCTTTTTCCTTCGTAGCTAAAGAGCTTAAAAACGTAATAAAAATTAGATTAAAGGAAAGTATACACTAGTAAATCCCTTAATAGGAATCCGCTGCTTTAATTAGCTGTCATAACATTGGTTAATTAAATTAATTTATTATTCCTTGCCTAAGCTTCTGTTTCCTAATATTATAGGTCTCTTTACCTATTCTTTAATACAAATTATTAATTTGTTTGAATTAATTAAAGAGAAAAGTAATAAATTTAGCAATGCTTTTATTATCGCATCTGCTAGATTGTTATTGCTATTAATCCATCTGACTTCGTAAATCTCGTGCCTCTTGTATAATTAACAAAGAGCTATAATATTAATTATTAGTCTTTTCTCCTTTATGGTTCCTAGCTTCATAAGACATTTATATAATAAAAAAGAATTAGTATAGAGAATTATAGGAATTTAAGGCATCTTTAATTAATCCGTGATCTAATGTAGAGTTATAGAAATCGCGTAGGTAATGTCTACGCCTTAAACTATGCTATATAACTCAGAGGCAAGCGCGCTATAAGTAACTCTCTTACTCTTTATTAAGCTATATGTAATAATATTACCTTTTATAATAAAGGTATTATTATCTTGCATTATCTTATTACTAATTATAATTACGTATCTAATCTATAAGCTTAAATCCTTATTGTTAGTAAGTAATCTATTTACGAACATAAAGAGCTTCGCCTCCTTAAGAACTAAAGGGATATATTATAGTCCACGTTATTAATTCTTAATCTATTACTTAAGGTGTTTATTAAGGCATATAATATCTTCCCTAGAGGGTTCTTAGTGTTAAGCTATAATTAAAAGGTTATATAAAGCCTCTAGTTAACATATAGTTATAATATAGCTTCCTTGCGCTTATTACTTTATATAATCTTACTTTACTATTAAGGATTAAGGATTAACTTCCTTAATCTTCTAACTTTAGCCCTTCTAGGTTAAGATTAATGAATTATTAGTGTTTTAGGTTAAGATACACCTATTAAAGATAAGGGGATTCTTAGCGGTTAATTATTGCTTTTCTTTAGCTATAAAATTAGCCTTCTAGAGCTCTTTCTCTTCTTTTTAGAAGAAGTTATCATTACTTAGGCCTAATGTATCATTAGTTTGCATTCTAATAATACTAAAGAGGTTCTTATTATTCAGAGCTATAATTAATAAGCAGGGATTATAGGTTAAAGTTATTATATTAAGGTTATCCTTATAGTAATGGAAGTATGTTACCTACTAGTAGGTTCTAGCCTTTATAATCCCGTAAAGAGGTCTAATTAATTTAATTATAGTCCCTTCTAGAAAGAGATATGTAATTTGCTTTAGTAATCTTACGATAATTAGCCTTATTAGCACTATGTGCAATTAAGTGTAAGCTTATGTAATATTACGAATCTAAAGGTAAATGCCTCTTTTTCTTAATAATGGAGCGATAGCTACAATAAGTCGTTAGCTTGCTTGTTAAATTATCAGTGATTACGTTAGGATAAATTCCTTTCCTTTATTATTATAGCCTTATATAATAAGACAAGATTTCTTGTACGGCAAGTCCGTTCCTTTGCCTTTAATCTCTCTAACTATACGAGAATCGAAGATTCTATAACCTCTATGCTTCGCTAGGTTAAACTTAACAAATTTAAACACATTACAAGCTTGTAAAGTGTTAATCTTAGCTTAATTAGATTGCTTAAAGGGTTTTCCTAGGGTTATAATCCTTCTTTCTTAGCAAAGCTAAAGGGCAAGGTTCTAATCAGCCTCTTCCTTTACTATAAGGAATACTATACTTAGTATCCCTCTAGTTATAACCTCTTAAATAAAGGCCTTCTCTTAATCTTTATTTATAAGTACATAGAGCTAAACTAAGCTAATATTCTTCTTAGGGCTATAAGGTTTTCTTTTCCTTACTTTTATTCCTTTAAGGCATAGTAATAAGTCTTTAACTTAATAGCTTCCCCTTAGGGCCTTTTAGGCTTTATAAGCCTTTTTATTAGACTCTCCTACACTTATAAATTACACTATAAGGGCCTTTCTTAGTCTCCCTTACTTTCTCTTAGCTAGTGCTTATAGCTCTTTACTATCTTCTATTGAAATGTAGGGAGCTAGTTACTAGCTTCCAGCTGGCAACAGCTGTACAAGTGCAAGCTCTACAGTCGGGGACCGATAGGGCCGCAACGTTAAATTAATCAACGCAACGCAACGGAAGGTTGTGGCAGTTATTAACTAATAGAATTCAATTTAGATTACTTTTATAATATCTTATAGAGCAATAGAATTGATTTTAGATACGTTGTACGGGCAATGCGGCTGTTGTTGGTTGAGAGGACTAGCTATCTAGCTAGTTGAAAAGATCTTCTTCCTCTCATAGACCTACTAACCGTATCGGTGGATCCAGGCCGCTAACGGGGTCTTACGGGCCACTTTTGATTTTCCGCAAAATTCATTTGTATGCAAAAACCAAAAAATCGACTCACCACCATACTAGCTAGTAACCCGTATGCACTAACTTTTAGTCCAAAAAATAACCTTGCATAAAGAGAAAGCCCTATCTTTAAGCTTCAATTTGCTATATGTGAAACTTTTGTACAACCTCTAGATAAAGAGAAAATCATTATTAAAGATAGCTATAGGGTAAGTTATGTGTAGGGTAACCTGCTTACGTCACCCTAGCTTACGTCACCCTAGCTTACCTAATTACTAGTGGCGTGGTTATAGCCACACTTGCAGCCACAACGCAATTGACTAATTAGTCATCCACACGGTCGGTCGCAGCTGTTGACAGCTGCGACGCAGCCATTAATAGCTGCCCTCGCGACCGTTGACAGCTGCAGTGCAGCTGTCAGACTTGCAAAGCAAGCTAGTAATAAGAAGGTTCTTTAACTAGAAAAGGGCTAAAAATAAGTCTTATTTTTAACATCTTCTATTAGAGAATCTCTTTTATTAGTAGTAATTAGTTATATAGCTCCTTCTTTCTTTATATTACTTAGCTATTACTCTAGCGGGTTATAAGGCTTTATCTCCTACTACTCTAGCCCCTTTATAGTATATAAGTCTTTATAATAAGGCTTTACTACTATAGAGTAGAACTTTACTAGGCTATAGGGTATATTAATAGTATAGGTCTCTCTATTAGTAGTAAGTAGCTTATATAGGCTATACTAGCTACCTTTCTCTCTTTATACATATACATTAGCCTATAGGGGTAGCTAATATATAGGCGCTATATTAGGGCTATTCTAGGCTTTAAGGGCATTATAAACTTACTATAAAGCTAGATAGCAGCGGACTTTATTAGTGGCTTTATAAATTACTTTAGTATATTAAATAATAGAGACGTTTAGTAATAACTTATCTATTATTCGCGGGTAGCCTCTAAAGACTAGTATGGTTAGGATAATACTATTTAGGCTTACGGAGTTATTAATTACCTTAATAGCTATTTAGAGATATTACTCTAGCGTAAGCTCTATTTTAATTAAGTCTATAATAATATTATAGGCTTAGCATAGAGGTCTGTGGTATCTCTTAACCTTTCTAATACTATTGTAGGCTTTGATTAGTATCTTACTGGTTTTAATTAATATTAATTAAGCATAATACCTGAATTTAGCGGAAGCAAAGTTGTTGCTAGTATCATAAATAATCTAATCTAGAGGTCCGAGATAAGTATTAATCTAATATTCGCGGATTACATCCTAGATATCTTAAGCCTTCTGCTTCTTTAGATTAAGGAATTAGGCTACCTAGAATAATATTACTAAATTAATGATATGAAGCACTAGTTAGCTATCGATCTACACGATATTAATAATGATCTTATAGTTAAATTTGTAGTTATCTTTGATTATAAACTTAAATTAACTAGGGGCCTTTCTATATATTTAGTAATAGTAGTAGACTTTAGTTAATTCCTTAATTACCTAGCGTTTAACTTTATAACTAGCTTAGTAAAGGATCTTTATAAGCTATTAAACAGAAAGGTAACTAAGTTAATAATATAATTAACAAATATCTCCTTCTAAAAGGTAAAAGGTAACTATTTCCTTTACTTCTAGTAACCACTAAGGATATCCCTATTATTATATAATAGGTATAGTCTTGTTGCCTTAAATAAGTACGTTAGTAAGGTTATTAATCTTAACTTATATTTTATCTATATTAGTAATTAAGAAGAGAAAGGGGGTAGCTATATTAAGGACGTAGAATTTAAGCTCTCTAAGTTCTATAGGCATATAAAGGATTCCTCTTATAACTACTAATCTAGCGCTAAATATAATAATTTAGGGTTTACAAGGGGTTACCTTTAATAAAAGCATTAATCTTAATAGAGCCTTTACTTATACCTCTCCTATAGTTAACTTTCCTATAGTGCTAGTATTAGGTATAATCCCTCTAAAGACCTCTTTAGAATAGCGTTCTTTAGAGATATAGTAAATTAAGCCTTTATTATACTCTTATAGCTTATAGAGCTCCTACCTAAGGAATATATATTAGAAGGCTTAATTATTTAGGGTTATAAGGATATTAATATTAGTAGCGTTATGGTTAGTCTATAATCCGGAGTAGAAGAATTATGTAATGCTTAGGTATACTATTAATAATAGCTCCTCCATATTATTATTATTATCTTTAGCTTCTATGTAGGCCAAAAGATATAATTCCTAATTCTAACCTAAGCCTTTATTAGGCTTATTATTATCCTACCCTTTATATAAGGTAAGGAATACCTAGAATCTCTTCTCTAAAGGGGGTGTATAATATGTTTTACTAGCTTACTAGTAGTCCTTTTCCTTTTAATATTCTTTAGTAAAGTAATTAGAGAACTAGTAGCTACTCTTACTATATATAAAGCAGCGCTTAGTGCTTAGCCTAGGGCTCTATCTGCGATAACTTCCTCCGCTATAGGGGGATAATTACTATCTATACTAATAATTAGTAAATATAGCCTCTGGAGGGTCTTCTTGTTAGTACTAAAGGTATTAGGAGAACTTCTTATTTAATTCCGCGATAGTAATTGCCTTATGGAGGTCTCTAGCAAGACTTTCGAAGCCTATAAAGTGCATGTATTTCACTATCTAACATTCAGGCACACTAGCTATAGTATTTAAGGCTTACTTATAGAGTTTAGTATCTACTATCTTAGTAGGGTATAGGCCTCTATAAATCTTCTTAAGGGTTAATAATATAATCTTAAGGCACTTAAGCTTACTTTTATTAAGGTTCTTCTTAATTATACTCTTTAGTATTATACTACTTTACTTATAGTAATAGAATTACTAGTTACTTTCTATCTTAAAGCGCTAATAGATATAAGCAATTATCTCTTTATAGAAATAGTTATTCCTAAAGAGGTAATTAAGGTAGTATTACTTAGTATTACCTATTAACATAATAAGGAAAGCCTTCTAATAATGTATTTAAGGAAGGTTAATTCTATCACACTTATTTTTAAAGAGCGTAATCTTTGGTATTAAGAAGTTATATAGCTTTTCACTATAGCGGTTGCTATCCTTATACATTTTTATAAGCTCTAAGATTTTCTTTATAATCTAATCTTCGGAGGGGAATTATTATAAAGGCATAATTTATTATGAATAATAGTCCACTAGTTATTCTTAATAATAATTGTCTAGATAGAGCTATTAATATAATAGGGATTGTTATAGGGGTTCTTATAAGGGTTTAAGTAATCTCTAGGGTTAGGGAAGGTTAATTTCTAGGGTAGGTTATCAGGGCTATTAATATTAAGGTTCTAGGGGTTCGGAAGATCGTAGTCTTTCTTATAATCTTTCCTATAACTAAAGGGGTATTAAGGTTTAATAAAGCACTTCCTTAAGCGATGCTAGGATTAAATATCCTAGGCCTCGCCTAATAAGAACGCTATAATCTCGTAAAGAATTATGTAATTCTCTAATAACATCCTTAGATACCCTTTTAAAAGTGTCCTTAGACTAGCCTTTAAAGTCTTCTTAGAATAATTCCTATAGGTTATTATCTCTCTAACCTTAATGCTCACTAAGGTTAATAAATCTTACAATCTAGTTGTTAAGCTCGAGCTGCGTAGTAGTCTCTAGATCTAGCTTAACGGATTCTTTCTAATCACTAAAGAAGTTATAAGTAAGCTATTAAAGGCATAAGGGTAACTCATGCTCTTGGGGTCTTTTAGGGGTGATAGTTGGAGCCTTGCTATTACTAGCAGCCTTTGCTCTTATAGAAGGTCTAGATTCCTCTGCTATCTTCAAAAGTACAGGGCGAATAGCACTAATAATAAAGGGGGCAAAAAATAAGCTATAGATGCTTGTACAAATAGATTAAAGGTCTATCGGATGAAGGGAATATTTATAGAGAAGTTATAGATGTGTTAGCTAGCTTAGCTAAGGTTATTTAACGTCAGGTTCGAAATAAATGCCTTACGGCGATAGATTTAGTTATTTGGTTAGTTTTCTCATAATAGACAATAGAATTAACAATTAACAACAATATCCTAGATAGATATAACGAAGTTATATCCCTAAGCCTAAGGGTTAATAGATCAATTCCTTAGAAGCCTAATAAGCCTGTAACTAGGATTCTAGTCTCTTCCTTTAGCACACTTATGCAGTTATGCCTCTTTACTACAATAACCATTATAGCATAATAAGGGGTAGTGGCAGTAGTGTCTATAGAAATATCTCTTCTTGTAATACCTAGCTTATCTATGGTTATAAAGTTAACTACTAATTAGTATTAGATTTAGTAAGGTCCTACGCAGGTAATAAATCCCGTATGATTAAAGTTAATAATAGTTTTATTAGCTAGCTAGGAAAGAGGGAGAAGAGAGGGAAAGTCTAGATGCTAGAAAAGTGGGCGAAATCCGTATATAGGGCACAAAAGGGGGTGGCGAATTAATGCAGCCAATTATATCGCGTGCATCGCGCCGGACCCACAATTAGTCTAGTCTTTAGCCACGATTAAACTAATGAAGATCCGAAGGAATTAACAATAAGATATTAAATATAATAATAATATATTTAGATTAATAAGACTTTTATTATAAAGATAATATTTTATTATATTTAGTAAGAGGTTTTTTAGTAATATAACTATTTTCTTTAAATTAAAACTAATTATATTAAGTTTTTAGGTTTTTAAGGTAAAAGAAAATTAAAAAACTGCAAAAAAGCTATAATAATAAAGCTATAATATTTTTTAGGATATTAAAATATAAAATAAATTAATTTTTGTTAATTATTTAATATATAAAGAAATAAGCTTTAAAACTAGGTTTAATTATTAATACTATTCTTAGCTTACTTTCTTAGTTAAATAGTTTTTTTTAAAAGTAAGTCTAAAGTAAGTTTAAAGTGGGTCTAAAGTGGGTCTATTTAATTATACCTCTTACTTAATTTTATAACTTTTATAGTTTTTTATAATATAGTCTTAGAAAAGAAGGGATTTATAAAAGTGGGTCCAAAGTGGGTCTATTTAATTATATCTCTTACTTAATTTTATTACTTTTATAGTTTTTATAACATAGTCTTAGAAAAGAAGGGATTTATAAAAGTGGATCTAAAAGTAGGTCTATTTAATTATACTTGTTACTTAGTTATAGCTTTTCTAGTTTTTATAATCTAGTTCTATAAAAGAAAATATTAATAAAAGTGGGTCTAAAGTGGGTCTTGTTAGATATATCTTTTATTTATTACTAGCTTTTATACTTTTTTTATAATCTAGTTAAAGAAAAAAGAGATATTAAAGTTTATTATTATTATTATTACTATTATAGCTAAAGTACTAGTACTAGCTATATAGAAAGCTAACTAAGGTAAATAATATATTTTTACTATTATTATTTTAAATATTATTTTAAAAAAACATAAGAAAGAAATTAAGAAAAGTGTTTTATTTTACTAATATTTTTATAAACCTTAAAATACTAAATAACTAAAAAGTAAAGCTTTTTCTATAGTAATTTACTAATACTTACTAATGTTTTTATTTAAGTTATTTATTTATTATTTAAACTTAATTAAACTTTAACACTTATAATATTATAAAGTAATAAAAGCTATTCTTACTTATTCTAAGTAATTTTAAGCTATTTTAAGCTATTTTAAGCTATTTTAAGCTATTTTAAGCTATTTTAAGCTATTTTAAGCTATTTTAAGCTATTTTAAGCTATTTTAAGCTATTTTAAGCTATTTTAAGCTATTTTAAGCTATTTTAAGCTATTATAAGCTATTATAAGCTATTATAAGCTAGTATAAGCTAGTATAAGCTATTATATTATTAAAAAATTCAAAATACTACAAATACTACAAAATACTACAAATACTACATGTAGTAGAAAAATTTCATTGTAGTGTAGTATGTAGTGTAGTGTAGTATGTAGTGTAGTGTAGTATGTAGTGTAGTGTAGTATGTAGTGTAGTGTAGTATGTAGTGTAGTGTAGTATACTACACTACACTACAAATACTACAAGATGTAGTGTAGTGTAGTACAAAGCTCTGGTCTTACTTTACTATTAAGGATTAAGGATTAACTTCCTTAATCTTCTAACTCTAGCCTTTCTAGGTTAATATTAGCAAGTTATTAGTGTTCTAGGTTAAGATATAACTATTAAAGATAAGGGGATTCTTAGCGGTTAATTATTACTTTTCTTTAGCTATAAAGTTAGCCTTCTAGAGCTCTTTCTCTTCTTTTTAGAAGAAGTTATTATCACTTAGGCCTAATATATTATTAGTTTATATTCTAATAATACTAAAGAGATTCTTATTATTTAGGGCTATAATTAATAAGTAAGGATTATAGGTTAAGGGTATTATATTAAGGTTATCCCTGTGGTAATAGAAGTACATTACCTACTAGTAGGTTCTAGCCTTTGTAATCCTATAAAGAGGTCTAATTAATTTAATTACAGTCCCTTCTAGAAAGAGATATATAATCTGCTTTAGTAATCTCACGATAATTAGCCTTATTAGCACTATATGCAATTAAGTGTAGGCTTATATAATATTATAAATCTAAAGGTAAATGCCTCTTCTTCTTAATAATAAAGCAATAGCTATAATAAGTTATTAGCTCACTTATTAAATCATTAGTAATTACATTAGGATAAATTCCTTTCCTTTATTATTATAGCCTTATATAATAAGGCGGGATTTCTCGTATAGTAAGTCTATTCCTTTACCTTTAATCTCTTTAACTATATAAGAATTAAAGATTCTATAATCTCCGTGCTTCATTAAGTTATACTTAATAAATTTAAACATATTATAAGCTTATAAAGCGTTAATCTTAGCTTAATTAAATTACTTAAAGGGTTTTCCTAGGGTTATAATCTTCCCTTCTTAGCAAAGTTAAAGAGCAAGGTTCTAATTAGCCTCTTTCTTTACTATAAGGAATACTATATTTAGTATCCCTCTATGTGAGAATAGAGGGATAGCTAGGCAAGAGGTATAGGGGCGTTTGTATATTAACTAAAGCTTGCTAGGTCTAAGTATATTATACGTGCGAGTCGCTAACTTATAGGTAATAACTTGTTAGTGTTACGTGGACCTAGCCCTAGGGCGTAGTATGCCTGCCTAGTAGTGCGCTAGCATGCTAGTATTATAAGTAAGGCCTTATAATTACCCCCTTACTTTTAGCTAGGCTTCTAAATAGCTTTTGGTAGGTACTATATAGCTATTTACTAAGTAGTAACTATACTAAAATAATAATAAATAATATTAGTGTTTAAGTATAAATTCACCTGTAACTCCTTATTATATTACTAACTTTTCCCTTTCTTATTTATAGCAAACTTTTCCCTAGATACTATTATATTATTAGTTACTATAACTTTACCTTTACTACTTACCTTATTATTAGAATAGAATTAGATAGGGAAAGTGTTAAGAGCATTATTATTATAGCTATCCCTAATATCTATTTAAGAGAATATTCCTATATATATTATTTATATATAAGTTACGCGGACTTTAAGAAGAATCCTCTAGCTAAGCCTAATATCCCTTAGATTAACTATTAATTCCCTAGCATACTAACTACTATTATTAAAGGGAAACATTTAAAGCGTTATATCTAGTGTGTTAAATATAGTAATACTTATAAGACAGTAAGTATATTATATTCTTTACTCTTTTAGTCCCTAATTACCTATATCTCTCTAGGTAATACTAACTATATAAGGGGATTTTCTAGATTTTCTTACTACCCTTAATTAGGTAAAAACTTTAATAAATACCCTAAGTAATTAAGACCCTAATAACCCTAATAATTATATATTTTCTAAGGTAACTTACTACTATTTTAGTACCTATTATCTAAACCTTATTTTAGGGTTTAATTATGCTAACATAGCTTATTATATTTCCTTTAGTTTAACTAAGGCCACTAAGGTCTATTAGGTACGTTTTATTACGTGTTCTCTAGACCTTTGCTTACTCCCTAGGTAAGCTACTTTAGCTACGTATAATTAGTATATTATTTCATGCTAGTAACTTTTAGTTACTATATATCCTACCCTTACCCTAGGGATTATAAGTTATTACTCCTCCTTTACTACTTATTTACTAACTTTTATAGCTAAACTATACTATATATTATAATTCCTAGAAGAGAAAAATAACTTTATAGCTATAATATTATAATCTAGGATTCGTGCCCTAGGGGGTGGTAAAGCACTAGTTTTTCTAGGTAATAAAGGTAATAGTTTAGGAGAATAAGAGTAAGGGCACTAAGTACCTCCTTTATAATAGTGTTATTTTAATATATAAAGGGGTAATTATAAAAGGGTTTCCTATAAGACTCCCCTCCTTATAGGTATCTTTTCTTTTATTATTTAGTAAATAGTTTAATAAGGGTTTTAATTAGAGTGTAATAGTAGCTAATAAGGCTAGGCCTTTTTTATAATTACCTTATCCCTTATTACTTATAACTTACTTATATCTTACTATACTTTTTACTTATTTTACTTTAATAGAAAGCTTAAATTATATATTAAGTGCCTTCTATATCTTCTAACGCTACCTATTAATTATATTTACTTAGCTAGCCCTTCTATTTTACTAGGTATTTATTACCTTTATATATTTTCCTATAATCCCTAACTTCTTTAACTTTAAACTTATTATTATTATCTTTAAGGTCTAGTATTAGCATGTCCTTATCTAGGGTGTCTTCCTAGTAATTCTATAGCTTTAATAGGCTAACATAGAATATATTATATAGTTAGCTATACTTATTAGGTAGCGCTAGTTAGTATGCTTATTTACCTATAGTATTAAGTATTTAAAATAGCCTAATAAATCTTAGATTTAGCTTTTATTTTATATCCTTAAGCCTAATATTCTTTACTAATAGTAGTACTAAGTCTTCTCTTTTTAAGGTTATTAGCTAATATCTCTAGTTATAGTACTTTACTTATGCTTTAGTAGCCCTTACCTAGTTATATACTAGTTTCTCCTTAATCTTATATAGCTTTTTAATATATATATAAGCCTCTAGGACCTCTCTCTTTATACTCTTACTCTTAAGAGTAAGGTAGAACTTAGGTAAATAGCCTATAAAAGTATAGTTAAGGGAGTAGCCTATTATTATATTAATAGTATTATTATATATAAATTAGGCTATTAGGAGTAGCTTTAGCTATAGTTATTAGTTCTCTTTAATAAAATATCATAGGTAATGCTTAAGTACCTAATTTATCCTCTTTATTTACCTATTAGTTTAGGGGTAAAACACTATTAAAAGCCTCTGCTTTATATATAACTAGTAATATACCTCTAACTAGAATTAGCTTATAAATACTAACCCTCTATTAGATATAATACCCTCTAGTGCTTTAAATTATAGCTTAATCTCCTTATAGAATAACTTTACTAATTTAGCTATATTAATTATAGTCTTTATAGGAAGGAAGATAAAGTACTTAGTAAATTAGTCTATAATTACTAGGATTATATTAGTTTCTTACTTGCCTAGCTACACTAGTAGTAAACCTATAATAAAGTCTATTAAGATCTTTACCTATAGTTACCTTAGTATTAATAGTAATTTAAGGCTTCTATAGGGGTAGTGCTATCTTACTACTACACGCTAGTATACTTTGTAGCTAGATATATAGTTTAAAATAGCTTTACTTATTACTAGCTACTAATAGTAATGTTTTAGTAGCTCTAGAGTATATTTAGTCCTAAAGTAACTTACTAATAGATTATTATAGTATAGCTATAGAAGCTCCTATTATAAGATAGGCTCCTATAGAATAACTACCTAGTCTTTATATATTAGGAGGCCCCTTATACTACGTAACTATAGACTAGCTTTTCCCCTCCCTTTTACTTAGGAGTTAACCTTACCTCTATGCTTTTATAAATCTAGATCTTAGTCCTATACCTTTTATAGTAATTACACTAATGGTTTATTTACTATAGATTAGTAAGGATTTAGTAATATAATAGCCCCCTAAATTACTTATACTATACTAATATCTTAAACACACGCTACCTTCTCCTTAAAATTACCTTTATTTAGCTAACCTATTACTAAATCTATAGTAGCTAACTAGCCTTTTACCTAGGCCCCTCTTACCTTAGTAGGTTCTAAGACTAGTATTATACTATAACTTCTTTAATATATTAGTACTTTTTCTTTTACTATATAGATATTTACTATCTTCCTTTAAAGCTCTAGTAGGAGTGCCTTATTTAATATAGGTTTGCCCTTATAATTAGACTTTCTTAATAGTATATCTATAGGGTTACTCTTCCTTAGTCTATACTTAATTATAAAATAGAAAAGGTAAAGGAATATATACTATTATACCTATTTTCTATTTAGCTTTTACTACCTTATAAAGGTTTATAAGTTATAATAGTCTAATAAAACTTCTATAGGTATCTCTATACCTTTAATATAATATTACTAGTGTTTAAATAACTTTACTATAGTAAGTAACTCTTAATTAGCTATACTATAGTTATATTTAGTATCTATAAACTTCCTTAACTAAAAGGCTACTAGATACTAACTACCCTTATTATCTTACTAAGATAGGATTCCTACTATTATAAAAATTAAGGTATTTATCTTAATATACATTACCTAACTTAGGTTATAGTATTAGAGTAAAGGCGCTTGCTAAAAGGTATCTTTTAGCTAGTTAAATACTAACTACTTCTTTTCTCTAAATATAAACCTCCTAGTCTAGATACTATTTTAACTACCCTTTATTAACATATAAAAAGGTACTATAATCCTAAAGTATTTATAAATAAACTATTAGTAAAAGTTATAAAACCTAAGAAATAACTATATATCCTTAAAACTTATTAGCTCCTTCTATTCTCTTATTATATTAACCTAGTAAGTATTTATTAATATCCTATTAATAGAGAGAATAAACCCTAGAAATTCTACTAATTCCTTATAGAAAGAGCACTTAGAGGGTTTTATATATAACTTTACTAACCTTATATATTTAAGGACTTACTTAATATGTTTAGTATACTCCTTCTTTATCTTAGAGAAGATTAAGATATTATCTAGATATACTATATAAATAGTATTAACTAGCTTATATAGTGCTTTATAGATATAACTTTAGAAAGTAGCTAGGGTATTTATTAACTTAAAAGGCATTATAAGGTACTTATAATACCTATAATATATATAAAAAGCTATCTTCTATTTATTACCTTCTTTAATATAAATTTAGTAGTATATATCCTTAATATTAATCTTAGAAAAAAAATAGGCCCCTTAGTATTAATTAAGGATCTTTAAAATTAGGGGGAGAGTATAATAATTCTTCTATATTACCTTATTAAGCCCTTAATAGTTAACACATAGCTATAGCATTCTATCCTTCTTTAGTATAAATAGGATAGGCACACCTACTAGGCTCTTTAAGGGTCTTATCTAGCCTTTCTTTAGGTTATTATTAATATATTCCTAGAGCTTCTTAAGTTTACTTTAGGAGAGAGAATATATTAGTCTATATAGGGGTGTAGCTCCTAGTATAAGATTTATTATATAATTAGTTAACTTCTTTAATAGGAGGCTCCCTACCTTATCTAATATAAATATATCTTTAAATATATATAGTTTCTCTAGGATATCTTTAATAGTTTTATATACTTTTACCTTCTCTTTATCTTTAAGAGGGATAAACTTATCTTCTATTACACCTATAATAGTATATATAATTATCTTATTATATATTACCTTTATAAACTTATAAGGAGTTAGTAGTAAAAAGGCTACCTTTCTTTTTTTAAACCACTATTCTTATAAGTATAAGTAAAGATATATATATTCTTTTATAAGTGTATGTATTCTAATTAATATAGGGCTTCCCTTTACTCTTAGGTTCTTATTAATAGCTATATATAGTAACTTAAGGTCTTTCTCTTTGCCTTATAAATCTTTAATTAAAATAGGTACCTTATAGACACTATATTAGGGGACTATTAGAGCCCTTACTACCTTTAAGATAGGTATTATAGCCTTAGCCTAATTAAGCTTATAAGTCTATGTGAATTAGGTGCTTATAATGTTAATCTTAGCGTAACTATTAAGATTTACTACTATTTTAATATCTTTATGCCTATAAATAGTAACTAGTATATAAAATTAGTATCCTAGTAGTACCCTAGTATTTAAGGTAAAGGTAAGGGCTTTTACTTTTACCTCTAGGAGTTTTCCTAACCCTCTTACTAGTCTTTCCTTAGCTTATTATAATTATAAATAAGGTGCTTTATACTACTATAATTAAAGTATTGTTTTCTTTCTTATAGTTTATTATTATTTAGGTAGGTAGCTAGGGTCTTTTTCTTATCCTTATCCTTATCTCTTTAGTCCTTATTTAGCTAATACCCTTATAGGGAGTTATATATTTAGTGTTAAGCTACCTTATATAGCCCCTTCTCTTTTAAATTATTTAGCTTTTACTTATTCTTTAATATTACCTCCTAGAATTACTAGGTAAGTTATATAATATTTTCTTATATTAGACTAGTAATATTTATATATAGGTTAATATAATCTTATAAGTTAGGAAGTAATTTTATAAAGAATATAAGAGTATAGGTCTTTTCTAGAGCTTATTCTAGGTATTTCTCTAGTAAATCTAAGTAAATACTAAACTTAATAAAACTCTAGGTCTCCTTTTACTTTATGTTTTCTAGCTATATAACTATTTATATATTATAACTTATAAAGTCTTTAAGTAGTATAAGGGTCTAGTCTTAGAACTTATCCTAGTTATCCTTAGGATAATCCTAACTATTAGCTAGTTATTCTTTAATATATTAGTCCTATCTAGCTTAATAGTTTATATATATATAGTTAAGTATAAAGAGAATCTTTTAGTTATCCTAGTAATACTTTTTCTTTACCCCCTTAAAGGTATAGTTAAGGTTATTAAGCTATATCTTATACTTCTATAAGTTTATAAGGTATTAGAGTTTTATAATATTTTAAACCTTAACTTTTTAGCTACTAAGGCTTAAGAATAAACTATTCTTTTAGCCCCCTTTTACTAGTTCTTTATAAGATTATATTAAGTTAGTAAGCTTTTTTTCTTAATTCTATAGTTTCTTAAGTTACTTAAGCTAGGTAATTTACTCCCTAACTACTACCTCTTTTACTACTATAGTAAAGGGTATAGCTTTAGATAAGATTATAAAATATAGTATATCCCTAGCTATAGTATTACTATTATCTAGCTAATTCTAAGTAATATATAGTATAGTTTTAGTAAATTAGGTTATTCTCCCCCTTATATTACTCTTAGGTAGCTAGTAAGAGAAGCTTTAAAATTATAAGAATAAAGGGATAGCTAGGTAAGAGATATAGGGGCGTTTATATATTAACTAAAGCTTACTAGGTCTAAGTGTGTTATGCGTGTGAGTTACTAACTTATAGGTAGTGACTTATTAGTGTTACGTGAACCTAGCCCTAGGGCGTAGTGCGCCCGCCTAGTGGTGCGCTAGCGCGCTAGTGTTATGAGTAGGGCCTTACACTCTAGCTATAGCTTCTTAAATAAAGGCCTCCTCCTAATCTTTATTCATAAGTATATAAAGCTAAATTAGGCTAATATTCTTCTTAGGGCTATAAGGTCTTCTTTTCCTTACTTTTATTCCTTTAGGGTAAGGTAGTAAGTCTTTAACTTAATAGCTTCCCTTTAAGGCCTTCTAGGCTTTATAAGCCTTTTCTTTAGACTTTTCTACGCTTATAAATTAGACTATAAGGGCCTTTCTTAGTCTCCCTTATTTTCTCTTAGCTAGTGCCTATAGCTCTTTACCTTTTTCTATTAGGGGAACTCTTTTAGTAGTAGTAGTTAGTTATATAGTTACTTCTTCCTTTATATTATTAGGCTCTATCTCCTACTACTCTAGTTCCTTTATAATATATAAGTCTTTATAGTAAGGCTTTACTACTATAAAGTAAAACTTTACTAGGCTATAAGGTATATTAACTATATAAGTCTCTTTATTAGTAGTAAGTAGCTTATAAGGGCTATGCTAGCTACCCTTCTCTCTTTATATATATATATTAGCCTACAGGGGTAGCTAATATATAGGCGCTATATTAGGGCTATTCTAGACTTTAAGGGCATTATAGACCTACTATAAAGCTAGATAGTAGCGGACTTTATTAGTAGCTTTACAAATTACTTTAGTATATTAAATAATAAAGATACTTAGTAGTAACTTATCTATTATTTATAGATAGCCTCTAAAGACTAGTAAGGTTAGGATAATACTATTTAGGCCTATAAAGTTATTAATTACTTTAATAGCTATTTAAAGACATTACTCTAGCGTAATTTCTATTCTAATTAAGTCTATAATAATATTATAAGCTTAGCGTAAAGGTCTATAATATCTCTTAACCTTTCTAATACTATTATAGGCTTTAATTAGCATCTTATTAGTCTTAATTAATATTAGTTAAGTATAGTGCTTAAACTTAGCAAAAGTAAAGTTATTACTAGTGTTATATATAATCTATTCTAGAGGTCCGAGATAAGTATTAATCTAATATTTATAGATAGCATCCTAGATATCTTAAGCTTTCTACTTCCTTAGATTAAGGAATTAGGCTACCTAGAATAATATTACTAAATTAATAATATAAAGCACTGGTTAGCTATTGATTTATATAATATTAATAATAATCTTATAGTTAAATTTATAGTAATCTTTAATTATAAACTTAAATTAACTAGGGGCCTTTCTATATATCTAGTAATAGTAGTAGACTTTAGTTAATTCCTTAATTACCTAGTATTTAACTTTATAACTAGCTTAGTAAAGGATCTTTATAAGTTATTAAATAGAAGAGTAACTAAGTTAATAATATAATTAATAGATATCTCCTTCTAAAAAGTAAAAGGTAACTATTTCTCTTACCTCTAGTAACTACTAAGGATAGCCTTATTATTATATAATAGGTATAGTCTTATTACCTTAGATAAGTATATTAGTAAGGTTATTAATCTTAACTTATATCTTATCTATATTAGTAATTAAGAAGAGAAAGGGGGTAGCTATATTAAGGATATAGAATTTAAGCTCTTTAAGTTTTATAAGTATATAGAGAATTCCTCTTATAACTACTAATCTAGTGCTAAATACAATAATTTAGGGTTTATAAGGGGTTACCTTTAATAAAGATATTAATCTTAATAAAGCCTTTACTTATACCTCTCCTATAGTTAACTTTCCTATAGCGCTAGTATTAGGTATAATCCCTCTAAAAACCTCTTTAGAATAGTGTTCTTTAGAGATATAGTAAATTAAGCCTTTATTATATTCTTATAGCTTATAAAGCTCTTACCTAAGGAATATATATTAGAAGGCTTAATTATTTAAGGTTATAAGAATATTAATATTAGTAATATTATAGTTAGTCTATAATCTAGAGTAAAAGAATTATATAATACTTAGGTATGCTATTAATAGTAGCTTCTCTATATTATTATTATTATCTTTAGCTTCTATATAAGCTAAAAGATATAATTCCTAGTTCTAACCTAAGCTTTTATTAGGCTTATTATTATCCTACCCTTTATAGGAGGTAACGAATATCTAGAACCTTTTCTCTAAAGGGGGTGTATAATATATTTTACTAGCTTACTAGTAGTCCTTTTCCTTTTAATATTCTTTAGTAAAGTAATTAAAGAACTAGTAGCTACTCTTACTATATATAAAGTAACGCTTAGTGCTTAGCCTAGGGCTCTATTTATAATAGCTTCCTTTACTATAGGGGGATAATTACTATCTATACTAATAATTAGTAAATATAGCCTCTAAAAGGTTTTCTTATTAGTACTAAAGGTATTAGGAGAACCTCTTATTTAATTCTATAATAGTAATTACCTTATAGAGGTCTTTAGTAAGACTTTTAAAGCCTAGGGAGTGTATATATTTTACTATCTAATATTTAGGCACACTAGCTATAGCATTTAAGGCTTACTTATAAAGCTTAGTATTTACTATTTTAGTAGGGTATAGTCCTCTATAGATTTTCTTAAGGGTTAATAATGTAATCTTAAGGTAATTAAGCTTACTTTTATTAGGGTTTTTCTTAATTATATTCTTTAATATTATACTACTCTATTAGTAATAATAGAATTACTAGTTACTTTCTATCTTAAAGTGTTAATAAATATAGGTAATTATCTCTTTATAAGAATAGTTATTCCTAAAGAGGTAATTAAGGAAGTATTATTTAGTATTACCTATGAATATAATAAGGAAAGCCTTCTAGTAATATATTTAAGGAAGGTTAATTCTATTATACTTATTTTTAAAGAGTATAATCTTTAGTATTAAGAAGTTATATAGCTTCTTACTATAGTAGTTACTATCCTTATATATCTTTGTAAGCTCTAAGATTTTCTTTATAATCTAATCTTTAGAGGTGAATTACTATAAAGGCATATTTTATTATAAATAATAGTCCCCTAGTTATTATTAATAATAATTATTAGGATAAAGCTATTAATTTAATAGTAATTATTATAAGGGCTCTTATAAAGGTTTATATAGTCTTTAGGGTTAGGGAAGGTGGATTTCTAGGGTAAGTTATTAGGGCTATTAATTTTAAGGCTTTAGGGGTTTAGAAGATTATAGTCTCTCTTATAATCTCTCCTATAACTAAAGAGGTATTAAAGTTTAATAAAGCACTTCTTTAAGGAATACTAGGATTAAATATCCTAGGCCTTACTTAATAAGAATACTATAATCTTATAAAGAATTATATAATTCTCTAATAACTTCCTTTATAGCCCTTTTAAAGGTATCTTTAAACTAGCCTTTAAAGTTTTCTTAGAATAATTCCTATAGGTTATTATCTCTCTAACCTTAATATTTACTAAGGTTAATAAATCTTATAATCTAGTTATTAAGCTTAAGCTATATAGTAGTCTCTAGATTTAGCTTAATAAATTCTTTCTAATTACTAGAGAAATTATAAGTAAGCTATTAAAGATATAAGGGTAACTTATACTCTTAGGGTCTTTTAGGGGTAATAGTTAGAGCCTTACTATTATTAGTAGCCTTTACTCTTATAGAAGGTCTAGATTCCTTTACTATCTTTAACTATAAAAGGAATATTACTAATTTATTATTTTTACTACTAATTAAGCTCCTATATTTACCTATTACTATTATAAGGTTTTTCTTTTATACTTTAGGAGCGTTATTACTCTAATAAAATTAGAAGATTATAAAAATAGGAAAAATAGAAGAAAAAGTAGTAAAAGTAGTAAAAGTAGTAATAAGAATAAATTAATAGGGATAAAGAAAGTAATAGAAGTTTTAAAAGTAACTAGAAAATAATAGAAAAAGTAATAAGGGAATAATAGGAATTACTACTTCTTATTTTTTATAAAAAGAAGAGAAGGAGGTAATCTCTCTCTCTTACTAATAAGTATAGGGTAAATAGCACTAAGAGTAAAGGGGGTAAAAAATAAGTAGTAAATGCTTATAGGGAGAGATTAAAGGTCTATTAGAAGGTGATATATTAAAGGGAATTTATAGGTATATTAGCTAGCTTAGCTAAGGTTATTTAATATTAGGTTTAAAATAAATACCTTGTAGTAATAGATTTAGTTAGTTAGTTAGTTTTCTTATAATAGATAATAAAATTAATAATTAATAATAATATCCTAGATAGATATAACTAAGTTATATCCCTTAGCCTAAGGGTTAATAGATTAATTCCTTAGAAGCCTAATAAGCTTATAACTAGGATTCTAGTCTTTTCCTTTAGTATACTTATATAGTTATGCCTCTTTACTATAATAACTATTATAGTATAACAAGGGGTAGTAGTAGTAGTATTTATAGAAATATCTTTTCTTATAATACCTAGCTTATCTATAGTTATAAAGTTAACTACTAATTAGTGTTAGTTACACTAAGGTCCTATATAGGTATAAGGGTAATCCTATATAATTAAAGTTAATAATAGTTAATTAAATTAGCTAGGAAGGAAAGAGAGAAAAGAGAGGGAAAGTCTAGATAGTAGGAAAGTAGGCGAAACCTGTATATAGGGCAAAAGAGAGGGTGGCGAATTAATATAGCTAATTGCATTGTATGTATCGCGCCAGACCCATAATTTAGTCCGGTCTTTGGCCACGATTGAACCGATGAAGATCCGAAGGAATTAACAATTACTATAACTATATTATAAGTTAGGTTATTACTTACTATATCTCCTACTAGTAAAACTTTATTAGTATCCCTCTCTTTTATTCTAGGCTTAATTACTTTGACTTTTAGTAATACTAGTAATAGTATAATAAAGAATTACTTTACTACCTTATATATTTATTACTTACCTAAAGTAAATATAATATATTCTTTAGTTATTAAAAACCTTTAAAAACCTTACTTTTAATCTATTACTATAAGTTTATACTCTAGGGTCTAGTCTATTCCTAGGAGTATTCCTTCTCTAGTATTAGTAATATAGTAGCTAACTTAGTAAACCCTTATATAGCTTATACTATCCTTTACCTTAACTAGTTTATATAAGATTCCTTAGTATAGGATTTTATCCTTACTTATACTTTCTAGTATTACCTTTACTTTCTTTATATTTTTCTAATCCTATTTTAATAATAATTTAAGGTAAATTATTAAATACTCTATACTTATATTAAATAGCACTAGCACTACTAACTAGTAGTTATCTTACTATAGGAATACTTATATTCTTATTTTTTTATTTATAGGTTTCTTTATAGTAAGACTATTATCCTAGGCTTATACTAAACTAATTGGAATTTTATTTAGATTTAAAGATTTATTACTACTATCTTTATACTTCTTAGTAATATACCTATTACTTTTATAAATTAAGTAGTTTACTACTTTATATTTATTTATACTATATCTAGGGCTACTATATTTATAGTATTTAAATAGCCTCTATCCTATACCTTATTACTAGGAACCTTACTATAAGTTATTTATAAGGAAGCTAAAGTATTATCTCTTATTATTTCTACTCTTTTTATTATAGCTTTTATTATAACTCTTTATTATAGATATTATTATAACTTTAGCTTTTTTACCTTAGCCTTATAAATAGCTCTAAGATATAAGGAACTCCTAGCTAACTATATACTACCTTATAGTATTATTTAAGCTATTTAGGAATATTACTATTCTTAAATATAAGAGAATTTAGTTAGGTAATTTAGCTTTTACCTTTATTTAAAGTCTTAGGAAAGATTAGAAAGATTAATTATACTTTTACCTAAGGTTTAGTAATATTCTAGTAGCTTCTAAGTACCTTATATCTTTATTTATTATACTAGTGTTTAGCTAAGATATAAATCTATTCTAGGTATAGGATATATAGTTAACTATTCTATTTACTATTATATAATATATCTATTATTACTTTATATTATTAGCTAGGTAGCTACTAGTATATATTATCTTTATCCTATTATCCTAGAAGGTTCTAAAGTCTAACTAGAATAGTATATTTAAATCTTATAGGTATACCTATAGATTCTTATAAGTATTTCCTTTATATATAAGTACCTTATACTATATTTTAATAAAGCTTTATAAGTATATACTTATTATAAACTTAGTATTAGGTAAGAAACCTAGGAATATAGGATTTATTAGTATATTTATCTAAGGGGTAATTATAAGTCTTTTACCTAATCTAGCTAATTATAAGTTTACTTCTATTTCTTTAAGCTATACTTTTATTTCTAAGATTTCTTATCTTATATAAGTATTATATAGCTAGGCTTATATAACCTTATATTACCTCTATAGCTAGTCTAGATTATTATTATTTCTAGATCTAAGGTTACTATATTAGTTAGGTAGTATTTACTATACCTTATTATATTTTATAGTTAAAGTATCTAGGTTACTACTTAGGTGCTATAGGTTTAGGGCTTTCTTACTAGGTAATATAAGTATATTCTAAGTAAATATTCTATAGCTTCTTTATATTTAAATCTAGCTAATAGTTTATTTTCCTAAAAGAGTTTAAGAGTTTAACTTATTATAACTATAGTAAAAGAGATATAAATAAAGTAAAGGCTAAGGTTTTTAGTTATAGCTAGAGAGCTATTACTTAGGGGTAAGTATATAAAGGTCTTAAACTCTAACTTTCTATATCTCTTATAGGTAGTCCTTATCTAAATACCTTACTATATATATATAGCTATCTAGTAGTTACTTAGTTATTTACATAAGCTAAGGCTTATCCGAGGGCTTTATTATATGACCGTCCTTTCCGCGACTCCCTAGCCTCCGTGCTCCTAACAATTAGTTAGATTTAGCATAGGAGAACTAATTATTACGCTTAGAGTAGCTAATATGCCTACCCCTTTTAGAGATATTCTCTTTTAGGTTATACTAATAAACACTCTATTCCTATTATCCCTTAATAATATAGACTGCCTATAAATTAATTTTAATATCTCCGAAAATACACTATAATAAGGAAATATTAAAGTCCCCATTATATATAAATAAGGGCATGCTTAGATGCTACTTATATAGAAAGAGGAAGTAGTTACTTAAAGCTATCTTATAGAAGGTAAGTTATAGTAATTACACTATCACTTTAGGTATTTATTAATCTAATAACTATATAAGGTTCTTTATAGATTAGGGTATAATATTAATATTAAGGCTATTAAGAAGCTAATAAGACTTTACTACTAATACTAGATATATATAAATAGCCTTAATTACTTTAAATTTACCCTTAAGGATAAGTATAGCTTTAACTATAAAGTAATAGTAAATGTTTTCTACCTTAATAGTAACCGCCTTATACTCTATACTATAAATATAGCTACTATATTTAATATAGTAAAATTCCTTAATAATATCTTTACAAAAACAACCTAGGAAGCCCTCTAGATATACTAGATTAATACTTATCTAGGCCCTCTAGATTTTATTACTATAGATACTAGAATAAACTTCTATAGTAATGAATTTAGATAATTTATAGCTTTAATATTAATTTTAATTAAGGAAGTCCTTATTAAGGTATACTATAGTATTAGGAAGGTTAAAAGGTATTATAAGCTACTCTAAAGGGCCTATAATATAATTAGGCGTGAATATCCTATAACACCTAAACTGTTGGAACAAAGGTGATATCAATCGCGCGTCGCAGCCGCAATTACCTGGCAGAAGCTTGGGCCGCGCGCGGACCCCACACGTGACCCATAACCTAGCACGTTGATTAGCTAGGAAATATAGGGATATAAACGCGTAACCCCTTTTCCCTTTATATATTATAACTTCTAGCTTTTTACCTCTCTTTTCCTATAACTTAAATTAATTATAACAACAGATAACGCAGCCTAGAATAGATAATCAATAACAATACTATTCTTCGGGCTCACGACTATATTACATTAAATTTAATACCCTGTGAATCTAACACTAATTAGTAGTTACCTTCATAGATAACCACGCAGTCTTCAAACACCATAGATTAGCAAGGTCAATTAGAAGAGGTAGCTTATTTAATAATGACTTACCCTATGAAATAGGAGGGCTATGTTTAATAATAAGTTATACTAACAGAAAGGTATAATATAGCTCTCTTCTTACTTTAGTATTAACATCTATATCTATATAGACTCCGAAATAATAAAGAAAGGTTTAACACTAGTAGCTAAGCTATCCCCTTATCTTTCTTTGTTATGCGTTCTATTACGTATTTAAAGTTAACTACCTTACCTTGTAATCCTTCATATCCGTAACACATTACATAATCATAGTTATACCCCTTTTCTTCTTATATTATAAGATTTACCTCTCTTAATTAATTAGAATATTAGATGTAGCTAAACTATCTAGGACCTCTAGTTAATTCAGAGTTTCTAGTAAGACTAATAGCTATAATAATACTATAGAAGGCATTAAAATAGGAGATAATAATAAATACCCTAACAAAGGAAAAACCCCTATCTATACTAACCTATACCCTTATATCTCTATAAGGCTTTAATAATATATTATAAAAGAACTACTCTAATAAATAGGAAGTTCTAAATATAAAGAGATAATAATACCTAAGGAAATCAGTCTCTATATCCTTATAAAGACCGAATAATATAAGGAGTAAGGGTTATTTAGAAGAACACTATTCTCTAAATTTAGTAATAACTTTTATAAATAGTTAAGGAATAAGTTTACAAAAGGAAGAGACTTTTTATAGAACAGACTTTAAGACTATCTTCTTTATAATAAAGTGTATATAACTATTAGAAGAGGCATTAAGATAGTAAATAACCTTAAAGAAGTAGTAAACTAAGAAAAATTTAGATTTTAGACTCTTAAAGAAATTAAAGAGGCTAGGAAGAAGTACATAGGCTTCTAAAAGAACCTATAGAATAAAAAGTTCTTCTATAATTTACTAAATAATAGTAATATTAAAACTAGGTAACCTACCCTGTCACCCTGTTTATTAGTATAATTACTATTAAAAGAATTAATAAGCTAGACTCCCCTAGGAAGACTAAGTTAATCCCCTCTAGGAAGGCCTAGTTAATCTCCCCTAGGAAGGTTAATTAACCTAGAGTTAAGACCGCCTAAGGATGCTATTTATAAGTATCTATAGGTAACTCCCCTGCCTATACCTTTACTAGAGGTAAGTTAGTAGTATTACCCTAGTAACACTACTAATAATACCCCTAAGTAGGAGAGTTACTAATAGAGGTAACCTATACTATCTAGGGCTAGTAGTGCCCCTATTAGCATAGCTTAAAGAGCTATAATTCCTCCTTCCTAATATAAGGAAGAGGAGGATTAGAGGGAATAATAAGCCCTAAGGGTACTACTTATAAAGCTACCCTCTTACTTCCTAAAGACCCTACTACCCCTTCTATAGATATAAAAGGAAACACCTAGAGAACCCCTATAGACCTAGAGACCTTTACTAAAGTAGATTATTAACCTATCTAAGGTATACCCTAAAGAATAACTCTATAGCGCTAATAACTATAATATCCTTAAATTAAAGCTCTAAATATTTCACAGAAAGTGCGAGTTACTTAATATCTAGCCTAAACAAGCTAGTTATGCTTTTAAGGTTATACTTAAAGGTAAAGCACTATAATACTATACAGACCACCTCTCTAAACCTAGATAACTATAAGATCTCCTTACGCTTATTAGCCGTATAAGAGAATGATTTAAAACCAAGGATATATAGCAAAGATATTTACTAGAGTAAAATAATATTTCCCTGCGAGGAATAGTAAATAATAACCTAAGCAAGTTAATAATTAAATACTTTAATAAACTTATAGAAAGACTAGCTATCTTATAACAAGTAATGCCTAAAGTAGGCTAAACTAAAAGGGCACTCCGGAATTAACTTATTAGAGCCTATTATAGTATTCTAGAGTATAGAGAAGTAATTATAAATCCGCTAGACAGACTATAAGAGTTCTATAAATAGATTAGAATAACCCTTTATCTTATTAAGGAAGAGAAGAAGAACTATTAATAGTTCCTAACTAAAGCTATAACCCTAGAGTAATTCTAGACTAACTAAAGATACAATAGGAATAGAAAAGAGACCTAATACCCCTCAAAACCACAAGGAAGAGAAGGTACTCCCCACACAAAGAAGTGCTATATATATAGCAAGGAAGGATGCTAGTTATCTAAGCACCCTAAAGAGAACTATAAGAAAGCGTTTTAACGCTTTAAGAATCACTACCTTACATATTTAACCAATAACTCATATTATTTATTTCTTACTTAGTACAAGGGAGAACACAAGTCCTAACCCCTTATTAATAACAAAATCGCTTAGTATATAAAAAGCATTAGATTTAATAATAGCCCTAATAATACAGATAGGCTAGTACCTATAAGCTTCTTCACTTACAGAACCTAGATTAATAGCAAAAGAATAGTTTAATTCCTAATAAGGTAAGCAGCTTATCATAGTCTAAGCAAAGAAGACCCCTTTTAGCAGGAACTTATGAACAAAGCCCTAGCAACATTTATATTAGAAGATCGCTATTCCTATGTAATATTCTAAGGGATTATGCCTAACATAAGAGCCATAAAGTTCTCTACAGTAGGGCACCCTTAATTTCTTACTTTACAACATTAGATACCCACATTACAGCTTAATAAATCAATAGAGAAGAAGGCATTAGTTAGATTTAGCGCAGGAGACCCAATTATCGCGCTTAGAGCGGCTATTATACTTACTCCCTTTAGAAACATCCTCTTTTAGGTTATCCTTATAAACACTCTATTTCTCTTATCCCTTAATAATATAGACTATCTAAAGATTAACTTTAACATCTTTAAGAACACACTATAATAAGGAAACATTAAAGTACCTATTATACGCAAATAGGGCTATACCTAGATGCTTCTTATATAGAAAGAAGAAGTAGTTACTTAGAGCTACCTTATAGAAGGCAAGCTATAGTAATTACATCGCCGCTTTAGACATCTATCAATCCAACGTCTACACAAGGTTCTCTATAGATTAGGGCATAACATTAATATTAAAGCTATTAGGGAGCTAACAAGAATCTGCTACTAATACTAAATACACATAGATAGCCCTAATTACTTTAAGTTTACCCTTAAGGATAAGTATAGCTTTAATTACAAAGTAATAGTAAATATCTTCTACCTAGATAGCAACTACCCTATACTCCACGCTATAGATGTGGCCATAGCGTTTAACATAGCAAAATTCCTTAATAATATCTCTATAAAAATAACCTAGGAAGCCCTCTAAATATACTAGATTAATGCTTACCTAGGCCCCCTAGACTTTATTATCATAAATACTAGAACAAACTTTTATAGTAATAAATTTAGATAATTCGTAGCTTTAATATTAATTTTAATTAAGGAAGTCCCTATTAAGGCATACTATAGTATAGGGAAGGTTAAAAGGTATTATAGGCCGCTCTAAAGAGCTTATAATATAATTAGACGTAAATGCCCTATAACACTAGAACCTATTACCCTTTAAATAGTAATTAAGGCCCTAAATAATACTACAGGCCCTAATAGCCTTATTCTAACCCTCCTTATCTTTAGAGCCTACTTACATATAATAAATAAGTCCTTACTATTACCTAATATTATATAGCATATAATTATAGTATAGAAGGCTACTAAAGAGATTAAGAGACTCCACGCTATCCAGAAGGTTAATAAGGCCCTTACTAAACGTAATAGCCTAGACACCTTAAAGACCCTTAGACTACTACTTAGATCAAAAGTTAAGGTCTAGTAAGAAGGTAAGGGATAGGTAAGTCTATATAAGCTACTAGCGATTACTAGAGAAAGCTATACACTTAATATGCCTAGAGGCCCGAAGACCTTTAGGTTAATATCTATTAAGCCCTACTATAATAATCCTAGTGTAAAGAAGATAGTAAAGCCTAGTAAAGAGAAAGGAGAAAAAGGGCAAGAGGGCTATAATAAGAATATAGTGCCGCTAATACTATTAAAGCAAGGACATAGAAGGCTACGGAAGAACTCTCCTATAATACCTTAAGGTGCTAATACCTTCCTATTAGCAAAAGAACACAGTAACCTAGCTCTCACAATTAAGCTACGTAAGGAAGGAATTATTAAGACCCTAGGCAAACTATTTAAGCTATTAATAAAAGCGGAGATTAACGCTCTAATTAAGCAAGGTATGTTTAAATTTATTATATTTAATAAGGAAAAACATAGTGGGATTCAAATCTTTAATTCCTAAATTATTAATAAGATTAAGGGCAAGATAACGGAACCCTACAAAAAGTCATGCCTTGTAATCTAAGGGTGTGAGAATAAAGGGAAACAGGCCATTCTCACACAGGCCCTAACGATTTAACGCGTAAGCCAACGTCTTATCCTTGTAATAGCCCTATTAGTAAGATTAAGGAAATTCCTCATCTAGCTAAGAGATATCTATTAGGCTTATGTACAGGCCTATATATTACTAGAATAGCTAATCCTAGCGCGCTTGCTAATTCAGATATAGTATCTCTACCTGCCTAGTATAATCTTAAGGGTTATAAAACCCCTCTACAGGCTCGCAAAGGTAGGAACACACTAGTAGGTTATGTATCACAAGTATTATAAAGAGAACCTCTAGATAGAAACCTCTATATACAATCCCTACCTGCTTATAACTACAAAGGAAAGCCCTAACTTTGCTTGCATTAGTATATAAACTAATAACATAATTAGCCTCTTAGACAAGAAGTTCTCTAAGAAGGAAGAGACCTAGCTTACTATAGTAGGCTTTAACGTAAAACTAAAGCAATTCCTAACTTAGGACTACCCTCTCACATTTAATAGTGGTATTATCTTACTAGAGAATAATACTATTAAGATCTAGCAGAAAGGGCAGAGTAATAAGTTAGAGTTAGTTCTAATAACTAACTCGAAGCGCAAATACGTTAAGCAGAGGGCCTAAGGCGCTTATATTACCTTAATCTGCTAACTAGAGGCTTACTTTAACCTATCCATTGCTACATAATACTAGGAGCCAACCCTAGAGGACATGAAAGCCCTTAATCGCTGCCTAAAGTAGCAGATAGATTACCTAGAGAGAGGTCTAATGTTTATCCTAATCAACCTTAAGAAGGCAAAGCTCTTCGCCTTTATAGATAGATCCTTTACTAATAACTAGGACCTATCCTTATAGCTAGGATATATACTTATCCTAGCGAATAAAGACTACACTAATAGTAAGTTTATAATTAAAGGTAATATTATACACTTTAGCTTAATAAAGAGTAAGAGAGTTACGTAAAGCGTGCTTACCTTAGAAGTCTATAGCATAGTAGCTAGTATTAATATAGCTTATATAATTATAACCACCCTAAACTTAGTTACTAACTAACTAAAGCTCCTAAAGATCCTGGTTATTACATATACGGATTCATACTCCTTATATAAGTGCCTTATTAAGCTTAGTATAACAAAGGAGAAACGCCTAATAATTAATATTATAGCCCTTTAATAGTTATACAAACGCTAAGAACTCTATAAGATTTAATAGATTAATAGAGAGAATAACCTAGCTAATGCCTTTATAAAAGCATTACCTAATAAGGCCCTTAAGAGCTTTATCTTAACTAACTAGATAACTATCTAGATAGAGGGATAGGTTACCTACGCGTAATATATATATAGTAAGAGGAAAAAGTAATCCTCTAGGAGGGTAGCTATAGGGATGAGATAGTAATACACAGGGGATCTACGCCCCTGTAGTTAACATCCCTAGCGGCTATAACTACACTAGCCCACTAGGCCCTCCTAGTAAACTATAGAAATTAATAGCGGTGCGTAGGAGGATAAAGGTATTACTAAGGAGGAGAAAGATGTTATATACGCGCTATAGTATAGTATATATATTATTTTAAGGAAAAGAAAGGATTTAGAAGGACCTACTTATCCTTACATAGGCTTATAGGCTAAGCAAGATTATTATTTCCCTTTTATTAGCAACCATACGCCTAGATAGGCTATAAGTTCTTTTTCTTACATCCCCTATTAATTATATTCTTAATCTATCTTTCCTTTTTTATTTCTATGATTAATATCACGCGTTAATAATCATATTAAAAGAGAGAAGTTCTAGTATTAGAACAAAGGTGATATTAATCACGCGTTACAGCCGCAATTACCCGGCAGAAGCTCAGGCCATGCGCGGACCCCACACATAACCCACAACCTAGCACGTTAATTAGCTAGGAAATATAGGGACACAAACACGTAACCCCTTTTCCCTTTATGTATTATAACTTCTAGCTTTTTACCTCTCTTTTCCTATAACTCAAATCAATTATAACAACAGACAACGCAGCCTAGAATAGATAATCAATGACGATACTATTCTTTAGGCTCACGACTGTATTACATTGAATTCAATACCCTGTGAATCCAACATAAACCTATTACCTTATAAATAGTAATAAAGGCCCTAAATAACACTATAAGCCCTAATAGCCTTATTTTCACCCTCCTTATCTTTAGAGCTTACTTATATATAATAAATAAGTTCTTACTATTACCTAATATTATATAGTATATAATTATAGTATAGAAGGCTACTAAAGAGATTAAGAGGCTTTATATTATTAGGAAGATTAATAAGGCCCTTACTAAATATAATAGCCTAGATACCTTAAAGACCTTTAACTTACTACTTAATTAAAGGTATAAGTCTAGTAAGAAAGCAAGGGATAGGTAGGCCTATATAAGCTCCTAGTAATAACTAGAGAGAGCTATATACTTAATATACCTAAGGGCCTAAAGACCTTTAGGTTAACCTCTATTAAGCCTTACTATAATAATCCTAGTATAAAGAAGATAGTAAAGCCTAGGGAAGAGGAAAAGGAGGAAGGGTAAGAGGCCTAAGATAAGAATATAGTACTAGTAATATTACTAAAGCATAGGTGTAGAAGGCCTTAAAAGAACCCTCCTATAATACCTTAAGAGACTAATACCTTTCTATTAGCAAAAGAATATAGTAACTTAGCCCTTATAATTAAGCTATATAAGGAAGGAATTATAAAGACCCTAGGTAAACCCTTTAAACTATTAATAAAAGCAGAAATTAATACCCTAATTAAGTAAGGTATATTTAAATTTATTATATTTAATAAGAAGAAGTATAGTAGGATTTAAATCTTTTATTCCTAAATAATTAATAAGATTAAAGGTAAGATAATAGAACCCTATAAAAAGTCATGCCTTGTAATCTAAGGATATAAGGATAAAGGGAAATAGGCTATCCTTATATAGGCCCTAATGATTTAACAAGCAAGCTAACGCCTTATTCTTATAATAGCCCTATTAGTAAGATTAAGGAAATTCCTTATCTAGCTACGTGATATCTGTTAGGTATATATATAGGCCTATATATTACTAGAGCGGCTAATCCTAGCGCGCTTGCTAATTTAGATATAGTACCTTTACTTGCCTAGTATGATTTTTAGGGTTATAAAGCCCCTCTATAGGCTTATAAAGGCTAGAATATATTAGTGAGTTATGTATTATAAGTATTATAGAGAGAACCTCTAGATAGAAACCTTTATATATAATCCCTACTTGCTTATAACTATAAAGAAAAGCCTTAACTTTATATATATTAGAATATAAACTAATAATACCCTTAGCCTATTAGATAAGAAGTTCTTTAAGAAGGAAGAGACTTAACTAGTTACTAAAGGCTTTAATATAAAGCTAAAGTAATTCCTAACCTAGGATAATCCCCTTATGTTTAATAAAGGCATTATTACGCTAGAGAATAATACTATTAAAATATAGTAGAAGGGATAAAGTAATAAGTTAGAATTAGTTCTAATGATTAATTTAAAGCATAAATACATTAAGTAAAGGGCCTAAGGCGCTTATATTACCTTAATATGCTAACTAAAGGCTTGCTTTAATCTATCTATTATTATATAGCACTAAGAGCTAACCCTAGAGGATATAAAAGCCCTTAATTACTACTTAAAGTAGTAGATAGATTACCTAGAAAAAGGCCTAATATTTATCCTAATAGACCTTAAGAAAGTAAAGCTCTTTGCTTTTATAGATAGATTATTTACTAATAACTAGGACCTATCCTCCTAACTAGGATATATACTTATCCTAGCTAATAAGAACTATACTAATAGCAAATTTATAATTAAAGGTAATATTATATACTTTAGCTTAATAAAGAGTAAAAAAGTTATATAAAGCATGCTTACCTTAGAGGTTTATAGTATAGTAGCTAGTATTAATATAGCTTATATAATTATAATAACCCTAAACCTAGTTACTAAATAACTAAAGCTCCTAAAGATCCTAGTTATTATATATATAAATTTATACTCCTTATATAAGTGCCTTATTAAGCTTAGTATAAGAAAAGAGAAACGCCTAATAATTAATATTATAGCTTTTTAATAATTATGTAAACACTAAGAACTCTATAAGATCTAATAGATTAATAAGGAGGATAACCTAGCTAATACCTTTATAAAGGTATAACCTAATAAGGCCCTTAAAAGCTTTATCTTAACTAACTAGATAACTATCTAGATAAAGGGATAGGTTACTTATATATAATATATATATAGTAAGAGAAAAGGTAATCCTCTAGGAGAGTAGCCATAGGGATAAGATAGTAATATATAAGGGATCTATGCCCTTATAGTTAATATCCCTAGTAGCTATAGCTACGCTAGCTTACTAGGCCCTCCTAGTAAACTATAGAAATTAGTAGTAGTATATAGGAGAAGGAAGGTATTATATTAGAAGGGGAAAGATATTATATATGCATTATAGTATAGGATATATATTATTTTAGGGAAAGAAGGGATTTAAAAGGGATTTACTTATCCTTATATAAGCTTATAAGCTAAGTAAGATTATTATTTCCTTTTTATTAGCTACTACATACTAAGATAGGTTATAAGTTCTTTTCCTTATATCCCTTATTAATTAAATTATTAATCTACCTTTCTTTTTTATTTCTATAATTAATATTATACGTTAATAATTATATTAAAAGAGAGAGGTTCTAGTGTTAAAATAAAGGTAATATTAATTACACATTATAGCTATAATTACCTAGTAAAAGCTTAGGCTACGCGCAGGCCTTACACGTAACTTATAACCTAGCCTGTTAATTAGCTAGGAAATATAAGGCTACAAACGCGCGGCCCCCTTTCCCTTCTATTATCGCGGATTCTAGCTTTTGACTTCTCTTTTAACACATATAACGTAGCCTAGAATAGATAATCAATGATAATACTATTCTTTGGGCTTACCACCTTATTATATTGAATTCAATACCCTGTGGAACTAACACTTACCTTATAATCCTTTATATCTATAATATATTATATAAAATTATATCTATACCTCTCTTATCCCCTTACACTAAAAAGATTTACCTCCCCTTAATTAGTTAGAATATTAAATATAGCTAGACTATCTAAGACCTCTAGTTAATTTAGAGTTCCTAATAAGAGTAATAGCTATAATAATACTATAGAAGGTATTAAAACTCGAGATAGTAATAAATACCGTAATAAAGGAAAAACCCCTATTTATACTAATCTATACCCTTATATCTCTATAAGACTTTAATAATATATTATAGAGAAACTACTCTAATAAATAAGGAGCTTTAAATATAAGAATGTAATAATACCTAAGGAAATTAGTCTTTATATTCTTATGAAAACTAAATAATATAGGGAGTAAGGATTATTTAGAAAAATATTATTCTCTAAATTTAGTAATAACTTCTATAGATAGTTCAGAGATAAGTTTATAAAAAGAAAAGACCTTTCCTAAAATAGACTTTAAGACTATTTCCTTTATAATAAAGTATATATAACTATTAGAAAAGGTATAAAGATAGTAAATAATCTTAAAGAGATAGTAACCTAGGAAGAATTTTAATTCTAGACCCTTAAGGAAATTAAGAAAGCTAGGAAAAAGTATATAAGCTTCTAGAAAAACCTAGAGAATAAAGATTTCTTTTATAATTTACTAAATAATAAGGATATTAGGACCTAATAGCCTACCCCTTTACCTTACTTATTAGTATAATTATTATTAAAGGGATTAGTAAGCTAATTTTCTCTTAGAAGGTTAATTACTCTAGAAGTAAAAGCACTAAAGAATACTATTTATAAGTATTTATAAATAGCTTCCTTACCTATACCTTTACTATAAATAATTTAATAAAACTACCCTAAGAATACTACTAATAATACCCCTAAGTAAGAGTATTACTAAAGGAGTTAACTCCTACTACTTAAGGTTAATAATACTTTAGTTAAAGTAGCTTAAAAAGCTATACTTTCTTCTCCCTAATATAAGGGAAAGGAAGATTAAAAGGAATAATAAACCCTAAGGTCTTTACTTATAAAGCTACTCTCTTACTTTCTAAAGATTATACTACTCTCTTTATAAATATAAAGAAAAATACCTAGAGAACCTCTATAGACTTAAAGGGCTTCTCTAAAGTAAATTATAAACCTATTAAAGATATACCTTAAGAAATAACTCTATAGTACTAATAACTATAATATTCTTAAATTAAAGCTTTAAATATTCTATAGGAAGTATAAGTTGATGGCGGGATGGGATGACTTGCATAATCCCTTGGTTGCCTATTATAAGTCCAAGCGAGAGTGTAATTCCCCGTAGTAGTCAAAGTAGCCAAGCGTGAGAGTATCAGACTTTTCAAGTTGGGAGGGGACATTCATAATCAAAATGTGCTCATTCACACCGCGCCAAGCTTTGTAAATCGGCTACATCTAGACAGCCGTTAGCCGCTGCCCTCGTCGCGCTGCGGGTCTGTCAAACAATGACTCTGTTGGACCTATTTCAGCCATCGGCTAGAGCTTGCCAATAACCTCGTTGTGATAGGCCCTGTTGGGGGTTCCAAGAACCAGCCCCCCGGGAGCCCTTTGTGAAACCGATGAAGCCTGCAGAATCGAACCGAGGACAATGCCGGTGGGAAGCCGACCAATGACATGGGTCGTCGTTTGGCATGACAAGTTCATGCCGTAGCGGGCATGCATACATATCGACGGCAATTCAACTGCCCCGTCACGGCAAGTCCGTACTACTTGAATGCACATGGCTTTGGAAACGATACATTGTACTTCATTGTATACATGTAGTAGCCCAGGTGACTTTGCGAGGCCTTGTCGTTTCCAAAGATAGGCACTCCAACCCTGGTCGTCGGCTCGGCTCGGCTCGGCTGGTGCACAGGCGCAGCCGAGGAGTTCTCATCCGACGGGACATGGTGCCCCGCCCGTCCCGTTCATCCGAGCAGCAATGTGAAACTTGATGGCCATACGTAATGTAATTCCTCAAGCAAGCTTCGTCATTTCTTTTATATCCCCCCGCCGTTCCCAGCCCGGCTGTCATCATGATTCCCCCGCATTGTATTGGCTCGTGAGTCAAATTTTTTTTTTTTTTTTTTTCGAGTTTCTCACGACTTGGCACGTCAGCAAGATGGGCTCCAACACCAACCAGCAAGGCGACAATGTCCTGGGACCGGCCTTCACGCAGAATGTCATTGATGCCATGGGTCCCAACACGCCGCCTCGCCTGCGGGAGGTCATGGCGTCTCTGATCAAGCACGTCCACGACTTTGCGCGCGAGGTGCAGCTCACGACGGACGAGTGGATGGCGGGCGTGCAGTTGATCAACCAGGCGGGCCAGATGAGCGACGACAAGCGCAACGAGGGCCAACTGCTCTGCGACGTGCTCGGACTCGAGTCGTATGTCATCATCATCGCCGTCACTCTCATGCAAACCAAGACAAGGGACACACTGACAATCGTGCGTGACGCAACATAAGCCTCGTCGACGACATAACCTACTCGGCCGCCACCAAGAGCACCAGCGGCCTCACCCCGTCGGCCATCCTCGGCCCTTTCTGGAGACACGACGCCCCCTGCCGCGCTCCCGGAACCAACATCTCGTCCCGCACGCCGCCCGGCGCCGAGGTCGTGTACATGCACGGCACCGTCACCGACGTGCAGACGGGGGAGCCGCTGCCCGACGCCACCGTCGACATCTGGCAGGCCTCGACCAACGGCACGTGCCTCCCACGTCCTTGCCCAAGACTTTATATTTTGCTAAAAAAAAAAAAAAAAACCGACCAGGCCTCTACGAGCAACAAGACCCCGACCAGGAGGAACACAACCTCCGCGGCATCTTCCACACCGACGCGCACGGCAAGTACTCGCTCTACTGCCTGAAGCCGACGCCCTATCCCGTCCCCACCGACGGCCCGGCCGGCAAACTGCTCAAGATGATGGACCGCCCCATCCACCGCCCCGCGCACATTCACCTCATGGTAAGAAAACGTTTCATGACTGGACAAGAAGAAGACGAAAAGGGGGCAAGGGAAACCCCGGTTCTAATGCCCCGCCCAATAGGTCCAGGCCAAAGGCCACAAGCCCCTCACCACCCAGATCTTCGACAAGGACTGCAAGTACCTCGCCATCGACTCCGTCTTCGCCGTCAAGGACGAACTGAGAGTCTCGTTTGCGCCGCGCGAGGGCGACGCCCAGGCTGCGCTGGAGCTCGAGCACAATGTTACGCTGGCGCGGGCGCAGGCTTAGGCGCAGGCTTAGGCGCAGGCTTAGGCGCAGGCTTAGGCGCAGGCTTAGGCGCAGGCTTAGGCGCAGGCTTAGGCGCAGGCTTAGGCGCAGGCTTAGGCGCAGGCTTAGGCGCAGGCTTAGGCGCAGGCTTAGGCGCATGGGGGCCGAGTCTAGTATGAATATGCATGTGCAAGGCATTGAAATGTCAACTACTCCGTATGCAGCCATTTAAATACGATTCCAAGGGGTCCGTTTTGGGAAATTCACACATCTCGGGCTGATTGATTCACTGGCGCTAACCCGTATGCATCAACCTTCCATTCAGCGGCACAGTTGACATGCGTCAAGATATACAGTGTGTCGTCGGGTATTCACGTGCCTCCGCGTCCAATTCCAATGGCCATGCTCGCCAAGCGCGGCCTAACTCGCTCGCTGTGCAAACTTGCCTAAATGATGCCGTTTCCAAGGCATCAAAAAGAGAAAGAAAAAAAATAACACACGCACACAATCATGCGCCCACCACAACACCGTTGGGCAGCTCAAGACCCATCGGCAGCCCATTGATAAACTTGTCCGTGTACGACACGCCCCTTTCCTTGGCGAGGTGCTCTTCAATGTCCTTGTACATGTCGTACGTATTCATCTCTTCAATAGTCAGAACCTTCTTGGGATCTTCCACCTTGTAGGTTGCCGTCGACTTGTTCACTGAGAAGCCTGCAACAACGCCTTGATTAGCTGGCTCTGTGTGGATTCTTCTCTTTGCTCGGGACAATAATCTGGAGCGTCAAGTCAGACTCACCGATTCTCTCGTTGATGTTGTACGCAGCCTTGGCAGCAGCGGACTGCACCCTCGTTGCTCTTGGCAATCTCACTTGGCTGTACACCTTGAGTGACTGCTTGATATCGCCGCTGAAGTGGTCCCGGTCGAACAGGATTCCCAGCGCCGCCGCGTCTTCGATGGCCATGCACGCTCCCTGGCTCTGATGCGGCATCATGGGATGGCCCGCGTCGCCGAGCAGGCACGCGTTTCCCCTGGCAAGGTACGGGTAGGCATCGTGGACCCAGAGCCTCCATGGACGGATCTCCTTGCCGATGGCGAGGTGGCCAAACACCTGCCTGTCCAGCTCGGGGTACGGCCGCAGCAGCTCCTCGGTCGGCAGGTCGGCGCCCCCCCACGTCTGGCTGGCGTAGTCGCCCTTCTCTCGGGGGAAGAAGCAGTAGTAGGAGAGGAGCTTGCCGTTGTTGCAGGGAGACAGGACGATCTTGTCCCACTTGCCTTCCTGGCCGCCCCAGTACTCGAGCGCGCTGTTCTGGGAGTAGTCGACGAGTCCCAGCCGGACGGCCTCTTCGGTCGTGACGTTGGCGTGCAGGCAGGATTGCTCCGAGGGTCGCTTCTGCGGGGAAATGCCAATGGAGCCGCGCACGGCCGAGCCGATGCCGTCTGCTCCGACGATGAGGTCGTGCTGGACAGTGACGCCATTCTCGAATGTGATTTTTCCAGATTCGGCATCAACCTCTCGGCACTGAAATTTCCGAGAATGAAAAAGAATGAGCTAAAAACCCAACGACTCTTCCTCTCGAAAAAAGGGAAAAAAAAAAAACTCACCTTGTGGTTTACAATCAACTTGGCCGGCTTCCCCTCCCCTTGCTCCCCCAGCGCGCTATCCCTCAACATGGCATGCATATACTGCCGATGGAACATGTTGTAGACGTATCCCCACTTCTCCTCATAGTCGGCCAAGTCATACACGCTGACCGGCTCGCCCGTCTTCCAATCCCTGTTGATCAGCTTCTTGAGCACGACGGGGTCGCCCTTTGCCACATCAACCTTCCACTCGTGCAGCCATCTCGTGCCGTTGGCGGCGCAGGATACAGAGGCGCCCACTTCGCCTGCAAAGTCTGACTTTTCGTACACGGTAACCGCGTGGCCGCCTCTGCGCAGGGCAATGGCCACGGACATGCCGCCGATGCCGCCGCCGATGACGCCAACATTGAGGCTTCGCCAGCCCGGGACGGAGTTGGAGCCCATTGCGAGGTGAGTTGGAACAGATTATTGTCTTTGAAGACTCTCTTCCGAGGATTTGTCCTTTTGCTTGGGGAAGAAAGAAAAAAAGACAACGGGTATTCGATCAAGGGGCGATGACTTGTAGATGGAGTGACTTGCTTGATGGTCTCCATGTCCCAGGATCCTCCATTATAGCGTCACATGAACCATACTATATAGCCGCAATTTGTATCCAAGTCGTTGCATCGGTAATGTACTCCCTACGTTCCGATATTTTTCGTTGCCTACCGTCAAGGCAGTCATGCATGTGGTGCATTATCCGCCGTGTCGGATATGTACCATGTAGTCGGTACTGCGGATGACGATCATGAACAAGGCGGGGGTCGGGACGGGTTGCTGGGCCGCTTCTACCCGGTTCGGCTCAGACCCGCCACCGTGTTCCGAGGACAAGCGTTGTATTTGCGATTGCTTCGCGAGCTTCTATTGAACATCGGTAAGCCCCCCCACACACACACTGCGGCAGGGGTACGGACGTACGTCATGGCCGCTTGTCCCGCGAAACGTCTTTGATGACCATTCATCAACCAAGTACCGAAGAAGTTGAACGCAAGCAATCCCCATGTCAATCAACCCAACGCCGTGCCTACTTCGTCCGGCACTCATAATGTGGCGCGACATCATGCCTTCAGGCCACGAATGGGAAACTGTCCCATTGGGATATATCCAAGCTGTCCAATCCCAGAAATGCCTCTTGTTGCCCTGCGTCGGCTGGCGTTTGACTCCCAGTCGCCCAATTGCCTCCGTCCTCCATCAGTGTGGGCACAAGGTTGGCCAACATTGGCGTGAATCGACCCTGGTCTTCGTTGGGTTCTTCCGAACAGGTTTCGTTGGTCTCCGGCAGCGTGAATATTCTGGAGACATATCGACTTCGTCCAGTTGCGGCTACACTCTGGCGCTGTTTGGCAATGGCGTTTGCCAAGAGTGTCAAGATTTCATAGTAGTGGCCTGCCTGTGGACTCTGCGTAGCCAAGAATTTGAGAACATCTCTTGCACCAGTGAATGCTGTCTCGATATGGTATTCAATGGACCGCTTCGCGAATATTTCGAACCCCAGCACGAGCCCTGCTGCGAATACCAGCGCCCTGGGAAATTTTGTCAGAAATGCGTCAGATGTCTGAATGTCCACAACGCAAGATTGCTTACTTCATGATGCACATGTTTCCGTATAAAAAATCCATCCTTTTCGCATCAACACATGTCTGAACCAGGTACACTGCGGCGTCCAGACAGGCTGAGGCTAGCTGGGTCTGCGCGAGTCCTCCACTGGCCGGGGGTGCGGTGAGTGTAGATATGAGAATGGGTCGCGTGACGAGAGTGATGGCGAAATAGTACAAGCATGATACGTGAACGCAACCAATGGCTCCCTTGGTGTGCTTTGCGCCCGAGTTCGGCACTCCTTTGCCTGCTGACTGGAGGCAGCTCGGGAGATTCTGCTTCCAGGTTTCCATCTCCTTCAAGAGGGATTCGACGACGGACGTGGATACTTCTTTCCGGTCGTACATGGTGTCCACTACCCCATTGATAATCGAGACAATCTGGTGTGAAGCGATTAGTCGGGCCAATTCATCCGACTTTTCTGTTTGAGATAAACCCTCAATGATGGTGTCAACGTCCGAGTTCAGACCTGCTGTAGCGGCGGGACGGCCCAGGATCGAGTTGACCAGCATGTCGACAATGCGAAGACTGATCCAGACGCGCAGTCTGCAGCTTCGTCAGCATTTGTAGGGCCGGCACGGGCATTATACGCAAGGGCCTAACCTCGGGTTCTCTTTGAAGTCATTCAGGTCCTGATAAGATTCGCGACTGTGCAACCCAAGAGCTACGGCAGCTCTGGTTGCAATCCCCAAATACATAAAGGCCGCGTTTCTTCGGCACTCCCCCAAAAGGTAGAACGCCATGAGCACGAACGCTCGCACAACATCAATATCAGGGTCCTCCAACATGCCAGTAAATGCATCAGACTGAGCTTGTTTAAAGTATCTTTGCCCGATATATTGCGCACTACTCGCAGATTTGCATTGAGCACCAATAGCGATGACCATGCCAAAAGCTGCACGCTTCTGTGGGCTACAGGCTTTTCCATTCGGGAGCACCAAGTGTTTCTCAACCTCGGACGAACCAAACACGTCAATGAAGCCTTCAGTCTACGTCTTGGTAAGTGCTTTGCTACACTCGCTCAATGTCATAGTTCTTGCGGTGCAAGCCACAACGTCCTTTACTCACCACTGCATGAAAGCACTGCCAATAAACCAGCCTCGTTTCCACATCTAAATCGGCAATTCGTGGCACGGTGATGTTTCTTGCTGATCGGGGCGACTCTTTCTCGAGCATTGTCTCGCTCTGATCATTATGAGAGAACTGGGAAGGCCCAATCTGATCTGCCACGATGGAACGAACAAGCTGTAAGAAAGACAACGAAGCCGCTTCTCCGATGTACACTGATGAAAACAGTTTATCTCAGTCAGTATAAACTGGACAGAGCTATGCTTGAAAACGGAAAACCCACCTCTCTCTCCGCGTGAGTTCAGGAGCATTCTGGGATGCGGGTTGGCAGAGTCTCCTCCTCCAAGGCTCAACCGGGAATCCGATGATGGAAACGACGATGCTCCGCTTTCCAGTCTCTTCGCTTCCTCGCTTGAGCCACACTCAGCACCCATTCTCGGGTCAGCTAGAAGTGAAGCCGTGGTTGTGAAAGCATCGGTTGGTGTCTTGCTTCTTGACCCGCGCGGTCGCGGAGTGATGATGCACTGTGAGCCAATACCCCGACGGAGGCAATAAGAGCAAGGGGCCGTTCCGCTACATTTCTTCTTGGTCTCGCGACAGAAACTGCAGGCTTCAGCTGCGCGGCGTCTCTGGCTGGGAGGGACTCTGGGGCGAGGCATCGTCGCTGCAGCACAGCGCGACGACCCGGGATTGAAGCTGGAAGGCTACTACCTAGTACATACAGTGGGGTGCAACATGTGGAAGGAGAAAGGATGGAGGGTGTCAGTGGGCGGGGCCAGATTCCGTGAGTCCTTACATAATCAATACATATATGTAATATTGCACATGATGTACAATCACTTCTCGAGATGGGACAGCATCAGCGTCGATACATCAGCCTCATTCCGTGCAACGTGGACTGTGAACCGTCACGGACCGTGTTCGAATCTCTACAAGCTTCACATCATGTCCTTCTCCAACTCGTCCTCGCCAGGAGACCACTTGTCCTGAAGGTCCCTGTCCACCGTCTTCCCAATGACATCCTTCTCCCACCACTCGCCCCAGCTGGTCAAGAAGATGCGATCTGGGTCCTCGGGAAAGTCGCTTCTCGAGAGTGCCTCCAGAATGCTGGAGGCGCCCTGCGGTATCGTCTTGGCGTCGGGCGAGTCCACTGGCAACTGAAGGCCTGCGCCGCGTCCAAGGCCGGTGTTCGGGACGAGGCCTGGAGAGACAGCGACGACATCGCACTGGCCTTTGAGCTGTCGACGCCACCAGTGTGCACCGAGGAGTTGGATGAACTTGGTAGATGCATACACGGGAAAGCCATCGGTGCCTGAGCCGCCCCTGATTTTCTCCTCAATCGTGGCTGGGGAGGGAGGGGTCTTGTCAGTATCTTGAGGCCATGAAGGTGTTTTTTTTTTCTTGTTTTTTTGGTTCATAAGCAACGGATGGGATCGTCGGGCGTACTTGGATCTTGGACATTGCGAATGGCGCCTGATGAAACGACTACGATTCGCGAGTGCGAGGCGACCAGTTTCTCGCGCAGCAGGTGAATCAAGTAGTGCTGGGCTGTCATCGACTCATCGTTCGTCCTCCCAATATTAGCTCCGTCGCTCACAGCAAAACTCTCGTCAGCGGAGAGGCTTACAAAAGTGATTCACAACGGCGGCCTCGCACCACTTGGATCCATGAGGCCCTTTTTCCTCCGCCCCCTTGAACATGCCTGCGTTCAGCAAGAGGTAGTCAATCTTGCCTTGGCCGACACTGTCCAATGCCTGCTGGGCGAATGTCTTGACGCCCTTCAAGTCGGACAAATCGACGGGCAACACGGTCACGGCGTTGGCGGCCCGATCGTACTGCAGCTCCTCGACGGCATTTTCGGTCGTCTTTGTGTCTCTGGCGCCGAGGACGACGTTATATGGGGTGGTCCGCTCTAGCAGCTGCTTCAATACCTCGAAACCCTACTCCCGGGTCAGCGTCGGCAAGATGGTGCCGTATCGGGTGTCGGGGGGGCTTATAACTTACCAGGCCGGAGGAGAGGCCGGTCGCAACGACTGTCTTGGCAAGAGAAGTCATGGTGTATATGGTTTGCTGAAGAAAGTCTGTTGATGCGATGCAGTTACTCCGTGCAATTCGGACAATTGGGTCAATTGTACGATTAGTCCTTTTGAGTCCACGATTTCAACTACGTCACGGCGGGGCACGATTGAGGTGAGTGTGACAATGGACTCATATTCGTAACAGCAGCTGCTCCGTAGACCTATGTAGCTTAGTTAGTCTAAGCTACACCCCATTGTACATGAGCTGTTGGATGGGCGTCATGGCCAGTGCAGCTTTTTCAAACGCCACAGCTTGTTGACCAAGAGCCTGTTCAAAACACATTGGTTTGAGTATCATGGGAATACTTTATTTATTGAGTCATCGGGTATTTCCAGTCATGTCAGGTGTCGACAAAGAAACCAAAGGCGTCGTCGCCCATACACCCACACCCATAGGGTACTAATAAATAGCTAATTGTACAAGTTTTGATTCTCCCATTCTCCCCGTCGAGGAAAAGGGATAGCCCCTCCTCCACCCCCCCAAAGAACGCCTCGCTTATTCTGCCTTCCCCACGATCTACCACAATCACGCAGCAGATATTTGTCTTCGCTCAATTTCAAATAACTGAGGCACAAGGTCGGCCAGAGAATCTTCCAAAGTCCGCCACTTCAGCCCCAAAACTCGCTCGGCATCACTGGCATCAACACCGAAATGGCTGTGGCTCTCTCTTCTGCCAGGCTCGCCGGCGGGGATTTTCTCTGCGTACTTGGATGTCACTTTGCGGCTGACGTCGGCGAGCTCCTGGTTGCAGTAGACACCCTGGCAGAGCATGTACCGGCCGCCACCGGCTTCGGGTACGAGAAGAGCGTTGACATGAGCGTCGGCTACGTCCCGGACGTCGACCCAGCAAGGGCCTTTGGTGGGAGGGATAGACTGGTCCTTGCCCGCGGCCACGACAGACCAGACCATGAGGTTACTAGTGTTGACATGTTGAATGGTCTTGGGCCTCGACCCGGCGAGGAAGGGGCCGAACACCATGGTGGGACATAGGCTGACGAGATCATAGGCGGGTTTTTGTTCGCTCACGAATTTCCATGCTGCTTTCTCGGCCGCCGTCTTGCTGGCTCGGTAGGCAGTTGGGGCGTTTGGTGCTTTAACGCCGTCCTCGTACGTCAGTGGACTCCAGTCTCTGGAGGTATATGTCTTCTCAGGGCATGGTCCGGCCGTAGCGTCATAGATGCATGCGAAACTGTTGGTGTGAACGACCCGTTGCACGCTTTTGATATCGGCGGCCGCCTCAAGAATTGCTATGGATCCTTGAACCGCAGGGACCATGAGATCTCTCTCGAAGTTGCTGGCATTGTAATGAAACGGTGCGGCGAGGTGCAGGATGGCGCTCGGTGTTAGGCCAGTAAAGGCATTGAGGTAACATTGAGCGGACGTAATGTCATTGACGACGACTACTTGAAGGTTGGGGTGCGAGTTGTGAGTTGCCTTCACTGGCTCGATCTTGGACGATGTTCTGACGGTCCCAACTACGGCATAGCCCGTCTTGAGCAATGAGGAGATGCAATGCTGGGCAATAAATCCATTGGCACCGGTGACAATGACGGTGGCCGGCGGCTTCACCGGACAGGCAATTCTGGACGGCATCGTCGATGCGTCCGCTGTGAGTCAATCCGAGCTGGTGACTATGTTGGGAAAACGTTGGCTAGTAGTGTAGCGCAGGTTTTTAGAAGCGAAACCTGGATGGTTTTAAGTTAGATATTATGAGAGCGAATTGGGATGGCGGACGTTCATGTCATTTCCATACACTCGTCGGGTTCCTAAGAGTCCGCTCTTTCTTGGACCCGAGACGCCGCCTTCCATCCTTTACGAGAGAAACCTGGCGCGGAGCCATGCATCCATCAGGTGCCCGCCATGCGAAAAAGTGTTCTTTCCATGGGGGTATCAGACTCGCAGAGAATGTTCATGAGTACTCCGTACTCTGTACGTGGGATGACCCAACCAGCTCTCGGCGACGATGGAAGGGACCAAACAGAGGGCGGGCCACTGTACATACGGAGCGTATTACGCGCGCAGTCGACTGCTGGGCGTGATGCCTTGTCTGCGGCCGTCGCAACCCGTGGCTGAACCATTATTACTGGAGTTGTCAGTGGGGAAGCCTCGCCTCGACAGCCGCCAGAGAAACCCCCTCCCCCTCGGCGCAGGACTGGGGCTTTTTAGGTTTTTGGTGCAGGTTTTGGTGCAGGTTTTGGTGCAGGTTTTGGTGCGAGGGCCAGCTCATCATCGGATCGGGTCCGAAGACCCGGGTCGGCCAGGGCCGCTTCGGAGCGACGCATGATGAGGAAACGTTCTTCTGTACAGAGTGACCTAATGCGAGCTTGTACGATATAGCGCGGGACGTGACCAGGACAAATATATATCTACCATAATATTAGTACCACTGCACTCTGAAAACTTTCGAAAAGCACGGCGGACCGTCTAGCGAGTGCAAAATTGTTTAGTGTTTGCCGCGTGCACCATGAACAACAAAAGAACACCGTGTTCAAAATGATTGCACCTTGATGGACCTTTCCTCAGGCAGTGATTGGTTCACCATTCCTAATCATCGCACAGGCAATCCCACATTTCGTCATGGTGGTGGTGGTGGTGGTTTTGGTGATCCTGAATGTTCTGGCCCTTCAGAGCAGAGCAGGAGCAGTTGGTCGTGGCGTTGCCGCCCTATCGGCCAACCCTGTAGACCATGGTTTGGGGCACCGGTCTTCCGACGGAAGGCTGCGGTAAAAGTGGTGGAAATTATTGGCAGACAATACTCGACTCGACCATTCATCTTTGCCTGTCCCCGCGGGAGTCGAGGCCGATATCTTGTTGCAAGAGCTTGCGGCTGAGCACAATGCCTCGATACCCCAGCCCAGTTCTGCTGCAAGGGAACGTTTGAAGTTGTGATGCATACCTCGAATCAGGTCGGTGACTTTCCAACACAGTTGACTACATGTATAGTCTATAGAACAGCAGAGGGAATGGCGTCCCTGATTATTTGGTCCCATTGGCCATCTACTGCGTATGCGACGAGTTGCTTGCCATTGGCTCGCCTTGTGGAAACGAGCAGCCTTGCATCCGGCGGATGGTTAGATGGTGCCTCCGCATGCAGTTGTGGATACGAGATTCCCGCGTCTTGCTGACAGAGATTCGAGTCGGGACGCCTCCAATGCTCAAGCAAATCATGACAAGCCATGAGTGTTGGGTGTTGAGTTCGGAGAGCTCGAGAGTGGCTGAAAATGAATCCGCAGGAAAGACCTCATATGCAGTCACGACCGATTCAGATTCGCAGTGCTGCCCAGCTGCTGGGCGCACCTTCCCGTCGCAAAGGAAGTGTCACCGCCACGGTATAAAATTATGGACCCGAATCAGACTTCCCACAAGTACGGACTACGGAAGGACCCAACAAACGAACCCATCCTACCGAGTAAAATAAGTGCACTGCCAGTGCCAGGTGCCAGTGCCACCACATCCTTCCACATTTGGCAGGCAGCAGGCAGCAGCAGGACGCACATGAAGCAACGTGCTGACAAAAACAAGCATCACCACATCGGTCCTGCAGCGACGTTCTTGCTTGTCAGCCCTCACATTCGACCTTGGGTCCTGTCTTGACAAGGGGTCGTCTCCAAAACCGGCGCATGGTGCTTCTGGAGCTATTCGTAGAGCTCAGCACAGCCAGTGCAGTATAAAACAGTCAAGCGCCACATGTCTCCGACCGATCCGATAATAAGCTGTACGGCGATGCGACGCTGTTTGCTACTCTCATGGCCGCTCAGTTTCATCCAGTATCATCAGCCTGATCAATACCCCTGTTGGTCTAGAAACTCCTCGTTCTGATATTCTAAAATTTGCGCACTGAATAATGTGCAGTTCCAGAGTTCAGTGATCAAGATATTATGCGCCGTCACGAAATCAGATTCCACCTAGGCAATGACTTGGGAGGGCTACGACAGGCTTCTAACAGGAGCCGATGATTAGCTAGTAGAATGTGCCCCATGGTTTGATTCAACAAACAGTCATGCAAAGACAATGAGAAGAGTGACGTGAAACTTTCCTCCAACTAGTACACTTGTTGGAACGCCGGATTCGTTCGGTCCATCATCTCTTGCTCAAGGCCACAGGCATCAGCATCACCCCTATCAAGAGCCTAATAAAAGCTCTTCTTCTCTTTGCCCCTTACGTCTGTCTGTGGCGCCAGCCTTGAAGCACACGCAACAGCGTCGTCACAATCGCAGCACCCTCGCAGATACCGAAGACGGTGATTTTTGCGGCAAGATAGCGCGGCGCATCCTCTTTCTGGAAAGTTGGTGGGCCGATGAAAACTCTTAGCGACGGCGGCGTTGATTGCGACTTCAGTTTTGGTGTATCCCTGTATATTGGCACCGACGGTAATGGGCCTACGTCGAGATTGATGAGGTAAATGCCGGCTAGGCTGGGGCTCCTGCTTGCGACCCGGAGTAGAACGACATGAGTCCTGGCTCGAGCAGGGTTGGCACCAGAACCAGAAGCAGGGTGATGGCGAGCCACCGGGGGAATTTGTGCAGGATCGCATGCGTTCCCAGGAGCGTGGGAAAGAAGGACACCATCCCCGAGGACATGTTGACGAGGGCGGCCCTCTTGGGCTTGTACCCGAACCCGGCGACCAACGTGGCAGAGAATGTTGTAACGATGCCCGAGGGGATGACGACTAGATCGGTGCTGTTGAGGCAGAGAAGCCAGACTTGCAGGTGGGGAGCCGCCTCGAGGATGGCCCGGAGCTGAAAGACCTTTTTGCCATTGCTCGACTGATATCTGGTGATGGACTCTTCGATCAGTCTTTTCTCTCGGCCGTTGGGGAACTTGGCCTCGCCGATGCCGTTGGGCAGCCAGATGGTCATGGCGGTACCAACGTCCTACAGAAACAAACATGACGCGCCAGCTCTCAAACGCCAGCGGTACCATATTCCCGTCCGCGTCGCGGCCTGTCGTCTCGTACAACACTGAGAGGCGATGAACATTCCAAGCAGTGTAGTCCGTACGCACGGCCGTTACACCGGGGAAGTTCTGCGTCACCGTCGTGCAGCAGGTTGCGATGCCCCGCAGGATGACATTGATGCCAAGCATCTGTGTGACGAGGAAAATCGTTGAATCAGGTATCCTTAGGGGAACTCGGCCACCGCGTAGCCGATGAAAAATGATGTGGCCATGCGGGGAAAATCGTTGCCAAGTCGCCAAACTTGAGACTCTCCTGGATATGCCCGTGATGTTGGCATAGTTCATGAATACCTTGGCCATTCATCGGAGGAAGTAGCATAAGAAGAAGAATATGAGCGGTATGATGGCCTAGTCGATGTCTCAAACAACCTTTCGAAGCTTTTCCCCAGAAGCATCTTCGAGCTCAGAGTGGCTCGATGCCTCACGACTTGAATCCTTATCCATTACTTTGGTGTCCGTGAGACGCAGGGCCATGCTGTTCAGAAAGCCGCACTACCCAGCTGTTGCAAAGGTGTGCCAAAGACTTAATCTGGCGCCACAATGCCCAAGGGTGGGAGGCACTATTGGAATGTCTCATGGACGTCGACGGGTTCAAAGCATGATGCCAGTACTACCCATTTTAAAACCATACATTACTTGATACGAAAAGTTTTGACACTGACATGAACAAGCCTATTGCAATACGATACGGTTGGGCGACAAATTCTACGGCTACATGTTGCACAAATGCCGTGACTTGTGTTTGATATCACGAAAGTTGCCGTCAAGAAGAAGTAATAGAAAAAAAACCGCCTCATCTGTTTCCTATTGGAGAACCAGCTCAATTTTTGAAAAAAAACATCCATTCCGCTTTCCCGCTGGTCCTCTCTTTTGCCCCCGAATACGCAGCACCCGCGGATTGTCCTCAGCAAAAATGGCTCACAGTTATCCGTACGGAGTAACACGTTGTGCGAACTTCTTTCTTTTGTAATTTGCGCCTCCCCTTTGTTCCACCGCCATGCACCTCGGTGCGCGGCCATCACGAGTCATGGCAGGGGGGGGGGGGGGTATTTCGGAAGCAAGCCTACCCAACCAACCCCCTTGTTGGTCGGCACGTCGTATCATCCTTCCTTCGTCATCTGGCAGATTATGAGCCGCCCGCAGCATCGAGGCTGCGTACGAATTACGAAAACACGTTCATCAGCGGTCTGCAAATCAATCTGATTGTTTCGCGGAGGCATGGCACCTCGCACCGTGGGCAACTTACACGTTCGTGCTCCAGCAACTCGGCCGGTGACGTGACCGTCGCATTCTCCATCTCCAGTGTTTCCACACGGTATCCAAGTGCCGCGCTTTTGGTGCCGCCGCGGAACCAGCCAGGCATGGCCAACGCACACGCGTGACTTGACAAGTCGGGCCGCTGAGCATTTTCTCAAGATGTTCCCTGGAAGGGTGTCCTAGCAACCGAATCTCATTACCCAGGAGCCTAATCTCCATACGCGGTTCACACGGACTACATATAGATCATTAACCCGGGCTCGGCGACTTTCCCACTATCCCATCACATTGACTATTGCCTACACAACAAGCTTTAGATGCGCTGTGAGGGATCCGCGCGTACGCGCACCATCAAGGCCCGTTCCGGAGCGCTCGCCGTGGCCCGAGCCCCGGAATGGGAATGCGAATCCTAAGCTGATTGCGTCGGTGGGCGACAAGGAGTTTCCCGCCCGACTGCGACCCAGCGGATCATCTTGTCAAGAATGGCCTCCGTGTAGGTAAAGCAATCATACGAACAGCATGGAAATCTTTGCAATATATTCACTGTCAATAAAAAAAAAAAAAAAACTTTTTGTGAGTCAAGTCATCCCCAGGTTCTTCATATATATTGAGATGTAGCCCTCATAGAACCGTCGCAAGATGAAAACCACGCTGAGGTCGCTATTGCACCATTCAGACTGATCCAGCAGACTCGCAATTCAACACACGCGACCAGAAAGGGAAAGAAAACACACCAGCGAGTGAGGGAACCACGCTAGTTCAGAAAGGAAAATCATGCCAAGTTCTGTTGGTTCTCGGCAAAAACGTCGCTTGTGGCAGGCGACTTGTCGGCAGCAAATGCCTTCTGCAGGGCCGGCCACCACATCACGGTCTATGAGCGTCTATGAGCGTATATGAGAGACAAGACCTTGGGGCAAACTTCGGCGCTTCGCTTTCATGTGCGACCAATGGATCGCGGTTCTTGGAAGAATGGAATGTCGACTTCTCCAAGGCGAGGCCCGTTATGTTGAAGGCCCCAATACGGCATAACTGGCCAACTGGCGAAGTGTGCGGAGCACATCCTCTCGGCGACTACCGACAACGCTTTGGAACTGACTCTAACAACTTTCATCGGATCGATCTGCATCAACACCTCAAGCAGGTTGCCTATATCTTAGAACGGAGGGCCTATATCTTAAGACGGAGAAGGATGTGCCGCTCAGCTCAAGCTGTGGCACAAGGCGGTGGACCTGGATCCTATCGCTGGAAAGATAACATTTAAAAATGGCGTCGTGGCATCGCATGACGTTATGTTTGTGCCGATGGTGTCCGAAGCCAGATACGCGAGAGACTTGGGATTATTCCCTGAGTCACGCCTTCCACATCATGTTGCCACCGATGTATCCATCATCCATGCCGATAAGCTGCGGAGACTTGACCTCCAGGGTTTCGCGAAAAGTGGTGCCATTCAATTCTGGGGAGGCAACGGGATTGACAAAATTGTCGTGAGCAGCGCTTGCTCTGACAATGACGTCGCTGGCTGTCATTGCCTCCCTCTATCCTGCGAACAAGAAAGACCTGAAAGAAGACGGCTGGAATATCTCTGCCACGGGCCGAGAGTCTTGCTACAACTTTTCCCAAAATTGGACCAGGGACTAATAGCTGCTCTCTTCCTGATAGCCGAGTGTATAAAGACGCGGCGCTTATACAACAACCATGAGCCTTACCCATGTTGGGTGAAGGGGGAAGTGCTGTCTTCTTGGCGATGCTGCTCGTCTCATGATGCCAGCCTTTATGGCTATGGAAGATGCGGTAGCTCTTGGCATCCTATTCTCTCAAAATATGCCAGCCTCGATGTAGCCGAGAAGCTTCGCCTGTATGAGTTTTGAACGCAGACCTCGTGCCACCAGGGTCCAAGACAGCAGTCGCCGGGCAAGAGTAGATCGAGACGAGCGAAGAGGTTAGAGTAGTGCCAATGACCGGCCGGGTAAGCTGACCATCAAGGACGTATGCGGCCATGATATGCATGCTCGTGTGGCGTGGCACAGTTGGTTAAACAGAGCAATGGCGCAGGTGCTGGAGCTTGAATCTTGTCCTCTCACCTACCTTTCATGTATGCTATAATTCGGTGACAACATCATTGATGACGTAGATGATGGGCTTCTAACGCATCGTTCTTGTTGCCATTGCCGATCAAAATACTACGAGACCATGCATCTCGTAATAACGAATTCGAGCCCAGTTCACGATGGCTCCTGTGCCTTCTGACTGGTCTCTTCTCGACCAAACCCGCTCAACAAGATCCCGAGCGTTGTAGATGTAGCCAAAGCCACATGTTCGTTCCATGACCAACAGTCTGTCCTGAATTATGACGCGATGTTCCATCTTCCAGCATGACCCACCAGCCATGACGAGAGGGAAGAGGATGCATGACTCGAGAGGGCTTCCATATCGGATCTTCTGCACGCACTCCAGGATACCATCAACGTACTTTCCGACCTTGGGGTCCGTCAATTCATACCCTTCCACGATTTGATGAAGTCTCAGCCGAATGGCGCATTCAAAAGCCACAGTTGCGTGGAAAACATCTTCGTTGGTAGGTGTCAACGTGGATACTGCTCTTGATATGCCGCCATATTCATACGACCAGTTGTTGATCCGATGCTCAATCTCGGCGGCGTGTCGTCGGAAGGCTGCTTCGGAGGCTTGGTCCACCCTGGTACTTCGGAGCTCGGCCAACGTGTTGACGCGGTCCACTAGATGGAAAAGCTCCTTGGGGATACCGTAAACGGCGGAGTCCTCTTCGTCAGGAGTAGCAGACCAGCTGTCGAGAGCTTGAGCTTCCGCGGCTTCGTCTCCCATTAGTGGTGGCCGGCATGTAGATGTGGTAGCGGCAGAGTCGAGAAATCTGGCCAAACGTAGCAAGAATTTGTAATGTCCAGTCATCATGTCGCCTTGTTGTTTCCTCAATGTGATCAACAGACGCTTAGCACCCTTGAGATGCAGCTTCCACCCCTCACTTGTGCCGTCGAACAATTCCGTCATGCAAAGCAAGAGGCTGCTGACTAGAGCAATGTCTGCACTTGTCTTGTCTACATGTTGTAGAAGCCCGGCAAGAGCCTGCGTGGCTTTGCTCTTGTGCAATAAACCGCGGTCGCCCATGTCGGGCTGCAGCTTGCGCCAGTGGTTGGCCGATAATGCGAGTATGCAGTGCAGGACGAGATCATTTGACTGGGCCATTGGCAGTAGATATCCATTGTATGGGTTGTCCGTTGACGCTCGACGTGATAGTATGGACGATACGATTGTAGAATAATGATTGAGTAAGGCCTTGTCCCGAGGTGCATTCAGCTGCGGCATCAATTGCGGAATATAGATTGACAGTGACTGAGGGTGGGGGCCTGACTCGACTGACGCAGTCGGGCTTCCATTGCTGATTGGGGTGAAGCAGTCGAGCCAGCCTGGGGGTGAAGCCGACGTGTCCCACGACATTCTTTGCGGGCTCCCGTCTGGTGCGAACTCCCCCATGATACCTGATGTCGTGGGCATACCTGCGGGTGACGGCATGGCCATAGATGTTGTGGCCATGGTCATGACCGGGGCCTGATCAACTGGGCGATTGAAGTTTGCATAACTGGAATGGGTCATTTGCGAACTGTGGCTGACGTGACTGTGTTGACTCTGGCTGTCGTAGCTCCCATGTCTGCCACTGCTTGAACTGGACGACGGACTAGGGCTGCTGCGAATCGGAATGTCTCGCATCATCATCATCTCTGGGGGTGTATGGTCGTTGTTGGATGTCAATAGAATGGTTTCAACGATGCTGCTGTCGTCGTTTGATAGTTGGTTGATGGCTTCGTCGACATTGCCAGGACCTGGTTTGGATCTGGCGTGGCGCTCCGGAGGCCAGGCGCAATCGAGGCATAGCCGGCGGCAATCGCCACATCGTGGTTTTGTCTCATCACACTTCTTCTTGCGTCGCTTGCACATGAGGCAGCCTGTCTGCACCCTTCGTATCCTGGCTTTGGGCATATCACCGACTTGGGCATCATCGCCAGTGCCCACGGCATTCCGTGGACGGCATGGAAGACTGAGGCGTAGGCATCTTGCGCACGGCAAGTTGCCGTCACAAGCCTGTTTGATTTGCGCACAGCGATGGCAAACAGGACGACTTTCTGAGCCCATATTGAATACAATTTATCCAAAAGCACTGCTGGAGTCGGCTGATGAATGTGTCGTCGGGAGATTCAAGCGGATACTTCCGCCGGAGAAATACGTGGCGTCGCAAAATCGGCAAAGTTCGGATTCAAGGGCCACACGGCTCTTCTCGCTTCAGAAGCCCCAAGCGCGTAGGAAAAGACGGTGTCTATCCGGTATGACGGTGATGATGTGTACCTGGGGTTCCGGCGTGGAAGCTATGGAAGAAGGAGATCTCACATGAAAGCTGGCGGCGAGGCGAACTTTGGTGGATTTTGGATTTGGACCCGGTTGGGGGGGGACCAACCTCGTAGCCGATTTGGGTGGAGCGTCACAGTCACATTCTGGACAGCCACGACAAGCCAAGACAGCAGGAGGGGCCAGGGCGCCAGGGATCCTGGCCTTGGTGGTGGAGGCCCTGGAGGGTGACCACTGACCATGACTGGCCACTGACTGACCACCACTGACTGACCACCACTGACTGACCACCGCTGACTGACCACTGACTGACCTCTGACTGACAAGTGGGGGCACCAGGAGGGGAAATCACCGCGTCGGTCGACTTTTTCCGCACGTGCGAGGTCAGACGGGCCTCGTTGCAGGCCTCGTTGATGCATCCTTCTGCCAGAATCGCCGAATGCGAGGCAATACTCCGTGGTGTGGAGGCCTACGAACAATACGGAGTATTTCATCGCCTTCTCCTTTGATGGCCTCTGTCTGGCCACTCACGGGTTACTCGGCTGCATTGATCGGCTTGTCCGTTTGGGCAACTCACAACTCGCCTGGCTTCATCAATCAAATTCGGAGGGTACGTACCAGGCAATCAGCGTCGCGTCAGCAGTCTACCAAGGATTATGGTCGCACAACCTTGCCGAAACTGCTCCTTCCTTCTTCCTTGGGCCATTGGCGGGAAGGAGCCACCAGAACCACTTAGTCTAGGCGATCTAGTTGATCTAGTCGATCTACTAGCTGATCGCCCAGCGTTTTGTTTGTCTGCGCGATCATGGGCAATGAGTCTGGCAGGCAGCAGCGAAATATCTTCGGGCGCGCCATGTGTCAATGATACCCGGGATGAGACCAGGCAGGACTCCATTGTAATACTTCTGCCTGTTACCCATGTTTATGTATTGGCATGGTGCATGCACGCCATCCTCGCTCCGGCACCTGGGAAGTGATGGAGCTGAGAGAGGATTACTCCGTATGTAGTCCGTAATCCGTGCTCATCTTATTTCCTACGGTCGTCGCAGAATACGGATTAGACTTTCTCAGCAGCTGTCTTGGTCCTGCAACACACCCCGGTCAACAAGCAGTCCGCGACCAGGTGTCTGGTTGGGCGCATTTCGTCTCACCAAGTTCTCTTGAGCATAGATGCCGATTTCTTTTGCAAGGCCGGTACCGAGTAATTCGAACGAAGCTCTATCACGGTGTGTCCTAAGTTGCTTATACATGGCAGCTTGGAGTGTCATGTACAACAGAGGCTACAGTAGTGGTTGATGCAAGTTGCATGCAAGCGAAGAGTAATCCGTAGTACCGGTCGAATACAGGACCTTGCAAGGCAGATTCTGAATAGCTTGATAAATACCTAGGTGGGCAAGCTGTTTCGTTTCAGCCAACTTTTTCTGAATTGCATGCAGTGTTTATCGTAAATTTGTTATAGAACATCAACCTTCTATAGCCACAGTGCAGAATGCAACCTTTTTTGAACTCACTGCCATAGAATGCTACTGATCTATCCAGTAGCTTGAGTCTCGAAGTCAGCTATAACAAACCTTTCTGACTGTTGTCCTTATCTCCTAATGACTCACGGCATATATCGGAGCTTGAAACCGCGCCGCGATACGTTACAAACAAACATTTCTGTGAATACTGACGACGAATAAAGTTACGCTTATTATGCAAAGTTTTGCAAGCTCAATAGCCAGCGGCAACACGCCATTCAGTCGATGTGCATAGAGCCCCCGCATTATACCATTTTAAGACTAGTCTTTACAACAAACTTGGGTAATAATGTTGGGGCTCCGCGCTCGGTGCTCCACCACAAATGCGGTGTCGGATGAGTCAACTGCAGGTAAAAAACTTTAAAGCGGGACGGAAAGCTTGTGTCTAAGTTCTCTTGATCAATCAATTAATCTCGGCCTCGACCTGACCTCCACGCCTTCGAAACTGAATCCCAATTACAAAATCACAATCATCACAACCAGAATCGTGACAATGGCCGGCAATAAAGGCAAGGTTTGCTTGGCGTGAGTCTGACCCCCTCCCCGCGACAAATTGAATGCCAATAAGCTGTCTCCCGCGTCTTGGAGGTCGTGTAATTGAGCTGACAAAAGGCTACCAGCTATTCCGGCGGGCTCGACACGAGCACGATCCTGGCTTGGTTGCTGGAGCAGCAATACGAAGTTGTGTCAGTAGTTACATGTTCGATTCCAAGCTCACCCAGACTTTTCAAGCTGACTGCTTGAAGCTGCTATTTGGCCAATGTCGGCCAGGAAGAAGACTGGGCTGCCGTTGAGAAAAAAGGTGAATAAGTTCTCTCACCAAGTCAGAATTTCGCGCGCCCATTGAGGACACAAGTGCTGATGTTCTGCGCGCAGCTCTCCAGATTGGGGCCGCCAAAAGTACGACCCATGAACGTCCAAGATTTGCTTGCTGGGACGATGACTAAACGACAACTGGCAGTGATCATTGATGACCTTCGCAAGGTTTTCGTCGAGTACGTCGCATGACTTTTCTTTCTGATCATGACACTGACACCCGTTCTAGCGAATTGTGCTGGAAGGCCGTGCAATGCGTTCGTTAAACCCGCTCGATCCAGTTAATTTTCTGCGACTTACACGACCTTTCTAGAATGCCATCTACGAAGACCAGTATCTCCTAGGTCAGTTTGCTAGGTTGCGGAACAGGTGTTTGAAAGAGAGGCCAACGTCAGGTTTTAGGTACTAGCTTGGCCCGTCCTGTCATCGCACGTGGAATGATGAAGGCTGCCGAGAGAGAAGGGTTCGTTCGTCCACACCTGCTACGAGTCGCTTTGGACCGACAAATGCTAACACTCATGGAACGTCTTCAGATGCGACTTCGTCTCGCATGGTTGCGTGAGTGATGAATGACCGAAAATATTCAACCTGACCAAGTTGATTTGACTGACTGTTGTTACAGACTGGAAAGGGGTAAGTTTTGTACTCGACCATCTCGGACAATGCAACTGACAACGAACTCAGCAATGATCAAGTGCGCTTTGAGGTGCGTTATTTTCTTTCATGGTATGACGCTTTGGCAATTTTCAAACTCTGCGAGGATGCGCCGCCGAGTTCCGTTGCCCTTCATAAAGCGATGGCCTCTGTTCAGCGATCGAGTTCGAAACAGATAAATATTTTGCCTAGTGTGGTTGGAGCCCGGGTCACTTGGCAGCTGGCTGGGAACTCGCAAATCGCAAATGAACCAATTTCAAGACGCCCACACAGTTGAAGCTACTTGTTGAGAAGAAACTGACTTCAGCAGTTGGCCTATTTGACCATCAACCCCGCCATCAAGGTCATCGCCCCATGGTACGACTGCAAACCTGCTCCGAAAACGAACATATCAAACAAATGCTAACTAACGACTTTCTCCAAGGCGTGACCCTCTCTTCTACCAGCGTTTCCAAGTAAGTTTTGCCTACTTGCAATCTCTGACTTGATGCTGATTTTCTTTTCAGGGACGTAATGACCTTCTTGACTATGCGGCTGAGAAGGGTATCCCCGTGACTTCGACCAAGGCTAAGCCGGTTTGTCTGCACTAGCATCATGAGGAGGGGAAGAATTACTGATGGTAGAAATAGTACTCCATGGACGATAATCTGGCGCATTGCTCGTACGAGGTGGGTCGCCCGAGTTCCTTTCTCCATACATTCAGCTGACGAGTCCAGGCCGGCATGCTCGAAGACCCCAACGTGACCCCTCCAGAAGACATGTGGTAAGTCAAGACATGGTTTTGCAAGAGGAAATCTCGACTTGCTGATTTGGATGCACAGGACGCGCACTGTCAGCCCTCTCAAGGCCCCCGATACTCCTCTCGACATCGCCGTTCACTTTGACAAGGGCCTTCCTATCAAGGTTGTTACTCCGCAGAAGACTGTCACTGAATCACTCGAGCTGTTCAACCTGCTCAATGCTCTTGGCAAGGAGCACGGCATTGGTCGTGTAGTAAGTCTCATCTTATACCTTGAACACCCTGAAGCCTCTCTCTAACAAGCAAAAAAAATAGGACATCGTCGAGAACAGGTAAATAGAGATATTCTCAGGAACCGAAAAAAAAAGCCCAAAAAGGCCAAAACACGCTAATCTTGCACCACTCCAAGGTTCATTGGTCTCAAGAGTCGAGGCTGTTGTTCGTAACCCCCACCGCAACAGGATTTCCTCTTCCGTTCCGCATACTAACAAGCGCACAGATGACAGCCCAGCCATGACCATCCTCCGCCTGGCTCACATCTCCATCGAAGGCCTGTAAGTGCAAGTTTCTGTTCACACGAGTAAGAGTTGTACTGAGTTTGTGTAGCGTTCTGGACGGTCGCGTCCGCTCTCTGCGCGACAACCTGAGCAAGCAATGGTCCGAACTGCTCTACAACGGGCTCTACTTCAGCCCCGAGCGCGCGTTTCTGCAGCGTAAGCCACCTTTTCTCTCACTCGGCAAAATGGAACCGAGGCTAACTTGACCACAGCCAGTCTCGACTTTTCTCAGCAGCGGGTAAAGGCCCTTTGTACCAACGATGGTGTGTTGCACGATCTGACCGAGGCTTAACAGGTCAACGGCGAGGTTCGCCTCCGACTCTACAAGGGCAACGCCTACGTCCTGGGCCGCACTTCCCAGGAGAAGCTCTACTCCGAGGAAGATGCGTCGATGGACTCTCTCACCACCTTTGACCCCTCCGAGACGGTAAGTCATGTGTGTTGAAAAAAAAACATGGTCGGTGTGAACAAAATACTAACATGGTGCGCAGTCTGGCTTCATCACCATCAACGCTATCCGCCTCAAGAAGGTATTTCGCCCTACTATTGCATTGGCGGAAACAGGACTCGCTAACTTTCTGAATAGTATGGTCTGCAATTGGCCGAGGCCGGCATCGAGCTTTAGATGGCTGGGTCGTAGCTTTCCTAGGTGTATTTCTTGTATTTATTTGTTCTTTGGAAAAAAAAAAAAAAAAGGTACAAGGACAAAAAGGGACTAAAATAAAGGGTCGGACACAATCGGGATCATGTGGATCTTTGTGACGTGTCATGTTTACAATTGCCCCCAACGCCGGCGTGAGTCTTGATATATGTGAAGATGCCATGTGGGCGATGGATGAGATGAACCCGGGTTCCACTCTTTGAATCATGAAGAAAGGAAAGGAAGAAAAAAAAAGTCGTCAACTTTATTCGTGAAGCGCAATGCGAATTTCCCTAGCCGTCTTGTCAATGAACTCACGGGCCTGCCAGAGATGCTTGTCCATGTGCATAAAGGGGTGCGGCACACCGGGGAACCGTCTCAGGGTGACCTCGACGCCATTCTCGACCAGCAGGTTGGCGTAGCGCTCGCCCTCGTCGCGGAGAGGATCAGCACCGGCCGTGTAGATGACCGTCTTGGGCAGGTTTCTGAAGTCGGGGGCGCCGAGGAGGTTGGCGAACCACGCGACCTTTTCGCGGGCGGCCTCGTGCGCGGCCGGGTCGGCGGGGAGCGAGGACCACTTGAGGCTGTCGAACCACGCCAGGCGGCGCCAGTTGAGGGTGGGCGCCCACTCGTTCTCGCGCATCGAGGGGAAGGGCGACTCGGACGGCGACGCGTAGCGCGAGAGGTCGTCGACGACGGGGGTTCCGGCGGCCACGAGCCGGAGGGGGATCGGCGCCGGCTCGTTGTCCCGCGCGAGGTGGGCGAGGGCCAGGGCGATGCACGCGCCTGCCGAGACGCCGCCGACGGAGATGCGGTCCGGCATGATGTTGAACATCTGGGCGCCGCGGGCGTGGACGTGGCGCAGGGCCGCGAGGCCGTCGGTGATGCCGGCGGGGAAGGCGTGCTCGGGCACCAGCCGGTAGGCGACGTCGATGACGACCACGTTGGCCTTTTGGCAGATGTGTCTGCACAGGTGGGATTCCGTGTCGAGGTCTCCCAGGCCCCAGCCTCCGCCGTGGAAGTCCATGTGCACCGGCCAGGGACCCTCGGAGTCGGGCTCGTACACTCTCACGTCGAGCCTGGCGTCGGTGCCGTCATCGAGGGGGATCTGCTCGTCGTATATGCGGCCGACGTCGGGCGCCGGGCCGGTGCCGTAGCTGTACAGGACCGAGTACTTGGATCGGAGGAGGGCCAGGTCGATTGGTTCCGAGGGCGTGTTGGCCACGTTGTCGTTGTAGAGCTTCTCGAAGACGGGGTCGAGCTTGCCGGCCATGGAGGGGTGGATGGGCTGCAGGGCCTCGTGCCTGTCCGCGGAGCTCGCCATGTTTCTCTGCCGGGGCCGGGATTGTAGGTTTCGTGTCTTTGGACGGGTGGGTTTTTGACGGTGCAGAGGGTTGTACATATATGTAGATAGATGTATGTGGTCGGGAGCTGTGGCGGGGGTGGCCTTGGATGCTTGATATGAACATCCCGCCATGGGCCAGCCGGCCCGGCCCGTCTGGAATAAGCTACACCAGGCGATTGGCGTTGGAATGCTCAACTGTTGTTTTTATTCTTATTTTTGTATTCATCTTTATTCTTTTTTCCATGTTTCCAGATTCGCAAGCACACAAGCACACATGTCGCACTCGTTTGTGCAAATTATTCTAAATCGTTTTCCAACTTCATTTCGTGACATCCAACGCTCAACGCTCCATCGAGTTATACTGTGTACATTTCAAATCGCCGTGTCATGCGAGGCATACTGATGACTTTGATTTTGGCCACAGTTGGTGCAGAGGGCAACTAAAAGTCTAAAAAGTTTAAAAGACCACGCATAGTAAACGTGTCAAACTTTGCTCCATAGAGATCATCGTGTGCGTGTGCATATATTTGAGTAAAACTGGAAATGCGGCACGTCTCCATCCATGTCCACTTCTCTTGACATGATGGGGAACAAAGGGGCTAGAGATAGCAAGCGATGACCCTTTATGCTGAAACATTGTGATGGCCGTACTTTGTACCAGGCAGATATTGTTTTTATATTTTACAGCGCTTTTGGTACATTTGGCGTGGCATCATTTCATTTATTCATATTCGCGGGGTCAGCTTCAGAGACTTCACTTCTCTGAATGTGATGAATTCTCTGGCCAGGTGCTGCTTGATGGCAAGACGTCTCATCTGGTTCTTCTGTAAAAGTGCTCGGTGTAAAGGTTTTGGTCGTGGCCGTGGCGAGGGCATGAACAGATGATGAAGAGCTCGAGCCCGGTGCATGTCCATGCGCTGACGGCGAAGGTTTCTGATCAGACCGTAGGTTGGCAGCAACCGGCACTTCGAGCGTGTCGCGACGCTGCCTCTGTCGTTGTCGTCCGCGATTTGGTTCCACACCGGCTGGTGGAGAGTTCCCAGCAACAACTTCTTCTGATGCTGACTGAGCGGGCATGGTACTCGCGCGCGGTCGAGGCGATGAAGGTACAGGAGATGGAGATCGCGATCCGGCCTGCCAAGGCCTTGGCGATAGGCCTCTTGATGGCCCCAGGTTGTCAAGGGCATGGCCAGACGGTCTATGCTCGTTGAAGCTGCTCGCCCTTGACCGCGAGGCGAGAACCACGGGCGTGCCATCTTCCCCAAGCCGTTTGCTATAGATTTCTTTGACGTGAGCTAGATTGACGTTTCTCTCCTTTTCCCCTGGGATTTCCGGGAAGTCCAAGGCCGCTCCATCGCGAAATTTGGAGAGGTCAAATGAATCGTGCGTGGCTGAACCTAACGCGCCCCCGATAGCAACCAATGTAGCGGCTACTTTGAGTCGACTCCCACCTTCGCTGTGCGAGACCTCATGCTTCGAAATCGATGTCGTTGACTGTTTGGACGTGTATCGTCTGAGTCTATTGCTAACATCCCGAGAAGAGCTTGGTCGGACCTCCTCCTCGTGAGAGTCAAATTCGCGGACCAAGCTAGACGGCCTGTTGGACAGCGAGTGAAGCATTTCGTCTTGGTGATCCCCTTGATGAGACGTGGTATCAGCTATCTCTCGGTCTTTGCTTCGAGATACTCGGCTACTCGGTGCCCGGCTAGACTGTCTTCTCCCCGGCGACTCGAGCCCATGATGATGCTCGCATGTGCAGGCCTGTCCACTGTCAGCTGCACTGTTGCCGCCGCGCATGGCGGCCTCGATGTCTGCTGCCAGTAGCAAGTACAGCGAGCCCGCAGTGGCGATCCCTGTGCCGACAATCGGACCCCATTGGCCTGTTTGTTTGTTTGTTAACATGGCTAGAGTCCTTCCGAAAATGACAAAGATGACAAGAATGACAAGAATGAGGCGACTGGATCGTGATTCATTTGGTCAAACAAGCACGTACCAATACTTGCCATGGGCTCGGTTTGAAACCTCATCTGGTCCGAGAAGAAATTGACCTCGCCAACGATGAGCACAGCGAGCCCAGCACTGGCGAAGATGGGCACTATGGCAACACTTATGAAGAACCTGACAGTCTCGTTTACCACGTACATCCTCTCGACGGTGGTCCCGTTTGCACCCTCGATGGGTTCGTGGCATATATCGTCGTTGATGCCGAATCGAGATTTCCAGTTGATTTCCAAAATCTTGTCCATCATGGATGCCAGCCAGAGAACAGAATGGACGCAACAGGCGGCACAGAGAAGTGTCCCCGTGCCAAGTGTGAGTTTGTCTGGTGCTGGTATCACGTATTTGTTGTTGGCCGCACCACCGCGCATGGGAGATTGGGGACCAGTATCGGCTGTACATATCATGTTGCAGGCCGGCTGTGCGTCATAAGGAAATTTCTTTGCATCTGACGACAACGGAGCTCCTTGACCATCCATAGTGCACAGAACAGGCTGCACCCTGTAGAACTCGACAGTTAGGCTGAGCAGTCCTATCGATGGGGCAATTAGTCGTCACGTTGGGAACCTGATGAGAGCACGTCGATACGAAGGATATTTGGCAAGCTCACCAGCGAGAATGAGACCAGCCCATAAGAAGATGGCGTTGCGGCCTGGGTCATAGAAATACGTCCTGGACAATCTGACCGTGACGGGGGCAGCTAGTATGCCAATTGCACACAGTTGGAAAGCACCGTAGATGTCCAAATCAACCGCTCCTATTCAAAGACTCTCGAGGTCAGCGAGCCCACATGTCAGGAAACCACTTTTGTAGAAGAGAGCATTCTTTTGACTTGCCTTCCCGATGGAACGCGGCAAGACATATGGCATGGAATGACGCCACTGATGGAAGCAGCAAGGCGGCTGCAAGGCAGGCGTTTTTTATCCATTCTGCCTTGCGAGCCAACACGCAAGCTGCTATAAGAACATAGTATCTGCACCGAGGTGAGCATTTCTGGAATGCACGTCTAGAATGGCGGCTTCTGCGACAAGACGGAGACGATTTGCGTGGGGGAGAACATACAATATTCGAGTACCTGGTCCATATTGTCCAGACACAGGCCAGGCACAAATGACCTCGAGCCCGCGAGCAGTTGCATCCGTGGCATCCCGCGCATAGACGCCGTCGGCAACGCCAGTGATGACTTGGTCAACCGCTGTGCTCAATATTTGGGCTGGAGACAAAGCGGGCATGACCTTTCCGCCTCCATTGCCAGCCGGGGGAGGCTGGCTGTTCAATTGTAGAACAAAAAAAAAAAGGGCGGAATGCGGCAAGCACGAAGCAAAGGAAAAGGCGAAGAGAAAGAAAAGATGTTTGCCAGTTTGCTACACTTGGACTGGATGCGATGATAAAGGGTGACAGTTCAGGCACGCTCCGTGCTGGGACGAACAACTCTTTGACAAAGGAAGATTGGTGTTGAACCGATTCTCTCCCATTCTTCCCGCCTCGCCTCGCCTCGCCCAATAATGAGGCTGACTGACTGGTTACTCACCATGTACATAGCTTTGCAGATGATGCAGCAGCTGCGGCAGCTGCAGCAGCCAGGCACGAGACCTCCGGAGGCTGACAGGAATAAAGCGTGTGGCTTGCTGATGTGTTCTGCATATTTCCGCAGGTGACCAATGAAAGCGGCTGAGCGGCTGAGCGGCTGGGGGAGTGGAGAGACAACGCGAAGTACGGATTAGTCCGTAGAGTATTATGTCGGAAGTTCGCACTTGTCTCGTGTGTGTGCTTCTGCTGTATTACTCGGTACGTACGGATTATTATTCCATGCTGGCTTTGCTTGACGGGCCAGGCAGCATGATAAATGCGGCTGAATGATAATACCCTTGCTGCGGCTGCTGGGGCGGTTGTCGGGGCTGCACGGCCCACGCAAATGTGTTCCAATCAGTGCCTGGCTCGTGCGCCTCACGCCTCGAACCCACTGTGAGTTTTCTGCCCTTTCCAATCTATACTAGTCCGTATTAAGATAGCCTAGCAGGGTGTGGGCGGGGCCCTCTAAACACGCATACAATACACCCCCTGAATTATTTTACAAATCTACATGACAGGGGTGATTGAGCCAATGAGATATCAGACAGACGACAGGGGCTGGGATGATAAATACATTAGTTTCCTTATAATTTGTATAGGAAATAATGTATCTTTGAGTGGCGTTTTATACCTTGCAATTTTCCCTTGTAATGCTCTAAGACAATACAGGGGTTAAATTGCACATACAGCTGATCACAGCTGTTAGCGAGGGACGAATAACTGGGGCATGTAGATTTGTAAAATAATTCAGGGGGTGTATTGTATGTCAAAAATTGAACACGCATATGCCGTTAGTCCTAATCGGGATGGACGGTCCACCCACCCGTTTTCAGTGTAGCTCGCGTCCATCAATCTTCATAGCCATAGCAACAGGTAAAATTATATAACTAGCATTATTAATACAGGTAAACCAACCCACAACCTCTTAATATTACACATTATAACACTATAATAATCACTTCCTTTTATTCTTCCGCTATTATATCATTCCCAGAGATACAGCCATTCTACTCTAACATAGAAGCTACAATTAATACTATTCAAAATATGCAAGCTAGCAAGGGATTTATTATAGTTAAGTTAAGTAGTAGTTATTTAAGGCAAACTAGCAAGAGAGATTTATATACACTTTAATACTAGCATAGCAGCTAATACAAGCCTTTTAGTGCTAATATAAGTATTTATAAAACCTCTTCACAAAAATTACTATGCCCTTTTTCTACGTAAGTATAATATAATTAACATAAGAAAGTCTAGGTTCCTTTAGTTAAGCAAAACAAACATAATTATAACCTAGTTATTTCTCTATTAGATTCTAGTATACTATAACTTTAAAGTTAAGAGAAATTTAGTCTTTTACTACTTTAGATAAAGATAGAAAACCTTAGTAAGCTTAGTATATTAATAATAAAGCAAATTATAGGTTAAATTATGTAGGAGCACCCTAAGGTCTATATTACTAGCCTAGATGTTTTTTATATCTAGCATTAGCTACACCTTTCACAATATTACCTAGGAATATTAACATAAAAGTTTATTAATTTTCTTAAGGATAACAACCGTATTTTCTATAAGGCAATCTTCTAAGGTATTTCTAGAAAGCTTTCATAAGCGTTCTAGGTATATAAGGATTTAATTTAGCAATAGAAGCAAAATCCTAAGCTATTACAGATAAATAACACATATAAGGTAAACCGCTTTAATTTACCCTTATTATAAGTTACTAGCGTTATATCTCTATATATAACCTTTAGCGTTACCTTTAGCCTTACTACTAAAGAGAACTACAAGGCCTATAACTAGCTTTTAAGCTATCTTAAGCTAGCTACAAAGGTAGCTAGTATTAAAATGCTAAGTGTTATCATTACAGATTTCAATAAAGCACTTAAATCTAGCCTTCAGAACACCTTCCTATCATCCTAGCAGTAGATATATAGGTAGTATTTACTATAGAATATTATAATTAACATTATAAAGAAGTGGAAAGGAAACCTTAATAACTATAATATCCTTAAACCACTAGCACGCATAAGAGCGCCAAAATCACGCTAGGCACGCCCTTATAATAACCACGTTAATAACGCTAATTAACCTTAGAATAACAATAAAGATCACGTTATAGGGCTTAGTTCCAAGCTAGCAGAGGTAGCTACTATATTAGATTAATCTATTACTAACGCCCTTAATAAGCCTATTCTTCATAATATTAAAGATACACTACTTATAGCTTCTAGTATTCATAATATATAGCACTTCGTGCTTTTCGCGCTTATAGAGGCTAATTTTTTAAAGCATTAGGATAAGCTCTAAGACTAATTTAAAGAGTAGGATAGTAAGTTTAAGCCTAGTAATCCTAACTAGATTTACCCTTACTTACCTTACTCCTAGTAATCATTACATACCTTAATTTAACATACCTACTATAGCGCTATAAATAGGCTATATTTACCATAGACCTTAACCGAAATTTTAGAATATTAAGTATATCTTATATAGAGGAATCCTATAGCCACTTAAAAGTATCTTATAGGCTATGATTTATTAATTTATACATCCTTTATAAACACATCTAGTAGCTTATTTAAAGCCACTACGCTGCCTTTTCCACGAAATTTAAGAAGTAACTTAAGAGCTACTAAATTAATTAGGATAACTACCTAATTACTTACCCTTTAGCCTATAAATTAGGCTAGTTTCTAATAAATTAAGTTATCTAGTAATATTAGAAGGCAAAGGATAAAAAAGAAAGCAAAGCGCCTAGGACCTTATATAGTTATAAGTTTATAGTATAGCTTAGAATCCCTTATAGCCATATAATTACTACTATATTAGAGAGCAGTAGTAAGCTTCTTATAACTTACTTTAACTATTACTAGTGGCTAAAGCTAATTATAGATAAATAAGAGGCTTAAATTACTACTATAATTAAGCCTAACCCTAATAATATAAGTAAGCAATAGTAGGCTTATAATAGCCCTACTATATTATAAGGTAATGTTTTAAGTATAGGTAGAATTTATAATGCTTTAGAATAGTTCTATATACTAGCTAGGGCAAGGGACTAAATAGTTATTAAGCTTGCTATATCATAGGTATCACAGGCATTATAGGCATTATAATCACAAGCATTAACAGCTTCAGGCCGTGGTAGCAAAGGTAGGGGCAGGGCCACATTATTATCATTAGCTTCAGGCCGCGGCGGAATTACACGCTATAGCCATAGCACGCAGTGTAACACGCTTACTAGCATTACTACGTAAGTTAACGCTCTTTTTAACGCTATCATAAGCTTATAATAAGCTACTATAATAGCGTTTTTATTATTATAATTATAGGTAATACAAAATCCCTTATTATAGTTAGTAAAAGAAGACTATACCTCTATAACGCCTATATTTACACTAACACTAAGTTAATTTTTCCCTAATAATCCCCTAGAGAAGAAGCCTAGCTAAACATAATTTATTCACTATAATCCGCTAGTAAGGCACTTATAATAGCTTTAATAATAAACACTTATTATTAGTATTATAATTAAATTAATAGTGCTATAAAGATTAATAGACGCAAGCTACACTAAAAACGGGTAGGTGGACCGTCCATCCTGATTAGGACTAACGGCATATGCGTGTTTAATTTTTGACATATGCGTGTTTAGATGTCCTGTGGGCGGCGTTATCAAGCAGCGGGCCGGCCTAATTAGGTATGGTGGAATGGGTCACAATTTTACATGTACATGTATGTATGTTGATAAAGAGTACGTAAACGCGCAGCAACGGATTTTTGAACGCGTAGCAGCAACTAAGCCCAAAACGGATGAGGTACCTCCGCACGCGTTTTTACGTAGGAAGGTACCTCCCTGATTTTGCGCACACTTAGTAACGCGCACTACGCTTTTCTTGCAAATTCCTCCCGCGTATAATTAATATTATTATTAGGTAGCTTCTTTCTGCTATTAGTATAGCTTCGCAAACTATTATAACACATTACATTAAGCTAATATCTGGAATTAAAGGGGAGTATTTATAATTTAATAATGCTCTTACTATAATCTAGTATTATTAAAGTCTTAAGGGTTTTGTTTGCGTTAAGGGAGGTATAAATTATAACCCTTATATAGGTATTACGAATTATATAACGCTTTAATACCACTAGAGCGGCTCTTTTTGCAAGTATTCTAATAAGTAGTATAAATATAATACCTTATTATACAAATCCAACTACTAATTTAAAGCCCGAATTTAATATAATAAGCGCGAGAACATCTACGATCTTAAAGTTATACATTCCTCTTATAATTATAATTAATTAGATTTTATGCTTAGTTTAAGTATATTATAGCTACAAAGCTAGAAGGACTTTAGCTTAAAGAGGCTCCTTTTTATTATTAAAATAAAGAGTAATAGAATATAACTAATAGTAAGGTAAATTACTAGATAGATATATATAGAGCATCCTAAAGTCCTAATTAATACTCTAGATATGTTTTTCTTCTAATAAAAGCTTTACCTAGGCATATATTACGCTAGAACATTAATATAAGCCTTTATAGAGTTATTAGGTATAGATAACCGCATTTTTTACTATATAATTAATTAAAATAACATAGGAAAGATTTACTAGGTATTTTAGACTTATTATTTATGCATTAAGAATTAGAAGAAAAACCCTAAGGTATTACTAATAGATAATATATATAAGGTTAATTACTTTAATATACCTCTAATATAAGTTATAGGTATCTTATTACTATATACGAATTTTAGTATTATATTTAGGCTTATAGCTTATAAAGATACTAAATCCTATATATGGTTTCTTATAGAATTAAAAAAGGCATAGGAAAAAGCTATAATTTACTAACCTAAAGTTATTATTATAGACTTTAAAGTAGCTCTTAAGCTATCTTTACAAAATATCTTCCTAGAAACATAGTAGTAAATCTATATATAGTATATCCTAAAGAATATTATTCTTAATATAAAGAAGAAGTAGATTAGAAGTCTTAAGGGATACGAGATTATTAAAGGTAAGTAAGTAAAAAATACACGCAAAAAGGCACATAAAGAAGAGCACTATATTAATAGTAATAATAAGATTAAATATAGTTCTTCTTTATAGGTAAATACTATAGAAAATAAATAAGCTAGGGTATTAGCTATATAGGCATTAAAGTTAACGCCTTCCTCTAGTATTTCTTACATAGCTAACGGAATTTATAATGCCTAGCTTATAGTAATATAAGCTCTAACTAAAGCTAATTTCTTTATAAATTAGGAGAAACTTTATAAGAAGTTTTCTAACTAGTAAGGCTAGTACTTTCTATATTTTTTTATATATAGTGCTTCTATACTAATAAGAATATCTAGCTATTATTATATACCTTTAAGAGACCTACCTTCTATAGTAAGACTAATTTATAGACTTTACTATTAAAATATACCTTAAATTTAGCCTTAAAGTTACCTTATAAGTTAAGAGCTTATATTATAAGCTTAAGTAGTAAATAAGGTATTTGTTTATTAACCTATTAGTTTTCTATATAGTAATTTAGGAGATAACTATAGAATATAAGTAGTATTTCTTTATATAATTTAATATTAAGTTCTCCTATTATCTAGTAGCTTAGGATAAATATAAAGTAATTTATAACCTTATGCTATAAATTAGGCGTTAATTAATATAGCTTATTATTAAGTAGGTTAAAATTACGCTTAGTGCTATTAAAGAAAGGGCTTAAATATAGTATATAATAAAGCTGTTGCGACAACCGGGTCAACATCGGGTTGACCACTAGGAAAGTGGAGCACGTGCGGCAGCTCCGCACTGTGATTAGCTACACCCGTACGCGAGGCACCTACGTGACTTGCGTCCCCCTTTTCTTATGACCACATAACGCTGTAAATAGCTTTAATCCTTAGACCTTATTATATTATTAAACCTAACCCTACGTTACACTAGTGCATACTAATCCCTTAGTGTAACTAATACTAATTAGTGGTTGAAAAACCATAGATAAGCTAGGAACTACTTAAGAAGAAGCCTTCCTTTAGCTACCTAAGGAAGTGTGCTAAAGAAAGATAGACTCTAGATACTAGATATTAGGCTTCCTAGGGATTTAACTTTTTCTATCAGCGAGTCTCTAACTATTAATAGAAGAATTAATCCTATTATCTATCACGAGAAAACTAATTAACTAACCAAGAGTTTATAGCCACATATAACTTCTTAAACTAAAGATTAAAAACCCCTTAACCTTACTAGTTAAAAATCCCTTAGCCTTACTAGCTAAAGACTATTAATAATAGCACCCCTAAGTAATAAATAAGCTTTATTATAAACTACTAAAGGAAAGCAGCTTACCTAGTTAAGACCTAATAAGGTAAGCTTACCTTTATAACTTTAAAAACATACCTTAGTTATTACCACTAACTAGGAGAGCTTAAGAGAACTAGATCCTTAGACTACTAAGGAATAGGAGCTTAATAACTATCTTGCTTAGATAATTAATATCTATGAGAGCGGTTAATATAAAGATCTTGCCCTTTAGGAGATCTTCTGTAATAACCTTAATAGCTAGACAAAAGAAACACTTAATTAAGCTTCATAACCTTTAGTACATAAATTACAAGACTACCTACGCGAGAATAGCGTCTATATTATTCAAAATCAAAGCAGTAAGATCATTAAATCGTTAATTTAAGTCCTTAAAGAAGAAATAATATCACAGTAGCCTAAAAACAAAATCGTAAAGCAAATCACTATAGGCAAATTCCTCTCTTTAAATAATCCTGCCCTTAAAAGCCCTCTAATCACAAGCCCTTTAATTCACACTACCCCTATCTATTACCCTTTAGTATATAATCCTCCTATATACAATCCCCTAATTAATAACCCTCATAATCCTATTTCAAACAACCCTCTAGCTACACAACCACCTCTAGGAAGAAACACACCTAAACCCCTGATAAATCTGACAATTCCGCTAATTATCCCGGAATAACCAATGTAACAGATAACCCTAGCTATGTAAACAGTGACAATCCTATCTGAAAATCAAATCGTAAGAAAGATCTTAGAACTTATAAAAAGCTATAAGAATAATAACCATTATAGTAGGAAGATATATAACTTCCTTATGCTAAAAGTTAACTTATTCTAGAACAAATATAATAGACTAAATCTCCTATAGGAATACATATATAAGGCCCTTCCTATTATACTTTCAGGTAATGCTAAGTAGTATTACCTTGATTATCTAGCAAATAAAGGCTTCACATACAAATAAATAGTTAATGATATTTATTAATAATTTAAAATAGAAAGTAATTAATAGTTCTATTGCTAAGAATAGAACAGTATAATGCTTAGGAATATCATTACTACTAATCTAGACAAATCTAAACTAGATTATCTTAAGATTTTACTTATAACCCTTAAACGTATTTATAAAGGACTCTTTCCCCTATTAATAGTTAATATAAAACTCTATTATTAGACCCTAAGTATAATTTCTAGTGTTCCAGAGTGTAAGTAAGCTAAATATAATTATTCACCTAGCTTTAAAGGACTTGCTAAAGACCTCTATAAATTAATCTCTATTACTAAAGCTAATAAATCAGCTACCTAATTTAACTAAAGCACTATTAGTACTACTAATACTAATAAATCAGAGGTAATATTCACAGACTACTATTATAACTAACTATACAATTAATAAGGTTAAGACAGAGGCTATAGTTACTATAACTAAGGCTATAACTACAGTAAATACTACATCTATAACAAGAACAGATGCTAGTTAACAAACCATCTAGAAAAAGACTAGAAAGAGGCAAAAGAGCGCTAGTAGAAGAACAAGAGATACTAATCGCTACTAATAGAGAAAAAGTATTAGGCATTCCTTATAGCCTACGAAGGCTAAGCATCTAAAGAAGCTAATAACCTCGCTAATAAAGCGTAGGAATTAGCCAAAACCTTCGTCAAGTCTAATAATAATAAAGATAAGGATAATAATGCTAAAGAGACTTTCACATTAAAGTTTAACTAGCTAAGTATTACATAATTCTTTACATTAGGATTTTAACTAGTTAACAACAACGTTATTAATATCCTAAGAGATAAATCATTTAAGCACACATACCTTAAGTATAATCCCTTTAATAATATAAAAACCTCTTATATTTTAGAGAAACATTACTCTAAAGAAGTTTTTTAAGGGATAATGCCTAATATAGGAGCCTTAGGCATCTTAACAGCTAGAATTAGATAAGTATAAGCCTTACTAAGATTAATGCTATTACTAAAGATTAAACTAACTCCGGAAAAGATAATCAAATTTAGTGCTAGGAGCGCGATTACAAAAGGAGTAGTTAACATACTAACAAAACTAGGCAATATCTCTTTCTATATAATTAACACATATACGCCTTTCTTATTCTCTTTAGATAATATAGATAGGTTACGCGTTAAGGTAAATAACCTCGCAAACGTATTAATCTAAGATAATAAGATAGTTCCTATTATTACGAAATAGGGATATCTTTAGTAGACTCTAGAAGCTAGAGAAACAGTAGCTTTTCACTTATTAGAAACAGAACTCCGTTAACTATATTAATAATTCAGTCACCTATTAGTTAAACAGCTTATAAAGATACTAAACCAAGCTAGACATAACATTAAAGCAAAGGCTATTAAATAATTAACTAAAATTTGCTACTATTACTAAATAAACGGAAAGGCTCTAGGTAAATTCAAGTTTATAATTAAAGATAACTATAAGTTTAACTATAAGATCATAGTTAATATCATTTAAATTAATAGATAACTTATTCTTTATATTATTGATTTTATAACCTTGTTTTAAGTAGCCTAATTCCTTAATCTAAATAAGCAGAAGGCACGTAACATTTAGAACACCTTATATAAATACTAGATTAACACCTACCTTAGTCCTCTAGAATAGATTATCTATAATACTAGAAAGAACTTTACATTAGTAAAATTTAAGCATTATATATAATTACTATTAATTAAGATTAATAAAGTTCTAGTTAAGGCCCATAATAGCATTAGAAAAGTCAAACGCTATTACAAACTATTATAGCAAGCCTATATAATCATTATAGACTCTATAGGTTAAGATCTCATGCCTAAGCAATAACTTTAGATAGCTATAAAAGCTATAAATAACTTAGCAGGCCCTAATAGTCTTATTCCTATAATTCTTATCTTTAGTGCATATTTACAAATAACTAATAAGTTACCGCTAAGTGTATTTATTATTTAATAAGCTAAAGTAATTCACAAAGCCACTAATAAGGTCTAACAACTCCTAGCAAAGCAACAAGTTTATAATGCTCTAAGAACCCAAAATAGCCTAGATACACTACTAATACACTAACTTCTATTATAGTTAGATATACGCGTATAGAGAGAGAAAGATAGATAGTATAGCCCCTATAAGCTTCTTACCACTAATAAAGAAACCTATACCCTTTAAATACCCTATAGACTAATAAGATTCTAATTAATAGTTATTAAACCATACTATTATAACCTATACTATACTAAAGAACTTTATAAGTTAACACCTAGAGATAAAGACTAAGCTATAGATATAAATAAGACCCTAATAATTAAAGAGATTATCCCTAAAGCTTTAGAAATAAATAAGAAATCACTATAGCCTAAGAGAAAGCATGGAAGACTATAAAAGAAGCTTATAGTTTAATTTAACCTTATAGGAACTAAATACATAGTAACTATATACTTAGTAAATAAAGACTAAGAGAAAGCATTAATAAAGGAACTTATAGCTAATAGTAAGTTAAGTGTAGTATTTATTATAGCAAAGGAAGAAGCTAATTAGGATCTAGCCCTTTAGTTATATTAAGAAGGAAAGATCACAACCTTAGGTAAGCCCTTTAAGCTATTAAATCAGATTAAGATTAATACTTTACAAGCCCGTAATATATTCAGATTCACGCTATTCGATCCTGCTAAACATAGTAACAAGAGACTCTTCAAATCTTATATAGTAAGAGAAATTAAAGGCAAAGGAACAGCTACGCCATATAAAAAGTTATAACTTGTGATTTAAGGGACGAATAATAAAGGGAAGGAATTCATCCTAACCCAATCCCTAATAATCTAAAGATCAAGCTAATAATTAATTGTCGCAATCACACCATCGCTTAGATCCAGAGGAATTATCCTATGGATTCAAGATATTATATAAGCTTACGTAGCTTATAAGATTGATTATCGCTATGTTACCTAAGTAGATAGTATATCTATTCCCTAAAGGAATTATTATAGAAGTTATTAAGCCTTTGTATAGAATCACAGAAGCTAGAACCTACTAGTTCGTAACCTACTTCCGTTACTATAAAGAGATGCTTAAGATAATAACTTTATCCTACAACCTATGCTTGCTAATTACGGAAGAGAATAATAATAACCTCTTTAGAGTAATTAGTATGTAGACCAATAATATACTAGGCCTTAGTAACTAGGATTTCTACGACCTTAAAGAGAAGGAACTGTAAAAGGTAAATTTCTTAGCAAAGCTAAAGCAGAAGCTATTAGCTAAGAATCCCCTTATCTTTAATGGTTATATCCTTACCTAGAACGCTAATAACTTAATAGAACTTTATTAAAAAGGCCAGAGCAAGAAGATCAGGCAGATTAACTTATAATTACTAACTATGAAATAAGATTACGTTGAATAATAAGCATAAGGAAGTTATATTATAACTGTCTATTAACCTAAAGCCCTTTACAATCTCTTAATTATAGCATAACATTAAGATCTAACTCCTAATAATATAACTTGATTAAACAAGCGACTTAACTAGCAGATCTAACATCAAGACTAAGGCCTATATTACATCCCTCTAGATCTTAAGAATGTAAAGTTATTTGTGTTTATAGATAAATCCCTTGCTAATAATAAAGATCTAAGTTCCTAGATAGGATACATAATTGTAATTAGCAATAAAGAGGCAAAAGATAACACATTTACCTTAAAAGGTAACATTATTACGTACAGCTTAATAAAGAGCAAGCGTGTAACCTGTAGCGCCCTTACTTCTAAACTATACTTAATAGTATAAGGCGCTAATATAGCCTATGTAATTACCATAACCCTTAATATAATTACGGACTGATTAAAGATTAACCGCATCCCTATGATTATTTATATAGACTCCTTTTTATTATATAAGTGTCTTATAAAGCTAGGTTCTATAAAGGAGAAACGCCTTATAATTAATATTATAGCACTTTAGTAATCATATAAGCAATAAGAGATTTACGAAGTATAATAGATTAATGGCAATAATAACCTTACTAACGCGATAACAAAGGCATCTCCGAATAAGAGCCTCAAGACCTTTATTAACTTAAACAAAGCCATAATTCAAGTTAAAGGCTAGGTAAAGAGACCAGAGACCGGATAAGATCAACAAGAACCCGATCCGACCATACCCGAGCCAATAAGAAGCCCTTATTTCATTTCCCGTATCCACTTGTATTCATTTCGAATGATCCTAATTTTTATTGCGTTTTTCAAGCTTTCGGAAGCTCCTAATTAAGCCTGCTTTCTAATCCGCGGATTAAGCGATTTTTCTTTGCATTATATTGTTAACTAATAGGGAGTCCGAATTTAACATCAGACTCACTTATCCTTACATAGGATCATTTTATTTATATACTTACTAATTCCCTCTTTTAGTACTAGACTTATCCTGCCTTACTTTCTTCCTAAAAAGAGAAGTTACTAGTGTTACGATAACTAGGTTAACATTAGGTTAACCACTAGGAAAGTGGAGCATGTGTAGCAGCTCCGTACTGTAATTAGCCACACCTGTACGCAAGGCACACACGTAACTCGCGTCCCCCTTTTCTTATGGCCACATAACGCTGTAGATAGCTTCAATCCTTAGACCTTATTATATCATTGAACCTGACCCTACGTTGCACTAGTGCATACCAATCCCTTGGTGTAACTAACAAAAGCTATATATAAGGTATTTCTCTATATAATTTAGCCTCCCTTACTCTTATATAATTATTAATAGAATTAATAGTAGGAAGCTTCTTATAATAAATAATATTTACCCTTACTAGTAGCTTAAGGCTATAATAGTATATTTAATATATTTTTAGTAAGCTATTACTAATAATATTATAGCCTAAAGAAGAAAAAATACTATTAGCCTATTATAAGCCTAACCTTAATATTATATAACCTTAAATTTAAAGATCTAATAAAGTAAAGCTTATACTACTAGATATAGCTTTAAGCAGGAGAATCCTTAGTATTAATAAGAGGGAGGGTAATATAATTATATTACTTATTTATTAGGTTAAAGCTTATAAAGTAAGTATATTATTAGTTATATTAACTATAAGCTATAGTAAGGCTAAGTAAGCAAAACCTTAGGAATTAAGTAATAATATTAGAGATAAATACTTTTAAGAGCTTTAAGTAGCTCTCTTAAGGATTATAGGTACTATTAAAGCTCTTTAGGCCTTATAAAACGCTATATAAGCTATCTTAGTATAGTAAAGCAGCTCTTTATATTACTAAATACCTTATATTCTAGCGCCTTAGTAAGCACTATTCTCTTAAGTAGCTTAAAATAGTATATTACCTTATCTAATACTATAGTTAATATAATAGGTACCTTATTTTATATATAATTCTAGTAAGAGACTAAGTCCCTTAGTATTTTAAAGTAGTTAATATACTAGGTTAAGCTAGCTTACTATATAGTATTAACTAGCGCTACGCAGGCTATAATAGATAATTTTAGTATTATTAATAAACGCGTAGTCTATAGAGTTCTAAGTGTACGCGAAATTAGGGAGGTACTTTCTTACGTAAAAACGCGTGCGGAGGTACCTCATCCGTTTTGGGCTTAGTTGCTGCTGCGCGTTCAAAAATCCGTTGCTGCGCGTTTACGTACTCGTTGATAAATGCCAATTGGCTTGAATTCCCTGAATGGTTTTAAAACATCTGGCGCTATGCCCAATTCGGGGCGGCCCGTTGCCTGATAACGTTGCCCACACCCTGCTACATAGCTATCTTAGTGTTAGGAAGAGCTCCCTGAAGCATTGGATGTGTAGGCGAGGGGCGCGCATTAACTAGGATAAGACATTAGTAAAAACGAATATATTAGAAGTACCTCCGTAGACTAGTTATTACTATAGCGCACTATATACCCTTTAGGTATAAAAGTTAGCTACTATCTATACCTCTAATTAATCAAATTAAACACTTTTTATTATTTATTTACACCCCTACCTAATAGTTATAAGCCTAGGTGGTTTCTATTACTAAATTTATTATTATCTTTAAAGTATTAAGCTCTATTAGATTAATTAAATTAACGCTTACTAATATTATAAGATAAACGCCCTTATTATATTAATTAATAGTTAATTAATATATCCTATACTTCCCTTATATAGTGTATTCCCCTTTAATATATCTAAAGAAACTCTAAATATAGTATTATTATTAAAGAAAGACTAGATTAAGTAGTTTATATAGATTAAGAATTATATAGAATCCTATAGGGTCTAGGAGTATATTAACCTAAATAAGGTTAAATTACTTAAAAAACCTATAATACTTATATACCTATAAAGGGGTTAGAGACTAGAGATTATAGAGAATAACCCTAATACTCTTAAGAATTAGAAGCTAGTATATAAAGATATAAAGGATTACTTTAATTTTAAATATAAGGAGCTTTAATTTAAGCTTATAAAGTATTATAATCTAGCTAAATAAATACTAAAGATTAGGGAATATATTTATAAGACCCTTTTAAAGAATATTTAAGATTCCCTTAACTTTAATACTAAGGTTAAGGAGAAGGAGTCTATCTAATATTATATCTAAAGAATACTCTTACTTCTTTATAAGTAGTATAAGCTAAATACAAAGAAAATACTAATCCTTATAGAAAACCATTTAAACAATTATTTATAAGCTAAAGGTACCTACGATTAGTATAAGTGGGCTATAATAATTAAAGTACTTTAGAGAAATTATCTAGACCTTAGAACCTAATAGACTAAAGAGATAATACTATATAAGTTTATTATGCCTTTTTAAAGTAAATATAAGTTATTTTAGAAGAAGTGGAATAACTTGCTTAATAAAGGGATAAAAACAAGCTTAATTAAAGCTATTACTAAGTTTAAAAGGGACTATAAGGCCTTGCTAAAGGAACCAAAGACTGCTAATGCTCTTATAAGTAATAGATTAAATAATTTAATAAAGCTAGAGAGGCTTAAGTGCCTTAGATATACGAATTATAATATAAAGAATACCTTAAAGTAGTGGGAATCCTGTAATTTATTTAAGGCTCTCTATAAGCTAGAAGCTACTCTAAAGAACTAGGAAGTTAGGAAAAACTCTAAAGAGAATATTAAGAAGTATCTTAAGGCTAACCTATAGGAGAAATTAAAGGCTATAAATTAGAAGCTAGAGAAGAAAGGTAATAAGATTATTATGCCTTTATAAAACCCTATAAATAACTTAGTAGCTATTACTCTAGGTGAAAAGTTAGCTAATATATTATTATTTATATGCTTTAAGCGTGTGGAATTATTAAAGGAAAGCGTGAATTTATTAAACACTAGGAATAACTTAGAATTAAGAAGGAATATAGTTCTCTATAACTCTAGAGTAAACATTTATATCTTTAATAATATCTAATGGTTTAAATAATCTAAATTTAATAAGGATATAGTAATAGAGGTTAAGGCTAGCGGTATAATCTATATAGCTTTAGGTTAAGGGCCTGTAAGCATATCTATTATAGATTCTATATTGCAAAGAGTAAGAACTATTATATTAGAGATAGCTTTGTTTATTCCTAAATTCCACGTTAATCTAGTATTAGCAATGATTATAATAAAAGCAGGCATCTTTTGGAATTAAAAGAAGGGATTTCTTTACAAAGGAAATTAGCCTATGGCTAGGGTATATAATATCAATGAGCTTCATGTGCTTTTAAGGCTATTAGAAGACCTAAAAGAGGCTAACGCTATATTAAGCAAAGCTCCTAGGCCACCTATAAGAGAAGATATAGATCTCTAGTATTATAGAAGTAGTTATCTAGGCAAAAGGGCTTTTATAGAACTTATAAACATAACTTTAGGCATTAAATTAATAGGACCTAAGCTTATAGAGTATAAGATCTATGCTATAGGCAAAGCTAAGCGCTAGAGATCATAGGTTACACCTAAAGGACTTCCTTAAGGACTAGGTTATAGGCTTTTAGTTAATCTAGAGTACTATGACTCTCCTTGTTAGAATAGCGATAGGTATTAGTGTGTTTTTTACATACCTTATAACCTTAATGTAATTCTTCTACTTATTTAAATCGAAGGATAGGATTCGTAATAGCTTCTATATAATAGCAGCGTTCCTAAGCACTTAATTTAGGGTTTAGCTACGATTTTTATATAGTGATATTAAAAAGGCCCTCTTTATGGAGAATATAAAGGATAAGATAGCCCTCACGGGCATTATGGTCTATAATTTAGCTCCCTTAACACCTAGTTAGAATAGTAAGGTAAAGAGATCTAGGGGTGTGGTTAAGCAGAAGGCCTGTATGTTAAGTCTAGAGGCTAGATTCCTATTAGAACTTAATAATAAGATCTTTAACACAGCGGTTTACCTATTAAATTAAATACCTTTTAAGCATTACAGGAAATGGATTATACTATATGAACTTTAGTGGAATTAGGCTAGGAAAACCATCCCTACCTATTCGTAGATATTAGAGACCTAAAAGCCCTTAATTTTATACCTCTAAGCTTATGGATATAAAGCGTTTCCTATGATAATAAAAGCCCTAGAGTATATTAAATTAAATAACTTAATCCCTTAGTTAGAGTAGAAAGCTTATATTAGATACCTTGTAGGTTATAAGGGTAAATCTTAGTATATTATCTAGGTTCTAACCCTTTGTAATTATAAGGTTATTATATTAGCGTGTGTATGGTTTAATAAGGCTTTATTCTTTAAATTAGAAGAAGAGATTAAATTAGCCTAGATAGAGAAGATATTAATGATTACGCTACTTAAAGAGCTTAAAGCTAAAGACCTTAATAAAGAAATTAGTTAAGACCTTATAGGAATAGACCTAGAAGAGGAGAATTATAACTTTTAGCCCTTAGTTATAGAGCAAGAAAATAATTAGTTTAAAGTAAAAACATTACCTTATATATTAGGGTAAGAAAGCGGCTATATTAGTGCTCTTTTAACCCCTCCTAACTCTTCTTATAAGGCACTAGTTACTATAGAGAATATAGAGCTTTAGGTATAAGGTAATAATATGCTATTTTATAAGATTAATGAATTTATAAGTAATATAATAGCTAAATACGCGGAGACTACCGCGGAGACTAGTGAAATTACTGCTAAGAGTAGTAAGACTATGGAGAATCACAGTCCCTATAATAATAGTATTAATCTAAATAATATTATAACTAGAAAATATTAATAAAAGGATTTAAGGAAAGCTAGGTAAGTATAGTTTTCTTCTGCTTTCTCTATAGTGCTCTAAGGAACTTAGCATAATTTATATATTAAAGATATACCTTTAGAACCTACCTATTATTACTAGGTAATAGTATTACTATATTATAACTACTAGAGGGAAGCGATTATAAAGGAGCTTTTAAAGCTTCTATTCTTAAACTACTAGGAGGATATACCTAAGGAAATAATTAATCCTAATAAGCATAAGGAAATTATTAACCTTAGCTAGGTTTTTAAATATAAAACTAATAAAAAGGGCATAGTTATAGAGTTTAAGGCTTAAATAGTAGTATAAGGTAATTAATAACTAAAGGATAACCTTAATAACTATACTATAATACTTACTTCTTAATCTCTATAAATGCTACTTGTAGTTTATTATACTAATAATCTTAATACTTAATAATATAATGTTCGGAATACCTTCCTATACATAGAACTTAAAGAACCTGTCTTCTATAAGCCCCTAGAGGGTATAAACACAAAAGGTTATCTCTAGAAGATAATTAGAGCACTATATAGGCTACAGGAAGCTCCCTAATAATGGTTTCTTTATTTAATAAGATTCCTTTTAGAGCTTAGCTTTATCTAAGGGAAAGAAGACTTATGTATCTTTATAAAGGATAATTTTATTCTGTTTTTCTATGTAGATAATATTATAGTGCTTTACCTTAATGGATCTAAAGCAGAATTCAAAGAATTATATAAGTAATTAATAAATAGCCTAGATATTAAGGACTAAGGCGAATTAAAGTGGTTCCTAGGCATTAAAATTATTAGAAACCGCGAAACCAAAGAGATATAGTTATTATAGGAATTATATATTTAAAAGGGTATATATATAGAATAACCTTCGCATAAACTTCCGCACCGCTCTAAAGGTCCGGAATCGCCTCTAAAATACAAACCACATCAATATTTGAATTCCTCGCCTTTGTTTACCCCCCCCTATAATGTTACATTACAATAGAGCTAGTGGCAGGAGTGTAGATGTGCTAATAGTAATTAACTTAGGAGAAAGGGGGCTAGCATAGAGCTGCCACTACCTAAATATAGGAATAGGATAGTTTAACGTTTAGAGCGGTGAGAATAACCCTACGACGGACTAGAACTAATTTAAATATCTAGATAATACAAAATACTATAATAAAATTATAAGCCTTATCCCTAGTAATAAAGTTACTTAGGTGTAGTGTATTACTAAAGCTATTACTAGATAGGTAGTGGACCGCGCCTAAGCTGAAGTAAAGGCAATAAACTATAATAATAGTAATATTTATACTACTAAAGAAGCCCTTAAATAAGCCCTTAAAGAGGCTATTAAAGAAGGAGCTAAAGGAAGTAATACTCTAACCTAGGTAAGCATTACTACTAGCCTAGCCCCTAAATAAATAAATAACTTACCTCCCCCCCTCTAGATCCCTAGTAAATAGGACTAAGAGGTACTTATTAAAGGGAATACTATCTAGGAATCGCTCTAGTCTAGGGGCGCGGAAGACATGGTAATAGTAGTAAACAGAACTATAGGCTAGACTATAGTAGTAGTAGCTAGAAGACTCCCTAGTAAGGATATAATTATTACCTTTAAAGGAAATGCTACCTAATATAGAGAAGACTAAAAATGGATTACTAAAGCATTTAGGCTAGAGGTAACCCTTCACTATTATATACTTAGCGTTATTATTAAAGGATTCCTAACTAAATATACCTCTCTTAAGAACCTAGTAATAGAAATCGGAAAGGCTAATAAGGTAAATATAGTGAAAGTGATAGTAAGATAACCCTAGGGCAAAGGCGCCTAAAGAACTACTCTAATACTAGGCCTAGCTAAAGTAGAAGATACTAATAAGATATGCTAAGATAGTATAGTCTTTAAAGCAAAGCTTTTCTGAACTAAACTATATAATAAGACCTTATAACCCTGATAGTACTATAATTGCTTCTAAACTAGCTACATAGCTAAGTTCTATAAGGTAACACTAAGGTATAGTAGGTGTAGAGCTAGCTGTTATAAGGATAGAGAGTTCTCCTGCCTAGTAAAAGATAGATAAGTAAAAGAGAACTATATCCTATGCTCTAGACTATACCTAGCCTAGTTAAGGGACTATCCTATTCTAAAAGAGAAGTAAAATACTACTAAAGTAAGATATCTTAAATAGCCCTCCCGCTTTACTACCTACTCCCTAAGTAAAGGCTTAACTATACCCTATAAGAGACCTAGTATAGCAGTAGAACCTATTATTATAGTAAGTAAAAAGAGAGAATGCCCTATAAATACAGAATAAAGCGCTAAATAACTAAGATTAGGAAGCATTAGATAGTACATAGAGTAACTTAGAGCTAGAATAAAGCTAGCATAAGATAGTAGTAACTAATAACCCCCCTGATTAATATAATAATGTTATAAGTCCTTTTCTAGAATATAAATAAGAAGAATAAACTAGTACATATAGCGCTCTGTTACTAGACTAATATAGACGTGATTATAATCTAAGAATAGGAACACATAAGAAACCCGTGGCCCCTAGTACTAGGCCTTGCCTAGTTCTAACTTATGTATTATAATAAATATAACATAGTATATATAAATAAGAAATATAGAGTAGGGTTATGGTTAGCCTAGGGAGGGACTAACTAGTTACTAGTAAAGCTATAAGGAGTTAATATTTACTCCCTTTACTTAGAGGGATATAGTAATAACTAGAACACCCTTATTTACATAATTAACCTAGAGAAGCCCTATAACTAAAGTGTATTTGTAGGTGACTTTAACTAAAAGCACCCCCTCTAGGATAAGCTAGATAGGAAAACTAATAGAGCGGATAAACTACTAGAGTTTATAGACTAGTAGAGGCTTAGACTTATTATACCCTAGGGTAAGCTTATAAGATAACATAAAGATAATAAAGATAGCACTATTAATCTAGCATAGGCTACGCTAGACATTAGAGTCTACTATAAAGGCACTAAAGATATCCCTAGATCTAACTATATCCTATAACTAATTAGCATCTTTAATAAATGGTAGGAAGCTATCTCCTAGGTCCTTAGATATATATAGGGAGCTATAAACTAACTATATATAAAGGCAGAGGCCGCGATTAGACTCTAGCCTAAGAACGCGCTAGACCTATGTAATAAAGAGGGAATAAATAACTACGTAATATAGCTTATTATAAGCCTATAATAGATTATGGATAAGGTAGTCCTAAAGAAGGCCTAGGGACTCCCTAGCCTAAAGGTATAGTAGTTAAGGAAAGCCTAAGAGTTAGTTAGTAAAGCGAGGTAAGCTAAGAGATAATGGAAATGCCAGAGGACTGACGTAAACTAGTAAGCCTATACTAAGGCGGATAAGGACTAAGAACGCGTTATAAGGGAAGAGAAAAGAAACGTATAGAGGGATGTATTATAAAAGGCTAATATATAGGAAAAAGACAGAGGGGTCTAGAGGCTTAAGAGCAGAGCATCACATTACATTACATTACATTGTGTAATGTTTGTAATGTAATGTAATTATTACACATTACATTACATTACACATTACATTACATTACATTACACCCCCCTTTCACACATTACATTACATTACACCCCCCTTTCACACATTACATTACATTACATGTAATTATTTGTAATTAAATGTAATTATTTTTTATTTTTTAATATTTAGGTAAAGTAATTAGAAATTAATAGTAAGAAATAACTTAAATAATTAGAAAAGTATATATTAGGTTTCTTAAAATATAGATTAAGGTTAAATTACTATACTAATCTTAATTATAACTTATAAAACTAATAAAACTTACTTTTTAAGCTTATTTCTTAGAAAAATATTAAAAACTTACTTTTAAGTATACTTATTTTAATAGAAAATCATATATATTTAAGTAAATAAGCTATAAAGAAGTACTATAATTTATAAGGCTTACTTTAAACTTACTTTTAAGTATACTTTCTTTTTAATAAAAAATCATATACATCTAAGCAAATAAGCTATTAAGAAGTTAATACTATAATTAGTTAGACCCACTTTAGACCCACTTTTAAGTATACTATCTTTCTAAGAGAAAATTATAAATATCTAAGCAAATAAGCTATTAAGAAGTTAATATTATAATTAGTAGGACCCACTTTAGATCCACTTTTATATATACTTCTTTTTAATAAAAAATCATATATATCTAAGTAAATAAGCTATAAAGAAGTTAATACTATTATTAGTAAGGCCCACTTTAGACCCACTTTTATATTTACTTTCTTTTTAATAGAAAAATTATATATATCTAAGTAAATAAGCTATTAAGAAGTTAGTACTATAATTAGTAAGACCCACTTTAGACCCACTTTTATATATACTTTCTTTTTAATAAAAAAATTATATATATCTAAGTAAATAAGCTATTAAGAAGTTAGTACTATAATTAGTAAGACTTACTTTAGACCTACTTTTAAGTATACCTTCTTTTTAAGAGAAAATTATAAATATCTAAGTAAATAAGCTATTAAGAAGTTAATACTATAATTAGTAAGACTTACTTTTATATATACCTCCTTTTTAAGAGAAAATCATAAATATCTAAGCAAATAAGCTATAAATAAGCTATAAATAAGTTATACTATTTAGTAATACTTACTTTTAAACTTACTTTAGAAAATACCTCTCTTTTAAAAGAAAATTATATATAACTAAGTAAATAAGCTATAAATAAGCTAATTATATTATAAATAAACCTTATTTTTATACTTAATTTTAATTTATACCTTAAATATACTATATTATTATTTTATAGATTTAAATTCTTATAAACCTAGATAACTTATAAGCTTTTTAATTACCTTTACTAAAAAGAAATAAACTTTTATTTTTTATAAGTATAATATTTATTTATTAATTCTAAAAAATTAGATTTTATATCCTATCTTAAATTAATTAACTTTAAATAATATAGGCTTCTTAAAGATTTCTTTATTAGTCCTTAATATAATTATTTAGACTTATAATATATTATTTTATATTAAATTTAAAAGTATATATAGGGTATTATTTAGTAAAATAAACACTTAGGTTAAATAATACAATATTAAATCTTAGAAATTAGATTTATTAGTATTTCAAGATCTTATAATATAGAAAAAAACTCAAGGATTTCTATTTTTCTCTTAAACCTATATAATATACCCTATACCCTAATATATAACTAATAATCTAAAACTAAGGAAACTTAAATAATTTATAGTAAATAAACTAAAATAGTAATTAAATTAACGCTAATATTAACTTAATAAAGAAAAATCTATATAATATTATAAGATCTTAATATACCCCACTTTTATTTTCCCCTAACATTACATTACACATTACATCCAAACCCCAAATATTACATTAGACTACATTACATTCCATGCTCTGCTTAAGAGATAGGCCTAGCTTCGAAGCTAGGCCCCCCTGGAGCTCCCTAGACTCCCTAAGCTAAAAAGAAGCGAAAACAACCTTAACCTAGCCACTACATATAATAATAAGGCTAGCGTACTAGCATAAAGATTCTTCCCTAAGCTAATAGCAGACCTCTTGCATATACTAGACCTCTCCTTCCTAGAGCTAGAAAACACACTATTACTAGATAAAGAATAATTTAGGTAAGAGGAGATTAATAATATCCTAGTAAATATAGCTAGTTAGAAGGCACTAGGGGATAATAAACTCCTAGTAGGCCTTATTAAAGCCTGTGATAACCTAGCTAAAGATGCTATAGCTAGGCTCCTAAATATAGTTTTAGAAATAGGATACTTCCTAGCCTGCTTCTAAACTATAAGGGTAGTAGTAATTAGGAAACCTAGTAAAACTACTAAGGAAATAAGGAGAGCTAATATATAGAGACTAATCTTGCTACTTAATATAGTAGGAAAGATTATAGAAGTAGTAATAGTAAAGCAACTTATAGCCTTTACTAAGGTAAAGGGGCTACTCCCTAAACTCTAGATAGGTAATAGGATAAATAGATTAATAGAAACTATAATAAGAGTCCTTATTAAATATATTAGGGAGGCCTAGGGTAGGGGTAGTATTACCTCGCTAGTGTAAATAGATATATCTTTAGTGTTTAATAGAGTTAGCTACCTATACCTAATATACTTGCTTATAAAGATAGGAGTCCTATAATAGCTAATAGTAGTAATATAAAGCTTCCTTATAATAGAATAAGCTAGCTTAGCTTTAATAAAGGGCTCTCTAGACTATTTATAATTAAGGCTAGTACCCTATAGGGTTTACCTCTCTCCCTAATTCTCTTCTTACTTTACTTAGTAAAGCTTTATATTTACCTCTAGGCTATTCTAGGTATAGTAGCTATAGGATTTGTAAATAATATAAATATAGTAGCCTTTAGTAAGAATATAGTATAGACCTAGAGGAGACTAGAAGCTATATAAAAGATCTATAAGAAATAGGTAAAGTAAGTAGGAGTTAAGTTTAACCTAGCTAAAACTAAACTTATATACTTTAGTAAGTCCTATAGACCTCCCTAGGCTAGAGTTTAACTTAGAGTAAAGGAGATAGTGCTTATAGAATTATATAGATTCCTAGGAGTATAGGTTAATAGAAAACTTAACTAGAGTGCCTATAGAAATATCCTTAAGGGTAAGTTAGCCTAGTAGTAGCTTATACTCTCTAAGCTAGTAGTATTAGCCTAGGGATATAGCTTTAGAGATACTAGACTTCTATATATATAGGTAGTCTAGCCTATTCTTACCTATAGAGTAAGCGCTTACTATACCCTTACTAAGAAGGGAGAAAAGCTAAGAGGAGTAGTAAAAAGCTTTATAGTAAATTAATTAGCTTACCTCTAGATTATTATAAGGGCGTTTAAGGCTATACCTATTATATAACTAGAGGTTAAGACCTATATCCTCCCCCTTAACCTTTACCTAAATAAGATAAAGCAGAGGTTTAAAGATAGAATTGTTAATAGTAGGATAGTAAGGATAATTTAAGCTATAGCTAACTTAGTTATAATAGTACTATACTATAGAAGAAGACCCTTACTTATTAATAATAAGCTAGATATAGATATAAATAAGGAATAGAAGAAATGTTAGGAGGACTAGTATAATAAGGAGAGGCTAGCCTAGAGTAAATACATTAGAGAACTAACTAAAGACTAACTACCCTCCTATAACCTAAAGGAAATCTAGGAATTTCACACTAATATAGATAAGTATATCTCTTTAATAATCATCTAACTACACATAGGAAAGATAGGCCTAAATAAGTTCCTGTTCTAAAGAAAGGTTCCTAGGGTGGTTTTACCTTTATATAGCTGTGGTTAAGCTATAGAAGACTAATACTACATACTAGTTAATTATAGCAAATATAACTATAGGTAACCTTAGTAGTAATAGCCTGCTAACGCATAGGAGGCGAGGCTAGCCCTAAACAAACCTTAAAAAGCAAAATATTTAGCTAAATAGTTCCTTAGCATAAGATAACTCTAATATTACTTATTAGCATAGGAGCTAGCTATAAGATAGCTTAGAATACCTCTAGACCTAGGCTAACTTTGTTAACAGATAGAAAACCTCCTAATTACAAATCTAGTATAAGGGACGGAATAGATAGTGTAGGTATAGAGGTAGGCTAGGGGAGAGACTAATTTTATAATTTATAATTATAATAAAGAATATTTAGGTCTAGAACTATTATTAGATTAATTTTAACTATAAACTCTAGGTATTATAAGTCCTACTAGCCTACTACTACCCCTACTCTAGACTAAAATTAAGCCACTACCTTATTTCTCCTCTAGGAGGGGGGTTATACCTATAGCCACCTAGTTGTAACTCTTTATAGGGATAATAGCAAGTAAGAGATAGTTTATCTCCATTACGCGCGCGTTAAGGTGTGTAAGCTAAAAGATAAGCTTAGTATACTATTCCTTAGAGAAACTAGCCTAGTCTAGGCTTACTACTAAGGCACTTTGTTTCTTCTTTACCTAATTACTAGCGTAAAGCTTCTTAACCTAGTCCTAGAAGCCTTCTAGAGTCTATTAAGGAGGATATTAGAGCTAGAATAAACCCACCACTAGGCTAGAGCAGACTTACCTCACCCCTATTAGCTATAGAAGCCTAAGTCTTAACTAACTACTAGTGCTTATTCTAGTTACTAGATATATTTAGCTATATAGCAGATTAGACATAGAACTAAGCTAGAATAAAGGTAATTATTACCTAGTGGCATTAATAGTTCTAAACCTAATAGTTAAAACACGTGTTAGTAGCCGCCCCTATCTAGCAAGTTAGCCCTATTACTAAGCTAGAGCAAGGCTAACTTACTAATAATAAGATAGCACTAATACCTAAGGTCCTAAATTAAATAAGACTCGTAGGACATATATTAGACTTCTCTTAGTATACTAAGCTAAGGCAAATTAGCAGCAGACTAGGCCTAGAATAGAGGCAAATATAACTTATAAATAAACCCTTTTCCATTACCTATGCGTATTACTTCTTAGTTATAGACTTCCTTAGGAAGTCCTTATACTTATAGGATTCCTAGGCAGATTAGAGTTAGATAAGTAGTAACACTAAAGTACTTATAGCTTCTAGCGCTATTATACTAGATTTATTCTAAATCTATAGTAAATATTAGCAAATAACCTAACCCTAGCCTAGGATAGCCTTAAATAGCTAGAAAGAAAAGAAAAACCTATAGGAAGTTTAATATAAAGAGAAAAAAGAGACTAGGACCCTAGGGGGGGGAGAGCTCTCTTTTATACTTATAGAGGGGGGGGGGGGATAATTTAGATAACTTACTTAAAAACGAAGCATAATATGATTAACAAATCTAATAACACATAAGTAATCTTATCCTAGGACTATACTAGTCTAGGGCTATAACTACCCTCCCCCTATGCTAATTAAACAAAACTAGGTACTTAGACTTTACTAAATATATAAGGTAAAGGTAAGCTAGAGATAGCTAAAAAGTAAGGCTATAGAAGAGTTAGCGCGAAAGTGAATAAGAAGTGAATTAACGCTACAAATCTGGATTTACTTTACCCTAGCCTAAAGTAAAGAGACTTAGGATAGATATGTTATTACACTAGAATAGGACTAGAAAAGGCTTATTTTATATATTTTTCCTTTCTTTTTTCTTTTTAATAGGATAAGGCTAGCGTAAGCTAGTAATAAACACCTATAATAGGAAACACACTAAGTAACGCAAACCTGTCACAGGGCTAGCGCTAGCTTGTACACAGATATAAGGGGGTTTTTCTTCCTAGTATAGGGTTTTCCCTTTTGACTTAGTAGTAGGAGTACTAGTAATAGCCATCTATAGAGCTAGCTAGCGTAAATAATATATATATATTTAAAAGATCGCTTAGAAGTTCATTCCTAATATTATTAATAACGAGTTAAAGAGCTTAATTATAGCTCCTCTCCTAATAGCCATAATTTACCTAAATAATAATAAAGCTTTAGATAAAGAAATTAGCTACTACAGAGTAATTATAGGCTCTTTAGTATACCTTTGTATTATTAGAAGACCTAATATAGTGTTTATAGCTTTAAAGCTAGCCTCTTTTATAATAAATCTATTAGTAAAGTATATTAAGCTAGTATAGGGTGCTTTATTATACGCTTAGAACATAAAGAAGTTCTATTTATAATATTTAGGCGTGGATAGCTTTAATATGTTATTTTCTAGTATAGATACTTTACTTAGTAATAATCCTAAGACTTAGAAGTTAATATAAGGCTATGTCTTTATTATATATAGCGCTATAATTAATTAGAAATCTAGAAGGTAATATTATATAATAACTTTAAGCATAGAAGTAAAGCTCTTTACCCTAAATTATAGTGTAAAAGAGCGTATTTCTCTTAGTAAGCTACTTTATAATATTAACATACGCGTTCCGCTGCTCTTAATTATCTAGTGTAATAATAAGTAAATAATCTAGATTACTAAATATATAGAAGGAAGGCTTTAAACTAGCCTTAAGCACCTTAATATAAATTAGATATAGATTTAAGAATAGTATATAATAGGTAATATTAAGGTAAATTAAATAAAGACCTCTAAGATACTTATAAATAGCTTTATAAAGCCTTTATTAGGTTAAATATATAGGGACTTTTACTATAGAATTAGTATAAGGAAGATTCCTACCTAATTATAACACTAGAGATTATTTATAATCTCTTCCTATGCCTTAGATTATTAGCTTTAATAGTTATCTTAGCTATAGGGGGTATATTAGGAAGAGCTCCCTAAAGCATTAGATATGTAGGCAAGGGGCGCGTATTAACTAGGATAAGATATCAGTAGAAACGAATGTATTAGAAGTACCTCCGTAGACTAGTTATTACCATAGCGCACTGTGTACCCTTTAGGTATAAAAGTCGGCTACCGTCTGCACCTCTGATTGATCAAATTGAACACTTTTCATCATCTATCTACACCCCTACCTGACACTTAGTCCGTATCGAAAATCGACTTGCCAACTTTTCCATCGTGACACTTACACTCGACACTCGACACTCGACACTCGACGCTCGACCTGCTGACGATAGTGGCCTTTCCCGTATCTTCCAGCCACGCCTACATCCCAGCGTGTCTTTGCGCAAAGCTTTCAAATCTGTTTCTTGAATCGAATATCAGGCCATAAGAAGTGGATAAATGATGTGTGCTTAAAACGATGAGTCCGCAGCAGGGCTAACCGAGTGATTCGAGACGGCCGCTTGGGAAATAGAGGGAGAAATCCACGCATTCTGAAGCCTTCATTTCTCACCATTTACACACTCCTCCGCTAGCGCAAAAGAATGGACGACATCTCAATCGACACGGATCAGATCCGGAGTTGGCGATCTATCGTAACATTGATTGTCTTCATCCTCACCAGTGCGTACCAACCAGCACGTACCAACCGGCACGAGTTTCTGGAGAAGCCGGGGCCTGGCCATATGAATTATGCCAACTTGATTCTCTAACTTTCCTAGACACTATCGTCCTTGTACCATTTCACATACCGCTATATATTCCACGGCAGGCTTGGAATATACTCCTCGATTTGCTGAGCCATCTACGCATAATAGCACCTAGGGGAAGCACCTCTCAAGATGATGCCGACGCCGACGGCGAGAACGGCAAGCTCAAGCCTTGGGTGAGATTCAATTTCCCCATGAATATGGTCACCGCACCACTCATAGCCGACTTATTCCTACTCGCCATTTTGGCAATTGGTCGGAGGGAAGTCCACGACGGGATCATTGGCGCAGACAACATTTCTCCCATTGATATCATGGTCTTCTTCATTACCTTGGCCTACATCGCCATCTCTATCGATGCATCTGGGCTCATTCGGTATTTGGCTTTCAAGATTTTGCAGTGGGGAGGTAAAGTCGGCCATAGGCTCTTCTTCTTCCTCTACACGTTCTTCTTCATCATTGGCAGCTTCATCGGCAACGACCCCATCATCTTGTCAGGCACCGCCTTCTTGGCGTACATGACCAGAGTCTCGAGCAATATCGTGCATCCTCGAGCCTGGATCCACACACAGTTTGCCATCGCCAACATCGCGTCTGCCATCCTTGTGTCCTCCAATCCAACTAATTTAGTACTCGCCGGGGCGTTTCGGATCCGATTCATCAACTACACGGCAAACATGATCGTTCCAGTGGTAGTCACCGCGGTGGTTTTGTTCCCTTTCCTTCTCTATGTCGTCTTCGCCGACGAGTCTCTGATACCATCGTCGATCAAGATGCATGAGCTGCCACCAGAAGCTCGAGCCAAGAAACCAGTCAACCCGAACATCCCTCATGCTCGTGGCCAGACGGAAGAGGAGGAAACTGGTGCTGGGAATGACGAGCAAGGCAAACTGCTATCTCTGGAAGAGATCATGAACCCTTTTCTTGACAAGGGTGGCGCTGCATTCGGAGCCATGGTCATGGCAGCGACTCTGATCACCGTTCTCGTCATCAACGCCGTCAGCACGGGCACCGAGCCGCACCCCGTCTTCTGGGTAACGCTCCCAGCGGCCTTTGTCATGTTTTGCTGGGACCTTGGCTTCGGATGGTACCGCCGTGAGGAGACGAGACAAATCGCTCGTAGAGGTCGAATGGAGGTAGAGAAAGCTCGAGCTGAGAGAGCTCTCCGTGAAGAGGAGCAAAGGAGATTATCAATTGCTCAAGTCGGTCCCCATGACGGCACAAGCTTTGAGCTCAAGGACCAGAATCTGGCAAATCCGACATCCGATACAGGAGGCCAAGATAACACTTGGCAAACACCGCCAGCTATCATGATATCGGAAAACACAGATGGCACGGCAATCATGAGCAGCTCATCAAGCGAATCCATACCATCACACAGAACCACGAAGTCCGACGATGCAAAACGACAAGCCCGCGGGGAGAAGAGCGTCGCTCTTGAGAACCCCGACCAAGATCGAAAGACACGTGCATCTCCCACCACCGACAAGCCGGCCAGGTCATCCGGCGAAGAAATCGATAACACGAGGACAAATTCTTCCGAGCTGTCTTTTCAGCCACACAAGGGTCACACGACCTTGGTGTCCCTGTCAAGAGATGGTTTCCGCTGGTGCCAGGAGACTTTCCCCACTGCAGCAGCAGTGGTTCTCCATTTGCCTTTTGCTCTAGTGCCGTTCGCATTCGCAATGTTCATTCTGGTGCAGGCACTGGCCACGAAAGGTTGGATTCCCGTCTTTGCGCACGGGTGGGACCATTGGGTGAGAAAGACGGGGACGGTTGGCGCGATAGGCGGCATGGGCTTTCTATCGGCTGTGCTCTCCAACGTAGGTTCGATGCTGGTACAACCTTGTTCCCCCCTCCCTCGAATTTTCGGTTAATCATGAGCATAGTTTGCGGGAACCAACATCGGGACGACAATTCTCCTCTCCCGCGTGATCCAAACGTGGCAAGCGATCAACACCCAAAGCCAGACGGACATCAGCGATCGCACGTTTTGGGCTACCGTGTACAGCATGGCAATCGGCGTCAACTACGGCGCGTTCAGCACTGCATTCAGCGCGTCATTGGCAGGGCTTCTTTGGCGAGATATCCTGTCCCGCAAACGAATATATGTTCATGGCCTGGAGTTCTTTCTGGTCAACTTGCCCATCATTTCGATTTCCATGATTGTCGGATGTGCTGTTCTTACAGGTCAGGTGTACATCATGCGGAGCGACCGGCCCTACAATCATGATTGAGCCGTGTCACGCCAGACTGCGTATGGCTGCGTGTGACTGCGCGTGACACGCAAGAGGCTTTGGAAGCTGGGTTGACGGCTGGGAAAATTGCCGCAAGATGGATAGCGGTATGGCATTTGTTGATGAAGCATTACGAATAGGGCATGCATGGCCCACTGCGGTGCAGCGGACCGTTGCACGCTTTATAGATGTCTATGAACAAGTCCTTGATCTGCTTCGTCCGCTCCTTTGTCCTTTCCGACTCTCAAGCCCGCATTCCCCCCCCCCTTGGGCTCGTCTGCTTTGCCACACAATCTGCAGCTCGCGGCCCTACAGGCAGGCTGCGATCCTGACTATACATAGAGGGATGGTTTGGACCGCGGTTTCTGCAAACCACTTGTCCCATCGTAAAGGTTCTGCTATCAACGACTCCACAACCGGAGCTTGGCAAAATTAGGCAGGCTGGTAATTTGTCGTCGTATCGTTAGCCCGAGGCTAGTGCCCGCGTCTAGAAAGCTCCAGAACGGGCACGGCATTGAAAGAGATTACACTCTACCCCCTCTACCCCCTGAATTATTTTACAAATCTACATGCCCCAGTTATTCGTCCCTCGCTAACAGCTGTGATCAGCTGCACGTGCAATTTAACCCCTGTATTATTTTAGAGAGATATAGGGAAAATATACAGGGTATTAAGCGCTACTTCAAGATACATTATTTCCAATATGAGTTATGAGGAAATTAAGGTATCTGTCATCCTAGCCCCTGTCACCCGCCTGATATCTCATTGGCTCGATCACCCCTGTTATGTAGATTTGTAAAATAATTCAGGGGGGTGTATTGTACAGTCTCGTCTATCCCTGAATGATTTTACAACAACTATAGTGAGTAAAGCTAAGGGATGCCATAGGGATATTTATATTAGTAAGAGGTACTGAGTGGTCGTGTAAATTCAAACAGGGTATGACTCGCAAACGTTGTTTCTTCTCGCTTGATTCTCCTCCCTTTCCGTGATAGTTTTTTTTCCCCATCTTATTCGACACTTGCAATGGCGTGCAAATCAAATTTCAACAGAAAGAAAATTGTAAATGCCCTACGCCGTTTGTGGACTCGACAAGCGACATGTATTCACGGGCATACAGCATACAGCAAACAGCAAACAGCAAACACGACGCGCCGATCCAAGTGCAACCTTCCCAGATTGGCCGACGTCCGAGAAAAGTCGTGCACAATCCTGCTTGGGTTGCCGAGCCCAGGCTTTTCCAGTACTGACAGCGTCTTGGTCGTGGTCTCCTTCTCTTGTCGACGGTGTTACGGGCAAAGTTTTTCTTTTCTTATATATGACTGCTTGTCGTCGAGGATATGTCTTGATGCTCGCCCGCCTGTGCCCGTCTGTGCTCATTTACTCTCGTCCCCCTTTTTTTGCCCCTTGGCCACAAAGTCTTTGTCAAGTAAATGGGTTCCACTATGAGGACGAGTGTTGCTTCTGTGCTCCTCGCGATGCTTGCCGGCTCCGGCATGGCAAGCATGCGGGTGGCTTCTGGTGCAGAGGGTCTGCTGGCCTCGGACTCTCCGATGGCCGTGTCCATGGCCGAGTTGATGGAGGCGAAGCTGTCTTACAGAGAGCAGGAGGTGGCTGACGGCGTCTTCGAAAAGGACAGGTACGCTCTGCAGACGGCCACGGGTTGCGTGAACGGCAAGGCTGGTGAGTATTCGTGCAGAAGCGCCGACTTGAAGGGGTTCCTTCGTCACCAGGACCTGGGAAGTATGACCCGCGCTGGTAACGATGTCTGGGGTGAGTTGGGGCGGGGGGTTTTTTTTTTTTTCCCTCCCATGACTTGTTATTTGTGAGAATCCATCACTGGACACCCTCCCCCGTACTGACATTGGGTTTTAATTTTTTTTTTTTTTTCGCTCGCTTCCAGGCTGGACGTCATCGACAGGAAGAGAGTTTGGAATCGTCGGCCACACGGATGGCGTTGGGTTCGTCGAGGTCCTGAGAGGCGGTGGCCTCCGGGCGATGGGCCGTCTTCCCACTCAGACTGGCAATGCGGTCTGGCGAGACATGAAGGTGATTGGGAATCACGCCTACATTGGATCGGAAGCCCCGGGCCACGGGCTTCAGATCTTCGACTTGACCAAGCTGCTGGACGTTGATCCCGGGAACCCCCCGCCGACGTTCAACATCAGCACCGACCTCAAGGGCCACTTTGGCGGATTCGGGAGCAGCCACAACATCGTCGCCCACGACAAGACCAAGACCATCTTTGCCGTGGGCACAGCCAGGAACGGCACGTGTCGCGGCGGTCTGTGGATGGTCGACGTATCCGACCCGTCCAAGCCTCGACATGCAGGCTGCGCCGCGCAGGACGGCTACGTCCACGATGCCCAGTGCGTCGTCTACCGGGGCCCTCACCAGGAGTACCGCGGCAAGGAGATCTGCTTCTGCTACGACGAGCGTGCCCTCACCATTGTCGATGTCACGGAGCGCAGCTCGCCCAGGCAGCTGTCTCGCACCCCCTACAACGGCGCGACGTATACCCATCAGGGGTGGCTGACGGGCGACGACCAGCGCTTCCTCCTTCTGGACGATGAGCTGGACGAGACGAGAGGCAATGGCGCGGCCGCAGATGGTCGCACCACGACCTACATCGTTGATGCTTCTGACCTGACCAAGCCCGTCTTCACGGGCTACTACAAGAGCCCTGCCAAGTCCATCGACCACAATCAGTACGTCGTGGACGGCTTGTCGTACATGTCCAACTACGCCTCTGGCTTGCGTGTCGTCAATGTAACTTCGGTGCATACTCAGAGCAACGGCGCTGGATTCCAGGAAGTCGCCTTCTTCGATGTCCACCCCGAGGATGACGCCGAGGGCGGAAAAGTTACATTTGACGGTGCTTGGTCGGTGTACCCGTATTTCCAGAGCGGAAACATCCTCATCAACAGCATTGAGCGTGGCATTTTCTCGGTAAAGCTTACCATTTAAGCTTGGTGTTGTGTAGTCACTATGTCTTGGTCATGAGTTCAAGTTCAGCCTGTATATGAATTTTGTCGTTTTGTTCCCAAGTTCACACAACCAGTGTCGCCTTGTCCTTTTACTCTGGGCCTTTGAGGGTCAGGGCGTCTTCCAGTTCAAAGACTGAAGCGTGAGAAAGAGTTTTTTTTGTCAATATACTACCTAATAATTTGGAGATAACTTCTCTAGTTCATCGTCTGTCTCCGGGCAGGCGAATGGTCTAGTTTCCCAACATGGCCAAGCGTAGCGACCGGAGTCTGACATGGAGCAAAGTAGCAAATTCCATAATTATGATGGGGAAATTCCCATCTCCAGCTTCCTTGCAAGGCGCCTTTCCGCTGCTTGATCGATGGATCTCATCGTTGGGATACCGATCCAAAGTCCGGATGTAGAGTCTTGGGTCCGGGCGATCCAATGTCTCAGCCTTGGGTGCCAAGATTTGTCCGCATCGTTTATTGCTCAAGCTCAAGCGCGGCTGTCAAGAAGGCGACGGCATCATCTATGCCTCGAGGGGAATTGATCCAGTGTCCTCCATCCGGGTACTCGCGCCACGTAACATTTGCCCCAAACCCCCTCAGGATCTCGCATTGCTTCCTCCCCCATTCCACCAATACCAACGGGTCGTTTGCACAATGCTCCAACAGCATGGGCGTCTTCTTCAGCACGTCGCTGTGTGAAGGACAAGACTCTACCTGGAGCGTCCGACGCATCTCATCGAGTGTTTGACCGGCAAACGGGCAACGCCCGCTGAAGCCGACGAAAGCCCCGAGGCGCGTTTCCGGCGACGGGATATCGAGGTTGAATAGCGTGTGCACGCTTGTCGCGGAGCCCATGCTGATTCCCATCAAGATGATTTTCTCCCACCTCCCGCCCAGGTCGTTGGCCTCCCTTGCCAGAATGTTGCGGATCTTTGGCACCACCTCTCGGAGACCCTCTGCCTGGAGGTTCTCGTTTTCCTTGAAATCCTTGACGTTCCACACGTCGAACCACTGGTTCCACTCTCCGGGCTTTCGGCTGGGTGCTTGAGGGAAGACCCATCGGAAGGAGGGGAAAGCGTCGGCGAGCGTGCGGTCTCGGGAGTCGCGGGAGTACTGGAGCGATTCGCTGAAGTGGGGGGCGTTGTCGCCGCGGCCGTGGAGGAAGACGACGGTGTGGGAGTGTTTTTGCCCCGGGGCTGGGGGCACTTGAACTTCTATGAGGGGGGAAGTGTCCATTTGATATGCAGTGGAAGAGAGGTTTGCACGGGGAAACAGCGATTCAAGTGACAGTCCCGGGAGAAGATTGAGGATGAGGACGAGGGAGAACGCGATCTGACCGATGCCACCTTCTTCAAGTTTCCTGATTTGTTCCTTCCTCCCATCCAGCCCAAAGGTGGGGCGCCGCTTGCTTGCCGCGCGCTACCGAAGCAGCTCCCTCATCCAGTTTTTTTTTTTTTTTTCCGCAGCACATATTGGGTTATTTTTTGCTGAAAAAATTATAATGTCTTCCCCTTGACAGCTTGTTCTCCAGTCCTGTTACATTTGCGAATATCCTCCTGAAATATCCCCTCTGCCCCTGTGCAAAGTTGGACTCACTGCCCGAAGAACTGACCATTGTCGAGCCCTCCCAAAACTTGGTGGAATTTTTATTCTTGGTGAGATCTACCAGTGCGTAGTCCGTATTCCACGACTCGATGTATTTTACTGTACGTGATCACTACCCAGTTTCATTTACAAAACGGCAAAACGGAAAAACGGAAAACAGGAAAAATGAGCAGTGTTAATAGTATGTCGTTTCGATGGGTTATAAAATGAACAAGTAAGAAAGCGCTAGTGATAGACCACACGGTATGTCTCAGTGTCAGGTAGGGGTGTAGATGGATGATGAAAAGTGTTCGATTTGATCAATCAGAGGTGCAGACAGCACCTGACTTTTGTACCTAAAAGGTACATAGTGCACTATAGTAATAACTAGTTTACAAAGGTACTTCTAATATATTTATTTTTACTAATATCTTATCCTAGTTAATACACGCCCCTTACCTATATATCTAATACTTTAGGGAGCTCTTCCTAATATACCCCCTATAGCTAAGATATTTATTAAAGCTAATAATTTAAGGTATAGGAAGAGATTATAAATAATCTCTAGTATTATAATTAGGTAAGAATCTCCCTTAGGCTAATTCTATAGTAAAAGTCCCTATATATTTAACTTAATAAAGGCTTTATAAAGCTATTTATAAGTATCTTAGAGGTCTTTATCTAATTTACCTTAATATTACTTATTATATATTACTTTTGAATTTATATTTAATTTATATTAAGGTGCTTAAGGCTAGTTTAAAGCCTTCCTTTTATATATTTAGTAATCTAGATTATTTACTTATTATTACACTAGATAATTAAGAGTAGTAGCATATATATATTAATATTATAAAGTAGCTTACTAAAAGAAATATACTCTTTTACACTATAATTTAGGGTAAAGAGCTTTACTTCTATACTTAAAGTTATTATATAATATTACCTCCTAGATTTCTAATTAATTATAGCGCTATATATAATAAAGATATAGCCTTATATTAACTTCTAAGTCTTAGGATTATTACTAAGTAAAGTATCTATACTAGAAAATAATATATTAAAGCTATCTATGCCTAAATATTATAAGTAAAGCTTCTTTATATTCTAAGCGTATAATAGAGTGCTGTGAGGCCCCACTTATAACACTAGCGCGCTAGCGCACCACTAGGCGAGCGCACCACGCCCTAGGGCTAGGTTCACGTGACACTAGTAAGTTACTAGCTATAAGCTAGTGACTTATATATATAACACACTTAGACCTAGTAAGCTTTAGTTAATATATAAACACCCTTATATTTCTTACCTAGTTATTCCTTTATTCTTATAATTCTAAAGCTTTTCCTACTAGTTACCTAAGAGTAATATAAAGAGAAGAATAACTTAATTTACTAGAATTATACTATATATTACTTAGGACTAGCTAAATAATAGTAATACTATAGCTAAGGATATACTATATTCTATAACCCTATCTAAAGCTATACTCTTTATTATAGTAGTAAAAGAGGTAGTAATTAAGAAGTAAATTATTTAGCTTAAGTAACTTAAGAAACTATAGGATTAAGAAAAGAAGCTTACTAACTTAATATAATCTTATAGAGAACTAGTAAAAAGAGACTAAAAGAATAGTTTATTCTTAAGCCTTAGTAGCTAAGAAATTTAAGGTCTAAAATATTATAAAACTCTAATACCTTATAAACTTATAGAAGTATAAGATATAGCTTAATAACCTTAACTATACCTTTAAAGAGGTAAAGAAAAAGTATTACTAAAATAACTAAAAGATTCTCTTTATACTTAACTATATATATATAAACTATTAGGCTAGATAGGACTAATATATTAAAGAATAACTAGCTAATAATTAGGATTATCCTAAGGATAACTAGGATAAGTTCTAAGACTAGACCCTTATACTACTTAAAGACTTTATAAGTTATAATATATAAATAGCTATATAGCTAGAAAACATAAAGTAAAAAAAGGGCTAGAGTCTTATTAAGTTTAGTATTTACTTAGATTTACTAGAGAAATACCTAGAATAAGTTCTAGAAAAGACCTATACTCTTATATTCTTTATGAAATTACTTCCTAACTTATAAGATTATATTAACCTATATATAAATATTACTAGTTTAATATAAGAAGATATTATATAACTTACCTAGTAATTCTAGGAGGTAATATTAAAGAATAAGTAAAAGCTAAATAATTTAGAAGAGAAAGGGCTATATAAGGTAGCTTAATACTAAAGATATAACTTCTTATAAGGGTATTAGCTAAATAAGGACTAAAGAGATAAGGATAAGGATAAGAAAAAGACCCTAGTTACTTACCTAAATAATAATAAACTATAAGGAAGAAAATAGTGCTATAACTATAGTAATATAAAGTATTTCTTCTATAATTATAATAAGCTAAGGAAAGACTAATAAGAAAGTTAGGAAAACTCCTAGAGGTAAAAGTAAAAGCCCTTACCTTTACCTTAAATACTAGGGTACTAGTAAAATACTAATTCTATATACTAGTTACTATTTATAGGTATAAAGATATTAAAATAGTAGTAAATCTTAATAGTTATACTAAGATTAATATTATAAGCACCTAATGTATATAGACTTATAAGCTTAATTAGGCTAAGGCTATAGTACCTATCTTAAAGGTAATAAGGGCTCTAATAGTCCCCTAATATAGTATTTATAAAGTACTTATTTTAATTAAAAATTTATAAGGTAAAAAGAAAGACTTTAAGTTACTATATATAGCTATTAATAAGAACCTAAGAGTAAAGGGAAGCCCTATATTAATTAGAATATATATACTTATAAAAGAATATATATATCTTTACTTATACTTATAAGAATAGTAGTTTAAAAAGAGAAAGGTAGCCTTTTTACTACTAACTCCCTATAAGTTTATAAAGATAATATATAATAAGATAATTATATATACTATCATAAGTATAATAGAAAATAAGTTTATCTCTCTTAAAGATAAAGAGAAGGTAAAAGTATATAAAACTATTAAAGATATCCTAGAGAAACTATATAAATTTAAAGATATATTTATATTAGATAAGGTAAGGAGCCTCCTATTAAAGAAGTTAACTAACTATATAATTAATCTTATACTAGGAGCTATACCCCTATATAGACTAATTTATTCTCTCTCCTAAAGTAAACTTAGAGAGCTCTAGGAATATATTAATAATAACCTAAAGAAAGGCTAGATAAGACCCTTAAAGAGCCTAGTAAGTATACTTATTTTATTTATACTAAAGAAGAATAGAATACTATAGCTATATATTAACTATTAAGGGCTTAATAAGGTAATATAGAAGAATTACTATACTCTCCCCTTAATTTTAGAGATTCTTAATTAATATTAAGGGGCTTATTTCTTTTCTAATATTAATATTAAGGATATATATTACTAAATCTATATTAAAGAGAGTAATAAATAAAAGATAGCTTTTTATATATATTATAGGCACTATAAGTACCTTATAATATCTTTTAGGTTAATAAATACCCTAGTTACTTTCTATAGTTATATCTATAAGGTATTATATAAGCTAGTTAATACTATTTATATAGTATATTTTAATAATATCTTAATTTTCTCTAAGATAAAGAAGGAGCATACTAAATATATTAAGTAAGTTCTTAAATATATAAGATTAGTAAAGTTATATATAAAACCCTCTAAGTGCTTTTTCTATAAGGAATTAGTAAAATTCCTAGGGTTTATTCTCTTTATTAATAGAATATTAATAAATACTTACTAGGTTAATATAATTAAAGAATAAAAGGAGCTAATAAGTTTTAAGAATATATAGTTATTTCTTAGGTTTTATAACTTTTACTAATAGTTTATTTATAAATACTCTAGGATTATAGTATCTCTTTATATATTAATAAAGGGTAGTTAAAATAGTATTTAAACTAGGAGGTTTATATTTAGAGAAAAGGAGTAGTTAGTATTTAACTAGCTAAAAAATACCTTTTAGTAAGTACCTTTACTTTAATACTATAACCTAAGTTAGGTAGTATATATTAAGATAAATACCTTAATTTTTATAATAGTAGGAATTCTATCTTAGTAAGATAATAAGGGCTATTAGTATCTAGTAGCCTTTTAGTTAAGGAAGTTTATAAATACTAAATATAACTATAGTATAGCTAATTAAGAGCTACTTACTATAGTAAAGTTATTTAAATACTAGTAATATTATATTAAAGGTATAGAAATACTTATAGAGGTCCTATTAGACTATTATAACCTATAGACCTTTATAAGGTAATAAAAGCTAAATAAAAGATAGGTATAATAGTATATATTCCTTTACCCTTTCTATTTTATAATTAAGTATAGACTAAGGAAAAGTAATCCTATAGATATATTATTAAGAAAGTTTAATTATAAGTTGACTCGACGATGTTGTAATCGTGATTCGGATGTCCATGTTTCAGGATAGTAGAGGCTTCATTCACATGGTGACTAGGTACAGCGCCAAGCTATCTAGCGACGAACATACACGGCTACAACGATTCCTCCGCAGAGCCCCCCCATTTTGAAGTTGACAAACTCCTCACCATATATATGACTTGGGCTCAGCCCCAGCGGCCCCCTTCCCTTTCCGCTTCCAATCTCCGCATGCGTTCTTCGTCATCCGCGCCGTCCCTGGCCTCGCTGCGGCGACTGGTCCGTCTGCCCTTGCGGCTGCCGGTGCCGTCGTCGACGGCCTCGTCACGGCTTCTCTTGGATCCAACCAGGGAGGCAAGGCCTGCCATGCGCTGCGCTTCCTTGAGGAGCCGTTCGCGGTTGCGGGCTTCGCGCTCGAGCGTGTGGGGGTCGGTGCTGTTCTTCTGGCCTGCCTTGTCTCTGTCTTTGTCTCTGCCGCGATCCCGGTCCCGGTCCCGGTCCCGGTCTCGGTCTCGGTCTCGGTCTCGGTCCCGGTCTCTGCGACGTTCTTTGCGGTCCTTCCGGTGGCGGTCTTTGTCCCGGAGCCGTGGGCTGTCATACTCTCGATCTCGGTCTCGGTGGGAACATCGTGCGGATGACTTGGTCTTAGCGTCATCTCTGTGCTTGTCCTTGACCCGATCCCGTCGGCTGTCGTGGTCTCTGCCTCTGTCCTTGTCCTTGTGGCTGCGGTGGCTCGCTTTCTTGGACTGGCCGGGAGACGCGGACCGGGACCGGCCGGCTTGCTTGCCTTGTGTTGGTTGGTGGTCACCGTCGCCGTAATGTGGTTTCTTGTTGCTGCTGCTGCGATGTTTCTTGCGGCGGTATGAATCGTCGTAGTCATCTTCGTTTACAGACTCAGAGCGCTGTCGCCTCCTGCGGTGTGAGCTTTTATGGGAGCGACTTGGACTTTTGCTCTTGCTCCTGCCCCTGCTTCTGCTTCTGCTTCTGCTTCTGCTTCTGCTTCTGCTTCTGCTCCTGTCCCCGCCGTCCTCGCTCCTGCTCCTGCTCCCGCTCCCGCTCCCGCTCCCGGTCTTGCTGCGGCTGCGGCTGCGGCTGCGGCTCCGACTTCTCGTGCTTTTCTGCGATCTTGATTGTGAGCGATTGCGGCTATGTGGCTGGCTGTCCTGGTTATTTGTATCACGTCTTTCGTGGTCCTTGGATTGCTCCCTACTATCATCATGAGCAGCGTGGAGTTTCTGTTCACGGTCAAGAGAGTCACTTTGCGAGCCGGAGCCGGCTTGAGCCGTGGGCCCAGACGTTGGCCGCGATGTGCCAGAGTTACTCTGGTGTCGAGCTTCGTTGCCCACTTGGTACCCTCGCGCTCGCAGAGTGTGAAGGCTTGTGTTTGGCAACCCTTGTCTCATAGCCTTGGGTCCGGTTGGGGCATTCATGGGCACGTCCGGAACTGGCGGGACGGTTTGGATGGCTCCTGATCCACTGGCATTACCTAACGTGTCCCGGCATGAAGATGGCTCGCCTCGATGGTCCTGTGAGCCGCCAGCTTGAAGGTCGCTTCCTCCTCCTTGGCCGATGGCGCGAGGCCCAATCTGCTCTGAGCCTTCGGCGGGATTGCCGCTGATGCTGGTTCCATCCTGAACAACATGTCCCACATGAGCCTGGGCACCCTGCTGCTGCTGCTGCTGCGTGTACTGTCCTTGAGCTTGGCCCTGGCCTTGGTAGTTGGACATGCCGTTGTCGTTGTGCTGGTAGCCTCCACGACCGTAGCCGCCGTAAAAGCCACGGCCGCGACCGCGACCACGACCGTAGTTGTTGCGGCGATAATCATTGAAATGACCATAATTACCTTGATTGTAGCCTGTCTGGAATCCTGAGTTAAAGTTCCCAAAATCACCAGTGCCCATGCTGGTACCATTTTGATTGTAATTATTCTGGTCGAAATTCCACGACTGTGAACCGCCCCAATCATTATTATTGGAGCCCTGCCCAAATCCCCCTCCAAAGCCGCCTCCCATGCCGTTCATGCCCATGCCTTGAAAGCCACCGTTCATGTACATGTTCTGCATCGCCATCGGGTCCATACCCATTCCCGGCATACCTGTATGTAGCAAAAAGAGAAACAGTCGTCAGTGGTGTCTGGCGTCGTTATGCAAGGATAAAAAAAAAGACTCATATTAAAAAGAAACGGAAGGGGGGAAGGGGGTGGGAAAGGAATCAGTGTTGGGTAGAAGTCGGAGTAAATGCATACCCATCATGGGAAAGTTGCCATAAGTATTTGGCCCCATTCCGTTCTGCATGGCCATCATCATCTGCATTTGGTTGGCGTCGCCAAAGCCCGAGAATATGACATTGTTGTAGCCACCATTCGTTGCATCCGCCCCGTAGTTTTCTTGGTCGTTGCCGTCTTCATCACCATCGTCTTCAGCGGTCTGGTCCGGTTGTTGGCCCCCCTCGCCGTCATTTCCCACATGCGATTCTTCGTGGGCCCGTTGCCCACTTTCAGGACCATTTGCCGTCATGTTAGCTGAGTCATCCTTTTTCATCAATTCGTCACCGTGGGATAAGTTTGCCTGTAAAGCTGTCAGTCACGGGAAAGCTTTGGGGAAAAGATGGAACCAAAGATTTCTTTGCGAGAGTCATACTTCGTCACTAGCTGGCGCGTCTTCCTGTGCCGATGCAGCCGATATTCCTGCTTTCTCGTTATCCCGAGGCAGTTGGCCCTCGGCGCTCGCTTTTGCTGGTCCATCAGAAACCGAGGCTGGTTCTGCTTCGGCTGGCCTCGTTTTCGGTTCCACCGCAGGAATCGCAGGAGCTGTTTGCTTTGGACGACTAGCTTCTCTTTTTTTCTCGGCAGTGCGAAGGAAAACGCGTATGGTAGTCCTCAATGATTTGTTTGGGTTACAGTCTTCGGCAGATAGGGGCGAATGCTCGCATACTGGGCAAGAGGAGGGAAGAGCGGATTGACCTAGGACACCACATGAGCTATGAGCAAATCCTCACGCGATGGCGATCCGTCTTAATGCCCCGAGCACTTACATGATTCACATATAGCCTGCTCACAACAAGGCAGTCGAAAGGCATTGATGGCCAACTTGCTACATATAGCGCAACGCAGCTTGATCGGAATGTCGTCAGGCGACAACGAGCTTTCCATTCAGTCAGTGGCAGGCTTCTCCTTCTTTCATTTTTCACGGCCCTTGAGGCATCACCATTTAGAACATACCTGATTAGCTCAGCCTGAGCTTCAGAAATGGACAACGCCATGTCGTCAGCACCCAGGTGAAGTCACTCTACCGCGACTGCATCGGGGGGTAAATACGAGATGGGAAATATCGAGCCCGAGGAACAACAAGCTCGGTAAAGTAGAAGCGGAGTGGCGGGTTTTAACGACGTCACTTGGCGCGGTCGCCGTGTTTCACAGCTTGCTATCGATTCAAATCATAAGATGACTGAATATTGATCGATTGGGCCTGCAAAGAAAAATTCATGGGATTTGAGGAGGTTCTTTCTCAAAAGAAGTGGATCAGACACAGTGCACTTGTGATGAGTTTCCATCGAGCTCACGTGATCACGTTGAGCACCAGCTGGGTGCGTGCTGGGTGCGTGCTGGGTGTGGCTGCAAACTGAACGCAGCTCTGATTAAGTGGTTTTCTTTTTCACCGTGATTTTCATCTCCGACGTTCCTGTGTATGTGACCTCTCAAAAACTGAATGGTCGACAGCTATGAGGGTTGTGATCGACGTTTAGATCGGCATGCACCAGTGACAGGACTAGCACCAGAACAATACGCTGCCATCAGATTGTAGGAATTTGGCTGCAGTGACTGTCGTTCTTCAGCCGACGCAGACGTCACTATGGAAGGATGATGATGTAGAGCAAACATCTACATTAACAAATAAACGATAGGCTGAAATAAGGACAAGAATGAGGACCGCCAGGACTGCGAAAAAAAGAAATTAAAAAAAGGTGAGCAGCGGATTGCACGCCTTTGGCGGCTGACACATTGAAAACTGCTGGCACAAAGAACAAAAAACACATCTTTGGCAATTGCCGCACATGCAAACATCAGCCTCCTTCTATTTAGCAAGCGCATCCATCCTTTATGCCAGCATCCCTTGCACCCAAATTCACGCGCTGCTCTTCCCCTGCTCGGCTGGCTACCCCAGTGGCCCCAGGACCTCGAGCCGATTTGAGCGACGTTTCGGGAATGGCATTGGCTATAGCTGTAAAGACCTCTGTGACGTTGTGTCCAGTCTTCGCACTGGTTTCAAAAAATAGCAGAGTCTCTTCCTCGGCGTAGGCCTTGGCTTCCTCTGTCGATACTTTGCGAGCGTCTCCCGAATCGTCGCCATCGTCCGCCTCTTCCCGCTCCGCTGCTGAGTCACTGGCCAAATCCAGCTTGTTTCCCACCAAAGCAATGACGATTCCGGGGGATGCTTGCCGTTGCAGTTCGGCAACCCAGTGCTTGGCTTTGACGAGGGATGTCGGCTTGGTCAGGTCGTAGACAACTAGGGCGGCTTGGGCATTACGGTAATACATGGGGGCAAGAGAAGCGAAGCGCTCTTGGCCGGCGGTATCCCAAATCTCAAATTTGATTGTCCGGGTTGGCAAGTTGCATTTTTGCGTCAGGAAAGCAGCTGCGGAGCACTGGATTAGTTTGCGGCTCGTTATTGGAAGACAAAGACTGGTATGACGGCTGGGGGAAAAGGGTTGCGCCGCAGAAGATGGATTTTACGGTACCTCCGATCGTAGGCTCCTTGTTCTCTTGGAAGTCGTTGTTCACGAATCGAAGGACAAGCGAGGACTATGGCAGCAGTGTTAGTAGTCCAGCAGAAACAGGCTTGCTTCAAGAAGTCAAATGCATGAGGAGATGCGGGAGTACCTTGCCCACGGCAGCTTCACCAAGCAGAACCAGCTTGACGCTGCTACTCGGCTTGGGAGCATTTGAGTCGGCCATTAGTTTTTAGTTTTTTTTCGGGGTCGTTGCTGAGTTTCCGGCGTAGAAATGCGATATCAAGTCAAAGAAAGATACGCTAGGCGTGGGCAGGGTGTTAGAGTGCAGGGTTCGATGTCGATGAGGTGGACAGAGTACGGAAGGGTCATAGGCGGAATTCGACTGCCTTGGAGAAGACGAAGTGGTGGTTGATGAGATGGAATGGTCCAAGATGGCGTCGATGCGAACTCGTAGTGGCGGTAACGGGGACTAACGCGGACCGGCTGGGAAAAGAGGCGCAGGCAGGTGAAGCTTACAACCAGACCTTGTTGTTACTGGACAGACAGCGAGCGATGACGAGTGACGAGGTCCCGCAGACCAGGTCTTCTCACGGCACAAAGTTCTGCCTGCTCCGAAAGCCATTTCATGCCGTCCCCCACCCAAAGTCACCACGAGGTGAGGTCCACCGGGTTGGATGTGGCAGAACAAAGTTCACCGCCAAAAATTCTGGATGGTCTCGACCCAGGCCATTGAGCCCAAGTATTCTGCCACCGTATTGCATTCGCAGCAAAATTCGACTAGATCAGAACTTGCTATTTACGAGTCAAACCTGGTCTGAGAGACGGGCTAACTCAAATTCTTCCAGCCATGGCGCCTAGTCAGCCGGGCTCTACAAAAGCAATGGCCAACGATCTTAAGAAATCCAAGCGCAACCTGTTGGACGACAGCGGCTCTGACTCGGATTCCGACGATGGTGGTGCCCAATTAGACAACAGCGACTTCAAGGTGAACGAGGAGTACGCTCGCCGTTTCGAGCATAACAAGAAGCGTGAAGAGCGGCAAAAGTGTAAGTGAATTGACTTGGAACACCTCTGCGCTTGATCTGTTGGGATTTTCGACTGACAAGGCGTAGTAGAGGAGAAGTACAAGGTCGATGGGAAAGGCCGAAACGGAGGGGGTGACAGCAATGATGACCAAGACTCATCATCATCATCAAACGAGACAGAAGATGAAGATGGGTTCCTTGCAACGGAAGACCTGGATACTCAAATATCGGCGACCCTGCAGGCAATCCGCAACAAGGACCCTCGCCTGTACGACAAAAACTACAAATTCATCCAACTCCCGGACGAGGAAGAGGCAGGCAGAGAGAAGAATGAAAAGCCCGTATTCCTCCGGGATTACCAGAGAGAAAAATTATTGCGGGGGGACATCGGTGGCCCCGACGCCGAGGATGAGGCCGCGCCTCAGACCTACAGCGAGGAACAAGATGCTTTGAAAAAGTCCATCGTGTCAGAGATAAAGGCTGCCAAAGGAGAAGAGGATTCTGACGACTCGGATGACGAGGGGTTCATGAAGAAGAAGAGCAACAATACCGAGTCTGCAAAGGCAGTCAAGGCCGAAAACGGAGTTCATCCCTCGAGAGCTGCGACTATCAAAGTGTCCGAGCTGGATATTGAAAATGCTGACAAGGACCCTGAAACCTACCTATCCAATTTCCTGGCTGCCAGAGCATGGATACCCGAAGAAGGTGGACGATGGAAGGCGTTTGAGTCGGATGAGGGCGAGGATAACAACGACGCTGATGAATTCGAACAGGCGTACAATTTGCGATTCGAGGATCCTGAGAAGAGCAACGAGGTGCTCAAATCATATGCCCGTGACTTTGCTGCTGCCCGATCGGTCCGCCGAGAGGAAAAGAGTGGTCGACAACGCCAACGAGACCTGGAGCGTGAGCGGAAAGAAGAAGAAAAGCAGCAGAGGCGCGAGGAAAAAGCCCGATTGCGCAAGCTCAAGCTTGAAGAAACAGAAGAGAAGCTTCGCAAGGTCAAAGAGGCCGCCGGAGCAGTGGGCAAGGAGCTTACTGAAGCAGAGTGGATGACCTTCTTGGACGATGTTTGGGAAAACGAGAAGTGGGAAGAAGAAATGAAGAAGCGTTTCGGCGACGAATACTACGCCGTAGAGGATGAAGGCGCAGCTGGCGCCGAATCGGACGACCAGGACGATGATGAAGACAGCAACAAGAACAAGAAGAAGAAGAAACATCCTAAGAAGCCGAAATGGGACGACGACATCGACATTAAGGATCTTGTTCCTGACTTTGAAGACGATGAACTCGCCACCCCGGGCGTCTCGCTAACAGATGACGACGACAACAACAACAACCAAGAAGAAGAAAACGAAGAGCGACCTTCCAAAAAGCGCAAAACAGCCGACCACAAGCGTGAACGGCTGGAATCCCAAAAGAAGGCGCGTCAAGAACGGTCCAAGCTAGAAGCCCTCGTCGACTCCAAACTCGAACTCACCAACCACGACCTCCTCAAATCGTCCAACTCGGGCGTGGGCTTCCGCTACCGCGAAACCTCGCCGCAGTCTTTCGGCATGACGGCCCGTGACATTCTTCTCGCCCCGTCAGACAAGCATCTCAACGAATTCTTCGGCCTCAAGAAGCTAGCCTCGTTTAGAGATGCCGAGAAGAAGCGCCGTGACAAGAAGCGTCTTGGGAAGAAGGCCCGGCTTAGGGAGTGGCGAAGAGGTACATTTGGCAGGGACTATGAGAAGGACGGTCCCACGTATGGATTTGAGAAACTCATGGAAGGCGGGGAAGACGCTCTGATGAAGGATGCGCCAGAGGTGAACAAGGATGATGACGGCAACGTGGTGGCGCGTGACGTGGGTGGGCGGAGGAAGAAGAGAAAGAGGTCCAAGGGCCACAAGAAGAGTAATGGTGGTGAGATGGATGCTGCGTGATGGATCAGACGTGTTTGGTACTTATGCTCGTGAGTCGTGGGGGAGGGGGTCAGGGGCAAACTGGAGTTCAAAGTTGGAAAGCTTCCATGTTTCAGTCTAGATGCGAGGTCAGCTTGGCGTATAGAACGGCGTTGGCACCAATCTCACCTACACCCTCAAGTCACGCTTGCTCGCCGTCGTTTCATTCTTGCCATTCCGCCCCGTGTCTTCGGTCGGTGCAGACGGTGGATAAACGAAATTCTCACTCGGGAATCATCATGTATGTTGTAGTCTCGATGGATTCATTCTGGGATGAAGGTATTATTCACGCCCACTCGCTCCCAGACGCTGTGCAATAAATGGCCGAGGGTGCAGTGCGGCATAAGTAAACTACAAGTAAGAAAAAGAAAAAAAAAAAACTCCAAAAAGGGCCGCATTGGTATGTATGCAACATGACGACCAATCTCCAATCTAGATACGCAATGGTCCCAACTGGTGGAAATCGTTTTATCGCTTTTGCGGTGAAAGTGTTCGCCTCTACATGGGTGCCGAATATTCACACAAGTCTTACTAGCAAAATCTCCAGGCCCTTTCAGAGTACTCAGACAATCAAACTGCTCGATCTCATCCTTTCAACTCTTTGTTCCTGCTGAAGACGTCTAGGGTTCTTTTCTCTACTCATACATGCCCTCCGTGAAGCGTGAAGAGAGCCATGTTATAATGCATGTCGCAAACCCTCCATGCTCTGATGTATCCCCACGCCGTTTGCCCCAAGTATGGAGTTGAATGGATCAGTGGTACCATGACTGGGGGCTTCACCTTCTCTGGGGATAGTCATGTCTTGCAAATCAGCTCGTGGGTCCAGGTTGAAAGGCATGACCCACCCTGCTGGGAGATCGCTGCCGTTGAACTCGACGAGGCCATCAGCACCGATTTGACCCTGAGTGTGAAGATGGCGAGAAGGCGGAGGCCCGCCGTTCACTTTGACTGCTTGTTGGTTGTGATGCAGCATCTTGCTGTCACTTGCATTCTTCGCTTGCCAGTTCGCGGCACTTGAATCCATCATGTTCTGTCCTCCAGACGACAGACCGTAACCAAAGGATACATGTGAATCCAAGTTGGGCGACAGGTCCGCACTTCCTCGATGGCCCATATTGTTCATTTGCAACATGTCAGGGGCAAAGAACGGAGACTGTCCAGGCCCCGGCGGAGGAAAAGGTGAGGTTTGGACAGGGCTCATGGGAGACATTGCTGTGTAGGGCTGGGTATGGACGTGCGACAAGGGCACCGGGTTGTATCCGGCGGACCCGGGTCCATTTGCCTGGCCACTACCGACCGACACGGATAGCTGTCGCGATGTTGCTCGCTGACCTCGCTGACCAGAATGGTTGGGCAGGCCGGCAGTTGACTGACCCGCGCCGTCGATTGCCTTGCCATTGTTCAGTTTGTTGCCAGCGGGCTCGTTCGAATTCTTCTTCGTCATCTGCTTTCGTTTGCTTGCGGGACCGTGTGCCACCGCCCCGCCCTCTGTGCTTGATGGTGACGCCAGACTGGTAAAATACTCCTCCACTGACTGTAACTCAGGCTTCTGTTCCAAAACGGCATCTTCTCCTCTCTCCCTTCGTCGCTGTACTGTTGGTTCTACCACGTCAAAGTCGGAGACACCATGCGGATACCTGTTGAACCAATCCGCAAATTGTAGGACTGGCCATGCTTCTATCTCTTGGGTACCGAGTTTGCCTGATCTGGACGCTTCCAGTGCATTTCGATACTGAGTGCGAATGTTTTCGACCATCCAGTGAAACATGCCCCAGTACCGCATCGTCTTTCGCAAAAACTTGATGTTGATCCCGGCATTCACTTCTGCAGTCGCCTTGACAGCAGCATTGCTGGAGAAGATGCCGAGGATGTGGATGTTTGTCGCGGAAAAGGCACAATAGCCTGCGAAAGGAGCTGTCACGTTGCATTTGGCTTGCTCGGCATCTCTCAACATCTCGGAGATTTTGTTCGCCGCAGTGACGGTCTGCGCGCTGGCTCGTGGAAGAAATTCCGAAGGCACATCCTTGCCGCCGTCAGTGGCGGCGGCCCGCGTAGTTGCTGCCTTGTGCAAGAAGAGGGCGTTTTGCTGAATCGACAAGTGCATCAACAGAAACTGACTACCGGTCTTTTCAGTCGCATGCAGGTTAAGATTGTCAACCGAGTATTTCAGAGATTCTGGAAGAGTGCGTTGTAAATCCTCGACTTGCTCAACAAGCTGTGCATAAATAGATCGTTCATTGCAAAGAGCAAAGTCTTCCATGTTTTCCCCGCCTTGGTGTAGATATGCAACGATCCTGCCCCATATTGCGACGGCCCGTATGGTATACGCGGCGACGCCCATGTTCTCTTCAAGTCGTGTATCCTGTCCGTCGCCCCGAGATTCCGATTGTCCCACGGAACCATCGAGTGCTTCCGTCTGTGCAGGTATATCAAGCTGAAAGTACGATTCCTTCACGGGCAATTGAATCTGAAGCGATTCCTCTTTGATGAACATTGGCCGATCGGAACCGGACGAGTTGAAGCGATCCATGAGAAAGCAAGCCCACATAATACGCCGTCGAATCTCCCGATCAATAAAGCTCAGTGCGACTTTATTTCCGCATCCAGAGCCATCATTCTCCAAATCCTTATGAAGTTGGAGGGCAAACGCCATGCGAATGGCTTGGCCACCCAAAGCCCAGCTGCGTCCGCCATGGCAGGTTCCGAATTCGTGCAGCCCTAGAATTAGAAGGCAAGTCAACACGGTCATGTTCGGCCACTCGTAGCGCCTCGTGCAGATATCCCGCGCATGTGACGCCCACTCTTCCCCATGTAAGAACGGTCTCGCTGTCCCGGCAATATTTGGCTGCGTTGCAAAGCGTGCTGCAACGGCACAAACAGATAGAACAAGGACCGGGGGCAATGTATTATTTCTGAGGCAAGTCATGTTAGCTCAAACAAAGTCTCGCCAGGATCAACGTCAAAGTCTCGAGCGTCAACGCAGAAATGAGAAAGGGTTGGGCTAGCCGGACTTACTTCAACTTGCGCATATAGCTAGGTTTGTGCAGAAGATGGTATGCTTGCCCGTAAACGTTGTCAAAAAAGACTTCGGCGAGGTGTTCTTGAATCTCCTTTGGAGGCAGAGCATCGATGCCTTCTCGAAATAACACATGGTCTGCAGCGAAGCCGCCTTCTTTCGCAGCCGAGTCCTCGTCCACACTCTCGGCACCTCTGACCCTGACCGATGGTGCCTTCGCCCAGGATTCCAGATCTGAGCCAAAAGCTTCCTCGGCACCTCTTTTCTTGGATGCCGACTTGTTCCCCGCGTTCGCCCCAAGGACGGCAGGCCTGACTATTGCTCTGGTGATGAATGATGTCGCGTCTTGATCTGGTTTGGGGATTATTTTGATGATTCGATCCTCCATCCGCTTTAACCGCTTGTCAAGCATGGCCATGTAGTCAGTGCGGGGGGCTGCTTTTCGAGTCGTGACCTTGTACACGCAAGGGATGCGTGATCTTAGACAGTGCTTGCAAGCAGGCTTTTCCCCGGAACAACGTATCTTCTTGCGACGGCAGGCAATGCATGCAAGAGGCAACCGCTTGCGGTCCTTGCCAGCCTTTGTCTTGAGTTCACTCCAGGCTGGAGGCGCGCGGGACTTGTCATCTCCATTCCTGCCACCAAGATCGGTACCGTCCGCCCCGTTATTTCCTACTAAGCCAAATTCATCAGTGCCGGCATCTTCGAACGAATGCTCTGCGGGAGAATTTCTTTCACCACCACCATCGTCGACGGGCTCCAGGCTTGTTCCACGATGGCCTTGGTCAGAGCTGAAGGCTGGGACCGGAGTACCGGACATGGAAGAAACATGATGGGTCATTGGTGGTCCATTGCTGCTCAACCCATGATGTTGTGTGAAGCCTGCGCCAATGTGATTGCCGTAGGACACGTCGGGCATGTTCATCATGTGGCTTTGGTCTATACCACCAAATGGGTAGGAAAAGTCGTGGAATGCATTGCCATCCATGACGGCTGGAGAGCTCTCGTTCATGGGTCCAGAACCTTGCTCGTGGTACATGCGATGGGAGGTGATGGGGTTGAGGAGTGGTTGAGCATGTTGAATCTGGTGAGGGTTGGTACGATGATGGTCGCCCGTCATGATTCCGCCAGCAAGCCGCAAGTCGCCTCAAAGGCGGGCTCAAAGGCAGGCGGGGGTTGGAGAGCTCGAATTTCGCTTGATCTGAGAAGAGTGCAAGTGTTTTACGCCATGAGAAGGTGGTTTCGAAATACGAGTCGGCACGACTGAGACGAGTGAAAACGGGGTTTTAATCCAGAGCCCAGTTGGACGAGCGCGGCACTCATGGCCCAAGGTCCGTTGGATGTAGGCAGGTCTGAGGTGCGCAAGAAGACCCGACACTTCGGCACAGCCGGTGAAGAACTTATGGCCGCCGACGTCGCGATTCCACCGGAAATCCCCAACCAATAAAGACTCTTCAGTGTACACCAAAAGATGGGGTCGTCAGTAGTAAGCAGGCCCGAGGAAAGCAGAGCGCGAAATCTGGAAGAAGGAGAGGAACGTGAAAGACCTCAAAGCAATGGGCCGAATGGCTCTTGGGGCGGAAACGCTTGTTAAAGTAAAGGCTTGGAGGGAGACGCAGCATCTTGGATGGCCAGGACCCAGACCGGTAGAAGTACATGAGTGCAAGCCACTTCGCCGGGACGCCATGGGCCATGGCACACAGCTCTCAAGCACGAACCAAGACGGTCCAGTGTGTATTACTCCGTCCTCCGTAGGGCCAGACACTTCGCGTGTGCTCCTTGTTCATACCCTGTAAGCATCCGGTGGCTAGCATCCTGGTCCCTTCGCGGGATCCTGCTATACTGGTTTTGGAGTAGCGGGCGGTTGAGGTGGAACCCTGCCCAATCTTCGAGGGAAGGGGGGGGGGGGGCGATGAAGTCCATCGGCCCATGGAGGGTGGTGGGAAAGGGCGTGACGGCATGACGGCGAACGGTTTTGGGGAGAGGGTGGGGAGTCTGGGAAAGGGAAATGCACTCATCAGCAGCCAATGTTGGTCTAGAGAAATGCAAAGAGTCAAAGACCAAATGCGACATCGCCGGCCTTGACCAGTCTGCAAAAGGAAGTGGAAATTGACTGGCACCTGGCACATTGCCTGCTTTGCCGCCAGGTCTGGATTCTGAATCGGGTGGCGCGGCGCAACTTCATTCGGGACGCGGCGTTGCTGTAGTCCGCAGCCCTGCTTGAGAACACGTACATGTACGTACAAATGTACGTACTGTTTTTGAAGCGGGTGGCAGAACTTGTGATCCCGGCCGGCCACCACCGCTGTTGTATTATGGTAAAACTAGGGGGTCGCCATTGTTGTCCCCTCCCTTGACGGCGGACCGTGTCAATCTTGCACCTGCTCAGTTCAGGGGACAAACGTACATATGGGACTATTGCGTGGGGACTTGTAGTCCTCTGCGTTCTATTACCTGGCCATCTATGAACTTGCGAGTTCGCAGTTAGTTTTACAAACGATCGGCGCTGGCCTTATTATAAGAACATTGTAAGCAGTAGGCATAAAATATGTCTTACTTGGAAACGTTGTGCAGCTTTAAGAATGCTCTTTTGTGCCAAAGAAAGAACTCGTCAACTCTGGTAGCGTGAGGAAGACTATCGGGACGCATTAAATCGTGAGAGATAACGTGGAAAACTTGATATGAGCCTACTTACACTGAATAAATGCCTTGAAAAGTAATAGTCCATCCCATATCTAGATAGGTGGTCCGACGGTGTAAGCTACGGTGCAATTCCACGTGCTAAACACAGTCCAACAAATTGTTGACGGCGTCTCGGACGGTGTGTCTCCCCAGCAAAGGAGCGCCTAATCACTTCCACCTGCGATATTGATGAGTTTGGCGCATTTTGGGGGTAAATAGCCGGGTCACTAAACGCGCATACCTCCTTTTTTAAATGCGCATACCCCCTTAGTCCTAAAACGGAAGAAGTACCTTTTCACCTAATCCCCCGCTAAATATACTAGCTCTCTTTAGTGGTAAATACGAGCAGCACACTGTAACGTGCAAAGCTTGCAACGCTTGTAATTTTATCAGAGGCATCACGTAATGCAACGCAACGCAACGCAACGCAACGCAACGCAACGTAACGTAATAATATTATCCCTTAAAGCTATTAAAGCTATTAAATCCTTTAAGATACAGCCTTTTTATACAACCACCAAAGACGTGATTAACGCTATACGCCTTTCTGATAATAGTGAAAATTAACAGACGCGAGCCACACTAAAAGTAGGTATGGAGACCGTCCTTCCGGATTGGGACTAAGGGGGTATGCGCATTCAAAAAAGGAGGTATGCGCGTTTAGTGACCCTAAATAGCCATCTCCTCCAATTTGCTGGTTTGCAAAGTTGGATAGAGATGAGAGCTCAGAGGCCTGGGAGGGCTCAGGGGAATAGGACAAGCAACTGAGCGGCGTTGCCAAACACGGCAGCGGTCATCAGATTCGTGTGCTTGATTCAACACAAGCTTCTGCGCACAGTCGGAGGAAGGGCCAACAAGTAAAGCGGCTAAATGAGGCCACGACATGTCGTAGTCTATCCTTTGTCATTCCCTGTGTGGTGGTGGTGGTGGTGGTGGATGTGCCTTTGAACGCGGCGATGGCTCCCATTGGATTAGGTTTTATCCTTGCAGACGCATGCAGATCGTTTCGGACGTCACCATGTCCATCTAGCTATGGCGTTTAATTTTGGCGAATCTCGAGGACGGACGGAGTGAGGTATCATAGCTAGTGGTGGGGCTGGCACAGAGAAGCTCGCATTAGACCGCGAGGCACGCCGATCTTGTTGTCGCGGGAAAAGCGAGCAGTCGCGTTAATTAAATCAACGCTCTTTCGAACCAACTTTGCGAAACCCGCCGAAGGACCACCAGAGGGGCGACATAATAGTATCGCGGATGAGCAGGATGACTGGAGTGGTAGGAGACCGTCTGTGAGTGGATTTGTGCAAATTCTTAGCGCCACCTGTTGTGCGTCTGGCAAGTTCCGATAAGGTTAGATGTTCTTCATAATATGCAGCATCCGGTGGGAAGTAATGTAGTAAACGGGCGGCTGACCGCTTCCGGACGCATCGCGCATCGCGAAGCCCTGAATCATGCAAACTAGATTATTATAGACTGAGAAAAGGAAGAATCATGGCAGCCGATGTCGTTGTGGCCCCTGTCTAGTTCCGAGTCTGGGATTCCGAGCAGGAAGGTCAGTGGAAGCAGCTCCTGCCAGCAACGATCCAGGTCACACATTTATGTATTTTTGTGCTACTGTCAAGCTTCCGGACATCAGGCCCCTGCACACGTGACACCCATCTTGCCTGACATCCCTCGACGTTGACCACTTGGTCACGATATTCTCTCTGTTCCAACGCACATGTCGAAGACTGGTCCTCTGTGTGTTTTTTTTTCTGGTGGCTATCGCACTGACACATGTGTTGTGTACGTAAGATACCGACGTTGACTTTCGTGAACCTCACTGACGGGTTGGTTGGTTGGGCCCAGGCAACAACGGGCTGCTTTGCTTGCTGTTTACGACCAAGCACTGCTCTTCCTGACAATAGTAGAGTACGAGTACGGTATTCATTCCATTGTGCTGTCAAGTTCAAGAGGCAATTCTGGTTTTGCAAAATCATACGGAAGATCAAGTGGGAAAAAGTCGTCAATCACGAGGCAGTGAACTGCACGATAGCCGACAGATCTACATGAGCTGCAAGCTTTCACCAACACTGACATTCCGAGAATCAACTCTTGCAATCACTCGTACAAGGATGCGTCGTTGGTCCAGAACCAGGTGACCCCGGGTGCTCGTGGTGGATGCCATGCCATCTTGGCTGGTCGTCTGTGCGGCGAAAGCGAATGCAGGGTGATCTTTCCCTTTCCTGCAGACAGTTGCAACCAAGCACCACACAGGTCGTCTTTATTACATACACACAACAGCCACTGGCATCGTGCCCAACGCCAACGACTGGGCGTAGTACATCGTCAGCCACACTGTCTCAATTCAGCAATTGAACTTCGATCGCGAAGATACTCAAAAAATGCTCGACGGCTGCCGATCCATTTGACCGCATTCATAGTCCTCAAACCGCTAATTGTTCAATATGTTCAAACAAGCATGGAGCGGAAGCCATTCATCATACTCTTCAAAAAATCATTGCTTGGATGGACACCTGGCTAGAACTCAAAAGATGACGATAATATTGACCATTTTCAAGACGTTCGTGGTTGTGAGTTGTCAAAGCTACCGACACTCCATGTAACCAAAGTAGATTCCTTTCTCTTGCCTTATCAGTACCGTCTCAAGCTACTATGCTCGCCAAAGATCATCCATCCTCCGCCCATCAATCTTGTTTGATGTTTACAAACCTTGAATACAGAGCAATGGCATCATTTAAAGCTTATGTGTCCTGGGATAACTCCCATGACAATTACTTCCAACTTCGGGCTTCCGGTGCTCACAACCACGTGAATTGACCAAAAAATCCCTCGCTGGTACGTACAGTTTCTTCTAATACGCAGGAGAGGCTAAAAGGCACACTTGAAGCGAGTAATGCGTCTTTGTCGAGGTGTCAAATGCACACCCTTCTTCACACCGACCAAGGCCACCTCGCCTTGCCTTTGAAATCAGCATTGTGTACTCCGTATTATGGGAACTGGGGCTAGTGAAGGTGACCTTTATGCGCCACTTTCGCTTTCGCCAGCGACAATCTCCCCTACATACCACCAGACTCTCAGTTACAGCCTAGCACAGACCATCTCCTTGCAGGCATTAATCCATTGAGAAGCATGTCGACTTAGAACAAGTTTGCATGAACATCATTTCAATCAGCTCGCAGGGCGCTACCCCCAGCAGTCGTCGCGTACTCAGCCATCGTGAGAAAAAGGGGCGCGCCAGGCCCCCTCCAGTCATTCAAGAAACCGTTTATTATACTTGATCCTGGGGAATAATAACCCCTTGGGGGACGCCATACGGAGTACAATACATGCATGCCCATCACATCCTTGGCCAATGACGCGAGCGTGCCGTAAAACATGCTCCATGGACATGTGTCCGCATCCAATACAACCCTCCCAATGGGCTGCATGCCTCCCACGAGTGTAGGGCAACCCCCCCTCCTCCTCCGGTGCGACAAAGCCGATAGCTAATCTACGTATTATGTAGAGCTTTGCACATTGAGATGCGCTCCGGACAATTTTAATCAATGACCGCTACGCCCAGCAGTCGATGTCTACTGTTACATGTGCAGACTGATACGCAACTGGTCATTTAATACTGACCTCATTGTTGTACCATTTGGTACAATTTTATCTTCCTGTGCTTTGAGAGCTACCGAGCCCGGCTCTACTCCGTATATGGCGCATATACTCGGAAGTTATTTCATCTACGACTTGTCATGCCATGCAGGCACCTTGAGCCTCAGATAACCAAGCTCGGCAACTGATCTTTCGACAGATCCTAAGTGAGGCCATTTTTAGCTTTCAAGAACTGATGGTGGCTGGAGGCAGCTCAGCAGCCAATCGGCAAGGTGAAAAGCCTTGGTTTATATGGAATTGCCATCAAACCATGGTACTTTGCAACAGCTTACTTGCTGCTTGCCCAAGACGTTGAACTCACGAAAGTGGACAGATAGTTTTCTTTGCTCGGATTACAGACACATTTGCATTAGGCAGTGTCAGCTGGTCAATGCTATACGAATCATGGCAGATGCCGCCCCCATACTCTAGGTCGTGAGCATTCGAAGTTGAGCTAGCAATCAGACTCCGATACTAAACGCAAGGTGTGAGTGAGTCGCATGCTGCAATACATGCATGTGGTCTGGAATGCGGATTGTCTCGAGACGAGGCCTTGGCTACATCACACTTGATCAGACGTCGGCGAAAGACACAAAATGCGACGCACGTACCATCTGTCAACTAGAGGGTTGTGTGAAGGAGCTGTCATGATGATCGGTCCGTGGCATCAGTGCGCGGCGAAAACACGCAGGTCCGTCAATAGGGTGGCGCCAATGTCGGTACTATGGACAAATGACAAAGGACAAAGGCAAGGCGGTCGAGTCTCATCGTTGCCCTTCGGGCCTTTATGTTACAGATAGCACCTTTGTGTGTTTGAGCATCTGCTTGTTGGTCTTCTAGAAGGCAACAGTGTAGCCAGGGTCCCGAGACAGTCTCAGAACAGCCACCATTCTCGGCAGAAGCGACGTCAACCCTAGCGAAATGGCTAAGCTTGTTTATCAATTACTTACTTGCATACAAAAGAATATCGATTTCTCACCACCAAGGCGAGACGCATTCATACTCAGTCGTTGAGAAAATCAAAGCCCTTGCCTGAGATCCGGAACATTATTTCATCCAAACTCTATAACCGGTCACGACAGAAGACGGTGGTCCATCTAGACACTCGGGAATCTAGGAACATGGGTAATAGTCAACACCCAAATGCTGCTGCACAATTGCTCCGTACAGTCGAGTCAATACATGAAGCTTGCAAGCTAAACCACATGTGCTTTCTTCTGATACCACGAAACAGTGGGCTGCTTGAACAGGGTGGGAAGAAAAGTTGTGGCCAGGGGACACTATCATACGACGTGAGCAAGAAGAAGCACGAGCCACGGAAGATGGAGTAAAATTCAATGCGCCACACCACTTTTCCTTTGGGTTTTTGTCTAATACGTGTGGAACATACATACGGACGTACATGTACATATGTACATGTATGTGCAATCAAAAAGAACGGATATACCAAGGCTCCCTGGCGATTCGTAACCCAGCGCTACATATTATTACATGTATGACACAGTGCTTGACAGATGGTAGCAATATTGCCTTGTCCGCGGTGACGTGGAAGCGCAGAAAACTGGAGCAAGCAACAGCCGACAGCCAGCGTCTCCATCCATCTCCATCTGGTACTACCATCTAATATGTACGGAGTACGAGCCGGTGGCTTCGACGAAGAGGCCCAGAGCAGAAGAGGTCCATTACTATTAATCTACGGAGTAGGGAGTACATGGTCCGGCACTCCGGTTCACCATGGTCCCATGGTCGTACATGGAGGAATATTATTGGAACAAATAGTTCGTGTCCTAAGGGGTGGCTTAGACTCTATAACATAACCTGCTATATGTGGCATTGCAAAAGCCAGACACCATGACTCGCTGTCGTTCTGCGTACAAAGAAAGGCTTATTATGTAGGAGCGTAATACGTGACGAAGCCAATTGCACCAACAAGGCCTAATCCGTATAAAGTTATTAGAGAGCTTTCAAGGGGTCACAATTCTAGCCACACAACATGACTTAACACCCCCTCCCCCTTATTCTTATCGAACGAAGCAGTAAAAAGCCCCCCCCGCACTTTTACATTGGCTTGACGATGTCGTAGACCAGAATACTGATTCTGAGTTACCGTCGCCGTACGCTTTGTTGTAATTCCCCTTCTTATCTTTCCTACACTAGAGCTTATTTAGTATCAAACATGCTAAAAGGGCAGGAATAATGTTTGCGTCATGGTTATCTTACGCAACGGCGGAAAAGTCCTTCTCCTACGCAGTCAGGTCCATGAGCTTTTATTGCTTCATTGCACCAAACACAATTAGCCATGGGTATGGCTGGGATTAAGAAGAGCAAGAAGAGCTTCATTTTGTTTGTCTAGTATGCATTGGATTGGAAAGAGACTTGCAAGTGAGAGGGGGGAGTTTGTCGATACTAGCAAGCTAGACAAATGTGCTAGTAGGCTGCCTTTATACTCACGAAGCAAAATCTCCAGAAGCCAACTAGGAAGTGTTTTGCGTTTTTCAAAAGTTTATTTTTAATATTGAACGGTTAATATTAGTCCGTATCCTCCGGTAGACGTGGTATTAAACAAGCATTAGGGAGCTACATGTACTGTGAATGTAGCCTACGGATCCCTACATAGGTAGAAAAGGGAGGACGGATGAAACAAAGGGCGCAGGGGCTGACGGCTAAATACATGGACATGGAATAAAAATGTCAACATTCACGTCTTCAGGGTTGCGGCCCCGTCTGCACCAAGGCAGCCAGCCAATGGCAGCAGCGGCCGGCTCCGAACCGAACACGCTTGGTTCCAATTGGCTCCAATTGGTTCCAGCCGCCTGCAGCCCTAGATGCTGCTGCCTGGACTTGCCTGGACAGGACGGGGTGACAGGTGACAGACAGGTGACAGACAGGTGACAGACAGGTGACAGACAGGTGACAGACAGGTGACAGACAGGTGACAGACAGGTGACAGACAGGTGACAGACAGGTGACAGCACTTGTTGGCACCCCTCGACTTGTCCCGTGTCTCGTCAAACTCATCATCCATGTTTCGTCAACAGCCGCCCAACGAAGCATCCACACATATTATGCATGCATCCATGCATGTCTTGTCGACAAGCTGTGCCTCGACAACGTTGTCACTCCGTCTTTCTGTGGGTGTTGCTCCGACTCTCCGTCGCCCACATACATGCACATGCGTCTTCACTCGTCGCCCGCCTCCATCCATCATCCAGAGGACCACAGGTCTGGTTCGTGTCTCACCTGGCCATGGCGCCGCAGTATAATGTACATGTACATATCCCATAACCCTTGTCGGCGCATCGTGCCATGCCATGCCAATGCCCAGCCCCGGGCGGTTGACATACATACAACTTTTTCGGGTGAGCCTTTTTTTCTTCTTTGTCTCTCGAATAAGCACTGGATGGGGTCTGGCTACCGCTATCGTTACCTCACAGACGACTAGCTCCGAAATTCCTTGATTCAGTTGCAGATGTTGATGCTCGACATGATCCAAATGGATGCATTTATCCAAGGGGTATCTAATAAACCAACTCTCATCATCCAGAACCGATATACACGGGCATGCCGTACACCACCACTGCCGCAGCATTCAGGTACCTGAATTTGCAGGCATCTCGAGCCTTGGCCACAGCTTCCGGCAACGACGACGAGGCACCCTCGCCGCCGCCGTGCGAGACATGAGCGTCTCCTTCTTCGCCTACACGTCGTCCATCTTGGGCCTTGCCCTTGCCCCTGCCACCGCCCCCCTTCTTCTTGTCCCCTTCTCCAAACGTGCCCGGCGCAAACAGACCCCATTCTTCAAAGGTTCTCCCCGCAAAGCGATCAATGTCTCGATCCGTCACGTCCCATAGCGTCCCGACGACTGCTGGACACCCAGCCAGCATGTAGTTCCAGACGGGGCCGTGGCATTCGAATTCTCCCGCTTCCGTGAGCGATGCCGAGCTGCATCCCATGAGGAACGTGGCCGGCTTGCACTTGTCCAGGCGCCGGATCGTCTTGCCGCGTACGTACTGTGCGCCGCTGCCGTGGCCAAAGTACAGCAGAATCTCAGACGTCGAGAGGGCCTCTTCGAATTCGGTTTCGCTCGGGCTCTTGTTGACGATGCCGTTCCAGCTCGCGAGGGTCTTGAAAGAAGGCTGGAAGAAGTTCTGCGTGTTCTTGAGATCCGACGACGGGTTCAGAATGTAGGTTCCCGCATTTCGCGATACGTAGTGCCCGCCCCGTACATCGGACGTGTTGCTCGGCAGGTTTGATTGCGTAATGAGCTGCCGGAGGCATGCCAGAGATGGAACGCGCGATACCGCCAGTCCCTGCATGCATGGCAACGACTCCCAGGGGAAGGCGTGCAGAGCCTTGTCCAGCACCAGTATTGTGTGGCTGCCCTCTTCTCTCTCCGACGACGACGACGACGACGACGACGCCGGCGACTTGGCGGCTGAGTAGTAGCCTCGGAGAGCGTCGTATGCCTCCACCACCATGGCGTCAAAGTCAATCTCGTCGTACGCGTTCCTCTCTCCGTGAAACTGGAGGATGTCAACAACAAAGTAGAGCAGGTCATTCAAAGCCTCATCGTAGTCGCAGTCAGGGTCCGCCGGATCGCCGAGGCCAATGAAAAGGTCTAGGACTCGAGGATCGAGATTGATGCCCTGTGCCTTGGTGGTGGTCCTTTTACCGCGCATCCGGTTTCGAGACGGAAGACGTCCGTCCAGTATCTGCTGGAAGCTCTCTTGGAAGCGAGCCAGCAGATCAGACCGTCGCTGGTGTTGCGAAAAGATGCCCTTGAAGCCTCCCAGCCATGTCGTCTCGATTGTCAGAAGCAGATCCTTGAGCCTTGTGTCCAGTGCCTCTCGCTCAGACCACCACTCGTTCCTTTCGCCCCTGGCAGAAAAGTCCCGCGCAGAATGACTGGTCTCGTTGGCGAGCCTGATGATGTCGAGAAGCTCCTCGCGGCCGTGCTCGAAATTGAACACTTCGGAATCGGCATCGCGGCTGTTGGCACGCTCTAGTGGGAGCCGCAGGATGAAGGGGCTGTGCCCAGCCTGCAGCTTGGTGACGGAAAGGTCGTGGCGGTTGCCGCTCAGCGACAAGGAGATGACGGACCAGCTCTTGGGAAGCAGATCCACGTACGTCTTGTGAAACGTTGACAAATCCGGGGACATGCCTGTCGTCGTGATCCCAGTGAGTGTGAGCCCTCCTGGTGGCAGATGATTGCTTGTTGAGCCGCTCGGGAATCCGACTCGGGGTCGTCCCAGAGACGACGGGGCTGTCAAGGTGTTTTGCTCGCGTGTCCACGTAATGTTGCGAGCCAGATCGACTGCCACCGTGGCAAAAGCCGACGAGAGGACCGCCTTTGACTTGCCGGCTGTCGTTGCAGACAGGAGGATGATGGTGTTCTGCAACAGTGTGGAGAGACGGTGCACCATGGCACTATCGGAAACCGACAACGTAGACCCGTGCGCACTGATCAGGATGTCCTGGGCTTGCCCGAGCGCATCTGCAAAAGCCGGAGCAGCGTTCTTGCACCTGACAGTCTTCTGGGCCGTGGCGCGTCCCCGTTTGGGCGGCGATGCGATGGGGCTGTTCTTGTCCAGGGATGCCCTGTCTGTGCCACAAGAGACTGCAGGGAACGAGATTGTGGAATCTTGCATGACGGAGAATACGGGATCCGATATCATCTGTTCCATGCTGTGACCAATGAGGGATGCAGCCGTCATGACCTGCTCTAGAGGAAGAGTTCCAAAGAGCTTTGGTAGCTCCTTGGCTTGTTCAAGGGTCGAGAGAGCCGACGTCCAGTCCTTCTTTTGAATATGCCCTATTGCTCGTGACAGGAAAACAGCGGCGAGTAAGGATGATTGGTAAACGTCCTTGGGAAGCTGGCGGCAGTCATCAGGCGGCGGCGACTTGATCTTCGCCGTTCCCTGTCGTTTGGCAACTCTTGCGACGAGGCTGGTAGTAGTAGCCTTGGTCGCTTTGGTTGTCCTTCCGCCTCGGGTTCGGGTGCTTCTCGCTGACGCCGCCTTGGCTTCGGCTGTGTTGCCTGCAGATGTGCCTTTGTCCGGCGAATTGTTGCTGCGGCTCAGTAGACGTAAAGTGTCTTCTGCAATCGAGAAGAACTTGTCGGCATTCTCCCCCTGTCCCATTTCCGAATACATCTCACTCAGCTTGCACGCAAACTGAACTCGTGCTGAGCAAATGTCACGGGGCATGTCGTCCTGGGCCGCCTCCAATATTTCGAGCGCTTTCGTAAGCCTTCCTGCTTTCAAATATATCGAACCAGTCCATGCTGCGACTTGGGCACGATACAGCGACGATTGAGTGCTCTCAGCTATCTTGCGAGCAGATTCTGCATAGTAGACCGTTTCTTGAAACATGCCAATATGAGCATATACCGATGAGATATGTAAGAGGCATCGCAGGAGCGGAGCTGCCAAACTCCAGAATCGAGGACCTGCCGTGAGGGTTTTCGGAGTCTTCATGTCGATGCTTGTCATGGAGGTCTCCGAGATGCTTGAGTCAACGCTCGAGGAAGCTGCCTCCAGTTTGGCCCAGTCATGGGACAAGGTGCGTACACCAGTCTTGATTGTTGCGAGAGCATCATCAATGTCACCAGTCTGTAGGGAGACTATTGATTGCATCAGGGCCGACATTGACAGCATCACATTCGCTTGAGCTCTAGACTGAGCCCAGGTTGAGTAGGAGTTCCCGCAAATATCGTTCGTCTTTTGTATACAGTCCGAACTGTTGAAGATTTAGTGCTCGCTCGTTCGGGGCCCAAGTTGGATCAACAGGTAATGGGTAGGTTTTACTCACGCTTCTTCCCAGCTACCGACACCCGCGAAATATTCAGCCTGGGACAAGTAGAAGTCGGCGACAACCCCTCGCGATACTCCCTCATTTTGGCTGAGAAGATCTTGAGATATGCCCAAGGCTTCAGAAGCTTGCGTGAATCTGCCAATGTTGACATACTGTTTGGCTAAATGGCTGTGACCGAGAACTAGGCCATCCTGGAACGAGCCCGAATATTCAGCCACTGCCCTGGACATGGCAACTGTCAGCTCTAGAATGGCGATTTGAAGCTGGGCTTCACCGCGCAACTCCGCAAGATCCCTCAATGCCTGCAAAAAGTCAATCAATATCTCGGGGTTATCAATCCTGGCGTAGAGATCCTCTTTGGATCCGCAGCTGGTAAGCATCGATCTCCAGGACGTGATGTTCTCGCCAATGACCGCAGCGGGAAACGTATCTTGGCTGCTGACCAAAGCAACCATGGAGGAGTGATATGCCTGCAGATGAGGGATGAACTGTGACAGGCTGCTATCCTCTGCTTTGTCTTTCTTCTGAAGCTGTTCAACAACCTGGCCCAAACTTTCCGAGATTGCTTCTACTTCCTCCTCTTCTCCAATGTTCTGATATAGTAGGTGAAGCAGAACTCGAAATCGTCGGACAGGATACTTTTCGGGTGTGTATATTCGAAGCAAGGCCGCGGGACTGGGATCATGAAGGCGGAGAACCTGGCCAGGGGAGGACAGCTCTGCGCTAAGGTGCATGAGATGCTCGAGTACGGCTGCACGCTCTTGTTCGGGAAGGAAGAAAGTCCAGTCGTTCCAAGACTTGTCCAGCTTTGCAATTGAGCGCAAAGTACGCGACAGTGACGAGGCCTTCTCGGTCGTTGCCCATGCGATGGGCGGCGAAAGTGTCGCCAGAGCTGTTGCAACGTCGGAGAGGACACCATCTTCTGCCATGTTGGTACAGATAGACCGCAGAGTTCCGACTGCGTCTTCACTTCGGCCCGCTCCTTTGCAGAGATCGGCAAAGAGTTCCAGTTTCATTGATAGCTGTGCCTTCTCCTTGTCAACAGATGGCCGCCCCTTCACGCTGTCAATCGAGCGACTCAGGGATTGAAGGAGCTGCTTGTTGAGATCCTTGGACCGATCCTTCATCTTGCGCAACTCCATGAATCTGGAAAAATACAGAGCCGATATCTTGACGTGATATGTCCCAAGCTGTTCCGCTCTGGCGGACGACATCGATGCATCGCATACAGAGTCAAGCAGGCTGGCGCAGTTCTGAAGAACGTCATCCATCTGCTGCCACTCGATTCCTCCGGTTGTGATCTCAGATTTCACAACCATGAGGGTGGCATCCAATGTTTGGTTAATTGACTGCATAATCGCTTGCTTTCGCTGGTCGAATTGTAACATTTGCTTTGCTGGGGCATCCTTGCCGGGTGCGATGCCCATCCATCGCCGGACAAAGCGCGGATACTGCAGAAGAAAGGCTTTCAACAAAGTGCTGGTTGTCTTGCAAAGTGTTTTAGAATCGCTCTTTGAGTCCAACTCTCTCATCAACAGACCAACAACAGACCGTCTCACGGCTGAGAGACTTTCGAAAAGCTCATTGAGTTCGCTGACGGTGCCACTCAAGCTACCGCCTAAGCTGTCTGTGACTTCTTGTATTGATTGCTTGATGCCCGGATCCACATCTGGTTTCTTCAAAGCAGATGCTAGGATTCGAGCAGAAACGGAACAAATGAGGACGACTGAGTCAGATTCCTGGCAAAGAGAAGCTTTGAGGCTTTCGAACCAGCAGCAAGCTCCGTCGTACTGACGAGCCGCGTGAGCCATGGACCCCAAAACTTGATAAATCATCGAAAGCGGGGATTTGGACGAGGTGGATGGTTCATGCTTGTTGAGGCGGATGATCTGCATAAGCGCATCGTACGCCGCCGCGAGCGTCTGGTAAAGCAATTTGTCGTCGGCTTTGAACCGTCTTACGAAGGCGCGGACGCAGCGACTGAAGGGGGCCAATACATCATCATCAATATGACCTTGGTGACCTGCCAGTTTCCACCACCTCAACTGAGTGCGGAAAGATAAAGACTGGAGCTCGAAAGCGATGAGCGGGCTGGGACTCAACCTAGACTCCGTGGCCACCGAATCCTCCTGGATAGAGATACTCGGTAACATTGACAAAAGGGTCTGGGATACAGAGGCCAGCTGACGAGAAGCCTTTTGGGTCTGCTTTTCTCCGCCGTCGGCCAACTTGAGCAACAACACAACTGGACTTGAAGGGGTCTTTTCCAGTAGCTGGGGTAATAACGCCTCGATATGCGCCGCCTTTTTCGTGGCACAGACAAGCTTGAGGACTTGGCTTTGCAGAGTAGTGATGATTGGGAGCGTGGCTTTGGAAATTTCTCCTTTGAACTCGAGCAAACTTGCGATTTCTGCGGCAGCGCTTGTTTTCTCGGATGGCGCCAACTTGGTCGTCTTGGAACTTTCCATGCGTGCTGCCGGCTCGAGTCGACGCTTCAGTATCTTCATCTCCTTCAGAGCCTGATCGTGTAGATTCAGAGATAAAAGTTTTCCGATGAATGCTGACATGCCGTTCTCTACCTGGAAGTCGTATTGGGGATCTTGAGGTGCGGATTTCATAGACCGAAGGCAAGCAAACGCCGTGCGCGCGCACTCCACAGCCGCCAGGCATCCCGTCGAATGGACTGGCGTTGTAGGCTTTGGCTTGGCCGTGGAGACACTCGGGGAAGTTGCGACGCGGTTCAAAGTTCTTGGCTGCATTGGCGATAAAGGCGTCGAAAGCGAGCGACGCAATGTCCTCTTCGAATCTGTTCGGGGACCATTTTCGGTCAGTTTGCGAGGTGTCGATGGCGGAATAGGCTTCGCGGCCTCTGTGAGTGTTTTCAAAGTCGAATTGATGACACATGTAGCCAAGACTGTCCTCTCTCTGGCGCTGAGTTGCTCGTCGCGTGAAGCAGGTTTCTTTGTCGCGGTAGCGCTTTTCGCTTTCGATGTAGTAGTAGCAGATGTTGTTGGACGTGAGGCGGGAGTGGAAGCCGGAAAAGGGGTTTCTGTCTCAACGAGAAGTAACTCCTTGAGAGCGACGACGGTAGCGGGTGTGCATGTCGCCGTGGAGGAGATGGCAGCCTTGACGGCCTCGGAAGATGCTTGTAACGAAGCCATGTGGATTAGTATGTGATTAGTCTGTTAATCATGTCGTCGGGACGTGAAGTCAGTCGTAGGGGACCAGAAACGCCAAAAAACGAGACAAAGAGATGCAATGAATGCCGAAATCTCCAAAAGAAAGACGAAATACAATTGTGTATGCAACAGCAATATGCTAGTACTACATGTGCAATATTGTTCGTCCGAGATTTGGTGTTGAGAGGCAAGCTGGATAACTGGTTAATGTGGGTCGGAGCGTCGCCGTTGTCCAGGGCAACGCCGGTTGGTGATGTGGCTTGTGGCTTGTGGCTTGTGGCTTGTGGCTGGGCTGTGAACGTGGACGTGGCTCAAATTGTCGAATTGATTTTGTATTTTGAGGAAACATCCGTCAACACAAGTTCTGCCGGGGAAACGACGGCCGCCGCTTTGGGGGCGAAGGGATCCAGCCTGCAATATGACGACGGCTCGACTTGCAGTGCAAACAGTATGCGCCGGTCGTGTGTGTCTCGGAGCGAGGATACCGGTTCAACCATTACGGGCGATTCGCTTTTCGAGCTCTGGACCTGCGACCGTCGCCGACGCCGGATTCTGGAGATCTTTGATTCCAAAGCCTTTTCGAAAAGAGAACCGCAAGATCAACAAAGGGAATAAGTCGAAAGAATGGAATCCGGCGACGTTCTTCATCATTATGTTCCTGTTCATTGGCTCCATGTCAATTCAAATGATTGCGCTGCGGAACCAGTCTGAGCGATACAACCGACAATCGACAGTCAGAATAGGACAGCTGCGGCAAGCCTTGATGAAGCTTCAGAATGGCGAAGAGGTCGATGTGGATAAGCTTCTGGGCAACGTTGATGAAGCTCAGAAGGAAATTGATTGGGAAGAAAGTGCGTACTAAAATTCGTATTCGTATTTCAATTCGCTGACCTGAAGTCTCGCAGTGTTGAAAGCCATGGAGAGAGACGAAGCTTCAAACCCGATTGACCAAGGGGCGGAAAAGCCGAGACAGCCAGAGATTCAAAAGAAGACTGCGACGACGAACCCACCTATAACGGAAGAGGTAGAAGAGGGCGAAGATGCAAGTGTCGAGTCTGCTGCAACCAAGTCAAGCCCGGCAAATCTTGGCAGCTTCTTCTGACAACCTCAAATGTTCAAGAAAAAAAAAGAAAAGTTTGATATATATTGCATTCATAAATGTACAGTAATCAAGACAGCATATCCTTGAAAACGGCCGAATTTGCAAGGGACGTTCTGATTGTTGGGGGGCGATGAGAGCCGGCGCCGGATTCTCTCAACTGCGAGACAAGGGCTGGCAGTAACACGTCTGTTGATAATTCGACTCGCACTGCGCCTTCGCCTCTCTGCTGAGGGTCCACGTCGGCAAAGAAGCTATCCTCTCCTCTAACGCCACCCATATTGACTATGGCGATGGGCATCCCACGGTCCTTTGCCCGTTTGGCCAGCCGCCACGCAGAGTACGTTGCAAGAGACGTGCCGAGAACAAGCAGCCTGCCGGAATTGTCGATGGCATCCTCTGCAGCGGTTTTGACATAGGTTGCGATGCTCTCCCCAAACATGACGACGGCAGGTTTGAGTATACCAGCAGTGCTGGGCATGGCCCATGCTCCGTCGGAGTCGACCTGAACGACATGCCGTTGACCGTTGGCATCATGTGGAGGATCTGACAGACATTTTGGACAGGGCGGATATCTAAATGTCGTGTATGGAGCCTCTGGCAAATCAACGTCGCCGTCAGGGTTGGCTTTCAGGCCCTTGAACCTTCGTTCCTCCGTACTCTCGGTGTCCAAAGCGCCAGAAGCTATAGCCTCTTTGAGAAGCGCCGCCCAACGAGGATTGAGGCGCGACAATTCATGCTGGAACACATGCCGAGGAAATTCTGTCCGGCAGCTGGTGCAGACTGTGGATCTCAGATAGCCATGTAGCTCGAGGGACGGTATCCGTGGATGGGCGTTGGGATGGAATGAATCAACATTCTGTGTAATCACGCTGCGAACCAAGCCCAAGTCCCCCAAGTCTCTGATGGCGTGGTGACCCGAATTGGGCAGTGCCTTGTGAAGAGAAGACCAGCCGAGAAAGCTACGGGCCCAGTACCTCTTGCGGGCCTCGTGATTGCTTGTGAATTCATAGTAGTAAATCGGGCGGTAAGACTTGTTGACTCTGTACGTGCCCTTGACCCCTCGGTAGTCAGCTAGCCCGGAGACGACGGACAATCCTGCTCCAGTGAGAACGATGGTCGAGTCGGGGAGATTGCCGGGGGGCGGAGACTGGAAGAAGTTGAGCAAGGCTGAGAGACCACCTTGGAGGGTTGTAGCAGTGGAGGGAATAATGGTAGGAGATGCAAGTATGTCCGTATACGGGATACGCATGAGCGGTTTCCTCATTGGAAGAGTATTTGTAAAGTGGCTGATACGGGCCACCGCATCTACTTCACAGGGCCGACTTGATTCCTTGTAGAAATGGTGATATCAAGGACCCCAAGACTCAAGAGTGACGAGGTTTGTCTCCACATTTTCGGGGATGGTGACTCCGTGCGCCGAGGTTGCATCAGCCCATGCAGCCATCTGCAGAAGTATTCCCGACCGATGCACGCCGTCCTCGCTCCTCGCAACCTCCCTCTTTGACTTTTTGACAAACACTTTCTCCCTCGCAGACTCGTCGGAGACTCATCAGAGGCGGCTTTCTCCCACAGTCACTCAACCCTCCCTGCGCCTTGGCTCAATGTCGTCACATGAGTGACAAGAGGGAGAGATAAGAGGACAACGATAAGCGATAAGCGATAAGCGATTTCACGTCCGCTGTGCGCCGGCCCCTCCTAGACCTAGACTCTGCAGAGACAACGAGGCAAGAGGCAACAGGCAACAGGCAACAGGCAACAGGCAACAGGCAACAGGCAACAGGCAGGAGCCTTCAACGAGCCGCCGAGTCAAGCTTGAATTCTGGGTGCAGACTCAACTCATCAACTTGATTGCATGTCTCCTCAGGTCCGCCGCTCCACTGGCCTGGCCGTGCGGTGCGCGTCTGGGGTGGCGGCCACAAGTGTGACAAGGTCGTCGGCTCATGCAGCGCATGCAGCGGGGGTGACGCCCACCAACAACGGCACCAACGGCACCAATGGACGCTGTGCGCCGCGCCGCGGAGGGCAAGGACGGGTCAACGGCACCAATGGCAGTGGCAGCTGCAGCAGCTGCAGCCGCTTGGGACTCCTGAGGACACATCAACCTTCACGACCATCATCCTCGTCGCTTCGCTTGCAGGCACGCCGCATATTAACATTGAGCCTGTTTCCTGCCTCATCTTGTCCATTGTCGACGTCGCCTCTTCCTACGCGCGCTTGCTTTTCCACCGCTGCCGTCTACAGCTCCTTCACCTCCCCGTCTCATCTGGCCTCCTCGTCCTCGTCCTCGTCTTCTCCGTCTTCTTCGACGACTCCCGATCTCGGCTCCAATATTGCCAGCGTCCGTTGCGTACTGCCTCATCTGGCCCCAGTGCGCAGCCGCATCCGTACGCTGCCTGCTATCATGGGGTCTGCGCTGAAGCAGACTCGCGACCACGGCGACCATGGCCACGGTCACAGTCACTCGGGCCTCGGACATCATCACCATCATCACGACAACACATACCTCACCTCGGCCAATACAAGCGATCCGGGAGTGCGCATCACACGCCTTGGCCTGCTGTCCAACTTGGGAATGGCAATTGCAAAGTTTATCGGTGGATGGGCTTTCAATTCGAGATCCATGACAGCAGACGCTTGGCATAGTATCGCAGATCTCACCTCGGACATTTTGACCCTGGCGACGCTATCATGGAGCTTGAAGCGACCAAGCGATCGGTTTCCAATGGGGTTTGGCAAGGTTGAAAGCTTGGGATCACTGGGTGTATCAGGCATGCTGCTGGTCGGTGGCTTCTACATGGGCTGGGAGAGCGCAATCAGCCTGTACGGCCACTTCAACCCCGAAGGAGCGCACCACATTTTTGAGCACATTGGCCACGGCCACAGCCATTCTCACAGCCCTGCCGACCTTGGCATCCCGAATATCCATGCTGTGTGGTTGGCTGCGGGCACCATTTTCATCAAGGAATGGCTGTATCATGCGAGTACGTCATTCCCCATCTCATTCAACCAATACGTGGGATTGAATCACTAATCAACACTCTTGTTCTCGTCAGCGATGAAAGTTGCGCGAGAACGCAAGTCGTCGGTGTTGGCCTCGAATGCGGTTCACCATCGAGTCGACAGCCTGACGGGCATTGTCACGCTAGCTGCTGTTTTGGGTGCTAACGTCTTGGAACATGCTGCCTGGTTAGACCCGGTGGGCGGGCTTCTCATTTCCATCATGGTTGTGAACGCAGGATACGAGAACACGAAAGAAGCACTGTACGAGCTAGCAGACCGCAGCCTTGACGATGAGGTGAAGAAGTCGGTCAGAAAGCAAGCTCACCGCGCACTGGCCAACGTGAGCGAGGGTCACGAGGCAGAGCTGCGTGATGTCAGCGGCATCAAGTCTGGGCAAAACTACCTCGTCGACCTCGAGCTGGCTGTGCCCGGAGCATGGACAGTCAACGACGTGAAGGATGTGGAGGACGCGGTGCGCTTGCAGATTGGCAGCAAAGTGCGTGGAGTGAGAAGGCTCCGTGTGCGGTTCGTGTCCCGCGACGAGCCGGTGAAGGAAAAGTGGGATGAGTTCATTGCTGGGTCAGAAGCTCTCCAGAAATCCGAGGGGCAAGAGGAGGAGGAAGAGGGGGGCCAGCAATAGACATTAGAGCTGGTTGAAGCCTGCATTGGCATGGCATATGGTACGCATGCATAGAGCATAGCAGTTGTGGACGACACGACACGGCAGACGGGCTGGAGAGCTGGGGAGCTGGGGAGCACGTGGGATAAACAATACTGGTGCAATAGCGAGGGAGGCCAGGAAACAAGTCGTTGTATAATACTGACGGCAGTAGTCTGGCGTGTGCCTGACGGATGGGCCGAGTTTCCAACAGATGTCGTCACAACAAAGTTGGCAATTCCAGTCCTGGCATTCATTGAATGAAAGGCCTGGCTGGTCTGGTTGTCTGGTTCTGGTTCCGACCCCGCCATAACCCCGCCCGCGGCTCAAGGATTGATGAAGTGACGCACACGTTGTGTAATCCGTATTTGCCTTGACTACAAACACCTTGCCTCACCTTGCCTCTCACCTTGCCTCTCACCTTGCCTCTCACCTTGCCTCTCACCTTGCCCCTCACCTTGCCTCACCTTGCCTCACCTTGCCTCACCTTGCCTCACCTTGCCTCACGTCGACTTCCCCAGCCGTGAGCCAGCAACGTCGCAAAATGGGCGACGACAACGGTCCCCTGTACCTGGGCCTCGACCTGTCTACGCAGCAATTAAAAGGTGATGGATGCATTGGCTCGTCTCCCACCCACATGACGATGACGCATTTTCATAAACTGACGCGCCCTGCCCTGATAAACAGCCATTGTCGTCGACTCGGAGCTCAAGACGGTTGCGCAGTCCAAGGTCGATTTCGACGACGACTTTGGGCGCGACTATGGGATCCGGAAGGGCGTGCGTGTCCGCGACGAGACGGGCGAGGTGTCTGCCCCCGTGGCCATGTGGATGGAGGCGCTGGACCTCGCGCTGGAGCGGCTGTGCGACGAGATGGCGGCCGCCGTCCCCGTCCCCGTCCCCGTCCCCGTGAGCCGGATCCGCGGCGTGGGCGGATCGGGCCAGCAGCACGGGAGCGTCTTCTGGGCCAGCGGCGCCGAGGAACTGCTGCGCGGCCTGGATCCCGGGAGGCGCCTGGTCGAGCAGCTGTCGGGGGCGCTGGCGCACGAGTGGTCGCCGAATTGGCAGGACCAGAGCACGCAGGAGGAGTGTGATGCGTTTGACGCCGCGTTGGGCGGCAGAGAGAAGCTGGCCGAGGTGACGGGGAGTGGTGCCCATCATGTGAGTTTCACGGATTTTTGTTTTGTTTTGTTTTGTTTTGTTTGAGACAGAAGAAACCTGACGGGAACAACAACAACAAACCCAGCGCTTCACCGGCCCGCAAATCATGCGGTTGAGACGAGCCCTTCCCCGGATGTACGCCGGCACGAGTCGCATATCCCTCGTCTCATCCTTCCTCGCCTCCCTGTTCCTCGGGTCGATTGCGCCCCTCGACGTCGGCGACGTGTGCGGCATGAACCTCTGGGACATGCCGAACCAGCGATACAGCCCGGAGCTGCTGGCCCTGGCAGCAGGCGGGGGCAACGGCGACGTCCTCCGCCAGAAGCTCGGGGAGCCCGAGATGGACGGCGGGCGGCCTCTCGGCACCATCTCGCCGTACTTTGTCCGCAGGTACGGCTTCAGCCCCGGCTGCCGCGTCGTCCCCTTCACCGGCGACAACCCGGCCACCATCCTCGCGCTCCCGCTGCGGCCCCTCGACGCCATCGTCTCCCTCGGCACGTCGACCACGTTCCTCATGAACACGCCGGCCTACACGCCCGACGGCGCCTACCACTTCTTCAACCACCCCACCACGAGGGGCCACTACATGTTCATGCTGTGCTACAAGAACGGCGGCCTGGCCCGCGAGAAGGTGCGCGATGCGCTGCCCCGGAACCGCAACCGGAACCGGAACCGGGAATCCGCCGGCCGGCCCGACGACGACGCCTGGGACGACTTCAACGCCGCCGTCCTCAACACGCCCCCTCTCCATGTCGACGCCGCCGCTGCCGCCGCCGGGCGCGGGGACAAGGCCAAGGCCAAGCTCGGCCTGTACTTTTGCCTCCGCGAGACGGTGCCCAACATCCGCGCCGGCACCTTCCGCTTCCGCTGCGACGCCGACGACGGCAGCCATCTCGAGCAGGTGCAGGGGGGGTGGTCCGAGGATCTCGACCCCCGCGTCATCGTCGAGTCACAGGCCCTGTCCATGCGGCTGCGGTCGCGGAAGCTCGTCCACAGTCCCCGGGACGGCCTGCCCGCGCAACCGCGGCGCATCTACCTCGTGGGCGGGGGGTCCGTGAACCCGGCCATCGCCCGCGTCATCGGCGACGTCCTCGGCGGCGCCGACGGCGTGTACAGGCTCGATGTCGGGGGCAGCGCGTGCGCCCTGGGCGGCGCATACAAGGCGCTGTGGGCGCTGGAGCGGAAGCAAGGCGAGACGTTTGACGACTTGATTGCCCAGCGGTGGAAAGAAGAAGGCTCCATCGAGCGAGTGGACGAGGGTTTCAAACACGGCACGTACCAGCAGTATGGGAACATCTTGGGCGCATTCGAAGAAATGGAGAAGAGGTTGCTCTCGGAAGAAACACGGTGAATTTTTAGATTTTTTAGGGAAAAAAAAAAAGGGGGGAGCCTGTACGCAATATTGCAGCACGAGGGTTTGTCGTCTATCTAACATATTTGCTCATGAAGCGTCTGTGAAAATCGGATCTCAAAAGGTCCTATAATAAGTTAGCAAAACATTCGACGGATGCACCCTCCCCCCCAAAAAAAAAAAAACTCACATTCACAAACTCCTTTTTCCCCTTATTCTCCGTCCCCCTCGCCTGATTCTTAAAGACCACATCGTCATCCCACCTCCTCTTCATCGTAAAATCCTGCTTGTTCAAAAGCGGATTCCCCAGCGCGATGTGCTTCTCCCGCGCCTCCTCCTCCTCCTTTGCCCGCTCCGCCTCCTCCCTCTTCTTCTTCTCCTCGCGCTCTCTCCTCACGCGCTCCAGCTCCCTCGCCAGCTCCGCCTCTTCGTCGTCGTCGTCGTCGTCGTCGTCGCTGTCAGAGGAGCCGTCGTTTTCCGACTCGTCAGAGTCATCTGCGTCGAGGGCCCGCGTCTCCTCTAGGATCCGCCGCCGTTTCGAGTCGTAGTCTTCTTGGCTGGAGCTAGGCCGTCTCTTGTCGCCGACCGCGCTGGCACTGTCCGTGTCTGCGCCTTCTTCGAGGCGGAGGGGCTGGCCTTTTGTTTTGGCGAAGTGGGCGGCCTCGGCCGCGAGGAGCTCGGCCGCGAGGTCGCGCGAGGGTTCGTCGTCGGCGTCGCCTCCTTGGCCGGCTTGGCGGAACTTGAGCTGTGTGTGGGCGGGTAGGAGGCGTTGGTGGTAGGCTGGGCCGCGGAGGGCTTCTTTGCCACGGGCCTCGAGTGGAAGATTAGAAATTGAGACGCGGGGACGGGGCGAGCGGGGGAGGGGGGGTACGTACTGGGTCAAAGGTCGGTCTGTGGGCGGTGGTCATGTTGGTTGTTGGGCATGTGTGAGAGAGGACGATGAGGTTTTGAAAGGTGAATGCGAAGTTTGGGATGTCGGGAGTGAGTTGACGTTGAGTGATGGCCAATCATGTTGCGGTGTGCGCCCCACTTTATTGCTTGCATCTCGGGAAGCCCACTCATTATAACAATCCGCACATGCTTTATTTCTTCGTCCATTCTTACCAAATCAGCCATCATATAGAAATAGCTAAAATTTGTCAAGAATCAAACATAAGAGGACTACAAGAAAATCAACTTCTAGTCAGTAAACGCAAGCTCGCAAAAGTCGCTGAGATGAACCTTGCCATTTCGCCCACCCTATAGCTCAACTGAGTTGCAGCATGTCCTCTCGAAACTTTGCGATGCATGAAGCTTTTTACTTGGGAGGAGGAACCTTCCGCCAAGCTAAGTCGTCGTAAGGCTAGTAATGCGTATTTCACAGAAGACGCCCCCTCGGCGCGTCCTTTCCGGAGCAGATGTAGTTACAATTCCAGCCCAAGCAAGAAACACCCTCCATTCCCACCGCCCGGCAGAATTTTGCACCACCCACGTCAACTTCACTCACAACTTCACTGATGAGCAACGCCATGAGAGAAAGACGGGTGAGAAAAGAAAAACTGTGGACGGGACCTTGAGAAAGACGAAAATCACCAACCAGAGGACGTTGCAACGCCCCAAAGGTCCACCCCTTCCATAATGCCCCGAGACGCAGAACCCTCCCTCAGCGAGAGGACGTTTCTCACAAAAGCCCTAGAAGAGGGCCTGCGACTAGACAACCGCAGGTTCGAGCAGTTCCGGCCGATAGAGCTCACTTTCGGAGACGAGTATGGCGTCGCGAATGTCCAGGTTGGAAAAACAAGGTACGCTTGGGGTTTGTCCCCAACTTTTACACCACCACGGATTAGAACTAGATTGGCCATCCTTTTCTTTCCCCAAATATGCACGCAAAGACCAAAAAAAAAAAAAAAAAAAAAAAAAAACATGTCCAACTCACACCACTTTACAAAACAGAGTCGTAGCCAAGGTCTCGGCAGAAGTCACCGTCCCCTTCACAGACCGTCCGTTCGACGGCGTCTTCTCCATCTCATCGGAGCTGAGTCCCATGGTCGCCCCGTCCTTTGAAGTCAACCGCCCCACGGAACAAGAGGTCCTCCTGTCGCGCATGCTGGAGAAGACGATCCGTCGCTCCGGCGCCCTGGACACGGAGTCGCTGTGCCTCGTCGCCGGCCAGAAATGCTGGTCCGTCCGCGCGGACCTCCACGTGCTGTCCCACGACGGCAACCTCGTCGACGTGTCGTGCCTTGCCGTCGTTGCCGCGCTGCGCCACTTTCGCAAGCCGGAGAGCTCCATGGGGGGGGAGACGCTGACGGTGTACACGCCCGCGGAGAGGGAGCCCGTGCCGCTGAGCTGGTTGCATTCCCCGTTCTGCGTGACGTTTAGCTTCTTCGGGGAGCATGGGCCGTCGGGGGGCGAGACGGTTCTGCTGGACACGACGTGGTTGGAGGAGCAGCTGAGGCTGAGCAGCTGCACCTTTAGCTTGAACAGGCACGGCGAGATATGCCAGGTGAGCAAGCTGGGAGGGGCCGATGTCGATGCGCCCGTGTTTGTGCAGTGTGCGCAGACGGCGCTGGCAAAGGCCAGGGAGATGACGGACCTGGTCGACAGGAAATTGGTAGAGGATGGGAAGAGGAGAGACAAGGGGGGGTTGTTGGCCGAGTTGAGGGCGGATAACGATAGATGAGGACGAAGAAGAAGAAGACGAGAATCCAGAGAGCGTGGGAGCAATGGTAATGGCAATGGCAATGGCAATGGCAAAAGACATGGGTCGGATTTATTTGGTCAGGACTTTTTTAGAACAAAAGGCGCATCAAGGACACAGCATATACAGAGGCATAGAATTCCGGGGCATATTGATAACCTCTTCCCTTTGGTTGAGTATGATTCTCATTCCGCAACACGAATCCTGCTGTGAAGCGATGAAGAGCCTTTGATTGACATGGTGCAGTGCGTTATATGGTCAATTATCTCGAAAAACCAAAAGCATCATCATATCCACGTCTAGTCTCCCCATGCGCCCTGGGATAAAATCAGTCCCTCTATCCTGCTCCAGACTCGAAAAGAATTCATAGCTCGTGAGATATCGCAACGGGGCGAAGAAAAATAGAAACCACAAAACACCAGACGCCTGGAATAACAAATATAATTCAGCATTGCGTTTCCAGTCATCGCATGACAGGCGGCCGTGACTCCTTGTTCCATTGCACCCGTGTCCTCACCCAGTCAATGGCTTCCCTAACGCCGTCGCCAGTCAAGGCGCTGAGTGACAAGACGCGCGAGTCGCGGATGCTGCTCGCCTTGTCCCCCTCCATGACCTTCTTCACCAGCCCCTCCTTGATCCGCAACGTCTCGACGCAGTCCTCTCTGTCCTGCTTGTTGGCCAGGATCAACAACGGCACGCCTTCTGTTTCCGAGTGCTGCAGCACGTCTTCCAGCACCAGCCTGCACTCCTCCAATCGGCCGTTGTCGTCCTCGAGAGTTCCGTCGCCAATGTCTGTGCTGTCGATGATGAAGACGATGGCATGGCAGCTGGCGTAGTAGCTTTGCCAGAGAGTTCGCAGGGACAACTGGCCTCCAACATCCCATAGCTTCAGATACATATCTGGGAGGGTTATTGTTGAGACGTTCTGGCCGACGGTCGGGACGGTTTTGAGCTTGGGCTCCGGCCCATGGGGCAGGTACATGGACTTGACTTGCTCGTGGAAAGTGGTTTTGCCGGCGTTGTCGAGCCCCAAGAGGATGACGGAGTACTCTGTGTCAAGATGCAGAATCACGCGTGGTCAGCCTGAGCACCTGGAGATCTGGAGGGCCTCGGAGGGCCTCTGAGGGCGAGATTGCGGCGAGCAGACCTTCTTTACTGGTGGCATGGAGATACAGGCCTTTGGCGAGGTGGTACATGATTCCGAGCTGCAGAGATGGAGGGCCTCGACAAGTAAATCGCCAAGGCGTGTGTAAAGGGACAGTACAGTAGGCTGGGATGACGAGTCGGAGGTACAACAAGCTGGACCCTTGTTTTTTTTTTTTTTTTTTTTGGAATGTAAGTACCCATGTATCCATGTACCATGTACAGTGTACCATGTATCTAGGTACGGAGTCGTGTTGTGTATGGAGTCGACTCACATTTATGAGTAAGTCCCGCAATCCATTCATGCATCAAAGTTTTCGTACGGAGTAATACGTCGTACTCTGTCGTTTTCCCCGACACAGTATGACTTGCCAACTTCTTAGTCAGTTGATTAAACGGGGAGGTTGGCTTTCTGTCTCCGCTGATGTACTGCTGGTGTATAAGGTACTACCGTGAGCGTGTTGAAGACTCCCATTCTGTCTGTACCCGATACTTTGCTGCTCGGTGCCACGTCAACCTCCACACAGTCAGTCGGCTCGTCGTCGAACTCAACCACATTCTCCCTCCTGCAATCCCTCCTGCAATCCTTCCTGTAACACGTCCTTCGCTGTCCGTCGCCGCCGCTTCTCTCTTCGATCCTTCGACCCTCCGCCTTCCGGCAGCCTGCCAACCCATGATCTCTCTGCCTCCGCCGTGAGGCTCGCGCAGGAGCTCCGTCCACTGTGAATGCATCTTGTTCTTTGCGTCCAACTGACCGACCCAATCCTGCGATCAAGACCTCCCAATCGACCCCGTTGCTCACATCGAGCCGTAACTTCCAAACCATGCAGCAGGCTTCCGAAATCGCCGACATGGGCTTTGCCCTTCTCCGTACGTCTTGTTACCTTCTCCCCACACAATGCGACCGATCAATGGATCAAGTAGACTGACATGGTCACAGGACGAGAAACTAGCGACAGTGATGGTTCGTTGGGTCCCTCAAACGATTTTTTTGCCATTTGATGTGCCTTGGGCCATGGTTGCGCCCGTGATTTAATACCATATACTAACGGGGAATCTTAAGAGGGCGATGGCGCGCAAAAGGAAGTTTTCGCCGCGTGGACCCTGTTCATCGCCATCATGTTGCTCATTGCCGCCTTCTTCACGAGCTACATGCTCCAGATCAAGAAAGTAACGGCGATCCACGAGACTGTCATTTCAATCTTTGCAGGTTCGTTCTACTGCGCGTCTTGCGACCTCGTCAACCCAAGTCAAGTCAACTTGGAGAAGCTCAAACGGACTAACACCAAGTCACACAATTCCCACAGGCATGACGGTCGGACTGATTCTCATTGTCACCTCGGGCGATTCGATACGGAACCTCATCAACTTCGACTATCAAATCTTCTTCAATCTTCTTCTACCGCCGATTATTCTGTCCTCCGGCTACGAGTTACACCAAGCCAACTTCTTCCGCAACATCGGCACAATATTGACGTTCGCCTTTGCAGGCACCTTCTTGTCCGCCGTCGTCATTGGCCTGATTCTCTACGTCTTCGCCCTCATACCAGGCTCACTGAAGTTGTCCTTTGTCGATGCCATTTCCGTGGGAGCCACCTTGTCTGCCACGGACCCCGTCACAATCCTGGCCATCTTCAATACCTACAAAGTCGACCCGAAGCTATACACCATTATTTTCGGCGAGTCCATCCTCAACGACGCCATTGCCATTGTCATTTTTGAGACGGCGCAGAAATACAACAAGGGTGAGGCCTCTAGCTACGGTGTTCTCAGCTTCTTCGAAGCCACGGGTATCTTCTTGCTCGTCTTCTTCGCCAGTCTGCTCATCGGTGTTGTGGTCGGTGTTGGTACCGCTCTGCTTCTCAAATTCACCTACCTCCGGCGATATAGCAAAATCGAAAGCTGTCTAATCTTCCTGATCGCCTATGCCACCTACTTTTTTTCACACGGCGTTCACCTATCCGGTAGGCACACCCCCCAGCGGCCAACTCGCACACAGTGTTGACATGCACACCCACACTCCATCCAATTGAACTCACTTCTTGCTGTCCGGGTCACCCCATGAATATCATCGTAATCATGACTAATTCCATCGTAGGTATCGTGTCTTTGCTCTTCTGCGGCATCACATTGAAGCACTACGCCTATTTCAACATGTCTCGAAGAACCCAGCTCAGCACCAAGTACATCTTCCAGGTCATCTCGCAGCTGTCAGAGAACTTCATCTTCATCTACCTCGGCCTAGCCCTCTTCACCGACAATGCGCTGTCATTCGAGCCTCCCCTCATCATTGTGACAATCCTGGCCGTTTGCGCCGCTCGCTGGGTCGCCGTCTTCCCCCTATCCAAAGCCATCAACTGGTTCATCCGATACCGCGCCCGCCGCCGTGGTCTCGAGGTCGGCGACGAGCTTCCCTACAACTACCAAGCCATGCTGTTCTGGGCTGGACTCCGAGGGGCCGTCGGTGTCGCGCTGGCCGCTCTGCTCACCGGCGAGAATGCGTACCCTCTCCGAGCCACCGTGCTGGTAGTGGTGGTGCTCACCGTCATCATCTTTGGCGGCACCACGGCTCGCATGCTCGAAATCCAGGGCATCCGAACCGGCGTAGTCGAGGAGGTCGACAGCGACGACGAGTTCGACATCGAGACACTCCCGGGCGGTTTCCAGGGCAAACGCTCGGGCGGAGCCATGATCGGCTACGTTCCCCGTCGAAACGGCAACATTGCCCTGGGCAGCCTGGAAGAAGGTGGTCGGTCGGCAAGCTACGTCTCCGGCCACCGATCCCCCCATCTCGGCGGCACGGGCAGCGGCCACAACCCCCGCGGCAGAAGTCTCAGCCGCAAGAACTCGTCCGGCCGCACCCACCAAGATGTCGAGCGCGCAGACCTGCTCGGCCGCACCACGGGCGACTCGGACTTTGACGACGACATTGACACATCGGACCTCCCTCCGCCTGCGCGCCGCGCCCGCGCCAGTCCTCCCCCCCAACCAGCTTCCCGCTCCCAATCCCACCCCGACAGCGCCTTGATGAGTCCCTCCTCCGCCGAGCCACCATCCACCAGCACCAACACCCCCATCACCGCCACGGGCGCCATCCGCCAGCTATGGAGCGCCGAAGACCCAGCCGGTTTGTTCAGACAACTAGACGAGGACTTTATCAAGCCCAAGCTACTTCTTCACGGGGACGGAAACAAGCATGGCGGCGGGGGCGGACCTTGAACCCAACATCATGTATGTACATGGACGCAGTTATGACGAGACGGAAGAGTTGAAAACGATGACGAGCATCACATTATACGGGAGTGTATCAAAATGGAGCCGCGCAACGTAGCTTGGTCGTATGGTGCACTTATCCTGGACTGAAGACCACTATCGAATCGGCCATCCTGATGTGAAAAACGTGAACATTGTAGAAATCAGGTTGTCAATCAAGACTACAGACTCTCGGCAGTCACATCATCCACATAATAGTCACGAAGGAGGCTCCAGACACAAAATGTCATCATCTGCTTGCCTCTACGGGCAAAAATAGATTTAAAAAAAAAAAAAAAAGTGTCAAGATTGGGCCAGAAGCTCAATTGAGTCCCGGTCCAAAAATAATTATTATTATATACAGTTTTTTCTGTCTTCTCAGCCCACATCGTCGTGGAACGACATAACCCATCAGCCCAGTCGTGTAAAAAGCGTTGACAAAGTGGTGCGGCGGCGCCCAGGAACAGGAACAGGAGCAGGAGCAGGAGCAGGAGCAGGACCAACAAATCAACAAGGTTTTGAAGCAAGCACGTTTCGACGTCAACCTATTGACCGCCGGGAGTTGCACTGCCGCTCGACTGGCGTTGGTGAGAGTGAGGCCCAGACTGAGCTGGACTGGCGGCCGGGCCGGGGGTTGGAGACGCTTGACTGCCGGCGCGCTGCTGAGCTTGTGCCACTTGTGCTGCCTGTGCTGCCTGTGCTGCCTGTGCCGCCGCCTTTTGCTGTGCTTGCTGCTGAAGTGCTGCCTGCTGCTGCTGCTGTGAACGAAGCAGCGCCGCATACTGATGAGGGCTCGTTGTCGCCGCAATGCTGTTGGCGAGACCAGTTTGTCCCGTTGCTCCGCCCCCGGCGGCAGAGTTCATGGCTGATTGTCGTTGGGCCATCATGACTCGCGTCAGCTGCTCCTGTGCCATTTGTCGCGACTGCTCCGGCGATAGCGTCAGGTTCTTGGCTCTGAGTGAGCTTTCCAGCGCGGCCAGTTGAGCCGCAACCCCAGCGGGGACTTGCGTGGGCATTCTTTGGCCGGGAGAGGCAGCGCTGATAGCGGGAGCAGGCATGTGTAGGCCGTTTGCTGGCGGTGAGCTGTGTCCATTAACTGCAGCCGCACTGTACTGTGCCATCATGGCTTGCGCAGCCGTCATGAAATTCTGCTGGTTGATGCCGTTGATGCTGTTGATGCTGTTGATGCTGTTGATGCCGTTCCGCAGCGGCGGCGGCGAATTGTGCTGACCGGCACCGGCAGCGGCAGCGGCCACGGCATTGCCTTGAATTTGGTGGATCTGGGCCCGTTGCTGTTCAGAGATGCGTTGAGCGCGAAGCATCAGGTTGGCGTCTGGCTGCTGATTAGGCATCGGCATTCTCTGCTGGTTTTGCAAGGCCGCTTGAATCTGAGCCTGCTGAACCGCATTCATATGATTAGGCGCCGACAGTCCGCCGTTCATCTGAGCTTGCACCCCGACCCCGGCCCCGGCCCCGACCCCGACCCCGGCAACCCCGACACCGTTGACGGGAGGAGCCTGCATTGGCACTCGAGGCCTGCCTTGCGCGGCGGCGGCGGCGGCTGCGGCGGCGGCCAGTTGACTCGGAATATTGGGACGAGCCACGGGAGCTGGGACATTGCCGCCCTGAACGTGGTTGCCATTTTGTCCTTGGGCTCCGGCTGCTTGTCCAGTCGGCCCAACAACAACTGGCCCTGTCCCTGTCCCTGTCCCTCCTCCCACACCTGCTTGTCCGGCCGCAGCGGCTGCTTGGGCTGCTTGACCGTGTGCTCGGGCTTGGAGGGCAGCTCGTCGCTGAGCCTCTTGCCTTTGCGCGTATTGTGCCATCTTCTCTGCCAAGGCCTGATCTCGTTCCCATCGCAGTATGCTGTAGTCTCTGGGTGTCTTTCTGGGCCGTTGCGCAATGGCATCGTTGGTCTTTTTGTTGGCCGAGTTCTGTGCTGCCGAGTGCTGCTGCTTCTGAATGGTCGTCTCTCTCTTCTTTGCCAGCTTCCTCATGGCGTCGAGAAGCGTCAGGTGCTTCTGGTTACGTCGCCTCTCAACGCGCAGTGGCGTAGATAGTCTTCGGCGAACCGGCGTAACAGCACCCCCCGAGGCGCTGGCCTGTTGCGCTGCCATCTGATTCTGTTGAGCAATCACCCGCTGGGCGGCTTCGATCCGGCCATTGTACGCCTTGAAGTACTGCGTCTTTTGCATGTCTGCGGGAAGTCCTTCCAGATTGATCCACCTTTCAAAGCATTCCCACGGCGTTCGCCTCTCGGCCCCAGACTGAAAACGGGACTTCGTAGACAACATGTTCGATATCAGCGACCAATTGTACGAGTACTCCCGCACCAGGCCGCGAAGCTCATCGTCTTCCACCAGTGTCCACTGCGACGGACCACGGCACTCGTAGAAGTTTTGGACGGGCATAGGGTGCTCCGAGGGTGGCCTGAACTGATGGCCGGCGTGGAGACGATCTCTGATATGCTTGGAGTCGGGATGGAATAGTGCGACTTCGTCAGTGGACGGAGAAAGCTGGACATTGGGGGTGGCCTGGTTGGCGACAAAGGCGTTGTCGCGCTCATCATCTGATTCTTCGTTCTCGTAGTCGAACCTGCTGCGCTTTCTTGGAGGCTTTTGTGTAACGACCTTCATCTCACCCTCGACATATTTACTGAGAGGTAGGGCGGACCGGCGCCAGTGGGCATCCGGGTCATACTCTGGGTTGGTCATGTTGGTCTTGGGCACCGCGAGGGGTGAACCGTACATGGGGAGCTCATTAAGCAGGGCATCGGATGCCGTCGTCCTTCGCAGCCCGAAAACAACGTCGTCCTCTTGCAGAGTGAAGATGGCGGATGGTGCGACTGTTTCGGCGAAGTCGTCGGTGGGTTCGTCAAAGGCCTGTGGCGAGTCCGCGTCCCCGGACGAGACAAGATCCGGAGTCGGTTGGTTCTCGCTCTCTGCAGCGTGAGCTTCGACGTCGGTCATGGAAACGTCCTCTGCCGCTGGTTTCGCCTTGGGAGGAATGACGACGGCAACTTGCATCTCTTTTCGTTCACCAAGAGTTGCTTCATGCCATTCCGCGCAAGCATAGGCCAGGTTTCGCGCAACTGCCATCTTCCATTTTCGTTCTTCACGAAAATCAGTCCGCATCCATTTCATCTCCTTTAAAAGAACGTCCCACTGTGTAGGAGGCCGTGTGGGTTCTGGACACCGCTTGGGCTGTCGTAGTGACCACTTATCATGCTGTTGCAGATGATAGACCCTTCTTAACACCTTACAAGCCTGGTGATCCTGGATAACAAGGTTCGCATCGGGGGTGCCGATTGTTTTGTTTGCCTGGAAAAGAATCTTCTCAATCGGCTGCATCCAGTTGGAAGACCCAGTAAAGTTTTGTACGAAGAGTGGAGTGTAATAATCGTCTGATGCTTCCAAAGATTCCTTGTGGCTTGCAACCACAGATTTCTCATCGACTCGTCTGGGTTTCTTGCCGAACAGTACCGTCGAAACTTGACCCTTTGATCTGTCTCGCTTGTGCCCACGCTTGATTTTGGAAGCGGGTGATTGTGGTGTAGACGTGACGGGTGTCAGTCGATCATGAGCACCCTTGAGGGTGTCTCGGTCCAGCGTGCTTGACTGGCGTGGAAGTGTTCCTCCCACAATTTCATTGACGGATTTGAGTCGCATTGCTCCTGAGGATACCCTTGTCACAGCACGTTCAGCCGTATGTGTTTGTGACGGCTGTTCCTTTGTGATGGTGACAGCGGCGGGAGTAGTCGTGGTTGGGGTGGGTACGTTCGGTTCTCTGTGCGGCAAATTTTTTTGAGTTTGCTGTTGTTCTGCAGGTTGTGGCGTCGACGTGTCAACATCCATATCTTCTGGACCACCATCCTGGCTGTCCGGAACTACAGCGACATTTGGTTTGGTAGTCTCTGCTAGATCCTGTTTGGTGGTACCAGCGGCTTGCGACGGATTGGTCTCCGGTGGCGTCCCCTCCTCCGCATTTTCATTGGGTGGTTCGGTCTCGGTAGTCGTTATCGTAGGTTTACTAGATTCCTGGAGAAGTTGATACTCTGCGGTTGACCTCTCCTCGAGTGCCTCTGTGGCCTTGGCTTGCGGACCGGCCTCGACCTTCTCTTGCGCGTCCTTCCGTTCTGCAGGATCGACGTATCTTGGACCTTCGTGGTCGGGACTCGTGTCTGTCGATGATTCGTGAACTTTGGGCGTGGTCGCGCTATGAGCAGTAGAAGCTGGCGAAGACGCGGGTTCAGCAGGTTTGACCCCTTCCATAGGAGACGTAACTGTGAGGGGCACACCCGCAGCGGCATCACCAGCTTTCTCTGATACGACCGGCGTGGCCGCATACTGATTGAGGCTCCCCTTCTTGGGCGTGTCGACGGATGGCGGTCCTCTGGACTCGGGTGGTATCTGCTGCTGAGGGGTGGCTGGTTGAACAATTGGTTCAACACTGGCGACGCCGCTTCTTTTAGATTCGGCATCTTTCGGAGCATCGACTGTGACGGGAGATGCGGATCCTGAAAGTGTAGGCTTCTTGTTCTGTGGAGGAATTGGGCATTGTGACGCCTTCTGCGATGGGACGGTTGGTGTCCCAGGCGCGGAGCTTGCTGGCGTTGAGCTCGGCCGTCTGTTCGATAACTTTCCTCCATTCTTCAGAGACGATACCACAGGTGAGCGTGGTCCGGCCGAAGACTGCTTCTTGACTGCGTCGACTGGCGCAGGTGCAGGTGTGGGCGTCGGACATGGTTGAGCAATCGTGACACTGATTTGTGATGCGAGTGATCGTTTCAATTTGTCCAATGACGGAGTTTGCCTCGGAGGAATGCTAGACTCGTTCAATGGTCTGCCCCTGTTCATGTGGAAGGAGGGAAAAGTCAGCCTAGAGTAACGAGAGAAAGCAGAGAGAAAGCATTATAAAGAACATGGCATCTCCTCGTTTCGCGCCAACTCGACTCTTGTCACGTCCATGCTGGGCACAATACCAAACAAATCGACAAGAATATGGATGTCGCCTTGTGAAGAAATTGGGAAATTGCAGAGGAAAAAAACATACTGCGTGATGTCGCTTGCTTGCAAGAACTTCCATTCTGCTGAGGTAGGCGCTGGCGCGTCAGGGTTGGCAAAGGCATCATTTGGTAATGCGTCGACATGGGTCGCGACCGCGAAGAGCTCACGCAGCTTCCGCTTCCTCGACGTTACGATTGCACTGAGGCAGATTAGCATCACAAAAGTTACACCATTACGATCGGAAAAAATCGCTCTTTCAAATGAGGCTACACTTACGTGTACTCGATGCGCCTTGTTTGAAGCAGCCTCGAAAAGTCGACTTGTCCGACCTCAGTCATAGCATCGGCGACGGCGGCATCCGTTTGACAGCCAAACAGATGCACGAAAGGCCGAAACAAGATTGATAGAGACGAAAAATCGGGTGCACGACGATGCAGATGGTGGTGGTTGAGGTTGCGTTGATTAAAATTAGTTGATGGCCTTTTCGTGAGGGAGTCACCAAGCGTGAGAAGGGGCGTTCAAAATTTGTCGGGCGGTGATTTCACTCTCGGGGGACAAGGGGGGGGGGGAAGCACGCAAAAAGTCGTCGAGTCTGCTTGACGGATGGGGTCGGTTGTTGGCGGTGGTGGAAATTTGTCGGTGGGCTCTTCGCGGCTTGCGGGTGCTGGTACTGGTTAAGCTCTGGAGCTTTTGGGGCGCGGCTAGTCCTGGCTCGGGATGAGCTGTCACTAGTGCGCAGCCCCACTGTACATAGCTCGATGGAGGGACGCGATCAGGGCCTCGAAGTGCATCCACTTCCCCTAGCACTTCCCCTAGCACTTCCCCTAGCACACTCACTTGTGAAGTTGTGAGAGGCTGCGGCGCCCCGGCTTGCTTTTGCATGACCCGCACTGTGCCGGATGGAATGATGAGGCCAGCACATCTGGCATGAGTCGTCGCCGTGCACCACTTTTTTTTCTTGCACGCATCCCCGCAAGGGCGGATGAGTCAAGACCAGCCGGACAGTGCGCTGATCGTCAAGCCGGCACGGACCAGCCGCTCCCTGATTGGACATGGGGCCAGCAGGGCAGGCGTGTTTTTCCCTTTTCTTTTCTGGGCGGCATACAGTAATGTATACGTGACTATTACATGTAAGTTGGCAAGTCGATTCCCTACAATCAGACTCAAATGCTAACAGATTTCAAAAGAGGCCAGCACTCCGTACAGGGAAATAAAGTCTAATAGCTTGTCCCCCACCAGATGAATCACTCCATTATCCGACCCATAATTAGCCACAGTTCTTGACACTTGCGGTGGCTCAAGGGGAGAGTGTCAATTATTATTAGAGAAGAAAAAAAAAAAGGGGACGAAAAGGGTCCAGAATCATTCTGGAGAAGCTCACTACCATGAAACAAAGCGCTGGTCCCTTGTTTCTGCGACTATTTCTGCTTCAACTCGGCCAACAACAAGACGCCAACATTCCTCGCCGAGTCTCGCCCTTTCGGTAGCAGGGACTTGACTCGGGACAAACGTGACTGAGAATGGGCAAATTCAATTGACCGAACCGTGACTTCCCAGTCGCTCCATCAAAGAGCATCTGCCAACCTACATGTATGTACGGAGCACGGAGGACGGAGTGTAATATGTAAATGCAGAGTCATTTATTCTCGCAAAGCACAACTTGCCCCAGCCATCGCTGACGATAAAACCCGCCTTGCCTTGCCGCCAGATCCACTCTTTCTCAATGTGGACCCGCAAATCGACAATTCTTCCCAATCCATCCATCTTGCCCAACCTCGCATTCTGTACATATGTTCGCAACCACCCAAAAAACCCCCATCACGTAACTTTTCCCCCCTTTCACAACCACGAAACCAGCCATGTCCGACCCATCCAAGGGGCGCATAGCCATCAAGCTCGGCCCATCCACGACCTCACAACCACCACCACCACCGCCGCGGCGCGCCCCCCCACCAACCACCCTCGGCAAACGCCCCCGACAGGCCCTCGCCCTCGGCGACGCATCCGACCCCGACTCTGACTCGGACACCGACTTCCCCCACGGGCGGCACGAGGAAATCACAGCCTTCGGCCGGGACGGCGCCGAAACAAGCCACAAGCGACGCGCCCCCGAGCGCGTCAAGAAGGAATACGTCATCGCGAAGCAGCCCAACCGCGACTGGAGAAGCGAGATGAAGGCGCGCCGACGGTCCAAGGAGAAGATGCTCCCCGAAGAAGCGCGCCAGCACCAACAGAACGGGAACGGGAACGGGGGTCCCGCGGCCGTCGAGACACAGCCAGCAGATCAGGATGGAGGCCTCCGATGGGGGCTGACTCTCACGGAGAGCAAGGACGACGACGACGACGACGACGACGAACAACCCGCCGCTGACCCCCCGAAACCCCCCCTTTCGGCCGACGTAGAAGCACTAGATGCACTGCTCGGCAACGAAACGGGGCCGGAGCGCACCATCGCTCCCCCCTCCGAGGACGACGTCTACAAGCGGGATGCGGCAGAAGCCGGCGCGGCTTCTACACTAGACGACTACGAGGCCATGCCCGTGGAGGAATTCGGCGCAGCGCTCCTCCGGGGCATGGGGTGGGACGGGAAACCCACGGGGCCAAAGGTCAAGGAGGTAAGGAGGCGTCCCAACAGATTGGGTCTCGGGGCAAAGGAGTTGAAGGACGCCGAGGACCTGGGCGGTTGGAACCAGAACGGGAACAAGGCGAGGTCCAGGCCGAGATTGGCGGATTACAGAAGGGAAGAGAGTAAGAAGAAGGAGAGTAGGGGCAGAGAGGATAGCTATAAGAGGGAGAAGGAGAGGGAGAGGGAGAGGGAACGAGAGCGCGGGGGTAGTAAGGATAGAGAGCGAGAGCGAGAGCGAGAGCGAGAGCGAGACAGGAATAGAGATAGAGATCGGTATCGGGATGAGAGGAGGGATCGAGAAAGGAATTCTCACCGTGACAGGAGGCGGTAGGGGGCTGCCCACGACTGGATACACGGGAATTTGGGCGGGGTACAAACTACATAAGAAAGAAGCCGGGACATAAAGAGACATCAAGGACGAAGTCCTCTCGGGGTGATAACATCATGAGGGTACTCAACCAAATATCAGCACCGGGACCCCGCTATAATGCACAATGTAAAAGGACATTCGTTCTCCGTTGAAAAAAAAAACCCCCAAAAAAAGACAGCATTACGACTAACAGGCCATTCCCCATGACTAGAAAACCAAGCCCGAACCGTATACTATCAAATACACACGCATTCTACTCATTCATACCCTCACTGCAACGGCACCCGCTCCAATATATCCTTCAAAACGCTCAACTCCATGACCGTGCCCTTGTGATCGCTCGGTTGCTCTATCTCCCCCTTGTCCAACGCATCCATGATCCTCGTCGCGGTCTGCAAAAGAGGCTGCACATACCGATGCTCGATAGCGGCGGCCATTCCCGCTGGCGCAAGATCCTTGTATTCATTTGAAAACAAGAATAGGGCAAAGTTGGCAACCTGTAGATGGAATGGAGAGCCTTCCGCCCAGAACTCAAGCAACGTCTCGATGTCCGCCTCTTTGAGATGTGTCAGGTTGGGGAAGAGGGTGTACTGTATGGCATCAAAGCAATCGGGGCTGCTGAAATGGCCTTTTGAATTGTTCTTGCGCGCAGCAATGACTTCTTCGCGGAGCCAAGTTACTGCGCAAGCTTGCAGAGACGAGAACATGCAGTTTTCCAGGAGATCTTCCAGAATCGCCAATCTGTCGTCTTCATCAGGGTTGGAGTGGAGAATCGTGCCAGCAATAACTGTTGAGGCGTTGCGAACCCGCACGTTGGGGTGGAAAACGGAGATGAGGGTGATGAGATGGTGGTATGGCATGTAATTAGTCTTGGCGTCCGAGCTCGTCTCGCCGCCGCCTGCGGCGATCTTGTTCTGGCTATCGAGCCAAACAGCCAATACAACCAGAGCCTCCATCGTGCCCGGATTACTGAGGACCTCTGATTGGGGGTCTTCCCCTATGTAATGCTTCAATAATGCGTGGTGATCTGGAAACATATACATGGCGGGACGGGGCTGATCAGCGTCGAATATGTCCGCTGCGAACACCCAGTATGCGATCAGACACAGCAGCCCGCCACCAGAAAGTTTGATTTCATCAATATTTGAAGGATCGAATTCGATGGCCAACGGGTCTCTTACGATGGGAGCTTGGAGTATCTCTCGCAGTTCGGGAAAAGCCATCTTCGTGAAACCGAGGTCGCCTGCAACTGCCTTTGAAAACATCAGATTTTAGCCAACGCCCTCGAGGCTTTTGTTTGCTGTGGCGGGTCCGACTTACTGCTAGTTGACCGGCCAAGGCATCCTTGACGCGAAGTTCACTCTCTTCGTTGAATGCCTGCATCATGGTCTTCTTCCCCGGCACTATCCTCTGCGGGTACGTGTATTCCAAGACTCGACTAGCCCATTCCAAATTGTTCGAGTTGACGTACGCCTCGATAACGCAGGTAATGAATGATTGTAGTAGATGATTTATAATCCGAGGCTCATCCGCATTAGGCTTGTCCGACTGGTCAGCTTCTGGATCCGGCGCACTCTCCGCACCATCGACATTGTGCATGGGCGTCTCCAGGACCGTACTCGACTGTCTTGTTGGCAAGGGAGGTCGTTTCTGAGCAGAGAGGGACTGCAACAGCGATATGATTGCGGCCGTGGATTCGGCGTTGGTGGGATCATAGGATCGATATACCGTGTCCAAGGTAGTGTGTAAGAATCGCGACGGGGTTCTCACCTGAAGCCGCTTGTGTAAGATGCCGAGCATGGCGCAAAGAGTGACGAAGTATTTGTTTCCCACAGAAGCGTTCTCGCCCTCACCCGTCGTTGTTTCCATGACTTGCAAGACTTTGAGGATGACCTCTCGAGGACTGCCTAGTCGGGCAATGCTCTCCAGGCACCCTTGGCTTCCGGGGACGCTAATGAGCATATCAACGAGGTCCCATCCGATGTCGCCAGTAAGCTCAACATCTTGCAAGATGTCTTGAAGTGTAGGCAGAATCTCTGGAGACAAGGATTGGTCTATGATGGTCAAGTACGTGAACTTGTCCGTGGCGGGCGGACGGGATTCCTTGAGTCGTTGGATGACCTCTTCTGTGGTTGGCTTTGTCGTCGGTTCGGGAGTCTCCATGGCGAAGCTGGACGGGCTGCACCACAGCTTAGCTGAGGAGCTGATTGATATGAGCGTTGACCACGGCGGGGTTGTATAGCTGATCTACTCTATGCCGTGCATCGACTTGATCGAAACTTCAAAATGACGGCTGGTGATGACTGGTGGTGATTGTTGGTGACTGGTGATTGATGGTGATTGATGGTGACTAATGGTGACTGACTGATGGTGTTTCACCAGGATGAGCTACCGCCAACTTGCGATAGCCGCGGGGAGGAGCAATCCAGTCTGGTGTGTGTGGTGCGTGTGGTCACTGGTGTGTGACGTTGACAACGACGTTTGCTGCTTTCCCCGCCCCCCCGTGCTACAGTGGGGTATCCGGGCCCAGGCCCCGCACCGAGGCCAAGGCACAAGCGTACAGGCGGGCTGGGCTCCTTGACACTTCAATTTCCGGCATGCAGTGCAGCAGTGACTGTTCAACGGCAGCATGCAGGCGTGATTGTGATGACCTCACCAGATATAGACTACGCCATGTGCAACTGCACTCTGATCAGATGGCTCCGACTAGATGGCTCCGACTAGAGCCATGGTTCCAACTAAATGGCCCCAACTAGATACAACGCCGCCAGCAACAGTATACCGCAATAGCCCCAATAGAAGAAACATAATTGTACATTGAATTTACAGTCTCCGCAAGTAGTACAGAGCACATCAACCCCGTGCATATCCATCATAGCCTCGTGCTCGGCCTCGGGCCCTTGTTGGCCTTTGACAATGTCCACTTCCCCTTGCCATCCGCGCCGTGTGTGTATCTCGGTCTCAGTGCCTCCGAGACTGACATGGGCTCCTCCATGGGTACCAACTGGGGATATGCGTGGTAAGGCAGAACATTCTTCAGACTTCTGCTTCTCTTGGCCATCGGTTTGTCTTTGATCGTATTTGCTGACTCTGTCATTTTCATATCTTTGACCATGTCACGCAATTCGTCGTCGCTGTTGAAGATTTGTGCTTTTATAAGCCATGTATTATGGCCCGTCGCATCTTGAATCGATTTCATCACGGGAACACGGGGCGTGAACCGAATGTTTTCGAGGCGCGGAGCGTGCTGCGCTTCGGGCACGACAGCCGGATCGAGAAAGGCTTGCTGACCCTTGTCGAGCAGGGCGTGAATATCCAGGCTTTCTCCCGGATCTATGGGAGTGGGATGGCTTGGTGTGATACAGTCCATGTCGACCTCCTTACGGAGGACGTGGTCGATGTCAATGGCGGAGAAGTAGGCGCATGATTGCGGCAGGTCGTCGATGCCGACTTGTTGTGCAAACATGGCGCGGGTCCAGATGTTGGCTACTTGCAGAGCCATGGCTGCCTTGTACTTATCCTCTTCATGAACGATATATCGAATTTCGTCGTGCACCGTGATGGCCAGTCTCGCATTGATATTGAACCTTCGCACGAGAAAGTCCATGGACACGATGAGCAGGTGAAGGTAGTCGACGCCAGAGGACTGAATAGCCCAGTTAATTCGGGAAGTCAAATAACCGCCTTTGCTGACGAAGCGGCCCATGAGGGCTTCCGTGATGCCTGCACCTAGCACGGGCGTCCGCGGCCGATCTTGCTCCGCAAATTCTTCAAGCTTGTTGAAAACAAAGGATTCTGTTCCTCCACGCCAGAATGGTCGGCTGTGAATAATCTTCCGAGTTGTTTTTGTCCCCTTAGTGTTGGCATACAACTTGGAAGCTACGTCCATCGTCTCTTTCTCCGACAGATCAGGGTTGAATTGACGCAGGAGCGTGGCGGCGAACTTCAGACCCGCGCCATAAATTCGGCCGTAATTGAAAACTTTGGCATCGTTTCTTGTGATGCCCAAGATGGATGCGGTTCGGGAATGCAAGTCTGTCCCCGCTGCCTTGGTACCTTCAAGCGTCATGAATCCGATCGCATTGCCGCCGTGCATCTGGAAGGTGGCGTCGCCGACTAGGCTGGCAATCCAGAGCTCCTCGGAATCCACGTCGGCCCCTACGAAGCAGTAGCCATCTGGTGCCTTGACCATAGCCTTGAGTTCCGAACCCACGCGGTTCTTTTTGGCGTTGCTGGCCGTCAGCCAGGTGTTTTCCACGGCGCGTCTAGTAATTGTGCCCATCGGAATGACCTGTGGTAGAATGAAGCCATCTTCTTGCGCCTTTGACTTGCTTCGTCGTTTCTTGGGTTTGGTGCATGCTTGGAGATCGCCTTTATACACGACCATTTGCGACATGATTCGATCTCTTGCACTGATCCAGTAGGAACATGACGCGTTCATCTCGAGGGCTTCTTTGGCATATGCGTACTCCGACGAGAGTGTTCCCTTCTCAAAGAAACCCAAGTAGCCTTTGGCCATGGGGTTGGTGCATCGTGCGGTCGGCCCATCTTTATGGGGAAGCTTGAAGAACTCGTGGTCCTTGTCATCGCGGAGCAAAGGCTCTGTTTCGTCAAACTCACACCTGATCATCTGCTTCGATGTGTATAACTTCCCCGCCTCACCTCGAGGGACCCGGAATGTCCATCCGTACTTGTCAGACCAGAAGAGGGGATGGCCATCCCAGGCTAGTCTGAGAAGAAGAGGGGCGACTCTAGTTCGTACCGTGATGCCGATGGGGGAGTTGTTTGTGGCAAAAAGGTCCTTGTACCACTGAGGCATCCCAGGCTTCTTTTGACGAGCCGCTGGCCGTGGTGGATCGTCTTTCCGTTTTCCCTTGACCATACGGACCTCCTGCCCCGACCAGTCCAGCTGCTTCATCCACGGGTCATCCCGCCACTTTTCAGCGTCATCCTTGATCTCGAGAGCCTTGTCTGCCAAGCCCACAAGTCTTTCTCGAACAGCGTCGGATAGTTTGTAGTATGTTGCTTCAGCATTGGCGATGTATGTATCCCACGACCTGTTCACTGGCAAGATGACAGATGCCAGATGTCGCAATGCAGCGAAGCTGACGGGATGGGGACAAACTTCCAGGAAGTTGGGGAAGACGATTTTATATATGCGGTGTGTGATGGCAACATCAGCAGCACAATAATCGAGCAGCTCATCCAACTTTGCCAATATCCCGTCACGATCGAGCTCACCAAAATCATCTCGAACCGCCTTGTCAATAGATACGTTCAGGTGGAATTTGGCCACGTCTCGCAACGAATTGACGGAGCTGCGCTCCACCCAGAGCTCTTCTTCTTCGTGAATGCTTCCATTGCTCAACAACTCCGCCAAGCCATTGTCGGGAGTCTGGCTGGCCACTCGCTCGCGAAGTTCACGGTTCTTTCTGTGTTTCATCCAGATTGGTCGTTGTTGCGAGCACATTCCGTTGACAGCAACGTGTAGTGACATGGTGTCGATGAATGCGTTTCGAGACTGTTTCATGTCGTACTCCTCCAATACTCTAGCCCGATCATAGCCGACATTGTGTCCAACAATGACCCGGTCCTTTGTTGGATCGCCGAGGGGGATCAGTTGGCGTTCGTTTTTGGTCTTCCCCAGGAGCCATGGAGAGAGCCAGGCATACCAAGCCGTAGGACTCGAGGCGCAGGCCATGACGGCGAAAGGGCTCTCTTTCCACATGACTTCTGTATCGAAGCACAGCATATCTTCATCGGGCACTTGTACGGCCTGACTTCGTCCATCTGGGTAGTATTTCGTCCACCCACTTTGCCTCACCCATTTTCTGGGCTTCGGTGGACAGTTCGCGCGAGCAAACTGCTTTGCATTTGATAAGTAAGGTTCAGCAGAGTCACAGCCAAGCTTGTAGAAGTGCTCGTCGAGGGTGCGCCCCTGTAAATGGGGTAGGTCGAAGGCGATAGGCCCGGACGTATCGGTGTTTCTGCCCAGGAGGTCGTGGCGTTGCAAGTGATCCTTGGAGAGTTTGACAAGGTTTTCGGGTGGTGGTTTGCACCCGTCGGGAAATATTTGCTTGAAAACGTGGGCGCTGAGTTGCTGAACACCAATTTCGTTGTACCTTGATTGTGATGGGACTGCGGCAAGGCAATCAGTTTACGACTGTTGAGGTGAGGAGATTGCGAATAAGTGCATACTTGATAGACTGTCATGGTGCTTTGTGTTTTCTTGTCGAGCGACATCAGCCAGCCAGCGAACATGGGCTTGCCAGGCCAAACGACGATGCGCATGGTGACGAGCAATGCGCACGAAGCTTGCTGTCGAGGCACGCTGGACGTGGCTCGCAGCGGGACAAAGCGAACTCATAAGCGACAGTGCTGCATCACTACAGGGCTTCTATGCGCCTCGAGTTGTTGATGCGGAATGCGAAGTCGTGGCACTTAGGATTGCTGCTCATGTAGATACAGTCAATGTCGTCAGGAAGCAAAAGAAGTTTTGCCCGTCCCGTCCGCCATTCGTCAGGACTCAGGAGAAGGACTACTAGTCTAGGCCCGATCCGGCCAGGGAGCGGAGTCGGCTTCCTGCAGGGCTCTGATCCGCGTGCAAATGTACTCCGTACATATTACATACAACGGACATGTAATCCGTATGGAGTGGTCCCTTCGTCCCTTCCCAACCCGAGTGCACAAGGCAGCCCGGCTGTTCATTGGCTCCGCTCCCTGTCGCCTCTAAAAAGTGACGGATCGGATCATGACCTGCTGAGCAACTCGAGACTTCTACCAAGTAATCCTGACATGAGCATCTTGTTGCCCAAACCAACCCTTGAATTTCCCCCTCGATTTTTTGCCTCCGTTGAACGTTCGCCTCTCCTTGCACTTTTTTCCGCCCGGCGCTGCATCCGACGACGATACAGTTCTCACCTCACCCATGCACCCATACACAAACCTCGTGCACCGACATGCCCTCGCCTTCTGCCCTTGCCACGACAATGGTCACGGCAGCCCGTGTCGATCCCATGCTTCTATCTCGTCCTGACGCTCTCTCCGAACCGTCTCAAGCGCCGTCGATGCTGCCACAGCTGCCACAGGTGCCGACTGCCGACCGCCCACCCGTGGCACGATCCTCCTCATCCCCCTCACCCAGACAACACATCTCCGTGCCTCTTGTTTCCACAACGTCGAGACGCACGTCTCGCGCGGAAAACCCGCCCACGCCGTCCACGCCGACCCGAAGCCGAAGGAACTTGCGAATGCACTCGCGCCGCCGCAGCACAACTACCAGCACCCTTCACCACCCACCGGCTCAGTGGGGTGAGGACACCATTGCCTGCCACGCACCCTCCGACAGCGCAACAACAAATCGCCTCGGCGTCGGTGGCGGCGTCGGTGGCGACGACGACGAAGACTTTCTGAGCGCCTTTGCCGACCACGACTTTTCTTCGCCCTCGAGCTATCCATCTTTCACAACAAACCTGCCGGCCGCTCGCGAGGCGTCACCACTAGACCAGGCTGCCTTCCAGCCTCGCCAGGCCGCTGCCGCCGCCGCTACTGCCGCGCCTCCTCGCCGCACGTCAACGTACTCTCGCCTGTTTGCTGTACCTGCACGATCAACAACACAGCTGTCCGCCTCGAGTGTCGGAGAATCGCAAAACACCCTCTTCTCCAATGAAGACTGGGATGAGCCATTGTCTCAAAGCTCACCCGGCTCTTTCTCGGATATGATGCCGCCGCCATCCCGGCTACACCATCTACCCAGCGGAATCGACGTCTCGTCTATTCACAAACGGCAACATACACTTGCTTCGGACGTGGCCGTGAATAACGCGTTAGTTGACTCACTGCAATTACCATCAATTCCAGACGACGACTTATTCGGGGATAGCCTCGTGCCGCAAGTGTTGGAATCACTTGACGGCGAAGATATGACGACCATAGACTTGACAGACGCAACCGATGTTCCTCACGACCTGACGAAACCCAATCTGCCCGAAACAGACAAGAGGATCAAGATCTCCAAGTTCCAGTGTGTCATCTGCATGGACGATGCCTCCGCTCTCACAGTCACCCATTGCGGTAAGTTTTACATTCCCAAACCATTGTCTCGCTCAAAACGCCCGACTCACGGATCGAATCTCGTCTCACGAGCCATGAACTGATGAGCAAAACTCCTCAGGCCACTTGTACTGTGCGCAATGCCTACACTCCTCGCTGCATGTTGAAGCGACAAAGGGTAAATGTCCCATGTGTCGAGCCAAGATCGACATGAAATCCAGGTCCGCGTACAATACCAAGACGAAAGGGTTCTGGCCACTCGAACTGAAACTCATGACGGCCACGAAAAAAGGCAAGCGAAAAGCCGAGGATATCTCATGACGAGTCATCATGGTGGAGCTCTTTTCCGACGATGCTCGTGTAACCACGATGACGAGTTGTCGAAGACTCGCGATGACGTAATTCCGTCATGAATTGACGAGGACAATGTACATGGAGCAAGCGACCTGTCATGTAGCACAGAGGACTCGACCGATATTGTCACCGTGAAAACATCAGAGGTCGCCTCTTGATAACATCGAGGAGCACACGCACTTCTCACATGGCGATATTCGTATATAGTAAAACTCGAACGGATTAGTCCAAGTTCAACTGCGGTCGCGAACCACTGTATCCTGCGCCAACGTAGCCATAAAGTTCATCGCTAACTCTGCTGTATCGTAGCCCGTTTTATAACTTGCGCTTATTCCTATCAGGTTCATCTAGAACTAGTCACTATAATTCGAATGCATCATACTAGCTGGGTATCGCTAGCAATCCATGTCTCTTCTAGATGTGGCCACAACCAATGAGCCCGGAAAATTATAAACATCTCATGCCTTGAGAAATATGAAAAGTGAAATAAGTACCCCCTCCTTTTGACAACGCAGAGCAGTCTATCTTGGATCAATATAAAACAGCGACGCAGCTATGCGGACCCCTTCCATCCAGCAGAAATAACATTCCAGAGAATGATAAATACCGCTTCACTTTTTGTACTTCATCTACCCATCTCTCGAGGCGGCGACCCCTCCCGTCGTGTGATCAATGTCCAACCGTGTCGGCAATCCTTGGTCTGGCAGGCACGCTGTCAATCTCAAATCGCTATACATACCCTTTACGTCCAAACGCCGTACACTCTTTACTACAGTTTGATCTGAAAAATCCCGGTACTAGCATGCTCGATTTTCTAATGGAAGAGCGAATGGCTCGGTCGAACCGGCTCCACGACTGCTTCGTTCTCATACTCCAGAAACCCCGTCGCGGCAATAACTACCATGAGTGCATCGGCCAGATCGCCCACTTTCTCGTCCAAGCCATCATTGCTTGCGCCCCCGCCGATGCCAGCACTCCTCTTGAGAGTGTGCGTCACCAGCATACGATTGTCGGTGAGGAATTTGCGTCCTTGAACAGTGTTGTGGCTGCCCCTGCTGAGGAGGGCGGCGCCAACGATGCGGACCACCTTGGCCAGGAGGTCGTAGTGTTGCTCCAGGGCTTGAGAGTTTTGGGCGTCGCTTTGGAGTTCGGGGTCGGCGGTGAAGAGGCCTGACGTGTCAATGGCGCGGAAAAGGTTGGCGTAGAGGATGCATTTGGCGCCGGTGCGTGACTGGGCTATTTGCAGGAGGAGGGCCAAACGGGCATTCTGGTAGTTGCGTTGATCTGTGTGGCCTGCGCGGTGAGACCTGGTGATTAGGAGCGCCATGGTGCATGGATAGTTTGGGAACAGGCAAGACTTACCAGACGCATACGCGTCGTGCCACTCGTGCATGAGGTTGCGGAGGGAGTCGACGACGATGCCAATAAAGTTGAGTCGATTGAGCGTCTCGACAACGTAGCTGTCATTCTCTTGACGGCCAACATGAACCAATGAAACAAGGAGCACCAGAGCGGCAGACTGACAGCTGGCTTCGCCACAGTAGGCGTCGTCGCAAATAACGTTGATCAGGCGTTCGCCATATATTTGAATCGTCTTGGTTGTCTTGGGCCGCGATGGATCCAGCGCTCCCTGCTCCGACATGCCCGTGAGATAACGATAGCAAATTTCATAGTACACTGAACGAAGTTCTGGAGTGCCAGCCCACTTCCCAATAGCCTGCAAGCAAATCTGGAACAATTGGTACAGTTTATCGCCGACGAGGTTACCAATTGACTGGCCGTGTTGATCTGTTGGGTCCTGCTTGCCTAGCTCCAACTTGGACAGCAACACTCGGGCTATTGTTGCCAGCTCGAGCGCTTCCCCTGGCCGCTCTGATGCGAACGCCTCGAGGCTTGGCAACACTGCCTGAAGAGCTTGAAGGAAGAACGATGTCTGTGCCGTACCCTTGTAGTCGTTGCACTCAATCATGACAAGCAGTAATCTGGTCCACGACCTCAAAACCTTGACGCATTGGGTGGCGATTTGTTTTTGGCGGTTCGTGGAAACCAGGTATTCGAGGATCATCGCTCCCTCCCTTTCAACTGCAGCGAGATCCTGGGCTGATATGATGGTACCCTGGCTATGAGATTCGCCCCGTTTGAGCAGTAGTATCTCTCTGACTCGGTCTGTGTTGTGAACTGCATTGTCATCGGCATCATTCTCCAGGCAGACACTGATGTCCACGTCTTTGTAGAACTGGATGGGCGGAGGCGGTATTTCCCAAATGCCCTCTGGGAGAAGGAAATCGAACAAATCGAATACCGTCGGTGTCTGGGTGGCTTGGTTGCCATCCCCAATAACTTGGCCGTTCAGGGCATCGAAGATCCTCCGCTTCATGCTTGGTATCTTGCCTTGGGAGATCATACACAGCTCCATGGCCATGTACTCGAGGGCTGTGCTTCTTATTGTCAAGAAGTCTATCAGTGTCGCAGCCCCCTCAGTTATGGGGAAATGAAGCACTGCAACGTTCTGTCCTTCCCAGAGAAGATCAGGCTGGATGACAGTTTCGCGGATAAGGAGATGGAAGAGAAATTCGTTGGTTCGCAGCTCATCAATCACAAGAGAGGCCGAGAGCGGCGAGCTCCAGAGAATATGGAGAATGCGCATTACTTTGGATTTGATCGCAACCAGCCATTGCCGCGTACCCTCACCATCTCCAGATGGAATTTCCATCAACAGTCGGAGCAGAGTGTGGAACAAAGCCGTTTGGTTGGAAAATGCACCGTTGCTCTCAATCGTCACAGAGTCCACGTCACACTTGAATCCGAGAAGTAAGTGAGCAATGGTTGGCTCTTTGGGGGTTGTGCCGAGACACTGGAGGAGGAAATCCAAGATGTAGATTTTGGTGATGTAATTGGGGGACTCCGCCTCACGACCAGCTTCAAGCGGCGCCATGAGCTCGGAGACGAAGGAACGGGCTATAGACTCATGTTCACCGTTGGCTTCCATGGCCACAATGGCCTTGTTGCAATGGGGATGACGGCCGGATCCTGACCACGTCGCTGCGATTTTTGACGACGATGACATCTTTTCTAGGAGCTTGAGACAGGCCAACGTCAAATCGGGATGTTCGATTCCGCAATAATTGCCCAAATCCACAACGAGATTTAGTCGAGTGACGAGTCCATCCTGAAATGAAGCGTATGCTGCATTTGCTACGGGTTGGCGGCGAGGTCCTGACTGCGTCTTAATGAGCGGCCGGACCAGATCAAGATAAGTGGCTTCTAGATCAAGAACTTTTGAGATGACTTCAACAGCTCGCAAAATACCAAGAATCAACGGCGAGTCTGGAGCCGCATTGCCGACATCCGCCGGCTCTTGATGAATCGTGCCGAACAATGCGATCATGACTCTATCGTTGAACATCCACTCCATGACTCTGGCGAACGGATGTCTCTGGACATACGTTGCGAGATCTGAGGCAGCAATGACAGAGTCAATGTTGATAGTTGTCTCGTTCGCAAAAACAATCAAGTCCTCGTTAAACGTGGACAAGCATGTCAGAATGAAGTCGAGACAGCTTAATTTAAGCACCCGGAGTTGATGCTTGTCCTGCAAATCTTGCACCTTGTTCGCAAACACCAAACCCATGACAAAATCCACATACACTTCAACACCAGGATTTCGCGAGTTTGACCCCAGGCTTTCGGGAAACGGAAGTGAGTCGTTCAATGGGCTGCTGTCAATCGCTGGCGACATCAGAGACAGAAGCAATTGCACGAACGATTCTGGGTCCTCAAAGCCGCTGCTCATCACGTCTAATATGCGGTCCATGGACATGAGTGGTGCAGGTTGGGCTGGCCTAACGGTGCCGGCAGACGCTCCAGCGTACCCCCCAGTAATCCAGTTTTCCAAGCAAGCCCACATAGTGTAGCTCTCTTGGGTCGTTTTCCTCGACATGAGCGCTTTCAAAACAAAAAAGACGCAGCCTCGCAGTCTGGGGGGGACAGGGCTGCTGGCTAGTTCATAAAGCATATCCACTAGGTTGTAGTTGGCGTTCTGCAGCAAGAACAGACGTGTAGTTTCGCTCTCCGTGGACAGTTTTGTCATCAAGCGGAGATAGCATTCGAGTAGCATTGCTGATTCGGGTTCCGTCTCGACTTGTTCTGTGGGTGGTTTGCCCCCTCGGAATCTTAACGTGTGCGTTGTCGTTGGCTTCTGTCTGATCTTTTCGGAGAAGAAGTCGAGTTCCCTGAAAATTTGTGTCCATGTGAGTGATTGCGATCTCCTCATCTTCCCTGAGGATTGATGACCATCATCGAGAAGGAACTCATGTGCCGCTGTGGCACAGTCATCATTTCCGGCGATGGCTTGGAGCATTTCGCAAAAGGCAGTCACAAGCGGAGTAGATGCTCGCCTGGAGGCCCAGTGCATGAAACCTGCGAGATTGCTATCGGGGTCTGCCCAGAAGTTGGACGCCGCGTCTGGCCGGCCCTCATAGGAATAGGCTATTATGAGGAGGAACCTCTCTAGGTCCAGATCTTGCTCATGTGCCTGACTCAGCTGACGTTGCTCATCTTCCTCAACTCTGAGTTTCCTCAAGACATCCGGTAGATTGGAAATAAATGCATCCACAAACACTTCGATTTGTGACATCAGGCACAACTGAAAGAATCCCGCAAACTGCACTGAATCGGCCGCCAGCGCAGTTGATTTCCTCGTCAACCAGTTGCGCATCCCCACACGAACCGAGTCGTGCCAGTCCGCAGGCTTCACATCTCCAGCAACAGACAGCAGGAAGTCGAAGGCGCCGTCCTTGAGGGCGTCGAGGAACTGTTTCGACCGTTGTCGGTCTTCTTCGTCCAAGTCAGTGCCGGGAGGGATTGCAGCCTCTGGCGGGTCGTCGAGGTAGAAGCCGCTATACTCGGCTAGCCACCATGCTCTAAAAGCGGCATGAAGATGCGGTAAGGGCCAAGTCGAGTCGTCGCTTGCTGGGAACAGTTTATTATGCAATCCTCGTACTTTGATCAGATCATACCCCCCTTCCTCTGACCCAAACAGAAATATGTATGCGCCCATGGCAGGAATCAGATGTGCTATTGCAGATTAGCAATGACAGAGTGAGAGCGAACGTGGTGGAGCGCCATGTCGTTGACTGACCAAGTAAATTATCATATTTGTCCAGCTTTTTGAGTGTTGAGATAAAGTCCATGAAGTCCGACGTATCTGCCTGTCTTTTCTCGATGCAGCGACAGAGAATCACACCTAAGAGCTCATGCTGCTGGATCAAGCTGACTCGGGAGAATTCCACAGTCTCCATCTCTTCAGAGAGCTGCCCAGGCTTTACTTGGCTGAGTGTTTGGGCGGCGGCGATTCTTTCTGCCAGCTTTTGCAGCCAATCTTTGATTTTAGCCATAGCAGTCATGCATCTCGGGACGTATCGCTTTGCTCCGCCAGGTCCAGACCGAAATAGCCTCGCCGCCACGTACATTTTGATCGTTTCCAGAGCGCTCGATTCTTCATTGTCATCCTCAGCACTGTCCAGCTCGAGAAGTAGTCTTAAAATGTCCAGGACGTATTTGCGCTGTTGGTGAAATCGAATAATGCCACATTCCAATAAAGACCGGCCTAGGACAGACGGATCATCTTGCGATTCGAACAGGCATTTCGCAGCATCGAGTTCATCGGCATCGAGTTCGTCGGACAGTAACAGCGCGTCTTGTTGAAAGCTTTCGTTGATTGTGAACTCGTCACCTTCGATAGACAATTTTCCTGCTCAGGGATTAGTGACGCACTGCTTTGAAGATTTGCCGAGCATGAAGAAGCCCACCTGATCTGACCGTATTGCGACTCTTCTCGTTTTTCGGCGGGCCGTCCCATAACTTGCCCAACTCTCGTTCGAAAATCTGCACAAGTATCTCATTATTCAAGCTCTCGGGTGTGTCTCCATATCCAGCATTAAGCGCGACCAATTCGCGGTGGAAGGCTTGCAAAGCATCCAGGACTGTGATTTCGGCCATTGTAGGTTCTTGACGCTATCTATCGCATGGCGAAATCCTGCCAGTCGCAAAACGAGTCCGAGGCAGCCGCTCAAGTAGCAGCAAGAAGGGGGTCAATGAACAACCACAATTGGTCACAGACTGAATACAGCCAAGGAGGTTGCAGTGATCGTTTTCGATATCGTGCAGCCTCGCTGCTTCCATCGCTGCTGAAGGCGAACAAAAAGCCTTCTGCGATTGTGCCATGGATGAGCTCCCAGGTGCGGGTCGGAGTAAACAGAGCAGAGGGCGGTGTGGATTCTGCCCGTCATACGGAGTATCTCCAGCCAAGCAAGCAAGCTGTGCAACATTACATTACACATTGAAGCTCCCGCAGCGCAACCGCCATCGGTCAACCAATGCAACTCGAATGCCAGGCACCAGGAGGGAACTGGCAATGGTCAATGGTATTTCGCAAGCAGATCTCGCACTGCATGCCAATTACTTCGAACGGCCATGATTTTGGGCCTCGACGCCGACTCAATGCACTCATGAGCTTAACATGACGACAACTTCACCCGCTGCTCGTGCAGAGATTCCCTTCACCCGTTAGCTGTTGGTCCGCATTGGCCCACGCGTTGCCGTACTTCGCGGGCTTGCTACACATGACAGCGACTCGGTGGGATCACCCCAGCCTGAAACATTGAGCGAGAAGAAGGCGTTGCGGATCAGTACTGCAAGCAAGATGTCCTCATCACACATGTCAACTGTCATGAATTTGGCCAGTAAATAAAGCGTGCCTCTTATTCTTTGCGTTGCGCAACAATAACCAACTTTCCAGGTGATGTCAAATCTGGATCTGTCAAAAACCGCGACAAGGCCGTGGAAGGTAGATGATTGTGTGACTCACAATTAAGCTGGGCTTGTCTAACGTGGTAGCAGAGCTTATCACACTACTCAATCCCCGCAACAGAACCGTCAATCTGTATGTAACTGTGTCAGGTCCTGCGATAATACGGGATGATCTAACTCTCTGCCTATAGCACTGATCTCGGCGACAGGAGCTATCATCACATATTTGAAAGCCTATTCAACCTCGTCATACGCGAGAAGCCCAATTTCTACGACAGAAGGAAAAAGGAATCGGTCCGAAACGCTGCAGGCACCAGACTTACCAAATGCGCCTCCGCCATCCGAATGGCAGCTGCCAGGGCCACGCCCAAACTAGGCCGCAAAACTCTGCTGGCGTTGATAGATCACATTACGCAAGTTCTTCCTGGCCCAGACGATGATTTTGTGGCCCCTCTGGCGCAAGACTATGTCAAGACACTATCGGAGGTACTTTCGCGGCAATCTCACGTTGAATTTCTCGCTAGACAAAAAGCTGTACCTTGGGAGACCTGCGTGGATTTTCTCCTGGACATCACCTCATACGTTCTGCCAGGTGATGTTTACTCCAGTCTGATATCCGTTGCGAGGAGCTCCCCTGTTCCGAGCAGTTCGACTCCTCGCTCGAACCTGCACTCCACTGGCTCGACTCAGAGCCAGAAAAAAGGCGGACCATTTGATGGTGACTGTCTCAAAGACGCTCTAGAGAGCCTACAGTTTTTGATACAAGCCTCCAACGCGCCCGTGGCCCGATGTGGAAAATCCATAGCAAAAGTGGCCGTCCAAGTCTTGAACATGAGGCACCTGAGCCTTGGTTCCATGCAAACAATGTGTTTCTCTATCTGTAATACCATATTTGCACGTGTTCAAGCAAATGATGTCGAGTATGGACTCAAGCTGGTTAAAGACATGGTGCCATTGATGGGTTATTGGTGGCGGGCAGACAAGGTTTCTCAAGATGAGCTTATCAGAGGCTTACGAAACGAAATTTCCAAGACCATTTCCCTCGCTCATTTCCATTTGGAGAGTCTTTCTAAACAATGGAGTTGTGATATTCAGAGTGAGATCGAGGGCCTCGCAGAGCCCCTCTGGCATGAATATTCCAAACGCAGTGACCAATCTCGGCTTCAGTTGCACGACCTCACGTTCAATCTCTCATCATTACCTCAAGGCTCGATGCATCTGTCATTGTTCGGTGTTCGAAACCACAACTCAGATGGAGAGAGCCACTGGGCGGTTGTGCAAAACCTTGCTCTGTTGGAGAATATCCTCTTAGCAAACAGCTCGTCCGCTGCAAGGTATGCCGGGGAGACTGGTGAACAACCACGCAAGAGACAGCGAACTAGGGAATCTCAGAGCCGCCTCAGATCCAGGCTCAGGTCGGGAATCCTGGGTACACAAATAACAGCCCTTCAGCTGGTGTGCTTTCTCATAGATGGACATGAAGTCGCAATCGATGATCTCACCGCCATCATTCAAGATCTAGCAATATGTGCAGCAGACAAGAACCAAGTCACGGCATCGTGGGCGTTCATCGCAGCCTCAAGGTATGATGTTCCAGCTTTCTCTTTCAAGACCATACTGATCGACTTGTTAGTTGTGTGCCGCTCGTGAAAGCGAGTGGCATCGAAGCAGACCAGTGGAGACAACTATGGCACCATGCTGTAAGGTCAATAAGCGTTCCAACAATGAGTAGATCTGCCTGTTTATTGCTACATCGCATCCTGGAGGCCGAATTGCTGCCATATAGTTTGATATCAGAAGACCTTAATAGTGTCGTGACAACTCCGGATGTGAACGGCCCCGGCCTGCTTTGCGATACGTCACTCGACCTGATGCTTCACTTGTTCCATTCTAGGAACGCAAAAGTTCCGAGTGCAAGTCAAGCTACGTCAAATCACCTAATCAGATGGGTGTTTCTCAAGTGGAACCCTAGTGAGTTTGCAGTACGATGGGCTTTTGGCAGAGATAAGTAACTAAATATACTCCTAACCTAGGCGAGTTGGCATTTGCTTCTGCGGTTTCAACTCATATCCAGCCCCTAGAGTTTGTGAATCTTATCCGAATATGTTGTGGGATTGAACCACTCTTCTGGAACGGCATATCGGCTGGTTCAGGAACTGCTATTGGCGAAGCGTGGCAGATGAGGCAAGAAATGGCACAGTATAATGAATACTTGCTGCTGTTGAATCGGGATCGGCAGAAGGTCTCGTCTGAAGTGCCGACATGTGTCTACAAGTCAGGTTTGCACCGAATCAATCCGGCAGCAGCAGATCCCAACAGCTTCTTTCCTTCGAGAAAGCTGGTATTCGAACTATTCTCGCCAAAATTGGATGACCTGGTCGAGCTGTGCAGCACCTGGACGCAGAAGCCACAGGACGGTGGAAGTCAAATTTCCTTGGAACGGTTCCAAAGCCTCATTTCCGCATGCATGATTGGTGCTATGCTGATCCCCCAGTTTTCTGATATGAAAACTCCCCAAGCTAGTTCGACAGAGTCGACTTTGGTAAAATTGGCGGAGAAGAGTTTACTTATAGCCATGGATTCGATTGAACCATCGTCTTTTGTCGATGCGAGCCTGCGAATCTTAAGACCCTGCATGCCTGGTCTAAATACAGCTGATTTGAACATGCTACACTCATTTCACACTCCTTTGCTTCACACTCTATCTACAATATCTAATGTGATAGACCATCGGCATCCACTGCCGATCCAGGGCACAAACTCAGACCTGATGGACCTAGATGACGAATTTGACTCCCAGAGCAGCAGGATCACGCATTCAGTTGTTTTGCCCGTGCCAAGATTCAACGTACAACTACGTACAAGCCCTCGAGCATTCTATCAAGAAACCAAACAACGACTAGGGCTGCTTCGCGTTATTTATGACGACACTAGTCAGATCGGCCTTCTCCCCGCGCATTGGATCAGGGGCTTCCTCTCACTGTCCGACGACGATTTGTTATGTTGCCAGGCGCTGCTTCTTGAGATATCGAATTCGGATCTTGTTGTGGGGTCAGAGAATGCGTATCAAATCATACAGCGGCTTGGGTCAGTAATGTCGGTCATTGACTATCAATGTTGCGAGGTGGCAATCACTACTTGCCTCGACGTGCTCGATGGCCTACACAGCATTTGGTTGAATGACAGCCATGAACTCGCTGAAGCCGTTGGTGACTTGTACAATTACTTTGTGAAACTCTGTCTTAAGTCCAATTTTTTTTCGACCAAAGCCGAAATCTCCATGGCACGCTTGCTCTTCACATTGCTTCGCGCAAGACCTTCATACGGGACCACTCTTGGGTTGGATTCTTGTCGCACGTCACTGCTTCACATTCTGCAATCTTCCAATATGCAAGCCAAATGTTTCATCGCAGAGAGGATCGCTGGCATATTCGAACTGTTCATACTGACTCTTCATGACGAGATATTCATGGACGTGCTGGCCAGTCTGCCTACCAATCCTGACGATACATCAGGCCTTGCCTTCAGGTTGCTTGCCTTGTCCAAGCTGGCCTGCCGCTGGCCAAATCTTCTTCGCCGATGCATCTATCATATTTTCGAGACACCAGGGAAGGTCGCCAAATCCATCGACTATGCAAGGTGGTGCCTCGCCGAGGTATCAAGCACGCTCAAGCTGAAGTCAGCGAAGGAGCTTTTCCGCCTCTTCTCTCGTCAGCTGCTTTACACTTGGATGGAAAACGACCCTGTTGAAAACATACCCTTTTCCATTTTTGGCTTCAAAGACTTGACCGATATACTTCAGTCAGCTCAAGCAGATGCCATTGCGCTTGCAATAATGCGAGTCCAAAAGCCAGCTATTGCCATCCTAGCCAAAACACTTGCAGTAAAAGAAGGCGACCTGATACGAAACAACTTTGCCACATGCCTGTCCTACAGTATGGCGTTTGGAGACGTGTATGGGGATATTGGCAACGGTAAAGGTGAAGATTATATCAGGGAGACGATTGGACGCAAGGCGTACATGGAGTCGATTCACGTCAATTTTGTGGACACTATTGCATGTTTTTTCGACCTTTTGGATCAAGAAGATCGTCTTGAGAAGTTTCTGGGCATTAATGAAGCTTTTGCGTATGCCTTGGAGAATCTGGAGACAATCAAGAAATTATCCCACTCAACCAACAGATTACCACCCAATCAGCAGCCAACGTTTCGAGCCAAATTTGTCATCCATGATATTTTTAGGCTTTGCAAAAATACAGGGGCCGAATTCCACGACATCTGGACTCCCCCTTTGGTCCTGCTAGTTACGAGAAGGCTTTTCAACACGGTGCACCCAGCATTGGGCTCACTTCATGCTTGTTCGGTGCTGAGAAAAGTCCGGCTGGTGATGTGTTTAGCAGATGCAGTGGCGTTGGGATCCCATTGTGTCGAGATGCTTCTCAACTCCATCCGAGGGTTCATAGTGGACTCTGAATGTGCGGACGATGCATTAGGGATGAGCCAATATCTCCTTTCCGGGGGTCGCGAATACCTAGCCGAGAAACCATCTTTCCTAGCAGGGTATGCACTGTCGACTCTTGCTTCGCTTCGTGTGTTTCTCGAGTCGAGTCAGTCTAGCACAACCCAGGAAAGCCAGTTCATAGCCACGATGAGCAAAGCTCAGAAATTCCACGACTGGTTCAGCAATTATCTTTCGGACTACACTTCAACCATGTTCGAGGATGATAGTCAGTCCGCACTTTTCAAATCCATCACACATTCTGCGGCGCATATTAGGTCATCCGGCAATGCTGCAAAGGGAACATCAGAAAGCAAATTGCTTCTGGATATACTCAAGGACGGGGTCACGGGAAAACGGCTACTGAATGAGGCATCGCGTGAGCTCGCGCTGAAACTCCTCTGTGGTGACTTTGAAATACCAGTCACTATTACGGAAGACATTATTGAGACGGACAAGGCAGCGATCGACCAAGCGTCAAAAGTCTGGAAAAGCTGTGAAGCACAAGATCTTAGCGCGAATTACCTTTCTTGGGCAGGACGCGTTGTTGGCCGATCATTTGCTGCGTCTGGAGCCATTCCGGATGGTGTTCTTAAAGAGACAAACCTCAGCCTATACGGTCGCATTGCACCTGGATCTAATGGCTCCGAGATGGGACTGCTATACCTTCTTCAAGACCTTACAGCAGATCAGAATTCAACTGTTGCTGGATTAGCTGAGTTTGCGATAAGGAAAGCTGTCTCGCGTGCAATCGAAGTCGAAGATGAGCCTTTGCTTGTTGCTTGTCAAAGAACTCTATCAGATAGCCTTTTCACTGCTTCACAATGGGGCGACTTTCATTCCCGTTCACTGACTGGAACGAGTTGCTCAAGATTTGATGACGGGCATTCTATCTGGAACGACAACATTGCCTCCTCGCAATGGCTTCAAAAAATCAGCATCCATCTAGCTTCAGCTGTACCGGACTCGATACTGCTGTCCGCCTTGCCGCCTATACTTGTTGAAGTCCCCGGCTTCGCAGACAAGGCATTCCCGTTCATCATTCATCTGGTTCTAAGCTTTCAGCTGGAGCATCAGCAACTGATAAAGAAGCAAATGTCTTCATCCTTGAAAGAGTGGTTGAGAGAGAAAAAACCCGCCGCTATGGAGAACTTGAAGTTGTTGATGAACACCATCTTGTACTTGCGGACCCAGGAGTATCCAAAGGAATCTTCTATTGCCGACCGGATGCATTGGCTGGACATCGAATATGCAGTGGCTTCCACCGCCGCTTCTCGATGTGGTATGCAAAAGACGGCCCTTTTATTTGCCGAACTAGTTTCTTCTGATACGACTAGGTCGTCCCGAAGATCTTCAGCGCATAGAGAGCAAGACATGAGTGAAACGCTGCTCACCATCTTCGAGAACATTGATGATCCAGACGCTTACTATGGACTCCCCGAAGATGCAAGCTTATCCAAAGTGCTTGCTCGCGTTGAATACGAGAATGAAGGATCCAAAAGCTTGGCGTTTCGCGGGGCACAGTACGACAGTCATCTTCGACTTCGACGAAAGGACGCCGGGGCTGATGGTCAGGCGCTTGTCAAGGCACTCGGGACGCTTGGACTTTCAGGTCTTTCGCACTCGGTTCTCAATACTCAAGAGCTTTCTGGCACCAATGGACATTCATTGGATAGCACTTTCAACACGGCAAGGCGGTTGGAGATGTGGAACCTCCCAGCACCCGGCAATAGTGATCATCACGCTGTGATACTGTATCAAGCATACCAAAGTATTCATAATTCAAGAGAGCTGTCGACCGTTCAACAAGCTATCTATGATGGCTTTGGCGGGATCATGCGGAGCATTGCGCGCTCAACGCTGAATGCGACTGCTTTACGGGGCCGATTGGCAGCGCTGGCCGCTTTAACGGAACTGGACGATGTGCTGAACATTTCCGAATCGTCCGAGGTTCGAGACATGCTCAAAAAATTCGAGTCTCGGTCCGAATGGATGCGAAGTGGGCTGTGAGTAACGAAACCCTTATGTACCTACGCTCAACTGTTGACTAAATCCGGTAGATACGGCGATGTTGGCCACGTTCTGTCGTGTCGAGAGACCACCTTGAGCATGCTGTGCCAGCACCCCAGCCTCATGAAAAACGCAAAGCTTTCGGCAGATGTGCCACGACAGATGCAAGTTGAGTCGATGATCTTATCTTCGGGCGTATATCGCTATCATCAAGCCACACAGGAGTCTCTGAACATCGCCACTGCGCTCACCGAGCTCATCCCACAATGCGAGGATCTGAATTTGCACGTGGACGCGGCTATCAAGATTGAAGTTGCCAACTCACTGTGGGATCATGGGGAGATGGGAACATCGATCCGAATGCTGCAAGCCATTGACAGGAATTCTTCACTCACTAAACAGAGCATTCGTGTTCGTCGGTCTGATTTGTTGTCCAAGATTGGGCACAAGGTGTCTCTTGCCCGGTTGGAGAATCCTCATGACATACAGAAATCCTACCTTGGGCCAGCGCTGAAGGAACTCAAGAGTGGACATGACAGCGAGGCAGGCGCAGTATACCATCAATTTGCTACTTTCTGCGACGAGCAACTGCAGGATCCAGATGGACTTGAGGATCTAGCAAGATTGCAAAATCTGAGAAAGGCAAAGAATGACGAGGTCAAAGACCTCAAAGCCCTCATCGACTCGACCAAGGAGACACAGCTCAAGACTAAATACGCCCACGTCCTATCAAAGGAGAAACAATGGCTGGAACTTGACGAGAAGGAGTTGAAACGGGTAGAGCAGACGCGCAGCGAGTTCGTTCAGCTGAGTTTGGAGAACTACCTACTGTCACTCATTTCATCCGAGGACTTCAACAACGACGCTCTGCGATTCACGGCGCTGTGGCTCGAGCGGTCTGGCGACGAATCCACGAGCAAAGCCGTCATGAAGAGTCTGTCACTGGTGCCCACGAGAAAATTCGCGACACTAATGAACCAGCTCACGTCTCGTTTACAAAACCAAGACAGCACGTTCCAGAAGCTCTTGTTTGACTTGATATACAACATCTGTGTCGATCATCCATACCATGGCATGTATCAGATCTGGTCTGGAACCAAGGCCAGAGCTCAGCAAAAGGACGATGTGGCTGTTCAGCGTGTCAAGGCAACGGAGAAGATCGCCCAGCAGCTCGCGGCAACCAAATCCGTGGCAGACATTTGGCTGTCAATAGACAAGACCAGCAAGTACTACCATGGACTTGCCATGGACAGGAACCCGAACAAGTACAAGTCTGGGGCCAAAATACCCATCAAGGACTGTACCGCTGGCCAGTACCTGGTGAGCTGCCTCACACGGTATCGCATCCCGCCCCCGACACTTCACATAGATGTTTCCGTCACCAAGGACTACTCCAAAGTGCCCATGATATCCAAGCTGGAGCCCACAATGACGATTGCGTCGGGCGTGAGCGCTCCCAAAATTATCACGGCAGTGGGCAGTGACGGAGTCAAGTACAAGCAGCTGGTGAAGGGCGGGCACGATGACCTTCGCCAGGACGCCATCATGGAGCAGGTGTTTGCTGCTGTGTCGTCTTTGCTGAAACTACACAGGAGCACTCAACAGCGGAATCTCGGCATCAGAACCTACAAGGTCTTGCCGCTGACAGCGTCGTCAGGCTTGATTGAATTCGTGCCCAAGACCATTCCGTTGCACGAATTCCTCATGCCTGCCCACGAGAGATATCATCCGCGTGATCTCAAGGGTTCGCAGTGCCGCAAGGAAATATTCAATGTCCAGAACCGGTCCACAGAGACTCGGCTCGCCACGTACCGAAAGGTCGCAGAGCGGTTTCAACCAGTCATGAGATACTTCTTCATGGAGTACTTTGCGGATCCCGATGAGTGGTTCGCCCGCCGGTTGGCGTATACCAGAAGTACAGCAGCCATATCCATGCTCGGGCACGTGCTTGGTCTCGGAGACCGCCACGGACACAACATCCTGTTGGACACAAGAACTGGCGAGGCCGTGCACATTGATCTCGGCGTCGCGTTCGAAGCAGGACGTATCCTCCCCGTACCAGAACTGGTACCGTTCCGACTGACACGAGACATTGTAGACGGCATGGGCATAACCAAGACGGAAGGCGTTTTCCGCCGTTGCTGCGAGTTCACGCTGGACGCGTTGCGTGAAGAGCAGTACTCCATCATGACGATTCTCGACGTGTTGCGATACGATCCGTTGTACACGTGGTCGATATCGCCACTACGACTGGCCAAGTTGCAGAAAGCCCGCGACGAGGAGGGCGGCGCAGACGAGCCAGAGCCCAATGAAGCCGCCGAGACAAAGAAGGCACGCAAGAACAACAGTCGCACGAATGAGCCCTCAGAGGCAGATCGCGCGCTGGAAGTGGTGCGCAAGAAGCTGTCCAAGACATTGAGCGTGACTGCGACAGTGAACGATCTCATCAATATGGCTACGGATGAACGCAACTTGTCTGTATTGTATTCGGGTAAGATGCAGACGCTTCCTCGAGGGTCATGTCATGTTGGAGCAGCTTACTGACGAGAGACTTGCTTAGGATGGGCTGCATATGCCTGATATGTGTGCGCTGTGGATGGGGGGGGGAAGGGAGGAGCTGATTACGCATTGTTGTTTCATTTTGTTAGGGCAGGAACTTCTTGCATATCGGACACGGGTTGGCGGGAGCGAGTACATGTTGCGGAGAAATTCTATTTTGTATTGTATTGTATTGTATTGTGGTAGGTAGATGAGCCGGTGATGGTTGAGAGGCGAGAGAGATTGAAATTGCTTGGTTGGTTTCGGCACAGCCTACCGGGTAGCCTATTGGTGCACTCCACCAACCACATGTGTACACCATTGTACAAATCACCACCTGTGTAATCACCACATGACCATTTGCTGATGTCAGCTTCCCCACACTCAACTTGACTCGACCACCCGACCTCACTTGGGATTTCAACGCCGACCTCGCTTGGGATTTCTACGACCACCCGACCTCACTTACGATTTCAACGTCGAGCTTCAATATCAAGCCTCCACCCTTTGCCTCGACCCTGAGCTCGCAGTGATATCCATACATCTCATCTCTAGTGCCTGTCACCTCGCGCTCATCCATGCTCAGTCCGTACAGCCTCAGACAGCAGCGCTGCTCTCCTCTGCGCCTAGATTAACCCCGTTGCGACTTGCGACACATCCCTTCGGCCGAATTCATCCATTCATTCCATGCAATCCGGGTCGCCCGATTCGCACCGCGCCTCCCGCCGACGACAGCGTCTCTCTTCATCACCGCCCTCGTCCTCTGCCGACGCCAAACGACCTCGACACGCCGGCTGGCCCGTTGCCGTCATGGCTACTGCCAAGGCGAGGGGCAAGTTGCCCGAGACGATCGATCTCACCGAGCGGCCTTCGGCATTTCAACCTTATACGGGAGCCAAGAGGCTCGTCATCAAGAACCAGCGACCGCCCGTGGACCGGGAGTCACAGGTGGAAGAGTACTATGCAAGGATAGAGACGGACCTGGAGGAAGCCCTGGCGGCCATCTTTTCCGCAAGACGGCCGGCTGTGCCGCTGGAGCGCCTGTACCGCGGCGTGGAAGACGTGTGCCGCAGGGGCAATGCCGCCAGAGTCTATCGTTTGCTGAAAGAGCGCGTAGATGCCCACCTGCAGTCGGCCGTCTTGCCGAGGATAAGGCGCAATGGCGGACAGTCAAACATGGACGTGCTGAGAAGTGTGAGGGAGGAGTGGAAGTCTTGGAACGCCCAGACCATTACGATCCGGTCGACGTTCAGCTACCTGGATAGGACATATCTGCTGCGGGAATCTCTGCCGTCCATCAACGACATGGCCATCACTTATTTCAGGCGAATGGTCTTTCCGCCGCAGCAGTCGCGGGCCCACGCCAGCTCACCGCTTGGTGACAGGGTCATCGGCGGAGTGTGCGAGATGATTGAACACGATCGCCGCGGCGACGGCCAGCTGGATTCGGCCCTGCTGAAGGAAACCATCCGCATGCTTTACGTCCTGGGAGTATACGTCAAGCAGTTTGATCCCGTGTTCCTGCGGCAGTCAAGGGCGTACTTTGAAGAGTTTGGCGAATCGTGGAGCACGTCATCACTCAAAGACTACATTTCGGCGTGTGAGACTCTTCTGGCCAAGGAGGAGCATCGATGCATCGCATACAACTTCGATAGCACTACCGAGAAACAGCTTCTAGATTCAGCGCACGAGATACTGATTGAGAGCTATTCCGAGAAACTGCTGCACTCGGACAGCCTGTCCAAGCTATTGTCAGATAAGGATATCAAGTCAATGAAGGGCTTGTACGATCTGCTACGCCTCTCGGGCATTCAGAAGAAGATGAAGGCCCCGTGGAGCGAATACATCAGGCAGACTGGGACCGAGATAATATCGGACAAGCAGAAGGGGGATGAGATGGTTCTCCGCTTGCTGGAACTGAGACGATCGCTGGATCTCCTGATTCGAGATGCCTTCCAGAAAGACGAGGACTTTCTATGGGGCATGCGAGAAGCGTTTGGCAAATTCATGAATGATCGCAAGATAGCGTCATGTTGGGACTCGGGGACGTCCAAGATTGGAGAGATGACGGCCAGGTATATCGACATGCTGCTTCGGGGCGGCCTGAAGGCGTTGCCCAAGGAACTCCTGTCGGATGTGCAGGACAGGGCGGCGGCCGAGAAGGAGGGCCAAGCCAGCACCGCGGACGAGGACGCCGAGCTGGACAGACAGCTCGACCAGGCACTGGAGCTTTTCCGATTCATCGAAGGCAAAGACGCCTTTGAGGCGTTCTACAAGAAGGACCTTGCCCGGCGTTTGCTCATGGGTCGCAGCGCGAGCAAGGATGCGGAGCGCAACATGCTGACCAAGCTCCGAGGCGAGTGCGGCTCAAACTTCACCCACAACCTGGAGCAAATGTTCAAGGACCAAGAGCTCGCCAGGGACGAGATGGACGCCTACGGGCTCTGGAGGCGGGCCAACAGGCAAGGACGCGCGCCGGCCGTTGATCTGTCCGTCATGGTCCTGTCGGCCTCGGCGTGGCCAACATACCCCGATTCCCGCATCAGCCTCCCCGACGAGGTGGCGACGGAAATCGAGCGCTTCGACCAGCACTACAAGGACAAGCACACGGGCCGACTTCTCACCTGGAAGCACTCGCTCGCCCACTGCTCCATCAAGGCGACCTTCCCCAAGGGCACGCGCGAGCTGCTCGTCTCGGCCTTCCAGGCCGTCGTGCTCATGCTGTTCAACAGCGAGCCCCCCGAGGGAGGCTTCCTCTCCTACAAGCAGATATCGTCGGCAACGGGCCTCCAGGGCGGGGACCTGGATCGCACCCTGCAGTCCCTCGCATGCGGCAAGTACCGCGTCATCACCAAGCATCCCAAGGGCCGCGACGTCAGCCCCACCGACACATTCACATTCAACAAGGCCTTCACGGACCCAAAGTACCGCGTCAAGATCAACCAGATCCAGCTCAAGGAGACCAAGGAGGAGAACAAGGCCACGCACGAGCGAATCGCCCAGGACAGGCGCTTCGAGACACAGGCCGCCATTGTGCGCATCATGAAGAGCCGCAAGTCGATGGGCCACGCCGAACTCGTCGCCGAAGTAATCAACTTGACCAAGACGAGGGGCAGCGTCGAACCCGCCGCCATCAAGAAGGAAATCGAGAGGTATGAGCCGCAGCATCCACGGGATTTTCTTTTTTTCTCGAAGCGCTAACATGTCGTGACAGCCTGATTGAAAAGGACTACATTGAACGAGAAGACAGCTGTTACACATATCTTGCCTGAAAGGTTTTTATTCCCAAGCGTGGGCGGGCGCATGGTCAGTCAAGAGTACACAACTGAGTAGTAGCGGTGTTGCCCATTCTCGACAACAATAGCCGATATCAACGCCCATCTCGTTGTCAAAAGGGAGGAGAAGCGGTCATCACAGCCGCGCAACATGATAATCGTCCCGTGTATTCCGACAGATTCCCACTCCCAATCGACAAATGCGTGCGCGTCATGCATCATGAGAAGCACCACCATGGTTCATTGCGTGACTTTACGCGTGCTTGGAATGTACTGTGGCCTTCAAATATAATCGTACGTCATCGTACCGGATTCAGCATCACTGACTTTCCGTACTTGTGATGCCTTGGATTCTGCTCATCCACAAGACGGAACGGACGGAACGAATCAACTACAATCACACCCTGCACTTGAGAAAAATAATGTAGAATAAATGTGGTGGAATATAATACACCATGGTACTCGCGTAAAATAGAAATTTGCATAGCAAAGCTCCCCCACCCCCCTAAAAAAGACAAACCGTATATCCAACGCCGCGCTAAAAGACACCATCCAATCCAATGAACCACAGCCTAACTCCTCCGACCACCGGACTCATCTGTGCCCACACCTCGAGGCGGGCCCGAATTCTCTTCCGATTCCAGAACCCTTGACTCCTCGGCGACGCTAAACTCGTCTATGGACTCGTCTGTGTAGGAGAAGTCGTCGTCGTCTTGGTACGACACGGTATGCCGTCTGACGCCCGGCCAAAGCGGTGGGTTCGTACATGGTACGTATTGTTCGTGGCCTGGCGAGGCCATTATACCCTGCTGGTACGTGATATTTGGCTGGCGCTGGAGCTGGGCCTGGGACCAAGGCCCGTGTCCGTGTCCATGTCCGTGTCCGTCGTCAGAATCGCTTGAGCTTGAGCGTCGGCCGACTTCGTCTTCTTCGAGGACTTCTCGAAGGGCGGCTCCCTGGCGAGGCGGCGCGGGGATATACGTCACGGGGAGACTGTCCGTGTCGGCCGTCGGTCGGAGCCTCTCGCGTATCCTGTCCGCTTGGTTCGCGGCGAACATTTCCAGGCGTGACTTGATGTCCCAGCGGCTGCTGCTCATGGAGTCGTGGCGCATCTTGTCCCGCGGGGCCGCCGTCTGCGTCGGGGGCTGTGGTGGGAGACCTGGCGAGTGCCGGCTGGACGTCTGTGTCAGTGCCTGCCAGCGGCAGGTGCGACTTGGCATCGGAGAATGGGCTTCAAGGTCGGCTGCGCTGTTTGTAGAGGGCCCCGTGCCTATCGTGGCCTGTTGAGTGCTGGTATGGCGCCCCTGGCGCTCCTGGCGCTGCCCGGGCGATGGGCTCTCCACGCGTGTCTGTCTCGTTGGTTGCGAGTCGTCTTGTGGAGACGAATCCGCGGAGCTGCTGTGCGATTGTGGCGGTGAGTGTGATGACGGGTGCTGATGATGTTGGTGTTGGTGTTGGTGCTGTTGTGGAAGAAATTGGGTTTGGGGGGGAAGAAACGGAAGAGGTTGTGGATCCGGAGTTCGCGCAAAGGGATCAGGAGTACGTCCAGTCGTTTCCGAGCAAGGCTGATATCGGACGGCGTAGACTGTGCTCGCGACACTTGGCGTGTCTGTCCGGCTCACGGGAGTCACGGTGGCGGCAGGCCGAGCCGGCCAGGGGGGCCGGAATATGCCTGCCACGGAGCGCTGCGAAGGCTGCTCAGCCGTTGCCGTTGCCGTGCTCTGCGTTGCGTTCCGGCAATGGCCACGTTGGCGGCCGGTGAGGGTAGAGACTACAGGCCAGACGTTTGAATGGGCGTGATCTGGGCAATCCCTCCGTTCCATGACGCCGCCGAGAGTGCCAGTTCCCAGAATCTGGCTGCGATTGCCTCGATTTCCACTACTACCGCCTCGTCCTCCCAGGCCACCGTTGCTGTTGCTGTTGCTGTTGTTGTTGTTGCCATCTTTGCGGTGCCTGCGCTTTCGATCCCACGGGTAATCCAGTGCGCTTACCTCGAGCACGTCATCTCCATCAAAGACCTCTCGGCCGAGGATGCCACCCTTCTTCTCCTCTCGCTCAAGAGCTTCAATTCGCTCGACCCATTCCCAGACAATGACACTGGCAGCGGCGGCACCGACCCATCGCACGTAGTCACCCCAGCCGGCAAACTTGGGCCGTGATATATCCAGAATGAAGAAGACGACGGGAATGAGGATCGAGGTCAGCGAAATAATGGCCAAGGCGCACATGTTCTTCATCAAGGGATGATAGAATGCATAGCGTTTCTTCATGAGCGAGTAGTAAATAACCCATGCTGCGTACAAAACGCCGAGCAGGAGCTGAAACATGTAACTCAGAGCTGGGATAGGATGGTCAAAGCTTCCTGCGGCCGGATTGGGACCGGAAGTGCCCGATTCACCAGGTTTGAAACTATTAATGGCCGAAAAGATGAGGTCGAGCGTGATGAGGGCAAATGCCACCCACTTGATGATGACCTTTTCTCGATGTCGTGGAAATAAACGGATCAGGGTCTGGGCCTGGGCGAGCCAGAGGAAAAAGTTGGACACCAGGCGTGTGATTCTGAGCTCCAGACTGCCCATGACCTCCGACTGCATAATCGCCGCGTTCTGCACGCCGTAGCTGTACTGATGCGCGGCAACTTTGAACGTATCGTAGGTGGCAATGGTGAGAGAAACAGCCACCGTCAGCGCGGCGACTTTCTGAAGCCATGGGCGGCCGCCGATGCTCTCTCCTCCGGAGGAACTGTGCGTGAAACCCGAGCGGCGCCCGAGGTAGACGATGCCGCCGTCCAGAAAGGACCTCGGTGTGATGAAGAGCATGATCAGCAGCATGTAGGCCGTGACTGTGGTTGCAGCCAGAGCGTAGCACATGGGAAAGGTCGAGGCATAGAACGGGTCGCGATAATTTGACACCAGGGGCTGGTTTGCCTGATCATGCGAGCTGAGGCTGGAGTCGCTGAGGGAACTGCGCGTTGGGACAGCAATGCTCGGATACGTCGTGGCCGCCGAGAGGATCGCGGCAGAAGTTGTTGCCAGAGTCGTCGAGACGAGTTTGGTGACGATGGAAGTTGCGGTCCCCGAAGGGACCAAGTTCGTCGACATGGCTGGCCGGACTTTCGCCCGACTGGCGCACGGAACCGAATCAGGATCGCGGCGGCGCAGCCGTAGATGACAGAATTCCGACGAGTGCCAAGCGAGGACGCTTTGTCTTAAATTACCGAAGCCATCGACGAGGAAGCGGAAGGCATCGGGTCGGATGTAGTGGGGGGACTGCACATATGGTTGCGGGATGGTCGACGTCTATTCCTTCCACCGCATAGGCCGAGATGCCTTTCGTCTTTTGGCGGCGTGCTGGGTCGATGTCGCCGTCGTCGTCGTCGTTGTCGTCGTCGTTGAAAGAAGGTTTTTGGTGTGGACTGAGGTGTCACCAGGGCTGGTTACCATCGATAAGTGCCAACAAGACTGCGCGACGCTTGCACGTGGATGCATACGGTGGCACCTTAGAGAGGTCCCGCAAAGAGCTGCCAAAACAAAAAACCCCTCAACCCCTCATTTGCGATTTTACAATTTTGCGATTTTATAATTTTATAATTTTATGATTTTATAAATTTATAATTTTATAAATTTATAATTTTATAAATTTATAATTTTTAAATTATATTTTATATATAATAATTATACTATATTTATAAAAAAACCTATAAAGCTTCTAAGAGTAAATTAAATCCTTTTATAATAATAAGGTTTTGTTAGTATTTACAGGATACCATTGACCTACGCGTAGGGTTTTCGGGGTGGACTAAAAGTACAGGTAATTATTATATATTCTAGTCTATCTTTATAAGTAAAAGAGGGATTAAATAGAAGCAAAGAGAGTGCGCTATTTATTATAGGAAAAAGGGCCTTAATTAGGGTTATTAGCAAAGAGGCCACATATACTAACGCTAATCACGGCGTGGTTAGGCTAGATATATAGGTCTGCGATATAACACGCCTAGCTAATTAGAGGCACATAGCCTTGTTAATATTATACTTATTCTAATACTAGAAACTCTCTCTTTTTAATATAACTATTAACGCATAATATTAATAAGATAATTAAAAAAGAATTAATAAATAAGTAAGATTAAATAATTACGGATAATATTATAAGAAAAGAGTAGGGGAAAGGGGCGTAATAAAAGATAATATTTAATCTATAAGCTTATATAAGGATAAGTAAGCCTAATCTTAATACCCCTAACCTTATTAGATTAATATAAGAGCTATAATTACATAACCTACCCTTCTATCCTAATAGTTGCTTTATTACTTATAATAAACCTCTTAAATACCTTGTTTAGCAATACCTTCGTGAATACATTAGCAAGGTTATTATTCCTATTAATCTATCTAATCTTATAGATCTCTTGTCGCTTGTATAATTAACAAAGAGCTATAATGTTAATTATAAGGTACTTCTCTTTTATAATACTAAGCTTAATAAGGCATTTATATAAAGAGTATAAATTAGTATAGATAATAATAGGAATTATAGGGAGGTTTAATTAGTGTGTAATTAACCTAAGCATTATTAAGATTACATAAGCTATATTAGCACTAGTAACTATACTATAAATCTTAGAGGTAAGTATACTTCTTATAACTCTCTTACTCTTAGTAAAGCTATAGTGTATAATATTACCTTAGATTATAAAGGTGCCTTCTTTTTAGACTTTACTAGCTAGGATAAGTATATAGCCTAGTTAAGAAGTAAGGTCTTAGTTATTAGTAAATAATCTATTTATAAATATAAAAAGTTTTACCTTCTTAAGATTAAATAGTATAAACCTTAATCCTTAGTCTAGATTATTAATTTACTATTAAATTTATTAATTTAGGTTCCTTATATCTTAGGATAACGGGTCTTAGTGTTATGTAGTAATAGAAAGGTTAAAATAGGCTTTAGGCTAGTAGATTAAGGTAATATATACGCCTTAAGCTTATTATTCTATATACGCTTATTTTAAATTAGTTAGCGGGATTAATTAAAGCTTTCTACTCTAGCCTTTTTACCTTAGTATAATTATATTATTTTTAAGAGTAATAATACTACTATTAAAGGTTAGTAAGTTCCCTATAGAAAGGATTTACTTTAGTTTAGTAGTAAAAGAAGTAGCTTTTAATTAATCTTTCTCTTATTAAGAGAACTTGCGGTTAGATAGTTTAATTATATTATTAGTTTATATCCTTATATATGTAAAGGTTAGGTTCTCCTTTATTATTATAAGCAGGCATAGGTTAAACGTAGAGGTTATTATCTAAAGCATTTCTCTATAGTAATAATAATATATTACCTACTAGTAAGTGCTAGCTTCTATAATACTATATAAAGGCTTAATTACTTATATTATTATACCTATAGGGTATAGGTAATAGATTTAAATAGGGATTCGGGCTAGGATTATATAACTAAGAAGCGTTCGTGCTTGCATATAGGCCTATGTAATGTTACGAAGCTAGAGGATAAGGCCTAGTAATAATAACGTAGGTATTATTATAAGGATTAATCACTAGCTAGCTTATTAGATTATTAGGGCCTGTGTAAGAATTACTAGCTTCTTCTTATTACTGTAGCCTTAGATTACAAGCCTTAACTTCTTGTACGAATCCGTTGTCTTGCCCTTTACCTTATTAATAATATAGGAATTAAAAATTTGAGTTTTACTATGCTCTCTTTTATTATACTTAATAAATTTGAATATGCCTTATTTAATTAAAGTATTAATTTTAGCTTTAGTAAACCGCTTAAAGGGTTCGCTAGGGGTCTTAAAAACTCCCTCCTTATGTAATTAGATTATAAGCTTAAGATTAAAGCTTTCCTTAGCTAATAGAAAGATATTAGTCTTATCTTTTATTTAATCTACGTAATTAATATTAGATATAATAATAGGAGGGTTCTTTTAGGGTCTTCTAGGTCCTTGCCTTAGGGGATTAATAGGAGGGGTAGTTGTAGGCTATAGAGAGGTATCTTAGTTCTTTACGCTCTTAAGAGGTCTCTCTTTATTAGGATTTTTATAAAAAGGCCTAATAGAGGTTAATCTAAAGGCCTTAGGGCCTTAAGAGAGCTTAAGAGTGTAAGTCTTACTCTCTATAGCTAATAGCTTATAGGGGCCTTTCTATCCCTTACCCTTACGCCACACACATATAAGCAATCCTAGCGGGAGGTTAATAGTCACAGAGGTGTTAGGACTATTCCTTATAGTAAGGGCATTACTAACCTTCTATTAGGCATAAATACGCTTAACTTCCTTTATTACTAGTTAAATCGTAAGGGCTTGTTACGTGATATCTAGTAATAGAGGTAATTCCTTAACTATATAAGAATACGCGCTAAAAACAAGGACTGTTAGCATAAGACTATTTAATCCTATAGTGTTATTCATAGCTTTAACTACTATTTATAACGCCATAGGCTCTGGCGTTATTAGGCATTCTTATCTAATAATATTATAAGCTCTTTAGAGTAGCCTATAATATTATTTAACCTTACTAATACTATAGTAAGCCTTAATAGGGATATCTTTAATCTTAATTACTATTAATAATATAAGCTGCTTAAATTCCTTGCCTCTAAAGGTTATTCTAGTGTTTGTAATAATTAAATCTAGGGGGCCTAGATAGATATTAATCTAGTAAAGACAGAGTGCTTCCTATATAGTCTTTATAGAGATATTCTTAACGAATCTAGCTATATTAAAGGATATAGCTATATTAATGACTTGTAGGACAGGGCGGTTGCTATTAATATATATAATATCCATAACGATTTTATAATTATAGGCATATTTATCCTAAAGGGTGAATTTAAATTAATATAGGCTATCCGCGTGTAATTAGCATTACTAGCAAACCTTAGTTAGTTTCTTAATAGCTTTAAACTTAACCTTATGCCCTAATTTATATAGTAAATTATAAAGGTATTAAACTAAAGGGTGTCTCAAGTATTAATATAATTAATAAAGCTTAATCTCTATAAGATAACTCTAAGCAATACTTTTTTCTTTATTAAGAAGCATTTACATATGCCCTTATTTATATATAATAGGAACCTTAATATTCCCTTACTATAGAATATTCTCTAATATATAAAAATCAATCTTTAGGCAAGTTATATTATTAAGGCATAAGAGAAAGGGAGTGTTTATAAGGATTACCTAAAAGAGGATAATTCCAAATGGAGTTAGCACTTTAATTAATCTAAGTGCCTTAATTAGCTCTCCAGGGCTGAATTTAATCTTTGCCTTCCTAGTATCTAACCTATTAAGCGTAATAGTTAGTATTATACTTTATAGAGCTAAGAATTAAGGGTAGCCTACTAATAAATATCCCGCGGTACCTATATTAGCTATAATGCCTTTAAAGGTTCTAGATAAATATTATCCTTTAAGTATAAATATGCTTAGTGCCTTATCTAGTTTCTAAAGATTAAATAGATCCTTCTTAGCTAAAGCATGAATTATTACATAACTAGCGAGAATCTTAGTGGTTATATAGCTATTGTAGGTAGTTCTATATGTGAAGAAGCTTGTGGGCACTTAGCTATTATTATCTTCTTTACTAAAACCAAGTTCTATTAGGTATTAGTTAATATTATTATCTTTAGCTAATTTAGAATTATTATTGCCTTTATACTATATTAGGAATATATTATATAAAGAAGCTATTAAGTCTATATAGGAATAATTCTTAAAGCGTTAGAATACTTTCTTCTAGTCCTTATCTAAGTGCTTAGTTAACTAATAACCTTCTTTACTATATATATAACACTTTTTTAAGTGGTAAGGCTTACTCTTTAATATAAATTAACTATATTAGGCTTCCTTACCTTTCCTATTATACTTATAGTTAGTCTAAAAGTGTTCCTTAGTGCTAGCTTCTATAAGGAACTACTATTAATTAATTAAAGCTTTAGATTTACTAATTAACATCCTTATCCATTTATAAAAGCATTAGAGGTTAATAGGAGAATTAATAATACAAGCCCTATATTCTAGGATTCCTTTATAAGTATTTAGAATCTAACTGTAAAGGTCTAATTCTAACTAGGATCTATAAGGATTTACCCTTTAGAGATTTAAAAGCTTTATTATAAGGTCTTTAAAGTATTTAATCTTTAACTTATTAGGGTTCTCTTAGATAATTATAAGTAGTTATAACTTTCCCTATAATAGATAGTTCTTCTAATATATATTATCTATTTTAAACTTTTACCTAATCCTACGGATAAGAGTTAGGAGATCTTAGGGATTTTCTTAGCCTAAAAGGTTCTCTAGGAAGTACTAGAGAGGTCTTCCTTTTAGTATAAACTTAAAACTATAGCCTAACTATTCTTATATAATTCCTAGTATCTTACACTTCCTTTAATAGGTTAAGAGCTTAATATTAAGAATATTATACTCCTTAGCACTATACTTAATACTCTTATTATTATAGAACTTATTAAGATTAAGTAGTTACTTTAATAAGGGTTAGCCTATCTCTTAAGGGGGAATAGGGATAATTAAATCTTATAGAAGGGGTACTATAGTTCTAGACTATAGAGAGAGATTATAATACCTTACTATAGGAAAGGAAGCAAGGGGTATCTAGGCTTATAGTTAAGGGCTTATAATAGAGGGATTACCTTTACTATTACGCCTTTACCTTATACTTAGTATACTTAGGGATTAGTATAATAGAATTTAGGAATGGAATAGGAGTAATTATAGTGGCTAAGGGGATTAGGGATATTATAAAGTAATTAGTTAATTTGTTTAATCTCTAAAAGAAGGGACACTAATAAGGAGAAGGTCTTTATAGAAGTCTTTCTCTGCTATTTACCTCTTAAAGAGGGAATACTTCCTAGTAACCTCCTATATTTCTTCTTCTTTCTAATTATAGAATTTATTATAGTTAATAATATCTTTAAGCAAGACTATTATCTTATAGTAACTTTATAAGTCTATGTAAACGCTACTAAAGAAAAGAAAGTCTTAAAGACTCTTTATAGCTTTAGGATTTACTACTTAGAATATCTCTTAGTTCTATTCTCTAAAGTTATTATTAAAGATAGTAAATAGGGTTTATAGGTATAGGTTCTTATATTTATAGGTTACTTTCTTAATAAGAATCTAAGCTATAAGTTCTTTAGGGGTGGTATTTACTTTAAGATTAAATAATTCCTTATTCTCTAGTGCTTATTATATAATATACTAGTATAAATTAAGGGAGATATAGTTAAGGAGGTAAGATATAACTTATAGGTTAACTTCTCTTCTAATATCTTTAGTAAGGGAGGTATGTTTATAATTAGAAGGAATGTCTTAGGTTTTAAATCCTTCTAGTTAATCTTAGTGTTTTACTATAATATTAGTGGTAGATTAAGAGGTATAGGAAATAGAGAAATTATAGAGGTTTAAAGGATTATAAGTGAAGCTATTATCTTCGCCCCTTAGTAGGTTTAATTAAATAATTAAGGATAGGTTAGGTTAGTTACTAACTAGGCCTTAATTATTTAATAAACACGCTTCTAAGGGTTTGCTTATATAATAGATACACTAATTAAATAAATAAAGATAGGTTAGGTTAGTTACTAACTAGGCCTTAATTAAGTTAATAAGCTTAGATTTAGTATAGAGCTAGTTATAGTTACTTAAGGTAAAAGGAAAGCTAGAATATACTTCTTCCTTAGCATATTTAGTATCTTAGAGTGGCACTTTCTCTTTTATAAGGCAAGTCCTTAATACTAATACCTCTTTTATAAACCTTGCTAATCTATAGTATTTATAGAGATAACTACTAATTAGTGTTAGTATCTATAGGATACTATTAACTTATATATAGGGTTTTTAGGGTAAACTAAAAGTGCATGTAATTATTATATATTCTAGTCTATCTTTATAAGCAAAAGAGGGATTAAATAGAAGCAAAGAGAGTGCGCTATTTATTATAGGAAAAAGGGCCTTAATTAGGGTTATTAGCAAAGAGGCCACATATGCTAACGCTAATCGCAGCGTGGTTAGGCCAGACATGTGGGTCCGCGATGCAACGCGCCCAGCCAATCGGAGGCGCGTAGCCTTGTTAATATCATGCTTGTTCCAACAGGTTTATTATAAACAAATCATAAATCAGATTAATACTAAGCTTTTTATATCAGGTAGCTAAAGTATTAGTCTTTATATATTATATTATTATCTCTAAGCCTAGGGAATTTTATTAACTACATAAAGTATATAATATCTTTAGCCCTTATATAAAGAGATCTCTAAGCTCTTTATATAAGATATTCCTATAGAGAGTATTTATTTAACTATTATTAAGCTTCTTTAGTAATAAGGATAATAACTTATTAGCTTATAAACCCTCTAAATATAGCTTTAGGAATAGGGCTTCTTAAGAATATAAAATCATACATAAATTACAAATAAACTAATTTAATATATATAGTTTTACTTCTTCTTTTATAGTTACTTAGATTAATTAATTCTTTAAAACCTTTAAGCGTAAGACTAGCTATCTTATATACTATATATAATTTGTAAAATTTACTATTAATATAGAATAAAAAGATGATTTTATATAGAAAAAAAGCGCTAAATTACTTTATAAAATATAATTTATGTTCTTAAAGCTAATTTAAAATAAACCTTTATAGTATAAGGCTTTAGTTAAGGATATTTAAATTATTATATATAATAAAAGGGCTAAGTCTTAGTCTTATAAAACTAATTATATAACTTTTATTATATAGTTTTTCCTAAAGAAGTTTAAAAGTATTAGAAAAGGAACTTTTAATATTATATAAACTTCTTAGTACCTAGACTAAACTTCCTTTAGTACCTTAATAAATATAAGAAGCTAAGGAGATTTAGAATCTAAGTATATATATATATTAATATATACTTATGCTATATTATTTAGTTTTACTATAGTTACTTTACTATAACTACTATAAGTATATTAAAGTAATATCTTTATATAATAAAATTGTTAATTCCTTCGGATCTTCATCGGTTCAATCGTGGCCAAAGACCGTACCAAATTGTGGGTCCGGCGCAATGCATGTAATGCGATTAGCTACATTAATTCGCCACCCCCTCTTTTGCCCTACATACAGGTTTTACTTACTTTCCTAGCATCTAGACTTTCCCTCTCTTTTCCCTCTTTCCTTCCTAGCTAATTTAATTAACTATTATTAACTTTAATTATATAGAATTACCCTTATACCTACGTAGGACCTTAGTATAACTAACACTAATTAGTAGTTAACTTTATAACTATAGATAAGCTAGGTATTATAAGAAGAGATATTTCTATAAATACTACTACTACTACCCCTTATTATACTATAACGGTTATTATAGTAAAGAGACATAACTATATAAGTATGCTAAAGGAAGAGACTAGAATCCTAGTTATAGGCTTATTAGGCTTCTAAGGAATCGATTTATTAACCCTTAGGCTAAGGGATATAACTTTATTATATCTATCTAGGATATTATTATTAATTATTGATTTTATTATCTATTATAAGAAAACTAACTAACTAACTAAATCTATTGCCGCGAGGCATTTATTTCAAACCTAACGTTAAATAACCTTAGCTAAGCTAGCTAACACACCTATAAATTCCCTTTAATATATTACCTTTTAATAAACCTTTAATCTCTCCTTACAAGCATTTACTACTTATTTTTGCCCCCTTTACTCTTAGTGCTATTTGCCCTGTGCTTATTAGTAAGAGAGAGAGATTACCTCCTATTGACTTGTAGGGAGCTAGTTGCCAGCTGGCAACAGCTGTACGCAGAGCATTGCAATACAATACAATACATTACACAATACAATTCATCTAAAATTTTACAACCCAATATAATACATGTATTATTTGTCTTGTTTTGTATTTTTTTTTCTTTTTTTCAGTTTTAAGTAAATTCCTTAATTATAAGGTATATATAGTTAATATAATAGCTTCTAATAGCTTATAATAGCTTATAATAGCTTATAATAGCTTATATATATTATTATAATATATATATTACTTTTATTACTTATATAACTTAAAATATTATTAATGTTCAAGTTTAATTAAAAATAAATAAGTAATAAATTAATATAATATAAATATAAGTATTTTTAAGTAAATTACTATAGAAAAAGCTAGACTTTTTAGTTATTTAGTGTTTAAAGGGTTTTTAAAATATTAATAAAATAAAATTCGTTTCTTTTTTATGTTTTTTAATATTATACTATTTATAATTTTATACTAATAAAAAGTAAGTCCTAATATAACTATAAGACTTACTTAGGTATATTTCTCTCTTTTAAACTAAAATTACATAACTAAGTAAAGAGATTACTATATTTATAGTATAACTAATGAGACCCACTTTAAGATCCACTTTTATATATATGTTTTTTTAGCTACAATTATATAACTAAGTAAAGAGATAATACTAGGTTTATAGTGTAACTAATAGGGCCCACTTTTAGACCCACTTTTGTATATATGTTTTTTTTAGCTACATGTATAAAACTAAGTAAAGAGATAATACTAGGTTTATAGTAAAACTAGTAGGGCCTACTTTTAGACCTACTTTTGTATATCCTTCTCTTCTTAGCTAAAGTTATATAACTATAAAAAGGGATTATACTTAGTTTTTAGTATTTAACAAGACCTACTTTTAGAGTTACTTTTAAAAACACTTTATAACTAAGTAAGTAAGCTAAAAGTAGTATAAATAATTAAACTTACTTTTAAAGCTTATTTTTTTATTTACTTAATATTAAAAAAAATAGTATATATATTATAATTATTCTTTATATAATATTTTAACCTTTCTTTATAAACTTTTCCTAGGTTTTTTCCTTCTCTTTTAGTGTTAGTATCTACAGGATACCATTGACCTACGCGTAGGGTTTTCGGGGTGGACTAAAGTGCACGTAATTATTATATATTCTAGTTTATCTAAGTAAGTAAAAGAGGGATTAAATAGAACCAAAGAGGGTATGCTATTTATTATAGGAAAAGGGGCCTTAATTAAGGTTATTAGCAAAGAGGCTATATGTGCTAACCCTAATTATAGCGTGGTTAGGCTAGACATATAGGCCTGTAATGTAACGCGCCTACCTAATCAGAGGCGCGCACCCTTATTAATATTATGCTTATTCTAACACTAGAAACTCTTTCTCTTTAACATAATTATTAACGCATAATATTAATAAGAGAAGTGAATAGGAATTAAGGAATGAATGAGATTAAATAATCGTGAATAATATTATAAGAAAAGGGCAAGGGGAAGGGGTATAATAAATAACAAAATCTAATCTGTAAGCCTATGTAAGGATAAGTAAGCCTAATTCTTAACACCTTTAATCTTATTAGATTAACATAAACGTTATAATTACATAACTCACCCTTTTATCCTAATAGTTACCTTATTGCTTATAATAAACCTCTTAAATGCCTTATTTAGTAATGCCTTTGTAAATGCATTAGCAAGGTTATTATTCCTATTAATCCATCTAATCTTGTAAATCTCTTATTGCTTATATAATTAATAAAGGGCTATGATGTTAATTATAAGACGCTTCTCCTTTATGGTACTAAGCTTAATAAGGCATTTATATAAAGAGTATAAATTAGTATAGATAATAATAGGAATTATAGGGAGGTTTAATTAATAGGTAATTAACCTAAGTGTTATTAAGACTACATAAGCTATATTAGCACTAGCAACTATGCCATAGATCTTAGAGGTAAGCACACTTCTCGTGACTCTCTTGCTCTTAGTAAAGCTATAGTGTATGATGTTACCTTAGATTATAAAGGTGCTTTTCTCTTAGACTTTACTAGCTAGGATAAGCACGTAGCCTAGCTAGGAAGTAAGGTCCTAGTTATTAGTAAATAATCTATCTATAAATATAAAAAGCTTTACCTTTTTAAGATTAAATAGTATAAACCTTAATCCTTAGCTTAGATTATTAATTTACTATTAAATCTATTAGTTTAGGCTCTTTATATCTTAAGGTAATAGCTCTTAGTGTTATATAGCAATAGAGAGGTTAAAGCAGGCTTTAGGTTAGTAGATTAAGGTAATGTACGCGCCTTAAGCTTATTATTCTATATATACCTGTTTTAAATTAGTTAGCGGGATTAACTAAAGCTTTTTACTCTAGCCCTTTTGCCTTAGCGTAATTATATTATTTTTAAGAGTAATAATGCTACTATTAAAGGTTAGTAGGTTCCCTATGAAAAGGATCTGCTTTAGTTTAGTAGTAAAAGAAGTGGTTTTTAATTAATCTTCCTCTTATTAAGAGAACTCGTGGTTAGATAGTCTAATTATATTATTAGTCTGCATCCCTATACACATAAAGGTTAGGTTCTCCTTTATTATTACAAGCAGGTATAAGTCGAACGTAAAGGTTATTATCTAGAGTATTTCTCTATAGTAATAATAATATATTACCTACTAGTAGGTGCTAGCTTCTATAATACTATATAGAGGCTTAATTACTTATATTATTATGCCTATAGGGTATAGGTGACGGATTTAGATAGGGATTTAGGCTAGGATTATATAACTAAGAAGCGTTTGTGCTTACACATAGGCCTATGTAATATTATAAAGCTAGAGGATAAGGCCTAGTAATAATAACGCAGGTGCTATTGCGAGGATTAATCGCTAGCTAGCTTACTAGATTGTTAGGGCCTATGTGAGGATTGCTAGCTTCTCCTTATTACTGTAACCTTAGATTATAAGCCTTAACTTCTTGTATAGATCTATTATCTTGCCCTTTACCTTGTTAATAATATAGGAATTAAAAATTCAAACTTTACTATGCTCTCTTTTATTATACTCTATGAATTCGAACATGCCTTGTTTAATTAGAGAATTAATCTTAGCTTTAGTAAATAGCTCAAAGGGTTTACTAGGGGTCTTAATAATTCCTTCCTTATATAATTAGATTATAAGCTTAAGGTTTATTGAAATGTAGGGAGCTAGTTGCCGGCTAGCAACAGCTGTACGGGTGCAAGCTCTACGGTCGGGGACCAATAGGGCTGCAACGTTAAATTAATTAACGCAACGCAACGGAAGGTTATGGCAGTTATTAACTAATAGAATTCGATTTAGATCACTTTTATAATATCTTATAGAGCAATAAAATTGATTTTAGATACGTTGTACAGGCAATGCGGCTGTTGTTGGTTGAGAGGACTAGCTATCTAGCTAGTTAAAAAGATCTTCTTTCTCTTATAGACCTACTAACTATATCGGTGGATCCGGGCCGCTAACGGGGTCTTACGGGCTACTTTTGATTTTCCGTAAAATTCATTTATATACAAAAACCAAAAAATCGACTCACCACTATACTAGCTAGTAACCCATATGCACTAACTTTTAGTCTAAAAAATAACCTTGTATAAAAAGAAAGCCTTATCTTTAAGCTTTAATTTACTATATGTAAAACTTTTGTATGACCTCTAGATAAAGAGAAAATTATTGTTAAAGATAGCTATAGGGTAAGTTATGTGTAGGGTAACCTGCTTATGTTACCCTAGCTTACATCACCCTAGCTTACCTAATTACTAGTGGCGTGGTTATGGCCACACTTGCAGCCACAACGTAATTAACTAATTAGTTATCCACACGGTCGGTCGCAGCTGTTGATAGCTGCGACGTAGTTATTAACGGCTGCCCTCGTGACTGTTAATAGCTGCAGTGCAGCTATTAGACTTGTAAAGCAAGCTAGTAATAAGAAGGTTCTTTAACTAGAAAAGGGCTAAAAATAGGTCTTATTTTTAATACCCCCTTTACAAAAGAATTACATTTAAAGCAATTAGAAGTGTATAAAGAGACTATAAGGAAAAACAACAACTTTTGATAATAATAGATAAAAGGGAAAAACAGGAAAAAATAAAAGACCCCCTTTTTGAATTCCTAGCTATTGTTAAATATAGCTCCCTTTTTGACGTTGTTTTTAGTTCCCTGTTGAAGGGAATTAGTTGTTAGTTTAATAATTATTAAGCCCTAAAAGCTTAATAAAAGCCTGATGAAGAGGTCTAGAAAGAGGCTTCGTAAGACTATCTGCAGGCATTGACTTCGTATCTAGATATTCGATCTTAGCTAAACCCTCTAAAACCTGTTGCCTAATATAGTTAAACTTTAGCAATATATGCTTTGTATAACTATGTAAAGCAGGGTTATAAGCAGTAGTTATAGCGCCTTGATTATCGCAATATATCTGGATAGGGGGAGAAATAGGGGTTTTTAGCTCCTTAAATAAGCCCTGAAGCCACTGAAGCTCCCGGAAGGTCTCGCAGATAGCATTAGCTTCAGCTTCTAGTGTTAATAGAGCTATTATACTAGCTTTCTTTGATTTCCAGCTAATAGGTCCGCTAGCTAGCTTGAATAGATAAGCATAGGTTGATTTTGAGGTCTTTTTATCCCCTGCAAAATCACTATCGCAATAACCTATTAGGCTTTTGCTAATTAAACCTTTAGGGTCTCCCCTATAGATAATAGTAAGGAATCTAGTCCCTAATAGATACCTTAGCAGATTTTTAGCTGCTTTTAGGTGTTCTATATAAGGGCTAGCTAGTGTAGTAGATAACCACTGTAGTATAAAAGCTATATCAGGCCTTATAAGCAACATTAGGTATATTATAGTCCCTATAATGCACTAGTAAAGCTTGATTTCGCTAGCTATTAAAAGCTTAGTTATTTACGTAGCTAAAACGCCTGGCTGAAGAGGTATGCTAATAGGCTTACTATCTAGTATATTAAATCGTTTTAAGGCTTCTAATATATACTAAGATTAATGAATTTTCAGTATTCTATTAGGCCTATCTTATACAATTTGAACCCCTAAGAAGAATTCAGCAGGCCCCCTATCTTCTATTAGATAGACTTTATGAAGTTCCTTTTTAAGCCTTTGGATATAAGATAAATCCGGTCTAATTAGAAGATAGTCATTAACGTACGTAATGATAAAGGTTTTGGTTGAAGGATTAAAGAAGATAGCTGGGTTAGATATTAAAGGGTTAAATCCTAGGGATTTAAGCACTAATATTAGCGCTTGTTGCCATTCCCTTAAGCTTTATTTTAGGCTGTATAAAGACTTCTGTAATAAAATTACTTAATCTTTAGAAGGTTTCCAGCCAAAACTTCTAGCTAATTTAGCTAGTTTAGGATTTGCCTCAAGGAATTTAATAAACCCTTCTAGAATAACCATATAAATCTGTTGTTATAGCTTACTATTAAGAAAAGCTCCTATAAAATCGATTTGTTCGATTTCCCAGTTATTCCAAGCCGCTAGGGCTAGTAAAATCCTCTAGCTAGGGGGAATGCTTGTGGCAGCGAAGGTTTCTAGGTAATCTAGGCCTTCGATTTGCATAAATCCCTTAGTAACGAGTTAAGCCTTATACTTTAAAGGATTATTTTCTTTATCCTTTTTAAGCTTATAAACAAGCCTATTCTTTAGTACTTTTCGGCCCTTAGGGATTTGATCTTTCCCTATAAATTTAAAAGTACTAGCCTTTAGAAGCTGTTTGTATTCCTTATACGTGGCTTCTATCCATTTATCCCTTTCAGGGCTAGATATAGCCTGCTTCCAGGTCTTAGGCTCGGGGCTAATAGGATTCTTTTCCTTTAGCTTCTCCCGTACCTTAAAGCAGATTTCTTTTATGAAATCTAGAGAAGAAGGGGAACTAATATCAACATCCATAGGGTCGATATTAGGGTCGAAATCGATAATTTTGTCAAAATCGAGGTCCGAAGTCGAAACCTGATTTCCTGGTTGAGTTATAGGCTGCGCCTGTATGGGATCCGCTGGAATTAAGCCTTTAGGGGGTTCTTTAGGGCCTGTAGGTGGTTTTTCTTGACCTACAGGGATACCTATGTTGTCTATAGGGTAATCCTTTGAACCTTGGTCTAGATATTGTTGATTTTTATTTTCTAGATCATTTTCCCCCTCTAAAGGGTTATCCCCTATAGAAATCCTAGGTAAGCCTTTAGAAACAGGGCCTATGCTATTATAACCTAGCTAATACCCTGTAGCGTGTTTAATATTTAATTATTCCTTAGGTTTATAGGGTTTTACTAATGCTTTATAAAATAGTATAGTAAGGTAGTAGTCCCGCTAATAAACCATCTAAAGGGTGTTTAACTAGTGGAGTTTAAGCTAGAGCCTAGTAAACTTATAGTGTTTAGAGAACTCTAAAAGAAGTTCTAGGAGGCACTAATCTTAGTGCACTTTAACTTACTTTATCCGCTAAGAGTAAAGATAGATATATCTAGTTATGTAATTAGAGCTATACTCATAATATTAGTGCTAGGTAGCTAGCACCTAGTAGCGTATTTTTTAAGGAAGTTAACTAATATTAAGCTTTATTACTTAACCCTAGACGCTAAGTTATTAGTAATCTAAGAGGCGTTTTAGGCCTAGAGACACTACCTTATGTATTTAACTCACTAGATTATAGTTATAATAGACTACCTTAATTACAAGTACCTAGCTATAAAGCTAAAGCTATCTAGTAGGTAGGTAACGGCGTTAGACAAGCTCTATCTATTTAATTTTAGGATTAAATATTATGTAAGTAAGCTAAACCCTACTAATACCCTATTAAGAAGAGTAAATTATATTAGTAAGAAGCATAGGGCAGAGGCTATATTCTTATAGCTACCTAACTTCTTAGCTAAGTTTATAAATACTAAGTAGTAAGGGCGCTATATATATAATAGTGTAGTTACAAGCCCTAAGGTTATATTACTTAGTGTAGTTAATGGTTTGTTATGAGATTACTATAAGGGCTATTCTAGCCTCTAGGGTTTTAAGAAGATATAACTTAATTATATTATTAAGAAACCTAATAGTCCTACAAAGCCCGTGAGTGGTACGCTAACTAGGTCCGCTAATTATAAGCAGCGAGGTTACGCCTTGTCTGTGTTATTTAATGTTTCTATAAGTCTAGCGAGCCTATGGGTTAGGAGTCTAGCTAGGTTAGTAGTTAGTAAGTAATGTAAGCGCCCCCTTAAAACGCTGCTTAGCTATAATTTATCTATAAGTCTAAAAGCATACTATAAGCTAGCTACTTATAGTAGTATTATAGTAAGAATATAGGTAGTTTAGCAAACCTTTTCTAAGTTTGTGTGTAACGCTTATCCTAAGTATATAGAATTAGAGACTCTAATTTAAGTTATATTGTTTTAAGTATAGTAAGGTAATAACTTTGCTATAGGTTAAAGAAAGCTGCTTAAGAGTAGTAACCTAGAAGCGTTATAGATATAGTCTATTAGGCCCTCTAAGCTATTAATATTTAAGAATAGAGTTTTTATTCTAGTAGGTATAAGGAAGGAAGTTCTAATACTTACTTATAATAACCTAGTAGTAGGCTACTAGGGAGTTAGTAGGACCCTTTGCTAAATTATAAACTAGTACTACTAGCTATTAATAAAGAAAGACACTAAGTTATATATACAAACTTACGTAAGCTATTAAACTTTAAAGCTAAGGCACCACAAACCCTATAGTAAGCTAGCAGTGCTACTAGTGCCTGATTAGCCTTTTTAAGAATTATTAATAGACTTTGTCATAGGGCTGCCGCCTGTGAAAGATATAAACTAGACTTACAATATAATCTTAGTTATTATAGACTATTTCACAAAGTATAGTATTTATATCCCTATTTTAACGCGTATAACTAGCAATAGGTTAGCTACTATATTCTTAGAGTATGTTTTTAGGGATTATAGCGCTCTAAAGGGCATTATTATAGACTAGGGTTTAACTTTCACTAGCGGGTTTTAGATAACCTTCTGCTACCTTATTATAACTAAGTAGCGACTAAGCACCGCGTTCTACCTATAAATAGATGGTTAGACAGAATGTCTAAACTAAGTTTTAGAGTATTATTTAAGAGCCTTTACTTACTTTAACTAAACTAATTAGGCTAATAATCTTTTAATAGCATAGTTTGCGTATAATATAAGCGTCTATTTAACTTATAGCTATACCCTAGCTAAGGCGCTGTAAGGCTATAACCCTAGGGGACTATAGTAAGTGGTTACGGATATTCCTATAGTAAACAACTAAGTAAAAACTCATACTATTACGCTAAGAGATAAACACATAGTAATTAAGCAGCTTCTAAGTAACTTATAGGTCTAGTATATAAAGTACTATAATAAGAAGCAAACCCTAATAAAGTTTAATATAGGTAACTATATTTTATTATCTATAAAGAATATTAACTTATAGTAACCTAGTAGGAAGCTAAGTGTGAAGTACCTAGGCCCTTATAAAATTAAAAAGGTAATTAGTACTTACGGACTTATGTATTAATTAAGGCTACCACGTAGAACGCGTCTATATAATGTTTTTAATATTACTAACCTTAAACCATTTGTAAGGGACCTATCTAGCGTAGAAGATACGTCCTTACTATAAGAGAACGTTGCGAATAATAAGCAGGAGTTTAAAGTTAAGAGAATTATATTATATTAGTATAACAGGAGATATTAGAAATACCTAGTTAAGTAGAAGGGCTATAATACTTTAGAAAATTCTTAGGTAAAGAAAAGAGATTTTATTATAATAAATATTATTAAGGATTATAAGCAGTAACTAAGTAGCTAGTTTACGGACATAGAGGTGTATTTAATAGAGTTTAGATAGCAGTAGTAATATATAAAGAAAAAAAATCTAGATAATTTCTTAGATAACCTAACTTATAGCTACTTCACACCGATTACTTTATTAACACATTAGGCACCTAACCCTTAGTAGTCCTACCTATGCTAATAAGGGCAAAGGATTTATCCTTATTATTAGAAGAATCCCCCTCTCTATATATATATATACAAAGCTTACTAGGAAGGTCTAGTGGCCTAACATAAGTAGGAAGTGTGGATGTATTAGTAGTAAGCTACTAGTGAGTTAGTAAAGCTATAAGCTAGAGCGTAGGAAGTATATATAAATAGGAGGTTCTACATAATAAAATATAAGCTATTAGAAATATCTATCTAGACTTCTAGATTAATAGTATTACTAAGTAGTAATATAGTAACTTATTTATTAGCATTAGCCTTACATATAACTTCCGCTATAAGTTACGCTTACCTTACCTAACTATGCTTATTAGTATTTTTAGTGGTTAAGAGCGTATTATAAAGTTTATGTTTTACGCGTATTAGACGCTAGTAGTATATTAGTAGTAACTAAGTTATAGAAATAAGGGGCATATATATTATTAAGAAAGTATAGATTATTATTAGGATTACTATAAGCATTAATACGCTTAAAGAGCGTATAGTATAACTAGGCAAACTAAGTAAGATACTAGTAGTATATTAGTATATATATTAGTAGTAAGAAAAGGGAGGATATACCCTAGAATAGTCTTTATTATTTTGCAAATAATATATGTATTTTATTAAGTTACCTACGTAAGTTAGTAATAACCTATAGCAAGATAGCAGTGAAGTTATACTTAGGGAATTAGTACACTCTATTAGGATAGATTTACTCTCTATAAGATATTATAGCTTTACGCTATTACTATCTTTAGGAGCAATTACCTATATTACTACTTACTATATATAGTGTATATAAGGAATTTTTATTTTACTAGTACTACTAGCTATAAGTTAGTAGGGTAGGCGCTAGGGGGATATAGATATTATACTTATATAGAAATTTTAAAAGCTAAATATTTCTTACTAGGAGACTTTATAAGGGATAGCATAGGAGTCTTTACACTAGGGGGAGGTAGTAGTAGCGGAGTAGTTACTTATATTAAAGATATTATTAACTACTAGTAAGTTAGTAGTAATATACTATAAGAAAACTTATAGGTAAAAGGTAAGAAACTAATGTTTTAGCATTTAAGAGGATTTAGATATTTTAGATAAGGATAGATATAGATAATAAAGTGATGCTATAGGATATTAGTAATTACTATAAGAGAAGCTATAAAGCTACTAGTTTATAGGTAAGGGTAACTTATAATATTAAGGGAGAATATAAAAGGAAGAAAAAGTGTGTGGAAGTAAGGGAAAGCAGGCCTCTTTTATATTAGCCCTAGACCCCTAAGTAATCTACGCGCTGTGTGTAGCTAATCTAGGAATTATAACATTTATGGTTATAGCTACTACTAGTAAATACATATACTAGCTACAAACTCCTAGCAAGATTAATATAACATCCCTAATATTAGATAAGAAGTTATTTATTTTAAATAGTATATATTACCTTATCTATTTAACCTAATCATAAAACTTAACACTAATAGTTTACCTACTTAGCGCTAATAACTTGTTAGATAGAGATATATATGTTAAAGGTAATAAAGCAGTAAGTATATAGCTACCTATAATCTAGTAATTATAAGAAGGGCTACCCAGACCCCTATAATATCTATCTTACTATTTAAAGCGGACGTAATACTACACACTAATAGTATAGCTAGTAATATAGATATTACTACGGGTTATACGTAGTAAACACACACTAGCTAAGCAGCTCTTTATAATTAAGGATAATTATATATTAGGGGGGCAGTATATTAGGGGCATGGAGGCTAGGGAGTCACGGACAGGATAGTCACATAATGGAGCCCTTAGATAAGCCCTAGATTACATAGATAACTAAGTAGCTACTAGGTAGCTATATGTACGTAGTAGGGTATTTAGACAAGGACTGCCCATAAGAGTTATAGGAGGTTAGAGTTTAAAACCTTTATGCACCCACCCCTAAGTAGTAGCTCTCTAGCTACGACCAAGAGTCTCAGCCTTCACTCCGTTTGTATCTCTCCCACCACAGTCGTGACAATAAGGCCTAGCAATAACAACGCAGGTGCTATCGCAAGGATTAATCGCTAGCTAGCTCGCTGGATTATCAGGGCCTGTGTAAGGATTGCTAGCTTCTCCTTATCACCGTAACCTTAGATTACAAGCCTTAACTTCTCATACAGATTTGTTATCTTGCCCTTTACCTTATTAATAATATAGGAATTAAAAATTTAAACTCTACTATACTCTCTTTTATCATACTTAATAAATTTAAACATGCCTTATTTAATTAGAGAATTAATCTTAGCTTTAGTAAATAGCTTAAAGGGTTTACTAGGGGTCTTAATAATTCCTTCCTTATGTAATTAGATTATAAGCTTAAGGTTAGAGCTTTCCTTAGATAATAGAAAGACATTAGTCTTATCTTTTATTTAATCTATATAATTAACTGTTAAAATATATTGTTAAAAATATATAAGGCTTTGTAATCCTAGGTTCAGTCGGATCGGTCCACTCTTTTGATTTCAACAGGTTATGAGCCCGGTGGCGCAGTGGTTGTGGCTCACTGTAGCGTATTAGCCCGCCCACCATAGTGGAGCACTGCTCTGCGAGGCAAGGTTATGGGTTCGAACCCTGCCGAAAAAATAATAACAAGAAATTCAATTGCTAGTATAAGCCTAACCTCCAATAAGGCACCTGGATATACAATTCCAGGGGGAGTGTTAAAATATATTGTTAAAAATATATAAGGCTTTGTAATCCTAGGTTCAGTCGGATCGGTCCACTCTTTTGATTTCAACATTAACATTAGATATAATAACAAGGGGGTTCTTCTAAGGTCTTCTAGGTCCTTGCCTTAGGGGATTAGTAAGAGAGATAGCTATAGGCTATAGGGAGGCGTCTTAGTTATTTACACTCTTAGGAGGTCTCTCTTTATTAGGATCTTTATAAAAAGGCCTAATAGACATTAATCCAAAGGCCTTAGGGCCTTAAGGGAGCTTAAGAGTGTAGGTCTTACCTTTTATAGCTAATAGCTTATAGGGGCCTACCTATCCTTTACCTTTATACTATATGTATATAAGTAATCCTAGTAGGAGGTTAATGGTTATAGAGGTATTAGGACCATTCCTTGTAGCAAGGGTATTACTAACTTTCCGCTAGGCATAAATACACTTAACTTCCTTTATCACTAGTTAGATTATAAGGGCTTGCTACGTAATATCTAGTAATAGAGGTAATTCCTTAACTATATAAGAATACACGCTAAAAACAAGGACTATTAGCATAAGACTATTTAATCCTATAGTATTATTTATAGCTTTAACTACTATTTATAATACCACGGGCTCTAGTATTATTAGGCATTCCCGTTAGATAATATTATAGGCTCTTTAGAGCGGCCTATAATATTACTTAACCTTACTAATGCTATAGTAAGCCTTAATAGGGATATCTTTAATCTTAATCACTATTAATAACGTAAGCTACTTAAATTCCTTGCCTCTAAAGGTTATTCTAGTATCTATAATAATTAAATCCAGGGGGCCTAGATAGATATTAATCTAGTAAAGACAAAGTACTTCCTACATAGTCTTTATAGAGATATCTTTAATAAATCTAGCTATATTAAAGGATATAGCTATATTAATAACTTATAGAATAGGGCGGTTACTATTAAGATACATAATATTTATAATGATTTCGTAATTATAAGCATATTTATCCTAAAGAGTGAATTTAAACTAATATAGGCTATCCGCGTGTAATTAGCACTACTAGCAAACCTTAGTTAGTTTCTTAATAGCTTTAAACTTAACCTTATGCCCTAATTTACATAGTAAATCATAAAGATATTAAACTAAAGGGTATCTAAAGCATTAATATAATTAGTAGAGCTTAATCTCTGTGAGATAACTCTAAGTAATACTTTTTTCTTTATTAAGAAGTATTTACATATACCCCTATTTACGTATAATAGGAACCTTAATATTCCCTTACTATAGAATGTTCTTTAATATATAAAAATTGATTTTTAGGCAGGTTATATTATTAAGGTATAAGAGAAAGGGAGTGTTTATAGGGATTACCTAAAAGAGAATAATTCTAAATAGAGTTAGCACTTTAATTAATCTAAGTGCCTTAATTAGTTCTCTAGGGCCAAATTTAATCTTTATCTTCCTAGTATCTAACTTATTAAGCATAATAGTTAGTATTACACTTTATAGAGCTAAGAATTAAGGGTAGCTTACTAATAAACATCCCGTAGCACTTATGTTAGCTATAATGCCTTTAAAGGTTCTAGATGAATATTATCCTTTAAGTATAAATACGCTTAGTGCCTTATCTAGTTCCTAAAGATTAAATAAATCCTTCCTAACTAGAGCATAAGTTATTACTCTACTAGTAAGAATCTTAGTGGTTACATGGCTGTTATAGGTAGTCCTATGTGTGAAGAAGCTTATAGGCACTTAGCTATCACTATCTTCTTTGCTAAAACCAAGTTCTATTAGGTATTAGTTAATATTATTATCCTTAGCTAATTCGGGATTATTATTACCTTTATACTATGTTAGGAACGTATTATATAAAGAAGCTATTAAGTCTATGCAAGAGTGATTCTTAAATTATTAGAATGCCTTCTTCTAGTTCTTATCTAAGTATTTAGTTAACTAATAACTTTCTTTTCTATATATATAATACTTTTTTAAGCGTTAAGGCTTGCTCTTTAATAAAGATTAACTATACTAGGCTTCCTTACCTTTTCTATTATACTTATAGTTAGTCTAAAAGTGTTCCTTAGTGCTAGCTTCTATAGGGAACTACTACTAATTAATTAAAGCTTTAGATTCGCGAATTAATATCCTTATTTGTTTATAAAAGCGTTAGAGGTTAACGGGAGGATTAATAATATAGGCCTTATATTCTAGGATTCCTTTATAGGCATTTAGAATCTAACTACGGAGGTTTAATTCTAACTAGGATCTATAAGGATTTGCCCTTTAGAGATTTAAAAGCTTTATTATAAGGTCTTTAAAGCACTTAATCTTTAATTTACTAGGGTTCTCTTAGATAATTATAAGTAGTTGTAATCTTCCCTATAATAGATAGTTCTTTTAATATATATTATCTATCTTAAACTTCTGCCTAATCCTACGGATAAGAGTTAGGAGATCTTAGGGGTCTCCTTAGCCTAAAAGGTTCTCTAAGAAGTACTATAGAGGTTTTCCTTTTAGTATAAACTTAAAACCATAGCCTAACTATTCTTATATAATTCCTAGTATCTTATACTTCCTTTAATAGGTTAAGAGCTTAATATTAAGAATGTTATACTCCTTAGCGCTATACTTAATGCTCTTATTACTATAGAATTTATTAAGATTAAGTAATTACTTTAATAAGGGTTAGCCTATCTCCTAAGGGGGAATAAGGATAATTAAATCTTATAGAAGAGGTGCTATAGTCCTAGATTATAGAGGGGGATTATGGTGCCTTATTATAGGAGGGGAAATAAAGGGGGTCTAGGGTTATAGTTAAAGGCTTGTAATAAGAGGATTGCCTTTACTATTATGCCTTTGCCTTATACTTAGTATGCTTAGGGATTAGTGTAATAGAATCTAGGAATAGAATAGGAGTAATTATGGTGGTTAAGGGGATTAGGGATAATATAAAGTAATTAGTTACTTTAGTTAATCTCTAAAAGAAGGGATACTAATAGGAAGGAGGTCTTTATAGAAGTCCTTCTCTACTATTCGCCTCTTAAAGGGGGAATACTTCCTAGTAACTTCCTATATTTCTTTTTCTTTCTAGTTATAGAATCTATTGTAGTTAATAATATCTTTAAGCAAGACTACTATCTTATAGTAACTCTATAGGTCTATGTAAACGCTACTAAAGAAGAGAAAGTCTTAAAGACTCTTTATAGCTTTAGGATCTACTACTTAGAATATCTCTTAGTTCTATCCTCTAAAGTTATTACTAAAGATAGTAAATAGGGTTTACAAGTATAGGTTCTTATATTTATAAGTTACTTTCTTAATAAGAATCTAAGCTATAAGTTCTTTAGGGGTAGTGTTTACTTTAAAATTAAATAATTCCTTATTCTTTAGTGCTTATTACATAATATATTAGTGTAAATTAGGGGATATATAGTTAAGGAGGTAAGATATAACTTATAGATTAGCTTCTCTTCTAGTATCCTTAGGGGGGAAGGTACGTTTATAATTAAAGGGAATGTCTTAGGCTCTAGATCCCTCTAGTTAATCTTAATGTTTTACTATAATATTAGTAGTAAATAAGGGGGTAAGGGAAATAGAGAATTAATAGAAGTCCAAAGGATTATAAGTAAAGCTATTATCTTTATCCCTTAGTAGGTTTAATTAAATAATTAAGGATAGGTTAGGTTAGTTACTAACTAGGCCTTAATCGTTTAATAAACACGCTTCTAAGGGTTTGTTTACGTGATAGACGCGCTAATTAAATAAATAAAGATAGGTTAGGTTAGTTACTAACTAGGCCTTAATTAAGTTAATAAGCTTAGATTTAGTATAGAGCTAGTTATAGTTACTTAAGGTAAAAGGAGAGCTAGATTATACTTCTTCCTTAGCATATTTAGTATCTTAGAGTAGTACTTTCTCTTTCATAAGGCAAGTCCTTAATACTAATACCTCTTCTATAAACCTTACTAATCTATAGTATCTATAGAGATAACTACTAATCAGTATTAGTATCTATAGGATACTATTAACTTACGCGTAGGGTTTTTAAGGTAAACTAAAGTGCACGTAATTATTATATATTCTAGTCTATTAAAGCAAGTAAAAGAGGGATTAAATAGAAGCAAAGAGGGTGCGCTATTTATTACAGGAAAAGGGGCCTTAATTAGGGTTATTAGCGAAGAGGCCATATATACTAACCCTAATCGCGGCGCGGTCGGGCTGGACATGTGGGTCCGCGATGTAACGCGCCCACCCAATCAGAGGCGCGCACCCTTGTTGATATCATGCTTGTTCCAACAGTATTATATCTAGTATATTAAATATAGTAATACTTATAAGATAGTAAGTATATTATTTTCTTAGCCTTTTTAGTCCCTAATTACCTATATTTCTCTAGGTAATACTAACTATATAAGGGGATTTCCTAGATTTTCTTACTATCCTTAATTAGGTAAAAACTTTAATAAATGTTAGGAACTGGCCTTATGGCTACTACATATAAGCGTTCAGAATAAGAATATTATTCTTACAGAAGGAAAGGAGAACTCTACTAGTATTACATAGCATCTAGATATATATCCCCTTATGTGTAATCCGTGCGTAGTCTGCGTAAAACCCTAACCCCTTTACCTAGAGTGCGTATACTTTCCAGAGCCTTTCTAGAGCTAGACTTAACCTAAGCTTATAGCTTAAGTCTATAATATACCCCTATACTTATCCCCCCCTTTCTCCTCCTATAAAAAAAAGTAAGCGTATATTAATACTAGACCCTTATTACGTAGCTACTATAGAAAAACCTAGTAAGGTAATATAGGTAGCCTAGCGGAGCTAGTGGGTTACTAGGCAAGGTTATATCTCTGCCATATAAAGTAAAAAAATTTTTAGTGTAGTAGGCGCCTTACCTTACTCTAGTCCTACCTCTAAAAACACTAGCTACCTCTTTTAGAACCCCCCTATTACTAGCTATCTCCTTACCTCCTCCGCCCCCTTAACTTTACCCTAATCTTATATCCTATCTATTACTTACTAAACTTAAGCTTTACTTTAAGCAGCCCCTTTATTAGTAATTATCTAGCCCCTTATTACATAATATACTACCCCTATCTGCTCCTAGCCTTTATTTATAAATATAAATAACCTACGCTCTAATTAGAGCTTAACTAATTTATCCTAAAATATAAATACCCTATCTCCTCTCCCTTAACTTTATATCCTTTTACCTCCCTATTATTATAATTTCTTCTTTTTATACCCTTTCTAACCTTATTTATTAATTATCTTACTACCTCTAAGCTTCTTTCTTATATCTAGTTTACTTTTTATTATAAGTAGTATTATCTCCCTCTTTAACTAACTTACTACTAGTATACCCCCTCCCCCTTCTCTACCCCCTCCTACCCTATCTAAGTATACTTACCTTAGTAAGTATATTTTAGAAGGAGACTCTAATAATAAGGACCTCTCTAATAGTAAGAAGTATAATTTTCTATATAGTCCTTATATAAATAATCTCTAAAATAAGGGCACCCTTAACTATACTCTAGGGCTAAACTAGGCCTATTACTATTATTAAGCTAGCTATTATATATACCTCTAGGAGAAGCACCTATATAGTATAAACCTAAAACTCCGCTATATCTTTAAATATCTTAAGAATCTTATATATATAAGAAAAGCTATTAAGACTCTAGCTATACTATAGACTAGTAATAATAAGGGGTAGCATACTACTCTTATAAAAACTTTTATTTACTACTATAAATATTTTAATAGTATACTTACTACTACTTATATTAATCTAGCTAAGGCCTAGCCCCTAGCCTCCTCCCCTATAGGTATAGCCTATACCTAGGGTGCCTTTAAGGCATAGTAACTTATACTTACCTAGATAACGCCTACCCACTAAGGATATAATAACCTAGCTACTAAATTCTTTTATAGTATAAGAACTATAAATAATAACTTAGCCTAGTCTATCTCCACCTAGGAGGCAGGTAATACCTAAGTTTAATAAATAGCTAAAACCATTACAAAGCTAGCCTACACTATTACTAAGGCCCGCTACTAACGTAATAATAATAATAACACCCCCCCCCCTTCCTAAATTATTTTATATTATAGTAAAATTTCAGCGCTAGGTTATACACAAATCAGATAGAAATTAGGTGTCTTTTAGCTATCTTTAGTTAAATTAAAATACACTCTTTTAAGGCCATTATTTATCTATATATTCCCCTATTATGATTTAAAATAGTTAAGTACTTCTATATGTGCTATACTTTCTAATAGCTCCTAAGTTAGCTATATATAACCTCTCTATTTAACTAAGACATTCTAGTTTAAACCCTTACCTAGTGTATTCTTAGCTATAAGGATTTCCTCTACCTAATACTCCGCGAGATTATTATTAGTATTTATTATAACTAGCTCTAGTGGTGGACGTTTATTAGCTAGTCTTTAGCTTAGCAGTGGATTGTCTGCCGCACGCTAAATTAAGTTAATATAAAAGATAGGATACAGTCCCCTTAGGATATCTAACCTAACTATTAAGGGCATAGGCACCTTAAGCACCTTATATTTAGCTATAACCTAATCTAACTTCTTGTAGGGATAGATTATTTTGATGTTATAAAGGCTAAGCTATATGTAGTCCCTAACCTAGAATTACTTTACTAGCCTATAACTACTATTTATATTCTCTTACTATTATTACTAGATAAAGGCTATTATAGCCTATGTTAAATCTATACTATCTTTTAAATATTATAGAAAGGCTTAAGCCCTCCCCTTTGCTAATATAGTAAATTACCCTATAGGTAATAGATCCTGAATTATAGCTATATTAAACCCGTGAAGTGCTATGTTTACGCTTATCCTAGTTACTAATAAATCCCTATTATTTAATGCTAGCTAGTAAGCTAGTAAGTAATCTAGCTATTTAAATTAGAAGAAAGATAGTATTATGCGTAGTATAGCCTATACTTCCTAGTTTGCCCTTTCTATACTACTATTTATCTATAGGTAATACATAGTAGAAAGTAGCTGTTACGCGCTAACCCTATCATAGAGTTTTGTCTAAAAATTACTTAGCTAGTCTAACCTATAATCTATGATAATTTGTGTAGGGAATCCATGGAAACGCTACTAGTAGTATTTAAATTATTTCGCGTATACCCTAGCCTCTATTAATAATATTACTTCTAACTAGATGTACTTTAAGAGCTAATTAGTAATAACTATAAGGAACCATGGCTAATCCTATGTTTCTGCCGGAAGGTTAGTTATAAAGTTAATAGATATTTATGACTAGTACCTATTAGGGGGCGGAATAGGTTTTAGCAAGCCTTATTATAGTTACTAGCTTTTCTACCCTCTATAGTAATAATAGTTTTATATAAACTAGGCCACGTCCTGTGATATACTATCCTAGTGGAAGTCTCTTTAAAGCGCTTTAAAGGTTGTATTTTAACCTAGGTAACCTAATAAGGGTGAGTTATAAACGCGCTATATTAATATTATAGTTAATAGCTCCTACTTAGGGACCTATATCTATCCTTAGAATTAGAGTAACCCCTTTATGCTAATCTAATAATCTATGATCTGTTCTCTAGTGTTAGTAGCGTCTAGGAACTTCCTAGCCCCTGCCACTATAGCGTCTATCTATAACTTATATGCCTTATCCTAGGCTAAAGACTAATCCTAAAGAGACTAAAGGTGTTTATCTATAAACATTAACCTACTAGCAGGCAGGACCCTTAACTCTATTAGGCTACTATTAGACACACTCCCCTTTGCTACTATAATAGGTTTAAGGTAAACATATAGTTACCTCCCCTTAAGGGAAAACTTTATAGGACTAGTTACTAACTAAATAATTAGTGCCTTTACCCTTTCTATTCCTAGCCTCTCTAGATAACACTATAATAGCACGTCTAGTTATTTTGCTTAAGTGCCTAGTCTATAATATAAATAGAAATTAAAGAGTGCTAGAGTCTCTGCCTACTAAGCTTAACATTTAGATATCTCCCTTAGCGCTATAAAGTACTTAAGGTTCTTATAGTCTATTAGAATTATAAATAGTTTGCTTATACCCTATAGCTTTACTAACCATGCCTTAAGATAGGAGATAATTACTAGTAACTCCTTATTATAAATCATGTAATTTCGCTAAGCAGGTTATAATTAAGCTAAATAGTAGGCCACTAGATGTAAAATACCATTATTACTAAACTAGGAGAGACACCCCCCTAGGGCTATTCTAGAGTAGTCTGCCTCCACTAACGTGTCCCTTTCAGGATCCCACTAAGCCAGGATTAGGTATAATATAAAAGCTAACTTTAATGCCTTAAAGGCCTTATTGCATACCTCCGTCTAGTGAAATAGGACCCCCTTCTTTGTTAAGTTAATTAGAGAACCTATAATATTTAAGAAATCTAGTATAAAGTTATAATAAAAGTTAGTAAACCCTAGAAAACCACAAACCCCCTAAACCCTAGTTAGTGCCTCCTAATCCTAAATTACTATAATCTTTTCTTTATCTAGATAGATAGCTTTCCTTGCCTAAATAATAAACCCTAAGTACTTAACCTCTTTAGTAGTAAAGATATATTTCTTAATATCTAGGTTTAGGCTAGCCTATTATAATCTGGCTAGCATACCATGGACCTTCTATATATAGTCCCTCCTTAAACCACCTAAGTAAATAAGCATATTATTAAGATATATAGTAATATAATCACTAAGTATCCCACTTAGCGCGCTATTAATATATTATTAGAAAGTTACTAGCGCGCCCGCTAACCTAAAGGGACACATAAGCCATTCAAATAAGCTAAACCTAGTCCAAAATACAGTCTAGTGTTCCTTACCTTTAGTAATACGTATATAATAAAACGCTAATTATATATCTAGCTTTATAAATCACTTTACCTCTAATAGTAACCATAGCGTTTCCTTTACTAATAGTAGAGGGTAATAGTCTTATTCTATAATCTTATTAAGTATGTAATAGTCCACGTAAAACCTCTAGCTACCCCTAGGCTTCTTTATAAGTAGCACTAGGGCTACTACTAATAAGAAGCTCGCTTAGATTCACCCCTTATCTATCAAGTCTATTACTTACTTCTAGATCTTAAGCAGATATTCTTAGGGCATATTATACAAAGGTGCCTATAGTAGGTTAGGCTTGCTGCCATTTACATTACGCTTTAGTTAAATATAGTAGTCTAACTTCCCTTAATATAAGGGTAGGGCGCTTACCTTGCTTTCTAGAAATAAGTCTTAAAAATCCTATAATACCTCTAGTAAGGAAGTAAGAAGCTCCCCCTCTATAGGTTCTAGGGTTATATTAATCTATAAGATTAATATAATCTCCTGTAAGCTTATAGCATATAGCTAAATATTCTCCTTCTGCCTACATATATATTATACTAAACCCGTAAAGGTTAAGCTAAGAATTAAAACTATAGGATAGTTAACTCTCCTATCTACCATAGCCTATATATATAACCCATTTACAGAGCTAACATAAACATGCTACCACACTATATCTAGCTTAATTTTATTCTATTCTATCTATAGTATCCCTAGGATTAGTTACCTTATTAATCCTAGGATCATATATACTATAATTAGCATCTCCTATCCGTCTAAATCTAGTTAAAACTAAACTATATATAATATATATAATCATTTCTCCTAACTCTCCTTTCCCCCTTATTTTACACTAATAGTAGTATAAACTAATCTCTTAGTTAGAAGAGGGAGGTATTTTAATTAAAGCTTTTAAACTAGGTATTTACTTATAGTAGCATAGTAGTTATAACCTATATTAACCTAAGTATTCGTAAAGGTAGTCTTATTAATTAATATAGGAACTAAGAAAGGGCTTAAATTTATATTACTCTAGATCTCCTTATAGTCCCTACTAGTAATAACTATATACTATAAAGCCCTTATATACCTCTTCCCTATATCCCTTATTAAATAACTTAATAATAAGGTTACTCTTTTTCTAACTAGTCTATAAATTTATTATCTAAGTTAATAGTAGGTATCTCTTTAGTGTTATAAGCATTCATAAAAGACTTTATCTAAGGATAGACAGCAGGATATAGTAAGTATGCTATAGTAAAATACTTAGAGAAGCCGTATTATAAGCATTAACCCTTATTATAGCGCGTATTAAGCATATCCTAGGTAACTTACTTAGCCTATTTACCACCCCTCTTATTACCTAACTTATAGTAACCTATAGACTTTCCAGAATTTTATTAGGTCCCTAATATACTTATAGAGTAGACATCTATTATTAGTGTGTCCTTATCCTATGCCTTAGCCTTATTATACCTAGGTGCTGTATTACCCTATTTCTATATATAGTGTTTTTCCTCTAGTTAGTAGGACTTAATATCTAGCGTAATACTTTAATAGTAAGCTATTACTACCACGTAGTTAGCCTAGGGAATATCTTACCTAATACTATAGTCCCTTATTTACTTATTAAGCGCTATATATAACTTAAATAACTTTACTAAGTCTACTTACCTAAGCCCCCTAGCTAAAGCTAACTTCTATTTAAAGTAAATATAGAAGTTACTAAACCTTTTATTCTATTATTATATTAACTAGTCAAGTTCTATAATAGCTATTTCCTATTAGTAAGGGTTATTAAATATCTCCCCTAGGTAATTAAGAAGCTAAGATAAATAAAAGTTCTTAAGGTAACCCTTCTTAAAGAAGGATGTAACTTATGCTTAGACCTTAGCTAATAGGTTTTAGTAAATAAAACACTACTAATCCTAATTACCACTAATAAACTCCCTATTTACTAGTAGTTTATAAGTTATAAGGCCTTTCTAGGCTACAAATAGAACCCTATTACTATTAAAGGGGGAACCTATTAGTAAGGGTTTTCACTTAATCTAGGTTAGTGTAAGTACTACATTCTACACATAAGCTAAGTACTAGATCTGCTTTACCTACTATTCTACCTATTATTATAAGCGTGTTAACTTATTATTACCTATTATATCTAGTAGTAATAGCGTATTTATAGGCTAGGTTATTTCTATAGTAAAGAATAATATATATTAGGAACTAGCCTTATAGCTACTATATATAAGCGTTTAGAATAAGAATATTATTCTTATAGAAGAAAAGGAGAACTCTACTAGTGTTACATAGCATCCGGATATATATCCCCTTATGTGCGGTCCGTGCGTGATTTACGTAAAACCCTAACCCCTTCACCTAGAGTGCGCATACTTTCCGGAGCCTTTCCGGAGCCAGACTTGACCCGAGCTCATAGCTCGAGTCCATAACAATAAATACCCTAAGTAATTAAGTTTCTAATAACCCTAATAATTATATATTTTTAGAAGTAACTTACTACTATTTTAGTACTTATTATCTAAACCTTATTTTAAGGTTTAATTATACTAATATAGCTTATTATATTTTCTTTAGTTTAACTAAGGCTACTAAGGTTTATTAGGTATATCTTACTATTTATTCTCTAAGTCTTTACTTACTTTCTTAGTAAGCTACTTTACCTATATATAATTAGTATATTATTTTATATTAGTAACTTTTAGTTCCTATATTTCCTACTCCTATCCTAGGAATTATATATATTACTTCTCTTTTACTACCTATTTACTAACTTTTCCTAGCTAAACTATACTATATATTATAACTCCTAGAAGGCAAAAATAACTTTATAGCTATAATATTATAATCTAGGATTTATACCTTAGGGGGTAGTAAAGCACTAGTTTTTCTAGGTAATAAAAGTAATAGTTTAGGAAAATAAGAGTAAAAATACTAAGTACTTTCTTTATAATAGTATTATTTTAATATATAAGGGGGTAACTATAGAAAGGTTTCCCTTAAAACTCCCTTTCTTATAAGTATCTTTTCTTTTATTATTTAGTAAATAGTCTAATAAGGGTTTTAAATAAAGTATAATAGTAGCTAATAAAGTAAGGCCTTTTTTATAATTACCTTATCCCTTATTACCTATAACTTACTTATATCTTACTATACTTCTTACTTATTTTACTTAAATAAAAAGCCTAAATTATATATTAAGTACCTTCTATATCTTTTACTATTACTTACTAGTTATATTTACTTAGCTAGCCTTTCTATTTTACTAGGTATTTATTACCTTTATATATCTTCCTATAATCTCTAATTTCTTTAACTTTAAACTTATTATTATTATCTTTAAGGTTAGGTATTAGTATATTCTCTTCTAAGGTATTTTCCTAGTAATTCTATAGCTCTAATAAGCTAATATTAAATATATTATATAGTTAACTATACTTATTAGGTAGCACTAGTTAATATGCTTATTTACTTATAGTATTAAGTATTTAAAATAGCCTAATAAATCTTAGGTTTAGCTTTTATTTTATATTCTTAAGCTTAATATTCTTTACTAATAGTAATACTAAGTTTTCTCTTTATAAGGTTATTAGCTAATATCTCTAGTTATAGTACTTTACTTATGCTTTAGTAGCCCTTACCTAGTTATATACTAGTTTCTCCCTAATCTTATATAGCTTTTAAATATATATATAAGCTTCTAGGACCTTCTTTTTCTTACTCTTACCCTTAAAAGCTAAGTAAAACTTAGGTAAATAGCTTATAAAAGTATAGTTAAGGGAGTAGCTGTTAGGAGCACGGAGGCTAGGGAGCCACGGACAGGACAGTTATATAATAGAGCCCTTAGATAAGCCTTAGGTTACACGGATAACTAAGTAGCTACTAGATAGCTATGTGCATAAAGTAAGGTATTTAGATAAGGACTACTTATAAGGAATATAGGAGGTTAGAGTTTAAGACCTTTATATACTTACCCTTAAGTAGTAGCTCTCTAGCTATAACTAAGAACCTTAGCCTTTACTTTATTTATATCTCTCTTACTGTTGGTATCACAGGGTATTGAATTCAATGCAATAAGGTTGTAAGCCCGAAGAATAGTATTATCATTGATTATCTATTCTAGGCTACGTTATGTGTGTTATGTAAAAAGAGAAGTCAAAAGCTAGAATCCGTAATAATAGAAGAGAAAAGGGGCCACGCGTTTATAGCCCTATATTTCCTAGCTAATTAACAGGCTAGGTTACAGGTTACGTGTAGGGCCTGCGCGTAGCCTAAGCTTTTGCTAGGTAATTATAGCTATGACACGCGATTAATATCACCTTTATTCTAACACTAGAACCTCTCTCTTTTAATATGATTATTAACGCGCGATATTAATCATAGAAATAAAAAGAAAGGCAAATTAATAATTTAATTAATAAGGGATATAAGGAAAAGAAAATTATAGCCTATCTTAGTATATAATAGCTAATAAAAGGGAAATAATAATCTTACTTAGCCTATAAGCTTATATAAGAATAAGTAAATCCCTTCTAAATCCCTTCTAAATCCCTTCTTTTCCTTAAAATAATATATATCCTATACTATAGTGTATATATAATATCTTCCCCCTTCTAATATAATACCTTTCTTCTCCTATATATTACTACTAATTTCTATAGTTTACTAGGAAAGCCTAGTAAGCTAGTATAGCTATAGCTACTAGGGATATTAACTATAGGGGCATAAATCCCTTATATATTACTATCTTATCCCTATAGCTACCCTCCTAGAGGATTACCTTTTCTCTTACTATATATATATTATATATAAGTAACCTATCCCTCTATCTAGATAGTTATCTAGTTAGTTAAGATAAAGCTTTTAAGGGCTTTATTAAGTAATGCCTTTATAAAGGTATTAGCTAGGTTATTCTCCTTATTAATCTATTAGATCTTATAAAGTTCTTAGCGTTTATATAATTATTAAAGAGCTATAATATTAATTATTAAGCGTTTCTTTTTTATTATACTAAGCTTAATAAGGTACTTATATAAGGAGTATAAATCTATATATATAATAACTAGGATCTTTAGGAGCTTTAGTTATTTAGTAACTAGGTTTAGGGTTATTATAATTATATAAGCTATATTAACGCTAGCTAATATACTATAAACCTCTAAGGTAAGCATGCTTTATATAACTCTTTTACTCTTTATTAAGCTAAAGTGTATAATATTACCTTTAATAGTAAATTTACTATTAGTATAGTCCTTATTAGCTAGGATAAGTATATATCCTAGTTAGGAGAATAGGTTTTAGTTATTAGTAAATAATCTATTTATAAAGGTAAAGAGCTTTGCTTTCTTAAGGTTAATTAGGATAAATATTAGGCCTCTTTCTAGGTAATTTATTTACTACTTTAGGTAGTAATTAAGGGCTTTTATATCCTCTAGGGTTAGCTCTTAGTGCTATATAGTAAATTAGTAATAGATAGATTAAAGTAAGCCTCTAGTTAGCATATTAAGGTAATATAAGCGCCTTAGGCCCTTTGCTTAACGTATTTACGCTTTAAATTAATTATTAGAACTAATTCTAACTTATTACTCTATTTCTTTTTGTTGGATTCACAGGGTATTGAATTCAATGTGTAATACAGTCGTGAGCCCGAAGAATAGTATCGTCATCGATTATCTATTCTAGGCTGCGTTGTCTGTTGTTATAATTGATTAAGTTGTTAGAAAAGAGAGGTAAAAAGCTAGAAGTTACAATACATGAAGGGAAAAGGGGTTACGCGTTTGTGTCCCCACATTTCCTAGCTAATTAACGTGCCAGGTTATGGGTCACGTGTAGGGTCCGCGCGTGGCCCGAACTTCTGCTGGGTAATTGCGGCTGCGATGCGCGATTGATATCACCTTTGTTCTAACACTAGAACTTCTCTCTTTTAACATGATTATTAACACACGATATCAATCGCAGAAATGAAAAGGAAAGACAGATTAAGAATATAATTAATAGGGGATATAAGGAAAAGAACTTATAGCCTATCTAGGCGTATAGTTGCTAACAAAAGGGAAATAACAATCTTGCTTAGCCTGTGAGCCTATGTAAGGATAAGTGGGTCCTTCCGAATCCCTTCTTTTCCTTAAAATAACATATATACTACACCTTAGCACGTATACAACGTCTTCCTCCTCCTTAGCAATACCTTTATCCTCCTATACACTGCTGTTAATTTCTATAGTCCACTAGGAGGGCCTAGTGGGCTAGCGTGGTCATGGCCGCTAGGGATGTTAACTACAGGGGCATAGATCCCCTCGTATTGCTATCTTATCCCTGTGGCTACCCTCCTAGAGGATTATCTTTTCCTCTTATCACACGTGTGTTACGCGCAGGTAACCTATCCCTCCATCTAGATAGTTATCTAGTTAGTTAAGATAAAGCTCTTAAGGGCTTTATTAAGTAATACCTTTATAAAGGTATTAGCTAGGTTATCCTCTCCGTTAATCCATTAGATCTCGTAAAGTTCTTGGTGTTTATATAACTATTAAAGGGCTATAATATCAATTATTAGGCGTTTCTCCTTTGTTATACTAAGCTTAACAAGGCACTTATATAAGGAGTATAAATCCGTACATGTAATAACCAGGATCTTTAAGAGCTTTAGTTAGTTAGTAACTAAGTTTAGGGTGGTTATAATTGTGTAAGCTATATTAACACTAGCTACCATGCCATAGACTTCCGAGGCAAGCACGCTTCGCGTGACTCTCTTACTCTTTATTAAGCTAAAGTGCACAATATTACCTTTAATCGTGAACTTGCTATTAGTGTAGTCTTCGTTCGCTAGGATAAGTATATATCCTAGTTGTGAGGATAGGTCCTAGTTATTAGCAAAGGATCCATCTATAAAGGCAAAGAGCTTTGCCTTCTTAAGGTTAATTAGGATAAACATTAGACCTCTCTCTAGGTAATTTATCTGCTACTTTAGGCAGTGATTAAGGGCTTTTACGTTCTCTAGGGTTAGCTCCTAGTGTTATATAGCAATAGATAGGTTAAAGCAAGCCTCTAGTTAGCAGATTAAGGTAATATAAGCGCCTTAGGCCCTCTGCTTAACGTATTTATGCTTCGAGTTAGTTATTAGAACTAACTCTAACTTGTTACTCTGCCCTTTCTACTAGATCTTAATAGTATTATTCTCTAGTAAGATAATACCACTATTAAACATAAGAGGGCAGTCCTAAGTTAGGAATTACTTCGGCTTTACATTAAAGCCTACTATAGTAAGCTAGGTCTCTTCCTTCTTAGAGAACTTCTTATCTAAGAGGCTAATTATGTCGTTAGTCTATATTCTAACGCAGGTAAAGTTAGGGCTTTCCTTCGTAGTCACAAGCAGGCAGGGATTATATATAGAGGTTTCTATCTAGAGGTTCTCTCTATAAGACTTATAATACATAACCTACTAGTGTGTTCCTGCCTCTACAAGCCTATAGAGGGGTTTTATAACCCTTAAGATTATACTAGGCAGGTAGAGATACCGTATCTGAATTAGTAAGCGCGCTAGGATTAGCCGCTCTAGCAATGTATAGGCCTGTATATAAGCCTAATAGATATCTCTTAGCTAGATAAGGAATTTCCTTAATCTTACTAACGGGGCTATTACGAGGATAAGACGTTGGCTCGCGTGTTAAATCGTTAGGGCCTATGTGAGAATAGCCTATTTCCCTTTATCCTCACACCCTTAGATCATAAGGCGTAACTTTTCGTAGGGTTCCGTTGTCTTACCTTTAATCTTATTAATAATTCAGGAATTAAAAATTCAAATCCTACTATATTCTTCCTCGTTAAACATAATAAATTTAAACATACCTTACTTAATTAGAGCGTTAATCTCTACTTTCATTAACAGCTTAAAAGGTTCGCCGGGGGTCTTAATAATTCCTTCCTTACATAGCTTAATTACAAGAGCTAGGTCGCTATGTTCTTTTGCTAATAGGAAGGTATTAGCACCTTAAGGTATTACAGGAGGGTTCTTCCGTGGCCTTTCGCGTCCTCGCTTTAGTAGTATTAGCAGCACCGTGTTCTTATTACAGGCCTCTTGCCCTTTTTCTCCTTTCTCTTTACTAGGCTCCGCTGTCTTCTTTGCACTAGGGTTATTATAGTAGGGCTTAATAGATATTAACCTAAAGGTCTTTAGGCCTCTAGGTATATTAAGTGTATAGCTTTCTCTAGTAATTACTAGTAGCTTGTATAGACTTACCTATCCCTTGCTTTCTCGCTAGACCTTAACCTTTAATCTAAGCGGTAGGCTAAGAGTCTTCAAGGTGTCTAGGCCATTGCGTTTAGTAAGGGCCTTATTAACCTTCCGGATAGTGTGGAGTCTCTTAATCTCTTTAGTAGCCTTCTATACTATAATCACACACTATGTAATATTAGGCAATAGCAGGGACTCATTTGTTATATGTGGGTAGGCTCTAAAGATAAGGAGGGTTAGGATAAGGCCGTTAGGGCCTGCGGTGTTATTTAGGGCCTTAATTGCCATTTAAAGAGCAATAGGTTCTAGTGTTATAGGGCATTTGCGTCTAATTATATTATAGGCTCTTTAGAGCGGCCTATAATACCTTTTAACCTTCCCTATGCTATAGTATGCCTTAATAGGGACTTCCTTAATTAAAATTAATATTAAAGCTATGAATTATCTAAATTCATTGCTATAGAAGTTCGTTCTAGCGTCTGTAATAATAAAGTCTAGGGGGCCTAGGTAAGCATTAATCTAGCATATTCAGAGGGCTTCCTAGGTTATTTTCGCAGAGATGTTATTAAGGAATTTCACTATATTAAACGCTATAGCTACATCTACCACATAGAGTGTAAGGCAGTTACTATCTAGGTAAAAGACATCTACTATTACTTTGTAATTAAAGCTACACTTATCCTTAAGGGTAAACTTAAAATAATTAGGGCTATTTACGTGCATTTAGTATTAGTAGTAGATTCTTATTAGCTCCCTAATAGCTTTAATATTAATGTTATGCCCTGATTTACAGAGAACCTTATGTAAACGTTAGATTAATAGATGTCTAAAGCAGCGATGTAATTACTATAGCTTGCCTTCTGTAAGGTAGCTCTAAGCAACTACTTCTTCTTTCTATGTGAGAAGCATCTAGGCGTAGCCCTATTTACATACAACAGGGACTTTAATGTTTCCTTGTTATAGTGTGTTCTTAGAGATATTAAAATTAATCTTTAGATAGTCTATATTATTAAGGGATAAAAGAAATAGAGTGTTTATAGGGATAACCTAAAAGAGGATGTTTCTAAAGGGAGTAGGCATATTAGCCGCTCTAAGCGTGATAATCAGGTCTCCTACGCCGAATCTAACTAATGCCTTCTTCTCTATTGATTTATTAAGCTGTAATGTAAGTATCTAATGTTATAAAGCAAGAAATTAAGGGTGCCCTGCTGTAAAGAACTTTGTGGCTCCCGTGTTAGGCATAATTCCTTAGAATGTTACATAGGAATAGCAATCTTCTAACATAAACGTTGCTAGGGCTTTATTTACAAGTTCCTGCTAAAAGGGGTCTTCTTTACTTAGACTATAATAAGCTACTTACCTTATTAGGAATTAAACCATTCTTTCGCTATTAATCTAGGTTCCGTAAGTAAAGAAGCTCGTAGGTACTAGCCTGTCTATATCATTAGGGCTATCATTAAATCTAATGCTCTTCATGTACTAAGCGATTTCATTATTAACAGGGGGTTAGGACTTGTGTTCTCCCTCGTACTAAGTAAGAAATAAATAATATAAGTTATTGGTTGAATCTGTAAGGTAGTGATTCTTAAAGCGTTAAAACGCCTTCTTATAGTCCTCTTTAGGGTGCTTAGATAACTAGCATCCTTCCTTACTATATATATAGCACTTCTTTATATAGGGAGTACCTCCTCTTCCTTATGGTTTTAAGGGGTATTAGATCTCTTTTCTAGTCCTATTATATCTTTAGTTGGTCTAGAATTGCTCTAGGGTTATAGCTTTAGTTAGGAACTATTAATAGTTCTTCTTCTCTTCCTTAATAAGACAAAGGGTTATTCTAATCTATTCATAGAACTCTTATAGTCTATCCGGCGGATCTATAATCGCTCCTCTACACTCTAGAATACTATAATAGGCTCTGATAAGTTAATTCTGAAGTACCCTTTTGGTTTAGCCTACTTTAGGCACTACTTATTACAAAATAGCTAGTCTTTCTATGAGTTTATTAAAGCATTTAATTATTAACTTGCTTAGGTTATTATTTGCCATTCCTTGTAGGGAAGTGTTATTCCACTCTAGCAAATATCTTTGCTATATATCCTTAGTTTTAAATTATTCTCTTATATAGCTAATAAGCATAGGGAGATCTTATGGTTATCCAGGTTTAGAGAGGTAGTCTACATAGTATCACAGTGCTTTGCCTTTAAGCATAACCTTAAAAGCATAACTAGCTTATTTAGGCTAGATATTAAGTAACTCGTATTTTCTGCGGAATGTTTAAAGCTTTAATTTAAGGATATTATAGTTATTAGCGCTGTAGAGTTATTCTTTAGGGTATACCTTAGATAGGTTAATAATCTGCTTTAGCAAAGGTCTCTAGGTCTATAGGGGTCCTCTAGGTGTTTCCTTTTGTATCTATGGAAGGGGTAGTAGGGTCCTTAGGAAGTAAGAGGGTAGCTTTATAGGTAGCACCCTTAGGGCTTATTATTCCCTCTAATCCTCCTCTTCCTTATATTAGGAAGGAGGAATTATAGCTCTTTAAGCTATGCTAATAGGGGCACTACTAGCCCTAGATAGCATAGGTTGCCTCTGTTAGTAACTCTCCTGCTTAGGGGCATTATTAGCAGTGTTAATAGGGTAATATTACTAACTTGCCTCTAGTAAAGGTATAGGCGGGGGAGTTACCCGTGGATGCTCGTAAATAGCATCCTTAGGTGGTCTTAACTCTAGGTTAATTAACCTTCCTAGGGGAGATTGACTAGACCTTCCTAGAGGGGATTAACTTAGTCTTCCTAGGGGAGTCCAGCTTGCTAATCCTTTTGATAGTAATCGTACTAATAACTAGGGTGACAGGGTAGGTTGCCTAGTTCTAACATTACTGTTGTCTAGTAGATTATAGAAGAACTCTTCGTTCTATAGGTTCTTTTAGAAGCCTATGTACTTCTTCCTAGCCTCTTTAATTTCTTTAAGAGTCTAAAATCTAAATTCTTCTTAGTTTACTACTTCTTTAAGGTTATTTGCTATCTTAGTGCCTCTTCTAACAGTCATGTACACTCTATTGTGAAAAAGATAGTCTCGAAGTCCATTCTATAAAAGGTCTTTTCCTTCCGCGAACTTATCCCTTAACTATTTGTAGAAGTTATTACTAAATTCAGAGAATAGTATTCTTCTAAATAACCCTTACTCCTTATATTATTTAGTCTTTATAAGGATATAAAGACTAATTTCCTTAGGTATTATTATCTCTTTATATTTAAAACTTCCTATTCATTAGAGCAGTTCTTCTATAATATATCATTAAAGCCTTGCAAAGATGTAGGGGTATAGGTTAGTGTAAACAGGGGTTTTTCCTTTTTTAAGGTATTTGTTATTATCTCCTGTTTTAACGCCTTCTATAGCATTATTATAACTATTAGTCTTGCTAGGAACTCTAAATTAACCAGAGGTCCCAGACGGTTTAGCTGCATCTAACATTCTAATTAATTAGGGGAGGCAGATCTTATGATATAAGAAGAAAAGGGGTATAACTATGATTATGTAATGTGTTTCGGATATAAAGGATCGCAAGGCGAGGCGGTTGACTTTAAATGCGTGATAGAACGCATAACGAAGAAAGACAAGGGGATAGCTTAGCTACTAGTGTTAAACCTTTCTTTGTTATTTCGGAGTCTATATAGATATAGATGTTAATACTAAAGTAAGAAGAGAGCTATATCATACCTTTCCGTTAGCATAACTTATTATTAAACATAGCCCTCCTATTACATAAGGCAAGTCATCGTCGGATAAGTTGCCTCTTCTAATTAACCTTGCTAATCTATAGTGTTCAAAGACTACGTGGTTATCTATGAAGGTAACTACTAATCAGTGTTAGATTCACAGGGTATTGAATTCAATATGTAATACAGTCGTAAGCCTAAAGAATAGTATTATCATTAATTATCTATTTTAGGCTGCGTTATCTATTGTTATGATTAATTAAGTTGTTAGAAAAGAGAGGTAAAAAGCTAGAAGTTACGATACATAAAGGGAAAAGGGGTTGCGCGTTTGTGTCCCCATATTTCCTGGCTAATTAACGTGCTAGGTTGTGGGTCACGTGTGGGGTCTGCGCGTGGCCCGAACTTCTGCCGGGTAATTGCGGCTGCGACGCGCGATTGATATCACCTTTGTTCCAACACTTTTACTATATCTTAATCAGAGCATTGCAATACAATACAATACATCCAAAATTTTACAATACAATACAATACATGTATTATTTGTATTGTTTTGTATTTTTTTTCTTTTTTTTTAGTTTTAAGTAAATTCCTTAATTATAAGGTATATATAGTTAATATAATAGCTTATAATAGCTTATAATAGCTTATATATATATATTACTTCTATTACTTATATAACTTAAAATATTATTAGTGTTAAAGTTTAATTAAAAATAAATAAGTAATAAATTAATATAATATAAATATAAGTATTTATAAGTAAATTACTATAGAAAAAGCTAGACTTATTAATTATTTAGTATTTAAAGGTTTTTTAAAATATTAATAAAATAAAATTCCTTTCTTTTTTATGTTTTTAATATTATACTATTTATAATTTTATACTAATAGAAAGTAAGTCCTAATATAACTATAAGACTTACTTTAGTATATTTCTCTCTTTTTAACTAAAATTACATAACTAAGTAAAGAGATAATACTAGGTTTATAGTATAACTAATAGGACCTACTTTTAGACCCACTTTTGTATATATATTTCTTTTTAGCTAGAATTATATAACTAAGTAAAGAGATAATACTAGGTTTATAGTATAACTAATAGGACCCACTTTTAGACCCACTTTTATATATCCTCCTCTTCTTAGCTAAAGTTATATAACTATAGAAAGGGATTATACTTGGTTTTTAGTGTTTAATAAGACCCACTTTAAGACCCACTTTAAGAAACACTATATAACTAAGTAAGTAAGCTAAAAGTAATATAAATAATTAAACTTACTTTTAAAGCTTATTTATTTATTTACTTAATATTAAAAAAATAGTATATATATTATGATTATTCTTTACATAATATTTTAACTTTTCTTTATAAGCTTTTCCTAGGGTTTTTCCTTTTCTTTTAGTTTAAAAAAGGTTAAAAGCTAATATAATTTATTATAATTATAATAAAATAGCTTAATAGTAAAAGAAGCATTTATTAAATAAATTTTAATTTTCTCTTTATAATAAATTCCTTATATATATAAGCATATTTTTATTAGAGTTTTAATCTTATTTATTTAGAATTATAAATTATTTCTTTAGGGTAAATATTATATTTAAAGCAAAAATACTATATTAAAATGCATAGTAAATCCTAAACAAAAGCTAGAAAGATAGGATAACCTTTAAAATATAAAGAATAAATTTTACTATAAGTTAAGTTTAGATAATACTATTTATAGCTACCCTATATATATATATAGCTTAATAGTCTAAATTAGCTAAAACTTTATAATTCTATAACTAAATACCTAAATAGTATAAAAATTTAAGGATATCTTATTTAGATTATATTAAAAATCTACTATATAATAAGTATATATACTACCTTACCTTTTTAATAATACATTGTATTGTATTGTAATGTATTGTAATGTATTGTAATGTATTGTATTGTATTGTATTATAATGTATTTTTATATAATAAATAATTATAATAAATCATAGAAAATAGATATAAGAATAAAAAGACCCTTAATATATTAAGAAAAAATCATTTTTTAAAATAGATATAAAAGAATATTACTAAGATATTATATATTTAAAATAAGCTTACTTTTCTAAATAAGCTAAAACTTAATAGATTTTTAAATAAATAACTAAATTATATATAAAAATAAGAATACTATAATTAGATTATTTAAAAAATCTACTATATAATGAATTTATATAATACCCCACTTATATTTTTCCCTAATAATACATTGTATTGTATGTATTGTATTGTATTGTATTGTATTTTTAATATAATATAATACACAATATAATACATAGGGCAATACAATACAATATAATACATTGAAGGGCTAAAAAATATAATACAATACAATATAACAATGCTCTGATCTTAATAGTATTATTCTCTAGTGTAATAATACCTTTATTAAACGTAAGGGAATTATCCTAGGTTAGGAATTACTTTAGCTTTACATTAAAGCCTATAGTAACTAGTTAAGTCTCTTCCTTCTTAGAGAACTTCTTATCTAATAGGCTAAGGGTATTATTAGTTTGCATTCTAATATATATAAAGTTAGGGCTTTCCTTTATAGTTATAAGTAAGTAAGGATTATATATAAAGGTTTCTATCTAGAGGTTCTCTTTATAATACTTATAATACATAACTTACTAATATATTCTAGCCTTTGCGAGTCTATAGAGAGGCTTTATAACCCTAAAAATTATACTAGGTAGGTAAAGGTGCTATATCTGAATTAGTAAGCATACTAGGATTAGTTACTCTAGGAATATATAGGCCTATATATATACCTAATAGATATTATATAGCTAGATAAGGAATTTCCTTAATCTTACTAATAAGGCTATTATAAGGATAAGATATTAGCTTACTTATTGAATTATTAGGGCCTGTGTGAGAATAGCCTGTTTCCCTTTATCCTTATATCCTTAAAGCATAAGGCATGACTTTTTATAGGGTTCTATTATCTTACCTTTAATCTTATTAATAACTTAGGAATTAAAGATTTAAATCTTACTATGCTTCTCCTTATTAAATATAATAAATTTAAATATACCTTACTTAATTAGGGTATTAATTTCTGCTTTTATTAATAGTTTAAAAGGTTTACCTAGGGTCTTAATAATTCCTTCCTTTTATAGCTTAATTATAAGGGCTAAGTTACTATATTCTTTTACTAATAGGAAGGTATTAGTCTCTTAAGGTATTATAGGAGGGTTCTTTTAGGGTTTTCTACGCTTACGCTTTAGTAGTATTACTAGCACTATGTTTTTATCTTAGGCCTCTTACCTCTCCTCCTTTCCCTTTTCCCTAGGCTTTACTATTTTCTCTATACTAGGATTATTATAGTAAGGCTTAATAGAGGTTAACCTAAAGGTCTTTAGGCCCTTAGGTATATTAAGTATATAGCTCTCTCTAGTTATTACTAGTAGCTTATATAGGCTTACCTATCCCTTACCTTCTTACTAGACTTAGACCTTTAATCTAAGTAGTAAGTTAAGGGTCTTTAAGGTATTTAGGCTATTATATTTAGTAAGGGCCTTATTAACTTTCCTAATAGTATAAAGACTCTTAATCTCTTTAGTAGCCTTCTATACTATAATTATACACTATATAATATTAGGTAATAGTAAGAACTTATTTATTATATATAAGTAAGCTCTAAAGATAAGGAGGGTTAGAATTAGAGCATTGCAATACAATATAATATATTTAATGTATTGTGTATTGTATTGTATTGTATTGACAATATAATACAATACAATACATTACACAATACAATACATTACATAATACAATACATTACACAATACAATACATTACACAATACAATACATTACACAATACAATACATTACACAATACAATTCATTACATAATACAATACATTACACAATACAATACATTACACAATACAATACATTACACAATACAATACATTACACAATACAATACATTACACAATACAATACATTACACAATACAATACATTACACAATACAATACATTACACAATACAATACATTACACAATACAATACATTACACAATACAATACATTACACAATACAATACATTACACAATACAATACATCCAAAATTTTACAATACAATACAATACATGTATTATTTGTATTGTTTTGTATTTTTTTTTCTTTTTTATTAGTTTTAAGTAAATTCCTTAATTATAAGGTATATATAGTTAATATAATAGCTTATAATAGCTTATATATATATATTACTTTTATTACTTATATAACTTAAAATATTATTAGTGTTAAAGTTTAATTAAAAATAAATAAGTAATAAATTAATATAATATAAATATAAGTATTTATAAGTAAATTACTATAGAAAAAGCTAGACTTATTAATTATTTAGTATTTAAAGGTTTTTTAAAATATTAATAAAATAAAATTCCTTTCTTTTTTATGTTTTTAATATTATACTATTTATAATTTTATACTAATAGAAAGTAAGTCCTAATATAACTATAAGACTTCCTTTAGTATATTTCTCTCTTTTTAACTAAAATTACATAACTAAGTAAAAGAGATTATTATGTTTATAGTATAACTAATAGGACCCATTTTTAGACCCACTTTTGTATATATATTTCTTTTTAGCTAGAATTATATAACTAAGTAAAGAGATAATACTAGGTTTATAGTATAACTAATAGGACCCACTTTTAGACCCACTTTTATATATCCTCCTCTTCTTAGCTAAAGTTATATAACTATAAAAAGGGATTATACTTGGTTTTTGATGTTTAACAAGACCCACTTTAAGACCCACTTTAAGAAACACTATATAACTAAGTAAGTAAGCTAAAAGTAGTATAAATAGTTAAACTTACTTTTAAAGCTTATTTATTTATTTACTTAATATTAAAAAAATAGTATATATATTATAATTATTCTTTATATAATATTTTAACTTTTCTTTATAAGCTTTTCCTAGGTTTTTTCCTTTTCTTTTAGTTTAAAAAAGGTTAAAAGCTAATATAATTTATTATAATTATAATAAAATAGCTTAATAGTAAAAGAAGCATTTATTAAATAAATTTTAATTTTCTCTTTATAATAAATTCCTTATATATATAAGTATATTTTTATTAGAGTTTTAATCTTATTTATTTAGAATTATAAATTATTTCTTTAGGGTAAATATTATATTTAAAGCAAAAATACTATATTAAAATGCATAGTAAATCCTATAAAGAAGCTAGAAAGATAGGATAACCTTTAAAATATAAAGAATAAATATTACTATAAGTTAAGTTTAGATAATACTATTTATAGCTACCCTATATATATATATAGCTTAATAGTCTAAATTAGCTAAAACTTTATAATTCTATAACTAAATACCTAAATAGTATAAAAATTTAAGGATATCTTATTTAGATTATATGAAAAATCTACTATATAATAAGTATATATACTACCTTACCTTTTTAATAATACATTGTATTATATTGTAATGTATTGTATTGTATTGTAATGTATTGTAATGTATTGTATTATATTGTATTATAATGTATTTTTATATAATAAATAATTATAATTGTTAGTTACACCAAGGGATTGGTATGCACTAGTGCAACGTAAGGTCAGGTTCAATGATATAATAAGGTCTAAGAATCAAAGCTATTTATAGCGTTATGTAGCCACAAGAAAAAGGGACGCGAGTCACGTGTGTGCCTCGCGTACGGGTGTAGCTAATTATAATGCGGCGTTGCCGCACGTGCTCCACTTTCCTAGTGGTTAACCTTATGTTAACCTGGTTGTCGCAATACTAGTAACTTCTCTTTTTAGGAAGAAAGTGGGGCATGAATAAAATAAGCCTATGTAAGGATAAGTGGGTCTGATGTTGAATTCGGACTCCCCATTGGTTGACAATGCAATGCAAAGAAAATCGCTTAATCCGTGGATTGGAAAGCAGGCTCAATTAGGAGCTTCCGAAAGCTTGAAAAACGTAATAAAAATCAGGATCGTTTAAAATGAATATAAGTTATTGAAATGTAGGGAGCTAGTTGCCAGCTGGCAACAGCTGTACGGGTGCAAGCTCTACGGTCAGGGACCAATAGGGCTGCAACGTTAAATCAATTAACGTAACGCAACGGAAGGTTGTGGCAGTTATTAACTAATAGAATTCAATTTAGATCACTTTTATGATATCTTATAGAGCAATAGAATTGATTTTAGATACGTTGTACGGGCAATGCGGCTGTTATTAGTTGAGAGGACTAGCTATCTAGCTAGTTGAAAAGATCTTCTTCCTCTCATAGACTTACTGACCGTATCAGTGGATCTGGGCCGCCAACGGGGTCTTACGGGCCACTTTTGATTTTCCGCAAAATTCATTTGTATACAAAAACCAAAAAATCGACTCACCACCATACTAGCTAGCAACCCGTATGCACCAACTTTTAGTCCAAAAAATAACCTTATATAAAAAGAAAGCCCTATCTTTAAGCTTTAATTTGCTATATGTGAAACTTTTGTACAACCTCTAGATAAAGAGAAAATCGTTGTCAAAGATAGCTATAGGGTAAGTTACGTGTAGGGTAACCTGCTTACGTCACCCTAGCTTACGTCACCCTAGCTTACCTAATTACTAGTGGCATGGTTGTGGCTACACTTGTAGCCATAACGTAATTGACTAATTAGTCATCCACACAGTTGGTCGCAGCTGTTAACAGCTGCGACGCAGCCATTGATTGCTACCCTCGCGACCGTTGACAGCTGCAGTGCAGCTGTCAGACTTGCAAAGCAAGCTAGTAATAAGAAGGTTCTTTAACTAGAAAAGGGCTAAAAATAAGTCTTATTTTTAACACCCCCTCTACAAAAGAATTACATTTAAAGCAATTAGAAGTGTACAAAGAGACTATAGGGTAAAAAACAACAACTTTTGATAATAACAGATAAAAGGGAAAAACAGGAAAAATAAAAGACCCCCTTTTTGAATTCCTAGCTATTGTTAAATATAGCTCCCTTTTTGACGTTGTTTTTAGTTCCTTGTTGAAGGGAATTAGTTGTTGGTTTAATAATTATTAAGCCCTAAAAGCTTAATAAAAGCCTGATAAAGAGGTCTAGAAAGAGGTTTCGTAAGACCATCTGCAGGCATTGACTTCGTATCTAGATATTTGATCTTAGCTAAACCCTCTAAAACCTGTTGCCTAATATAGTTAAACTTTAGCAATGTATGCTTTGTACGACTATGTAAAGCAGGGTTATAAGCAGTAGTTATAGCACCTTGATTATCGCAATATATCTGGATAGGGGGAGAAATAGGGGTTTTTAGCTCCTTAAATAAACCCTGAAGCCACTGAAGCTCCCGGAAGGTCTCGCAGATAGCATCAGCTTTAGCTTCTAGTGTTGATAGAGCTATTATACTAGCTTTCTTTGATTTCCAGCTAATAGGTCCGCCAGCTAGCTTGAATAGATAAGCATAGGTTGATTTTGAGGTCTTTTTATCCCTGCAAAATCACTATCGCAATAACCTATTAGGCTTTTGCTAACTAAACCTTTAGGGTCTCCCCTATAGATTATAGCAAGGAATCTAGTCCCTAATAAATACCTTAGCAGATTTTTAGCTGCTTTTAGGTGTTCTATATAAGGGCTAGCTAGTGCAGTAGATAACCACTGTAGCGTAAAAGCTGTGTTAGGCCTTATAAGTAACATTAGGTACATTATAGTCCCTATAATGCACTGATAAAGCTTGATTTCGCTAGCTATTAAAAGCTTAGTTATCTGCGTAGCTAAAACGCCTAGCTGAAGAGGTATGCTAATAGGCTTACTATCTAGCATATTAAATCGTTTTAAGGCTTCTAATATATACTAAGATTGATGAATTTTTAGTATTCTATTAGGCCTATCTCGTATGATTTGAACCCCTAAGAAGAATTCAGCAGGCCCCCTATCTTCTATTGGATAGACTTTATAAAGTTCCTTTTTAAGCCTTTGGATATAAGATAAATCCGGTCCAATTAGAAGACAGTCATTAACGTATGTAATGACGAAGGTTTTGGTTGAAGGATTGAAGAAGATAGCTAGGTTAGATATTAAAGGGTTAAATCCTAGGGATTTAAGCACTAATATTAGCGCTTGTTGCCATTCCCTTGAGCTTTGTTTTAGGCTATATAAAGATTTCTGTAATAAAATCACTTGATCTTTAGAGGGTTTCCAGCCAAAACTTCTAGCTAATTTAGCTAGTTTAGGATTTGCCTCAAGGAATTCAATAAACCCTTCTAGAATAACCATATAAATCTGTTGTTGTAGCTTACTATTAAGAAAAGCTCCTATAAAATCGATTTATTCGATTTCCCAGTTATTCCAAGCCGCTAGGGCTAGTAAAATCCTCTAGCTAGGGGGAATGCTTGTGGTAGCGAAGGTCTCTAGGTAATCTAGGCCTTTGATTTGCATAAATCCCTTAGCAACGAGTTAAGCCTTATATTTTAAAGGATTATTTTCTTTATCCTTTTTAAGCTTATAAACAAGCCTATTCTTTAGTACTTTTCGGCCCTTAGGGATTTGATCTTTCCCTATAAATTTAAAAGTACCAGCCTTTAGAAGCTGTTCGTATTCCTTGTACGTGGCCTCTATCCATTTATCCCTTTCAGGGCTAGATATAGCCTGCTTCCAGGTCTTAGGCTCGGGGCTAATAGGATTCTTTTCCTTTAGCTTCTCCCGTACCTTAAAGCAGATTTCTTTTATGAAATCTAGAGAAGAAGGGGAACTAATATTAACATCCATAGGGTCGATATTAGGGTCGAAATCGATAATTTTGTCAAAATCGAGGTCCGAAGTCGAAATCTGATTTCCTGGTTGAGTTATAGGCTGCGCCTGTATGGGATCCGCTGGAAATAAGCCTTTAGGGAGTTCTTTGGGGCCTGTAGGTGGTTTTTCTTGACCTACAGGGATACCTATGTTGTCTATAGGGTAATCCTTTGAACCTTGATCTAGATGTTGTTAATCTAAATCATTTTCCCTCTCTAAAGGGTTATCCCCTATAGAAATCCTAGGTAAGCCTTTAGAAACAGGGCCTATAGGTTCTATAATCTTAATAAAGCTAGTCTTTATAACTAGCCTTTTAGAGGGGATGTACACTAGGTAGGTGTTGGAACCTAGTGTAGCTAAAAGTCTTCCAGGGATAGTCCTAGCTGCTAACTTCTGGGCTTTAGGTCGTTTTTCCAGGGGGATTAGAATCTCACAGTGAGATCCTATAGCTCTAATACTGCTAATATCAGTTGTATAAGGCTGATTTAGCTCCCTAGATAGCAGCTGTTCAGGGCTTTCATCCTTAGTGGTATTAGCAGTTATATTAACTAGGTTAACAACTGCAGGTAATACAAAACACTATAAAAATAACGGTAATTTTGCCCACTAGATAGTAGCCCTTAATTGATCTAGAATAGTACGAATTGAACGTTCTGCTAATCCATTTTGCTCATGGATATAGGGGCTAGAAGTCGTAAATTTGATCCCTTTAGAATTCAACCAAGCTTGATAACTAGAATTGATTTCCTGGCCCCTATCGAAGTGAAGGTGCCTAGGATATTGACCTAGTTGATTTTTAAGCCCTCTGAAGAAGCCTTTGATAGCCTTATAAACAGTTGGGCCTTCCTTATTAGGTAATAAGATAACCCACTTATATCTAGTCTTTCGATCAACTAAAAATAAGCAAATTGACTGTTTATTATACGGCGTAGGGCTGATTTTTAGCGTATCCCCCTCTATTCAATCTAGAGCTCTTAGGGGGTCAGGGATAGCTAATTTCCTAGGTCTTCTAACTGCCTTACATTAATCACAAGCAATACATCTAAAATCCTTATCCTTAATTTTAGAAAAATCAGGGATTCCTTTAGTTATAAGGCTAGTTTTCTTTAGCAAAGGAAGACCTAGGTGCCCTAATCGTACATGCCATAGGCCAGCTAGTTCTAACAACCGTTGATATTAAAGATCCTTAGGGTCTGAATTAGGATCTAGACTAGGGCCCTCTTCACTAGTCCCCTGCTAGGCCCCTTGAGAACCACAGGCCTCTTGGAGAGGTATTAGGGACCCTTTTCCTCCACTAGGGCCCTCTAACACCCCTAAATCTATTTCCTTAGATTTATAAGGGACCTAACCTAGGGCTATAGGCAAAGAAGAAGGGACTAATTCCCCTAAATCATCCCGTATGATTTCTTCAATATCATTATCATTTTCGTCGATTTTATCTAAATCAGAAGCCCAATCCGGCTTTTTAGAGGGAATTTAAACCTCTATAGGGTAGCTAATCGGATAGCTATGACCCTTAAAAGCGGCGTAGGTAAAAGGTCGGATATAATGCGAATTATTACAGGGCCCTTTAGATAACTTAGGCGTAGATTAGTTTTTAACGTGGAAGAAAAAACCATGTTTTTCTATATCTAAGGTTGCAATAAGAGACCTATCTTTAAGATAAAGTAGGTTTTTAATAAGGCAACCACCAGATATATAGTGCGTAAGTCCACTAACTATATTAACATCAAGCTGAGGAAAATATAGCGCATCTTTAAGCACTAAGGTCCTATATTTAGCTGGATTTTTCTGATATAGGACCTCAAAAACAGCACTACCGTGACCCTTAGCGTAAATAGGGCCACCACTAGTTATAATAGGGTTGGATTCCCCCTTTTTATAGGGGGTATAATCCCTAAAGACCTCCCTAGAATTAACAATATGTACAGTCGAACCTGTATTATATAATAGGGCCTTTTTCATATCTTTACTATAATAATTAAAACTATTTAAGGTTTTAATTTCTTGATTTTCATCATCATCCGATTCAGAAGAGCTAGAATTAGAGCTACTATTACTAGAGCTCTTATAACTAGTCTTATGAAGGCTAGGTTTCTTGTACGGTTTAAGAGCACCGTTAGAAAGGTTGTAATTTCCTAGCATAAAAGATCCCTCTCTAGAGGTCTCTTTATTATCCTTTTTATCTGATTTTTGACCTTTTTGCTTCTTCTTCTTCTTCTTCTTATTAGAAGAAGAATTAGAATTAGAAGAGCCCTTATTTTCTTCAGAGCCTCCTTTCTTCTTCTAATCCTTAGGGGCCTTTTCTTTTTCTTTAGCACCCTTTTTAAGGTTTTTAGCCCTATAATTCAGGGCTTTGGATACCGTAGATGATTTATCCCTCTGTTCTGCTAGAAGGTCTGCTATTAAGAATTGAAGATTTAGGGCATCTAGGGGAGCCCCTATAGCCCTATTCGTACGCATGCTGAATCGTTGCCTCTCAGCCCACTAAGGGAAGGTTGATTTTAGGGATTGAAGATATTAATTAACCTGATCTATCGGAGCAATCAGGACCCCTGAAATCGATAATCTAGCTAGTAGATTATTAAAGACTGCATTAAAGGACTCTAGAGTCCCCTTAAACTCTTAAAAATTCAGGTTATGAAATTCTAAATATAGGGACCCCCTCTGGATTTCAACGCTATGTGAATATTGCCTTACAAGTAAATTATAGGCTTCTTTAGGTAATTTTTGCTAAGTTATAGTAGCTTAGGGTCCTTCTATACAACTATCCCTTAGTAACATAAGGATAATAGCTTAATCTGGATCCCCTAGCGCCCTAGAACTCTCCGGATTATCTAGAAAATTAGGCATGCCTAAAGCTCTAAATTAGATAGTTAGGGCTTGCTTCCATTGTTCGAAATTTTCAGCTCCTTTAAGCCTAGTAGTCTCTAGAAAACTATAAACCCTTTTATTAAATTCCTTAATAATTAAATTATTAAAGGTTGCTTATACAGAGCTAGATTCAGCTTGATTTTCTTAAACAGGCTGCTGATCTTACTGCTGACTAGCGGGCTTATCAGATTCCACACCCTCTATACAACTATTTACAGTTATAGATAGGCTTTCTAGCTTCTCTAATAACTAGTCTATAGTTGCTTGTTGCTTAATAGCCTGCTCTTTTAGCTGGTTATTTAGAACCTCTTACGCACTAGGGTTAGGGATAACAGGTCCCTTTCCCTTTCCTTTAGTATCCATTTTCCTTTTTATAGAAGGGAAAAGCTTCTATCTCACGGGTCCTTCCTTTTTTATAGAAGGGAAGTCTTCTATATTTAAAATTTATTCCTTTTTATAGAAGGGAAAAAGCTTCTATCTCGCGGATCCTTCCTTTTTTATAGAAGGGAAGTCTTCTATAGCCACAATTAATTCCTTTTTATAGAAGGGAAAAGCTTCTTTCTCGCAGGTCCTTCCTTTTTTATAGAAGGGAAGTCTTCTGTAATCATACACAAAGTAACCTAAAAGGAATCTATAGTAATAGAGCCAGGCTCATAACCTATTGAAATGTAGGGAGCTAGTTGCCAGCTGGTAACAGCTGTACGGGTGCAAGCTCTACGGTCAGGGACCAATAGGGCTGCAACGTTAAATCAATCAACGTAACGCAACGGAAGGTTATGGCAGTTATTAACTAATAGAATTCAATTTAGATCACTTTTATAATATCTTATAGAGCAATAGAATTGATTTTAGATACGTTATACGGGCAATGCGGCTGTTGTTAGTTAAGAGGACTAGCTATCTAGCTAGTTGAAAAGATCTTCTTCCTCTCATAGACCTACTAACCGTATCGGTGGATCTAGGCCGCCAACGGGGTCTTACAGGCCACTTTTAATTTTCCGTAAAATTCATTTGTATACAAAAACCAAAAAATCGACTCACCACCATACTAGCTAGCAACCCGTATGCACCAACTTTTGGTCTAAAAAATAACCTTGCATAAAAAGAAAGCCCTATCTTTAAGCTTCAATTTGCTATATATGAAACTTTTGTATGACCTCTAGATAAAGAGAAAATCGTTATCAAAGATAGCTATAGGGTAAGTTACGTGTAGGGTAACCTGCTTACGTCACCCTAGCTTACGTCACCCTAGCTTACCTAATTACTAGTGGCGTGGTTGTGGCTACACTTGTAGCCACAACGCAATTAACTAATTAGTCATCCACACGGTCGGTCGCAGCTGTTGACAGCTACGACGCAGCCATTGATAGCTGCCCTCGCGACCGTTGACAGCTGCAGTGCAGCTGTCAGACTTGCAAAGCAAGCTAGTAATAAGAAGGTTCTTTAACTAGAAAAGGGCTAAAAATAGGTCTTATTTTTAACATAAGTGAATACGGGGAAATAAAATGAGGGCTTCTTATTAGCTCGGGCATGGTTAGATTAGGTTCTTGTTAATCTTATCTAGTTTCTAGTCTCTTCACCTAGCCTTTAACTCAAATTATAGCTTTGTTTAAGTTAATAAAGGTCTTAAGGCTCTTGTTTAGAGATGCCTTTGTTATTGCGTTAGTAAGGTTATTATTACTATTAATCTATTATACTTCGTAAATCTCTTGTCGCTCATATGATTGCTAAAGTGCCATAATGTCAATCATAAGGCATTTCTCCTTCATGGAACCTAGCTTTATAAGACACTTATATAATAAAAAAGAGTCTATATAGATGATTATGGGGATGCGGTTAATCTTTAATTAGTCCGTGATTATATTAAGGGTCGTAGTAATTACATAGGCTATATTAGCACCTTATACTATTAAGTATAGTTTAGAAGTAAGGGCGCTATAAGTTATACGCTTGCTCTTTGTTAAGCTATACGTAATAATATTACCTTTTAAGGTAAATATGTTATCTTTCGCCTCTTTGTTACTAATTACAATCACGTATTCTATCTAGGAACTTAGATCTTTATTATTAGCAAGGGATCCATTTACAAACACGAATAACTTCGTATTCTCGAGGTCTAAGGGGATGTAATATAGGCCTCGGTCTTGATGTTAGATCTGCTAGTCAAGTCGCTTGTTTAATCAAGTTATATCATTAGGAGTTAGATCTTAATGTTATGCTATAATTAATAGGTTATAAAGGGCTTTGGGTTAATAGACAGTCATAATATAACTTTCTTATGCTTGTTATTTAACGTAATCTTGTTTCATAGTTAGCGATTGCAAGTCGATCTGCCTAATCTTCTTGCTCTAGCCTTTTTAACGAAGTTCCATCAAGTTATTAGCATTCTAGGTAAGGATATAACCATTAAAGATAAGGGGATTCTTAGCTAATAGCTTCTGCTTTAGCTTTACTAAGAAATTCGCCTTCTATAGTTCCTTCTCTTTAAGGTCATAGAAATCCTAGTCACTAAGGCCTAGCGTATTATTAGTCTATATACTAACTACTCTAAAGAGGTTATTATTATTCTCTTCCGTAATTAGTAAGCATAGGTTATAGAATGAAGTCATTATCTTGAGTATCTCTTTATAGTAATGGAAGTAGGTTATAAACCAGTGGGTTCTAGCTTCTATAATTCCGTATAAAGGCTTAATAACTTCTATAATAGTTCCTTTAGGGAATAGATATGCTATTTACTTAGGTAACATAGTAATAATTAATCTTGCGAGCTGCGTTTTCGATTGCACGTAAGCTTATGTAATGTCTTGAATCCATAGGATAATTCCTCTAGATCTAAGCAATAGTGCGATTACGACAATTAATCGTTGGCTTAATCTTTAGATTATTAGGGATTAGGTTAGGATGAATTCCTTCCCTTTATCATTTGTCCCTTAAATCACAAGCCGTGACTTTTTATATAGCGCAGCTATTCCTTTACCTTTAATTTCTCTTACTATACAAGATTTAAAGAGTCTCTTATTACTATGCTTAGCAGGATCAAACAGCGTGAATCTAAACACATTACGGGCTTGTAAAGCATTAATCTCAATCTAATCTAATAGCTTAAAGGGCTTGCCTAGGGTTATAATCTTTCCTTCTTAACATAACTAGAGGGCTAGATCCTAATCGGCTTCTTCCTTTGCTATAATAAATACTATACTTAACTTACTATTAGCCACAAGTTCCTTTATTAATACTTCCTCTTAGTCTTTATTCACTAAGTACACAGTTACTATATATTTAGTTCCTATAAGGTTAAATTAAACTATAAGCTTCTTTTATAGTCTTCTATGCTTTCTCTTAGGCTATAGTAGTTCCTTATTTATTTCTGAAGCTTTAGGGATAATCTCTTTAATTATTAGGGTCTTATTTGCATCTATAGCTTAGTCTTTACCTCTAGGTATTAACTTATAAAGTTCTTTAGTATAGTATAGGTTATAATAGTATGGTTTAATAACTATTAATTAGAATCTTATTAGTCTATAGGGCATTTAAAGGGTATAGGTTTCTCTATTAGTAGTAAGAAGCTTATAAGGGCTATACTATCTATCTTTCTCTCTCTATACGCGTATATCTAACTATAATAGAAGTTAGTGCGTTAGTAGTGTATCTAGGCTATTTTGGGTTCTTAGAGCATTATGAACTTATTGCTTTGCTAGGAGTTATTAGACCTTATTAGTGGCTTTACGGATTGCTTTAGCTTGTTAAATAATAGATATACTTAGCAGTAACTTATTAGTTATCTATAGATATACACTAAAGATAAGAATTATAGGAATAAGACTATTAGGGCCTGCTAAGTCATTTATAGCTTTCATAGCTATCTAAAGGTATTACTTAGGCATAAGATCTTAACCTATAGAGTCTGTAATAATTATATAGGCTTGCTATAATAGTCTGTAATAGCGTTTAACTTTTCTAATGCTATTGTGGGCCTTAACTAGGACTTCATTAATCTTGATTAACAGTAATCATATATAATACTTAAATTCTGCCAATACAAAGTTCTTTCTAGTATTATGGATAATCTATTCTGGAGGACTAAGGTAGGTATTAATCTAGCATTTACGCAAGGCGTTCTAAATGTTGCATGCCTTCTGCTTATTTAGATTAAGGAATTAGGCTACTTAAAATAAGGTTATAGAATTAATAACATAAAGAATAGGTTGTCTATTGATTTAAATAATATTAACTATGATCTTGTAGTTAAACTTATAGTCATCTTTAATCGTGAACTTGAATCTACCTAGGGCCTTTCTGTTTATTTAGCAATAGTAGTAAATTTCAGTTAATTGTTTAATGGCCTTTGCTTTAATGTTATATCTAGCTTAGTTTAGTATCTTTGTAAGCCGTTTAACTAATAGGTAACCAAATTATTAATGTAGTTAATGGAGTTCTGTTTCTAATAGGTGGAAAGCTACTGTTTCTCTGGCTTCTAGAGTCCACTAAAGATATCCCTATTTCCTAATAATAGGAACTATCTTATTATCTTAGATTAATACGTTTGCGAGGTTATCTACCTTAACGCGTAACTTATCCATGTTATCCAAAGAGAATAAGAAAGGCGTATGTGTGTTAATTATATAGAAAGGGATATTGCCTAGCTCTGTTAGTATGTTAACTACTTCTTTTATAATCACGCTCCTAGCACTAAATTTGATTATCTTTTCTAGAGTTAGTTTAATCTTTAGTAATAGCATTAATCTTAGTAAAGCTTATACTTATCTGATTCTAGCTATTAAGATACCTAAGGCTCCTATATTAGGCATTATCCCTTAGAAAACTTCTTTAGAGTAACATTTCTCTAAAACGTAAGAGGTTTTCACATTATTAAAGGGATTGTGCTTAAGGTATATATGCTTAAATGATTTATCTCTTAGGATATTAATAATGTTACTGTTAACTAGTTAAAATCCTAATGTAAAGAATTATGTAATACTTAGCTAGTTAAACTTTAATATAGAAGTCTCTTTTACATTATTATCCTTATCTTTGTTATTATTAGACTTAACGAAGGTTTTGGCTAATTCCTACGCTCTATTAGCGAGGTTATTAGCTTCTTTAGATACTTAGCCTTTATAGGCCGCGAGGAATGCCTAATACTTTTTCTCTATTAGTGGCGATTAGTGTCTTTTATTCTTCTACTAGCGCTCTTTTACTTCTTTCTAGTCTTTTTCTAGATGGTTTATTAACTAGCATCTGTTCTTATTATAAACGTAGTATTTACTGTAGTTATAGCCTTAGTTATAGTAACCATAGCCTCTGTCTTAACCTTATTGATTATATAGTTAGTTATAATAGCAGTCTGTGAACATTACCTCTGATTTATTAGCATTAGTAGTACTAACGGTGCTTTAATTAAATTAGGTAGCTAATTTGTTAGTTTTAGTGATAGAGATTAATTTACGGAGGTCTCTAGCAAGTCCTTCAAAGCTAGGTGAATAATTATATTCAGCTTACCTGCACTCTAGAACACTAGAAATTACGCTTAGGGTTTAATAATAGAGTTCTATATTAACTGTTAATAGGGGAAAGAGTCCTCTATAAATATGTTTAAGGGTTATAAGCAGAATCTTAAGATAATCTAGTTTAGATTTATCTAGATTAGCAGTGATAATGTTCCTAAGCGTTATACTATTCTATTCTTAGCAATAGAACTGTTAGTTACTTTCTGTTTTAAATTATTAACGAACGTTGTTAACTATTTATTCGTATGTAAAGCCTTTGTTTACTAGATAATTAAGGTAATACTACTTAGTATTACCTAAAAGCATAATAGGAAGGGCCTTATGTATGTATTCCTACGGGAGATTTAGTCTGTTATATTTATTCTAGAATAAGTTAACTTTTAGCGTAAGGAAGTCATATATCTTCCTACTATAATAGTTATTATCCTTATAGCTTTTTGTAAGTTCTAAGATCTTTCTCATGATTTAATCTTTAGATAGGATTATTACTGTTTACATAGCTAGGGTTATCTATTGTATTAGTTATTCTAGGATAATCGGCGGAATTATCGGATTTATCAGGGGTTTAGGTGTGTTTCTTCCTAGAGGTAGTTATGTAGCTAGAGGGTTGTTTAAAGCGGGATTATAAGGGTTATTAATTAGGGGATTATATATAGGAGGATTATATACTAAAGGGTAATAGATAAGGGCAGTGTGAATTAAAGAGCTTATGATCAGAGGGCTTTTAAGGGCGGGATTGTTTAAAGAGAGGAATTTGCCTATAGTGATTTGCTTCGTGATTTTATTTTCAGGCCACTATAATATTGTTTCTTCTTTAAGGACTTAAATTAACGATTTAATAATCTTACTGCTTTAATTTTGAACAATATAGACGCTATTCTCACGTAGGTAGTCTTGTAATTCGCGTACCAAAGGTTATGAAGCTTAATCAAGTATTTCTTTTGTCTAGCTATTAAGGTTATCACGGAAGATCTCCTAAAGGGTAAAATCTTTATATTAACCGCGTTTATAGATGTTAATTATCTAAGCAAGATAGTTATTAAGCTCCTATTCCTTAGTAGTCTAAGGATCTAGTTCTCTTAAGCTTTCCTAGTTAGTAGTAATAACTAAGGTATATTTTTAAAGTTATAGAGGTAAGCTTGCTTTATTAGGTCTTAACTAGGTAGGCTGCTTTCCTTTAGTAGTCTAAGATAAAGCTTATTTATTACTTAGGGGTGCTATTATTAATAGTCTTTAGCTAGTGAGGCTAAGGGATTTTTAACTAGTAAGGTTAAGAGGTTTTTAATCTCTAGTTTAAGAAGTTATACGTGGCTATAAACTCTTAGTTAGTTAATTGGTTTTCTTGTGATAGACAATAGGATTAATTCTTCTATTAATAGTTAAAGACTTACTAATAGAAAAAGTTAAATCCCTAGGAAGCCTAATATCTAGTATCTAAAGTCTATTTTCCTTTAGCACACTTCCTTAGGCAGCTAAAGGAAGGCCTCTTCTTAAGTAATTCCTAGCTTATCTGTGGTTTTTCAACCACTAATTAGTGTTAGTTACACTAAGGGATTAGTATACACTAGTGTAACGTAAGGTTAGGTTTAATAATATAATAAGGTCTAAGGATCAAAGCTATCTATAGCGTTATGTAGCCACAAGAAAAAGGGACGCGAGTCACGTGTGTGCCTCGCGTACGGGTGCAGCTAATCATAATGCGGCGTTGCTGCACGTGCTCCACTTTCCTAGTGGTTAACCCGATGTTAACCCGGTTGTCGCAACAATAATAAATCATAGAAAATAGATATAAGAATAAAAAGACCCTTAATATATTAAGAAAAAATCATTTTTTAAAATAGATATAAAAGAATATTACTAAGATATTATATATTTTAAATAAGCTTACTTTTCTAAATAAGCTGAAACTTAATAGATTTTTAAATAAATAACTAAATTATATATAAAAATAAGAATACTATAATTAGATTATTTAAAAAATCTACTATATAATGAATTTATATAATACCCCACTTATATTTTTCCCTAACAATACATTGTATTGTATGTATTGTATTGTATTTTTAATACAATACAATACACAATACAATACATAGGGCAATACAATACAATACAATACATCGAAGGGCCAAAAAATACAATACAATACAATACAACAATGCTCTGGTTAGAATAAGGCTATTAGGGCCTATAGTGTTATTTAAGGCCTTTATTACTATTTATAAGGTAATAGGTTTAGGTATTATAGGATATTCGCGCCTAATTATATTATAGGCCCTTTAGAGTAGCTTATAATACCTTTTAACCTTCCTAATACTATAGTCAGAGCTTTGTACTACACTACACTACATCTTGTAGTATTTGTAGTGTAGTGTAGTATACTACACTACACTACATACTACACTACATTACATACTACACTATAATGAAATTTTTCTACTACATGTAGTATTTGTAGTATTTTGTAGTATTTGTAGTATTTTGAATTTTTTAATAATATAATAGCTTATACTAGCTTATACTAGCTTATAATAGCTTATAATAGCTTATAATAGCTTATAATAGCTTATAATAGCTTATACTAGCTTAGAATAGCTTAGAATAGCTTAAAATAGCTTAAAATTACTTAGAATAAGTAAGAATAGCTTTTTGTTGGTATCTACAGGATACCATTGACCTACGCGTAGGGTTTTCGGGGTGGACTAAAGTGCATGTAATCGTTATATATTCTAGTCTATCAAAGCAAGCAAAAGAGGGATTAAATAGAAGTAAAGAGGGTACGCTATTTATCACAGGAAAAGGGGCCTTAATTAGGGTTATTAGCAAAGAGGCTATATATACTAACTCCGATCGCGGCGCGGTCGGGCCGGACATGTGGGTTTGCGATGTAACGCGCCTACCTAATCAGAGGCGCGTACCCTTATTGATATTATGCTTATTTTAACACTAGAAACTCTCTCTTTTTAATATAATTATTAATATATAATATTAATAAGAGAAGTGAATAGGAATTAAGGAATAAATAAGATTAAATGATTGTGAATAATATTATAAGAAAAGGGCAAGGGGAAGGGGTATAATAAATAATAAAATCTAATCTATAAGCCTGTGTAAGGATAAGTAAGCCTAATTCTTAATACCTTTAATCTTGTTAGATTAACACAAACGTTATAATTATATAACCCACCCTTCTATCCTAATAGTCGCCTTATTACTTGTGATAAACCTCTTAAATGCCTTATTCGGCGATGCCTTTGTAAATATATTAGCAAGGTTGTTATTCCTATTAATCTATCTAATCTCATAGATCTCTTATTGCTTGTATAATTAACGAAGGGCTATGATATTAATTATAAGATGCTTCTCCTTTATGGTACTAAGCTTAATAAGGTATTTATATAAAGAGTATGAATTAGTATAAATAATAATAGGAATTGTAGGGAGGTTTAATTAATAGGTGATTAACCTAAGCATTATCAAGACTGCGTGAGCTATATTAGCACTAGTAACTATGCTATAGATCTTAGAGGTAAGCACACTTCTTGTGACTCTTTTACTCTTAGTAAAGCTATAGTGTATAATATTACCTTAGATTATAAAGGTGCTTTCCTCTTAGACTTCACTAGCTAGGATAAGCACATAGCCTAGCTAGGAAGTAAGGTCCTAGTTGTTAGTAAATAATCTATTTATAAATACAAAAAGCTTTGCCTTTTTAAGATTAAATAGTATAAACCTTAATCCTTAGCTTAGATTATTGATTTGCTATGAAATCCGTTAGTTTAGGCTCTTTATATCTTAAGGTGATAGCTCTTAGTGTTATGTAGTAATAGAGAGGTTAAAGTAGGCTTTAGGTTAGTAGATTAAGGTAATATACGCGCCTTGAGCTTATTGTTCTATGTATGCCTGTTTTAAATTAGTTAGTGGGATTAACTAAAGCTTTCTACTCTAGCCTTTTTACCTTAGCGTAATTACATTATTTTTAAGAGTAATAATGCTACTATTAAAGGTTAGTGGGTTCCCTATAGAAAGGATTTGCTTTAGCTTAGTAGTAAAAGAAGTGGCTTTTAATTAATCTTCCTCTTATTAAGAGAACTTATGGTTAGATAGTCTAATTGTATTGTCGGTCTGCATCCCTATACACACGAAGGTTAGGTTCTCCTTTGTTGTCATAAGCAGGCACGGGTTGAATGTAGAGGTTATTATCTGGAGCATTTCTTTATGGTGATGATGATACGTTACCTACTAGTAGGTGCTAGCTTCTATAATACCGTATAGAGGCTTAATTACTTATATTATTATACCTATAGGGTATAGGTAATGGATTTAGATAGGGATTTGGGCTAGGATTATACGACTAAGAAGCGTTTGTGCTTACACATAGGCCTGTGTGATGTTACGAAGCTAGAGGATAAGGCCTAGCAATAATAATGCAGGTGCTATTGCGAGGATTAATTACTAGCTAGCTCACTAGATTGTCAGGGCCTATGTGAGGATTGCTAGCTTCTCCTTATTGCTATAACCTTAGATCACGAGCCTTAACTTCTTATATAAATCCGTTGTCTTGCCCTTTACCTTATTAATAATATAGGAATTAAAAATTTAAACTTTACTATACTCTCTTTTATTATACTTAATAAATTTGAACACGCCTTGTTTGATTAGAGAATTAATCTTAGTTTTAGTGGATAGCTTAAAGGGTTTGCTAGGGGTCTTAATAATTCCTTCCTTATGTAATTAGATTATAAGCTTAAGGTTAGAGCTTTCCTTAGCTAATAGAAAGATATTAGTCTTATCTTTTATTTAATCTATGTAATTAACATTAGATATAATAATAGGGGGGTTCTTCTAAGGTCTTCTAGGTCCTTGCCTTAGGGGATTAGCAGGAGGGGTGGCTATAGGCTATAGGGAGGCGTCTTAGTTGTTTACGCTCTTAGGAGGTCTCTCTTTATTAGGATCTTTATAAAAAGGCCTAATAGATATTAATCTAAAGGCCTTAGGGCCTTAAGGGAGCTTAAGAGTATAGGTCTTGCCCTCTATAGCTAATAGCTTATAGGGGCCTGCCTATCCCTTGCCTTTGCGCTATACGTGTATAAGTAATCCTAGTGGGAGGCTAATAGTTGTAAAGGTGTTAGGACTGTTCCTTATAGTAAGGGCATCGCTAACTTTCCGCCAGGCATAAATGCGCTTAACTTCCTTTATTACTAGTTAGATTGCAAGGGCTTGCTACGTAATATTTGGTAATAGAGGTAATTCCTTAACTATGCGAGGATACGCGCTGAAAATAAGGACTGTTAGTATAAGACTATTTAATCCTATAGTGTTATTTATAGCTTTAACTGCTATTTATAATACTACGGGCTCTGGCGTTATTAGGTATTCCTATTAGATGATATTATAGGCTCTTTGGAGCGGCCTATAATATTACTTAACCTTACTAATGCTATAGTAAGCCTTAATAGGGATATCTTTAATCTTAATTACTATTAATAACGTAAGCTACTTAAATTCCTTGCCTCTAAAGGTTGTTCTAGTATTTGTAATAATTAAATCTAGGGGGCCTAGATAGACGTTAATCTAGTAAAGATAAAGTGCTTCCTATATGGTCTTTATAGAGATATCTTTAATGAATCTAGCTATATTAAAGGATGTAGCTATATTAATAACTTGTAGAATAGGGTGGTTACTATTAAGATATATAATATCTATAATAATTTCGTAATTATAGGCATATTTATCCTAAAGAGTGAATTTAAACTGATGTAGGCTATCCGCGTGTAATTAGCACTGCTAGTAAACCTTAGTTAGTTTCTTAATAGCTTTAAACTTAACCTTATGCCCTAATTTACGTAGTAAATCATAAAGATATTAAACTAAAGGGTATCTAAAGTATTAATGTAATTAGCGGAGCTTAATCTCTATAAGATAACTCTAAGCAACACTTTCTTCTTTATTAAGAAGTATTTATATATGCCCCCATTTACGCATAATAGGAACCTTAATATTCCCTTGCTACAAAACATTCTTTAATATATAGAAATTAATCTTTAGGCAGGTTATATTATTAAGGTATAAGAGAAAGGGAGTGTTTATAGGGATTACCTAAAAGAGAATAATTCTAAATAGAGTTAGCACTTTAATTAATCTAAGTGCCTTAATTAGTTCTCTAGGGCTAAATTTAATCTTTATCTTCCTAGCATCTAACTTATTAAGTGTGATAGTTAGCATTACACTTTGTAAAGCTAAGAATTAAGGGTAGCCTACTAATGAATATCCCATAGCACCTATGTTAGCTATAATGCCTTTAAAGGTTCTAGATAAATATTATCCTTTAAGTGTAAATACGCTTAGTGCCTTATCTAGTTCCTAAAGATTAAATAAATCCTTCTTAACTAGAGTATAAGTTATTGCTTTACTAGTGAGAATCTCGGTGGTTACATAGCTATTGTAAGTGGTCCTATATGTAAAGAAGCTTATGGGCACTTAGCTATTACTATCTTCTTTACTAAAACCGAGTTCTATTAGATATTAGTTAATATTATTATCCTTAGCTGATTTAGGATTATTATTACCTTTATACTATGTTAGGAACATATTATATAAAGAAGCTATTAAGTCTATGCAAGAGTAATTCTTAAATCATTAGAATGCCTTCTTCTAGTTCTTATCTGAGTATTTAGTTAACTAATAACTTTCTTTACTACACATATAATACTTTTTTAAGCATTAAGGCTTACTCTTTAATAAAGATTAACTATACTAGGCTTCCTTGCCTCTTTTATTATACTTATAGTTAGTCTAAAAGTATTCCTTAGTGCTAGCTTCTATAGGGAACTGCTACTAATTAATTAAAGCTTTAGATTTGCTAATTAACATCCTTATCTATTCGTAAAAGCATTAGAGGTTAACAGGAGGATTAATAATATAGGCCTTACATTCTAGGATTCCTTTGTAAGCATTTAGAATCTAACTACGGAGGTCTAATTCCAACTAGGATCTATAAGGATTTGCCCTTTAGAGATTTAAAAGCTTTATTATAAGGTCTTTAAAGCACTTAATCTTTAATTTACTAGGGTTCTCTTAGATAATTATAAGTAGTTATAATCTTCCCTATAATAGATAGTTCTTTTAATATATATTATCTATCTTGAACTTCTGCCTAATCCTACGGATAAGAGTTAGGAGATCTTAGGGGTCTCCTTAGCCTGAAAGGTTCTCTAAGAAGTACTATAAAAGTCTTCCTTTTAGTATAAACTCAAAACCATAGCCTAACTATTCTTATGTAATTCCTAGTATCTTATACTTCCTTTAATAGGTTAAGAGCTTAATGTTAAGAATGTTATACTCCCTAGCACTATACTTAATACTCTTATTACTATAGAATTTATTAAGATTAAGTAGTTACTTTAATAAGGGTTAGCCTGTCTCCTAAGGGGGAATAGGGATAATTAAATCTTATAGAAAAGGTGCTATAGTCCTAGATTACAGAGGGGGATTATAGTGCCTTATTATAGGAGGGGAAATAAGGGGGGTCTAGGGTTATAGTTAAGGGCTTATAATAAGGGGATTACCTTTGCTATTATGCCTTTGCCTTATACTTAGTATGCTTAGGGATTAGTGTAATAAAATCTAGGAATAGAATAGGAGTAATTGCGGTGGTTAAGGGGATTAGGGATAACGTAAAGTAATTAGTTACTTTAGTTAATCTCTAAAAGAAGGGATACTAATAGGAAGGAGGTCTATATAGAAGTCCTTCTCTACTATTTGCCTCTTAAAGGGGGAATACTTCCTAGTAACTTCCTATATTTCTTCTTCTTTCTAATTATAGAATCTATTATAGTTAATAATATCTTTAAGCAAGACTATTATCTTATAGCGACTCTATAGGTCTATGTAAACGCTACTAAAGAAGAGAAAGTCTTAAAGACTCTTTGTAGCTTTAGGATCTGCTGCTTAGAATGTTTCTTGTTTTTATCCTCTAAAGTTATTACTAAAGATAGTGGATAGGGTTTGTAGGTATAGGTTCTTATATTTATAGGTTACTTTCTTAATAAGAATCTAGGCCATAAGTTCTTTAGGGGTAGTATTTACTTTAAGATTAAATAATTCCTTATTCTCTAGTGCTTATTACGTGATATATTAGTGTAAATTAGGGGATATGTAGTTGAGGAGGTGAGATGTAACTTATAGATTGGCTTCTCTTCTAGTATCCTTAGGGGGGAAGGTGTGTTTATAATTAGAGGGAATATCTTAGGCTCTAGATCCCTCTAGTTAATCTTAATGTTTTACTATGATGTTAGTGGTAGATAGAGGGGTAAGGGAAATAGAGAATTAATAGAAGTCTAAAGGATTATAAGTAAAGCTATTATCTTTGCCCCTTGGTAGGTTTAATTAAATAATTAAGGATAGGTTAGGTTAGTTACTAACTAGGCCTTAATTATTTAATAAACACGCTTCTAAGGGTTTGTTTACATAATAGACACGCTAATTAAATAAATAAAGATAGGTTAGGTTAGTTACTAACTAGGCTTTAATTAAGTTAATAAGCTTAGATTTAGCATAGAGCTAGTTATAGTTACTTAAGGTAAAAGGAGAGCTAAAATATACTTCTTCCTTAGTATATTTAGTATCTTAGAGTGGCACTTTCTCTTTTATAAGGCGAGTCCTTAATACTAATGCCTCTTCTATAAACCTTGCTAATCTATAGTATTTATAGAGATAACCACTGATTAGTGTTAGTATTTATAGAATACTATTAACCTATGCGTAGGGTTTTCGGGGTGGACTAAAGTGCACGTAATTGTTATATATTCTAGTCTATTAAAGCAAGCAAAAGAGGGATTAAATAGAAGCAAAGAGGGTGTGCTATTTATCACAGGAAAAGGGGCCTTAATTAGGGTTATTAGCGAAGAGGCCACATGTGCTAACTCTGATTACGGCGCGGTTAGGCTAGACATGTGGGTCCGCGATGTAACGCGCCCACCTAATCAGAGGCGCGCACCCTTGTTGATATCATGCTTGTTCTAACACTTTTATTACTTTATAATATTATAAGTGTTAAAGTTTAATTTAGTTTAAATAATAAATAAATAACTTAAATAAAAACATTAGTAAGTATTAGTAAATTACTATAGATAAAGCTTTACTTTTTAGTTATTTAGTATTTTAAGGTTTATAAAAATATTAGTAAAATAAAATACTTTTCTTTCTTATGTTTTTTTAAAATAATATTTAAAATAATAATAGTAAAAATATATTATTTACCTTAGTTAGCTTTCTATATAGCTAGTACTAGTACTTTAGCTATAATAGTAATAATAATAATAATAAACTTTAATATCTCTTTTTTCTTTAACTAGATTATAAAAAAAGTATAAAAGCTAGTAATAAATAAAAGATATATCTAACAAGACCTACTTTAGACCCACTTTTATTAATATTTTCTTTTATAGAACTAGATTATAAAAACTAGAAAAGCTATAACTAAGTAACAAGTATAATTAAATAGATCCACTTTTAGATCCACTTTTATAAATCCCTTCTTTTCTAAGACTATATTATAAAAAACTATAAAAGTTATAAAATTAAGTAAGAGGTATAATTAAATAGACCCACTTTGGACCCACTTTTATAAATCCCTTCTTTTCTAAGACTATATTATAAAAAACTATAAAAGTTATAAAATTAAGTAAGAGGTATAATTAAATAGACCCACTTTGGACCCACTTTTATAAATCCCTTCTTTTTATAAGACTAGATTATAAAAAACTATAAAAGCTATAACTAAGTAAGAGATATAACTAAATAACCTTACTTTAGACCCACTTTAAACTTACTTTAGACTTACTTTTAAAAAAAACTATTTAACTAAGAAAGTAAGCTAAGAATAGTATTAATAATTAAACCTAGTTTTAAAGCTTATTTCTTTATATATTAAATAATTAACAGAAATTAATTTATTTTATATTTTAATATCCTAAAAAATATTATAGCTTTATTATTATAGCTTTTTTACAGTTTTTTAATTTTCTTTTACCTTAAAAACCTAAAAACTTAATATAATTAGTTTTAATTTAAAGAAAATAGTTATATTACTAAAGAACCTCTTACTAAATATAATAAAATATTATCTTTATAAAAAAAGTCTTATTAATCTAAATATATTATTATTATATTTAATATCTTATTTTTATAGAATAATAAATAATTTCTTTAGGGTAAATCTTAGATTAAAAGATAAAAAATATACTAAAATTAAATAGTAAATCTAAGAAAAAAGCTATAAAAGTATAAAGACCTTTCAAATTTACTAAAAGATTTAGGCTATATATAAATACTAAAATAGTTTATCTTTAGTAACCCTATACCTATTATTAGTTTAATAGTTTAAATAAGCCTAAACTTTAAAAATTTATAACTAAATAACTAAATTATAATAAAAAGAAAGGCTAATATTAAGCTAATTAAGAAAAATCTAAGGAATACTATAAGATAATAAAAGTACCCACTTTTTTTTTTACTAATACTACATTTGTAGTATTTGTAGTGTAGTGTAGTATTTACTACACTACAAACTACTACACTACATACTACATCGAAAGCCAAAATACTACAAATACTACACTACATGCAAAGCTCTGACCCTAGGGGACTATAGTAAGTGGTTATAGATATTCCTATAGTAAATAACTAGGTAAAGACTTATACTACTACGCTAAGAGATAAATATATAATAATTAAGTAGCTTCTAAGTAACTTATAGGCCTAGTATATAAAATACTATAATAAGAAGTAAACCCTAATAAAGTTTAGAGTAAGTAATTATATTTTATTATTTATAAAGAATATTAACTTATAGTAACCTAGTAGGAAGCTAAGTATAAAGTATTTAAGCCCTTATAAAGTTAAAAAGGTAATTAGTACTTACGGATTAGTGTATTAATTAAAGCTACTACCTAGAATATATCTATATAATATTTTTAACATTACTAATCTTAAGCTATTTATAGGGGACTTATCTAGTATAGAAGATACGTCCTTACTATAAGAGAATATTATAAATAATAAGCAGGAGTTTAAAGTTAAAAGAATTATATTATATTACTATAATAAGAGATATTAGAAATACCTAGTTAAATAGAAGGGCTATAATACTTTATAGAATTCTTAAGTAAAGAAAAGAGATTTTATTATAATAGATATTATTAAGGATTATAAGTAGTAACTAAGTAGCTAGTTTAGGGATATAGAGGTGTATTTAGTAGAGTTTAGATAGTAGTAGTAATATATAAAAAAAAATCTAGATAATTTCTTAGATAACCTAACTTATAGCTACTTTTGTGAGGCCCTACTCACAACACTAGCACGCTAGCGCACTACTAGGCGGGCGCACTATGCCCTAGGGCTAGGTTTACGTGACACTAGCAAGTCACTACCTATAAGTTAGTAACTTACATATATAATATACTTAGACCTAGCAAGCTTTAGTTAATATATAAATACCCTTATATCTCTTACCTAGCTATCCCTTTATTCTTATAATTCTAAAGCTTCTCTTACTAGCTACCTAAGAATAATATAAGGGGGAGAATAACCTAATCTACTAGAACTATACTATATATTACTTAGGATTAGCTAGATAATAGTAATACTATAGCTAGGGATATGCTATATTTTATAACCTTATTTAAAGCTATACCCTTTACTATAGTAATAAAAGAGGTAGTAGTTAGGAAGTAAATTACCTAGCTTAAGTAACTTAAGGAACTATAGGATTAAGAAGACTCTGGCCCTCCTTTTGCTTCGCGTTTTCTAGCTGCGTGGCCATTTGTGCATCGCGACTTGCGGAGTCTTTGAGCAGCGTAAGGGTCCAGTCTTGGAACTTGTCCTAGTCATCCTCAGGATGATCCTGACTATTAGCCAGTTGTTCCACAAGGAGATCGAGCTACGATTTGGAGCGCCAGAGGGCATTGTGTCTGACAGAGGGTTAGTATTCACAAGCCAATTCTAGTCGGAGGTATGTTACTAGTTATGTGTGAAGCAGAGGCTTTTAACAGCGTTTCACCCCTAAACTAACAGGTAAATAGAGAGGATAAATTAGGTGCTTAAGCATTACCTATAATGTTTTATTAAAGAGAACTAATAACTATAGCTAAAGCTACTCCTAATAGCCTAATTTACGTGTAATAATACTATTAATAGGATAATAGGCTACTCCCCTAACTACACTCTTATAGGCTATTTACCTAAGTTCTGCCTTACTCTTAAGGGCAAGAGCATAGAGAGGGAGGTCCTAGAGGCTTATATATATATTAAAAAGCTATATAAGATTAGGGAGAAACTAGTATATAACTAGGTAAGGGCTACTAAAGTATAGGCAAAGTACTATAACTAGAGACATTAGCTAATAACCTTAAAAAGAGAAGACTTAGTACTACTATTAGTAAAGAATATTAGGCTTAAGGACGTAAAATAGAAGCTAAACCTAAGATTTATTAGGCTATTTTAAATACTTAATGCTATAAGTAAATAAGCATACTAACTAGCACTACCTAATAAGTATAGCTAACTATATAATATATTCTATATTAGCCTATTAGAGCTATAGAATTACTAGGAAGACGCCCTAGATAAGGATATGCTAATACTAGACCTTAAAGATAATAATAATAAGTTTAAAGTTAAAGAAGTTAGGGATTATAGGAAGACACGTAAAGGTAATAAATACCTAGTAAAATAGAAGGGCTAGCTAAGCAAATATAATTAATAGGTAGCGTTAGAAAATATAAAAGGCGCTTAATATATAATTTAAGCTTTCTATTAAAGCAAAATAAGTAAAAAGCATAGTAATATATAAACAAGTTATAAGTAATAAGGGATAAGGTAATTATAAAAAAGGCCTAGCCTTATTAGCTACTATCACACTTTAATTAAAACCCTTATTAAACTATTTACTAAATAATAAAAGAAAAGATACCTATAAGGAGGGGAGTCTTATAGGAAACCCTTCTATAGTTACCCCCTTATATATTAAAATAACACTATTATAAAGGAGGTACTTAGTGCCCTTACTCTTATCCTCCTAAACCACTACCTCTATTACCTAGAAAAACTAGTGCTTTACCACCCCCTAGGGTATAAATCCTAGATTATAATATTATAGCTATAAAGTCATTTTTCTCTTCTAGGAATTATAATATATAGTATAGTTTAGCTAAAAAAGTTAGTAAATAGGTAGTAAAGGAGGAGTAATAACTTATAATCCCTAGGGTAAGGGTAGGATATATAGTAACTAAAAGTTACTAGTATAAAATAATATACTAATTATACATAGCTAAAGCGGCCTACCTAGGGAGTAAGCAAAGGTTTAGAGAATATGTAATAAAACATACCTAATAGACCTTAGTAGCCCTAGTTAAACTAAAGGAAACATAATAAGCTATGTTAGCGTAATTAAACCCTAAAATAAGGTTTAGATAATAGGTGCTAAAATAGTAGCGAGTTACCTTAGAAAACATATAATTATTAGGGTTATTAGGGTCTTAATTACTTAGGGTATTTATTAAAGTTTTTACCTAATTAAGGGTAGTAAGAAGATCTAGAAAATCCCCTTATATAGTTAGCATTACCTAGAGAGATATAGGCAATTAGGGACTAAAAGAGTAGAGAATATAATATACTTACTATCTTATAAGTATTACTATATTTAACACACTAGATATAACACTTTAAATATTTCCCTTTAATAATAGTGGTTAGCATGCTAGGGAATTAATAGTTAATCTAAGGGATATTAGGCTTAGCTAGAGAATTTTTCTTAAAGTCCGTGTAACCTATATATAGATAATGTATATAGGAATATTCTCTTAAATAAATATTAGGGATAGCTATAATAATAATACTCTTAATGCTTTCCCTATCTAATTCTATTTTAATAATAAGGTAAGTAGTAAAGGTAAAGTTATAGTAACTAATAATATAATAATATCTAGGGAAAGGTTTACTATAAATAAGAAAGGGAAAAGTTAGTAATATAATAGGGAGTTATAGGTGAATTTATACTTAAACACTATTATTATTTATTATTATTTTAGTATAGCTACTACTTAGTAAATAGCTATATAGTACCTACTAAAAGCTATTTAAAAGCCTAGCTAAAAGTAAGAGGGTAATTATAAGGCCTTACTTATAACACTAGCACACTAGCGCACCACTAGGTAAGCACACTACGCCCTAGGGCTAGGTTTATGTGACACTAGCGAGTTACTACCTATAAGTTAGTGACTTACACGCATAACACACTTAGACCTAGCAAGCTTTAGTCAATATACGAACGCCCCCATACCTCTTGCCTAGCTATCCCTCTGTTCTCATAATTATTATAGTCTTTACAGGAAGGAAGACAGAGTACTTAGTGAATTGGTCCACAATCACTAGGATTACGTCGGTTTCTTGCTCGCCTAGCCGCACTGGTGGCAAACCTATGATAAAGTCTATTAAGATCTCTGCCCACGGTTACCTTAGTATTAGTAGCAATTTAAGGCTTCTATAGGGGTAGTGCTATCTTGCTACCACGCGCTAGCATACTTCGTAGCTAGATATATAGTCTAAAATAGCTTTACTTATTACTAGCCACTAATAGTAATGTTTTAGTAGCTCTAGAGTGTATTTAGTCCTAAAGTAACTTGCTAATAGATTATTATAGTATAGCTATAGAAGCTTCTATTATAAGATAGGCTCCCGCGGAATAACTACCTAGTCTTTGTATATTAGGAGGCCCCTTATACTACATAACTATAGACTAGCTTTTCCCCTCCCTTTTACTTAGGAGTTAACCTTATCTTTATGCTTTTATAAATCTAGATCTTAGTCCTATGCCTTCTATAGTAGTTATACTAATAGTTTATTTGCTACGGATTAGTAGGGATTTAGTAATATAATAGCCCCCTAAATTACTTATACTATGCTAATATCTTAAATATATGCTACCTTCTCCTTAAAATCACCCTTATTTAGCTAACTTATTACTAGATCTATAGCAGCTAACTAGCCTTCTACCTAGGCTACTCTTGCCTTAGTGGGTTCTAAGACTAGTGTTATACTATAACTTCTTTAATATATTAGTACTTCTTCTTTTACTATATAGATATTTACTATTTTCCTTTAAAGCTCTAGTAGGAGCGCCTTATTTAATATAGGTTTGCCCTTATAATTAAACCTTCTTAATAGTGTATTCATAGGGTTACTCTTCCCTAGTTTATACTTAATTATAAAATAGAAAGGGCAGAGGAATATACACTATTATACCTATTTTCTATTTAGCTTCTATTACCTTATAAAGGTCTATAGGTTATAATAGTCTAATAGGACCTCTATAGGTATCTCTATGCCTTTAATATAATATTACTAGTGTTTAAATAACTTTACTATAGTAAGTAGCTCTTAATTAGCTATACTATAGTTATATTTAGTATCTATAAATTTCCTTAACTAAAAGGCTACTAAATACTAATAGCCCTTATTATCTTACTAAGATAGAATTCTTACTATTATAAAAATTAAGGTATTTATCTTAATACACACTACCTAACTTAGGTTATAGTATTAGAGTAAAGGCGCTTACTAAAAGGTATTTTTTAGCTAGTTAAATACTAACTACTTCTTTTCTCTAAATATAAACCTCCTAGTCTAGATACTATTTTAACTACCTTTTATTAATACATAAAGAGGTACTATAATCCTAGAGTATTTATAAATAAACTATTAGTAAAAGTTATAAAACCTAAGAAATAACTATATATCCTTAAAACTTATTAGCTTCTTCTATTCTTTAATTATATTAACCTAGTAAGTATTTATTAATATCCTATTAATAAAAAGAATAAACCCTAGGAATTTTACTAATTTCTTATAAAAAAGCACTTAGAGGGTTTTATATATAACTTTACTAACCTTATATATTTAAGAACTTACTTAATATATTTAGTATACTCCTTCTTTATCTTAGAGAAGATTAAGATATTATTTAAATACACTATATAAATAGTGTTAACTAGCTTATATAGCGCTTTATAAATATAACTCTAGAAAGTAACTAGGGTATTTATTAACCTAAAAGGCATTATAAGGTACTTATAGTGCCTATAATATATATAAAAAGCTATCTTCTATTTATTACTTTCTTTAATATAAATTTAGTAGTATATATCCTTAATATTAATCTTAGAAAAAAAATAGGCCCCTTAGTATTAATTAAGGATCTTTAAAATTAGAGGGAGAGTGTAGTAATTCTTCTATATTACCTTATTAAGCCCTTAATAGTTAATATATAGCTATAGTATTTTATCCTTCTTTAGTATAAATAAAATAAGCATGCTTACTAGGCTTTTTAAGGGTTTTATCTAGCCTTTCTTTAGGTTATAATTAATATATTCCTAGAGCTCCCTAAGTTTACTTTAGGAGAGAGAATGAATTAGTTTATATAGGGGTGTAGCTCCTAGTATAAGATTAATTATATAGTTAGTTAACTTCTTTAATAAAAGGCTCCCTACCTTATCTAATATAAATATATCTTTAAATTTATATAGTTTCTCTAGAATATCTTTAATAGTTTTATATACTTTTACCTTCTCTTTATCTTTAAGAGGGATAAACTTATCTTCTATTATACTTATAATAGTATATATAATTATCTTATTATATATGACCTTTATAAACTTATAGGGAGTTAGTAGTAAAAAGGCTATCTTTCTCTTTTTAAACTACTATTCTTATAAGTATAAGTAAAGATATATATGTTCTTTTATAAGTATATATATTCTAATTAATATAGGGCTTCCCTTTACTCTTAGGTTCTTATTAATAGCTATATATAATAACTTAAGGTCTTTCTCTTTACCCTATAAATCTTTAATTAAAATAGGCACTATATAAATACTATATTAGGGGACTATTAGAGCCCTTACTACCTTTAAGATAGGTGTTATAGCCTTAGCTTAATTAAGCTTATAAGTCTATGTAAATTAAGCGCTTATAATATTAATCTTAGCATAACTATTAAGATCTACTACTATTTTAATATCTTTATGCTTATAGATAGTAACTAATATATAGAATTAGTGTCTTACTAGTACCCTAGTGTCTAAGGTAAAGGTAAGGGCTTTTACTTTTATCTCTAGGAGTTTTTCTAATTCTCTTACTAGTCTTTCCTTAGCTTATTATAATTATAAATAAGGTGCTTTATACTACTATAATTAAAGTACTATTTTCTTCCTTATAGTTTATTATTATTTAGGTAAGTAGCTAGGGTCTTTTCCTTATCCTTATCCTTATCTCTTTAGTCCTTATTTAGCTAATGCCCTTATAAGAAGTTATATCTTTAGTATTAAGCTACCTTATATAGCCCCTTCTCTTCTAAATTACTTAGCTTTTGCTTATTCTTTAATATTACCTCCTAGAATTACTAGGTAAGTTATATAATATTTTCTTATATTAAACTAGTAATATCCACGTGTAGGTTAATATAATCTTATAAGTTAGGAAGTAATTTCATAAAGAATATAAAAGCATAGGTTTTTTCTAGAGCTTATTCTAGGTATTTCTCTAGTAAATCTAAGTAAATACTAAACTTAATAAAACTCTAGCCTTCCTTTTACTTTATATTTTCTAGCTATATAGCTATTTATATATTATAACTTATAGAGTTTTTAAGTAGTATAAGGGTCTAGTCTTAGAACTTATCCTAGTTATCCTTAGGATAATCCTAACTATTAGCTAGTTATTCTTTAATATATTAGTCCTATCTAGCCTAATAGTTTATATATATATAGTTAAGTATAAAGAGAATCTTTTAGTTATTCTAGTAATACTTTTTCTTTACCCCCTTAAAGGTATAGTTAAGGTTATTAAGCTATATCTTATACTTCTATAGGTTTATAAGATATTAGAGTTTTATAATATTTTAAACCTTAACTTCTTAGCTACTAAGGCTTAAGAATAAACTATCTTTTTAGCCCCTTTTTACTAGTTCTCTATAAGATTATATTAAGTTAGTAAGCTTCTTTTCTTAATCCTATAGTTCCTTAAGTTACTTAAGCTAAGTAATTTACTCCCTAACTACTATCTTTTCTACTATTATAGTAAAGAGTATAGCTTTAAATAAGGTTATAGAATATAGTATATCCCTAGCTATAGTATTATTGAAATGTAGGGAGCTAGTTGCCAGCTAGCAACAGCTGTACGGGTGCAAGCTCTACGGTCAGGGACTAATAGGGCTGCAATGTTAAATCAATCAACGCAACGCAACGGAAGGTTGTGGCAGTTATTAACTAATAGAATTCAATTTAGATTACTTTTATAATATCTTATAGAGCAATAGAATTGATTTTAGATACGTTATACGGGTAATGCGGCTGTTGTTAGTTAAGAGGACTAGCTATCTAGCTAGTTGAAAAGATCTTCTTCCTCTCATAGACCTACCAACTATATCGGTGAATCCGGGCCGCTAACGGGGTCTTACAGGCCACTTTTGATTTTCCGTAAAATTCATTTATATACAAAAACCAAAAAATCAACTCACCACTATACTAGCTAGCAACCCGTATGCACTAACTTTTAGTCCAAAAAATAACCTTACATAAAGAGAAAGCCCTATCTTTAAGCTTTAATTTGCTATATATGAAACTTTTGTACGACCTCTAGATAAAGAGAAAATCATTATTAAAGATAGCTATAGGGTAAGTTATGTGTAAGGTAACCTGCTTACGTTACCCTAGCTTACCTAATTACTAGTAGCATGGTTATAGTTACACTTATAGCTATAACGCAATTGACTAATTAGTTATCCACACGGTTAGTCGTAGCTGTTGACAGCTGCGACGCAGTTATTGATAGCTGCCCTCGCGACCGTTAACAGCTGCAGTGCAGCTATTAGACTTGCAAAGCAAGCTAGTAATAAGAAGGTTCTTTAACTAGAAAAGGGCTAAAAATAAGTCTTATTTTTAACACCCCCTTTACAAAAGAATTATATTTAAAGTAATTAGAAGTGTACAAAGAGACTATAGGGTAAAAACAATAACTTTTGATAATAACAGATAAAAGGGAAAAACAGGAAAAATAAAAGACCCCCTTTTTGAATTCCTAGCTATTATTAAATATAGCTCCCTTTTTGACGTTGTTTTTAGTTCCCTGTTGAAGGGAATTAGTTATTGGTTTAATAATTATTAAGCCCTAAAAGCTTAATAAAAGCCTGATAAAGAGGTCTAGAAAGAGGTTTCGTAAGACTATCTGCAGGCATTAACTTCGTATCTAGATATTCGATCTTAGCTAAACTCTCTAAAACCTGTTGCCTAATATAGTTAAACTTTAGCAATGTATGCTTTGTACAACTATGTAAAGCAAGGTTATAAGCAGTAGTTATAGCGCCTTGATTATCGCAATATATCTGGATAGGGGGAGAAATAGGGGTTTTTAGCTCCTTAAATAAGCCCTAAAGCCACTGAAGCTCCTGGAAGGTCTCGTAGATAGCATTAGCTTCAGCTTCTAGTGTTAATAGAGCTATTATACTAGCTTTCTTTGATTTCTAGCTAATAGGTCCGCCAGCTAGCTTAAATAGATAAGCATAGGTTGATTTTAAGGTCTTTTTATCCCTTGCAAAATCACTATCGCAGTAACCTATTAGCAGAGCATTGCAATACAATACAATACATCCAAAATTTTACAATACAATACAATACATGTATTATTTGTATTGTTTTGTATTGTTTTGTATTTTTTTTTCTTTTTTTTTAGTTTTAAGTAAATTCCTTAATTATAAGGTATATATAGTTAATATAATAGCTTATAATAGCTTATAATAGCTTATAATAGCTTATAATAGCTTATAATAGCTTATAATAGCTTATAATAGCTTATAATAGCTTATAATAGCTTATAATAGCTTATAATAGCTTATAATAGCTTATAATAGCTTATAATAGCTTATAATAGCTTATAATAGCTTATAATAGCTTATATATATATATTACTTCTATTACTTATATAACTTAAAATATTATTAGTGTTAAAGTTTAATTAAAAATAAATAAGTAATAAATTAATATAATATAAATATAAGTATTTATAAGTAAATTACTATAGAAAAAGCTAGACTTATTAATTATTTAGTATTTAAAGGTTTTTTAAAATATTAATAAAATAAAATTCCTTTCTTTTTTATGTTTTTAATATTATACTATTTATAATTTTATACTAATAGAAAGTAAGTCCTAATATAACTATAAGACTTACTTTAGTATATTTCTCTCTTTTTAACTAAAATTACATAACTAAGTAAAGAGATTATTATATTTATAGTATAACTAATAGGATCCACTTTTAGACCCACTTTTGTATATATATTTCTTTTTAGCTAGAATTATATAACTAAGTAAAGAGATAATACTAGGCTTATAGTATAACTAATAGGACCCACTTTTAGACCCACTTTTATATATCCTCCTCTTCTTAGCTAAAGTTATATAACTATAGAAAGGGATTATACTTGGTTTTTAGTGTTTGACAGGACCCACTTTTAGACCCACTTTTATATATCCTTCTCTTCTTAGCTAAAGTTATATAACTATAAAAAGGGATTATACTTGGTTTTTAGTGTTTAACAAGACCCACTTTTAGACCCACTTTAAGAAACACTATATAACTAAGTAAGTAAGCTAAAAGTAGTATAAATAGTTAAACTTACTTTTAAAGCTTATTTATTTATTTACTTAATATTAAAAAAATAGTATATATATTATAATTATTCTTTATATAATATTTTACCTTTTCTTTATAAGCTTTTCCTAGGTTTTTTCCTTTTCTTTTAGTTTAAAAAAGGTTAAAAGCTAATATAATTTATTATAATTATAATAAAATAGCTTAATAGTAAAAGAAGTATGTATTAAATAAATTTTAATTTTCTCTTTATAATAAATTCCTTATATATATAAGTATATTTTTATTAGAGTTTTAATCTTATTTATTTAGAATTATAAATTATTTCTTTAGGGTAAATATTATATTTAAAGCAAAAATACTATATTAAAATGCATAGTAAATCCTATAAAAAGCTAGAAAGATAGGATAACCTTTAAAATATAAAGAATAAATATTACTATAAGTTAAGTTTAGATAATACTATTTATAGCTACCCTATATATATATATAGCTTAATAGTCTAAATTAGCTAAAACTTTATAATTCTATAACTAAATACCTAAATAGTATAAAAATTTAAGGATATCTTATTTAGATTATATTAAAAATCTACTATATAATAAGTATATATACTGCCTTACCTTTTTAATAATATATTGTATTGTATTGTAATGTATTGTAATGTATTGTATTGTATTGTATTATAATGTATTTTTATATAATAAATAATTATAATAAATCATAGAAAATAGATATAAGAATAAAAAGACCCTTAATATATTAAGAAAAAATCATTTTTAAAATAGATATAAAAGAATATTACTAAGATATTATATATTTTAAATAAGCTTACTTTTCTAAATAAGCTAAAACTTAATAGATTTTTAAATAAATAACTAAATTATATATAAAAATAAGAATACTATAATTAGATTATTTAAAAAATCTACTATATAATGAATTTATATAATACCCCACTTATATTTTTCCCTAACAATACATTGTATTGTATGTGTTGTATTGTATTGTATTGTATTTTTAATACAATACAATACATAATACAATACATAGGGCAATACAATACAATACAATACATCGAAGGGCCAAAAAATACAATACAATACAATACAACAATGCTCTGCCTATTAGGCTTTTGCTAACTAAACCTTTAGGGTCTCCCCTATAGATAATAGCAAGGAATCTAGTCCCTAATAGATACCTTAGCAGATTTTTAGCTGCTTTTAGGTGTTTTATATAAGGGCTAGCTAGTGCAGTAAATAACCACTATAGCGTAAAAGCTATATCAGGCCTTATAAGCAACATTAGGTATATTATAGTCCCTATAATGCACTGATAAAGCTTGATTTCGCTAGCTATTAAAAGCTTAGTTATCTGCGTAGCTAAAAACGCCTGGCTAAAGAGATATGCTAATAGGCTTGCTATCTAGCATATTAAATTGTTTTAAGGCTTCTAATATATACTGAGATTGATGAATTTTTAGTATTCTATTAGGCCTATCTTATACGATTTGAACCCCTAAGAAGAATTTAGTAGGCCCCCTATCTTCTATTGGATAGACTTTATAAAGTTCCTTTTTAAGCCTTTAGATATAAGATAAATCTAGTCTAATTAGAAGATAGTCATTAACGTACGTAATGACAAAGGTTTTAGTTAAAGGATTAAAGAAGATAGCTAGGTTAGATATTAAAGGGTTAAATCCTAGGGATTTAAGCACTAATATTAGCGCTTGTTGCTATTCCCTTGAGCTTTGTTTTAGGCCGTATAAAGACTTCTGTAATAAAATTACTTAATCTTTAGAAGGTTTCTAGCTAAAACTTCTAGCTAATTTAGCTAGTTTAGGATTTGCCTTAAGGAATTCAATAAACCCTTCTGGAATAACTATATAAATCTGTTGTTGTAGCTTACTATTAAGAAAAGCTCCTATAAAATCGATTTATTCGATTTCCTAGTTATTCCAAGCCGCTAGGGCTAGTAAAATCCTCTAGCTAGGGGGAATGCTTGTGGCAGCGAAGGTCTCTAGGTAATCTAGGCCTTTGATTTGCATAAATCCCTTAGCAATAAGTTAAGCCTTATATTTTAAAGGATTATTTTCTTTATCCTTTTTAAGCTTATAAATAAGCCTATTCTTTAGTACTTTTTAGCCCTTAGGGATTTAATCTTTCCTTATAAATTTAAAAGTACCAGCCTTTAGAAGCTGTTCGTATTCCTTGTACATAGCTTCTATCCATTTATCCCTTTTAGGGCTAGATATAGCCTGCTTCCAGGTCTTAGGCTCAGGGCTAATAGGATTCTTTTCCTTTAGCTTCTCCCGTACCTTAAAGCAGATTTCTTTTATAAAATCTAGAGAAGAAGGGGAACTAATATTAACATCCATAGGGTCGATATTAGGGTTAAAATCGATAATTTTGTCAAAATCAAGGTCCGAAGTCGAAATCTGATTTCCTAGTTAAGTTATAGGCTGCGCCTGTATGGGATCCGCTAGAATTAAGCCTTTAGGGGGTTCTTTAGGGCCTATAGGTGGTTTTTCTTGACCTATAGGGATACCTATGTTGTCTATAGGGTAATCCTTTAAACCTTGATCTAGATGTTATTAATCTAAATTATTTTCCCCCTCTAAAGGGTTATCCCCTATAGAAATCCTAGGTAAGCCTTTAGAAACAGGGCCTATAGGTTCTATAATCTTAATAAAGCTAGTCTTTATAACTAGCCTTTTAGAGGGGATGTACACTAGGTAGGTGTTAGAACCTAGTGTAGCTAAAAGCCTTCTAGGGATAGTCCTAGCTGCTAACTTATAGGCTTTAGGTCATTTTTCCAGGGGGATTAGAATCTCACAGTGAGATCCTATAGCTCTAATACTGCTAATATCAGTTATATAAGGCTGATTTAGCTCCCTAGATAGCAGCTGTTCAGGGCTTTCATCCTTAGTGGTATTAGCAGTTATATTAACTAGGTTAATAACTGTAGGTAATACAAAACACTATAAAAATAACGGTAATTTTGCCCACTAGATAGTAGCCCTTTATCGATCTAGAATAGTACGAATTGAACGCTCTGCTAATCCATTTTGCTCATGGATATAGGGACTAGAAGTCGTAAATTTAATCCCTTTAGAATTTAACCAAGCTTAACAACTAGAATCGATTTCCTAGCCCCCATCAAAGTGAAGGTGCCTAGGATATTGACCTAGTTGATTTTTAAGCCCTCTGAAGAAGCCTTTGATAGCCTTATAAATAGTTAGGCCTTCCTTATTAGGTAATAAGATAACCCACTTATATCTAGTCTTTCGATCAACTAAAAATAAGCAAATTGACTGTTTATTGTACGGCGTAGGACTGATTTTTAGCGTATCCCCCTCTATTCGATCTAGAGCTCTAGGGGGGTCAGGGATAGCTAACTTCCTAGGTCTTCTAACTGCCTTGGATTGATCACAAGCAATACATCTAAAATCCTTATCCTTAATTTTAGAAAAATCAGGGATTCCTTTAGTTATAAGGCTAGTTTTCTTTAGCAAAGGAAGACCTAGGTGCCCTAATCGTACATGCCATAGGCCAGCTAGTTCTAACAACCGTTGATATTGAAGATCCTTAGGGTCTGAATTAGGATCTAGACTAGGGCCCTCTTCACTAGTCCCCTGCTGGGCCCCTTGAGAACCACAGGCCTCTTGGAGAGGTATTAGGGACCCTTTTCCTCCACTAGGGCCCTCTAACACCCCTAAATCTATTTCCTTAGATTTATAAGGGACCTAACCTGGGGCTATAGGCGAAGAAGAAGGGACTAATTCCCCTAAATCATCCCGTACGATTTCTTCAATATCATTATCATTTTCGTCGATTTCGTCTAAATCAGAAGCCTAATCCAGCTTTTTAGAGGGAATTTGAACCTCTATAGGGTAGCTAATCGGATTGCTATGACCCTTAAAAGCGGCGTAGGTAAAAGGTCGGATATAATGCGAATTATTACAGGGCCCTTTAGATAACTTAGGCGTAGATTGGTTTTTAACGTGGAAGAAAAAACCATGTTTTTCTATATCTAAGGTTGCAATAAGAGACCTATCTTTAAGATAAAGTAGGTTTTTATAAGGCAACCACCAGATATATAGTGCGTAAGTCCACTAACTATATTAACATCAAGCTGAGGAAAATATAGCGCATCTTTAAGCACTAAGGTCCTATATTTAGCTGGATTTTTCTGATATAGGACCTCAAAAACAGCACTACCGACCCTTAGCGTAAATAGGGCCACCACCAGTTATAATAGGGTCGGATTCCCCCTTTTTATAGGGGGTATAATCCCTAAAGACCTCCCTAGAATTAACAATATGTACAGTCAAACCTGTATCATATAATAGGGCCTTTTTCATGTCTTTGCTATAATAATTAAAACCATTTAAGGTTTTAATTTCTTGATTTTCATTATCCGATTCACTAAGCTAGAATCAGAGCTACTATCACTAGAGCTCTTATAACTAGTCTTATGAAGGCTAGGCTTCTTATACGGTTTAAGAGCACCGTTAGAAAGGTTGTAATTTCCTAGCATAAAAGATCCCTCTCCAGAGGTCTCTTTATTATCCTTTTTATCTGATTTTTGACCTTTTTGCTTCTTTTTCTTCTTCTTATTAGAAGAAGAATTAGAATTAGAAGAGCCCTTATTTTCTTCAGAGCCTCCTTTCTTCTTCTAATCCTTAGGGGCCTTTTCTTTTTCTTTAGCACCCTTTTCAAGGTTTTTAGCCCTATAATTCAGGGCTTTGGATACCGTAGATAACTTATCCCTTTGTTCTGCTAGAAGGTCTGCCATCAAGAATTGAAGATTTAGGGCATCTAGGGGAGCCCCTATAGCCCTATTTGTACGCATGCTGAATCGTTGCCTCTTAGCCCACTAAGGGAAGGTTAATTTTAGGGATTGAAGATATTGATTAACCTGATCTATCGGAGCAATCAGGACCCCTAAAATCGATAATCTAGCTAGTAGATTATTAAAGACTGCATTAATGGACTCTAGAGTCCCCTTAAACTCTTGAAAATTCAGGTTATAAAATTCTAAATATAGGGACCCCCTCTGGATTTTAACGCTATGTGAATATTACCTTATAAGTAAATTATAGGCTTCTTCAGGTGATTTTTACCAAGTTATAGCGGCTTGGGGTCCTTCCGTATAACTATCCCTTAATAACATAAGGATAATAGCTTGATCTGGATCCCCTAGCGCCCTAGAACTCTCCAAATTATCTAGAAAATTAGGCATGCCTAAAGCTCTAAATTAGATAGTTAGGGCTTGTTTCTATTGTTCGAAATTTTCAGCTCCTTTAAGCCTAGCAGTCTCTGGGAAACTATAAACCCTCTTATTAAATTCCTTAATAATTGAATTATTAAAGGTTGCTTGTACGGAGCTAGATTTAGCTTGTTATTCTTGAATAGGCTGCTGATCTTGCTGCTAACTAGCGGGCTTATCAGATTCCACACCCTCCATACAACTATTTACAGTTATAGATAGGCTTTCTAGCTTCTCTAATAACTAGTCTATAGTTGCTTGTTGCTTAATAGCCTGCTCTTTTAGCTAGTTATTTAGAACCTCTTACGCACTAGGGTCAGGGATTATAGGTCCCTTTCCCTTTCCTTTAGTATCTATTTTCCTTTTTATAGAAGGGAAAATCTTCTATCTCACGGGTCCTTCCTTTTTTATAGAAGGGAAGTCTTCTGTATTTAAAATTTATTCCTTTTTATAGAAGGGAAAAAGCTTCTATCTCGCGGATCCTTCCTTTTTTATAGAAGGGAAGTCTTTTGTAGCCACAATTGATTCCTTTTTATAGAAGGGAAAAGCTTCTTTCTCGCAGGTCCTTCCTTTTTTATAGAAGGGAAGTCTTTTATAATCATACATAAAGTAACCTAAAAGGAATCTATAGTGATAGAGCCAGGCTCATAACCTATTGAAATATAGGGAGCTAGTTGCTAGCTAGCAATAGCTGTACGGGTGTAAGCTCTACGGTCAGGGACTAATAGGGCTGTAATGTTAAATCAATTAACGCAACGCAACGGAAGGTTATGGTAGTTATTAACTAATAGAATTTAATTTAGATTACTTTTATAATATCTTATAGAGTAATAGAATTGATTTTAGATACGTTATACAGGTAATGCGGCTGTTGTTAGTTAAGAGGACTAGCTATCTAGCTAGTTAAAAAGATTTTCTTTCTCTTATAGACTTACCGACCGTATTAGTGAATCCGGGCTACTAACGGGGTCTTACAGGCTACTTTTGATTTTCCGCAAAATTCATTTGTATGCAAAAACCAAAAAATCAACTCACTACTATACTAGCTAGTAACCCGTATGCACTAACTTTTAGTCTAAAAAATAACCTTATATAAAGAGAAAGCCCTATCTTTAAGCTTTAATTTGCTATATATGAAACTTTTGTACAACCTCTAGATAAAGAGAAAATCATTATTAAAGATAGCTATAGGGTAAGTTATGTGTAGGGTAACCTGCTTACGTCACCTTAGCTTACGTTACCCTAGCTTACCTAATTACTAGTAGCGTAGTTGTAGCCACACTTACAGCCATAACGCAATTGACTAATTAGTCATCCACACGGTCAGTCGCAGCTATTAACAGCTGCGACGCAGCCATTGATAGCTGCCCTCGCGACCGTTGACAGCTGCAGTGTAGCTGTCAGACTTGCAAAGCAAGCTAGTAATAAGAAGGTTCTTTAACTAGAAAAGGGCTAAAAATAAATCTTATTTTTAACAAGTATTACTATTATCTAGCTAATCCTAAGTAATATATAGTATAGTTCTAGTGGATTAGGTTATTCTTCTCCCTATATTACTCTTAGGTAGCTAGTAGTGAAAGCTTTAGAATTATAAGAATAAAGGGATAGCTAGGTAAGAGATATAGGGGTATTTATAAATTAACTAAAGCTTACTAGGTCTAAGTGTGTTATACGTGTAAGTTACTAACTTTTAGCTAGTGACTCGCTAGTGTCACGTGGACCTAGCCCTAGGGCGTGGTGCGCCCGCCTAGTGGTGCGCTGACACGCTAGTGTTATGAGTAGGGCCTTACACTAAAGAATAGGCTTGTTTATAAGCTTAAAAAGGATAAAGAAAATAATCCTTTAAAATATAAGGCTCGACTCGTTGCTAAGGGATTTATGCAAATCAAAGGCCTAGATTACCTAGAGACCTTCGCTGCCACAAGCATTCCCCCTAGCTAGAGGATTTTACTAGCCCTAGCGGCTTAGAATAACTAGGAAATCGAACAAATCGATTTTATAGGAGCTTTTCTTAATAGTAAGCTATAACAATAGATTTATATGGTTATTCTAGAAGGGTTTATTGAATTCCTTGAGGCAAATCCTAAACTAGCTAAATTAGCTAGAAGTTTTAGCTAGAAGCCTTCTAAAGATTAAGTAATTTTATTACAGAAGTCTTTATATAGCTTAAAACAAAGCTTAAGGGAATGGTAATAAGCGCTAATATTAGTGCTTAAATCCCTAGGATTTAACCCTTTAATATCTAACCTAGCTATCTTCTTTAATCCTTTAACTAAAACCTTTGTTATTACGTACGTTAATGACTGTCTTCTAATTAGACCGGATTTATCTTATATCTAAAGGCTTAAAAAGTAACTTTATAAAGTCTATCTAATAGAAGATAGGGGGCCTGCTAAATTCTTCTTAGGGGTTCAAATTATATGAGATAGGCCTAATAGAATACTAAAAATTCATTAATCTTAGTATATATTAGAAGCCTTAAAACGATTTAATATGCTAGATAGTAAGCCTATTAGTATACCTCTTTAGCTAGGCGTTTTAGCTACGCAGATAACTAAGCTTTTAATAGCTAGCGAAATTAAGCTTTATTAGTGCATTATAGGGACTATAATGTACCTAATGTTGCTTATAAGGCCTAATATAGCTTTTACGCTACAGTGGTTATCTACTATACTAGCTAGCCCTTATATAGAACACCTAAAAGCAGCTAAAAATCTACTAAGGTATCTATTAGGGACTAGATTCCTTGCTATTATCTATAGGGGAGACCCTAAAGGTTTAGTTAGTAAAAGCCTAATAGGTTATTGCAATAGTAATTTTGTAAGGGATAAAAAGACCTTAAAATTAACCTATGCTTATCTATTTAAGCTAGCTAGCGGACCTATTAGCTAGAAATCAAAGAAAGCTAGTATAATAGCTCTATTAACACTAGAAGCTAAAGCTAATGCTATCTACGAGACCTTCTGGGAGCTTTAGTGGCTTTAGGGCTTATTTAAGGAGCTAAAAACCCCTATTTCTCCCCCTATCTAGATATATTGCGATAATTAAGGCGCTATAACTACTGCTTATAACCCTACTTTACATAGTTATATAAAGCATATATTACTAAAGTTTAACTATATTAGGTAATAGGTTTTAGAGGGTTTAGCTAAGATTAAATATCTAGATATGAAGTTAATGCTTGCAGATAGTCTTATAAAACCTCTTTCTAGACCTCTTTATTAGGCTTTTATTAAGCTTTTAGGGCTTAATAATTATTAAACTAATAACTAATTCCCTTTAACAAGGAACTAAAAACAACGTCAAAAAGGGAGCTATATTTAATAATAGCTAGGAATTTAAAAAGGGGGTCTTTTATTTTTCCTGTTTTTCCCTTTTATCTATTATTATTAAAAGTTGTTGTTTTTACCCTATAGTCTCTTTGTACACTTCTAATTACTTTAAATGTAATTCTTTTGTAAAGGGGGTGTTAAAAATAAGACCTATTTTTAGCCCTTTTCTAGTTAAAGAACCTTCTTATTACTAGCTTGCTTTACAAGTCTAATAGCTACACTATAGCTATTAATAGTCACGAGGGTAGCTATTAATAGCTACGTCACAGCTATTAACAGCTATAACTAACCGTGTGAATAACTAATTAGTTAATTACATTGTGGCTATAAGTGTGGCCATAACCACGCTACTAGTAATTAGGTAAGCTAGGGTAACGTAAGCTAGGGTAACGTAAGCAGGTTACCCTACACATAACTTACCCTATAGCTATCTTTAATAATAATTTTCTCTTTATCTAGAGGTTATATAAAAGTTTCATATATATTAAATTAAAGCTTAAAAATAGGGCTTTCTTTTTATATAAGGTTATTTTTTAAACTAAAAGTTAGTGCATATAGGTTACTAGCTAGTATAGTAGTGAGTTAAGTTTTTGGTTTTTACATACAAATGAATTTTACAGAAAATCAAAAGTAGCCTATAAGACCCTGTTAGCAGCCCGGATCCACCAATACAGTTAGTAAGTCTATGAGAGAAAGAAGATCTTTTTAACTAGCTAGATAGCTAGTTCTCTTAACTAATAACAGCTGCATTGCCTGTACAACGTATCTAAAATCAATTCTATTACTCTATAAGATATTATAAAATTAATCTAAATTAAATTCTATTAGTTAATAACTGCTATAACCTTCCGTTACGTTGCGTTAATTGATTTAACGTTGTAGCCCTATTAGTCCCTAACCGTAGAGCTTGCACCCGTACAGCTGTTGCCAGCTGGCAACTAGCTCCCTACATTTCAATACTAACCTTTATGTATATAAGGATATAGACTAATAATATAATTAGACTATCTAACTATAAGTTCTCTTAACAAGAGGAAGATTAATTAAAAGCTACTTCTTTTACTACTAAACTAAAGTAAATCCTTTCTATAGGGAACTTACTAACCTTTAATAGTAGTATTAATACTCTTAAGAATAATATAATTACACTAAGGTAAAGAGGCTAGAGTAAAAAGCTTTAATTAATCCCGCTAACTAATTTAAAATAGGCATATATAAAACAAAGAGCTTAAGGCACGTATATTACCTTAATTTACTAACCTAAAGCCTGTTTTAACCTCTCTATTACTACATAACACTAAGACCTATTATCCTAAGATATAAAGAGCCTAAACTAATGAATTTAATAGCAAATTAATAATTTAGACTAAGGATTAAGGTTTATACTATTTAATCTTAAGAAGGCAAAGTGTTGGAACAAAGGTGATATCAATCGCGCGTCGCAGCCGCAATTACCCGGCAGAAGTTCGGGCCGCGCGCGGACCCCACACGTGACCCACAACCCGGCACGTTAATTGGCTAGGAAATGTGGGGACATAAACGCGCAACCCCTTTTCCCTTCATGTATCATAACTTCTAGCTTTTTACCTCTCTTTTCCAACAACTCAATCAATCATAACAATAGACAACGTAGCCTAGAATAGATAATCAATGATAATACTATTCTTCGGGCTCATAACTGTATTACATATTAAATTTAATACCTTGTGAATCTAACACTAATTAGTGGTTACCTTCATAGATAACCACGTAGTCTTCAAACACTACAGATCAGCAAGGTTAATCAGAAGAGGCAACTTATCTAATGACGACTTGCCCTATGTAATAGGAGGGCCACGTTTAACGATAAGTTATGCTAATAGAAAGGTATAATATAGCTCTCTTCTTACTTTAGTATTAACATCTATATCTATACGGACTCCAAAACAACAAAGAAAGGTTCAATGCTAGTAGCTAAGCTATCCCCTTATCTTTCTTTGTTATGCGTTTTATTACGCATTTAAAGTTAACCACCTTACCTCGCGATCCTTCACATCCGAAACACATTACATAATCATAGTTATACCCCTTTTCTTCTCACATCACAAGATCTGCCTCCCCTAATCAATTAGAATATCAGATGCAGCTAAACCATCTAGGACCTCTAGTTAATTCAGAGTTCCTAGCGAGACTAATAGTTACAATAATACTATAGAAGGCGTTAAAACAGGAGATAATAATGAATACCTTAAAAAAGGAAAAACCCCTATCTACACTAACCTATACCCCTACATCTCTGCAAGGCTTTAATGACATATTACAAAAGAACTACTCTAACGAATAGGAAGTTCTAAACATAAAGAGATAATAACACCTAAGGAAATTAGTCTCTATATCCTTATAAAGACCGAATAATATAAGGAGTAAGGGTTATTTAGAAAAACACTATTCTCTAAATTTAGCAATAACTTCTACAAATAGTTAAGGGATAAGTTCGCGGAAGGAAGAGACCTTTCACAGAACAGACTTTAAGACTATCTTCTTTACAACGAAGTGTACATAACCATTAGAAGAGGCACTAAGATAGCAAATAACCTTAAAGAAGTAGCAAACCAAGAAGAATTCAGATTTTAGACTCTTAAAGAAATTAAAGAGGCTAGGAAGAAGTACATAGGCTTCTAAAAGAACCTACAGAATAAAGAGTTCTTCTGTAATCTACTAGACAATAGTAATATTAGAACTAGGTAACCTACCCTGTCACCCTAGTTGTTAGTATAATTACTATTAAAAGGATTAGTAAGCCAGACTCCCCTAGGAAGACTAAGTTAATCCCCTCTAGGAAGGTCTAGTTAATCTCCCCTAGGAAGGTCAATTAACCTAGAGTTAAGACCGCCCAAGGATGCCATTCGCAAGCATCCGTAGGTGACTCCCCTGCCTATACCTTTACTAGAGGTAAGTTAGCAATATCACCCTATTAACACTACTAATAATGCCCCCGAGCAGGAGAGTTACTAATAGAGGCAACCTATGCTATCTAGGGCTAGTAGTGCCCCTATTAGCATAGCTTAAAGAGCTATAATTCCTCCTTCCTAATATAAGGAAGAGAAGGATTAGAGGGAATAATAAGCCCTAAGGGTACTACCCATAAAGCCACCCTCTTACTTCCTAAGGACCTTACCACCCCTTCTATAAATACAAAAGGAAACACCTAGAGAACCCCCATAGACCTAGAGACCTTTGCTAAAGCAGATTATTAACCTATCTAAGGTATACCCTAAAGAATAACTCTATAGCGCTAATAACTATAATATCCTTAAATCAAAGCTTTAAATATTCTATAGAAAATACGAGTTGCTTAATATCCAGCCTAAACAAGCTGGTTATGCTTTTGAGGTTATACTTAAAGGTAAAGTACTATAATACTATGTAAACCACCTCTCTAAACCTGGATAACTATAAGATCTCCCTACGCTTATTAGCTGTATAAGAGAATAATTCAAAACTAAGGATATATAGCAAAGATATCTGCTAGAGTAGAATAACACTTCCCTATAAGGAATGGCAAATAATAACCTAAGTAAGTTAATAATTAAATGCTTTAATAAACTTATAGAAAGACTAGCTATCTTGTAACAAGTAGTGCCTGAAGTAGGCTAAACTAAAAGGGCACTCTAGAATTAACTTATTAGAGCCTATTATAGTATTCCAGAGTGTAAAGAAGCGATTATAGATCCGCCGGACAGACTATAAGAGTTCTATGAACGGATTAGAATAACCCTTTATCTTATTAAGGAAGAGAAGAAGAACTATTAATAGTTCCTAACCAAAGCTATAACCCTAGAGTAATTCTAGACTAACTAAAGATACAACAGGACTAGAAAAGAGACCCGATACCCCTCGAAACCATAAGGAAGAGAAGGTACTCCCCGCATAAAGAAGTGCTATGTATATAGTAAGGAAGGATGCTAGTTATCTAAGCACCCTAAAGAGGACTATAAGAAGGCGTTTTAACGCTTTAAGAATTACTACCTTACAGATTTAACCAATAACTTATATTATTTATTTCTTACTTAGTACGAGGGAGAACATAAGTCCTAACCCCCTATTAATAACAAAATCGCTTAGTACATAAAGAGCATTAGATTTGATAATAGCCCTAACGATACAGATGGGCTAGTACCTACAAGCTTCTTTACTTATAGAACCTAGATTAATAGCGAAAGAACGGTTTAATTCCTAACAAGGCAAGTAGCTTATTATAGTCTAAGCAAAGAAGACCCCTTTTAGCAGGAACTTGTAAACAAAGCCCTAGTAATGTTTATATTAGAAGATTACTATTCCTATGCGACATTCTAAGGAATTATGCCTGACACAGGAGCCGCAAAGTTCTTTATAGCAGGGCACCCTTAATTTCTTGCTTTGTAACGTCAGATGCCTACATTGCAGCTTAATGAATTAATAAAGAAGAAGGTATTAGTTAGATTCAGCGTGGGAGACCTAATTATTACGCTTAGAGTAGCTAATATGCCTACTCCCTTTGGAAACATCCTCTTTTAGGTTATCCCTATAAACACTCTATTTCTTTTATCCCTTAATAATATGGACTATCTGAAGATTAATTTTAATATCTCTAAGAACATGCTATAATAAGGAAACATTAAAGTCCCTGTTGTACATAAATAGGGCTACGCCTAGATGCTTCTTATATAAAAAGAAGAAGTAGTTGCTTAGAGCTACCTTATAGAAGGCGAGCTATAGCGATTATATTACCGCTTTGGACATCCATTAATCTAACGTTTACATAAGGTTCTCTGTAGATTAGGGCATAACATTAACATTAAAGCTATTAGGGAGCTGATAAGAATCTACCACTAATACTAAATACACGTAAATAGCCTTAATTGTTTTAAGTTTACCCTTAAGGATAAGTGTAGCTTTAATTACAAAGTGATAGTAAATATCTTTTACCTGGATAGTAACCACCTTACACTCCACGTAGTAGATGTAGCTATAGCGTTTAATGTAGTGAAATTCCTTAATAATATCTCTGCAAAAACAACCTAGGAAGCCCTCCGAATATGCTAGATTAATGCTTACCTAGGCCCCCCGGACTTTATTATCACAGACGCTGGAACGAACTTCTATAGTAATAAATTCAGATAATTCGTAGCTTTAATATTAATTTTAATTAAGGAAGTCCCTGTTAAGGTATACTATAGTATAGGGAAGGTTAAAAGGTATTATAGGCTGCTCTAAAGAGCCTATAATATAATTAGACGCGAATGCCCTATAACGCCAGAACCTATTGCCCTTTAAATAGTAATTAAGGCCCTAAATAATACCACAGGCCCTAATGGCCTTATCCTAACCCTCCTTGTCTTTAGAGCCTACCTATGTATAACAAATAAGTCCCCGCTATTACTTAATATTACATAGCGTGTAATTATAGTACAGAAGGCTACTAAAGAGATTAAGAGACTCCACGCTATCCAGAAGGTTAATAAGGCCCTTACTAAACGCAACGGCCTAGACACCTTAAAGACTCTTAGCCTACTACTTAGATTAAAGGTTAAGGTCTAGCGAGAAGGCAAGGGATAGGTAGGTCTATACAAGCTGCTAGTAATTACTAGAGAAAGCTATATACTTAATATGCCTAGAGGCCTAAAGACCTTTAGGTTAACATCTATTAAGCCCTACTATAATAACCCTAGTGTGGAGAAGATAGTGAAGCCTAGTAAAGAGGAAGGAGAAAAAGGGCAAGAGGCCTGTAATAAGAACATAGTACTGCTAATACCACTAAAGCAAGAACGCGGAAGGCTACGGAAGAACCCTCCCGTGATGCCTTAAGGTGTTAATACCTTCCTATCGGCGAAAGAACATAGTGACTTAGCTCTTGTAATTAAGCTGCGTAAGGAAGGAATTATTAAGACCCCTAGCAAACCTTTTAAGCTATTAATAAAAGCGAAGATTAACGCTCTAATTAAGCAAGGTGTGTTTGAATTCATTATGTTTAACAAGGAAGAACATAGTAGGATTTAAATTTTCAATTCCTGAATTATTAATGAGATTAAAGGTAAGATAACAGAACCCTACGAAAAGTCACGCCTTGTGATCTAAGGGTGTGAGGATAAAGGGAAACAGGCCATTCTCACACAGGCCCTAACAATTTAACGCGCGAGCTAACGTCTTATCCTCGTAATAGCCCTGTCAGTAAGATTAAGGAAATTCCTTATCTAGCTAAGAGATATCTATTAGGCTTATATACAGGCCCGTATATTGCTAGAGCGGCTAATCCTGGCGCGCTTACTAATTCAGATATAGTATCTCTACCCGCCTAGTACGATCTTAAGGGTTATAAAACCCCTCTACAGGCTCGTAGAGGCAGGAACATACTAGTGGGTTACGTATTATAAGCATTATAGAGAGAACCTCCAGATGGAAACCTCTACATATAATCCTTGCCTGCTTATAACTACAAAGGAAAGCCCTGACTTTGCCTGCGTTAGAATGCAGACTGATAACATAATTAGCCTCTTAGATAAGAAGTTCTCCGAGAAGGAAGAGACCTAGCTTACTATAGTAAGCTTTAACGCAAAGCCAAAGCAATTCCTAACTTAGGACTACCCTCTCACGTTTAATAGTGGCATTATCTTACTAGAGAATAATACTATTAAGATCTAGCAGAAAGGGCAGAGCAATAAGTTAGAGTTAGTTCTAATGACTAACTTAAAGCGTAAATACGTTAAGCAGAGGGCCCGAGGCGCTTATATTACCTTAATCTACTAACCAGAGGCTTGCTTTAACCTATCCGTTGCTATATAACACCAGGAGCTAACCCCGGAGGACGTAAAAGCCCTTAATCGCCGCCTAAAGTAGTAAATAAATCACCTAGAGAGAGGTCTGACGTTTATCCTAATCGACCTTAAGAAGGCAAAGCTCTTTGCCTTTGTAGATAGATCCTTTGCTAATAACTAGGACCTATCCTTATAACTAGGATATATACTTATCCTAGCAAACGAAGACTACACTAATGGCAAGTTTACGATCAAAGGTAACATCATGCACTTTAGCTTAATAAAGAGCAAGAGAGTCACGTAAAGCGTGCTTGCCTCAGAAGTCTATAGCATAGTAGCTAGTGTTAATATAGCTTACGTAATCGCAACCACCCTAAACTTAGTCACTAACTAACTAAAGCTCTTGAAGATCCCGGTTATCACATGTACGGATTTATACTCCTTATATAAGTGCCTTGTCAAGCTTAGTACAACGAAGGAGAAACGCCTGATAATTGATATCATAGCCCTTTGATAGTTATACGAACGCTAAGAACTCTGCGAGATCTGATGGATTAACGGAGAGGATAACCTGGCTAATGCCTTTATAAAGGTATTACCTAATAAAGCCCTTAAGAGCTTTATCTTAACTAACTGGATAACCATCTGGATAGAGGGATAGGTTACCTGCGCGTAACACACGCGCGATAAAAGGAAAAGATAATCCTCTAGGAGGGTAGCCACGGGGACGAGACAGTGATATAAGGGGGATTTACGCCCCTGTAGTCAATATCCCTAGTGGCCATGACCACACTAGCCTACTGGGCCCTCCTAGTGGACTATAGAAATTAATGGTAGTGCGTAAGAGGATAAAGGTATTGCCGAGGAGGAGGAAGACGTTGTATACGCGCTAAGGTGTGGTATATGTGTTATTTTAAGGAAAAGAAGGGATTCGGAAGGACCTACTTATCCTTACATAGGCTCACAGGCTAAGCAAGATTGTTGTTTCCCTTTTGTTAGCAACTATACGCTTAGACGGGCTATAAGTTCTTTTCCTTATATCCCTTATTAATCACATTCTTAATCTATCTTTCCTTTTCATTTCTATAATTAATATCGCGTATTGATAATTATGTCAAAAGAGAGAAGTTCTAGTGTTGGAACAAAGGTGATATTAATCGCGCGTCATAGCCGTAATTACCCGGTAGAAGTTCGGGCCGCGCGCGGACCCCATACGTAACCTACAACCTGGCATGTTAATTGGCTAGGAAATGTGGGGACACAAACGCGCAACCCCTTTTCCCTTCATGTATTATAACTTCTAGCTTTTTACCTCTCTTTTCCAACAACTCAATCAATCATGACAACAGACAACGCAGCCTAGAATAGATAATCGATGACGATACTATTCTTCGGGCTCACGACTGTATTACACATTGAATTCAATACCCTGTGAATCCAACACAAAGCTTTTTACGTTTATAAATAGATTATTTACTAATATGTGAGGCCCCACTCATAACACGGGTGCACCCCGCTAGCGCACTACGCTATAGGGCTAGGTCTACGTGACACTAGCAAGCCACTAGCTATAAGTTAGTAACTCATATGCATAACACACTTAGACCTAGCAAGCTTTAGTTAATATATAAACGCCCCTATATCTCTTACCTAGCTATCCCTTTATTCTTATAAATCTAAAGCTTCTCTTACTAGCTACCTAAGAGTAATATAGGGGGGAGAATAACTTAACTTACTAGAACTATACTATATATTACTTAGGATTAGCTAGATAATAGTAATACTATAGCTAAGGATATACTATATTCTATAACCCTATCTAAAGCTATACCCTTTACTATAGTAGTAAAAGAGGTAGTAATTAGGGAGTAAATTACCTAGCTTAAGTAACTTAAGAAACTATAGAATTAAGAAAAGAAGCTTACTAACTTAATATAATCTTATAGAGAACTAGTAAAAAAAGGCTAAAAGGATAGTTTATCCTTAAGCCTTAGTAGCTAAGAAGTTAAGGTTTAAAATATTATAAAACTCTAATACCCTATAAACCTATAGAAGTATAAGATATAGCTTAATAACCTTAACTATACCTTTAAGAGAGTAAAGAAAAAGTATTACTAGGATAACTAAAAGATTCTCTTTATACTTAACTATATATATATAAACTATTAGGCTAGATAGGACTAATATATTAAAGAATAACTAGCTAATAGTTAGGATTATCCTAAGGATAACTAGGATAAGTTCTAAGACTAAACCCTTATATTACTTAAAGACTTTATAAGTTATAATGTATAAATAGCTATGTAGCTAGAAAACATAAAGTAAAAGAAGGGCTAGAGTTTTATTAAGTTTAGTATTTACTTAGATTTACTAGAGAAACACCTAGAATATACTCTAGAAAAGACTTATACTCTTATATTCTTTATAAAATTACTTCCTAACTTATAAGATTATATTAACTTATATATAAATATTACTAGTCTAACATAAGAAGATATTATATAACTTACCTAGTAATTCTAGGAGGTAATATTAAAGAATAAGCGAAAGCTAAATAATTTAGAAGAGAAGGGGCTATATAAGGTAGCTTAACACTAAAGATATAACTCCTTATAAGGGCATTAGCTAAATAGGGACTAAAGAGATAAGGATAAGGATAAGAAAAAGACCCTAGCTACTTACCTAAATAATAATAAACTATAAGAAAGAAAATAATACTATAACTATAGTAGTATAGAGTATTTCTTTTATAATTATAATAAGCTAAGGAAAGACTAATAAGAAGGTTAGGAAAACTCCTAGAGGTAAAAGTAAAAGCCCTTACCTTTACCTTAGATACTAGGGTACTAGTAGGATACTAATTCCACACACTAGTTACTATCTATAGGCATAAAGACATTAAAACAGTAGTGAATCTTAATAGTTACGCTAAGATTAATATTATAAGCGCTTAATTTACATAGACTTATAAGCTTTATTAGGCTAAGGCTATAACACTTATCTTAAAGGTAGTAAGGGCTCTAATAGTCCCCTAATATAGTGTCTATAAGGTGCCTATTTTAATTAAAGATTTATAGGGTAAAGAGAAAGACCTTAAGTTACTATATATAGCTATTAATAAGGACCTAAGAGCAGAGGGAAGCCTTATATTAATTAGAATACATATACTTATAAAAGAATATATATATCTTTACTTATACTTATAAGAATAGTAGTTTAAAAAGAGAAAGGTAGCCTTTTTACTACTAACTCCCTATAAGTTTATAAAGGTAATATATAATAAGATAATTATATATACTATTATAGGTGTAATAGAAAATAAGTTTATCCCTCTTAAAGATAAAGAGAAGGCAAGAGTATATAGAACTATTAAAGATATCCTAGAGAAACTACATAAGTTTAAAGACATATTTGTATTAGATAAGGCAGGGAGCCTCCTATTAAAGAAGTTAACTAACTACGTAATTAATCTTATACTAGGAGCTACACCCTTATATAGACTAATCTATTCTCTCTCCTAAAGTAAGCTTAGAGAGCTCTAGGAATATATTAATAATAACCTAAAGAAAGGCTAGATAAGACCCTTAAAGAGCCTAGTAGGCGTGCCTATTCTATTTATACTAAAGAAGGATAGAACACTCTAGCTATACGTTAACTATTAAGGGCTTAATAAGGTAATATAAAAGAATTACTACGCTCTCCCTCTAATTTTAGAGATCCTTAATTAATGCTAAGGGGCCTATTTCTTTTCTAAGATTAATATTAAGGATATGTACTACTAAATTTATATTAAAGAGGGTAATAAGTAGAAGATAGCTTTTTGCATATATTATAGGCACTATAAGTACCTTATAATGCCTTTTAAGTTAACAAATACCCTAGCTACTTTCTAGAGTTATATCTATAAGGCACTATATAGGCTAGTTAATACTATTTATATAATGTATTTAGATAATATCTTAATCTTCTCTAAGGTAAAGGAGGAGCACACTAAATATATTAAGTAAGTTCTTAAATATATAAGGTTAGTAAAGTTATATATAAAACCCTCTAAGTGCTTTTTTTATAAAGAATTAGTAAAATTCCTAGGATTTATTCTCTCTATTAATAGGATATTAATAGATACTTACTAGGTTAATATAATTAGAGAATAGAAGGAGCTAATAAGTTTTAAGGATATATAGTTATTCCTTAGGTTCTATAACTTCTATTAATAGTTTATTTATAGATACTCTAGGATTATAGCACCTCTTTATATGCTAATAAAAGGTAGTTAAAATGGCATCTAGACTAGGAGGTTTATATTTAGAGAAAAGAAGTAGTTAGCGTTTAACTAGCTAAAAGATACCTTTTAGTAAGTACCTTTACTCTAATACTATAACCTAAGTTAAGCGGTATGTATTAAGATAAATACCTTAATTTTTATAATAGTAGGAATCCTATCTTAGTAGGATAATAAGGGCTATTAGTATCTAGTAGCCTTTTAGTTAAGGAAGTTTATAGATACTAAATATAACTATAGTATAGCTAATTAAGAGTTACTTACTATAGTAAAGTTATTTAAACACTAGTAATATTATATTAAAGGCATAGAGACACCTATAGAGGTCCTATTAGACTATTATAACCTATAGACCTTTATAAGGTAATAGAAGCTAAATAGAAAATAGGCATAATAGTGTATATTCCTCTGCTCTTTCTATTTTATAATTAAGCATAGACTAGGGAAGAGTAACCTTACAGATATACTATTAAGAAGGTTTAATTATAAGGGCAAACCTATATTAAATAAGGCGCTCTTACTAAAGCTTTAAAGGAAGATAGTAAATATCTTTATAGTAAAAAAAGAAGTACTAATATATTAAAGAAGTTATAGCATAACACTAGTCTTAGAACCTACTAAGGCAAGAGTAGCCTAGGTAAAAGGCTAGTTAGCTACTATAAATCTAGTAATAGGTTAGCTAAATAAGGGTAATTTTAAAAAGAAAGTAGTATGTATTTAAGATATTAGTATAGTATAAGCAATTTAGGGGGCTATTATATTACTAAATCCCTACTAATCCATAGTAAATAAACTATTAGCGTAACTACTATAGAAAGCATAGGACTAAGATCTAGATTTATAAAAGCGCGGAGGTAAGGTTAACTCCTAAGTAAAAGGGAGGGGAAAAGCTAGTCTATAGTTATATAATATAAGGGGTCTCCTAATATATAAAGACTAGGTAGTTATTCCACGGGAGCCTACCTTATAATAGAAGCTTCTATAGCTATACTATAATAATCTATTAGCAGGTTACTTTAGGACTAAACGCACTCTTAAACTACTAAAATATTACTATTAGTAGCTAGTAATAAGTAAAGCTATTTTAGACTATATATCTAGCTATAGAGTATGCTAGCGCGTAGTAGCTAGGAGGCACTGCCTATATAGAAGCTTTAAATCGCTGCTAATACTAAGATAACTATAGGCAGAGATCTTAATAGATTTTATTATAGGATTGCTACTAGTACAGCTAGGTAACTAAGAAACTAACGTAGTCCTAGTGATTATAGACTAATTTACTAAGTACTCTATCTTCCTCCCTATATAGACTATAATTAACGTAGCTAAATTAGTAAAGCTATTTTATAAGGAGATTAAGCTTTAATTTAGGGCGCTAGAGGGCATTATATCTAATAGAGGATTAGTATTTATAAGCTAATTCTAGTTAGACGTATTGTTGGTTGCACTAAGGTCCTGCGCAGGTAATAAATCCCGTATAAATTGAAGTCGATAATAGTTAGTTAGCTAGCTAGGAAAGAGAGAGAAGAGAGGGAAAGTCTAGATGCTAGAAAAGTGGGCGAAATCCGTATATAAGGCATAAAAGGGGGTGGCGAATTAATGTAGCTAATTATATTACGTGCATTGCGCCAGACCTATAATTAGTCTAGTCTTTGGCTATGATTAAACTAATAAAGATCCGAAGGAATTAACACTAGTAATCTCTCTTTTTCCTTTATGGCTAAAGAGCTTAAAAACGTAATAAAAATCAGATTAAAGGAAAGTGTATACTAGTGAATCCCTTAATAGGAATCCGCTGCTTTAATTAGCGGTTATGGCATTAGTTAATTGAATTAATTTGTTAGTCCTTGCCTAAGCTCCTGTCTCCTAATATTACAGGTCTCTTTACCTATCCTTTAACATAAATTATTAATTTGTTTAAATTAATTAAAGAGGAAAGTGATGAATTTAGTAATGCTTTTGTTATTATATTTGCTTAATTGTCGTTGCTGTTAATCCACCTAACTTCGTAGATCTTGTGCCTCTTATATAATTAACGAAGAGCTATAATATTAATTATTAGTCTCTTCTCCTTTATGGTTCCTAGCTTTATAAGATATTTATATAATGAAAAAGAGTTAGTATAGAGAATCATAGGAATCCGAGGTATCTTTAATCGGTCTATGATCTAATATAGAGTCGTAGAAATCGCGTAGGTAATATTTGCGCCTTAAACCATGCTATATAACTTAGAGGTAAGCATACTATAAGTAACTCTCTTGCTTTTTATTAAGCTATATATAATAATATTGCCTTTTATAATAAAGGTATTATTGTCTTGCATTATCTTGTTGCTAATTATAATTACGTATCTAATCTATGAGCTTAAATCCTTGTTGTTAGCAAGCGATCTATTTATGAATACAAAGAGTTTTGCCTCTTTAAGAACTAAAGGGATGTATTATAGTTCGTGTTATTAATTCTTAATCTGCTATTTAAGGCGTTTATTAAGGCGTGTGATATCTTTCCTAGAGGGTTCTTGGTGTTAAGCTGTAATTAATAGGTTATAGGAAGCTTCTAGTTAATATATAGTTATAATGTAGCTTCCTTAGGCTTGTTATTCTATGTAGTCTTGCTTTGCTATTAGGGATTAAGGATTAACTTCCTTAATTTTCTAACTCTAGCCTTTCTAGGTTAAGATTAATGAATTATCAGTGTTTTAGGTTAAGATACACCTGTTGAAGATAAGGGGATTCTTAGTAGTTAATTATTGCTTTTCTTTAGCTATGAAATTAGCCTTCTAGAGCTCTTTCTTTTCTTTTTAGAAGAAGTTATTATTGCTTAAGCCTAATGTATTATTGGTTTGTATTCTAATAATACTAAAGAGGTTCTTATTATTCGGAGCTATAATTAATAAGCAGGGATTATAGGTTAAAGTTGTTATATTAAGGTTATCCCTATGGTAATGGAAGTATGTTGCTTACTAGTAGGTTCTAGCCTCTATGATCCTATAAAGAGGTCTGATTAATTTAATTATAGTCCCTTCTAGAAAGAGATGTGTAATTTGCTTTAGTAATCTTATAATAATTAGCCTTGTTAGCACTATATGTGATTAAGTGTAGGCTTGTGTGATATTGCAAATCTAAAGGTAAATGCCTCTTTTTCTTAATGATAAAGCAATAGCTACAATGAGTTATTAGCTTGCTTGTTAAATTGTTAGCGATTGCGTTAGGATGAATTCCTTTCCTTTATTATTATAGCCTTATATAATGAGATAAGATTTCTTGTATAGCGAGTCCGTTCCTTTGCCTTTAATTTCTCTAACTATACGAGAATTAAAGATTCTATGACCTCTGTGCTTTACTAGGTCAAACTTGATGAATTTGAATATATTACAAGCTTGTAAAGCGTTAATCTTAGCTTAATTAGACTGCTTAAAGGGGTTTTCCTAGGGTTATAATCCTTCCTTCTTAGTGAAGCTAAAGGGTAAGGTTCTAATTAGCCTCTTCCTTTACTATAAGGAATGCTATACTTAGCATCCCTTTAGTTATAACCTCTTTAATAAAGGCCTCCTCTTAATCTTTATTTATAAGTATATAGAGCTAAACTAAGCTAACGTCCTTCTTAGGGCTATAAGGTTTTCTTTTCCTTACTTTTATTCCTTTAGGGCGTGGTAATAAGTCTTTAACTTAATAGCTTTCCCTTAAGGCCTTTTAGCCTTTATAAGCCTCCTTATTAGACTCTCCTATACTTATAAATTACACTATAAGGGCCTTTCTTAGTCTCCCTTGCTTTCTCTTAGCTAGTGCCTATAGCTCTTTACCTTCTTCTATTAGGGGATCTCTTTTAGTAGTAGTAGTTAGTTATATAGCTCCTTTTTTCTCTGTGTTACTTAGCTATTAATCTAGTGGATTATAGGGCTTTATCTCCTACTACTCTAGCCCCTCTATAGTACATAGGTCTTTATAATAGGGCTTTACTACTATAGAGCGAAACTTTACTAGGCTATAGGGTATATTAATAGTATAGGTCTCTCTATTAGTAGTAAGTAGCTTATATAGGCTATGCTAGCTACCTTTCTCTCTCTATATATATATATTAGCCTATAGGGGTAGCTAATATATAGGTGCTATATTAGGGCTATTCTAGGCTTTAAGGGTATTACGGACTTACTATAAAGCTAGAAGACATTAGACTTTGTCCATTACCTTGCGAATTACCTTAGCATATTAAATAATAGAGACGGTTAGGGGTGACTTATTTATTATCCGCGGGTAGCCTCTAAAGACTAGTATAGTTAGGATAATACTATTTAGGCCTATAGAGTTATTAATAGCCTTAATAGCTATTTAGAGGCGTTACTCTAGCGTAAGCTCTGTTCTAATCAAGTTTATAATAATATTATAGGCTTGTTATAAAGGTCTGTGGTATCTCTTAACTTTTCTAATGCTATTATAAGCTTTAATTAGTATCTTACTAGTCTTAATTAATATTAATCGAGCATAATGCTTAAATTTAGCGGAAGCGAAGTTGTTACTAGTATTATAAATAATCTAATCTAGAAGTCTAAGATAAGTATTAATCTAATATTCGCGGATTGCATCCTAGATGTCTTAAGCCTTCTGCTTCTTTAGATTAAGGAATTAGGCTGCTTGGAATAAGGTTACTAAATTAATGATGTGAAGCACTAGTTAGCTATTGATTTACATGATATTAATAATAATCTTGTAGTTAAATTTATGGTTATCTTTAATTATAAACTTGAATTAACTAGGGGCCTTTCTATGTATCTAGTAATAGTGGCAGACTTTGGTTAATTTCTTAATTACCTAGCGTTTAACTTTGTAACTAGCTTAGTAAAGGATCTTTGCGAGTTATTAAATAGAAGGGTAACTAAGTTAATAATGTAATTAACGGATATCTCCTTCTGAAAGATAGAAGGTAACTATTTCTCTTGCTTCTAGTAACTACTAAGGATGGCCCTATTGTTATATAATAGGTATGGTTTTGTTGCCTTGGATAAGTATATTAGCAAGGTTATTAATCTTAACTTGCATTTTATCTATATTAGTAATTAAGAAGAGGAACGGGGTGGCTATGTTAAGGATATAGAATTTAAGCTCTCTAAGTTCCGTAGGTATATATAGGATTCCTCTTGTAACTACTAATCTAGCGCTAAATATAATGATTTGGGGTTTGTAGGGGGTTACCTTTAATAAAGGTATTAATCTTAGCAAAGCCTTTACTTATACCTCTTCTATAGTTGACTTTCCTGCGGTACTAGTGTTAAGCATAATCCCTCTGAAAACCTCTTTAGAATAGTGTTCTTTAGAGATATAGTAAATTAAGCCTTTATTACACTCTTGTGGCTTATAGAGCTCCTACCTAAGGAATGCGTGTTAGAAGGCTTGATTATTAAGGGTTACGAGGATATTAATGTTAGTGGCGTTATAGTTAGTCTGTAATCTGGAGTAGAAGAATTATATAATGCTTAGGTGTGCTATTAATAGTAGCTCCTCTATATTATTATTATTATCTTTAGCTTCTGTGTAAGCTAAAAGATATAATTCCTAATTCTAACCTAAGCCTTTATTAGGCTTATTATTATCCTACCCTTTATAGGAGGCAAGGAATGCCTGGAATCTCTTCTCTAAAGGGGGTATATAATATATTTTACTAGCCTACTAGTAGTTCTTTTTCTTTTAATATTCTTTAGCAAAGTGATTAGAGGACTAGTAGCTGCTCTTGCTATATATAAAGCAGTGCTTAGTGCTTAGCCTAGGACTCTGTCTATAATAACTTCCTCTGCTATGGGGGGATGATTGCTATCCGTACTAATAATTAGTGAATATGGCCTCTAGAGGGTCTTCTTATTAGGACTAAAGGTATTAGGAGGGCCTCTTATTTAATTCTATGATAGTAATTACCTTACGGAGGTCTCTGGTAAGACTCTTAAAGCCTGCGGAGTGTATATATTCTACTATCTAATATTTAGGCACACTAGTTATAGTGTTTAAGGCCTGCTTATAGAGTTTAGTATTTACTATTTTAGTAGGGTATAGGCCTCTATGGATTTTCTTAAGGGTTAATAATATAATCTTAAGGTAATTAAGCTTGCTTTTATTAGGATTTTTCTTAATTATGCTCTTTAGTATTATGCTACTTTATTTATAGTAATAGAATTGCTAGTTACTTTCTATCTTAAAGCGCTAACAGATATAAGTAATTATCTCTTTATAGGAATAGTTATTCCTAAAGAGGTAATTAAGGTAGTATTACTTAGTATTACCTATTAATATTGATTTTTAATTTTTTTTGGGGTCATTGGCTGTGGCCAATGCATCTAATTTTCAAGGAACCAAAAAAATTACTAGCAATACCCAGCTAGTGCCACATATAACAACCAAATTTAATAATCACTGCAGTGTTAGGTAAAACATCAAGGAATAAGCTTTAAGCCATAAATTTAAGGGCTAAAAAGTCAATATAAAGTTTGTAATAAACTTTATAGCTGCGATTACGTAAGAGTCATAATTCGCGACCGCAGTCAAACTCAAATCCATTCGAGTTTTACTTATAGCATAAATTGACATAATTCCCTCTTCCTCTGCGACCGTGTTTATTCTATCTCTTTATATCTCTTCTATCTTATAACTTATCCTTCAAAGCTCTAAGGTAAACTTGAACCCCAAAAAAAAAACACAACTCATCCTTAATTGCAGCCAATCCAATTCCTTACATCACCAAGTAGGTCATGGGCTACCAATCAACCAATTGACGACCAACTGATCAGATATTACCTATTAATATAATAGGGAAAGCCTTCTAATAATACGTTCAAGGAAGGTTAATTCTATTACACTTATTTTTAAAGAGCGTGATCTTTAGTGTTAAGAAGTTATATAGCTTTTTACTATAGCAGTCGCTATTCTTATATATCTTTATAAGCTCTAAGATTTTCTTTGTAATTTAATCCTTAGAGAGGAGTTACTATAAAGGCATAATTTATTATAAATAATAGTCCACTAGTTATTCTTAATAATAATTATCCAGATAGAGCTATTAATATAATAGGGATTATCGCGAGGGTTCTTGTGAGGGTTTAAGTAATCTCTAGGGTTAGGGAAGGTTAATTTCTAGGGTAGGTTATCAGGGTTATTAATGTTAAGGTTCTAGGGGTTTAGAAGATTATAGTCTTTCTTGTAATCTTTTCTATAACTAAAGGGGCATTAAGGTTTAATAAAGCACTTTCTTAAGCAATACTAGGATTAAATATCCTAGGCCTTGCCTAACGAGGACGCTATAATCTTGTAAAGAATTACGTAATTCTCTAACAATATCCTTAGACACCCTTTTAAAGGTGTCTTTAGACTAGCCTTTAAAGTCTTCTTAGAATAATTCCTATAGGTTATTATCTCTCTATCCTTAATGCTTACTAAGGTTAATAAATCTTGTAATTTAGTTATTAAGCTTAAGCTACGTAATAGTGTCTAGATCTAGCTTAATAGATTCTTTCTAGTTATATAAGAATTCATGAGTAAGCTATTAAAGGCGTGGGGGTAATTTATGCCTTTAAGGTCTCTTAGGGGTGATAATTAGAGCCTTGCTATTACTAGCAGCCCTTCCTCTTGTGGAAGGTCTAGATTTCTCTACTATTTTTAACTATAAAAGGAATGTTACTAATTTGTTGTTTTTGCTACTAATTAAGCTCCTGTGTTTGCCTATTGTTATTGCGAGGTTCTTCTTTTGCATTTTAGGAGCGTTATTACTCTAATGAAATCAGAAGGTTATGAAAATAGGAAAAGCGGAAGAAAAAGTAGTAAAAGTAGCAATAAGGACAAATCAATAGAGATAAAGAAAGTAATATAAGTTCTAAAAGTAACTAGAAAATAATAGGAAAAGTAATAAGGGAATAATAGGAATTACTACTTCCTGTTTTTTATAAAAAGGAGGGAAGGAGGTAATCTCTCTCTCTTGCTAATAAGCATAGGGCAAATAGCACTAAGAGTAAAGGGGGTAAAAAACAAGCCGTAGATGCTTGTATAAATAGATTGAAGGTCTGTTAGATAAAGGGAATATTTATAGAGAAGTTGTAGATATATTAGCTAGCTTGGCTAAGGTTGTTTAATGTTAGGTTTGAAATAAATGCCTTACGGTAATAGATTCGGTTATTTGGTTAGTTTTCTTATAATAGACAATAAAATCAATAATTAACAACAATATCCTAGATAGATATAATGAAGTTATATCCCTAAGCCTAAGGGTTAATAGATTAATTCCTTAGAAGCCTAATAAGCCTATAACTAGAATTCTAGTCTCTTTCTTTAGTATACTTATATAGTTATGCCTCTCTACCACAATAACCATTATGGTATAACAAGGGGTAGTAGTAGTAGCGTCTATAAAAATATCTCTTCTTATAATACCTAGCTTATCTATAGTTATAAAGTTAACCACTAATTAGTGTTAGTTACACTAAGGTCCTACGCAGGTAATAAATCCTATATAAATTAAAGTTAATAATAGTTAGTTAGCTAGCTAGGAAAGAGAGAGAAGAGAGGGAAAGTCTAGATGCTAGAAAAGTAGGCAAAATCCGTATGTAGGGCATAAAAGGGGGTGGCAAATTAATGCAGCCAATCATATTGCGTGCATTGCGCTAGACCCACAATTAGTCCGGTCTTTGGCCACGATTGAACCAATGAAGATCCGAAGGAATCAACACGTATGTTACCTGTTATATATAAAGCGTAGGCTTTTAATAGTATTTTACCCCTAAACTAATAGGTAAATAGAGAGAATAAACTAAGTGCTTAAATATTACTTATAATACTTTATTAAAGAAAACTAATAGCTATAGCTAAAGCTACTCCTAATAGCTTAATTTATATATAATAATACTATTAATAGGATAATAGGTTACTCCCCTAACTACGCTCTTATAAGCTATTTACCTAAGTTTTATCTAGCTCTTAAGGGTAAGAGTAGGGAGGGGGAGGTCCTAGAAGCCTACGCATGCGTATAAAAGCTATATAAGGTTAGGGAGAAACTAGTATATAACTAAGTAAGAGCTACTAAAGTATAGGTAAAGTATTATAACTAATAACACTAGCTATTAACCTTAAAAAGAGGAGACTTAGTATTACTATTAGTAAAGAATATTAGACTTAAGGACATAAAACAGAAGCTAACCCCTAGATTTATTAGGCTATTTTAGATACTTAACGCTATAGGCAAATAAGCGTACTAACTAGCGTTACCTAATAAGTATAGTTAACTATATAATATATTCTATGTTAGTCTATTAGAGCTATAGAATTACTAGAAAAACACTATAGATAAAGAAATACTAATACTAGACCTTAAAGATAAAGATAATAAATTTAAAGTTAAAGAAGTTAAGGATTATAAGAAGACTTATAAAGGTAATAAATACCTAGTAAAATAGAAGGGTTAGCTAAGCAAATATAATTAATAAGTAGTAGCAAAAGATATAGAAGGCACTTAATATATAATTTAAGCCTTTTACTAAAGCAAAATAAGGAGAAAGTATAGTAAGTTATAAGTAAATTATAAGCACTAAGGAATAATATTACTATAGTAAAGGCTTAATATCATTAGTTACCTAGAAATTTTACCTAGAGGCCTGTATTATATTATAAAAAAACAAAGGAAATAGCGCCTAAAGTATAAGTAAAGTAACTAGAAAACCCTTTATTATAGCCCCTAGATAGGAGATAATCTTACTATTAATAAACCTATACTTTACCTTATTCTTATTAGCCTAAATTACCTCCTTTATAGTATAGAAGAAGTGGTGTACTACTATAGCCTAGGTAATATAGCCTAGATCTAATAAATAAAGCTAAAGAACTATGCATACTTCTTATATAGCTATAGTATCCTCTAGGTTCTCCTATTAAAACATTAGTAAAGCCCTAGTAAATAAATAATAAAAAGCTAAGGGTAAACTAGAAGAGAGGGGAATAGGGCTATAGCTACTAAGGTAACTTATAACTATTACTAAGAGACTAGATAGCTCTAGTAAGAAATAAAGGTAGCTTATATAGAAAGGTTAGTGAATAATAAGTAATTAGGTTAGGATTTAATAGACTTAATATGCCTTTATAGCACTAGTTAACCTAAAGGTAATATAGTATAAGGTGTTTATATAGTTAAATCCTATAACTAAGTTAAGGATATACTTAGTAAAGCTATAGCGAGTTTCCTCTAAAAAAACACTAATACCCTCTTTATTTAAGGTAGAAATAGTAACGCCTATAAGGGCCTATACTTACTTATAAATAACTATTAGATTAGAAAAGTTACTAGCTATTATTACTATAGCCTAGTATAGAAAAGTTAGTAAGTTAGAAGTATATAGTAATAGAATACTAAGTAACTTACTATCTTATAGGTATTACTATACTTATTATATTAGAGATAACGCTTTAATTACTTATCCCTAGTAGCACTACTCCTAAGTAAAGAATAAGGAAAACTATATATAATTCTTAGTAAAGTAGCCTTAATTAGCAAGTACCTCTTAAAGTTAGTATAGCTAGTATATAAGTAATATATATAAGAGTACTTATAAAAGCAAATAGCATTAGATTCTATAATAAAATAGTAAGGATAGGTATATAATAAGTTAGGGTAAATAAAGTCTAATTAAAATTAATTAAAATAGTCTAGAGTTATAAGGAGGAAAAGGGAGTAATATAATAGTAAGTTATAATAAAATTTATATTATAAAGCTAACTAATTTATTTATTATTATTTTTATTATTAGCTAGTTAGTAAATAGCTATATTAAGGCTAGGGAAAGCTATTTAGGAGCCTAGCTATAAGTAAGGGGATAATTATAAGGCCTTACTTATAACATAAGTACACCCCGCTAGCGCACTACGCTGTAGGGCTAGGTCCACGTGACACTAGCAAGCTACTAGCTATAAGTTAGCAACTCGCACGTATAACACACTTAGACCTAGCAAGCTTTAGTTAATATACGAACGCCCCTATACCTCTTGCCTAGCTATCCCTTTGTTCTCACATAATAACTAAGACCTTACTTCTTAACTAGGCTATATGCTTATCCTAGCTAGTGAAGTCTAAAAGAAAAGCACCTTTATAATCTAAGGTAATATTATATACTATAGCTCTACTAAGAGTAAGAGAGTCATAAGAAGTGTGCTTACCTCTAAGATCTACGGCATAGTTACTAGTGCTAATATAGCTTATGTAATCTTAATAACGCTTGGATTAGTCACTTATAGATTAAACCTTCCTACGATTCCTATTATTATTTATACTAATTTATACTTTTTATATAAATGCCTCATTAAACTTAGTACTATAAAAGCGAAGCACCTTATAATTAATATTATAGCCCTTCTTTAATTGTACGAGCGATAAGAGATCTACAAGATTAGATAGATTAATAGGAATAACAACCTTGCTAATACCTTCACCAGGGCATTATTTGTAGTTAGTGTAGTGTGTTTTGTAGTTTTTATGTTTAATTCAATATCTAGCTTATTATTAAAGATATTACCCTATAAATTACATAATCTTATAGAGATAAATCCAAGGAAAAATACTATGTATTAAAGTGGGTCTAAAAGTGGGTCGTTTAGCCGTAAACTAGAAACACTACATTTGTAGTGTATTTGTAGTGCTAAAATGTAGTAAAATATAGTTTTTCTTATTTATAGGCTAACGACCCACTTTTTAACCCACTTTAACATTTTGTCGGGGCAAAACAACCACCCCAAAACAACGGAAAAGAGGGATCTAACAATAATGATGATAATGACGAAAATGACGATATTGACGGTATTGACGAATTCGACGATATCAGTAATTGAACCTAGATATCGGGATCTAGGTCTGCGATATTTGCGATCCATCGCGAGGATCTAAGCTGCGAAGTCTCTTGCCAATATCAGGTCATCTTATCAATCCAATATCAGCCGAAGCAATCCAATATCAGCCGAAGCTATCAAATATCAGCCGAAGCAAAAAGGGTATAATCTCAATTGAACAATCCAAGCCAAAAGGCTACGAAGGGAGAGTTGATTTTCTATCAAAAGGGAAGGAATCTAGGGTTTTTATCTAGCTAGGGGGTCAGGGGCTAGGCCGGATCTAATGTGGTTGAATTGATCCGACAATCCGATAGATCCGAGGTTGAAGGGGCTAGAGGTCTTGTGAGAGAGGTCTCAAGGGATCCGATAGATCCGAGGTCTTGTGAGAGAGGTCTCTAGGGGTCATATTCCTAGCCACACAACATATAACTACATTGTAGTTTTTTAGTTATGTATCTAAAAAAACAGGTTTTATATCCATATGTATTTTTTAAGATTAGATATATATTATTTGTTAAAATCAAAATACACTACAAATCAATTGTAGTGCAATGCTCTGACCTTCACAAAGGCATTACTAAACAAGGCGTTTAAGAGGTTTATTACGAGTAATAAAGCAACTATTAGGATAGAAGGATAGGTTACGTAATCATAGCTCTTATGTTAATCTAACAAGATTAAAGGTGTTAAGATTAGGCTTACTTATTCTTACATAGGCTTATAGATTAAATGTTATCTTTTATTACGCCCCTTTCCCTTACTTTTTTCTTATAGTGTTATCCGTAATTATTTAATCTTACTTATTCCTTAGTTTTTTTTAATTATCTTATTAATATTATACGTTAATAGTTATATTAAAAAGAGAGAGTTTTTAGTGTTAAAACAAGCATAATATTAACAAGGCTACCTGCCTTTAATAAGCTAGGCGCGTTGCATTACGGACCTACATATCTAGCCTAATCGCGCCTTAATTAGCATTAGCACATGTGGCCTCTTCGCTAGTAACCCTAATTAAGGCCCCTTTTCCTATAATAAATAACGCACCCTCTTTGCTTCTATTTAATCCCTCTTTTACTTGCTTAGATAGACTAGAATATATAATAATTACGTACACTTTAGTCCACCCCAAAAACCCTACGCATAGGTCACTAGTATCCTGTAGATACTAACACTTACCTATTCTTTAATTCTTTTTTAATTATCTTATTAATATTATTTATTAATAGTTATATTAAGAAGAGAGAGTTTCTAGTGTTAGAATAAGCATAATATTAATAAGGCTACGTGCCTCTAATTAGCTAGGCACGTTACATCGCGGACCCACATGCCTAGCCTAACCGCGCCGCGATTAGGATTAGCATATGTAGTCTCTTTGCTAATAGCCCTAATTAAGGCCCCTTTTCTTATAATAAATAGCACACTCTTTTTGCTTCTATTTAATCCCTCTTTTACTTACTTAGATAGACTAGAATATATAATAATTACGTATACTTTAGTTCACCCCAAAAACCCTACGCGTAGGTCACTAGTATCCTGTAGTACTAATAATAGGTTTATAAGGTATTAGAGTTTTATAATATTTTAAACCTTAATCTCTTAGCTACTAAGACTTAAGAATATACTATCCTTTTAGCCTTTTTTTACTAGCTTCCCTTTTTTATAAAGTTATATTAAGTTAGTAAGCTCTTATTCTTATTTCTATAGTTTCTTAAGTTACTTAAGCTAGGTAATTTACTCTCTAATTACTATCTCTTTAGCCCTTATAATAAAGGATTTAGTTTTAAATAAGGTTCTTATAAAATATAGTATATTACTAGCTATAGTATTATCCTTATTTAGTAAGTCCTAGGGAATATATAGTATTACTTTAGTAAATTAAGTAGTTTTTCCCCTTATATTACTCTTAGGTAACTAGTAAGAGAAGCTTTAGAATTATAAGAATAAAGGGATAGCTAGGTAAGAGGTATAGGGGCGCTTATATATTAACTAAAGCTTACTAGGTCTAAGTGTGTTATATAGTAAGTCACTAGCTTATAGCTAGTGACTTGCTAGTGTCACGTAGACCTAGCCCTAGGGCGTGGTGCGCTCGCCTAGTGGTACGCTAGCGCGCTAGTGTTGTGAGTAAGGCCTCACACTTATTATGCACGTTACTTATTATTATTATAACTATAGTTAGGGAGATATAAACGGAGTGAAGGCTAAGGTTCTTAGTTATAGCTAGAGAGCTACTACTTAAAGGTAAGTGCATAAAGGTCTTAAACTCTAACCTTCTATATACCTTGTGGGTAGTCCTTGTCTAAATACCTTACTGCGTACTCCGTACACGTGGCTATCTGGCAGCTACTTAGTCATCCGCACAACCCAAGGCTTGGCTTATCCGAGGGCTCTATCATGTGACCGTCCTGTCCCTGGCTCCCTGGCCTCCGTGCTCCTGACAATTGTACATATTATATATATTATAATCATAGTTACTATAAATTTACTTCATTTACTTCTAATAGAATTTAAAAGATCTGTAGGTTATTTACATTTCTCAAACCTAACCTATAAAAGGCTACTACTTAGAAATTATATTATAAGTAGCTGGAAACTATTCATCACCTTGATCTCCGCTCTGGAACACACCAGCGTGGTATATCTTCTGATAGTGCCACCATACTCGCCATCCACCCGCCGTGATTAAGGTCAAGGGTATGCTAACTACCCAGTAAATCCAAAAGTTCGGGGAAATCGTCTCCTTGCCATCCGACTTCCAGTCAAACATTGGCATACTGAATAGAGTCTTGGCAGGATTAGCTTAAAGAGACATTGTGATAGTAAGAAACGAAGAAACGACTGACAGCAATGAAGGTTGCAGGAAGAAAAGCTATTGTAACAAGGGTGAGTGTCTTCATAGCCGCACTGTCCAGACCAGTCGTAGACGCTATCCTGAGATTAAGCTCGGCGTTAGTATGTGCGATGCGGTTATATAGCTACCGAAATGTCCTTAAATCAGCATATTCTTTACTTTTTGTCAAGTGAGGGGTTTTCACGAACCACATTCAGTTCTGTTTCCAGCCTCAAGTGCAAGAAACCAGTAAAGTTTCCAGCTGATTCAACATGGCAGTACATGAATTGTATCAGGCTAGATAACTCTGAGTCCAGAGTGATGGCACTTCGGCCGTGGTATTTGTCGATTTTGTCTTTGACTTGATGAAGAAACTGGACGCAGTCTTTGTCCCACTTCAGAACCCTCGTCACATTGGATACATCCGTCGCTGCTGAAGTCAGTTTGGACATCAGCCCTATTCGTTCTTCTTCTTGCCCGAGAAGCTGTTTCATTTGATCCGTGACGCCAATTTCAGCCATGGAAAGTCGGCCAGTACGTTCGATACCAAGATTTCTCTCAATGGTTTGCACCTCTCCAGATAGTTTGCTACTTAACATATCGGCTCTCGACAGGTGTTCACGCAGGAAAACTAGCGGCAACAGTAGTGGGTGAGTCCAAAGAGAGTGTGTAGATTTGATCAGCCTCTCAATTTTCACATGGTGAGGTTCCACGCATTCTCCGTTGGGGAGTCTGTTCGTCCATATATTCCACCCATGTATGAGGGCCATCGTGGTGCCGCTTTGGAAGACATGGGTGAGCGAAAGTCCGAAGTTTCCTAATTTCATCATTTGTGGGACCTTGATTGTGACGGCTGGAATACTCATCAATGTCATCCTGTATAGTGTAACCAAGTCCAATGGCTTACCAATAGAGCTCATCGACTCATTATCATCGCCATCATTCCACATGATATTAGAGTAACATTGTCCTCGATGGAGTAGCCATACCGGCATCATGATAATCACCCGCTTCTATATAGCCCAGAAACTTATCATGTGGCTTCCAGAGACTTGACTCCAGAAGTTCTTGGCGATCTGACTCGAACATTGAGGGCGTCTTAGACAATGTTTTTGGACGAAATCAAGCTACCAGTAGCGTATGTATGCACCTTCAACTATAATCATGCCTAAAGCGGAATTCTTAAACGTACAAGGTAAGAATCATATATCAAGACAAGCGCCATATATAGGCTTCTCCTTGAATACGTAAAATATTGATTGCTGAATAATTTCAGTGGCTGACAGGTGAGGGGGAAACTGATGTCTGACGTGGCACATGTATGTACATGTATATATCAGGCAAGGCGAGATGGTTTCCACTTTGTGTAATCCGTACTCACTTCAGTCCATGCGGATAGGGGGGTGCGGGGAAACGACCGCCAAGCCATGCATGTAAGGCATGCTTCAGGGCGATATCCTCCTGGTTCTTGTCTCTGGTGATTCTCAAGGGGGTTGCGAGGAGGTGGAAGAAAGCTTTTTCGGAATCAGACACGCTTTTTGACGATACATGATCCTTAGATTTATTACTTATAGACAGTATACTCGCTCGCGCCTTGTAGCCTAAACAAATATTATCCATTACATCCCACGCCGTACTGTACGATTTCGAGTCACCTCTTATCGCCTAAGAAGAAGTTGGCCAGTATTTAAACAACTACTCAACCAGTATATCGGATACCCTAGTGCTGCCTACCAATTGCACTATCCTATCCGCATCCCTATTTAGGACGATAACCTCTCCATAATCGACTTAGTGCTCCGCATTATTCACAAAGATGGCCCATTTCAAACACCAGATCAAGATATCAGCCAACCCTTCCCAAGTACAGAATGCTTACTAAATCATATCGACCTTACTACACTAGCTCGTATTGCAAGGGTCGCGGACAGACATCAGCTTCAATCTACACTCGATTCTTGCTTAACAATCACAGAACTTCATGGCTTATTTACAGCTCAGTTAAAGCCTGCCTTTCAGTCAGCTGCTAATCGCCCGGATAGAACAGACTCGCATAACAATGCAGAGGCCCGGGATGCCATGACGGCTCAAGAATCTTGTAGGATAGAACTGCTGCTTCTCCACAGTCATCGATTGAAGTTTGGGCGAAGACATGGCCCAGAATTTCGAGGAATCAATTATGCTCAAGCTGTGAAGATAATTCGCTGTATGGTGAGCTCACAAAACTACGGAGTAATGACTCCGGAAGGTCAAGTGAGCGTTGGGAGAGCTCGGGTTTTAGCTAAAGATTTAAAGGATAATGTACTAGAGTTCCTGGTTTTGATCTTCCTGATCTGCAATACATTTATTTACGATCTTATACGCATATACTTATGTTAGACCTGCCGAATCGAGTTCAAGTCCTACAGGCCAGCTGCATGGTTCCCGTAACGAGTAAATTTTAAGTTTGGCTGTGATATGGAGAATCTTTATATTGTCTTACAAAGGCATTTTAAAAGTTGCTCAACGTTTTAGCATATATGAATTCTCTTAATACCTAATATATAAATAATAGACCTATATCGGGAACCAGACTTATTCCAGCACATTCCAAGTAAATCCTCAGTCCTTGACAACAATACTGGAGTTCTCAACCGCACTGCGCCCTGAAGCTCGCCACGCCAGTAACTTCAAGCTGAGGCTGCAAGCAACCCTGAGGATCAGCGCTCGTCAAGATATCAATGATACCCCCATCATCACAGTTATCATTGTTGTAAATGTACACCGAGCACTTGTCGCTGATTTTGCCAGTCGTGTAGGAGCCGAAGGAACCATTGCGGATTCCTTTAGTACATTCCTGAGTTCCGTCACCGCTGTAGGTGTCGCGGGCGCCGGTGCATCTCACGCTGCTTTGGTAGACGCTGAAGGACCATGCTGGGTCCTGGCGAGTAGAGAGAGAGGAGGAGGGATTGCGGCTCATGTGGATGGCGGCTGATTGGCCGAGTCCGAGGAGCGAGGCGAGCGTGAAGATGGCTGTGAGCTTCATGTTGGATTGTCTAGGGCTGATTTGGTGTTCTGACTTGATGGAGTTTTGTATGCGTATAAGAGAGAAGCGATGTGTGTATATAATTGGTTAAGATGGTTTATGAGTGTGTGAGTGTGCAACTACCTCTTCAAGCTTCTTGGGATGCTAGCTTTTATAGTCGAAGACTACCTCACCTCTATACTGGCTTGACTGTCTGCTCGACCTATCCATGTCCATTTCTGCTCTTTTCAGATGATGCAATTGATGAACAGACAAAACGCCCCAACATAGGAGCATCACCAACTGCTTTCCAGAAAAGACTCCATGACGGGCATCCCCGAATCCATCCTATGCAAGAACCAAGTCATGGTCAGCCTTGATCTCCAACAACTTCACGCGCGAGACTTAAGCAGGGTACTAGCACCCAATTACCCACTCACATTTCTTACAAAGGCTTACAAGAAGGCTCGATTGTAGCGTCTAAGCCTTCTGATCACCACGTGGGGTCTAGCGTTATCCAAAGGTTCATGGCATGGGGTTAAAGTTTAGTAACATTGGAGATGGATCGGCCCGCTACAATAAGCGTTGCAAATGCTTGCGTAATCCTCCGGCATTTAAAGTGACGACCCTTTGCATATCGGGACATCAATGCGCCTTACGAGCATGTTCACCAATAGACATTCAATAGTTGGTCTCCACAGCTAAGCGTATAGCCTCGTTGAGGTTCTTGTCTGCAGGGAATTATCGTCAAAGTTTTCGATCAGGATGCGGATCTCGATTCCGTCAGCTTACAAAGTCATCCAGAGTCTTGAGGCTTTCATTAAATGACTCATGTAAGACCTGCAGATGGAAAGATCGGCGTGAATGGATTCAATATTCGCTTGGCGCTTACAACTGAAAATCCTCAGGTTGCTAAAAGCATTAGTATGACGTTTACCACGGGAAGGTTTACGAATTGGATGAGTCGATGAGGATACGAGGTAATGGTGAGATTTGAACCATGTTTCTTGCATATTAGTTGTGTACACGTGTTGCTAACTACTCTGAAGTCGACTTGACATTCTACTTGCCCTCCAGGGCCTCCACCATCTCTGGTATAACCTTTCCCTGCTGCTTCATTTGTCTCGCGACCTCGATAGCTGAAGTACCGCTGCCATCAGTAGTATTGGGATCAGCTCCATGCTGCATCAAGGTTCTAGCTACTCCGACATGTCCTGCCTTGACAGCCACGTGAAGAGGCGATGCACCAGTTCCCGTAGGAGGAGCATCGGTCTCAGGCCGAGCACCTTTGTCCAGTAGATTCCGCATCATAAGCTCATTTCCAAGCCTTGCCGCAGCAGATAGTGCACCTGAATGCTCAATGCGCGCCCCATGCCGCAATAACAGGTCGATCCCTGCAGTATCCTTGTACAGCCCTGCAACTAATGCAAGCGGGTACGATGCCGCATCCGGGTCTTGGTTGGGGTCCGCTCCAGCCTCTAGAAGGAAGCGCAGGAACTCAATGTTCTGCCGACCCATGCAGGCTACGATGAGAGGTGTTCCTCGCATGTCGAACTGCATGTTGATGACTGATGGATCCTTGGCGAGAAGAGTCTGCATGAGCGGGATTGAACCTGTGTTGACTGCGGCTCTGACGATCTCTTCGTTGAGAGTGATTGAGGGATGTTGTGACAGGAGAAAAGAGACAGCTTGGATCTGGGTGCTTTTTGCAGCCGATGTCAGAAGTTCCTGGATAGTCTCCTGAGACAGGGACTCTTTTTCGGGTGCAAGGAGGTTTCTCATCTGGTCAACATCTCCGGTCGAAGCCAGTATCTTGAGCTGATCCTTGAGAGTAGACGACATGTTGGCGAGCGTAATGCGTAATGCGTAATGCGTAATGCGTAATGCGTAACGAATTGAATACTTGGCAAAGAGCTATGCTTGACTTGAAAGTGAGATGCAAGGTCTGAATAGCCTTTCTGTCGGTCTCATCCGTCGGAACTTTTTATCATCGGCAGTATTTTTTGTATGTCATATTATGTGGCAAGATGCCGTCCTGCATCACATGAGGCTATGTACATGTATGATTTGCGACCCCACCATCGAGCGGGCTTACATGTACACACCTTCCTTAGGCGTCATAAGCCTTGTGGAGTCACGTCAACTAGGGTCTATATCTAATTAGATAGAAGTAAATTAGAGGTATATTTGCTTGTATATAAATTAGCTAACACTAAATATATTACTAATTTTGCTTATATAAATTACTATACCACACTTTTAAGTACCCACGCGGTCACTGACCTTATGGCAGGGGGCGGTGGGGGCCCCGCGGATCCACAAGCCTTATGACGCCTATGTACATATGTACATATGTAAGGAGACAGTGGGTCCCAGTAATTCAGCAACGGCGACTCTGGTGGAAATTGTGCGGAATTACCGGGACCCCACTGTAAGCTGACTGCCATCCTTCGGGTGCTCAATTAGTCCTCCGTTTGGCTGTACTCCTTGCGTTGGGGATTATTCCACCGATTTGGCATCCTGACATCTCAAGACTGGCTTGTCTCTTGATTCCGCTTATGCTCACAGTCATGGTGACGATCCATGAGCGTCGCGAATGTGGTTGTGGTAGTGATGGCTCTGTCTCCGACGGAAAAACAAGCTCCTGCTATTCAACCATCTCGATCGTGATAGAGGATTTTTTGAGTAATGCAGTCAGACTCATTGTCGCCACTGATTAACTGGAGACCGAAAAGAAAGCGAGTAAACCTTGTATCATGCCTGAGGGGGATGCTCGGACGTTTGGAAACAAGGCTCCGTCTTGGCTATCATATCAACGCCCTCTGTACTCTTGAGCAATGCTATAAAGATAGTCTAAAACCTCCCTATCCATCTTTAACAGGACAGGCCATCACTTAAACAACATCACTGCATCTCAACAACCTCTCACTCTACTTCCTTTTATGTCAACATTCACTTGACTCTTAGTCCCAAGGTCCTAACAAGTCACAATGAGACTCTCAAACATCATCTCCATCTCCCTCGCTTTCCTTGCCCCAAGCACCGTCCTGGGCGCACCATCCAACACCATCCACCGTCGCGACTGTCCTTCAGTCGACACCATTCGCAAGTGGATCCAGGACAACGCCAGCGTCGGCGACAACACAGTCTTCTACACCGCTGGCGCAAAGCAAGAGCAAGCCAAGGCCTTTGCCGAGCAAAAGGTCAACAACGGAAATTACTGGGGTAAAGTCTTTGGCCTCAAGTACCTCGACTGGATTGAGGAGTGTGGCCAGGGTCCTGAGCAGGACAAGCTGTTTCCTCGTATGGGTGAGGCTCTTGCTAGAGAGTCTACTAATACGGCTTATGTTATCATGGTCAAGGGCAACGCTATTGCCAACTTTTGGAAGGACAATGAGTATCCTTATCTTAGTGAGAATCGTGTCAAGATTATTGCCGTCAACGCTGCGAACTTTGATGATCAGAAGGATTACGATGGGCAGCCTTTAAAGCGAGCCATTCAGTTTTAGAGTGATGGATGGTAATTCACATATTCAGTGAGCCAAGCTATCTGAGGCTATGTAAGCACCAAGTTGGTGGCAGGGGGGCTTGCAAGTCAACACTTTGAGATGTTGCTTTCCTATCTGAAATGGACATCAGGTTCCAAGTATATATCAGTATTTTAGATCCGGTCAATACAAGAAGAGCAGTCACGGAATCGCAATTGTCAATGTCAAGTCCATCATGACGATTCGATTGTACTATTCGGAGGGCCAGTTGCTGCTACAGTTGTACAGTGAGTGACTGACTTGTGAAGTAATGCCTTTAATCCATGCCAAGTCCGTATTAGATCACCATTCTCTCGCAAGCCCGCCTGTTTCTGTTATCATGCCCGCAGCTGTTAGTTCTACCCTGTCTTGCGGATGCGAGTTAGCCATCCGGGATCCCCACGTAATCCGATGGTGCCAAGAAGAGATTGAGGGATGAAATAATAACAGTATACTAGGAAGTATACTAAGTTAGATCCCCGGACAACCAACCCCAAGCCACACCCACAGCCACACCCACAGCCACACCCAGCAAAGTCGCGTCAAGCGGCTGCTGCTGCTGCTGCTCAGCCTCAACTCCAAGAACCCGCGCATTAGTCTCATCACCAAACTCAAATTCTCGAGACGCCCCAGATCCCAATCAACGAACCTCACCACGATGCCCTACAACACCAGCGCAATCCCTCCCCGTCGGGAACCCACCGGCCAAACCCAACTCCCCCGTGAGCTCACCCCGAACCCCCACCCCCCCCTCGCATTCCTAATCGCTAAACAAAGCCCGCAAGTCTCGCGCGTCAAGAAAATCATCAACCAAGATTCCGACGTCCACAAATGCTCCAACAACGCCGCCTTTATCATCACCCTCGCGGCCGTACGGTCCCTTCTTACGCCCCCGCTCCTCCCAAAACCAAAACGGAAGCTGATGTCTCGCGGCGCAACAGGAAATGTTCGTCCAACACCTTGCGCAGGAAGCGAATGACCAAGCAAAGCTGGAGCGTAAACCGAGACGGAACATCCAGTACAAGGATGTCGGTACGTTGATGTTTCTTGATTATTGTATTCGATTCCGTCTTTATTTCTCTATACTTGATCTTTATTTCTCTATACTTGATCTTTATTTCTCTATACTTGATCTTTATTTCTCTATACTTGATCTTCATTTCTCTACACTTGATCCTCATTTCTCTATACTTGATCCTCATTTCTCTATACTTGATCCTCATTTCTCTATACTTGATCACCCAACTCCCACCACTGACACAAAACCCAGCCAACGCCGTCTCCCACAACGACACCCTCGAGTTCCTAGAAGACGTGGTCCCCAGAACCACGCCGTTCAGGAAAATACGGGCCTCCGCGCAAGCGACTCGAGCGCGGCTGCGCGGCGAAAAGGTCGCCGACGCGGTGCCGTCGATGCCCGCGCACGACACGACGAACGGCAGCATCGTGAGTAGGGAGGGCGGGCTCTCTGCGTTCACGGTTCCGCTGAGGATAGAAGAGAGGGAGGATCCGAATCATCAGTTGGAATGGGAGATGAGGCACGGGGATGTGCGCATGTCGGGGTAGTTTGTAGCTGTAGCTTTTCGCGGAAATGGGTAATGAATGGTTTTTGAATGGGCCAGTTTGTCGTGAAGTGGCGAGAAAAAGGGCAACTTCTAAAGTGAAATCCTTGTGGCAGTGTCACGGTGAGACGTACAACGACCCGTTCGCTACCCTGCGGATCCCGTGGCCCCCATTGATATCTTTTCATGGCAATTGCCGAGTAAACAAGGAGGACTCGACTCTGGGAATTGGCAACCACTGAAATTTTCAAAAAGCAACATGATGATTTTACTCCTCCATGGCATCCCCATGAACATCAGCCGGTACCCGCCCCTCATTCAACTCCTTCTCCAGAGCAATAATCTCCTGCAGACTCGTCGCCTTGCGAATCTTCTCCTGCAGCCGCTTCTTCTCGTCATCCGTCAGCTTTATCCTCGACAATCTGGATGTCTGTGCCGAGCCCTTGGCCGAGACAAGCGTCTTTGTCTTCTTGCCCAAAATCTACAACGTCGTTAGAAGCGCCCACCCACCAGATATCCTGCCCCCGAGTGAAAGAAAAGAAGAAGAACAAGTCCAAAACGCACCTCTGAAGCAAGAGGCGTCAACTCCTCCTCGGTCCCAAACAGTTCCCGTCCACGCTCCCTCTCCACCTCCTTCACCTTGACATAATCAAGGAACCGCACGTTCGGACACCGCCAGAGCACCCAGTACCGGTAATTCTCCTTCCTGGCGACAGGATTGTCCGCCAACACCAGATGCGTCAACCGGCCGAACCCCCTCAGGACATCCAGATCCGCCAGCTCGGCCAGCTCGTTCGACGCCAGCACCAAGTTCGTGAGGTTCGGCACCGCATTCGGCAGCGTCGCCTGGATACTCGCGATGCGGTTCCTCGCCAGCAAAAGGGTCGTTATGCGCGGCGACAAAGGGAAGTTGCCCAGGACTTGAATATCGTTGTCTGTGAAGTCGATTGAGTCATGGGGCTAGCAAAGCAGGAATTGGGAATCAGCTCCATTGTTTTTTGTGTAAATTTCTTTCCCCCTCTTCCTTGTCTACTCCCTTTTTTTTTTTTTTTTCGTAGCAGGTTTATTTGCGAGGCACGGAAGTTGCTTACCCCAGCGACACCTAGATTCTCAATGGCAGGGATCCTATGTCCTGTTTCTCACGCCGATAAAAAGACGTTCGTATCAACTAGCTCTCTTCCATGATCAAGTTCTCTTGTCTTTTTATGGGAAGCTATTTTATTCATGTGATAAAATATAGACAAGCATTGTAGCATCTGCTCTTTTCACCAACAACGCACCTCGGAGATCCAACTCGCGCTCTTTGAGCGGGTTCAGGTAGGACAGGGAATCGTGGATAAGCTCTGCGGTGAGCCGCATGGCGAAGGGGGGGCGGATTTCGCTTTTGGCTTGTTACCTTTGTTGCGGGCTGTGCGGTCGGCGGGCTATCAATCGATTGGGTTGCACTTGTCGCTCTGCTTGTCGACTTTTCCTGCAAAGGTTCGTGGCGAAAGGGTTGAGTTGTCGTGTGGATGATGAGGGGGGAAATTTTGGGCAAAAGATTGTTGCTGGTGCTGGTGCTGGTGCTGGTGCTGGTGCTGGTGCCCCACATCTCCTTCTACTCGACGACTTCAACTTTCAACTTTCCATGTTGCCTTCGTTTCGGACCATCAGGCATCGCCGACCAGTAACATCGATGCGGTGCTCTTCAGCACTTGGCCCAGCAGCTGACTTCCAGGGTAGCATGAAGACCTAGGATGAATAGCAACCTCAACGTATGGACCGTAGATACAATACAGTCTTACGCTCGTTAAAGAGATAGATAACATCGTCAGCGTCATCACCGTATGAATGGTGCTTCCATTAACTAAGCTCTACCTCGCATGTCTTTTCCAATTTCCGTGAAATAAACATCAACTTAAACTCGCCCACTCAAACGTCTCAATCGACCACGACCAGCCAAGCAAGTCCCAGTCATCTTCTTTACCCCTTCTCCCCCTACTGAAACACAAACACCACCCCAGATCGGTCAACGCTCACGCTCATCGTATAAGGATACTCCAGCAAGGCCACGTCCAATACCGCGTCTAGATGAGACTGCAACAGCTGCTGCTGCTGGAGCGAAATCACCGTTGACCTGGGTGGCCGTCCACCAGAACGCTTTCCCCTGGATGATGATGATGATGATGATGCCCCCGCCGCGGTGTTGTTCCTCCCTGCTCCTCCTTCTCCGGCCGTGTCACTACCAGATGATGCATTACTGTGTGCCCTTTCCGTGTTGATTGTCAGCGCAGATGCGGGATGCGCGGCGCTGTACGTAGGCTGTTGCTCGTCCGGAGGCAGCCCGCTGAAAATCCGCGAGTTCTCGATGCGAGAAATGTCCCAGAACCGAAGCTTCTTGTCCGATCCGCCCGTGACGATGAATGCGTGGCGCACGTCGCGGGAGTCTTCGGCCGTGCCGGTGCCTGCGATCATGGCGCGCACGCCTCGGTCCGCGTTGGAGGTTTCGTTGCTTTCGAGGTTCGTGGCGAAGCGGCCCAGCATACCCTCGGGCTTGTCTTCGTCGACATCCCATGCCGTGTACCCCTTTGGTCCGTCCTTGTTGCCACTTGTCCGGTATATCTCTCGACATGTCGTCTTTTCCAAGTCCCATACCGTCACCTCTCCTTGACCTGTGCCTCCTGCGATACACACCCATTTGCCTCGGCCTTTGGTAGGGTGGATACACATGCGGTAGATGGCCGCCTTGCCTGGCACGCCCCAGCCGCGAAGTCTCATTTTGAAGCGCAAGTCCCACAGGTCCACGACGCCATGTGATGTGCCTGCACAAAGCCAGTTGCGTTTGCGATCAACACAGAAACACGTGGGTGCGCCATGATGAACGGGGTTTTCGAGCGAATACAGCAGGGTCATGGTTCGCAATTCGATGCCGATAATCCTGGACCGATTCGTCGCCAGCAGCAACACCGAGTTCGACTCTTGTCGAAAGTGCTCGCACCACACGGCGAATTCTCCGTCGCGTAGCTGATATTCACGGACGGTCCGCAGCTTGCCATACCTAATGACGCCGTTGGCCGAAACCGTGTCGACCTTGACCACATGCACGCTGCCGTCGCTGGCACAGCTAACGAAGCAGTGCGAGTTTTCCACAAAGCACAGCGCCACTACACGCGCACCCTCGGCATGCTTGTGCGTCTGTCGAGATCGTTGGGTGATATTCCGCTCCAGCCTTGCCGTGTCCCAGACTCGGACACAGCCATCGTTTCCTCCGGTGACGAAGAAGATGTGATCGGGCGACGGAACCACCCTGTTGATGGGACCCTTGTGCTCTCCGAATGTGGCAACCAAATGTCCCTCGGGGCGCCAATGGTCGTCACCGGTTTGAGCACCAGCAGTTCGAGCTTTGCTTCTTGCAATGGACTGCACCATGGGCCCAAACTCCAATACGTCTCGCGGGAAATTGTCGATGTATATCTGATCCAACATCCGCTGGATGCTGGGATCCGTCCCCTCGTAGGTATGTCTCGCCTGCCGGGGAGCTGACTGGTCGGTTTCGTCGTTGCGTGTAGGCACAGGGGACGATGATGGTGTGCCCTGGGCAAAAGGTCCCTCTACTTCTCCAAAGGCATTCGTGTCGCTTGTGCCTGTTTCCGCCATTGACTTGTTGCCATCTTTCCTACCGAGCAGGCTGAGTGCACTCGGCTGATGACGCATCGTCCTCCTTGCCGAGGAGAGCCCGTCATTGACCGAAACATTGTCATCTCCCGCGCCTCTTCCTACAGCTTTGCTCTCGGGTGACTCCCTCCTCGAGTGTCGAGAGCTGGCACGCGTGCCACCCTCTGGAGACAAGAACCGCCGTCGCGAGGCGGATGAGCGAGGTCCGACGCTCTGCACGCGATTCGCATGACCGCTCATCGCTGCTTTCCGTCTCTTGCTAATAGTATCGTCGATAGTCATGGACGCGTCTAGCAGAGCATCTGCGATAGTATAAGGCCCGGCCGGCGAATCCAAATCAGGGGTCGTGTTTGGATCACGAAGGGGTGCGTCGTTGAAGAAGACTGTTTGTGGAGCGACTCCGAGTTCCTTCAGGGATATCAGTCCGGAATGAGTGCTTGACTCGCCAGTCGCGGCGTCCCTCGTTCTGGCTTTGCTAAGCCGCCAGATGTATTCTCCAAGCGCCAGTAGCTTCACCTCATCGTCGGCTTTGAGCCCGAGGTTCCGCAGTTTGGAGAGCCACTGCTCATCTTCGTCGTTGCGCACAACTCTACTCATCGAATTGGCATTCAGGTGCTTGGACGACCGGTGACTCGAGGATCCCAATGCCAAGGAGCGCATCTTTTGCAGCGGCTTCCAGAAGACGCCCCGATCAGTTTGATTAGCCCAGGTGATTGCTTGGTCAAAAACAGGTCTTGTCAAAGGCTTCTTCAATGACTCAAGCAAACTTAGCTCATCGAGCTCGGCCACGGTGTCGATTTTCAGGTAGGGCGTAATGAGTGGAACAAGTATGCATCGCACATCGGCGACGTCGAGATACTTGGCCGCCTGCGATAGAAAGTCAGTGGCTGCCTCTCGAATCCAGATGTTGGGATGCATCGTGAACCGTCCGACGAGGTCCGCAAGCTCCCAAGTTCTGGGTCTTGACAGCAAGCCAAGCCCTGCGAGATGAGCCAGTGAATGCAGCGCCGCCTGCACTACAGTCTCTTCAGCATCGGCCAAAGCTTGCAACATCAGTGGCAGCATGAACTCTTCCAAGCTGGTGCTGCCGATGAAGGCGGCGATGCCAACAATGGTGTCGAAAAATGCACACTTGAGCGTCCAGTCACGGTCATTGAGATACGTGTTGAGGTGTGTGAGCAGTATGTCGTTGGACTGTTCCTGGAAGAACATGCAGAGTTCCGGCACGGATGCCAGGAACGCCCTTCGAACGTAGACGTCTGGATCTTCCACCAACTGCTTTGTGTGACTTTCGAGTATTTCAAAAAGCTCGCGTCCGGCGTTATCGAAAACGCTTTCAAAGTTGGCATCGGCTTCTGCACCGGGTTCGACCTCCGGATCTGCAATCGGCATCGATCCATCTGCCCGCAAGCTCGAGGCGGTTTCCAAAAACCGCTGTGCCGTCGAAGCAAGGCTCCCTATGCATGAGGCATATGTGGCTCTGACCAGGGAGCTTGCCACGCGCGACCGTGATCCCAGGGCCATCTCTAGCCGTGGGAGGACATACTCAACCAGTAGATGGGAGTTTATTGGGGTAGGCGTGCGCACCAACTGCAAAAGTTGAGTGATTGTCCTGATGGCAGCCACGATGACGGCATCCGCCTCCTCCCTTTTCAGCAATGTCATGAGATAAGGCAACACTCTATCTAGCTTGGCTTCGTCTGTGAGACGCTCGGCAAAGGCCAGAAGGACATCGCAGGCCCGCACTCTCGAGGATGCTCTGGCTGTAGTGCGCAGGGATGACACGATGAGTGTCAAGAATATCAGGGTGCCATCATCCTCGGGCGGCTCGAGATCGGCCGAGACTATATGCTCGTGATTCGGGATGCTCAGTCGAACCGGGAAGTGCCCCAACGCCAATCGACCAATTGATGGTGGCGCTTTTGACAATGCCCTCTTTTCTGACTGGTAGCCCAAAAAGTATGAAATCTTGTCAAAATCGTAGAAGACGCGGTCTATTCTGTCGTCGGATTCGCCCATGTTCCTCTGGCTGCCCGACATGGGGCTGTTGCCCGAGGATGGGTCGGTGATGAGCTCCATGTATTGGTGTAAGAAGTTGTAGAAATAGCCCGGAAAGACTTTTCCCATCCAAAAGTCGAGATATTGCTCGGCGGAATAACGCTTCTCGGGATCCAGTTGAATCATGTGGGCAATCATGTCTCGAACGTCCTTGTCGGAAATGACACTGAGATGCGTGATGACAGGGTCATACTCTCCCCGTTTGTACTTGTAAAGCTGGGCGAGACTGAACATTTCGGATTCCAGAAACATTTGCGCAATGACGCATCCGGCACTGAAAATGTCCATGGCCCACGTCATCTTGGGCTTGCGCCGGGGTTCCTCGCCTGAGGCGTAGAATCGCTCCGGGGCAATGTAGCATGTTCGACGGCCGGACGTGTCGAAGAAATAGGAGAAATCGCCAGGGTTGTCGTCCGGTAGCAGTATTGGTTTGTATGCTGACGCGAAATCCGTCAGATACAGCCAGTTCCACGACGTGACCAGCACATTCTGCGCCTTGATGTCGCCGTGGTACACGTCGCGAGCGTGACAGTCACGCAGCGCGCAAAGCAGTTGGAACGCAAGCCATTTCTTCTCAATATCTTCGAGGAAGGGACGCGTGCTCAGTCTGTCGTAAAGTGAGCTGTACTGGAACTGGCGAACGAGATATCCGTTCGTCTCGGTTTCGATGATGCGCTGGAAGGGCAGGGCGTTGGGGACGTCCATCAAAGCCTTTCGTTCCTCTGGAGGCGCACAAATAAATATCAGCGAAAATGGCCCGTCAGGCGCAACGGCGCGCGCATGGAACAGAACATCACACACTCAATAGTTTCTGCTTGTACTCGTCGAGATTCGCTTCTGCATAAGGCTTCAGCAACACCTTGACCAACACAACTCCATGTTCGTGCCGTCCACGAATGCTCTTCATGAACCGTGCGTTGCCGATGCTGCGTTCGTATTGTACGTCCTGCAGCTGGACAGCATCGATGCCAGCCGAGCCAGCCGACGGCGTTGCCAATGAAAAGCCCTGGCCCATTCTTGCTTTCGTATTTTATTATTTTTCTTCCGCGTCGATATTCCGCGTCGGTCGCAGTCGAAGCGCGCTCTGGGCTGGGCTCATCTATCGTCGTATTGAGTCACTCGACATTTTTTCCCACCTCGAGCGCGGGTTGCGCGAGGAACGTTGGGGAAGAAAGATTTTCAAGCAGATCCGATAGCTAAAGCGACCGAGCTTCTTCAAAGCTGTATAGCGGGCGGCGTTGGCATGTGTCTGAGGGAAAGCTAGGAAAGGAAAGCTAGGAAAGCTAGGACAGATGGATAGATGGAGAGATGCACGTGAAGAGGGCACCTGGTGAGGTGGGTATGTCATCATCAGCCAGAGGGCAGCCGCAAGTCGCCCACCTTCCCACCTTGGACGGGGGACCCCTTCATTCTTCCATCCTCCGTATCGACCTTTGATATCAAAGATAATGCATCATACAACATCACACAATGCACCACGACGCTACTTTCAACATTGCTATCGACAGTCCCCCTTTCTAGGGCGCCAGATATAAGGAACAGAAGCACTCAGTCTTGGCAGTGATAAGGGTATCTATCCACAGTGCAGGTAGCAACGAAATACAGGAAAGGAAAAGGGAAAAGAAAATCGCGCACGATTTTATTACCTCCGAAACGAGTGTGAACCGCAGTCCCAAGCTTCCCTAAATATTCAATCCGCTTCCAACAAACAAAAAAGTATCCCATATCACCGAGTATCCCATTGCTATGGCCAATTATGCAGTTTCAAATGCTAAATGTCATCAAATATTTGTTCCTTGGTTTTGCCGTGTCAACTTTTCGACCAAGACGAAAGTCGGGGTCTGTTCTCAGCATTCCGTCACAGTCTTGTCTTCGGCGAGTTGATCGGTCGGCAGCTTCCGAGCTTACACAGCACCACTACGCATCAGCCTGGTAGATCGGTATTCCAGCCTAGGCACCAGATCGTTCAAGTCCTCATCCAGATGAGTATCTATCTCGAGCATCGCTGAGGGACCAGGTGCAAGTGTCGGCATCGGCGCAATTTCCAATGTCAGGCGCTTTTCCCTGTTGGAGATGGTTCCCTCTTTGTGCTCAGCGTTTACATCTCGCCTGATGCTGATGGGACGATGCATGCGAGCCTTGCCCATGTCTCCTACTTCTTTGGCCAGCTCGGGATCTTCGCGCTGGACACGTTCAATTTCCCTCACGGATTCTTGCAGCACTTCCATCAGCCGAGCCTGAATCTTCCTGATTTCGTCGTGACAATCTGCGTCTCTCAAGAATTGGTGGGCGCTGTGTTCGCAAGTGCTCTGCACAAACTCGAGGCTCTTGTCCAGGGAGTCGTAAACATCCACAGGCTCGTTCGAGTTTCCCGGCTGCCCTGGTTCCGTAGACGCTTGTTGGTCATTTGATATGGGCACTAGCCGGCGGGTACTCATACTTCTCAATGATGGAAGTGCGTCGACGGCAAATCGTTCGGCGCTGGACCGTTTCGCGTCGTTGGCGATTTCAAGCTCGGCCATACGCTTGATCTGGGCGACTTTGGCAGCCATTTTCGCCTTGCGCATGAGATTCCTGCTCGAGGACACAAATCTGACAAGATCATCAAAGAATCCTTGGACATAGCTGTCGTAGTAAACAATGATCATGCTTCGAGTACGGTGGGTCGGTGTGGCACCTTCTGCTGACACCATTGAATTGGATCGTCGCTTCTTGTTGGATTGGACTAGACCCCGGGCGTGGGCAGCTACGGCTTCGCGAGCCTGTTTGTGTAGTGCTGCGCGGTTTTCACTGCCCGGGCTCGGAGGAGATGCTGGTACTTGACCTTCTCTGGACGGCGTTGATGGTGTCCTGGTGGGTGCGGGCCGTTTCGCGCGATTTCGGGTCGAGGGTTGGGGAAGTTCAAAATCGAAGTGCATCGGGCCTTCGTCCTTGGGCTTGAGCGATTCCGATGAGCCTTTGTTGCGGAGAGATCGAGGGGAAGCAGCAGAGTTGGCATCGGCGCCAGCCAAGGCTGCGAGCTCGGCCTGCCTGTGCTCAATCTGCCCGTTCAGATCGTGCAGACGCCGCCGCCAGTCGGGGATGTTGTTGGCCAGGTTATGGAGGGCCTCCATGTCCATAGATCCAATGTCGTTGTTGGAGGAATCGCTGTGTGTGGCAGCGTTAGGCGTCCAAGGCCTAACGCGCCACTGTGAAGGGGGAGGATTTTCGGGTAAACGTAGTGAAGACTCGAAAGATGGGAAGAAATAGATTGCCCGCTTCCTATCGCAAGGATGAAGCCGGCGCGGGTTCTATGTTTGGACGATGCCGAAGTCCGGAGTATTACTTGAGTACTGAGTGCAGGTGAAGGTGGGTGAATCAGATCGGGGGGGGGCAAACCAAGACGGATAATGTAGCAGATTCAATGGGAGCGCCACAGCGTCGGGAGTTGGATTTGCGAAAATGACATGCAAGCCGCTGCCGAGTGTCGTTGGGCGACTTTGAGGATTGAGCAGAGTAGGATTGGGTAGATGCGTTGTGAATGAAGTCGTGAGAAAGCCGCCGACCTTTGTCGGTATCGGGAAGACGGGGTTGGTGGTGTGTGGGGGGGGGAGGGCAGAAGAGACAGAGACGACGGGAGAGGTGTGACATGGAGTTGGGGCAGTGGTGGCAGGCGCGTCCTCGGGGTCTGTTGGCTCCATTCTGATGCAGTGCGGTGTGCAGGTTGCAGAGGGGTGGACCTCCTGCTGAGTACTTGAGTACCTGAGTACCTACCTGCCCAGGTACCGAGCAGCCTTGAGCGCTGGCATAAAGTACGGAGGACCTGCCCCGATACAGACAGAGTACTCAGTGCTCCGCTACAGTAGCGGTAGCGGACTTAGCAGACTGGCAGACTAGCAGTCTACCGCGGACCAGCCGAGACTGGCGGCCCGTCATGGGTCGGTCGGGTCGGCTGGCTTGTTACCAACGACTTGACTGACTGGATGACCATTGACACATCGCGGACGAGACTGAAACGGACTCGAGGAATGCCATTGATGGGGTCGGCGGGCCGGCGTGTGTCTCCCTTCTTGTTACGGCGCACAAGGTCAACGAATGCCATAATCCCGTGTCACTTCACAGCAGTTTACTTTTGCTCCGGTGCACACTGGATGTCGCTGTCGTTGTTGTCGTTGTTGTCGTTGTCGTCGTTGTTGGATGTCTGGTGTGATGGATGATTGGAGTGCGGCGAGTGCTTCGTACGGAGCACCTTGGATCCGAACTCCCTTGTGATACCTTTCCCATGTACGTCCGTACCGGGCACACATGCACAGAACCTAGGTCGGTGGTCGAGTAAGTAAGTACTCCATAAGTCCGTAGTACTCGGTAGATATGTAGTCATCACATCTACCTCGTCACGCCTCCACGGAATGAATGGAGATGAGTGACAAGTTGACAGTTGACTCGTCACTTCTCGGTGGGGGCCGAGAGCAGCCGAGGGACAGAGAGGCATGCCATGGCCGCATGCATTGATTGCTCTTTGTGATGATGAATGGCAAGAAAAGAGAAACTTTGCTCTATTAATCCATATCCAACTTTCATCTCCATATCTCCATATCCAATGCAACATTTGCCCTTGGTTGCTGCTCGAATCAAAGGTGCTCAAGTACGAATCGACGAATCGACGAATCAAATCGCCCCGGAGAGGGGCCCGGGGACCGGCTTATTGCCGGAGGAGGCTTCTTACATATGTAAGTTTGCTTTTTGCCGCCAAAGCCAACTTATTATGTAAAAGGCAAACGAATGGGCAGAATCGGGAGCCCCCCCCCGCGCCATCCAGTCCCCGTCCGCTCCATTTTCTTTAGATAATGCTGAGGTAAATGAAGCAAGTCCCAACTATCAATTTGCAAGTAAATGAAAAGGTTTGTGTTTTATTATAGTTTAGTTAAAAGTTTACTTTTTTTTTTTAAAAAAAAACTCTTGCGTATATTCATTTACTTTTGAACTCATATATATCTTAGTTGCCAAGTGTTAAGGCTAGGCCACCGTTTTTATTGTGTTATAACGAGCCGTGAGATTGACCACGTTGCGCGGCTTTAAACAGGTTCTCGCGTAATACGTTGGCCAACAGCCGCGATTGCGACCGCGCAAAGACCGGCGTGGCTTTAGTCACGTGATCCCCACACAATCCTCTCAATTTATCATGCGTATAGAATTCTGTACTAACATGAATAAACCTCTCTTATATTTGAAACGTCTTTTTATTCAGGAGCCGTTATTATAACGCATGTCTAAATTTGTAAGGCGGGGTGTTTCGATTTTCTAATGTGGTAGCATTTTGCCTGACCTCTCTAAGGTGTCAACACCTGCGGCACGAACTTGTCAAAAGACGCATGATCTGATCTTGGCTCATCGCAGCAAATAAAAGGCCTAGTTTGACATGGTTCATTTATTTGGCCAAGAGTTTCACTCCCACGAGCCACGAGCTCGAAAGCGGTTTGATAGCTGGTTGACGCCGTGCGTGAATTCCAGAGGTCGGCCTCATTCGACCTGGACAGGTGGTTATAGAAGCCACACAGCGAGTATTAGTGCGAGACCTCTTACTACACTTCCGACTCCCGTGGGTGGGCTCGTTCAATCGAGTTTTCAGTCATCTGGAACGTTTTCTCGAGCATATCGGGATGAAGTCGACGAGTCAGATGGACCGGCCGGTACATCCCATTGCTCCATTTCGCACTGCAACAGAGCTTATACAGTCAAGATGGTGGCTTGGGCGATGATTTGTGATAACTATGGCAGGCATGTTTCTTGAAAAGCTTTTCGACACGGATGTCAATCATCCCCCCTCCCCCCTTTTTCGTTGGGCATACTCAGCAATAATGGGCCATCAAATATTAGTAGGAATCTGATGCGTTGGCTACAACCATTGCAGAAGAAGGGGCAAGAAGAAGAATCCAATACTTGTGTGAATCGAGTCCCCGATCAGACAAGGGCCGAGTGAAGGTAAGACGTAAAGGCGTAGTTGATGCTCTAGTGTCAGCCAATATGACATTCCATTCTGACTGACCGTTTCATTCACGCAAGTTGGTAACGCGTGCCCCCAATAGGTCCCTCAAGTCATCACGTTGAAGATCCGTTTTCGTGCCGGAAAGGGGAAGGGAAGTCCCACGGCTTTACACGCGCAACATGCTATTTCATGATTTGAACGAGTCGCTCAAGTAATGCTTAGGACTTCGACTCATTGCAACGGGCTGGCACGATTTGACCCGTATTCAGCTTTTCTTCGTTCTCCGCATGCAGGAAGCGAGAATGCCCAGGTTATCGACATAGTGACCTGACAATATCACGGCAAAAAGGTGGACCGTATCAACAGAACTTGCAAATGGATGGAACCCTAGGCAGTCGAACCGTCTGTTGCTCGCTCCTCAATCTAGCTCACGAGTACTCTTTGCGTCGACTCTTCTCCGCATCGCCATCGTTCAACCTTCGCGGGGTGGGTATTTATCAGAAAGACTTGACTTGACTTGAATGACGAAATGAAATGACTATACTTGATTGAGATTCGGGTGCTCCCTACGCTACGGCCACAACTCGGTTTCTTTCCACACCTTCTTCTCCAAAGTATAGTTCCATCGTCGTGCCCTTTCAGCATCAGACAAGTCGAGTCTGTCCACTTCCTCCGGCACAATGACGAGAACTCTAAAGTTTTCCCTGGCAACACTGTCGTGCAAGTCCTCGACCTTTTGGCCGAGGCTGAGCTCCCCTTCCGGCTTCTCCGTCATAAGGGTCCCGGGTGGTGGATTCCGAAACGTGCCTCTCATGAAGGGGCTGAGGTTTCCGAAATGAGCCGTCAGTTCGCGGGTCCAGCTCCAGGGTTCGCCCGTGTTCTTCTCCGCGGATACTTTGCGCATGTGCGGCGCCAGAGCATCTCTCACGGATGCTGCTTGGTCGTGGTCTAGTTCTATATCCGGGCCGATCATGTGTACGCGGCCACGGAGACGCCATTGGGTCTTGGACTCGGTGGCCCAGAAGACGGCTTCGATGAGGCCACCCTTGGAGGAGCCCGCGGAGGAGCCCGTGGAGGAACCTTTGGAGGTCGACAGCATTTCGGATACTTTCTCCATGCGGGCGTCAGTGGTGAGGGTCGGCAGATCAGTCTGGTAGGACGCGGGATTCAGAGGAGCCGGGTTCTTGCTGTTGGGTTGGAGGGAAGCCCACATCCCGCGGTAGACGACTGTGCGAGCCCGTGGAAGGAAAGATGATGGCGACACTTGATGTAGCGAGCTCAGCGTGAACGTTGGTGATTTCATCGACTCCATGTCCGAGGCGAAGGCCTCGCGCCACGGAGCGGCTGCTACGGTTGTGCTGGTGCTGGACGTAGAGGACATTGTGCGCTGAAGTTGCTGGCTGATTTGTTGTTGTATCCTTGCGTTGGGCAACCTCCTGAGATGATGGGCCATCAGCCATCAGTAACCATCAGTAATAACCCGCACGTGTCAGTGCGTGCCGTAGAGTGTATTCACGTTGCCATCGCTGACAAACGCCGGCTCCGTCTGGCGCTTGTCGTCGGTCGGGCCCCGCATTGTTGGAGTGACGTAGGCTACATGTATGAATCATGATTCATGATATGACCGGGGAAGAGGGAGAGGGGAAGAAATAGTCCGTACGGAGTACGGATCCGTAGGAGCCGTGAAATTCCCATTGGAGGTATTAGACAAAATCTCACCCGTCCTCAAAAGGGTTTGTCATCACTCTGTCATGGGTTTCACAACAGCGTTTGTTGTTTGTTCAGTCCACTTGGGTTTTGCTTAACCCCACGAGACGATGGGCCTACCCTGCGGTGGCCAGGTAAGAACCCCTATGTTAGATAATAGTTTTAACCTCTAGCGAGTAAAAAACGTTAATAGCCTTTGCTTTGCTATCCTTTGATCCGTGGATCCGAAGACCTTCAACCTTCGATTTGCTAATTTGAGGACGCTTGATTCAATTCGATCAATCCGGTGACCTTCGACCTAGTATTGAGAACTAACTAAACCACTAGCTACCTTTTACGCAGAAGCGCTTGCTTAATAAACACGCCCTTCAAGAGGCAAAGTGCAAGCCTAGCAAGAACAGCTCAAGATACGAAACCACGTACATATGAAACACTTGTCTGCCGGTCTGCATGATGATATTGTAGGGGTCAAGCTGCCAAAACAGCAAGGGTGATATACAGGGGGGGTCTTCTATTCCGTACATATTATGTACATAATAGTTCGCTGTCAAGAAATATCAACGTTAGGATGATAGAGTCAGGCCGGCTGTCGCGACTCCAGGGTGACATCTGATGTGGGAATCGATTTGGAGCAAGATCCCGGAATTCAGGCAAAGTTTAGTGCCCGGGGCGAGCGCGCACATGCATGTTTTTAATCGGCCCATCTATCCATGCACACATGCAGCACCAGGCAGAGTAGCAATGCTATTCGGGACAAGTCAGATTGTATGTATGTCCCGCAACACCGGTGCATCGCACGGTTTTGTACGGAGTACTCCGTAGACCAGGAAAACCCCAGGGACATGCGTTATTTTCTTCCAGACGAGCAACGCATCAAATTCACGATTCCCTACTCTAGTAGCTATTAGTCAGGCGCTTCAAGAATCAGTGCCAACGGGAACATGATAAGGTATGTGTGCGTGCGGTGGTGGTGATTGACACGGTTCGGGTGGCCCTGGCGAAGCTGCATCGCTTCTTGTTTTAGATGTTGGATGCTGGAGAACTGGGATTATTTCCGCTGGGGGGGGGAAGCATGTATGTAGCAATGCTTGATGCAGATTGCAGGAAGTGGGCATGGTTAACAAGAATCATGGTCGAGGCTCGACACGATACATGTAGGGAGCGTTTATGCAGCATCCCCTCTGGCGTAGCTAGCATCCCTTTGTGGCTAGGGAAGCGGCGTAGACATCCGATACCGGGCACCCATAGTAATTTGTATAGTAAGAGGGTATAATGTGTCAAATCTATCTAGCATTATTAAAATCGTAAGACGATTCGTGTTAGGCTTCTTGCGTTCGGGCGCTGGGTATGAATAACAAGGTTAAATCCGAGCTCAATTATGACGCTATCAAGAGCTTCGCGCGCAGTCTAAAGAGAAGGGAATTTACGGTTAAAAAGGGCCTCCATAATGATGTAGGAAATGTGTAGATAGCTTAATAGGAATAGCTTCAATTTAATTGTGATAATGTGTGATGCTTTTGACGAGATCCATTTACGAATTCTAGCGGTGAGGGCTTTATGTCCTAATTGCCTTACTAATCTGCAGTGGAGCCCGACATCGGGCGTTCACACACGCAAGCCACAGATGGGGATGCTAGCTACGCCAGAGGGGATGCTGCATAAACGCTCCCTACATGTACAACCAACTGCCCCAGGTTCTACTGACCCGGGTGCAGATGCGAGTGCGGGTGCGGGTGCAACATGAACGGGCTCGTGTACTGTGGATCTTTGGGGAAACACCATCGCCGTCGATTTTTCGGTGCTCGGAGAATGCTAATGCCTCGTGTTGTTCAACGCAGACATTGGCATTGTAATAGTTCGTAACTTCGTATGCTGCAGCCTGTTCAGGTTAGACAAGGCATCGGGTTATTCGATTGAGTTGAAAGACAAATACATAGGCTGGGAATGACGGGGAGTCGGGGACACATGACGCCAAATTGAACGTCATGGGCCACTATTAGAAATAAGGTCAACGGAAAACTCCGGCATAATATCACTGGACATCGGTGGACATTTGCATAGTACCCAGAAAGTCCAGAAAATCTAGGCAATGCGCGGGCGAGTGCGGGCGTCTACTCTATAGACCAGTGTCATGGGAATCCTACCCAGCCATGAGTTGCATTTACCTTGAAACGGGGTTCGGGGAGAAGCGGCTTGACGAGTTGTCTCTTGGAGATCGTAATCGTCGTGCTGTGCTAGTCAGAAATCCTGGTTGGATAAAGTGAAGGGGTTTTTGAAGGATCAATTCTATTGAGTTGTCAGGCATTATTATTGGCGCACTAATCCGTATAGGCCAGGCTGTTAGGGCGGGCTGGCCTGCCTGGCCGCCTGGTTGATCCAGTCAAAACGGCTGGCTTGGCTGACCTGGCGGGAACGTGGGCAGGTGCGGGGAGCCACACTTGCCCAGTCTGCAGGGTGCACAGGCTTATCATTACTAGCTCCTCGGGAAGTGAGGAAGGAGGAAGGAGGAAGGAGGAAGGAGGAAGGAGGAAGGAGGAAGGAGGGAGGAGGAAGGAGGAAGAGAGGAATACAGAAATAGAGGAATAGAAAGAAAGACAGATAGTGTGCGCGCGCCAGAGACATGGCCGTGAGTAGATGGGCATATGCCCACAGCCCACCAGGTCTGATTTAGTATGGATGACGGCAGGGTAATTCTGCTCGCTCTGTCCGTTACAATACTGGAAGAAAAAACAGGGGGCGACAGAGCGAGGGGGATTAGAACGGGGATGCCGACGGGGATAGGGTATTTGTCCACTTTTTAATGCTATACTTCAAAAATCCGGTTAGTCTCGTCGGATAAGCAAGTGACTTACTTGACTGACGACGGCTGGCGCTGACTTTGACGGGCCGACGACCTCGACCAAATACTCTCCGTCAGTTAACCTCACAGCTGGCAGAAAGTCTGGCCGACAGCTGCTGGACTGGGCTGGACTGGGCTGGACTGGACTGTATCAGACTCGGTGCATCTCATCTGGCTCTTATTCCCATCTTCTTCACCTCCCCGTTCCCTCGCTCTCCTGGTCCTTAATTCCCTTTATTCCCCTCTCAATCCCAAGCGCGGAGCTCCGAATTCCAAGAGACTGAGCTAAGATCAAAGCCTGCACTGCAGTCCGGTGCATTGGCCGCCGCCCAGCTTCCGGCGACCGACAACGTTGCGCTACTATTTCCGGCCGCATTCCGGCCTGTTGGATCGCAACCACTCTCAAGCTACCCTCCAGACCAGACCAGACCTACATGTACTTACTTGACTTGCTGGTCCATTTAGCACCCCGTCGTCATCCTCTCTGGCTTCGGTCGATTTGCCTGTCAGCAGATGGACTTGTCGCTTCTGCACCTCGCCCAACACCGGCCTGGTGCGAGGGACGCTGCCTCGCCCTCATCAATGCCAGTTAAACCCGATCTCGACTCATCCTCCAGTATTGCCTCGACAAGTTCCATTGGCGGTCCAACGCACTCCTATTCTCGACATCCTGCTTTTCCAAGAGGCGACGATGCAAACTTCGCTTATCGGAAATTGAATGGCGAGAGGTCCCCTTCCAACGGCGATGAACCACTGAGAAAGAAGCAGAAGCGCAACAAACCGACCTTGTCGTGCCATGAATGTGTGGAAAGAAAGACAAAGGTAAGCATGTTTCTGATTGTGAGAATAACTGCCATATTTTCTCTCGGTGCTGTCTCTTCTTCTTCGGGTTTCTTGTTGTCAGAAGACAGACCCTTGTGCGTTGTGTTTGGCACGGTACATATCATGCCCTTTCTTCATGAATTTTTTTTGGTCTCATCATGCATTGCATTGCAGTGGTCATTGGGGATTTCCCGCACTTGCAGTACTTGTACTGTTGCACGACATCTCGCTGTTACCCTTCATCCCGGCTGGTCACATGTGCCACCTCAGAGGATCCCAACCAGTTGTTGTTTTCAGCAAATACCCAATTCAGGCAGCGAGTCAAGTCTTTACAATTTGGGTCCGGGGGATTTTTTTCATATCACCGTGCCACAATTAGCGCTTATATCCGAGTCAAAGAAGAAGAAAGCATTCAACAATTAACACAAAAGTGTCTAGTGCGACAGAGGTCGGCCTCACTGTCTTGCTTGTGAGTTCACCCGATTATAATTAAAAATTACATGTGACGGGCCTCGATCGCCCTGCTAACGAGGTTTGAAAGGCATCAAACGGCAGACAGAATGTCGATATGCGCATGTAGCCAATCTACTAGAGTAAGTGACTCATCGGAATAGGAGCTTCTGACGAGACTGACACAACATGTCAAAAGGGAAACATCCAGGTCTGCTGCAAATGGACGTCGAATGACCCGGCCGCCTAAGAAGAAGGCCCCGGGGGATGTATCCATGTCCATCCCCAATATCGCAGACAGGGGTGCCATCAATGACCAAGACGCTTCATCTCGCGGTGCAGCGGCCTTGTCCATTGGGCTGCTGTCGCATGTGCCGTATTCAGTAACCAAAGCAAGCAACGTTTTTGGTATTGGGTCAGAGCATCCGTTTGCAAACTACTGGACTTGCGAGGGTGGCTTGGGCGAAGTCATTTCGGTTCTGCCAGAGAAAATCCAAGCTGACATACTGGTGGCCCGATATTTCGAATGCGTTGATCCCATCTATCCCATGATCCACCGCCAAACCTTCTATGCCGACTATGAACACTTTTGGCGGGTCGGGGCCGAAGAGAAGAATAAAATGGAAGCTTCCTTTATTGCTTTGATGTTTGTCATATTGGCCCTCGGCACACAATTCGTCACGACTACAACCGCAGACGAGCGAAAGGAGACTGCCGAGTTCTACGCATCCGCATCCAACCAGGCGCTCCGCGTGTCGTCGTATCTGAGTACCGCATCGTTGAGATCTATACAGGCAATGGTGTTGATGACGTACTTTCTGATCAATGACAATCATGCGTCAGATGGATGGGCATTTGCTGGCATTTTGATCCGACAAGCGTATGCCATGGGCCTGCACCGTGACCCCAACATCGGTAAGTCGACGCACAGCATGTCCTGCCTCTATCGAGGCAAAGGTCTGAGGGTTCGATAATGTGACACAAGCTAATTCGTCCCTTTGGTTTTTTTTTTCTTCGCTTGGTTTAAATTACAGTCACGCCCAATGCCAACCCGTTTGAGAAACAGCAGAGACGAAAGGTTTGGCAAGCTGTCTTGTTGCAAGACACATTCTTGACGGTTCTCTTGTCCTTGCCACCTTCGGCTACACACACGGACGTTTCCGTAGACGACTTGTTGGATGACAGCGCTTCCATCGCCAGGAGTGACCCTACCGACACGGCGTACATCAGGGGCTCTTGGATGTTGGCCAACTTGGTGCAAGAAACCATCTGCTCACCCCGCTCACTGGATGTGTCGATCTGCACAACGGTGCGGCACAAGTCAAAATTAGTGGCCGACTTTCGAGCTGTTTACCGCTCGTTCCCCGACGTATTTCGGTCTTGGGACGCGGACAGTCTGACAGCAGCGGCAAGCACCAACAAGCGCATCGTGAGGCAGACATTGTTCCTGACGAGCAACTACTTCCACAACCTCATGTTAGTTCACGCCTCAGAGAGCCCCGAAGTGCCGGTCAATGTCCGAGGGACACTGGAAGCGGCTCACGATGCAATCAGTGCATTCTTTCTCATGTTTACTCTATTGGAATCCGAGGCCAGAGTCTGGTGGGTATTCAATCATCGTGCCTTTTTGGAAGCGCTGTGCATAGCCAATGTGCTTCGCGAAACAGCCAAAGACGCAGCCGGCAAAGACGCTATTGTGAGAGATCCTTTATTTGTAAGAGCTAGAGGTGATATCAGTGAGTCCGTTTCACAACTCTGGCAACCTCCGAATCAGAAGGGAAGGCTCGAATCGGTTCGCATGGACTCTTGCTAACGCGGTCGCACACAGCTCGGATGATTCAAATCATGGAGCTCATTGGCTCCGACAACGATGTGGCGCGTACACGAGTACACGTTTTGAGCGAATTTTTGGATTGAACATGGTTGGCAACGCATTTTCGGCTGGCTCTCGAGAGCTTCGGAAAGGCGACCGAGGTGTGTGGGGCCGGAATTCAGCAGACAGCGGGCCTCGTCAGCCGGCCGGCCGCCGTTGGGCCGTTGTACGTGTGGAGGGAGAACAGATTCAGCCTTGTTGGTGGTGGGTGGACGACCCCGTTGGACACGTAATGACTACGCATTCAAGGCAGACTTGCACGCGACGTACGCAATTGGACAGGCAGGCAGCCCTTTTCGCTCTTTCCAGCCAACTTTCGTGTCCTCCCTTGGCGCACGAGTGCATTTGTCGTCGTGGCTATGCATTCGGAGATGGACTCAGTCTCCTCCACCGTACGAGAGAGTGAGGATAATGGCGTGTTTCACAGGCGGTTGGCGAGAGGGTAAGATTGAGGAATGCCTGTGTTCTACTATTTCCTCATTCGTCATGATGCCATTTTGATTAGCTTCTTATTCTTCCTCCTACTTGTTTATGAACAGTGAACAGGGTTGGCAGGTTGATTCTAGGAGGAAGCACAACGGCATCAGTATCACAGGCGTCGGGGCGCGCCACCAATCGCATCGGGCTACTTACTCTACTTGTTCTTCACTGCGAACACAGCTCATTACGGCCAGCTTAGATTGCGGACTGTCTCAGAAACAGCATGCTTGTTTATCGCACACAACGGACATGGACCTCTTCACTCGGACAACTGATAACCTGACTTATTACAGTCTCGGTTCAATGGAAATCCCTGCCCAAATCTTAGCCAAATATGAAGTCCTCGAAATTCTTCCCAATTGTCCTCACGCCTTCTTCCAAACTCCACCCTTTTGCTCCACACACTCTCCTGTACATGGTTTCCAGTGCAGCTTCCATATCCTCCCCAGCTACATGAAGATCGCTCTCTACGAGAAGTTTATCCCCAGGCACTGCCTTGACAACCTCGTCAAACTTTGCGCGGGTTGCTTCTGTGCCCAGGTTGACGGCTGCTGAGAAGGAAAAGTATATCTTGGCGGGAATGTTGGGACGAAGCCATTGTTTGAGGCCTTCCAACGGGCCACTGTACGAATGGAGGCATATCCATGGCGGATATGGTTTCCCACCATCAGCGCCATCAGCGCCATCAGCGCCATCATGGGCGGAGTCCTCATCATCCGATTCATCGTCTTCCGCCCCCGGTGCAATGTTTCGCCTCTCTCTTCTCGATAAGACGTGCTTCTCACGGCCTTTCCAACAGCTGGATACTGTGTCGTACAAGACGCCGTGAGCTTGTACACCGTGGACACTGACTGGCCTGCCGACTTCTCCCGCGAGACGGAGCTGAACGCGTAGCATTGTCTGCTGGTGCTGCATTTGTACCTTGTACGGGCTCAGTCGACGGCCCCCCCGGCCCCCCGGTGTCAGACTATGATCGTCACTGGATGCGGCGAGTGAATGGTCCAGGCTTTCGGGGAGTCGGAATGCTTTGTCGAGTCCTATCTCGCCAACAAGTGCAATGGGATACGATTCTAGCTTGGCTCGAGTAGAAGTGACGAATGAAGATACAGGAGTCGGCGTGGGCAAAGAGGCTATGAAGCTATCGTCTTGCGGCGCAGGGGCCAATACGGACTGATAGTGTGCTCTTTTGGCAGATAGCAGAGCGGCCTCGTCTGCGCCGTTTTCTCGTGGCGGCGCATTGTACGTCGGGACAGACGCGGCGTCATCATACATTTGATGAGAGAACCATGGATGCCAGCCGAAAGAAGGTACGACTTGACAATTTCTCTGCACACCTAGTGGTACATTGGCCGCATCTTGACTGGATGCATCGTCGCCAGGTCCATGAGCGTTCTGCTGGAATCTCTCCCGGCAACGACCCCGCAAAGAGGCACGGTCTTTGACGCCGTGCAGTGACGCCACCTCGGCTACCAGATGCTGGTCTTGGGAGCGAGTTGCCATGATGGCAAGTGCGGAGGTGCGCATTGTGTCGAGGCTGGTGATGGAGTCCATGGTATCAGTTGGATGACAATGAGCATCGTAAACAGGGAGGTGCCATGGAAATGGTTCGTTGCCGGCGGCGGCGAGATCCCGGCTGCCATTTCGGGAACAATGGTCCTGGTCGCTTTGATGCTGCTGCTGGCACATGGTTGTGTAAGAAAATCTGCAATCTACACATACATCATGTGGCCGGGCGGGGATGGTGGGATGTTGGATGCGAGTGACATGATGTGATTGTTCTTGTTGTCAGTGTCAGGCCTGATGGTGCATACATATGTACGTACATGTACATGAGTCATGTACATATTACCATATACATATGTCATGTACATATTACCATATACATATGTCATGTACATATATATGTACACATGTAGTCTAGTCGGCCAGCATGGCATGTGATTAAGCCCCCCCTGCTTGTCGTTGTCAATCGCCATTTATGGCAGCCGCCTCGCCATTGGTCCTTCCGCCCAGAGCAGAGCAGCTTGATCTTCCTCCTCTTCCTCCTCTTCCTCCTGGACTTGTCGCGTGCTCTGCCTCCAAGTCACAGAAGACCAGGAAATTTCCCGCCTACAACAAACACATGGGATAACAACGGAGCAGCTCCGGTTTCAACAAGACTGTGAAATGTACATGCGGTGACTCTGCCAAGACCCGCCTTCCTCTCAGCCTCTGTTCTCTTGTTCCCTCGGACCCATCCATCATGGCGCTCGTCAACCCGGTCTATGCCTTTGTTGTCCCTTTTCTTTTCATCGTCACAGTTCCTCTGGCCGTGCTCGCAGGCATTACCACGACGCTTGCTTTCGCCCTTCTCATATTTCGAGTCATCATGGTGTATCTGGACGTCGCCCTCTCACTCATACCACAGTCGCTCGCCAGCCTCAAGTTCCGCCGGCACCGCTACATGCGTCACGAAGATCAAATGACGGCCGCATTCACCAATTATTCCACGGGAAGCAGCATTGTCGGCAACTCAACTGCGTCGTCCATCCATCCGCAGTCGCTTTTCCAGAGACGAAGACGCCGTCGGCCGAGCAGCAGTGTCAGCGTCCTGTCTTCAGGTGGCACCACGACGCCGGTCGGCGACTTTGGCCTAGGTCTCATGCCCAGTGTTGGCCCAGGGCGCGATTTTGAAGGAATCGGTGGGTGGCGTTGCGGAGATGACGACGAGTTGTGGACCACGATTAACTCTCGAATGGAACTGCCGGATCGAGGATTTGGACGACATCATTACCGAACTCCATCCGGTGGCGGGGCCACGACTCCGGGAGATGGAGGCGTGTTGATGATGAGAACGAGACGGAGGAGCCCTGAATCCAGAGCCGTTGTTTTGACAGCGTCGTCACCTACTAGCTGTCGGACAAGGACGCCTTCTGCTTCTCGTCTTCATAGTTTGACTACGATTGGGAACCCAGAAGACAGTTACTTCGCGTTGAATGCATCGCCAAAGGCATGGAGCAGCAAGAAGCTGCCTACCTGATAAGCGGCCGTGGTTTGCAATGTCTTGAAATGCAGCTAGCTGTGACAAGTCCATGTATGAAGGAGAGGGATTGGGTTAAAAAAAAAAAAAGGTCGTAGTAAGAAAATCATGATTAACGATAGTGTATGAAATAAAAGCAACGTCCGCTTGCTCAGCCATCTCAGAAGTGAAGTCTAATAATTGTACTTTAAAAAAAGAGAAAAAATTACAATAAACCCTCGCAAAATAATACAGATCAATGTCAAATGCAAGGCCATTCAGCTCATGTTATGAACAAACACAACAGCAATAGTATCCAATGATTTCGTTATAACATGGCCACTCCCGCTTCCAACGCCAGCATCCCAAGTCCCAAAAACAAGACAAAAAAGGGGTATATATACACAACAGACCCTTCTCACAAAGTCTGCCAAAAATAATTGGCGTAAAAGTACCTCGAAAACTTCTTATCCATGTTGACAACATGCACATCCCCCTTCCTATCATTCCTCACAACCGCCCTCGTCCACTCCCCATCCTTGTCGTCCCTCTCGATGTCGATGCCAAGGCTCCGGTACACCTTGAGGCACAACAAGATCTCGTCGTCGACGACGTCCCTCCTTTGCGCGGCCTCGTCCCCCTGCACCCCTTGCAGATCGAGCTCCTGCAGCCTGGCCGCCAGGTCGGCCGCCTGCTGGGCGAGGCGCTCCGCCTCCATCTCGGCATCGCTCGCTGCCTTTGCGGTCCGGAACTTGCGCGTGTCAAGGGTTGCGATCTTGGAGGCGTGGCCCGACGAGGAGTGCGAGGCCGTGAGCTCGGCGTGCTGCGAGGAGAGCGTGTTGAGCTGGCGGGAGAGCTTCTTGAGGCTGGTTTCTACCTCGCGCATGCGGAGGTCGCGCGCTTGTTGGAGCGTGGAGAGGGATTCGCCGATGCGCGAGACGGCGAGCTTGTCGGGCTGGATGTTGAAGTTGTTGATTGTGTGGTGGATGAGCTTTTGTGGAATTCACGTCAGGTTTTTTGGCCTTTTTTTTGAATTTATCTTTTTTTTTTTTAGGGGGGGGGCTTAGCTTACCGTCGCGGGATCTTCTGATAGCAACATTTTTGATATGGTGGTGTCGCGCAGGATGCAACTTGTCGCGTTTTTGTTTGTGTGAGTATTATTTGGCCGGCAAGAGAATGACTTCGTTCGTAACTTTGGATCCTGGTCCACTTACTTCCTCACGACGCGTCGTCAGGCCAACCCCATCTCACATGCCTTCTTCACCCGCCCGGCATTTTACCGACCCCACCAGCAAAGCTGTCACCTTGAACGTGCCAACGTCATTGCTCGCCGCCAAATTCCTTCCATACAAACCGCTCAACTTCACATCGCGAGATATCAACTTCTCACACCCACCCCCCTCGCACCTATAACTATTAGCCAGCTCCTCGACTTACCATCCTGTAGAAATACACAAAAGGACCCTTCCCTTCCCTCCTCACACCGTTTCCACAAAATGGTCACCCAACTACCCTGTGAGTCACAACCGCCATGACCCTCTCAAATCCCATACCACGCCGCGACAAACCACTCACAATATCCAGATGCGCTCGACGCAGAATCGTCTGTCCATCCCACCCCGCCCCCAGCAAAACCACCCCCAGGATTCCTAACATGGCTTCCAGCCCTCTCAACCCCTCAGAGCTCCAGGTCCTACGAGCCCAGTACGAAAAGGAAGGCGACATGGTCGGCGTCCAAACCAAATTCAACTACGCATGGGTGCGTGCTACAAAACACACCTGAACCAAAAAAAACCCTCACTTCCCACAATCCAACCATCGGCTAATCTGCGAGAATCCTCCCCCCCCCCAGGGCCTCGTGAAATCCCATGACCGCAACGATCAACAACTCGGCGTCCGCCTCCTCTCCGACATATTCCGCCTCTCGCCCGAGCGACGCCGCGAATGCCTCTACTACCTCGCCCTGGGAAACTACAAGCTCGGCAACTACGGCGAGGCCCGCCGGTACAATGACCTGCTGCTGGATAAGGAACCGGCCAATATGCAGGCCTCTGACTTGCGGCAACTCATCGACAACAGGGTCGCCAGGGAAGGGCTCATGGGCGTCGCCATCCTCAGTGGCGTTAGTATTGCTGCGGGCGTCGTCGGCGCCTTCTTGCTCAAGAGTGCTAGGAAGAGGTAAAATGAGCAACATGGTGGGAGGAATATATACATACGTAATCAGGGGAGCTAGCTACAGGCATTTCGGGGCATTATGTATGTCATTGTGAATATCCATGTTCCCTGATGAGCCGAGGTTGTTGGAAGAAATGGTGTTTTCCGGATTCAGGCCTTGATCTGGGCAAGGGGCAAGACGAGCAAACAGAACTACGACTGGTAAAACTAGTAAAGCAGAGCGAATTTCAACTTGAGAGCATTTCTTTTGTACCATCTTGGCAGCCAATACCCATAAGGCGTGTGTGGTACGTGATTTAGTCGATTGATTCAACCATTATTGCCTCACTTGCCTCCTTAATCCCACCGAATTCTGCGAACACGGGATCACATTGGCGAATAGCCGTTACGTCGCCTCACAGCAAGGTAATGAATATATCTGACCGTGGGCCCGTTACCCCCAATCAACCGACTGACTAGCGTCATGCAATAACCCCCTTGGAGCTGTTCATTTCACACATGGAAGCACAAATACGCTTCAGAGTCAAGGACAAATCAAGACAATGAAATCAAGTTAGCTAAGAAATGACAGACGAGCCTAGACAACGATTTTCGTGCGTCAAGACAGCGATAAAATACAACTTGCCCCAGTCACGCGGCTAAAATACGACAAGTTGCTGTACGACCCCTCGTCAGCCAAATCCTTCTTCATCTGCTCCTGTCCAAGCCAAATCCGCAACCAAGGCTCCAAACAGATGCGACAAAGGGTATCCGCGGGAACGGTGAGGACAAGACAAAGACACAGGTGCTGCCGACCAATTTTGCGAGGCATATATATAGATTAAAGAAAACCATAAGTGTGCACAACACGTCAGTGCCGAATCAAATTCTCCAAGCACTGATGAAAACAAAAAAGAAAACGGCCATCATCAGCCTCCTATCATGGGAGGCGTGACTGGCCAAGAACTTCCGCCACTATTTCTTGGACTCCCGTTTCTTCCCAAGGAACAGAGAAGTGTCCCCCCATACTCTCGCCTGAAAACACAGAAAATGAGAGGCTCCGGGTTGAGCCTTTGCTGGAAGCCCCATCTCCGATAGACTAAGTAGAAGTCGGTTCCAGATAGCAATTTCAAGGCTCGCGGGCGCACAATCAAGCTACTTTTTAGTTTTCTTTCATAATATTGTTGTTGTGTATCATAGTCTGCAGGCTCCCTGTTACTGCCAGACTCACGACTTTCGTAGACAGCGCTCTTTGGAATAACCGTCTCCGGTAATGACGACTTTTGTTCAGGAGTGATTAAGTGAGAAGTGTGATTAATAACAAGAAGATTGTGACAAGAGAAAAGGCTGACAAAGAAACAAGAATCGAAGTTCAAGGAAAGGCATCGAGCTGCTGGCGTATGGTGTATGGCGTGTCGTGAATACTCAGACATGGATCGTAGAGGGGATGGCGGCAAGTCGTGTGTCGCTGGAGGCTCGAAAGGGTTATTCTCTGCAAACTTAACGCAGTGAGAAACCCTTTCGCTTGCCTTCTTTCTCCAAAGGTCGTCCGCTTTCGACACGCTGTTTCTTGTCTTCGAGCTCGGCTCGCTGGCGATCGAGTTGCTCCTTCATTTCTCTATGACGAGCGTACAGCTCCTCCTCGGATTGCTTCAGTTTGCTCTCCTTTTCAGCAACTTTCTGTTGGAAGACCATCTTCATCTCAGCCTCCATCTTGGCTAGCTTTTTCTCGTGCAGAGCACGCTCCTCCTCCTGCTTAACGGCAGGGTTGACCTCCTTGAATACGCTTGGGTCTTGCGATACGCCCATAGCAATGAGCTTATCGGTACGGTAGTTCTCGTACAAGGTGTTGTTGGTGTTCTCCTTGAGCTCTTCCATGTGAGTTCGGATGAGCATCTGGCGAAGCTTGACGAAGTCGCAGTGCTCTTCGTCGTCAACTTTAACGATACCCCAAGGGAATTGACGTCCACGGCAAGTGCAGCCGTCGGGTGTAGTGATCTCATTAGTGGCACCAACGACAGCGAAGGGAACCTTGGACATGATCTCATTGTTCTCGGCAATGGTCTCTTCATCATCCAGCTCGTATCTGGGTCCCTCAAAGATCTGGATCCCGTGGTGCTTGATATCGGCCAGAATCTGTCACAATTTGTTAGCTTTTTGCTTTAATGGCCACTGACCCAATTGAGTCTGGTCCAAGCAACTTACGCGAGCTTTGAAGCTAGTAATTTCCTCATCGGTGAGTGTATCGGACTTGGCGATGACAGGGATCAAGTTGACCTTGGTGTGCAGGCGTCGCATGACCTCAATATCCAGAGGCTTCAAAGAGTGGCCAGTGGGCTGAATGAAGAAGACGCAAGCGTGGATACGGTTGTCAACAATGTTCATACGATTGACCTTGTTCTCAGCGTCGAGGTATGCATCATAGCGACGCTCTATGTCGTCAACAATGGGACGCCAGGACTCATCGTTGTTGACAAAGTCCCCGAATCCCGGGGTATCAACCACGGTCAAGCGGAGACGAACACCAGCTTCCTCGATGTCGGCGCTGATGGACTGAATCTGGACAGTCTTGGGAATGATGTCGTGGCTAGGACCCTTGCGTTCTCTAGGGGGGTACAAAGAAGTGTTGAAAAGCGTGTTGACCAGAGTAGACTTGCCAAGGCCGGACTCGCCTTATCGTCGTGTGAATCAGCCAACGTGAACAAGCGAAGACATGCCGCTGCAGACCGATTGCTGTTACTTACCGACAACCATTACATTAAAGTTAAAGCCCTTGCGCACACTCTTGCGGTGCCACTGGTTGGGCAAGTTGGCGAAACCGACATAGCCAGTCAGCTTGCGTCGTACAATGTTTTGGGCGTCTTGAATGGACGAAGGAGCTGCCGGAGAAGGAACTACAGGAGCAGAGTCAGAATGATGAATATCTTGAGAGGCCGGGGAATCAGGCTTACCAGCAATCGGTGATGCAGGAGATCCCGTCGGAGAGTCTGAGCCGTCGGACGCTAAAGAAAATAAGTTAGCAAGTTATTCACAAATGTTGAGGTGAACCATGGTAGAAAATCACGGTGCAGGGGCTAGGAGGATGGCAGACTGGAATCCTTGGCCAAAACAGCAGCATTCCCAGAATCACTGCCGCTACATTGACTTGCTGCGTTCACTTGAGCTTCTTCAAATTCGTGCTGCGTGACGTCCTTTTGAATCAATGAGGCATGAGACTCTTGCGATGAACCACAACTCGACGGGATTAACAAAGAAGGTTCCTCCACATCGAGCATGCTGCGAGACTGTCGGGACGTTGCAGTACTCATCGCGGGTTTAGCAGCCGTGGCTAAATATGACGCAGCTTTCTCTTGCGGGACCGTAACACCACTTGGGTTTTCGGGCACCGTAGCCGAGTCAGAAGACTGGCCGCTTCGGATGCGTGGCCTGACTTGTGTTGCCATTTCCAAGTTCGATTTTGACTATGGCAGGCTTCGTCTTTGATGATGAACAAGTAGTGTTGCACACAAAAGGATGTCTAGTCCAAAAAAAGGGGGGCCGCTTAGAGTCCCGTGTACAAATCCAAGAAAGTGTAGATGTCGCACAACGTATGTTTCTTTTGGGGAGGATTATGATGGAGACTTATAGTCGGGGGCACGATGAATACGTGATGATATTTCCAAAGGGAACGGAGGTTTTTCCATTTGCCTCGAGGGGGGGTCGTCCGCCCAGTTTCGCAGTCGCATCCCAAGCACATGGGGCCACCTCACTCGCATGCAGGCACAACTCGCGTAGAATGAATGCACAGAAGAAGAAGGAGTGCAGCTTACCCATATCGATGTATAAAGAGCGGTCGATCGATTTCTTAAGAATGGACGATGGAGTTTCTGTAAATAGGCGAAATGTCAGCTACGTCAGGGAGGAGCTCTGATGGGGTTCGGATGGAGGAGGGTTTTTTATCAACAAACAGGGCCAGGACGGTTCTGATTATCTGAAGTGAAGCAAGGATGGGTCGGTGTTGCTGAGAACAGGCCAACTCGATGCATGCAGCAGCGATGACACGTTGAGGTAAGGCGCGATGGCCCAGAAATTGAAAGGTGAGGCACGATACGGCCTTGCTGGAACTTACCAAGGGAGGAGTTAGGAGCGAGCGCTCGGAGAGAAGGAGCACGCGTGTCAAAGAAGGGGTGTAAGAAAAAAATTACAAGACGATGCGACCACGACTTGTCAACGATGATGCCCGGGTTGGCACAGAAGAAGTCGACGATGAGGAAGTAGCAATGATGGGAGAGAAAGACGAATGAGAAGTAGAGTGAGGTTTGAAAGGACGGTCGATGGAAGTCGAGGAAGGGGAAATTTGGGGGGGCGTGCGTTGGCGTGGTGAGTGCGTGAGTCTGGACACATGGAGCAAGGAAGGGAAAAAATGCTGTGCTGGCCGCGAGACAAGGACGGCAGGCACGACTGCCTGCGTTGTTAATGCCACCAGACAGAGTATTACGTGCACCCACTGTACCTCTGCCACGCCAATTGACCTCTCAGACGCAGCTATCTGGTTCGCAGAACGAACAACCTGCACCACTGAAAACAACTATGTAACTATGTACAAACGCCCGCTCTGTGGCCAGTGGCCACTGAGGCGAGGCATCAAAAGCAAAAGGGGTTTGTGCTCGGCCACACCCAATAAGGACTAGCCGCCAACAGGGGCTCAACGGATTGCTCTGGAAAGCGTGAATGGTGCACAAGGCCGCTGATTGGATGTTGGTGCCCTTCCAAGACCCCGGTTGACGGAGCTCTCTGTGTCTGTGGGTTAATATTCGGATGAATGAACGCGCCTGCCTGGCCTGGCCGCATACTGTGAGAGCACAAAAAGACCAGGAGAAGCAAATGATGAAGACCCAAGCAAGTTGGGTTGGCCACAGGCCTGGTTCCTTCTTGCCTAGGCCAGGACTCAACAACAGTATAGCTCGTGATGACTTCAACGCAGTGAGCCTTGGAAATTGAAACCTTCATCTAATTCCATACGCCGTCTGTGCCAGCCTCGCGACGATGAAGTCTATCACGTCACGTCGTCGTCACGATCCAAGACTTTGCCGTACACCTTCATCTTTTGGATTGCCCTACGGCGTAGTAGTGGCACTCATCTCATTGTTCGATTGTCGATCTGCTTTTTACTTTCGGTTTGTCGCAGGTCTCACTTTCTTGTTGCGGCCGATGGCAATCTGCCACGATGCCCTCCTCTATTATCTCTACAATTAATTCAGTGTTATGCTGAGCAATTCGCCCCCTATTCATTGACCAGTCAAAAGGAAAGCACATGACTCCTCAATTTACTCGTCTACGGGAGTACGGACTATCTGCGGCCAACTCATTTTCCGCCCTGTTTGAGTTACTACCCTAGAAAAAAGGAACTCTGGGGACAAGAATGGGATAAGAACGAGACATTTTGGACCGGTTTGAAATAGGAAATCTCTCGCCCCTTTTTTTTCCTTTTGGCTCGCAGTCTTCTGATCGCCTTTGGATACGGACTACTCGGTACCTTCGCATGGGTTTATGCAGCCCCTAATCCCTTCCCCAGTCGCAAGGGAGCAGCAAGCTGGTCAACTCGTAGGGATAGGAGCCAATCAGAACGAATATATACGAGGGGCATTTCTTGGTGAGTGTAAGTGGCACTATAAGAGAAGTTACTATAAGATCCTTTCACACAAAAAAGCTACCTTGCTAAGCCTGGGTTCCTCCGCTAAATTTAATTTACATGTACATAGGTGCATGTAGGTTCAAGGGATGCTTGAACCTGGTGGCCCTATAATTGAGTAAATAATGAAATGCTCCAAGCTGACTGGGCCAAGCTCTGCTATTGATCGATCCGCAAAACAAGTCGGGATGACGCCACGACCACTTCGCTCTGTTTGCATTCGTATTGGTCCCGATCAGCTCAATGCACGCCCTTTAAACATTGTGATTGTCTCTCCAGGACGTCTGTGTGCTAATTCTGGCCTCATTTCATACTGCAGGTTTGTGGGCCTAGCCCGTGCATCTCGTGTTCTTCAGTCAAGCTTGTTACTCTGTAACTTCCGCAACCGTGTTACAAATTTGGGAAAGCGACCCTCTATTACATTACGGAGTACGGATTACGGCCCCCCTTTGTTTGTCCGGCAGTCTAGTAGGGTAGGCGGGCTGCAGGTTGTTGACATTGTCGTGAAGACTATTGGCGCCACACAAACATCATGGACCTTGACATGTAGGATTCGGAAGTCAGCCAGAACACAAACGACCAGTGGTATTTTCCAACGTTTGTCGGACCCAAGGACTCGCTGTCGACGTCATAATTGAGCGGCACCGTCCTCGTACAAGGGAACCCAATTTGGTGTAGGGTATGCGACAATGGATGAATCGAAAACTGGCATCGTTGCAGCTTACTCGATAACATCCGGAGTTGTCTGCAACACATCTATCGCATAAAATATAAAGGTGTAGCTGTGAGCTTGACTTTGACCAGGGGTATTACTAAACTGCTTCTCTCCAGTCCCATGCACAATTTGAAGAGAAACTTTTTTTTTAAAAAAAAAAAACAACAACAAGAACCACTATTTTACATGTTGCAACACGTCGCCGTCACACCGACAGCTCTCTGACTCATGATCGAGAACATCGGTCTACAAATTCGCTTGTTGCCCAGCAAAAAATTTCTTGGTTTCGGCGCATCTCTCGCTCTTGCAACCGGGGCATCGCAACCCTAATTGCTTTGAGCAGGCTGAGCCGCTGGCCAAATGGGTCTTGGCAATATCAGCCAGAGCCTCAATGAACACCGGGCTGCCGTTCAGACTGTCTGCTCGCTTAATGGTGTCCGCGTGGCCGCTCTCGCCAATGACCTCATGATCCAGCTCGTACAGGGTTTCGATATGGTCAGACGTGAATGCAATGGGGATAAGAACCAGGTCCTTTTGGCCCTTGGCCACATATTTCTCGACTGTAGTGGCGGTCTGGGGCCCAAGCCAGGCGGAGGGACCGACCTGCGACTGCCAGCAGAGACGATAGGGATTGGAAAACTTCAAACGCTGCATGACAGCATAGACAGTTGCAGCAACCTCGGCAGGATATGGATCACCTCTGTTGACGACAGACATGGGCAGACTGTGGGCAGAGAACAATAAGACCACGTCTCTGCGGCGCTCTTCGGGGTATTCGGCAAGCTTGGCCTCGATGTTCTGCGCAAAAGCCTCAACTAAGCCTGCGTGCGCTGGCCATCTGTCAATGACACTCCAAGAGATGGTTCCAGAACCAGTCTCGTCAACGTTCTTGTTCTCCAGTCTGTGCCTCCACTTCCACAGCTCGTTCAAGCTGCTTCCCGTGGTTGAGCACGAGTACTGCGGGTACTGCGTGAAGGCGACGGCACGACCGCCCTTCCCGTTGCCGAAACCATCAGCAAAGAGCTTATGGTACATCTCCTCCGTCAATGGGTCGGCGTATCTGAAAGCCACGTAGGGCTTGTGAGGGGCAGTTTCGGGCGAAATCTTGTCTAGAATCTTGCACATCTCAGCGCACTGGTACTCGGACCATTTTCTGATCGGGGATCCTCCGCCAATGGCAGCATATTGTTTCTGTATCATGGGTGTTCGTCGCTTGGAGAGGAGGGGGCCGATGTATCCTTGAAGTCGACCAAGCGGTATCAAGTCGCCGTCTGACTATATAGTACAAGCGCATTAGACGATGGCATGAACAAGTTCTTGCTAAAGTTCTTGCTAGCTGGGCTGGTGACTTACAAAAAGACGACTCAAAAAGCTGCCGACGTCGTTGGTCGTTGATGGGCCGCCCATGTTGAGAAACACCATCGCGGTTGGGCCTTTGGATCCTGTAGCATCTTGGGTGACAGGCGGGACGGGAGTCGCAAAGTGCCGGTTCTGTTGTGTGAGCTGAGGCAGGACGAGCCGGGAAGTAGAATTCCTCGATACGCCTTGCAAAAGCCGCTGTGCAGAGACCCGAGACGACATTGTGATCGAGTTTGCTACTTTCAACGGATCAGCCGCCTAGAGAGGATGCAATGTTCGAAAGTTTTTTTCGGGACGCCGATCCTCCGAGTTACAGGGAAGAGCACTTGGTCTGGATCGGGCAATCATGATGTAAGCGATTCAGCAGCAGCAAAGCTTCAGCCAATGATGTCGTAGATAATTACTGGTAATATGTAGCCACGTGATGTCGGGACTTCGAGTCCACGGCGCCTGTGGACGATGCAGACCCACCACCGCCTCATTCACGAAGACCAGGCAATATCCAATCCGGCCGCTGCGTGAGAGGGTAAACCTTTGATGTAGAGACCAGAATAATTGATGAAAACAACCGGCGAAAATGGCAGGAAATAGCCATGATTGGAAGCGTGAGGATGAGGCTGAGGATGAGGATGATCAAGAGCTTGATGAGACGGTAAGAACAACAATCGCGCGCCTGTGCTACAATGCCTCGGCTGACAAACCGTAGAGCTACAAAGCTCAGAAAGATGCCATCATAATGGCCATCGATGTCAGCGAGTCAATGTTGAAGCCTCCGCCGTCGTCCAACTCAAAGAAGGCGGATCAAGACAGCCCCCTTGAGGCGGCTCTCAAATGCGCCTATCATTTAATGGAGCAGCGCATCATCTCCAACCCCAGGGACATGATGGGCATCCTACTCTTTGGAACAGAAAAGACCAAGTTTCGCAATGAAGAAAGTGGCCGTGGCGGACCGGGATATCCAAACTGCTACCTCTTCACGGATCTTGACGTGCCGGCCGCCGACGATGTCAGGGTGCTGAAGTCTCTTGTCGAGGATGGTGAAGACGATGGCCAAGTTCTGAAGCCATCGAAAGAGCCAGTAATCATGTCCAACGTGCTATTCTGCGCAAACCAAATATTCACTACCAAGGCTGCCAACTTTGGAAGTCGACGACTCTTCATAATTACTGACAACGACAACCCGCATCCTGCAGACAAGGCAGCGGCTTCTGCAGCAGCGGTCCGAGCCAAGGACCTTTACGATCTCGGCATCACAATTGATCTCTTTCCCATAACACACGATGGATCCAAATTTGAACTGTCTAAATTCTACGATGTGAGTTGCCGCAGTTCCATACAATGGTTTCGTTTTTGTGCTTGGAGCTAATCAGGCCGCTCAGGATATTGTGTACCGAGACCCGATCGCGGAAGTGAACAATACAGCTGTGCCCTTTTCGAAATCAGGCGATGGGTTATCGCTTCTCAATTCATTAATCTCAAACATCAACTCGAGGCAAACGCCGAAACGAGCATTGTTCTCCAACCTTCCTTTTGAAATTGCTCCTGGTCTGCGCATTTCAGTAAAAGGATACAACATTCTTCACAGGCAAACGCCAGCCAGGACATGCTACATCTGGCTTGACGGCGAGACGCCTCAGATAGCCAGTGGTGAAACGACTAGACTAGCAGAGGACAGCACTAGGACCGTTGAGAAAGGTGAGATAAAGAAGGCCTACAAATTTGGCGGCGAGTATGTCTACTTCACCCCCGAAGAACAAAAGTCCTTGAAGGATTTCGGGTCTCCTATCATTCGGATCATCGGGTTCAAATCTCGCAAGCTTTTGCCTACTTGGGCTAGTGTGAAGAAGTCCACGTTCATCTTCCCGAGTGAAGAAGACTATGTTGGGTCCTCACGTGTTTTCACAGCACTCTGGCAGAAGCTGATCAAAGATGACAAAGTCGGCCTCGCATGGTGTACTGTACGGAAGAATGCGCAGCCTATGCTGGCAGCCATTATCCCGTCTCGAGAACGTACGGATGAGGATTCTGGGGCACCATATCTTCCTGCCGGACTTTGGTTATACCCTCTGCCCTTTGCAGATGACCTGAGAGACATCAAACCGCCATCGAAAGTGACACGAAGCACTGATGAGCTTACCACCAAGATGCGCACGGTTATTCAGCAGCTGCAACTACCCAGAGCCATGTACAATCCGATGAAGTACCCGAATCCAGCACTGCAGTGGCATTATCGGATTCTCAAGGCTCTCGCGCTCGAAGAAGAAGTGCCAGAGGAGCCCGATGACGCAACTAAGCCCAAGTCCAAAGCGATCAGCAAGCGAGCGGGCGGCTACCTGGAGGACTGGTCGGGCAAGCTGGAGCAAGATGCTGAACTCACCTCGACGACAAACGAACTGAAGCGCGAGACGGATCATGATGAATCCGATCGGCCGACGAAGCAAAGACGACGACGGGGGGCATCGGAGAAGCCCAACGCGTCGTCCATGTCGATGGCTGAGCTCAAGAAGGCAATAGAAAGCGGCGAGATCAAGAAAATGACAGTGGCTCAGCTTCGAGATGTTGCTGGGTCGAAAGGTATTAGCACTGCAGGAAAGAAGGCAGACATTGCCGAGAGGATAGAGACTTGGGTTGAGAATTCATAGGCGGCAACCGCTATCTAGACTTGGCTTGTGTGTACAGATATAGAGGATATTTTCCATTCTTCTGGTGGGATTCAGTCGAACTGTTCTCAATTGCACGGTCATTGTTGCGTCGTGACTCGTCAGTGGTGACGAAAATGAATGAATGAATGAAGGCAAAGGTGCAGAGGTGCAGAGGTGCAAAGGTGCAGGTGCGGCGCTGGGACCCACAAGCAGCCAACAGCAACAGCGTATGTAATCAAATCCCGTCCGAATCTATTCGACACCAACGCGCATTCTTCATCCGCACTTCTTCCCAACACACTGCGCAAGCGTCCAGCCAGCGAGCTCCCCGACAGTGAAGCGCCTCTTCATCATCGCAGTGCGTCAGAAAAGCAGAAGCGAACTTGCAGAGAAGAGCTCGCCCGTCGACAGAACCACAGTCGTGCCCATCTCCACCAATGGCCGAGTTTCTAGCCCGCTTCAACTTTGGGGTCCGCGATGACTTTGCACCTGACGACGAGGGGGCATGCGCGTCCGTGTCGGAACTGGAGCAACGATTCCGGAGTGCTATAGAGGAGAAGACGACCGAAGTTCGAGCAGAGCGAGTCAGTATGGCACTTGAAATTGCAGCAACGGCCGAGTTCAGCATCAATGCGACGCAACTGCAAGCACAGGACAATGACACAAGCAACGTCGACCCCTCGCTTATGGGAACCGAACCGATGGAGGTCGAAACGGACAAGGCACACCAATCGCAAATGTACACCACTCTCGAGGTGTTGAGGTCTCAACCCAGTTCGAACCCATCAACCCAGCAGGCTGTCGCCGGACTGATCGTTGAAGCGGCGAGCGCAGCCGATTCGAGCTCATGGATGCTTCACCAGTCGGAAATGGCGCCGAGCGGGTGGATTTTCACTTTTCTTTGTGCAGGCTCAACTGCGGTTTGGAAGATGCAGAACCAAGGCAAGATCAAGTCGGTTGTGGGAGACTATAGCAAGAAGGATCCAGATCCAGTTCTATTCAGTCGTCCAGCTTTTGACTGTAAAGGGCGCATCACAGTCTCATTCCCCAAGAAAGAGCGCAGAATTATAGTCAGATATGATCATATGCCACTGCACAAAACAGTCGCGGACCACGTGGAGTTTATGAAACCTCCTCCCATGATTGGACCCCAGAAGCCGAGCAAAGCGACTTTGGCGGAAGTCGCTAGAAAGGCACAGAAGGAAGCTGCCAAAGCCAGGAGGATTGCCAATCGACAGGCCAAAAGAAAGGAGGCCATGGAGGCTGCCGCTCAAGATGGCACCCCGAAACCCAAGAGGAGCAGGAAGAAGAACGACAAAGAGGTCCAGCTTTCGTTGGCAGACCAAGCAAGCAGAGCTCTGGAGGATGCCGATGTCATTCAACTTCAACAAGCAATCACTCACGAGAGTCAGCAGAATGGAGGAGGTATTGCTGGACAGGCGGCGACGTCAGCAGGAGCAGCAGCAGCAGCAGCAGCAGGAGACCAACCTCGTCCTGCGTCGAAAGCATTGGTTCTCAATGTGTCGCCAGAAGAGGCAGCACGACGAATGGATGTCGCTCAGAAGATGCTGAAAGAAGCTGGGATCAATCATGCCTCACTATCCGCGGATCAGCTGGCCATCTTTGCCAACCAGGCGCCGGATCTTCAGAAGGAATCACTGAACATGCTCATCACCTACGGGGCAGAGAGGTTGCAAATCATACATCCGAGCAATAGAGAGAACTCAAACTCGGCGCCACCACCCACCAACACACGTGCTCCGGGCGATGAAGATGGCAACAATGGTCCAGCAACTACGACGAAGCAGTTGGCACTAGGTGACGAAACGCCTATAGGGAAGGGGAAGACAAGACCTTTGGGGAAGTCGAGGCTGGCCTGCTTCCATTGCAAGAGTTTCAAAGTCAAGGTAAGCCATACATACGTCGGGGATTTTTGCCGCGTTCTTGTTGATACTGTTTATGAAGATGCTGAGTATACCGTTTGTTGACATGCACACAACAGTGTCCGAAAGAGCGACCTGTCTGCACGGAGTGCCAGACCTCGGGTCGTATTTGCCAGTATCCGCCACAAGTACCAAGGAAACGGAAGACCAAATCGGATGCCGTTGTGGCAGAGCATGCCGATGCCGACGCCGATGCCGATGCCGATGCCGATGCCGATGGCAATGCTGATGGTGATGCCGATGACGAAGACGACGACGCTGAAGCAGATCCGGCTGATGCAACGGTGGCGGAAATACATGAAGAAAATGCTCCAGAACAGCACGACGCCACTCAGACACAGCAAGAGCAGGCAAGCACGGATTATCAATACCCAGAAGAACAGTATTCTTCCTATCCTCCGGCTCCCGCAGCCGATGTTCCTGCTCCCGCAGCCCAAATGATTTCCAATACGTCCAGCGATCCTGTTCATGGCGTTCACGAGCGACCACCACAGTTACCTTATTTCCAGTCGGCGTCAGGCCTTTCTATTCCCCAGCCTGATCCTTTGGATGAAGTACCGCGATCATTGTTGAACTCTGACCTTGAATTGCCACAAAGCTCAATGTACTTCCCCATGTACACGGCTCCGGCTCCGGCTACGGCTACGTCTACGACTACAGGCACAGGCCCAGGCCCAGGCACAGGTACAGGTACGGCGTCAGCAGCTGCTACAGAATCTCAACACGAACGCGAAGAGGTGTCGTTTGAACAGAACCCAGTCGCAAACAGGACTCACCAGGCGAGACGGGATTCGAATGATGCCAGGCGCAGCATCGCCGCCGCATCGCCAGCGTGGGGTCAAAGCACTAACCTGCCAGCTTTGGCAAAGACATCCACGTCGCACATTTCGCCGCCAATAAGGCACGGACTCCCAAAGACGCAGCAGAGCCCCGATCAAGTTGCGGCGACACTACACAGGTACCAGATGCAGGATGCCCATCTCCTGGCGCATGCGGCGTCGAATAACCAGCGATACACACCCAACTCAAGCGTCAAGATGCACCACCACCCCCCGGTCTACCAAACGTCGACCAACAAGTCACCGTTCCAGCCCATGTATAACCCGCGGTCCAAGTCCCAGCAAGGCCACCGGGGAGCTGAGTCAGTTCCTCAAAGGGCCAGCAGTGCCTTTCAAGTACCCCCAGACCCCGGCAGCGGCAGCAACCTCAACCACAATACCAACAACAATAACAATAACAGCTTATCTGGACTGTTATCAACGGGTGGACATGGATCAAATCGACACTCGAGCACCGCGAACTTGTCGAGTGAGCAAACCAACAAGATTGGATACAAACCGTACTCTTACCAAAGGAGCACAAGCAGTGCCCACTACCCTTCATATCAGTACGATGGCGAGGGCACAACGGCCATGACCATGGCTGGTGCATACCAGTCTCTGACAGCACACAGCAGCTCGTGGAGCGATCATGGTGGACAAATCCCCACGAACACTACCAGATCAGGCTATGAGCAGCAGGCTCACCAAGGCCACCAGCAGCAGCAGCAGCAGCAGCAGCAGCAGCAGCAGCAGCAGCAAGGCCAGAATTGGCAAGGGCTGGGAAATCCTTCGCAGAGCGATCATAATTCGCAGGGGCAGCAGCGTCAGGGGTTTGACTGGGGGATGCACGATGGCTGGAACCGAGGTCACTAGCTGTTGCTCAAACTGGGCATCCACGGACGGGGAAATCAAGCGACACGTCTGTTGTTTTTTTTCTTATAAAAAACACCCCGAGGATACGGCATTTGTTATTTTCACCTTGGCTGCGATGAAGGCAGTGTACCGAGTCAATGTATGTAGACGACATTAATCTCACTCTATAAATGCCGACACATGCCTGTGCCTGCCACATGGAGTACATGGCATCATCTATCTATCTCCCGGCGAGACCGGCGGCCCTCCTCGTTATCCTCATCTGCCTCAGCATCCTAGATAGCTGCCTCGCCGTTTCCTCGTCCTTGGCCAACTCATCCACGATAGCCCATATCCTCGCGTCCTCCACCTCGACGGCCTTGCCGAGCAGCACCTTGGCCCAGCTTATGTTCTCCTTGACAGAGCGGCCCCGGTCCCCGCTCGCCTGTGTCACTGTCACAGCCTGGTTGGCGAGTCGGAAGGCGAGATCCAACTCCCCTGCTTCGGCGCAGGCCGTGATCAGAGCCTCGTACACGTGGGCGCTTCGGACCGGGTCATGGTCCTCGGCGAACTCATCCACGATAGCCCATATCCTCGCGTCCTCCACCTCGACGGCCTTGCCGAGCAGCACCTTGGCCCAGCTTATGTTCTCCTTGACAGAGCGGCCCCGGTCCCCGCTCGCCTGTGTCACTGTCACAGCCTGGTTGGCGAGTCGGAAGGCGAGATCCAACTCCCCTGCTTCTGATCAGAGCCTCGTACACGTGGGCGCTTCGGACCGGGTCATGGTCCTCGGCGACGTGGGCCGTGTAGTCTCTGGCCAGAGACCGAATCGTCTCCGCGCTGCTGCTGTTCATGATGAGCGTCTGCATCATGGCCGCGTTGGCCGGCTCGCCACACAGCACTGGCACGTCTCTGTACAGGGCCATGGCGGCTTCCGCGCCCTGCTCCTCGGCCAGGGCTTCCACCACGACGCCTACCGCCGCGAGCGGCACGTGCTGCTCCGAGGAGGCCAAGCCGCGTAGGCCCTGCTCGGCGTCGGGAATGAGCGTCGGGTGCCGTCGTAGGGCTTCGTGCACGGCGCGCGTGTTCCCGCGGGCGATGCGGATCCCATTCCTCTTCATGATGCAGAGCGTGCGAAGCGCACCAGCCACGTCGCCGTTGGCAGCGAGCGCCTCCACGACGGCTTCGTAGTGGTACGCCAAGAGTCTTGTTCGCTGGGAAATCTTGTCGAGGGCCTCGGTGGCAAGGGTTGCGTCTCCGTGGCGAGCAGCCGTGGCGAGCACGTTTTCCGCGATGCCGTCCGAGGGCTGGAAGAGCGACGTTCTCACGACGCTGTTCCAGGCGAACATGGTTCCCGGGTAGTGGAATGCCTGGCTGGCCACGTCGAGCACGTAGTAAAGGATGCTGGACAGGGCCTTGCCCTCGCTCTCCAGGCTCTTGCGGCGGAACAGCAAGAGGAGCATTTTGTCAATGAAGCCCAGTTTCCCAAAGACCATGATGAAGATGTCGTACACCCAGATGTCAATGAGAGCTTTCTTGTCCATCATCTCGGTGAGCCGCAGGTACGCTAGCTCGTACTGCTCGTCGCGGAGCAGGCCTAGTAGCACACTCTGCTTTGCTCTCGTGTCAATGGTGAACCAGAAATCCTGCATGATGCCGAGGATTTCTTGGCGGAGGGCGTAGTCGGGGTGGTTGGCCAGCGCGGCCAGCGCGGACTGACACATGTCCGACGTAGGCTTGATGTTCTGCGACGCCATGTCGTCCAGTAGCTTGCGGATGCCCTTGGCCGATCCTTGCGGGTCGACCATGGCGTCCATGATGCATTCGTAGATGAAGGGGCTTGGGCGTTGGCCTCGCTCCGAGAGCACGTGCCGAACCAGAAGAATTATGCGGCTGTGGCGGTCGATCTCTTGGCCGTGGAAATGCCATCCCCGGGGTTGCCGCATCGTCAGGAGGGCTGACATGATGTCGTCAAGGGAGGCTCGACGCAACGTTTCCTCGGTAGGAGGTGTCGGTGCCAGTAGGTGCTCGTCTCGCGGGACACGATTCTTGGGCGTTGTTGTGTTGCGCGTGAAGCCGCTCCATGTTGATGATGTTGCCGTCTGCGATGTCTCCGATGTCTCCGATGTCTCCGATGAAGAACAAGTCGTAATCCATCGTCTCTCGGGCAAATGAAGACACGCGGCGCTCGATTGTGCCGCACGCTGAGCTACCTTTCTCGCCAAAGGCCTCGAGCTCTCTACACCCTGACGCAGAACCAGCCTGTCCAAAGCTGGGCACAAGCAGCGCCAGAGGCCATCGTATGCAATTGGATTACCTCGCATGCTGGCCCATTACTGCGCTCGTCTCGCGGATCCGATGAGATGAATCAGAGGTTGAAAAGCACCCTTACCTCCCTCCCTCTGCTTCTCTCTCGACAAGTTGTTGGTTTCAATCTTGTTGTCAAAGCTCAGCCCCCAGCTCTCCCACGTTATTTCTTTCCGACATCCCATAAAACGGGGCGATGCACTTGGCGGGGCGCGCAAACCTTCGCACCCGCGCCCGCAACCACCAGTGAGTGGGTCGGTCACCTTGTCTTTGACCTCACCCAAGTCCCAAGAGCTCCAGAGCCTCGCCATAGATATATACAAAAAAAAAAAAAAAAACCCTCCTCCTCGACGAGACTCCTCGAAAAGACGCAAGACACGTTTGTCGCCGGTGTGCAGTCAAACCAGCCCCCATGGTTCGTCCTCCCCCCTCCTCCCGCGCAAATCCACGTCCACTTCCAAGAATCATCTGGGGGGAACCGAGCAACGAAACGGAACCAAACCAGATATCTCGCAATCAGCTAATCCAACACCAAACAGTTACCCCTCAGCCTTCTGAACGCCGCCCAAGGGCACCCCATGCTCGTGGAGCTCAAGAATGGCGAAACCCTCAACGGCCATCTCATCCAGTGCGACACATGGATGAACCTCACCTTGCGGGAAGTCGTGCAAACCAGTCCAGTACGTTGTTTTTCAACTCGGCCATGGACCACCCCGATCAAAGTTGACATCCTTCAGGGAGGCGATAAGTTCGTCCGATCAAAAGAAGCCTACGTCAAAGGAAACAACGTACGCCAACCTTTCTACAAAATCACCCCAGTGGATAGCCACCCATTTCCATATCCGCGACCCGTCGTGGACAAAGTAGACGGAAAACTAATACACACCCATAGATCAAGTACCTACGCGTCGACAACGACATCATCGACCAAGTCAGCGAATCTCAAAAGGGACAACAAAACTTTAGAGGCGGACGAGGCGGCCACGGCCAATCAAGAGGGGATCACCACGGGCATGGCGCCCGCGGAGGTGGTGATAGAGGGAGAGCAGGACGGGGAGGCGGCAGGGGCGGGAGGGGACGAGGACGCGGCCAATAAGCGAATCGGGCACGTAAATGGGACATGAGGAACGGGCGTGGTTGGTCCTGAATACCCCTTGACGGAGGGCGGTCCCCCCATGTGGAAATTCGAGGCCCGGCTTTATCAAGTTCTTCCTCCCTTGAATGACACGGATCTGGGGGCAAGTGAGGACGACGGCGTAGATGATGCGAAAGGGCAGGTCAAAGAACCACGGCGGATAAACCGGCCCATACCAAATTGCCAACTTCTGACGTGCAGAGTAATGGCAAGCACGGGACGTCAACATCGAAAACAGCACCAGGACCAAATGGGTACGGAGGCGGGTGGCGGAGAGGTTTGAAGGGTGTACTTTGAGAGTTCGACAGACAAGGAAAATAAAGACGCAAAGGAAGACCTGAAACACAGCTGGGCGTGAATAAAGAATCAATCTGGCTCGTTGTACATTAAATTTGCGTTAATTCTAACCTAAGGTGCATCTTTTTGACCCAGCGTTGACGTGTGATCCATTCTCCCGATTCGATTGCCCTGAAAAACACCTCTCACTTTTAAAAGGGACAAGATTTAGAAGGGACAAGAATGTTTCAACTCCAACACGCATTTGTTCTTATGCGTCTGTCAGAATCATGATACCAGAAACCACAACCGCCCCCGCTCGACCGTTTTTTTTTTAAAAGTTAGCAACAGCAACAGCAATGGCCTGGTTGTCAGAGTGAGAAATAGATAGGGCAATGTCCTTGACACCAGCTTTGCTAGCGGCCGAGGCAGCCTCTCTGTGAAGCTGTGGTAATGGTTAGTAAGTAATTTCGAGCAAACGTGTTCGTTGAGAAACAGGTGACAGAGCATACCTTGACTGTGGGAGCACCCTTGTCGTTCTTGATTATCTCTATGTCCTTCATGGCAGCACCGGCACCCTTGCTGGCGACGCCCAGAGACTTGAAAACAGCCTCCTTGGCGCTCCAGCGTCCAGCAAAAGAGCTTTGAGGACTGGGGGCGGCCTTGCAGTAGCTGATCTCATCGGCGGTGAAGTTGCGTTCCAAAAAGGTCTCATTGTCGATGTTCACGGCAGTAATGTCCTCGACATCGACACCCACGTTGCTGTTCTTGTTGGTGACCTTGTGGGCGAGCGCCTCCATCACTTTTTGGGTCTCAGCAGCGCGGGCTGAGGTAATGGCTTTTTCAGACTGCTTCATAAAATTCTCAGAGTACTTCAGCTCAGATGACTTCTTGTCCTCCGTCACACGAGCATCGGGGTTGAGCAGGACACTGCTGAGCTGTTCGTCAGTGTATGGCGCCTTGGACTTGGCGACGAACAAGCTGTTGTTGATGAGGCCGTTGTGGAAGTAACGGTAGGCCTTCTTCTGACGGGCCTCAACCTTGGAACAGTACTCCTTGTAAGCACGCTCATCAAGCGTGGCAAACAGGTACTTGGGATGGACACCAACAACCTGCGCACCCTTTTGGCCGAAACCAAACGACGTAACCAAGAAAGCCTTGACGCCATCCGTCTGAATAGTGCGACTCGGGTAGACAATGAGGTCGAACTGCTCCATGATGGGGTCGACGTTGTCAGCATTGCGGTTGCCAGGAACTAAACCGCTGTCTAGAACCTGGAGACAGCCGTTTATCATCCAGGCACCCGCAGCACCCTTTGGGTGACCGGTGAGGTACTTCTGGAAGATACCCATGACTGCATTACCCTTGGATCGGCCAAGGTGACGCAGCTGCTGGCAAATGACTGAGGACTCATTCTTATCGTTGGCTTTGGTAGATGTACCGTGGAAGGAGGTAACGCCGAGGTCGTCAACGGTAAGGCCCCATGTAGCCAAGGCACCACGAAGGGGAGCAATGCTGGTGTCGCTCTTCCAGAAGTTGTTGCCCATGCTTCGGAGAAGCTCCTTTTCCTGTCGACTAGCCTCCTTCTCAATGTGCATAAAGCGCTCTTGGGCGTACAGTTTCTCATCAAACGACGGGTCTTGGGCCTTCATGGCATCAATCTCATCATGTATGAACTCAATCTCAGACTCCTGCCACTGCTTGATCTGCTTCTTGCGACGCCCAATCTGTCGGCGACGGTAGTCGATGTCAAGCAGAGGCGAGGGGAATTTGCCAGCGTGCTCTCGGGCCGTGGCGAGAACACCTTGACCAGGAGCAGGCACAGATCGGCCAATCTTGTCTGACGCGGTGGTAGTAAGGGCCAGGACACCATAGATTGGCACGCCCATATCCAAGGCCAGCTGTGCAGTCATGATAACCTGAACACCGCAACCCTGAGACTCCACAAATCCGTTTCTGGTGGTGGTGGTGGGACGAGACATCTCCTTGGGAGTTCGGCCATGGCTAAACTCATCCACGGTATTGCTGGTGGCCTTCATGTTGGCAAACTCGTAAGAGCCTTCCTCGCCAAAGTCGTCAAAGCCACCGACGAAGCAGACACGAGCCTTGCCCTCCATGATAGTCTCGTAACCAACATCAACAGACTCGACTGCCGTAGCGCAAGCACCGACAGGAGTCTTGATGGGACCCGAAGAAGAGATGAGCAACATGTTGACCCAGGCAGCCATGGTGTTGATGAAAGACTCCTGGAGAATGTCGTTCTGCAAAGGCTTGTCCAAGAAACGATCTCTGTGCATGCCCCGCAAAGCAGCAGAACCACCCACGCCAGAACCGACACAGTTGCCGACTTCGGAAACGTGGACGTACTTGTAGAACTCATAAGGATCAGTGATACCCGAGGAAAGGAGTGCCTCGACAGTGGAGACGAGGGAGAAGAGGGTGACGGGGTCGACTTGAGAGATAATATCCTCCGGGATGCCGTATTGCTTGGCGTTCCAGCCAGTAGGGATCTGGCCGGCAACAAGACGGTCGAAACGGAGGGCCTTGGGGATCCAGAGGGAAGCGCCCTTCTTCATGCGGACAATATACTCGCCGCTATCAGGAATCTCGAAAATCTCGACCTTGTCGCCGTGCTCACGCTTGAACTCCTCGGCAGTTTCCTTGGAAGCCTCGAAAGGTTCCAAATTCTCTTCGATGACAACCTCGTGCAGCAGCTGCTTTTTGTTCGGGTCGTAGCCATTGAATAGCTCAGGTTCAATCAGACGAATACCGGAATGCTCCAAGATGAATTTCTCGTACTTCTGTTTGATGTCCTTGTCATCAACAGGGTCGCCAGACTTGGCGTCGACCCAGCCAGAGTAAGGCTTGCCCTTGATGGGACCGTTATGGTTGCGAATAAGACCCATGATCCAAGCCATCTCAACGCAGCCCTCGAGCGAAAATTCACCGTAGGCTTCCATCTCCCATCGGGTACGCGAGTTACCCCAAGGACCAACTTCAGCAAACCCGGTAACGACGACGACCTTTTCCAAATCGACCATGCCCCTGAGCTTGTCGTTGAGAGGAGCAACATCTTTTTTCCAGTCAGGAAGGGCAGGAAAGTCAAACTTGATATTGGCGCGGGGAGAAATGGTCTTCTTCTTGTAAAGAACCTCAGAGTCGGCACCATTGACAATGGTGTTCTCGATGGCAGTTTCCTTGGAGACAGCTTTGCGGATCTCACTGGTCTCCATGATGTCCTTGCGAAGCTTGGTCATGGCCTCGTTGAGATTGGGGATGAACTGTAGACCGCCGTTGAGATCGGCAAAGACGGGCTCGGACTGACAAAGGTCGACAATAGTAGGAGACATCAGTCCGAGCAAGTTGAAGGCCATTTCCTGCTGCGAGAAGGTACGAACGCCGAATGCCTCGACGCCTTCGGCGACAATGTTGTTGCCAGACATGAGACCTGTTCCTCGAGTCCAGCCAATGACGGCACCGCAAACAGTGAGGTAGTTGGCCCAGCTCTCAGAGTACCAGCGGTTGAAGAGGGTCTCCAGGGCGAGTTTTGACTCGGAGTAGAGACCGTCGTTGCCAAAGGTTCCATGGTTGGGTGAGAGTGGGAGTACCACCTGAGCGGGGCGAGTCTCAAAGCCGCGCTCAGCCTTCTGCGCCTTGACGCAACCCAGAAGGCGGATGAGGTTGGTGAGCATGATTCTGTGAGCGAGCTCGGAGCGAGAATCGATGCTATCGATCTGGCGACCGTTTTCAGAAATGGCGGCAAAGGGGACGATGTAGTCGAGATCCCATCCAAGACCGTTCTTGGTGTTGTAGATGTACTCAACGAGGGCCTCGACATCCTGCTTGCTTCCCTGGTTGAAGGGAACGACGACAATCTGAGAGCCGCGAGATCCATATCGAGTGTACATCGATTGGTAGTACTCAGTGACCTCACGAGAGAACCGACTAGTGGTTACAACCACCTTGGCACCACCGCTGATGAGACCCTGGAGAACTTCGGCGCCAATGGATCCAGCCCCGGCGCCGGTCATGAGAACATGCTTGCCGTGGTAAGTTACACCAGCCTTTGCGGAATCCTCAAGACAGTTGAGATAGACAGCAGTGAGCTTCTTGCTGTAATCCCAGCCATGTAGGGTCTTGCGCTTCAAATGCAAGAAAGGAATCGTCTCAACCTTACCCTTATTCTGGCTTGTGCCACGGAGACCAGGCTTTTTGCCTTTGCCGCTGTCTTTGGACAGAATTTGGCTCTCGTTCATGGCAAGTGAGCGGAGGACATCACCATAAAGGCTCTTGATTTCCAGCTGAGACGTCTTCGACATCTTGTGTTGTTGCTTGATGAGTTTGTAGATGCGCTGAAGATCGTTTTGAACCTTGGTTCGATTGCCGTACTCGGAGATTTTGCCACCCTCGGCCATTTGCTGGACGTAGTGCTCGAGCTTGCGACAACTGGCACGGGGTACTTCCTCGTAATTGAGATTGCCGCGAGCGTCGACCGTGGTGCGAGGACCAGTAGGAACGGCGACATCCTTGTAATGAGGAGAAACGTCCAAGACGTCCTTGCAGTTCTCGATAAGCTGTTGCCCAAGCTCCTTGGCGAGCTGGTATGTCTCTCCACGCTCAGTAGGGCAGTTGTCAATGTGGTACTGCATGAAGTCCAGCAACTTGGGGTTGGAGCGATTCATAATGTGGATGCACTGACTGACAATCTCACGGTCGACAGCCTTGAGACGACCGAAGATGATGTCAAAGTACATGTTGAGAGCATCCTGACGGGCCCAATTCCACGACGAATCGTAGGTACGAGCCTTGAGAGGGCTGAAAACGGGCTCGATGCCCGCGGCGTAGAAGTCACCGTGCTCGGCAGTCCACAGATCAAGCTGAGCCTGGAGCACCTTCTCGGACTTTTGAGAGTCGATAGCGGCCTTGTCGCCGGATCGAAGATCCATTTTGAGATAGCGAGCAAATAGTTCGAGCTGTTGCTTGACCAGAGCGCGCTGATCTTTGGTCAAGGCGTCGATGGCGGCAGGGTCCATCATCATACCACCACCAGAACCGCCAGCGGGACCGGAAGACGAAGCAGTGGTGAGACTAATGCCAGCGTTGGAAGCATACTTTTGAGTAACATCGTCAAGAAAGGCCTTGGCGTCGGTCTCTGATCCCAGACGCGCTGGGGGCTCCATGGTGAGGGCCAGCAACAAGGCGCCATCTTGGCGACCGGATCCCAAACCCCATCTTGATTCGAGGTACTTGCGAGCAGCTGTGATGTTGAAGCCACCAGGCATCTTGGATGAGATCAATCTCGCTATCAGAGACTGAGACTGCTTGCCAATATTGCCGTCAAAAGTGGCCTGCATGGAGGCACCAAGGTCATCCAGAGGCGTATCTTCTGGCTTCTCAGGGGTTGAGCCAAATTCCTTTCCGAGGTCGCCCAGAATTTCATTCTGTAGTGTTGATTTGCCTGTTCGGAATGACAATTCATCAGAAACTGAAAATGAGTAGACGAGAGTGACGGCTCGGCATCAGGGGAAGGGAGTTGCGGGGAAAGAAAGGAGACAATCAAGAAACTTTGAGCAGAAGGAGCTTACCGCCGACGAGGTCCTTGATGGCTTTGCTAAGAGGTACCTCAAGAAGGGGCTTCTTGAGCTTTTGGGCAATAAGAGCGCGAACAATATCAACAGCCTGAACTGGCTGATCAGGAACCTGTGCAGCAGGTCCAGAGCTGGGAGGGGTGGCAGCGGCGGGAGTAGCAGCCGCGGGCGCTGCGGAAGCGCCTGCGTCTGCGTTTGTTGTTGCGCCTGAAGCAACAGCAGCGGGCTCTGGCTCTTCCTCGATAATATCCACATCGTAATAGATCTCTTTTGCGTCCTTGTTGTAGCAGAGAATTTGTCGCTGGACGGACTTGGCGGCATCGTAAGCTTCGTACTTGGAGGCCAAGGTTCTCTTGGCCATGACACCTAGAGTGTCGGCTGGACCGACTTCAACAATACGCTCTGCCGTTCTCTCAGCGAGAAATACATCTTGTGTTTCAATCCATCTCACGGGTGAGGCGAATTGGTATGCCAAAAGCTCAACGAGCAGTGTGTGAGCAAGTTCTTGCTCGACCTCGGGACGCATCGTGACGGTATTCGTGATTGTATGCCTCTTCTTCGGTAGATTCTTGTTTGCGTCTGTGTACAAGTTTCGGAAACTTCTGGGGTATCTCAAGAGAGCAGGTCTCTAACGACTGATGTCTTTTCCGAATCCTAATTCGAGAAGTTTTTCGTTTTCGATAGCTGAACCGGGCCTATGATGCAAATCTGGTTGCCGTGTTCTCGCGATGGGGAGCTTGTTTGGCGGAAGCTCAGACGGGAAAAAGTCGTACAAGGAGAAGAAAAAGAGTTTATGCAATTAAAATGATAAGTCTTTGTAGGATCGGCGTGGCCAAAGTCTTCCCCACCTAGCGAGGATACTCAGCAGGTTTAGTCAGAGAGGCAGCTTGGGAGGAAAGGGCCAGGCGTAGATGAGGAGGACTGAAATTGTGAGGTTGAAGGAGGTGATGAGATTGTGGAACGGCCGTTGTTGATGGAATCGGTGGGACAAACGTAAGAAAGGTTAATTTGATTAAAAGGAGTCCTCCGTAATTTAGCACAGCTGGACCAGCAACCGCGATCAATGCCAAAAGGTTTACGGGTTCCACCAGAACGCCGGTTTCCGGTACGTACCGATCCAAGGCCAATTGGCCCGGAGCCAGCCTTTCTGATTGTTGAACCAAGCAACCCCACCAAAAAATTGGTAGCAGAAGAAAAATTGGGGGACCGCGTGTCTCAAACATCCCCAAAGCAACTCCAGTCAGGCGCTTTCTCAACCACATTTCCACGCTAAGCCCTACACGGTAAAGTGTTGGTGCAATCTGTCCCCTGCTACTTGGCTCGTTGGCTTACTGGTCTGGTAGCTCTACCCCATCCCGGGCTGGCGAGCGACGCGAGGCATGACATGACGGCTTGCTTTATTATCTGTGTCGATGACTGCTGCATCCTCGCTTCACCATGAGACCACGAGAAAACCTTCCCGGCGAGAGACTTGGTAGAGACAGTCCGTTCAATTCAGGAGCAGATATCGCCACTGTTGTTATTGCTGCTTGCCAAGTTACTGTTCACGCTCCAATGTAAGCAGATGCAATGCAATGCCCTCGTACACAGTCAACAACGGGGACAGATGTACGTCATTGCGTTGATCCACTGAAGCACACAACGTGAGTGACGGGGCCATCATTGCCAACAACTATCATCATCGCGCCGTCTGCCAGTAAACTTGACTCTTTTGGCGTAGATAGGCGCATATTATGGTCGATTGGCACGATTTCCATTCCCTCCCACATGTTCATTGTGACGCGCTATGATCGGCAACGTCAGCCTGCCTTGCCTAAACAGCCTGCTGGGTACGGGTTTCTTGACGCAGCTCGTTGTTGGATTGGACCCTGGACCGGCCTCATGTAACCATTGCTAGTACGGAGTATGTAACGGACTAGCGGGTGATGATGCAGCTACCAATTTCGCTGGGGTAAGGGCGTGTCATCTGGAAGTTCTGATACTTCCGGCCGCCATCTACAGTCCACCCCCTGTTTGATTTTACACGAGTACATAACTAGGGGTAGCGGGCCAATAACATATCAAGCCGTGGCCTAGCGTAGCACTAAGCGAGGTAAGAAGTACCTTATTATAGGTGAGTTTTACGAGGGCTACTAAGTACCTCTTACTAGCGTAAATCACCTATAGCACCCCTAACAGCTCCACGAACAGCAGCTACTAAGAGCTGATAGTAGCCACCCCGCGTGGGGCTTGTAGTTGTGTAAAATCAAACAGGGGGTGGACTGTACATGGCAATTTTCCTCATCAAACATCGTTACGACGCGTTTCAGCCACTAGAGCACCTGGAGTCAAATTCTCCTTAGCTTTGAGGAGTCAAAATGGCAGACACGAGAGTGCTTATGGAGTACGTGTCATGTACCTACTCTGCACATTATGTACGCACCCACCTACCATCTTAAGCAAAAATGGATGTATTCGTCCATGGGGTTGATTGATGCCAACTCACACGATCTCACAGTTCCAATTACTTCTCGGTCTGACGCATATCGCGCCATCTTTCTATCTCGAAGATAAGATTAATTGATAAGCAGGCTTCCTCCAAACTAAGGGCAAGCCCCAGGAGCTCCATTGGCTCTCTCAACATTCGCCAATGCCGATTCATCACTTCAATTTACATTACTAGTCGTACCGGTACATCTTGCTGGGGCACTTATGGTGGTGCCAGGCGGATGTCAGGCTGTGAGCTGGCGTCCAACTGGCGGCGCGGCGATCCCCAACAGAACTAGGAAAAGTTGGCGAGCAACGAGCCTCGCTGCAAGCCACTGCAGCCCGCGATGCCCCACTTTACAGATTAAACGGGGCAGAATTTTGAGAATGCGACTGACATTTTTCGAAAGAGTAAAGGGGCCCCCTGCCTTGTCGTGGCAATTGGCAAGCGCTGCCTTTTATTACATTCATAGTTCCTGTTCATCACTGTGTACTTGCACTCGCCTTGGGACCAACTCGGGCGATTGGAGTTCATAATCCGATGTAGGCACTCCGTTGTGTGCAGAAAAAAACACACGAGTTGGATATTGTCTGGTGCCAGCGCCTCTATAAAACGCATCCTCTTCACACGCCGTAACAACTGGTGTTGTCGAGACAAATCGATACTGAAAACTACCCACTGGAGCCCACTCCATCGTCACTTGTCTGGGCTGGTGCCGCCGCCAACCACTTGACCTGTGGCCCCCCCAAACTTGTTCCCCAGCCGGCCGCTCACCTCACTTATGTATACGTTGGGAGCGCACCTCCTGCAACGGCCTCCCAGACTGCCACCACCATCCTCAACTCCCCACCTCCCTCTCGTCCGTCTCTCCTCTAATAATCTACAACTCACCTTTGTAACAGTTCCTTGCCATCCCCTTCTTCCCTTCCAAGCTTCATGTTCTTGAGCCCATCCTAGGTGTTTGCTGGCATTTCGTGATTGCTGCCCGCCTGCTCAAAGCTTCTCCCTGTCCACGCCTAGCTGTGCAAATCGTCTCAAAATTTTGGTCGCCATCCCCGGCCGAGCTTGTCGAGCATTGCGCATTCGCTTGAACATTTCGACTCGTTCTTCCGTATTCCTTTTTCTTGATCAGCGACGAATGAAGGAGACCATTCGTCATTGACTGTGTTAATTGATAGGTACGTTTATATGCAGTGTTGAAAAGGCATCCCAAAAGAAGTGTGGTTGGTGCTTTGCGAATTTGCTGGTACGCGATGGATCGAATGGGAAGAGCACAAAAAAACGGACCAAGCCAATCGTTTCGCTAACCGATGCCCATACTTGCAGACCTGTTTGATACCCTCTTTTATCCTTATATCCGCTCCTCGAAAGAAACGAAATAATCCATCATGTACGGCACTGGAACCGGCGCTCAAACGGGTATTTCTACTCCCAGGTCAAGCGCCTCTCTCCGCCCGTTGACCCTCACCCACGGCACACTCGAAACTTCATTCCTCGTCCCTACTAGCCTGCATTTCCACGCCTCTCAGATCAAAGAACGGTTTGTCGCCAGCCTGCCAGCCGCAACAGATGAGCTTGCTCAAGATGACGAGCCTTCATCTGTTGCTGAGCTGGTAGCTCGCTACATGGGTTTTGTTGCCCAGGAGATTGAAGACGGCGAGGATGATGCCTCTGGTTCATATGAAGAAGTTCTCAAGCTTGTCCTCAATGAATTTGAGCGAGCTTTTCTGCGTGGCAACGAAGTTCACGTCATCGCCGCCGCTCTTCCAGGCATCGAGTTCAAGAAATTGGAGGTGATTCGTTCCTACTACATGGCTCGCGCTGCTTCCAACAGAACAATTAAACCACACGAATCTGCGCTGTTGCGAGCCGCTGATGAAGGATCCGCCAATGTTTACACCATCTTCGGCGGCCAGGGCAATATCGAAGAGTATTTTGACGAGCTGCGACAAGTCTTCCAGACATACTCGAGCTTTGTTGGTGAGCTGATTACCTCTTCAGCAGAGCTGCTCCAAACTTTGTCCACAACTTCTAGCGCGGAGAAGATGTTTCCCAAGGGATTAGATGTCATGGACTGGTTGCAGCATCCCGAGTCCACTCCTGATATCCACTATCTCATTTCTGCACCCGTCAGTTTTCCTTTGATTGGCCTCGTGCAGATGGCCCATTATGAGGTCACTTGCAAGGTCTTGGGAATCCATCCCGGTATGCTCCGGGAGCGTATCAGCGGTGCGACTGGTCACTCTCAAGGTATTGTCATGGCTGCGGCGACTGCAGCTGCTGATTCATGGGAGTCATGGCGCCAAATTGCTCGCTCCACGTTGTCCATCCTCTTCTGGGTTGGTACCAGGAGTCAGCAGGCCTTCCCAACGACTTCCATGACACCTACCATGCTCCGCGAGTCCATGGAGCACGGCGAAGGAAACCCAACTCCAATGCTGAGCATTCGTGATCTCTCACCACAGGAGGTCCAAAAACACATCGATGCCACCAATCAGTACCTCCCCCCCCATAGACATATCAGCATCTCGCTCATTAACAGCCCCCGCAATTTGGTCGTCACCGGCCCCCCTACATCTCTGTACGGCCTCAACTCCCAGTTGCGCAAGGTCAAGGCACCCACCGGCTTGGACCAGACCCGAATTCCTCATACTCAGCGCAAGATTCGCTTTGCCAATCGATTCCTGCCCATCACGGCCCCTTTCCACAGCAAGTACCTTGCCGAGGCCACCGAGATGATTGATGGGGACCTGAAAGACATCTCCATCGATGCCGGGGCCCTCGCAATCCCCGTGTTCGACACCAACACTGGCAAGGATCTGCGTACCGAGGTCAAGGGCAACATCGTTCCTGCTCTTGTTCGTCTGATTACACGCGACCCAGTCAACTGGGAAAAGGCTACCGTTTTCCCTAATGCCACTCATATCTTGGACTTTGGTCCCGGAGGCATGTCTGGTCTTGGTGTTTTAACCAGCCGGAACAAGGAGGGTACTGGTGTCCGTGTCATCTTGGCTGGTACTGTTGATGGCACCATGAACGAAGTTGGCTACAAGCCTGAGCTCTTTGATAGAGACGAAGACAATGCCCTTCAATATGCCAATGACTGGGTTAAGGAGTTCGGCCCCCGCCTCGTCAAGACTTCAAGCGGTCGTAAGTATCTCGACACCAAGATGAGCCGTCTTTTGGGCTTACCACCCGTGATGGTGGCTGGTATGACCCCTTGTACCGTTCCGTGGGACTTTGTTGCCGCCACCATGAACGCAGGCTACCACATTGAGCTTGCTGGTGGTGGTTACTTCAATGGTGGCTTGATGACGGATGCCCTTCTCAAGATTGAGAAGGCTATCCCCGCCGGACGTGGTATCTCTGTCAATCTGATCTACGTTAACCCTCGCGCCATGGCGTGGCAGATCCCTTTGCTCGGCAAATTACGTGCCGAAGGTGTGCCCATTGAAGGTCTCACGATTGGTGCTGGTGTTCCTTCTATTGAGGTGGCCCAAGAGTATATCGAGACCCTTGGCCTGAAGCACATCAGTTTCAAGCCTGGTTCAGTTGAAGCTATCCAAGCTGTAGTCAACATTGCCAAGGCCAACCCCAACTTCCCCGTTCTTTTGCAATGGACTGGTGGTCGTGGTGGCGGCCACCATTCGTTCGAGGATTTCCATCAACCCATCCTGCAAATGTATGGTCGCATTCGTCGCCAGGAGAACATCATCCTGGTTGCCGGTAGTGGCTTTGGCGGTGCTGAGGATACTTATCCTTATATCACCGGTCAATGGTCCAAGAAGTACGGATACCCGCCTATGCCCTTTGATGGCTGCTTGTTTGGTAGTCGCATGATGGTTGCCAAAGAAGCCCACACCAGCAAAGACGCCAAACAGGCAATCATTGACGCCCCTGGTCTCGACGACAGCGAGTGGGAAAAGACCTACAACGGCCCAGCTGGTGGTGTCATTACTGTTCGTTCCGAAATGGGTGAGCCCATTCACAAGCTTGCCACCCGAGGTGTTCGTTTCTGGGCGGAGATGGACCAGAAGATTTTCAGCCTCCCCAAGGAGAAGCGTGTCGCTGAACTGAAGAAGAACCGCGAATACATTATCAAACGCCTCAACGACGACTTTCAGAAGGTGTGGTTTGGCTGCAACAAGCACGGTAAGGCTGTCGATCTTGAGGACATGACCTATGCCGAGGTTGTCCGCCGCCTCGTTGAGCTCCTCTACGTCAAGCACCAAGAGCGCTGGATTGATCCAACTTACATCAAGCTGACTGGCGACTTCATCCACCGTGTTGAGGAGCGGTTCACCAGCACCCCTGGCAGGCAATCCCTGCTCCAGAACTACTCTGATCTGAAGGAGCCCTTTGTTGCTGTGGAAAGAATTCTTTCACAGTATCCCGAGGCCGAAACCCAGATCATCAACGCCCAGGATGTCCAGCATTTCTTGCTTCTCTGCAGGCGTCCCACCCAAAAGCCTGTCACTTTCATCCCCTCACTCGACGACAACTTTGAGTTCTTCTTCAAGAAGGACTCGCTCTGGCAGTCTGAAGACTTGGACGCCGTCATTGGCCAGGACGTCGGTCGAACCTGCGTCCTCCAGGGTCCCGCCGCCGTCAAGTTCTCCACCGTTGTCGACGAGCCTATCAAGGACATCTTGGATGGCATTCATGAGTCCCACATCAAGTTCCTCACTCGTGATATGTACGATAACGACGAGAGTCGTATCCCCATTGTGGAGTACTTTGGCGGCAAGTTGGTCGAATCTGAGATTCCCTTGGACATTGAAGGTCTTACTGTCTCTTATGATACCCACAAGAACACTTATCGCCTTGCCTCGGCCCCGGCCGCGGGCTCTGCCTTGCCTTCTGTCGAGTCTTGGCTGGCACTCCTCGCTGGCCCCAACCGAAGCTGGCGCCACGCTCTGCTCATGTCCGACGTTGTTGTCCAGGGCCAAAAATTCCAGACTAACCCCATGAAGCGCATCTTTGCTCCCGCTCGAGGCTTGTTTGTGGAGATTCAGTACCCTAACGACCCAACCAAGACCTCCATTGTCGTCAAGGAGCAACCCCGACACAATCACTACGTTGATGTCATTGAAGTCAGGCTTGTTGGAAAGAACGAGATACTCGTCAACATGGTCAAGGATACCACTGCTCTTGGCAAGCCAGTCGCCCTTCCTCTCAAGTTCACCTACCACCCCGAGGCTGGTTATGCTCCTATTCGCGAAGTCATGGAAGATCGCAATGACCGCATTAAAGAGTTCTACTGGAAGGCATGGTTTGGTGACGAGACTCTGAATTTGGATGCTCTCATCACCAGCACCTTTGATGGTGGTCGCACGACCATTACCAGCGAAGCCATCAATGACTTTGTTCACGCTGTCGGCAATACTGGAGAAGCCTTTGTCGATCAACCTGGAAAGGTTGTCAACGCTCCCATGGATTTCGCCATTGTCGTTGGTTGGAAGGCCATCACCAAGCCCATCTTCCCTCGCACTATTGATGGTGATCTGCTCAAGCTGGTTCACTTGTCCAATCAATTCCGCATGATACCAGGTGCCGAACCCCTCAAGAAGGGCGACGAGGTCTACAACACTGCTCAGGTCAATGCTGTCATCAACCAAGAGGCCGGCAAAATGGTTGAGGTCTGTGGCACCATTTCGCGCGAAGGCAAGCCTGTCATGGAGGTGACCTCGCAGTTCCTGTACCGTGGCAAATACTCCGACTATGAGAACACTTTCCAGCGCAAGGTCGAAACCCCAGTGCAGGTTCATCTTGCCACTACCAAGGATGTGGCCGTCTTGCGCTCTAAGCAGTGGTTCGCCATTGACGAGGTACCCAGCGAAATTGATCTCCTCGGCCAGACTCTGACTTTCAAACTCCAGTCACTCGTCCGCTACAAGAACAAGAACGTCTTCAGCAGCGTCGAAACACGCGGATCAGTGCTTCTGGAGCTACCCACCAAGGAGGTCATTCAGGTTGCCAGTGTTGACTACGAGGCTGGAGAGTCGCACGGTAATCCTGTCATTGACTATCTGGAGCGAAACGGTTCTGCGTTGGATCAGCCTATTCTCTTTGAGAATGCCATTCCTCTGAGCGGAAAGAAGCCCTTGCAGCTTCGTGCTCCTGCTTCCAACGAGACCTATGCGCGTGTCTCTGGCGACTACAACCCTATCCACGTTTCTCGTATCTTCTCCACCTACGCCAATCTCCCTGGTACCATCACCCACGGCATGTACTCGAGTGCTGCCGTCCGAAGCCTGGTTGAAACGTGGGCCGCCGAAAATGACATTGGCCGTGTTCGCAGCTTCCAGGCTACCTTTGTTGGCATGGTCCTGCCTAATGACGACATTCAGGTGAAGCTGCAGCACGTTGGGATGGTTGCCGGTCGCAAGATCATCAAGGTCGAGGTCAGCAACACTGAGACGGAGGAGAAGGTTCTGCTTGGTGAAGCCGAAGTCGAACAGCCCGTGACGGCGTACGTTTTCACTGGTCAGGGTTCACAAGAGCAGGGCATGGGTATGGAGCTATACGCCAGCAGTCCCGTAGCGAAGGAGGTATGGGATCGAGCTGATAAATATCTTCTCGACAATTACGGGTTTTCCATCACCGAAATTGTCAAGAACAATCCCAAGGAGCTCACCATTCACTTTGGTGGCCCTCGAGGCAAAGCCATTCGCCACAACTACATGGCTATGACCTTCGAAACAGTTGCCGCAGACGGATCCATCAAGTCTGAGCGCATCTTCAAGGAGATCAACGAAAGCACCACGTCCTACACCTATCGTTCACCCACGGGTCTCCTTTCTGCCACCCAGTTCACACAGCCTGCTCTGACACTGATGGAGAAGGCCAGTTTCGAGGACATGAAGTCCAAGGGCCTGGTCCCTCGCGACAGCACGTTTGCGGGTCACTCCCTGGGTGAGTACTCGGCGCTTGCTGCCTTGGCCGATGTCATGCCCATCGAGTCCCTGGTATCCGTCGTCTTCTACCGTGGTTTGACCATGCAAGTTGCTGTCGAGCGTGACGCTGCTGGTCGATCCAACTACTCCATGTGCGCCGTCAACCCCAGCCGAATTTCCAAGACATTCAACGAGGAGGCTCTGCAATTTGTTGTCAACAGCATTTCGGAAGAGACTGGCTGGTTGCTGGAGATTGTCAACTACAACATTGTCAACATGCAGTACGTGTGCGCTGGTGACCTGCGTGCGTTGGACACCTTGGCTGGCGTAACCAATTTTGTCAAGAAGCAACATATCGATATTGAGGAAATGCGAAGCAATATCGAGGAGGCCAAGGAGGAGCTGCGAAAAATCATCCGCGGCTGCGCTGATGCTACTCTGAAGAAGCCGTTGCCGCTAGAGCTGGAGCGTGGCTTTGCCACAATTCCGCTCCGCGGCATTGATGTGCCTTTCCACTCCACTTTTCTGCGATCTGGTGTCAAGCCCTTCCGATCATTCCTGCTCAAGAAGATCAATAAGACCACGATTGATCCTTCCAAGCTGGTTGGAAAGTACATTCCCAACGTCACAGCCAGGCCTTTTGAGCTGACCAAGGAGTACTTTGAGGATGTGTATAGACTGACAAACTCCCCCAAGATTGGAGCAGTCTTGGCCAACTGGGACAAGTACACCCAAGAGGATGATGGCAAAGCCGTCAGCGACAGCTCATCAAGCGTGGGCTATGACGGACCAGGAGCTGCTGCTTGAAAGGAGCAACAGCAACGCAAATGAAGAAACGACAAAAAAAAAAGCAAAATCGCCCTTTTGAGAAGAAGAAGAAAAAAGACACCGCATTTTACGGAAACGAAAGCAACATACATGATTACTATAGAGCTTTAGGGGCTCTGCGTGACATGATTCTCGCGTCTTAATTTTTGACGACGACTGACAGGGATGGCATCGGATGTCAAGGAAGATGTCGAGATGAAGATTGTTGAACAAAAGTCATAGTCCTTCATGGGTTGTTTTGCAAATAGCTTTCATGTATTTTCCGTACCCGCTATAGGCGCACAAGATTCTCCGAATTATTTAATAGACAAGCTTATGTATTATGGTAAAACTTTGCTGTGCTTCGTCAATCATTATGCAAGTGAACCTCCAACCTCCAACTGCAATCCAAGTCCAGGGCACTGCGCCATGACGGATGAATCTGCATCCCCAAGCGACGATCCAACCCGCTTATCCACGTGACCAGATTTCGCATTCAGGGCCACTAAATACGCATTACCGCGTTAGTCCAAATCCGGACTTAAACAGTCCACCCACCCACTCAATTTCAAATAGCAACGACCGAATTCGGCAGCCGCCGACCACCGAACCGGCCGACGCCTCGTTTAGCCGTTTTGACCCCCAAAACAGTGGAGACCTGTGTGTTCACCGTTTCCGTTTCAAAACACACGAACAAGACAAATACGTGCACGTTCGTCTTCTCCCTTTGCTCGCCTTGTCTTATTCCAACCCCCAGAACTTGTATCAGTACCTTCTGCACCGGCGTGAGGGCACATGCACAGAGCGGCGATTTGAATCTGACATAGCTCCGTTGACGTGCGTGGGAGGGATCTGCCAGGGCCACGTGGTTGGGGCGAGGCGAGCACCAAGGATATAAGAGCGGAACCTTCTTTGTTCGTTGTCTCGAAGCCCGGACTTTGTTTCACTTTGTTTCAATTTTCTTTTCTTCTTTTTTTTTTGCTGGGGAGGGGGAGGGGACAGGGCGTGAATCAAATAGCAACAATGGTTCTTGCGAGAGACGCGGCGGGGGAAAAGAAGAAGCTTCAGGTTCTTCTGGGGACATTTATCCACAGCAAGTCGCGTGGTGAGCTGCAGTACTTGCACAATGCGGCCGTGGCGGTGGATCGCCAGGGCAGGATTGCTGCTGTGGTCAAGGACCGGGGGAACGTGGGAGTTGCGAGGGATGAGGTGCTGGGCCAGATGGGCTGGATGGCGGATGAGGTTGATGTTGTGCAGTGCGGGGAGGGGCAGTTCTTCTTTCCTGGATTCATAGGTATGTTGCTACGTTGTTGCCGTTGTGTTGGGAGCAATGGGAGAACTTGTTCACGTCTGAATGCTGACTCGACGTGCTGCAGATACACATGTTCACGCCTCGCAGTACCCCAACGTGGGAATATTTGGCAAATCTACTCTTTTGGACTGGCTGGACAAGTATACGTTCCCCCTTGAGTCCAGCCTCTCGGATCTCGCCAAGGCGACAAAGGTCTACACGGCGTGCGTTCGGAGAACTCTCGCCCATGGCACAACCACCGCAACGTACTTTGCCACCGTTGATGTGCCTGCCACGAATCTCCTCGCTGATCTGTGCCTCTCCATTGGACAGCGCGCTTTTGTTGGAAGAGTCTGCATGGACAGCAAGGGACTCTGTCCGGAATATTATCGAGATGAGTCGCCCGGGGCCTCTCTGCGCGCTACCAGGGAAACGATTGCACACATTGACGAAATCGACCCGGGCTATCGACTTGTTTCGCCCATTCTCACGCCAAGATTTGCACCAGCTTGCTCAAAGGACGCCATGAACGGGCTGATGAAGCTCCAGAGAGAAAAGAATCTCCCTGTGCAGACGCACATTTCGGAGAACAAGGGCGAAGTGGAACTGGTAAAGACCATTTATCCCGAGTCTGGCTCCTACGCTGCCGTTTACGATGACCACGGATTGCTTACCCCCAAGACCGTACTTGCACATGCTGTGCATCTGACTGAACAAGAGGCAAATTTGATCTCACAACGAGAATCAAAGATCTCTCACTGCCCATGCAGTAATTCCTGTTTGACCAGCGGCGAGGCCCGCGTTCGGTGGATGTGGGACAAGAGCATTGACGTTGGGTTGGGAACAGATATGAGTGGCGGATACTCTCCGTCCATTCTCGAAGCCGCTCGACAGGCTACGCTGATGAGTCGCCATCTCGCCATGCAAATTGATGACCAAGAGTGTCGCGAAAAGTGCAAATTGAGTGTGGAAGAGGCATTGTATCTAGCCACCAGGGGTGGTGCCGTCTGCTTGGGTCTTGGCAACGAGGTTGGCGGGTTTGAAGTTGGCAAGCAGCTAGACGCACAGCTAATCGGACTGGGAGAAGTCGGAGAAGATGGTCTGAGAGCAGGAGAGAACAGCAATGAATGGGTAGATGCGGGAAATGTCGACGTTTTCGGGTGGGAGACGTGGGAGGACAAGATTGCAAAGTGGTTGTACCTTGGTGACGACCGCAATACCAAAAAGGTTTGGGTCAAGGGGCGATTGGTGCACTCCAGACGATGAGCGCGATGACATATGACGAGATGAGCTGGTAGATGACTATGCTTATGAAAAGGATGGATATGTACCTGTCTTGTCTGATCAGCAAGGCGGTCGAGGGATTAGAGGAGAGGTCGAGAAATCGTCAGTGATGGCCAGCTTTTCGAGGTTTCCCAGTCCCAGTGTCTTCTTCCTAGCCTAGACAATCGTGTATGCTGCGAATGCCAAAGCCATTACGTTGCAGCTCTTCCCTCGCCTGCGTTCTGACGCCGCTCTTTGAGTCTTGCTTAACAGGGCGCACGCACTATGCGGTCAGCGCTCCCGTTGAACCATCCATCACCATCCACATGCTCGCTGCAAGGCTATCCCTAGATGATGGACCCCGGCAAGCATATTCGAGATCAGCTGCCGGTATCGGAGCCTTCAAGGTGGGAATGATGCGTGAAGCATGCAAGATGACGAACACGCGAGTCGTGAGAGACGAGAACTTGAAGCCCCCTTCTCGGCGTAGAGGAAAGCAGCACCACGCAAAGCGGCGATCCGTGACGTGAGAAACAAAAAGATGGCGAGCAAGTCTATGCTAAGCCGTTGATTCCCTCTATCATGGGCAACTGGAATGTAAGGGGAGAAAAAGATGAAAAGATACCAAGGACGAGTAGGCATCATCATGTCAAGGAGCAGAGTCTTTGTAGCGCCAAGACCAAGCGGTGCTCCGATCGCTCCTTCCCAGCTTTTCCGAACACCACAGACACCACAGACACCACAGATGAGCCACCTCGCATCATCATGCACGCGAAAAAAGGTGGCTGATTTTTAATTTCATCGAGTTCAATTCATTTTCCTAGGGTTATCTGGTTTTTCCTTAAAAACAGCCACTCAACTTGGCGCGACTCTACACAAAGACTCTTCTCTCGAGTGCTTCCCTTTCTTTGACCTTTGGCCGATTCCGTGTGCATTCATCTTTGTTCTCTCCCTTTCATTCCTTCCAATCATCGTTCCTGAATCCTCCTAACATAAAAGCAAGCAGCGCGCCCAAATTTCCATACTTTACCTCGTCTGACTGACAACATTTCCGAGAGCTACCGATCCTGTTGATGGCAACTCTGCAATTCCTTCAGGTTAAAGCTCAAGCCAAGCAAGGGTCCAACTCATTGTCATCCTCCATGAGCATGAAGGATTCATCCAAAAGGGCGTCATCGGCGAGAGTTGCATCGTTTGCTTCATCGCCCTGGCCCTGGCCCTGGTCCTGGTCCTGATACTGGACCTGACCCTCAGACTGAATTTGTTCTTCTGGGCCCGGCTGAGCAAGATCCTGAACCTGGCCCTCAGACTGAGGCTGTTCTGGGCCCGGCTGAGCAAGATCCTGAGCCTGGCCCTCAGACTGAGGCTGTTCTTGGCCCGCCTGAGCAAGATCCTGAACCTGGCCCTCAGACTGAGGCTGTTCTGGGCCCGACTGAGCAAGATCAGAGGCAGGAGGAATGGCAGCTCCATCAGGGGGGGCCGAGGTGGCAACCTCTATAACATCTTCTACATTCTCAGCCTGATCGGCTTCAGCACATTGACGGGCTGCGCGCTCATTGAGCTCTCGTTTCTGTAAAGCACGTTTTTTGTTGTGCTCGCTGCGCCTCTTGGTGTCCCTGCTGCTCTTGTCTTTCTTGCGATGCTCGTAGAACTCGTCGCGACTTTCGATGATTTTGCCATGGAGGCGTCGCTTGATGTTCGGGTCGATCGTGTTGAAGGCTTCGGGGCGACCACCCATAGCACTGAGCTGAGCCTCAAGCCAGGCAATGTGTAGAGCGTTCTCGACAAGCTTTTTGTTGGCATTGTCCAGGTTCTCATTTTTGAGCCTGCGGCTTCTCTTGGCAGCCTCATTGTTCCGCTCACGGTCGATCTTCTGGGATTCTGCGGCTATTTCATTGTTGAGTTTTTCGGCTACCTGCCGTCCAGCCTTGGAACCATTATCTTCCAACTTGATATAGTCTGGGAAAACCTTTTTTGGATGCATCTCTTCAACTGTGTTCTCAGGAAGAACGGGAGGGTTCGCCAAAAGGGCTTCTAGTGCTCCGAGAGCGCGTGTTTGAGCCAGCCGAGCATCTGTTAACATGGGATTCTCGAACCGAATCTTCAGGTCCGTGAAAGTGTACCCGTGAAAGACGCGAGCTCTGGGTGCAAGAATTGGAAAAGCAGAGTCGGGGACTGAAAAGAGGTTGTTGTTCTCAGAGTACACCTGCTGCTGAGAAAACCCAGACATGGGTTGAATTGCATTTGAGAAGGCAAGATCGTTCGAGATGCTATGGTTCTGAGTCGAGTTATACATGTTCTCAAAATCAAGATCCAGACCAGCAGTAGTCTGTGGCTCGGCAAGACCTCCAGAGATGGACTGGTGATGCATCATATGAGGCTGAACAGTCTGCTGGGCATGAAGGAGACTTTCAGAAGTGGACTGGCCGTTGCCCATGGGGCCCATGCCACCATTGTTGTTGGGCTGGTTTTGAAGACGCACAGAACGGCCGCGGAGATTTCGAACAATCGGATTCTGGCTGCCTTCTGGCAAGTTATCATTTTCATTGCCTGACATTGTCACGACTTGAATGCTGACAATAAGTTGACTGAAGGTTTTTGAGCAAGAGCAAAAACCAAAAAAGGAACAAAAAGCGAAGATGGCGTTTGTTTAAAGGCTTGAAGAAAATCGACAAGTGTTTCTTGAGTGTCGAAAAGACAAGACAGTATCTCCAAGCTGCTTCATGGCTGTCAGCGTTCGTTCTCTTTATACTCCCCGGTGCAAGGTGCTCAGCTCTTGGTGCCACTAAACTCTCAACAAACGACCAGGTTTGTGATGATCAACGATATTCGAAAATGATCACATGCAACGGGTATACAGAAAGCTCGCTTCGCACAAGAAATGACAGCGGGAACCAACATGCAACCAAACGGATCTCTTCCTTGCCGTTGAGGTGATTTTCCCTGGACAACCGTGGTTGCTCGAATCGGGCCGAGCTCCTAACCAAACACAGGAACAAAACAAGAGAGATTCATACCTTTGAAGATACTTTGGAGAAGGGCGAACGGATTTAGGACTTGCCAACTCTGTGACAACTCCAAGGTGACGCGTTATGTGTTTGTGCTCTGTTCAAAAAGACATGACATGATTCATGGAGCGGAACTGAAAACAAGGGGTGTGTTGTGACCTTTGTTGAAGGCAGAATTTGGGAAAGCTTGGGAAACCCGTCTGGTCTGATGGGGAGAGGCTATGAATGGGAGCGGCTCTCGGAAGGCGTGTTGTTTGCAAGTGGTTGGGCCAATATCCCACACGCCGCCTGCTGCCACACTCCCTCCCCCTTTTCTCCTGCGCCGGATCAAGTTCACATCAGGCTCGCATCGTACCTTGCGTGACAACTAGAGGGTATGATGATCAACAAGATATAGATGTGATTTGCATGGCTGATCTGGCACGAGACCTATTGGGCCGCGTAGCTTTTTCAAAAGACCAGACGGTGGGGACCATGGCCACGCGGACATTATTACGGCCTTGAAACCGGGCAGATCGTCCATACCCCCCTCGATGGTGGCTTGAGCGTTTGTCAGTCTTCTCTGGGGGGATATGTTATGAGAGCTGTGATTCTAGTGCTGGGCTGCATTCGGGCTGTTTTGATGTCAAGATCTGGCTCCAAGTGCCGACGGATACCCTCAGCCCCCCCCGTCAACAAGCCCAGCTGCCGGAACAGAGACTGCCGTCACGAGCCTCTCTTGTCAATGTTTCGAGAGTATACACAGAAACATTACTATCATGGTTGAAATTCGCACGCTGAATGTTTCCCTTTCAATCATTCAATGCCAAATCGGCCTCCTGATCTCCTCACCGGCCATCTGAACTTCTTTTTTTTTTTTCCAGAACTACCCTTCAAGGCTTTTCCGACCTGCCCACGTCACCATCATGAATAAAGGCCAACTCCACTACTGCTTGCATAAGAACAACACCCGTACGATTCGACAAAAGTCGTTGAAATTCTTATCACGACGCTTCCCCTCGAGTTTCGATGCTCCAGAGTCCATACATCCAACAACCCTTGTCCACGATCCACAATCCTGATCCCCACGAGTCGAATGAAATACTGAGAACACGAGTAAATAAACTAATGTAGGCGAGATACAAAAGCGATTACTACAAGAAGTAGCTTCTAGCAAACTGGAGCCGCTGCCATCCAAGGAGCTACCGAAGAACACTGACTGGCACGACTTGTCCTTTCTTGCACCATGTTTGCACCATGTTGTCAAGAGAATGCGAGTAGCGACGCGAGTTCAAGCCTGGCATGCCCTTTATCAAGGGAAGTATTTCGGACGCGAGTCTTCCCATATATAGGCTAGATAGGCATCGGGCATCCCTCGTCCCAGCCTCAGCAGGCCCTTCCGACAACAATGTGCTGACGAGGGGGAACAGGCCAATATCCCGACGGCCGCCCTGGCACTCGATGTGTCATCACACGGAAATAAATACCCTTGACCAGATATGCTTGACTGTAAGTACTGTACGTAGCTGCTGAAGGGGTTTCCATATTTTTCTTCGGCAGGTCAAGCAAAGCCGGGCCTGACGAAGTCAACCGTGACAATTCAAGGCAGAGTCCATCTAGTGAGTCCGAACAATGAAATCACTCTTTCTAGACAAATTAAGATTCCTAGTACCACTAACCACAGATGAAACGACTGATCTGCTGCCCGCCGAGCCGCTTTTGCAAGAACCTTTTGCTTGGATACGCACAGAATTAGGCAGTGCCTCCATCGGAGTCCCAATAGGTGCCTTCCTGGCAGAACCGAAACTTGTGGAATCCTCGTCGATTCTCTGCCCAACAACCTCTGTTGCTGGATGGATGGAAACGAGATTCAAAGGGACTCCCTGGTGGTCTCCGTGGAGGCAGCTTCGTCCAGAGCGCACTCGACAGCAATCACAGTCTGATCACGGGATAAGGAGGCGCCTTCTTGAACCAGCGAGAGGCATTCCGGTCCCGGTCCCGTATCAACGAGGCCAATGATGAGTGTCAAATCCAACAACTTCCCTTTTAACCGTCTTCAGACCGAGATGGGCTGATGCCATGACGGCTCGGAAACAGGTTCACCACGATATGACCAGACTTTAGCAAACGCCGTTGCTCAGTTTGAAGAGGGACAAGGCCGCTGGAAATAAGATACGTCAATCTCCGAGAAAGAGACGCTTTTTGACCAAGTGAGTGCTTGCTTTTTCTTGAGCTTCAACTTCCCTCTTCGATTCAGCCGGCGTATCTTGCTCACATGTCCAAAAGAAGGTCAGGGAATTCATTGCAAAAATTGTCCGAGCAACATAATTGATACATGTATCGCTAGATGGAACAGAAAAAAAAAAAATTACAACCAAGTCCATGAATTTCCCCCAAACACATCTACACGTCATGAAACAACCCTCTCTCGTTGCTGCCAACCCTTTTTCTATTTGTATGAATCAAAACGCACGAAATTTCACAACCGAGATGTACATGCGCTCGAAATCGCTTTACAACAGATGGAACCCAAGAACATGGAAAGTACAAGAACATTTATGGCAAGTCATAGTGCCAGGCCTGTGCCATCGCCGGTCCAGCGGTATAGGCCGAGTAGTTCTCGTCGTCGCTGAAGCTGCTCGGCTAGGTCTTCGGGAACGCGTCCTCGCACCAGCGCCAAGGCACCACGCATGACTTTGCTAAACTTGCGCTGTTTCCAAAATCAGCATTCTGTTCTTTCATTCTTTCGCCCCTTCCGGCGAGAACGGGTGTGTGTGAGCTGCTTGCATAGGAGAACAATTTACCTGGTATTCTGTGCTGAGCGTCACGACACATGCATCATGTGCTCGCACTATTGTCTCGCAGGCTCGGACCACATTCGGCGACACTTCTGCCTGCAGTTTGTCTGCCATGACAAGAAGAAGAAAGGATCCTTGGAGGAGATAGACACCAAAGAAGTACGGCATCAGTTCAAGACCAGGGTCATACTCAAGGATCTGCCCAATGGCCTCCGCCGCAGCTACGGCGTGACCCGACGCGGCGACAAAGTCAGGAGACGATATCCACATGTCTTCGTCGTCGAGAAGACTGATTGGATCCCATTTTCCTTCCAGAAGAATGTGAAGGACGTGCATGACGTGCGTGCCGTATGTTCGGGTCTGTATCTTGGTCTCGGTGATGCGGCTCGATGCCGTGTGCACCGAGTGAGCAGAGGGACTGCAACTTGACCTGATACCTCTTTGGGCCACTATGTGACCTTCCAATCCACCAGACTCGTCGTTGAGGCCGTCATTGTTCTGTGGGGCAGTTCGTGACTCAAATTGTCTGAGAGACTCTTCGTAGGCTTCGAGATGGCCTCTGATTTCGGAAACTTGCTTGGTCCACTCTTGAGAGGCCCGAAATGTAGAGCCAAATCTCGGGTGATTTCTCGCGTGATGAAGATCAACGATTTCTCCGAGGATCGTCATTAGGGGCAGGAAATAGCCAAAGATGCTGTATCCTCGAAATTCAAATTGCGGCCCTCGTGGCGAATCCTTGTCACTGTCACTGTCGTGGGAGTCGCATGGGCGGGATCGGAAATGGCCATTCTGCCATGCTGCGTCGTCGAGTGGTTGTCGAAGACCCTCGCATTCTACGTCAAGCAGAAATAAAGGCCGGTTGTAACAAAGGGCCAAGTGTCGATCAACAATGTATACGAGCCACCAGATTCGTCTTCTTTCCTCCCTCTCTTCCTCCGTGACAAATCCAGGCGTGTTTCTCACCCAGTCGTGCTCGTCTAAACCATCCTCGTCCATGTCGTTCTGGTCAAAGCCTGGCCGAAGGCTATTTGGGGGCAACTCACGACCCAACTTGAGCTCTCGGGCGAGCGACCAGGCTACGTTCCACCACCGTAAGCTGGATCCCTTGTATTCACTGGCCGAAACGACCGTTGCCAGGTGTATATACGTAACAATATCGTCAAGTTGGCCCGGCGCTTCGAAGGCCCTGGTTTCTCCACTTAGAGCAGCGTCGATGCTGCTCAACGAACCAGGCAAAGCTGCCCCTAAAGCGGCAAAAGTAGATCCTCCTGGGGTTTGAGCCTCGGAGCCAGAGCAAGGCTGAGTAGGTGAGCTGTGAACCAGAGGTTTCAGCAGAGAAATCGTCAACTCGAGCAGCTTTTGACAAATCTTTCCGCGAGCCGAGGGAACACTGGTAAGAAGAGGGGCCTCGCATGTCTGAGCTGCTACCCAGAGCATACTGGCCAACAGAGCAGGTTGGCATTTCCTAGGCTTCGTTGGGTGGCAAACTGCCCCTTTTCGAAACACGGATCCTAGGATATAGGGTGACATGGGATGCTTGGTAGCCGAGGACGATGAAGCAAAATAGAAATCAATTAAATCGCATCCGAGCTTGATGGGGATTATGTTGGACAGATGAGGTAGGAGAGGTTGTAGAACTGGATATCGTAGGCCATTTAGCCCAAAGTCAGTGGCTTGCATTGGTGTTTGAAATTGGCCTGGTGGTGAGGACAATGACATGGCCCCCCCCCATGCAGGGGTTGTCGCTGTGGCCAACTGATACCCTCCCAGAGGGCTGTTGCTCATTCTAAAACCAGTCGTGCTGTTGAAATCAGTCGGACTGTGCCCCATGATACCAAACGACATGTCTGGGTATTGGTGCATGTTGTTCTGATGTGTGTGGGCATAACCTTGGCTGCCACCCATCATATCATCACTGGCCAAGCTTTGTCTGTCGTAGCTCGTTGACATATTTCCATACCCGCCCATATTCATTGCTTGACCATCATTCAGGCCCTCTGACGTGACTTGAATAGGATGCTGCATATGGGAATGATCCGAGAGCTCGCCATATTGTCCTGGGGTTGAAGCCGGCTGTCCAGGACGAAAGTCAGGGTCTATGGCGGCACTGTCACCGAGTCTCTTATCGTTGACAGTTCTCATGCCGGTGCTGGACATGGAGTCGCTTCTGGTACTGCCCATGAAATTATCTATCCTCTCGTCGGTAGCGGGTGAGTTGCTGGATTCTCTTCCGTCAGAAATTTCGCCCGATGGATTTGAAATCACCGCTGCAGCTTGGGCAGCAGCTCGCTCAGCCAGCTCCTTTCTCGATGCCTTGCCACGCTTTTTCTTCTCTCGCATGTATTCACAACTTAAGCCGAATTCTAACAAGGGTCAGCAACATTTCGAACTGCAAAGGGGTCAAGCTCCTCGAAAACACAAGCAGACGGGCACAACTCCGAGATGCTGAAAACTTACCGACACAATGCGCACATGGAAGCTTTCCATCACATTTCGTTCGCAGCTGGTTACACTGGTCACACGCTCGGCTGATCCTTCTTCGAACAGGCCCTGATGTTCCCGATGCTTTCCTCAAGGATCCTGATTGATGTGTTCGCTGTCTCGGATGACTCGTACGCTCCAAAGAGCCAACTATTCGGGCATGGGAATTGCCAATATGGTGGTGCTGTTGCTGTTGTTGAACATGGTGGTGCAGGCCATAGTGCGAATCGTGGTTCAATGACTGAAAGAGGTTGTTGTGTGAATGATGCGGTCCATGATGAGGCTGGGAGAGTGAGCTATGGAGAGCTGAAGAAGTGGTGTTGTTGGTGTTGTTGTTGTTGCTATAGGGCGAGTACCGCTGCAATGGGTTAGACAACATGTCTGGTTCTTCTTCTTTTTTTTTTTTTTATAATTCCCGATGCCCTTGGTTTTCTGAGTATATAATCAATCTATTGATAGATACTCCAGAATCCTTCCGGTGTCGTTGCTTGGCAGGGAAATATTGGAAGGTATTGATTGTGTGGCTGCTGCTGCCCAGCGGGTCGACCCAATACCAAGGCAAGTGATTATATACTTTGCTTTGGGGACTTCCGTCACTCACGGGCTGACCAAATACCCAAGTGACGCTCTGAAAGAGCAAGTTGGATAGTTCTGGTTCTGTTTTCGATCTTTCTGGACCTGATAAGGATGAAAGTGTGAGACGTGAGTGTTGAAAGTCGTGAAAGCAGAACCGTCCAAAGTCACGTCACGAAGGTGGCGGTAGCGGTAGTGATAGTGTTGCAAATCACAGAATGCCTTGGAGAGCAAGGAAACTGTACCCTTGCCCTGTTGTCAAGGACAGGTCTGCAGGGTTCCGGGTGAGTTGCTCCGAAGCAGAAGAATGAAATAATGGAGTACTGAACGAAAGAAGAGAAATAATAATCCGTAGCACTTCGTTCAAGAGGAATTATTTGTCTGCCCGACGCCTTGTTATGGGGTACAAAAAGTCCCGGACGAGGGAGCCTTGAGAGTCCAAGAGTAAAAGTAGCGGACAGGGGGGGGGGTTTATGTCAAATGCATATCATTACGACTACGTCGTTTGATGCCCCGTATTCCGTACAAACAACCCTAGAAGATGGATGAACGAACAATGCATGCTGGGCTGGGCTGGCAATCTGTCGACTGACTTGGACACCTCGTTCACAAGTAAAGAGACGGATCAGGCGTCATTGACCAGACCCAATTGCCCATAAACGGCGGCAGCTGGAACCCGCTGGCCTGGGGCGAGTGCCCGCAACGGTCCCTGTCAGTGGCGCGGATGAAGCCTTCAACGCTTAATGCCCCTTGTCAATCTCCCAGGTATGTACTCCGTATGTATGTGTGCATCGAGTACATACCTCGGGTACGTTCTGGGCACGGCGCCCCAGTCAACAGCTGGTCAACGACGCCAAGGACCAGGTGGTTGGAAGGCAACTGGAGATTCGATGGACTCACGCATCCGATGCCCGTCCTAGCCTGAACCACCATGTTGCTGATAGTACTCCATAGATGAGACAGTCGTTTTGATGGTTCATGCTGTTTTGTGTCCGTGTCCGTTCCCCGTCTCCATGACTCATGGCGCATGACAGCGTCAGGGCAAGTGGACAATTACGACGCGGGCCAAGGGTCTCCGACCTCTCTTGGATGCAGATATATCCCATCCCCCCTACGCATACATCGGCGGAGCACTAGAGGTTATCTCTTGCGCGCGTTCATGCATGACTTGTGCCGATCTCTAGATGATATAATTCTCCAACGGAAAACGATGACACATGACGGCTGGCAAGACGTTGCCCTGTGTCGGCGTTATACCGGCGTCCTGCTTGCTTTGGGCCACGCCCCGGACCCCGGATGCATATGTATCCAGACGATGCCATGCGACGACGCCCCCACCCTTGAACTCCTGCCCATGGAGGCGTCCCACTCGCGGTTCGGTATTAGGTGTACATATCATGAATGTACATATGTATGTACATGTAATCCGTACATGTAGGATGAATTTCTACCGACCAGTGGCCCACCGTTGCGCACTCCACAGATGGACATGGAAGGAAGCCACACTTACATGTACATTACATGTAGGGCCTCGGTTTCATGATTGTGCATGAGATGATGGCCTGCCCCGGTCACGCGTTGCAACTTTCTTGGAAGTGGAGAGGGGAAGACGGGTCAACACCAAGACAAGTTCACTTCCCCGTCATTGTGGCAGCATCTGTTTCTATGATGGCTCGTCGTTTGTCCGTTTTCTGATTAATGTAGACGCTTGTTGCTTACCCGAATCTTGGTCATTTTCACGACTTTGAATAGGTGGATATCGAGCCCCACTGCGAACTTGAGATGAACGACGTGGTTTGAAATGATTGCGAAATGAGCTTGCTTTGTGCGACTCGAATGATTATGGAGAGCATAACCAAAGTGCCGGGGGGATTATGCAAGCAGCTGGGTCTGGTGGCTCTTGTTTGAAAGACGCTGACCAATTGGGCCAATTCTCGTAGTTCCTGGCACTGCCCCCCCCCCCCCGACGGATCCCTGACAGATGATTGTACAGAGGACCTGGGGCAGGGGTAGCTGGGTTCGTAGTTGAGAAGTGTCAACCACCATTTGTCAACCCATTTGTCAGAGGAAAATGGACAGAAGCGAGTCAAACAGGTAATTAATCAACGGTCGGCAGATCAACCCCGGTCCCGCCTTGACTCGAGGAACGATTCAAAGAAGGTTTGCCCAATAGAGTGGCATCTCGCGGAAAGACACTCAAGTGCTGCGTCATGCGTCATGTATCGCGGCGAGAGACGAAGACCAGACGACTCGATACGCGGTAGGGAGCCCCTAGCAATAGCAGCCAGCGTTATCAGCCACCATGTTTTGAGGAGAGGTGGAGGAAAGAAGCGCTGGGTTTGATCGATGGCAAATGATGGGTCCGTTGATGCGAGTATTACAACGGGCTTGGTGACGGAGCCGGCAACGAGGTTGGTCTCGAGGTTGAAGAACGGAGATTGTTGAAGAGGAGGCAGGCGTCTGGCAGGCGTCTGGCAGGGCAGGCAGGGCAGGCTGGGCAGGCACAGAGACAAGTCATCAGGGATTTGGCAGGCACGGCACGGTCCCTCTTCCCCCACTCAGACGCCAGATTGCTCTGATGCATTTCTCCAGCAAGATCGACACCAAAATTGTACATACGGACTAGTTTGGGCCACTTTCAACTTTGGGATCTGGACTCTTCCTCCAAGCTCAGGCTTTCTCTCTCATCTCTCTGCCGTTTGGCGTGTCTCCTCCAGCCGCAATGCTGCTCAGCTAGCAGGACGAGACAAGACATCTAATGACCTGAACCTCGACAGTTTTGGTTCAGAGTCCGCCGCGTCTGATGACCTTAGTTGGTCGCAATGCTGTTTGGAGTACGCATTGTACTTGTGGACTACATAAGGCGGGTGCCTGACGCTGTGATGGCATCGAAGCTCTTATCGAAGCTCAAAAGATCTTCTGTGACCTGAAACTGCTTAAGTCGACAGATGACGAAACAAACGATGAGAAGCGAAGCCACCACACGCGACGATAACACAGGTGGCTCGCTCCCCCACTTGTCGCTACGAACGGACACCAACAAGATTGATACCAATCCGGTATCTGGACCCATTGTCTGAAGCTTGTTTCACTCCACATCCCTCTACACAAGCACGGACACACAAGCACGGCACTTGGTAGCCGAGCCGAATAAGTGGCCTCAAAGATGGCACTGAGCATGTTCTCCTTCGCGCCGGGACTTGCTTGCCTGGGCTTGGTCTGCTGGCCCAGCCGTTTGTGATCATCACCCACCGCCGGCACTATCGACCCTCGGTGACAGTTGGTTGCGACGCTGGCCGGCAAGCCTGACACCTCCCGCAGGATATTCGATCAACGTCCGCCGTAATCCGTACATATGTAGTTATGAACGACCAATTTTGGACGGGCACGTTGCAGCTTATTACATGTATTCCACACATGAGGCTTCTGCTCGGCCAGATCTGTGATGTCATTCTATCACACAGCCACGTGGTTCTTCACACCCAGGACGGCCTCTCGTCCCTTCGGTCCGAGATCCTGGGTTGTCCTTCTCATCGTCCGCATAATAATTTTCTCTTTGGCAGTCGTAAGGCCTTATGGATGTCGCGGGCAAGCATCTCAGCCAATTGGGTTGTGTGCTGCTGTAGATACTTGTATATACGCGAAGAGCCCACTGTACTTAAAGTCACTAAAAGATCTACAATACTCCGTACACGATAGCACGTTGCTAAGCCTGGTTTTTCTGCTAGATCTACACGTAGATGGCTTGCTTGCTTGTTCTACACCCTAAAATATTGGGCCCAGTACGGACTACATGTACATCTTTGACTCTGGGGCCTTACATAATACAGTACGGGGTGCACCCCATGAATTATTTTACAGATCTACATGACAGGGGGGATTATGTAAGCAAATCAGATGCTAGCCAGGAAAGGGAGACAAGAGGCTAATGCTACCATTTATTGCTAGTAACTTGTACAGAGAAAAAGATACTCTTTTGTGGCATAAAATACCCTATTGATTTTCCTTGTAGCTTTCTGAAATAATTCAGGGGGTAGAGTGCATGCCAAAGGGATGGGATGTTTCTTTCGCCGGAGCGCCGGAGTGCGGCATTGCCCTGCTCATCACGGTCCAGGACCCAGGACGCCATGCCCATGCCTGTGCTCACACCCCAAGGGGTGGCCTCAGCTTTTCGACACTGTACATGTACATGTATTGTACAGGTATGAGAAGATGGCGGCAGACGAAACGCACATCCTAGCTTGTGGCTACGGCCCGCCGCGGCACACAGTTAATACATGCACAAGTTCGTCTCGTATCCAGGATGGAGCCTCTGGATCCCAGTTGGGCAGGCGGTGAAAGATGGCATCCACGGTTGGAAACCCACAGTGTATCAGTGCGAATTCACACTCCATGGCATATGCTCACTACATCAATACATCAATACATCAATACGGATTACATGTGCTTGATACAGTACGTAGGCATGTGCTAAGTACTCCGTGTATGCTAACCATTGTATGTTACATAATTCTGCTAGTCAGAAGACTCCACCGTAGATACGAGACGAACTTTGGCTCACGACTCCATCTCTCTGAGTGCGCGAAGGCCGAGGGAAGGATTGGACCAGGATTCTGACTGCGCACATACAGTTGATATGTTCCGTGATGCGTAGGAGATGGGTTGATTTGAACAATGGACCACGTGCGTGGAGCCTGCCCTTGGGGAAAGCCCTGTTTTCTTGCTGTCATTACCCATGTGGCTGGCAATCTCGAATGACTTTCTTGTGCTTTGGCAAATGCCCGGGGCAGATGATGCGGTCGTTCCATCCCCCAGCTTGACACGATCTAGAACCGTAGATCCTTGCCATCTATCACGATGGACGGAGCTACGTGTAATCGACAATGGAACAAGCCAACAACGCCTTGTCCATACGGATCCGGAGGTATTACTCGTGCCATTAGAGAATAGAGTTGGGCTAGTGCGCGGACTAAAAGTACATGGCTCGATCTGATAATATCTGGCCACGATAATCCGTATGTAATACACACAGCGCATCAACCCAAGCCCATTTCTCCCCGCCATCATGCCAGGGGGAAGGAAGGGGGTGCCAACGGATCTCGGCATTTGGTAGGCGTCAGAATCCTTCGAGACGCCTGGCGCTCCTCGACTTATTTCGATTCGAGCTCATGTTTCAGGGCAGTGAGGATGGGGAAGTTCCCAATCATCTTCGCAGAAGCCCGGCTCGTGCCACGTTCTGCCCGCCGAGTCCCGGGCACATGGCGGGTTGCGACATTTAAAGACGCGTTGCTAATGATGTACCCAGGCCCCAGACACATTTGTGTCACGAATGACTTTTTCATGGCATGCCATGGATTCATTCATGCCTTACCGAGTACAAATGGAGAATGGGCCATGCTCGGAGAACACCGCCAGCCCAAATCTTCAGTAGATGGATCAACACCCCCCCCCTCGATGCCTGCTCCTTTTGGCGGCTGGCGCGTCGGGGTCGTCCCATCTCATGCCCTCCGCGGAGTTCAGTGAACTTGTGTCATGAATAGAAAAGTACGGATTAGAGGGCAACTAGCGGGTGTCATGTTAATATGCCGCAGTAGCTAGCGGGGAATTGTCTCGGATGAAATTCACTCATGGTGCCAACGATGAACTTTGTCGAGGGAAGAATTGTGAGGAGGAGGGAAGAAGGGACGTCATTCACGGTGACGCAGAACTTTTTTTTGTTTCGGAAGCGGTGAATATCCTCTCCCCCCACCCCCCTTCCTACGTTCCCGTCTTCTCGGATGAACTAGGTAGCTTTGATGAGGACTGCCCGCGTTGTCACAGGTCTTACTGGCAGGGACCATCAGATATAGAGCGTGCTACGGACGGACCATTGGTGACCATGAAGAAAGCCACACGAGAAAAAAATAGAAAAAAAAAATACAATATCATTACGGAGTAATCCGTACGATAAGAAAGGTCATTGAAAAAGGAGTGTCTGTCGTACTTATCTCGACCCCCCGTATCCTCTTTACAAACGGCCTTTTGTTCCGTACACACTTTCTATTATTAGACGATCCGTGAATGGAGAGGCGGGAACGAATTGCCAAAGTGCTGGTTTTCCAAACACCCAACCACCCCCCCCCCTATTACTCCCCGAGTCCTCTAGGAATAGAACCAGACAGATGCTGACCAGCCACACACAGATTTTCCTCCTCCCACCTCTTTTCGTCCCTACGACTCCGAACCACCACGTAACTTGCCGAAATTTTGCCCGAGCACCCATGGCACCAGCCCAGCTTCCAAATGCAAGGCAGACCATGCAATGCAGACTTGTTCCAGCAGTAATGTCACCATGGCGTGGATGTCACCATAGTGTGGGGTAGCAAGCGATGGGACATACGAATACGACGTCAAATAAATGTCACTTCAACATGGCCATGCCAATGCCGCAGAGTTCCCACCACTTCGTCCAACCCATTTCACATGCATCAAGTTAGCAATCCACCCCCCGATACCTAGTACAATGTATGTATGTAGGTATGTACCATCTACAATGTAGCCCTGTCAATAGCGTCGTACAAAAATAGACGGTCCATGGTCTCTCGAGCTTGCATGCGTGTGTGTGTCCAATGTCCATAGCCAGGGGGTGTCAACGAGACCCTGTCTGTGACTTGAAACCTTCACTAATGACATGTCGTACTCATCGGCTCTGATCAATGCAATAGAACATTCCATTATTCCTCTGTCGTAATCTAGATTCTTGTTCAGAGTTCCACGCCATTGTCAAAATGCTCTAATTCGTCAAGTCATTTTCCAGCCCCAGTGCCGGTACTTTTCTATGAACGCCTATTGCTTTGGAATTAAAGGAAGTTTTCGCCCAAAGATGCATCATTTCAGTCGTTGCCTCATCATCTGAAAGGAAATCCCGTCCCATGATTGAGCCTGCGGGTGAGGTTAAAAAAAAAAAAAAAAAAAAAAAAAGAGGAATAGGCAGCATGTAGAAGCTAGTTCAAATTGCTCCCCCAGGATCAGCTCGCCGGGCAATCAAGCTTGACCTGAACTGAGCAAGCTCAACAGAAAGGGCAAGTGCCCTCCTACTGGAACGCATGGCATGTTGCAGTCGGATAATAATCAAAAAGGCGATGGAAGGCATGTCCGGATCGGGGGAAGTGGCCGTAACCTAGTGAGCAACCTTCAAGTGGCCAGCCAGGACCTGCAGTCGACGTCCACCACTAAAATACATAGTCCGTGTCTCAGACGATGAGGACTTTTTACCTCAACTTCAATCCAGACCAGGCAGCCAGCCACCTCCGCTGAGCGACGCGGTATCAAGGCCCTCAAACTCCAATAGTCTTTGATCCTCCCGATTTGCTCCGGAGGATCGAGGGAAGCTATTGCTTCGGTTCTGGCTAAAGAGAAACACTCCTGGAGGTGGATCACTATTAACGCTGTCCCCCAGTCCCCATCCCTCGAAATTCTGTTGCCAGCTTGCTCTGTCATCATCCAGCATCCAGTCCTGTCCATTGGGCGTGCCATGACCTGCATCCTTGACGGGCATTCGTCGAGGGACAATCTGGCGAACCAGCTGCGGAATTGAGGAACGCTGGTCCAGGGGGAAGAATGGCGAGTCATAATACCTTGATGCCGCCGCACTGACTGGGTTGTTGGTCCACACTTCTTCCATAAAATTGGCATCGAAATCGATTGGCATATGCAGACGCATGGATTGCTCCCGATGAAGAGACAGCCGATGGCTTACCTCTTCCACAATCTGCGAAGATTGCACCAACAAGGTCATTCGATCGTCCAGTGGCCCAGGACCGACGGCTTCGTTTAATTTGACTTGTGATAATAAGAGTCCCGTGGGGCTGCTGTGGTCTCCCGGGGACAAGGAGCTACCATCTGAAACGACTCCCGATGAAGCGTGGCTTGAGACTAGGGAGGGGACATCTGACGCGCTATAGTATCCGTACTTTTCATCGGCTCTTCCGAGCACGCTGGCGGCATCTTCCGGGATATCGCATCCCCATTTTCTGGCCAGGACACTCAGAATGCTCAGCGTACGTCGGGCGCAGAGCCAATCGTCGGCTATCTCCTCCAGATGCTTGACTCCATGAATGATGTCTCGCCTGGCGCTTTTTTCGGGCACGTTAAGCAAGTGGATGGTACATGCGCTGTGGACCATGTACACCGCAATATTGCAGATCTGTCGTAGACCATACAGCTTCTTGTACAGCCTCATCAATTTCGATATCGCGCCTGCATTGGCTGTGCATATTCTTCGCGGGGAAACGTGTGTGGGTAGCGGCGACGCAGCCGGGGTGTATTTGAGAAATGGTCGGAAGAGATGAATGTATTGCAAGTGGAAGAACATGCTAGGGCAAAACCTGTCAGCAAAACCTGTGCTCGAAAAGTCGAGAAGCCCCCGGGAAAGACTATTGACTATTCATCGCCGCACAAACGGGCAAAGCGTAGGGATGAACCAATCACTGCTTACTGCATGAGGATGACATTTGGCAGCTGGCCCTCCGTGGGCTCAAAATGTTTCGGCAGCGCTTTACGCCACTGCTCCAGACGCTGATGAATCTCACTCAACTTCTTCAGTTCTGCAGACTTGGCCCGGGACCGACCAATGTGGTTAGGATGGTAAAAGAAAACCATGAGGTCACTGCTGATCTCGCAGAGACTAACCAGCTGTAGCGCGGCAGAACGAGTCCGCGAAGGCTGTTCAAATGAGTCATCGGAGCCCTTGTCGGTCAATGGTGACCACATGGCTGCATCCTCCTCCTCTGGGTGAACGTCAAACCTTGACGTGCTGCAAGAGGCCTTTGGTAGCTGGGGTAGTCTTCCCAGATAATTCGACCAGCACTTGTCGAACACAAAACATCCCCAGTACGTGATCTTCCTGGCATCGATCTCCTCCTCCGACATGCGTTCCCTGTCCTTGCCAGTCACCTCGAGGTTTAGGCCAATATCCTGAGCCATGCGGAAGCTCATACCACTGTATACCCAGCCCTTGGCCTCACGGCCGCAGCCAGCCTCTCGAACGGACATCAGCGCCAGCGCTTGGACTGTTACGAGACGGGGCTTTTCAAATTCGTCATTGTCCAAGATGAGCCGCTTTGCCTCTGTAAAGAAATGATCACCTTTCGTTCGAGCATCTCCAGGTGTCCCGAACGCGCCGGCCTTATCGGTAAAATGGCAACCGAGGGCCAGCATTGCGTTGACCAATAATGGCGAGCAATACGTTGTTGAGTTTCGAGAAGTTACGCGGGCTGGGCCTTGTAGGAAGTCTCGAAGAAATAGCTCTTTGGATAAGGCAGTGAAGTAAGTAAAGTGATAGTTGAAGTACAGGTTGATCAAGTGCGTGATGAGTCCCGAGTCATCCGTAATCTGCGTCCAGGAAGAGACGGGATCATCATTGATGACTTGTTGGTCGGACTGAGGATGGAAGTCGACTGCATCGTTTTGGGATTCTCCTAGGTAGATGAGATGCGATGTACCGCCAATGAACCGTACGGAGCCGTTCTCGAATCGAAGTTCGCCCATCTTACGGGCGAGTTCATTTTCGCCTTTGACGGCCATGAAGTCGACGTAGTCCTCCTCCTTCATCTCCTCGGGTGTTGCCGCCTCATCGTCCGAGTCTTGATTGACTATTGCCTGTGCCACGGAATCCAAGCTATCACATGAGCGAATTCGGTTGACTATGGAGGAAACATTATCTTCCGAGGCGTTGAGGATGGCTTCGACGAGAACCTGCAGGGTAGTGTTTCGAGCCCTCAAAATGTCTGCCTTTTCGCGATAGACGCCTTTCCGGCGATGATCCGAGTTAGGGTCATAGACGCATTCTGTGCCGTAAACGCTGGCGCAAGCAGCGCAGCTGGGCAGAGCTCCGTCGCACTTGGACTTGCGTTTACGGCAAGCAACGCATGCTGTGCTGATGCAACGACGTTTTCGGCTTGCCGAGTCGGCTCGTCGGCGCGTTTTCGACTTGGCAGCGACGACGGAAGCTGTGTTGGTGTTGGCACTCATGCTCGGCACATACGTCAATGCATAATAATAGCCCGGTGCGTTTGCGTTGCCGCGGGGAAGATGTTTCTGCCCCGGTTTTGCATGCGTCTTGCTCTTGTTGCCAATTTGTTGCCAACTTGTTGCCAACTTGTTGCCAACTTGTTGCCAACTTGTTGCCAACTTGTTGCTAACCAATGTTGAGGAGATGAGGCCAGTTTATGTATGTAGGTGACCGGTCTGTCGTGATTCGGATAAGAACGCCCCGACGGGATGTTGTAAGGGGTACCTCGGAAGATAAAGGTGGGGCAGGTCCCTACCAGTTGGTAAAAACTGGCTGGGGAAAGTGCGTATTACAACGTCCGTTGTAATTGGAGCCTTCCCTGTTGGGCCCTGCCTGGACCAGCAGCACTTGATAAGTGATAAGCAACAAGCAGTCTGAAAGGTAGTACCTCAGCTCCGTACACCTCGCAAATCTCGTCGTGATACGTCAATACTCGCATGTATGTATTGTTCCGAACGAGCCTTGTTATCACAGAAGATTTTCTCCCTTGGCTGGGCACGACAAAGACGAAGCTGAGAAATGTGGCTGCTTAGATGGCTGCTTAGATATAAGCAGTAAGTGGGTTTCTATGTATGAGTCTCAGGGAGTCGAGATAAGAGAAGCAATGACGAGTGCAAAGCCGAGAGATAAGCTTCATGATGGCCGCACCGCGCAAGGGGGGCTGCGATGCAGGTTGCAAAATGCGAAATTTCGCAGATCAAAGACGAACCAAGTAGACAGCCAAGACAAAGAAGACTACTCACACATGATTCAAGGTCAAGGGAAGTTGCAGGAGGCTTTTATGAAATTTTGCGACTCCCCCAGTCCGAAAGTGGTGCGAAAGATATACATGTAAAATGGGTTCGAGTCGTTGAACGTTCCGGGTTCCGGCCAAGCAAGTACCCGGTACGAAGAATGATGACTCTGCCTCCCTCGTTGGGGTGCAAGTCCAAAGTTCCGGGCACATGAAGGCACATGAAGCGACCAAGCCGGTACCGCTGTAGCTCTCTTCCTGGAGTGGGCAACCTCGGGCAACCTTGGCCGACGGCACTTGCACTTGACTTGAGAGGGGCAGGCGCGACCTCAAGGGCCAGATCTTGTGGTTCGATGGCAAGTGGGAACACGGATTACCCCAGCATGGGTTGAGGCCGTTTGTTGGTGGAGACCAAAAAGCAACCACTTGACTCGACACTGACACGAGAACGAGATGGCTCGCAGGTAGGGACGATCCGAAGCCAAGACGAGTCGAGTTTTTCGTCAATAGCATGAGGAGCCTGGTGCAGCTTCGTATCCACCATTTGAGCTCGCACTACCGAGTATGACGCTAATAAGTAGTTGGTACTCTTCGATCTTGGCATCATCGGAGTGCTACTCCATGTGATCCGGCTGAAGCAGATGAGCCTCGTCGACAGTATTCTGGCCCGTTTGTGCTCACCACAAGTCCTCTATGTCGATTTTATTTCGATCAAGATGTCCTACAGTTCTCGAGTCCCAGATCCTCGACGGCGGCCGCGACCTGGCGTCACGCTGACAAAATTCAATTGATGATGATGTTGTACGAGTTAGTCTCCTGTATCATACGAGATCTGTTTGGGTTCAGCGAGATGATCCCCGGCACGTGTTCGTCCGGGCACGCATTCTTTCCTTGATTGTCGATCAGGTACCGGGTTGGACATGGCAAATTATGGATTACATCAGGATGAAAGAAAGACACTCACAGCCGCTCGCAGAGCAAACCGTCGCTATCACAAAGCCTCCCTCCCCCAAGGCTGTCAAGACTCTCCAACAAGGGGGAGGGAGGATCAGCTCGGGACCCTTCGTTGAACCAACCGAAGTTCATTGAATGCCATCTGCCGGGCTTCTGAGCAATATCAAAATGGCTCTGTAAATGACGTCGAAAACTCCCATATGTTATTCTGCGCGTAGCACAAGTATGCGGGTTTACTAATAAGCAGCAAGTGTCACCAGACATGTGTACCATCTCCATCCTAAAGCGCATGCACACTCCCTTCACACTTGTGACACGCCCCCCTCTCGTAAGGCTGGAAGGATGGTACTACTACTACCCGCAAGGCATAACTTCCTTTGATCATCCTGGCAGTTCCTCAATCAGCCTTATCAAAGGCCAGCATTAATAGCTGACTGGACAAGGCGGACAGCGACCAAGGTCTTGTGTCTTGCGTTCTATTAGGTAGAAGCCGTCGCCAAGAGGATCTTCCGCGTTTCACCGAATATGAAGTCTTACCATGTCGGTCAATGATCCGTTGGTGTCCCGGGGGCTCACTAGCCTTTCTTTCACGTAATCAAGAGGTCGGCTCCGAGGGTATTGGGTATTATGCGATCCATCCATGGAATGTAATGTCGGGAGAGGAGCACTGTGCGAGAACCCCCAACTTTGCGCGGCCGGCTCGGACGGGTGTAATCCATGATTCGACGGGAAACGAATCGTGAAGAGAACCGGTGCCGGCTGTTACTTGCGTCGCTGACAAACTGCCGTACCTGCTGATGCATGACCAGCAACCTTCTTCAAGGATGACGATTGGAACGACGAATGCAGTGGGTGTATGAGGTGCAGCATAGCGCCTGGGACCGTACTCGGTCAATCAAATCCGCTCTGTGGCCCCCGAGTCCAACTTCTCCCTGCCGCTTTAGCCCAGATCGTACGGACTAAGTTCGAGATAGTCTGCCGTCGATCGGGCCCGAGGTTTTGACACGGCCAAATAGACCGGCCGATCGCGCTGCGAAACGACCCACACTCCGGTTATACGGCAATGGAACCAACATCTGACGCAGCCATCTCAGTTCCGGGTTATGTGCTGTATGTAGAAGCTCATCGAAGCTCATCGAAGCTCATCCATCGTCATCTGATCAATCGGCCAAAGCAAGAGAATCCCCGGCTCTGGCTCTGTCTTGATACATCCAATTCAACCCGTGACAAGGAAACTAGGACATAAGACTGGGAAGAATCATCGGCGAACAGCACAACATGGTTTTTTTTCTCACGCCCGGCCTGGTTTTTGGTACAACTTCTTCATGACGTAGTATACAAGTAAGACTAACCAGTCAGTACATCCCGACCATTTGTCTAGTCCTCCTCTCCTTCTGAAACATTCCGAATGCGGTGAACAAGCGTACAATTGAGGGGACAGAAAACCCACCATACCTCTAGGCTCTCTCTCCACATGCCATGAGATCACGGCGATAGATTGCACACTTGAGTGCACAACTACGCCGTATGCCAGCTGTCCATCATGAATCCCCCCCTCCCTCAGTCCCAGCAGCCTGCCTTTTCCGCCACCACTCCCCACGAGCAAAATGAGCATGAGATTTTCACCACGTCCTCACACCCCCGTCGTCCGGTTATACATTTTTGGCGTGGCCTCCCTCGGAAAGACCTCCCCTCTAACCGCGCTCCAAGTACCAATTGTGGGTCAATTGGTTCGTCAGATAGCCAAACGGCGTGGGAACCTCGGCCATGCCCTTTCGTGCCACGGGATGACGCAGGTAAACGGCAGCGCAAATGTTAGGGTTGACCTCGAGGTAGCGAGGGATGAAGGCGAATGCAGACATGAATGGTCGAGGTCGCCATGGTGTCGCATAGGGCTTAGTGTCATCGATGGGGTTCTCCTCGTCGTATCGTAGCAGTCTGGCGAGCTTGCGCATTTCGTCTCGGGAAAGCTGTGATTCGCCCATGATGCGAACGGCTTTTTCCTTCTGCTCTTCCGAGAGGCCCTCGAGGCCTTTGTCAATTTGGCGCTGGCGGTTATGTTCTGGTTGTTGACCCTTGGGTATGACCACCTCGTCACTGGGAGAAGGCGAAGACGTGGTATCGGCTGGGGCTGGGGCTGGGGCTGAGTCGGTGGCGGTTGACGAGACGGGCTGGATGGTGAGCTTCTCAAAGCTCTCGCGCATGAGTTCATGGCTCTTCATCTGGAGCTGCAGCTCCTCCATGAGCTCTTGAACATCAAGAGCGCTATCTTCAGGGTGGGAAAGGAATCGTTTTGCGTCGGCGCGGAACAGGCGCAATTGCTTCTTTTCTTTGGCGGAGAGATCCTTGGGGTTGTTCTTGAGGATCTTCTTGACGTCTTTGAGAAGGAATTTCAGGGCGCGGTTGTTGAGCTGCCAGGATTCCTCTCCCGACAGCGCCTCAAGTCCTGGCCCGGTACTCTCCTCTTCGGCACTTTCTGATCGCTGCTTTTCTGTAGTCTCTTCGGCTGCCTCCCCTTCTGCCGCGGCAGCTTCTGCTGATGTGCTTTCCATGGATGAGTTGGCCGCGGCTTTGCGGATTGCTGTCTTGTAAAACGCTTCTGACTTCTTCTTGCGCGCCTCCAAGTTGTCGATTAGACGCTTATTCCCTTCTGGCGCCTTTTGCTGTCCTGTGCCGTACATGACCTTGTCGACGTCTACCTGAAACATGTCGCCGGGGTTCAGCTGGTAGGATGGATGGACCATCTATTGAAGATTGCCATCAGTAAGCTTGCTCGTCTACTTCCGGTCCTCGTTATATGACGATGATTCATTATCCTGAGACGAATGTAAAAGAACTCACCTTCTTGCCGTTGACCTTGACTGCTCCGTGAATGACAAATTGTCGTGCTTGGCGCACACTACTAGCGAACAAGGCTCGAAAAACGGCCGTGTCCAATCTCCGCTCCAAAGGAGCAAATGTCATCTGCATATAAGGTGTCATATTTGCAAATTGGTCGGACAAGAGCTTGTTGACATCGCCAAATGGCGGTGGCCTGCGTCTTGATCGCTCTTGTGTGCTTAGCTGGGGAACTTTGGAGTACGCTTCTGCGGTCAGATTTGACGTGGCCAGGCCGGAGCCTCGGCCGGCGGCCTGTTCGGAACCATCGTGCGCGGCGAGATATTCGGGCGGCAGATCGACGGCGGAGAGAAGTCGACGGGAGAACAGACGCACCCATTTCTTCTCGGGGATGTGCTCGCCATGGTACGATCTCGTTTTCGACTTGGCAGCCCATTTCTGCTGGAAGAATGTCGGAGTGCCTCGGATCTGCGGCTCCCGTCCGGCGTTACGGTACAGGTTATACAGGTTGTATTTGTTCCATGACTGGCGCAATTTCTTTTGCAAACAAGAAGAAGAAGAAAGAGTGTTAGATCAGCAAACTCAAACTTTGTTGGGAAAGGAGGTCGAGCCGTGACGGTGCTTGGTGCACTGTTGTCACGGCGTCGGGCGAGGACGAAGAAAAGAGGCTTACCGGCCGATTGAGACTGTAAAATCTGTGAGGCTTACGCATCTTGCCCGAAGCTGCCTCTATTGCTGGTAGCGGCCTGGCAAGATTGACGTCGTCGTGTACTTAAGCTTCGGGAGCATAGAGCGAGAAGTCGAATTGGCGGCCGATTGGATTTTCCCGCCCGAGCCAGTCTAACGAGCTAGGCGAGTGTTGATTGGATGTGGTGTGTAGTCTGTGTCAGCAGCTGTGGGCACTTGGCGGTCCTGGAAAAGTGGATCCCACTAAACGCGGTTCCCAACTCGGGACGCGTTCAAATTACACGGTGGAAGGGGGTTTCAACGACCAGATTGTAACACACAAAATCATAGTATAACACTTCGCCACTTGTTGACATTTACATCGGAATGTCGACGTAGACCTCATATACTCCCACGACTGCCATCTATCCATCTAGTCTGGCAAACACAACGGCACCCAACCATGCTGGCTACATCATCACCCGTCACCTTTCCACAAAGCTCGCCCACCACAGCTCCCAAGCGCGCGACACCACACGATGCTGAACCGGCGAAACCGAGGCCGAAGCAAAAAATTGCCGGGCCCTTTATAGTCGAAGATGATGAATCAGACGACGACGACTTTCAAATCCAGGATGTCAGTCACATTTTGAAGAAGCGCATGCTTCAACATCCTTCCAAGACTAGTGATGACGCTCCTCCAGTCGTGGGTGAAGAGACTGCCATGGGAAACGATGAAGCCGAGCCTCAGACAATGCAGACAGAGAGTATCTGGTCGTTTCCTGGGCTGGACAACTCCCGTAGCTGGTCGACTGGTGGATCCTTGTTTTTCGGGTCGATTCTCGAGAGCACTGCTCCACCAAGCTATACGGCCAAAACGTGCTGTGGCAAGTCAGCGGCCATTAGACAACGAAAAGCGTCGGCTGTTGTTTCTTACGAATCAATCGTGGCAGCACGATCGCGAACGAAGGAGGGAAGGGCCAAGCGAAGTTACTACGGCATCAACATACACGAATTGATCGATAGTGCGGCCAAGGACATCGCCAACAAGCCGCGCGCAGTCCCGAGCGAAACCGACTGCCCCATAGTGTCGATTGAGGCTCCTGCAAAAGGCGTCAAGGCAAAGAAGTCTCTTCTCTGGACTGAAAAGTACCGTGCTAGGAAATTCGTGGACTTGTGCGGCGATGACAGCACCAACCGACACGTGCTGCGCTGGCTTAAGCGATGGGACCCTGTCGTGTTTCCCGGCCTAGTCAAGGCAAAGTCCTTTGTCGCGCGAAGGTCGGGCTTGAAACAACAAGGGGAAGAAGAGAAGCCGCACCGGAAGATATTGATGCTCACTGGTCCTCCGGGCTTGGGAAAGACGACACTAGCTCATGTATGCGCGAAGCAGGCAGGATACGAGGTTCTCGAAGTGAATGCCAGTGATGACCGAAGTCGCGATGTGGTCAGGAATAGAATACGCACGAGTCTGGGAACAGAAAGCGTAAAGAATGTTGTCAATAACAGGAATAGTGATGGGTCTCACAAAATGGCCAAGCCAGTATGTGTCGTCGTCGATGAGGTCGACGGCGCAGTGTCTGGGTCAGGGGCATCCGGAGAAGGTGGCTTCGTCAAAGCCTTGATTGACCTGGCTCTCACAGACCAGAAGAACGCTGCCGAGCCGTCGGGCTCTGCGGATGAAGGCAACCGAAAGAAGAAAAAGGGCGATGACTTTCGGCTGCTGCGGCCACTGATCCTGATCTGCAATGATGTCTACCACCCTTCACTGCGACCTCTTCGACAGTCAAATCTAGCGGAGATCATCCATGTTGGCAGACCTTCTCTTGATGCGGTCGTTGGCAGAGTCAAGACGGTATTCGAAAAGGAAGGTATTCCATGCGACAAGGATGCGGCGAGGAAGCTCTGCGAAGCGGCATGGGGCATGACAAGCGGCATCGACGCGAAACGCGGCGCAGAGAGCACAGTCGAAGGTGATTTGCGCGGCGTCATGGTCGTAGGCGAATGGGTTGCCGGACGCTTTCGATCCTCTCGTGGAGGTGTCAACCAGCGACTATCTCGTCAGTGGATCGAGAGCAACATCCTTCGCGACCTCTCTAGCGGTGCCGCCGGAGCAAGGGGTCTTGGACGAGGCAACGTCCGAGACATCATTCAGCGACTGTTCCAAGAAGGCGGAGGCTTCCCCAAACAGGCCATGAACCTGAGCGAGTCCAAAACGCAACACGAACAGCCCCGGGCTGAACTCGGGTTCGGAGAGCAGCAAAAGAAGCACGCCATGGATCGCCTGCGTCAAATGATTGAAACGAGCGGCGAAATCAGCACCATCATGACGGAGGTATTTGCCGAGTATCCCAGTCGTGAGTTCAACGATGACATGTACCTCAACAAGCCCAACCAAGCGTACGACTGGCTTCATTTCCATGATGCATGCCAATCACGACTTTGGGCGAGCCAAGACTGGGAACTCGCTCCGTACCTGAGCCAGCCCATCCTGGCATGCCACCATCTCTTTGCCTCGCCAAAGAGGCACTACGCGGGCACTGGGGGCTACGAGAAGCGCTGGGGCGGTGTCAGTGGCGCGCAAGAGACGGAAGACGGCAGCGAGCCAGTGCCCTTCTCCGGCCCTCGGGCAGACTACCAGGCTCGTGAGGCAGAGAAGCAGACCCGATCTCAACTCCAAGCGTTGCAGGCACAGCTCAGCCCGACGCTCACACGATCATTCCGCAGCCCCGAAGACATGGCCACCGAGTTTCTCCCGTACCTGATACGTCTTGTGTCTCCCGATGTGAAGCCCGTCGTCGTCGGGGGCAGTCAGGGCTCAATAGCCAGCGTGCGCAAGGAGAGCGAAAAAGCCAAGGTGAAGAGAGCCAGTGAAGTTCTCGCCGAGACGGGCATCACACTGCAAAGGGGCAGAATTGAAAGCGAAGCAGTTGGCGCGCGGGGACCGCAATACGTCTATCGATTAGAACCGTACGTCTTATATCCAAGTCTTCCCCTCGGGGTATTTCTTCCATTTTCCCTCTTCATTTTCCCGTGCTGTTTCCGTCCGCCTTTCTCCACCCTCTTTTTGTTCAAAGCCCCATCGATTCATGACATCTAACAAGATAAACCCAAAAAAATTCAGTGATCTTGACTCCCTGTGCACTTTCGAAACAAGCACGCTCCCCGCCTCCCTTGCCCCGACGCGCTTCGCCGTCCGCCAGGTCCTCGACCAAGAACTCCATCGCACCATTGCCCTGCGCGAGAACACTGCCCGCCAAGCGCGTTTCCAAGCCGGCGCCCTGCCGGGCACGAAACATGTTCCCCGGGCGTCCCTGGCGTTGGCGCAGGACAAGGACAGGAAAAAGGATGCGATTGTCGTGAAGAAGGACTTCTTCGGACGCATCATCGAGGCGCAGCCCTTGGCGGCGGCGGCGGCGGCGGCGGCGGAACTAGATGCGCGCAGCGGGAAGGGGGTGGTCAAGGAGGAGAATAAGGTGTGGGTGACGTATCATGAGGGGTTGAACAATGCGGTCAGGAAGTCTGTTTCGTTGAAGGATTTCCTGAGAGTTCTTTGAGAATGGGAAGCGGGATATCATTGGGATTGAAGGTGATGTCTGGGTCGACTTTGAGATGAGCACAAGTTGTAATATGAATACAATGGATGGATGGATGACCGATTTTCCATGGAGGGAGGGCATGCTGGTGGTAGCTGGTATTTACACGATTTTACACAGGCATCCATCTCGTGACAAAGTTTCTTCTTGCAAAAAAAAAAAGTACGACAACTACAACTTTGCCCTTCTCTGCGCCGGCGGCACAAGCGCATCGTAAACACTGTGCGACAGCGCATCCACAGGCGTGGAATTAGAATGCACAAACAGAGCCTTTGCGTCGACGAGGCTGGGGTTCAAGTCCTGGACGCTCGCGCAGCCAATCAACCTCATGTCCATCTCCATCTCGTCCTTGAGCAACTGCATGGCTCTCTCGACGCCCTCCTGGCCGTAGGCGCCCATGGCGTACAGGAAGGGGCGGCCGATGCCCACGCCCCTGGCCCCGAGACAGAGCGCCTTGATGACGTCGGTGGCGCGACGGACGCCGCCGTCGACAAAGACCTCGATGCGGTCCTGCAGGCCGCGCGCGCGGAGGACGGGCATCGTCTCGGCGAGCACCTCGATGGCCGAGCGGGCCGTGTCAAGCTGCCGGCCGCCGTGGTTGGAGAGGACGACGCCGTCGGCGCCGGCGTGGACCGCGCGCAGGACGTCCTCGACGCGCTGGACGCCCTTGAGGATGACGGGCATCTTGGTGATGCTCTTGAACCAGGGCACGTCTGCCCAGCTGAGCGACGGGTCGATGAAGCTGGAGATGGCGCGTGCCGCGCCCTGGGACGTGTCCGTGTCCTGGCCCGACTGCACGTCGCTGCCCCTGTCGGTGAACTTGGTGCGCATGTCCTTCTCGCGGCGGCCCAGCTGCGGCGCGTCGACGGTGATGAAGAGGCCCCTGCAGCCGCGCCTCTCGGCGTGCTCGACTATCCTGCGCGTGATTTCCCGGTCTTTGTTCACGTAGAGCTGGAGCCACTGGACCTGGTCGCCCCGGCGGGCGTCCACAATCTCGTCCAGGGAGCAGGATGCCATTGTCGGAATCATCTGGATGACGTTGTGTGTGTGCGCGGCCCGCGTGAGCACCACCTCGCCTTCGGGGTGTCCGAGCTTGCCCAGCGCCGTGGCCGTCACGTAAAAGGGGATGGAGCACTTGGTCCCCAGCATGGTGGTGGTGAGGTCGACCTTTTCCACGTCGACGAGGACTTGTGGCCGGAACCAGATTCGGTGGAAGGCGCTGTGGTTCTCTCGCATGGTCTGGGGGGAGGGGGAGGGGGAGGGGGGGAAACAACCTGCGTCAGTTTGTAAAAAAAAAAAAAAAATTAAGAAAAAACTCTGGGAGGAGACAAGGGGGAAACAACATACAATCTCGTCGTCGGCTGCGCTGGAGTAGTAGCCCCACGCCGTCTTCTTCATGACCCTCCGCGCGACGGCTTCAAAGTCGAACAGGTTGTAGCATTGCGACAGGAGAGGCTTCTGATGCACGCGCTCCAGGCGTCCGGCCTCTTCTGGATCCTCCTCCTTGACCTCCTTGGCCACCGTGTCCATGTCGACAGGTCCGAGGTGTTTTGACTTGTCAAGGTACTTGTCCAAGGTATCTGGGGGGTGAATGGGTTCGAATTCTTCCGTCGCATCTTTGCCCTGTAGCAGATGAAATGTGAGTGTCTTGCCAAGTTGAAAGTTGGCCAGAGTCCTGTTACTCACGGCATACTTGAGGATAATCTTGGAGCCTCCGGGGTGCTCTGCAAAGTCGCCGCCGAGTTAGCCATGGCCCGATTACCGGAGATTCGGAAGACGGCCTCACAGCCTCACGTACCTGGTAGGAACTCGGTCACGTCGTAGGCTTTGCCCTTGAGGGGGTTTTTAGCAATGACCAACTTGACAAATGAGAAGGGGGAGTTCGCATACATGAATAATGACCCAGCACGACTTTGCGTCGTTGTGCTGCTCGATGTCACCTCCTTTCAGCGCCATGGTGGTTGGAGATGGAGTATGGAAAAAAACAAGAAGCTCTTCGGGTGGCCAATTCCTGGCTTCAAGGGAATGAAATAATTGAGGCTAAAAGAAGACGAAAAAGATTCATGACGTCAATAACCCTGGCGTTAAGCTTGCTGCCGTTGATCGTGCAGCAATTCGTGCCACACCAAAAGTGGGGCGTGGCACGCACGATTAGATCGCCCCCCCCGGTCCAAGGGAATTCTCGTCATTACCAATCCATGGTGGCCGAGGACAAGTCCAGCCTACCCTGCAACGAGCCGGTCCCCAAACCACCCATCATCATCATGAACAGCCACCAGAAACGTGATGCGCAGACGAGAAGAGGGCTTTCGGTTCACACTCTCGAATGAGGAGAGCACGGAAAAGGAAAGAAGAAGCTGCGAATCCGGAAGGCGTTTTGCCTCTCCACCCGGGTTGCCCAACTGGATACAATCGAGGTACAGGACATGGCTTGCTAGTCTTCCCGTCAGATACAGCACGTATTTGAAATGACCTCGACCAAAAATTACAATTGTGAAAAGTTACACAATATATTAAACGACAATTTCTACATGGCTCCTCCCGTGTAAACAGTCCGACAAGTAAAGACACACGCTCTCTCAGACCGGCCAAAAACCCCGGGCCCGTGGCCGCCCGTACACGCTTTTTATACTGAACATGGATGGTCTTGTTACTCCTTATTTCCATGAGTTGAGGCCCGCCCATGGATCATGAGGTTGCTGCGGCTGCGCAGACCGTGGATTATTGTTATGCCCCTGTCCTCCTTGACTGTCGTATCCCTGTTGTCCATAGTGGAACGTCTGTTGAGGACCCAAAGGTGGAGGACCAGGCGGCGGAGGCGGAGGCACAAATCCATGTGGTACGCAGCCAGGCTGCTGCTGCTGCTGCTGCTGCTGCGACTGTTGTTGTGGTTGAGCCTGGGCTGCTCCATAGTTGACATATGTCTGGTGGGGGTGGTGCTGATGCTGATGTGTCTGTCCAAAGGACGTTTGATTCGGCGGTGGCGACTGCGGCATGTAGCTCACGCCAAAGGAAGTCTGGTTAGGAGGCGGTGATGTCGGTCCAGGGGTTCGGCCGTATTGAGAGGGATTGTATGTGAGCGGAGAGAATGTGCTTTGTGGTGGCGGACTCGAGTAACCTAGATATTTGGCTTGATTGGCTTGACTCGGAGGAGGCGAGGTCGGTACCTGGTATTGACCTTGGAAATTGGTTTGCGGATATCGAGTTGCTTGTGCCGGTTGGAACAAAGGGGCCGGCCTTGGTCGTCCAGAAGTCGTGGGTTGCGGCGTGGTCTTTGCTGGCTCCATTGACATGCGCTCCATCAGTCCTCGAAGTCGTTCTTGTTCCAGCTCTGCCTGCGAGCTCTTGTTTGCCGCCCGTTCCTGTTCGATTTGGTTGAGCAGCTGGGCGCCCTCCGCCCTTCGGTTATTGACAAATGTTTCTACATTCTTGTTCAGGCTTCCGACCGTCTCGCGCATTTCGGAATACCAATTTTTTGCGCTTTGCAGACCTGCTTCTAGATCAAGAAACTCCTGGTATGCTCGCTTGTATTTGTTCATGGCCGACGACCGCTGTCGTTGGATGGCCTCGTACCTGCTCTGCTCCGATCTTACCCGCTTGTCCTGCAAAAGAGTGTTGAATGTGGCCGTCAAGTCCTTCATCAGCTGGGACTGCTTATGGTTCGCCTGCAGCAAGCGATTCTGGTGTTGCCTGAACTTCCCCAGCTCTTGCTCGAACAACTGGCTCTCGTAGTTTGGTATGGACTTTTTGTTCAAGATCAATACCTGTGAAATGTCGTCATTGTGAACCTTGGGCCAATGTCAGCGCATCCCGAGAGTTGCCGGTCTTTTATGGTGCTCACCTTTTCTTTCAAATCCTTCAGAACCTGGTTGCGCTCGCGCTTGATGAGGTTTAGTTTCTTGAGAATTTCTTCCACCTTGTTCACTTGGTCCATGACACTAGGTCCGCTCTCTCCGAAATCAGTGTCCAGAAGATTCGGCTCGATATTTGACGGACTCGACGCATGATTGCTTCTGGCACGCGCGTGAGCAACAGCGTTCCGGAACAGTTGGTCGACCTCGCCTTCCTGAGCCGCACGACGCATCTCATCGAATTCGTTTTCGTTTTGTCGCAGTTTCGTCGCGAGCTGGCTGTCGCTTCTCATCGCCTCATCCAGGGCCTCTCGGTAGTTTCGTATGTCTGACCGCAGTGTCGAGGTCAGGCGAGAACTTGGTTGTTGGCTCCATTCGCTCTCATGCTTCGATCGCATCTTCTCGCAGACACTCTCCTCCATGTCCAGTTGTTTGGAGCTGCTATCCAGCGTTGAGACAATCGATTCTTTCTCCTCTCGCAAGAAGACGAATATTTCGGCAGGGTTCTCGTGATCGGCAACGTCACTGCACCACTGTCGGAAGTCCTCATCAGGGATGATGTCCTGGTCAACGCCCCCCTTCAAGACCTGCAACGCTCCAGGCAACCGCAGGTAATCCAGGCTGGCTGCCATTTCCCCGTTTGCTGTGTCAACTCTTTCCGTCTCGGCTCGGATCAATTTCGCCTTCTCTTCATCGTACAGACTTGCAGACTCGGTGACTGCCATCGGGACGATCTTGGCGAAGAGATCTGGACCAGTGATGCGCTGCATGTCCTGGCCAGCGTAAAGTTCACTCACCGGGATGGGTTTGGATGCCGGGAGCTTTGCAATCGGCACGAGGCTAGCCTCGGCAGGAACCGTTTGATGGTAGATAAAGTCGTTATCCTTGAGAGTCTCTCGAAGCTTATCCTGAACAGTTGACAACTGCCTCTTGGACATGTCCAGCAAGATACTGCCGCAGTCTGCACCAAGATTCGAGTTCGCCGGCACCGAGGAGGGAAAGTTACGCGACAGTCGTTCAGCTTCCTTGGCCAGCGTTTCTGCTACCTGCAGACGAGCGACGGCAACACCATGCTGATTCGCTTCATCATCAGCCATTCCTTGGTAGTATTGGGCCATGGAGTTGAGGAGATTAGACTTGATCTACCCGTCATGTATGGATTAGCACGTCCCCCGAATCATACGAGAAAGCGCTCTTCCGTCCCTGTCGGACCGGGCCCCTTTCATCTGGATGCTCGTACCTGAACCATGGTCAACCACACCTTCTCAAAGATGGCTCTGTTGACATTGTCCTGCACTCCTTCAATCGCCTGCCCGTACAGATAGCCGGCTTGTGATGCCAGCTTGGCAAGCAATCCGACCTTTTTCTGATCAGCCACCTGTTTCTCTAAAAACACCTCTTGGGCTTGAGCAAGCATGACACTAATCAGCGTCCTGACTGTTTCCCGGCTCAAATCAAAGGACGGCGCGTGGAGGAAGTTCTCATTGATGTAAGTGTACATGCCGGCCGAGGCTTGAAACGAGTGGTAGGCGACCTTGAGAGGCGACTCCTCTGCGCGGTTCTGGAACGCGGCATAACAGGACAGCACAGCCGAGATGTTGAAAATGACGGAGGCTTTTTCGAAAGCGAGAGAGTACTGCGTCGTTGGTTTATGAGTAAAGGCGTCGTACCTACTCCATGCGGAGAGAGAATTAGCTATAAAAACGTGGCAACAAACTGGCACACGCGCCAAGTTCCAGAGAAGCAGTAATTCATTCCGTACCAGGTAAAGGCTATCTTGATGTGCTGTTCATCTACAGGGAACCGCAGGTCCAGAAGCTCCAGCTGGCCGTAATACCTGTATAGCATATCGCGCCCGGACGTGCTTTCTTTACCCGCACCTCGCATATCCTGCCGTAGTCGACTCAAGGTAGCACACTCCTCGGCATATCGCTCGGGGTCGTCTCCGTAGCTCTCTCGGATGTAGCTTTTCAGTGGCGAAATCCAATCGATCTCGCTGGTAGCCTTGAGAGGCACCGAGATCATTGGAGACTGGGGCATCTTGCCGCGTCGATGAGCCGTTGGGGTGGGTGAGTGGGTGGGTGGGTGACGCAAAGACTTGCGCAGCCGGTTTTTAGTACGCCCTCCAAGGGGTGGTTGATGATGAGGACAGCTGTGTGCAGTGCAACTGAAGCTGCGGGCTCCCTAGATCTGACGGAAGAAGATGCGAAGAGACGGCATCTATGCACGGAGCTTTCGGTAGCGGACGATCGGACAGGGCGAGTGGTATGGGGAAGCTGTAGAGGGATCGGGAGGTCGCGTTATCTGCGGCCGGCGAAAGCTCGTGGCGTCGTGGGAGAAGGCGGGGGGGCGCTGTGGACGGCGACTTGGTCTGCAAGAAGCGAGCTGGAAGATTCGGGCAAAGCCTTCTATCTCGCCTTGCCGAGCTGATAAGGAAACGTTGACGTTGGAGATGTGAGTCGTGATGCAAGACTCCTGACGAGACTCGGATCGACGTACGGAGTACGAAGTACGGATCACGGATTACGGACTGCAGATGTGGAAGCGGGGTCCTCCTGGTCGTTCCAGTGGTCGGTCGGTCAGTGGTCGGTGGTCAGTGGTCGGTGGTCAGTGGTCGGTGGTCAGTGGTCGGTGGTCAGTGGTCGGTGGTCAGTGGTCGGTGGTCACTGGTCACTGATCCCAGCTTGCTGATGACGCAGCTTTGCGCAGCCAGTATCATTTGTACGTACACACAGCCACTCAGCCACTCAGCCAGTCACCGAGTCCCAACCTATCGATACGACCCGCGGCGGCCAAGCCCGAGATCGAAATGCTTGTCGAAATGCTCAGCGCCGGCGCGTACGGATCGCGGTGCACACATACATCACGATAACATGCATGTACATCTATCCATTGCTCTTCTGCGGCTTCGCTTTGTTCAAGAGTCGTCGCCAACGCAAAAGGAGAGAGAATAACTCATGAATACGTCAATCAACCAGCTATGTACCATCCAAAATCACATAGCCCCTTCAGCACGCATCTTCGAGCCAGACAGGGCAGGGCCTTGCTTCTTACGTGTACACGCTTTCTGTCCAGGAATTGACCTGTAATCCTCGTTCCGCCATCTCAGCATCCCGCAAGAACTCCATGGGCATGCAGACCAGATGGCCTTTGACCTGGGACAGTTTGGCCCGTGCTTCCTCGGGCGGCATGAATTGGTCGTAAATGTGGCCAGCTTTGACGCCCTTGGGCGGGAGATAGCGATCGTAATCATCAAAATTTTTGACTAATGCGGTCAGCAATGGCCCTAGAACCAACTACAAGATGGGCTGGCTGGATGGAGGGAGACGCGTGCGGACTTACTATGGTCATCAGGATCTGCGTGGAAAACATTTCTGAAAATCTTGGTATTCTTCTGAGCATTTCCCATCCACATATCCCACAGCTCATCTGATAACGGGTCGGCGACAAATTCCCAAGAATCATCCTTGTCGAATACATCGTTTTCGGCATTCACGCTGGGCGGCTGAGCATTGATGTCGTCCTTGGCATCCAACTCCTGCGGCGGCAGCAAGCCGAGATGCTCTCGCCAGAGGAACCGACGTAGAGCGGCGGCGTGGTAGCCGGCTTCATAAGGCTGGCCGTCCATGGTAGTCTGAATCTTGCGAGTGTCTTCCATGACGATGCTGAGCTCGCTGTCGTGGTCACCGAGCTGACTCCTGTCATTCAGGTTGCTGGATCCACAAATGACAATCCGGTCATCGGCAATGAGCAGCTTCGAATGAATGTAGAGCTCTTCCTGGATCCAGTTCTTAATCTCAGACTCTTCGTCTTCGTGGTTATCCCATGGTTCATCCTGCAAGGAGCTTTCCACCCTCATGGCATGGTGTGCCACGGTTGCTGCTGAGACGACTTCTTCCTCGGGCTTCTCCTTCTCAAAAGTTTGCCGGGCGAGCTTAGCATCATCGGCAGCCTTCCTTTGTGAGCTTGTCATGTTTTCTCTTCTCCTCTCCCTCTCCTCTCTACGCTTGTCACGCCTGATGTGATGGATGTCGTGCAATCGGCTAGGTCCGTCATCATCAGAGCTGCTGCTGTCGTAACCATGGACACCACTGGCCATGATTTCCTCCGCCTCGGCTCGTTGAACTTGTTGGTAGCTGATTCCTGTCCTTTTTTCAGCCTCACAGATGGCGTGAGTCTTGTTCAGACGGTCGTAAGACCGTAAGTTGAAGAAGAAGATGTGCTGGGCAGGATCAACACCTTGCTTCTGGATCTGCCCAAAGATGGAATTCTCGCCTCGACATATGGATTTGTACTGATAATCCATAATGGCGCGAGTGCCGGATGCCGCATTCTCGCGGAGATCACCAGCGAACCCGGGAATAGCGGGGATGAGGATGATGATGCGGAATTTGCGGCCCTCCTTGGCTGCGCGAACAACTGCCTCTACCATAGCTCGGCCAACAGTGTTGTGGATTGGAAGTTGTTGGTCACCAGTGGCCGTGATGAAGAACTGATTCTCAATATAGACAAAGTGCTCTGCCTTGCGAATGATTTCGCAATAGGCGTTTTGGATAGAGTGGTCTGTGAGAATGCCACTGGACCAGTCGGCACTGGATCGCACGACTTGTGCTCGAACGGTGCCCTTGTTGTCCAGGTTCTTGGTGCTTAGGGGTGATAGGGGATGCTTGAGGTATTCACCGACGGGATGCTTGGGCCGCTGGACACCAACCAAGTCCTCGTCCTCACCCTCGCGACCTTCCAACACGATCCAGTCATAGCGCTCGTCTCGCTTGTTCTTGTCTCTCTTGACAAAGTTCCAGCGAAGGACAAAGTGTTCAGCAATGTCGTAGACACACGGGCCAACGACTGCCATGGAAACATCATGCCACGGCATGCGACCGTACTCGGCCTTGCTCAATTCGTTTTGCTCCCAATCTTGCACTTTCTGAAAATCCATGATTCGGTTGTTGTTGAAGTCCTGACCGGGCCAGATTTCTTCAGATACACCCTCAGGGTGAACGTCAGAAAGGGGATGCTGGCGAGCGTCCCAACGACCAAAGCATAAATCCAGCCCGCCGATGAAAGCCATGGCGTAGTCGATGACGATGAATTTCTCGTGGTGTGCCCAATACATGGTCATGTCGGCCGCATTCTCAAACACGTTATGATCCGGATGCCTCATGACCCGGATGTTGCCATGACCAGGAGTTCCCTCCGGACAGAGCGCATCGAGCGCATGCTTTGTATGGCGGGAGTTGCAAGTCAAAGCTGCCTCGACTTCCTTGTACACACTAACATAGATCTTGACCCCAGCCTCGGCTCTCCGCTTGAGAATCTGGTCCAATCGAAAGTCTTGCTTGTGATATGCTGGCCGTCGCAGAAACAGTTCTGGGGACAGCCACCAGTCGCAAATGTAAATGGATTCCTGGGCTTGCTCAAGCGCAACAGAGACGGCCCAAAAATAGTCGCAGCCGTCTACGTACCACTTGATGAGATTGCCTTCGCGCTCGGGAAAGAAGGATTCGAATCTATGAGATTGACAAATTGCAGTGCGTTTCTCATCACAGCGCTGCTCATGTTCTTCATCATGGCGATGACCTTTGTTGAACTATATTTCAGTCCATTGGTGGTCAGAACGAAATCCATTCACGAGCCCAGATCTCGCTCTTTTTATTTTTATTTTTTTAAAGAGAAGAAAACGGGGCACAGAGTGAAATTCACATACCAGATTACCAAACTTTCCGATTTGATGTCTTGCGAGTAAGTCATGTTAGCCTTTGCTGTGTTCTCCTCTTTTGCCCAACAACAACAGCAACACTCACTACTTGGAGGCATGGCGGGAACGTACTTTTTGTGAATCAAAGCGACCTTGGCATCGTGCAGCTTAGATTCGCTCAACTTGTCTTTGAGGTCATCCATGAAGCCCGAGAAGCCACCGTGACCCCGGGCGCTTTCTTGTTTGCCCTCTGGAACTTCCCCAGTCTTGGACATTTTGGCGAAGAAGTCGTCGCTGCTGTCGAGTGACGACAGACAGAGAACAGAGAACGGATAAATCTTTCCACGTGGTCGAGTAGCCTGAATTCTGCCGACTCATGTGGGCCAACCCAAAAAAAAAAAAAAAAAAAAAAAAAGGGTGAATGAAGACTGGTGGAGGAGACAAGAGAATGAAGCAGGTTCAGCTTGTTCATGGCCGCCAGAACTTGGAACCAGTGACGCGGTTTCTCGGCGATTCCCGAGCGCCGACGTCATCGGAGCTGGAAAAAAGTGACACCAACATATCTGCCTTTGCATCGTTTGGCTGGAGCCCCGCATCTATCGATTGACCCCACCACTCCACCTCAACCAGGGGGACAGCAAGTCCAGTCCCTCCGTTCAACTTCTTGAACATCTTGCCGTGATAATACCAACTCGCGTCACGAGAGAAAAAAAAAACAAAAAAAAAAGGCAAAAGGTCCATCATGTCGGCACCTGTTATCCCCCCCGGCGGCACCATTGTGCAGACCTTCAGACAGTCCTTCGTCGACGTCCCCATCGACCCCGACAAGAACAATGCCATTGCCACCACCCAGTTTCTCGATGCTGCCGAGTCTCTGACCACCATTTTTGGTACGTCGTGCCCGATGCAAGGGTAATTTCGTCAACGAGCCGCGGCTGATCCCCCTCCTCCCTTCGGACAGATATCATGGGCTCACTTGCTTTCTCCCCCGTCAAATCCGACATGCTTGGCAACGTCAAGGCAAGTCAAGCCAGCTGCCTTCTCAGCTTGGTCCCCCCCAACCCCTTCGACCAAGGCCCTGACAAGAGAATCTAATCTCTGCAATGCAGAAACTGCGTGAAAGACAACTCGCTGCGCCCATCGAATCCGAAAACATACAGGACCTCTGCCGAAACGAGCTCAAGACAAAGAAGCACACTGCCACCGAGGGTCTCCTCTGGCTGAACCGGTTCGCGTTCTTCCCACGGATTTTGCTCCGAAAGGCCAAATCCCTCTCCTCAAAGAGAAAACACACACACACATACACACACACAACGGACTTTCGCTGACAAGTACATCCGAACATGCAGTGGTCTCGAATTCACCTGCATCGCCCTGAGCTCCAACCTCGCCGATCCGGGCAAGGAACTTTCCGAATCCTTCCGCGGCGCCTACGGCCAGACTCTTAAGCCCCACCATAGCTTCCTCGTCAAGCCCGTCTTCAGCGCTGCCATGAGCGCCTGTCCTTACCGAAAGGACTTCTACGCCAAGCTTGGTTCGGACGATGCCAAGGTCCAGGAGGACCTGCGCGTGTACCTGGCTGCTTTGGAGAAGATTGTTGGCATCCTGAAGGGCTTCCTTGAGAGCAAGGAGGCCAAGTGGTAAAATGGGGTTGATTGGGTGAAGATGGAAATATCGAAATTATAGTTGATGCTCCAAGCTATCGTGGCCAACTTTGGTCATCTAGGCAATTCACATGTGCTGCGTTTCATGAACGAGGAACCCCGGAACATGTAAATCTTTTATTGTGAAGGAACAATGTTTCAGAGAATCTTTGGTTCATTATCATGGGTTCCGACGTGGCCACGTTGGTTAAAGGTTATATATATATAATCTGACTTCTGTCGTGTTCCCTGCTGCTCGCCCGGGTTACTTTCGAACGTCAACCACTCCCACTCCCGACTTTGGACACTTACCCAAAACATCGACACCATGCTTTACCAATGTATGAAATGCTGCGGCGGCCACACATTCGAGAGCTTTACAAGAAGACTATAGCGGGGCGGGGGACCATTGTTTTGCAATGTCTCTTGCATATCAGCTAGTCCCGGTATCTCATTCGCTTCTTCTTCTTCTTCTCTTGTCTCAGTTCTGTATGGCTCAACTATGCAGCGTTCGTATGACACGTGAGTCAAGGTGAGGCAGCTGCGCCCCGCCAGTTGTATATAACCTGATTGCCTATCGAACGGATCTTGATCTGATGGAAAGATATCGCGGTCGTCTGAATTTTGATCTTTTGGCACGAGTCGAGCTTACCGATTCTTGGTCCGTCTCACAGCCTCGGCCCAGCCATCGAGCGATGCTGTCGGTTGCTTTGCCATATTCGATGAAGACGCTCTCTTTTGGCGCCATAGGTGGCGGTTTGTCCCATCCATGGCCCTCTCCTTCAACGATGCGAACAGTATAGGGCTTATTGTGGTGCTCCAGTCGCTGGGCAAACCGAATGCCCTCTGCCAGCAGCATGTCGTACTCGCACAGGATCATGTGAAAATGCGGCAACTTCTTCAGCAGTTCATCGGGCATCAGTCCAGGCGACATTCTAGGATCAGTGCGCTGCTCCCTCGGAATGGATGGGTAGAAGTACGAAGCGTCGATTAGATCCGTCATTCCGGGAGACAGTGTCCGCTCAGGCCGAGTACAGGTTTGGCGTTTTCCTGGTCGAGTAATGGTCACGTCCAATGTCGGATAGAAAAGGACCAAGCCAAGTATTGACGGCGGGGGACTGGGCAGCTTGTAGTCCCAGCGTGAAGGGTCTTGCAGGACGATCCAGCTAGTCAACGCATTCGTTGCACCAGCCGAGAAGCCGGACAAGACGATACGATCCGGGTCAATCCCGAACTCGGATGCTCTTGATGCTATTTGGACAATGGCATCTACACAGTCCTCCATTGGCGTGGGGAAAGGGTAGCTTGGGGCCAGCCGATAATTGACGGTAAAGACGACTGCGTCGACGTTGCAAAGAACGGCGCCTGCCCATCGAGCATCGTCGGTTCCTTGACCCAGAATCCATCCTCCTCCGTGCAAGTTGATGACAGCAGCGCGTGGTCCAAGGGATATCCGGGGTGGATGCCACACCTCCACCTTGATCTTCTGCTTCCCTTTCCAGGATGACAAGGTCGAGTCCAGCCAGATTTCTCTGGACGGGCATGGCGCGGGAGGATCAGACCTGTTGTGGATGCTGAAGCCCAAGCTGGCGGCGTAGCGAACGGCTTGAGCCTTTGCGTGAACATACCACCTGGAACTTGACTCTAGGGGGTTATCGTAGTCGCGTCCAGTGTCCGAGGCTGACGGACTAGACGCGGCTGTGGTGATGGCGGATGGCGCTGTGAGGGTGGCTGGGGCTAGAGTGGTCTCGTTGTAGGTCACGCTGCGTTTGAGTGCATCGAGTGCGTCGAGACGGCGGTCTTGAAGCCGGTCAGGGGAGTCTCCCATGCTGTAATCGAGTTCGGGAGGGCCCGGGGAGGAAGGCTCGGGGTCCAGGTTGCTCATCGCGTGTGGGGAGGGAGGGTGTCAGCATATATCATATTATGACAGGATATGTAATTTCAAGTCCACCCGTGTGATGCAGCCATGCAGCTTGCCAAATGGTCCAACCAGACCTGGCGATGATGGATGTTGACGGCTGGGAGACGAACTTCAAACGGCCGAAGGATGAATAGAGTTGGTTTGATGCAACAATGGCGACTGATTACAGAATTGGGGTTGAAAGTGGACTTTGATGACCGACTTCAAACTTGTGATGACTATGACCGACCGACTGTGTATGGCGACGGGAACCCGCACAAGCGCATGGCTCTACATGTAATGTATGTACATGCCATACAAAGCTGGGGGGGGGGCTGGACAGACTGGACTCGCTCGAGCACACTCAACAATCAAAGGTCCATGGAATCGTGGAAATCGTCCGAATCATGACAGGTTGTGGATGCGGGCCCCTTGGTCGGTCGCTGTTGCCCTTCATCACGGCATCGCCGGCCACTTCCTGCAAGCACATTAAATGGCAGGCTCCACAGTTGTGTGTGTCGATCAATCACGATGGTTGACGTCAACAAGTGGGGGGGCAAGCGACTTGACAGAGCAAGGAAAGGAACCGGGCGCATCTCAAATCATGCGTGACACGGCAGGAAGGCACATACAAGGTAGACGAGGAAAGTGGCTAATTATCACTCGTCGTTTGTCGGGAATAAAGCGCGATAGGCTTGAAGGCATATGATGAGCTTGGTATATATATATATATATATATATGTATATGTATATGTACATAAAATAAAATAAAAAAAGAGAAGCCCACAGTTTCTCGTGTTCCATTCATCGTGGCTTCTTTCTGGTAAGTTCTATGCTTAGAAATCGAGGGTCCACCCACTCTCGGTTCTTCGGCCTTCTAGTCATGTCGAGCCCGAACATGCCGGGTTGTCTGCGAATTGGTACGCCGGACATGACGCAAGCAGTGTTTTTTTTGTTTTGTTTTCATGCTACCGGGTAGTAACTAGGCCTAAAACAGAAGAGGTTGTTTTCTGGGTGTTTCGCACGCACTATTGGCGCTATTGGCACTATTGCGGTATTGCGGGAGGGTTTTCAGTGGCAAAGATGAGATGAACAAAGATGGCGATGAATACAGGTGTCAGGTTGCTTGCTTGCTTGCTTGCTTGCTTGCTTGCTTGCTTGCTTGTCTTGCCGGGGCGAAGCAAGGTAAAGAAAAAGAAATACCCAAAGTCTACATGTACGTGTAGAGTCTGGCTGATGTGACGTGCCCGGCGACAACGAAAATGCCGGCTCGCATCCAACTCTGTGTGACCTCTGACTCGGCAGGAAAGTCCGACCGACCCCCTGGCTCGGTTGCCCGTCGTCGGTCCGTCCTGTTGTTGTTGTTGTTGCTCTTCTTCTTCCTTCTCTTCCGCAACCTTATTTACTCTTGTTATTTACTATTGTTATTATATAATAAATTCCGGGACGAAAACTGAGGGGCAGCTGCTTCTTCCACTGCTCACTGTTCACTGCTCACTGCTCACAGCTTAGGTCTAGCTCGAACCTTCACCGACACATTCCTCGCATTCCTTGGATAGCCAAACCCCCTCCTGTGCGCGTCATTCAACTACAGTGTGTGTGTGGTCACGGCACCGCCGTGCTACTTTATTCCCGGACCTTGTTCTCCGCTGCCTTGGCTCTGATTTCAACACCAAGTAACACAGGGAAAGATACACAAGCAAATATGCCCAGTACTTCGGGCATTTTTGCCCCTGTCGCATCAGCCTTTGGCATCTCCTGGTCTCGCAGTCGCAAGTCCAGTGGGCAGAACCGTGGCGACGTGACAGACGCGACTCACACGGCAGACTCGACAACTTCCTCGCCGTCCGGAGTCTCATCAGGAGTCTCATCAGGAGTTCCATCAGGAGTCTCGTCCGGAGTCCCATCAGGAGTTCCATCAGGAGTCCCGTCCGGTGTCCCATCAGGAGTTCCGTCCGGAGTCCCATCAGGGGTCCCGTCCGGAGTCCCGTCAGGAGCCTCAACTCCAAACTCAACAGCATCACCAGCAACTCCCGCAACCCCCATCTTCTCCGGCAGCGCTTTCGGTAGCAACAAGCGCCTGTCCACAATGAACGGCGGCGGTGTCGACGTCGTCAAAGGCTCCAGCCTACCCACGGTTGAAAAGCTCAGTCTTTCCAACCACCGAGCAGATCTGAATAGACTCAACGACAACTACAAGTCACAACGGTCCAGCATGGACAGGAGTAGAGATTCCGGTCGCTCTAGCATCGAGAGCGGCCGCACGAGTATGAGTGCCGATTGGCCTACCCATCCCTACGAGCTCAACACCATCGCCGAGCTAGACAAGCTTCCCCTCGGTACCGAAGTCAACTTCCGAGCTCGAATTGCAACTCAGCGACAAATGTCAAAGAACTTGGACTTCCTGCTCTTCCGCGACCAGACGCACACTGTCCAGGGCGTCCTGTCGCGGGAATACCTTGACATGGTGCGATGGGTCGAGAAACTGCACTCAGAATCTCTGGTGCAGGTCAACGGGACTCTCAAATCCCCTCCCGAGCCTGTCCGTTCGGCGACACACTCTGGCGTCGAGGTAGAGGTACACTCCGTCTTCCTGGTAAATGCTGCTCACGGCGCGCCCTTCACCAACTACAAGCCGCCCGAGACCTTGCGCAACCGCTTGACGCATCGAATCCTCGATCTCCGTCATCCTTCCAACCAAGCCTTGTTTCGCATTCGCTCTCTCGTAACTCGAACTTTCCGCGAAACCCTCGACGAGCAGGGCTTTGTCGAGATCAATACCCCCAAATTGCAGCCCGCCGCGACAGAGAGTGGCGCCGCAGTTTTCAAAGTCCAATACTTCGGCCGCAACGCCTTTCTGGCCCAGAGTCCACAACTGGCCAAGCAAATGGCTGTGTCTGCCGACTTTGGCCGTGTTTTCGAAGTCGGGCCCGTCTTCCGCGCTGAAAATTCAAACACTCACCGGCATCTTACCGAGTATACTGGACTTGACCTTGAAATGGCTATCCAGCACGACTACCACGAGGTAATCCACGTCATTGATGACTTCCTCAAAGCTGTCTTCACTGCCGTCTATGCAATGCCTGAGGTTCAAGACGTTCAGAAGCGATGGCCTAGCAGGGAATTCAAATGGCTGGAGGAGACGCTGATCCTGAACTTTGAGGACGGCATCAAAATGCTCCGGGATGATGGCCGGGATGCTCCCATGGAAGACTTGTCGACTCCGGATGAGCTGCGTCTGGGCGAGCTGGTTCGAGAAAAATTCGGCACAGACTACTACGTGCTGGACAAGTTTCCTGCCAGTGCTCGCCCGTTCTACACTCTCAAGGACCCCGAGGATCCGTTCTGGACGAGGTCGTTTGACATTTTCATTCGCGGTCAGGAGATCTGCTCAGGTGGTCAGCGTGTCAATGATGCCACAGAACTGCGTGAGAACATGCGGGCCGCAAGCATCACCGAGGACGGCATGGAGGACTATCTTGCGGCATTCGACCTCGGCGCCCCTCCACATGCTGGTGCAGGTCTCGGCTTGGAGCGTATTGTTGCCTGGATGCTGGAGCTTGGTGACGTGCGATACGCCTCCCTTTTCCACCGCGACCCCAAATCCCTTCCTGAGCGGCCTCCTGGCCTGCCTCACCCAGAAGCAGACACAACGAGGCCTCTTCAGGACGGTGACGCACCTCCACCCATTGAGAAACTGATTGCGAACTATGGCGATGCCTCGAATACTTCATGGCTCGACGAGCGCTTCCAAATCTGGAGACATCCCACCGGCGCCGCCATCGGCTACGTTAAACAGGAAAAGTTTGCCATGGTCACGGGGGATCCTCTCTGTGACGCCAGTCAGTACAAGGACGTCTGTTCTGCATTCGTCAAGTTTGTGCTGTCGGAGCTAAAACTCACCCCGGTTTGGATGCTGGTGTCCTATGAGATACAGAAGATACTCGCCCGGCAGATGGGCTGGCGCACTCTGTCTTGCACTGAGGAGCAGCGCGTGGACGCCAACAAGCATCACAACCTCAACGGCAGCGGTCCCAAGGCTCGCCGCGTTGAGCGTGAAGGTGTCAAGATCCACGAGGTCAAGCCCGACGCCGATTTCAAGAAACGTGCCGATGAGGCAATCGTATCTTGGAAAGCCAACCGCAAGGGGAAACAGGTGCATCTTACCGAGGTTCGTCCCTGGGTCGACCCAGAACATCGTCGATACTATGCCGCCGAGAAGGATGGCAAGGTCCTTGCCATGGTCGTCTTGGCCAAGTTGTCCCCCAAGCACGGATGGCAGGTCAAGTGGGCTTTGGACTTTCCGGGGTCTGTCAATGGTGCCATTGAAGTCCTCGTTGAATACGCCTTGTCTACTGTCACGGGCCAGGTGACTTTCGGCGTCGGTGTTTCGGAGAAGATGACTCCCGGGGAACACCTCCACGGAATTCGAGCCAAGTTCCTAGCAACTACATATGCATCCATTGTGGACAGCCTCGGTCTTCGCCGCAAGGCCGGGTTCCGAAACAAGTTTGGCGCTTTGGGTGAAGAAGTATACATTTGTTATCCCAAGCATGGTGTTGGTCTGCGTGATCTCCAGCAAATCATCAAGTTCTTCCAGGACTAATTGTGAGCTATAATTCGCGCTTGGGTTGTGATGGTCTTGTCTTTCCTGTTCTTTTCTCTTTTTTTTTTTTTTTTCTTTCCTCCTTGCGATGCATAAACTTGACAGCATATGACTGGAGGACTTGGAAGCGGCATTGGTTCTGATAAGATAGTTGACAGTTTCTTGCAAATCTGGCGGACCGATAATTCAGATGCGACGATTGTAAATCCCAATATTTGTCATTAAGCGGAGGCGGGGCGGGGTTTCATAATACCTCTGTCGCGTCCAAAATACCTACTCTTTATATATATTTTGCATGACTGGACAACCACGAGTTATCCATACCTTTATTATACTGATCAGGTCAGGTTCACCCCAGGTACCGTCTACGTCATCGTAACAACTAGAAACCCGTTTGGCAGACGTGAGCATAGCAGTTGGCCAAACGTCTTTTGTCCCGGTGTCCCCCGGTGTCCTCCGGTCCGGCGCCGCCGCCGCCGTCGGGAGACGGATGCACGGCCCGCGGCTGCAGAATTGCACGTGGGGTCCTCCGGCCCTCGAAACCGCCGTCCCGAGGCCGTCTGTAATGGAAACCTCGTCGGGGATTTCTCCCCTCTTGAAATGTTAAAATGGACGGAATCCCCATCCTTGCATGCCAGCCGGTCCAGACCGGGATAATGAAATGCACTCTTGTCACCTACGACTCCAGTACATCTTTCGTGTCTCGCAAATGTGTGGATTGATGGCGTAGCTATGTGTCGTCTCCCACAACGCAAATCACTCCACGATAATCACGTCGGAATCTGTCATGGTCTGCAGAGCCTGAAGGAACCACTTCGATCCCCTGACCAATCTGCGTGAGCTGAACTGTTATACCTTACTTTTTGCGGCGCCCGTCGCACGTCACCAAATATGCCCGCCCATATTTACATGTGTATTCACAACTGCTTCCTTCCCTTGCCGTTGTTGAGACTTCCGCCCTCGATCCCCCCCCCGCCACTGTCATCACTTACGCATTGCAATCTTCCTTGTTTCCCGTTGTCTCACTTGCAAGGCCAAATTTGCCTCGCCGTACAACTGTTGAGCAGTATCTTCATTCCAATGCAGTCTGCAGCCGGTTCTCAACTCCGTCATGGTTCCGCAAGGTTGGGGGTGCAGCACGTTATAGTTTCCCGAGGTCCCACGGAACAAACAGATAGTATCAATGCATGGCAAAAGTCCAAGTTTCAGGTACCCACGTCTTCCAAGTTTGTGGTTGAATAAGAAAGAAGAAAAAACAGAACCACCAGACCAAGGCATATCAAGGTTGCGCTCAGCGCCATTATCGGAAGACCAGTCATGACTTCATTCAGGACTGCCCATGACCCTGTGAGTCTTGGGTATCTCCGCCGCCCCCGTTTCCCGCAAATCGGTCCCGAATCCAGCCCCATGCCCCTTGGCCTGGTTGTCGGTGCCCGTCTTCATCCGCCGTACCCCGTCTATTGCTCTCAGAAGGACTTCGTTGTCGCATTCGAGCGCCTTGCTCCGCCAAATTGGCGTTTCGTGGGCTCGTCGGCGAGTGCGACGTTCTGCGCTGCAGTCGAGATGTATCATAGCTGAAGCCCGAGGCAGTCGCCCGACCCTGTCGGTCGTGATCTCTCTCGCGCTGCATGTTTTCTACGCTTCGAAGAGCCTCGTCTAGTCTTTGGTGTGCCGGGCGGTCCTGGGCGTCGACGTAGATCGCCGAGACCATGTCGGCTGCTGCTCTACCCGTGGGAGTGTCCGCACCACCATCGTATCGGCCGCTGAAAGTTCGCGACTGGTCTGAATTGTCACGACTGAAACTTGGGGGTGAATTGGGAGGTCGAGTCGGGTTTCCTGATCTGGCTGCCCCGCCACCACTGGTGCCACCACCTCCAGCAGTTCTGTTTGCGGCGGCGCTGTTCTTTTCCATGGGCGACCGACAGACTGGGCAAGTGTTGTGCTCCTTTAACCACAGGACAACGCAATCCTCATGGAACCAGTGTTTACATGGAAGAAACACAGCAGTCTCCCCGATCTTCATCTCGTCTATGCAAATCGAGCATTCTGCAGTCTCTTCTGGTTCCAACATTTGCTTGTCCACTGTTCTGCGGTCCAGCTTATGCAAGGCTTCTTCAGACGCTGGAGGTGCAGCGTTTGATTGCGGATTCACTTCCATGAGCTGTGTGATGATACGATCGAGGGCTTCTTGAGAATAGACAGCGTCTCCCATCATGGCATTCGCGGGGTTGAAGAGGCTAAGAATGTCCTGTAAACCCCTAGCTAACCCGAATTGAGGGCCAGCCTGAGGGCCATGCTCTCCAGCTGCTGCCGGGGGCGACAATCCCCCCATGATACTCGAGAAGATGCTGTGTATAGAGTCAGTTTGTCCAACGATGGCAAAATAATACAGGAGAGAGAGAGACCAGGAGAGGGACCAGGAGAGGGACCAGGAGAGGGACCAGGAGAGAAGGGGGAGATGCATAAAAGGTATCAATCAAAACTCACGCCTGGAAGGGATCGGCACCTCCATGATTGTGATGGTCACTGCCGTCCTCCCGATTTTCACCCTCATTACCCCGTTGAGGACCCAGTGCTGGACTGGTAAATATAGTGACTGAAGCCGTGCCGCCGCCAAAGGTGCCAGAGGCGAATGTCGTTCGTTGCATCCTGGGGCCCGCGAAAGTATCATCATTTCCGCGGCCGGACGGACCAGAGCCTCCGGTCCGTATGGGCTGCCCCGGGGGCCCCGAGTGCCCAAAGTTCTGGATCATGTCGTAGAATCGCTCAAAGACCGGGTCCATGGAAGGATCATGATGTCTCTGCTCTGAACCACTCCGGGTACTTCTCCGAAAGTGAAAACCCTGCGGGCCCACGTGCTCTTCAACATCTGCTTCATCGGGGTCTGAGTCGTCCGCATATCGTAAGGGTGGGAGACCGGGCGAGGTTGAGTTGGACGATGGCGCAATGTCGCGGGGGTCGTTTTCGGGACTTATCTAACAAGAGTGGTAAGCATCACAAGTTTCATCTACTACGAGGTCAGATGGGTCACCGGTCGCATACGATTTCCGTTATGTCGCTGTCGCATCTCGAACATATCAACCCGTGATCATCGCGGTACCATTCGTTTGAGCAGGCGTGGCAGTAAACCACCTCGCGGCCGGCGTTGGCGTCGAGATGGCCGCCATGCGAGCCTTCAGATGCCATCTGGGCGGCCTGGCTACGCTGGTACGCTGTGAGGGCACTAAGTCCTAGGCCAACAGCGAGGCCAGCGAGTCGCAAGGCACGAAACGCCAGAATGAAGGTGACGGAGTGACGGATACGATCTGTTGATTCGTTGATGTTACTGCCAGAGACGATGGCGCTCCTCACGTCCGCCAACAGACGTCGACGACAAAGGCCGGCTTCGGTCGGGAACGGCGTAGAAGCAGATGACGGTCGGTGGAATTCAGAAGCGGCCACACGGTTGCTGTCGTTGGCTTGGGGCAACGGTCCGGCGTCGGATATGTGTAGGGGTTGGAGTCACGAAGTATCCGATTGCAGGAGAGAAACATAAATAAAAAGTGTCGGGCGTCTGTTGCTGTTGTGAAGGTCAGTTATGTGCATCTAATCCGTAGGTAGGCAGAAAAAAAAGGTCGGTAAGCGGTGGAAGGAGTGAGAAGGGTGGAAGCGGAAAGAATAAAGAATGCATGCACAGAGGTTTCGTCATACCCGCGCCACGCCATGTGAAATGAGAGATATCTTGGGCGAGGCGACCACAGAAGGACAAGCTGCGCCGGTCAGACGTCAGACGGGGAAGGCAGTTTCCATACCTACCATCCACATGAATCAGAGCAGCAGACTCAACCTGGTTCTCACTCGAAGCACTCAAAGCGTGCGTGGAGCCAACGATGATGACGTTTGTCAGCCAGACGAGTGAATCACCCTGGGCCGAGATTCCCGTCATCAGGGGACCTAACCTACACCTACACATGCAGCCGTTTCGAAAACGGCTTGCTCCGTCCGGATTAAATGCTGTCCGTACTCCACTCCGTACTCCACTCCGTACACCGTGTTGCTCTACAACGCCAATGCGCCTCCATGTTCAGGACCACTGCAAGAAAAGTGAATCACAACAAAGACAAGTCATTGATGATTAATCCCCCCCCCAATCAATCAATCAATCAACCAATCAAAAAAAAAAAAAAAAAAAAATTCAAAGCACAGCATTTAGGTCTTTTCAAGATATTAAAACACATCAAGGTTCCCCAAATCCCCCTTTCACCAGGGGGGTTTCCCCCCGTTTACCACGAAAACCTTCACTCCTGAGGTTTTCCCTGTTCTGCCTTCAATTGATCCTCCTTATCCCACTGAATCAGCTGTTTCGACCAGCTTTTCCCACCCAAGAGTTAGTAACAATGCCTTCTCTGCCAAAGTGTAGAATTCGGACGTCAGTCATGAACGTACCGTCGGCTGGGGTGCCACTCGCCGGGCTCGGGCTTGCGCGCCCACGTTTCCCTCTCGGCACTGAACTTCCATGTCACGGCGACGATGCCAACGAGCACACCGGCCGCGACAAAGGTGTTTGCTCTCCAGTTGCCGGGCTGGGCGTACCAACCACCTGCTGGTGACCAGACGTGCTTGGGGTACCTAGATCGATCCGAAATGATTCCCAGTTAGAGGATTTCGTGACTTTATTCGAGTGAAATCGGGCCGAGAGGCATGTCTCTGGCGGCTGGCTCGGTCGCAAAGGAAGGATAACTGGGAAAACCCGTCCGTTGGTGACAACTTACGGAACTTTTCCACCACCGCCCTATGAGTACGCCACAATGTTAGTTTTTTTGTCGACGGATTCCTCGCAATTGAGTCATCTTACCATGTTAACGTTCTGGTCAACGGACGTGTGAAAATGAAATGGAAATATGTGACCTGCGTCTTTTGAGATTGCTCTGGTTGGGTCCCGTAGCTGCAGTTAGTTCCGGAGACAACGAACAGAAGCCGTGGCAGCCCCACGGTCCGAGAATTATTCCGGGTCTTCATTGTGGCCAACCTTGAAGCTTGCCCAAAAAAACCAAGACGGAAAACGACCCTCTCAGGAATCCAGGACTCAGGAGTGCTCGCTCACACGACTGACTGATTCTCTCCGTGCCTTTTTGCCTGGGGCCACGATACGCCGAGAAGAAGTATCGGACTTTTTTTTTTTTTTTTTTTCCCCTTCCCGCGACTACCATCCGGCGTTGAATTGAAGATTGCATCCTGGGAACAGCGGCACAGGGTTGCTTACCTTGCTATTCAACGACCAGGCAGTTAAACGAAGAGGATCCGCCCATTCTCCTGTCTCAATTTTTCTAATTCCTTTATACGGGAGGTGCGGTCTCCTGGTCCTCGAAGATGAAGAGATTACGAGCATCACAATGGAGTGGCAGACGACTGCTTCAAGCCCGGTCCGGAGCTTCCTCTCTCCCGGTCCGACAAACTCTCTTCCAGTCCATCCGATGCCAATCCTCGGCAGCAGCCATTGCGCCTGAATTCGCACAAGACATTGTCGGCGACCAATGCACATCATTGCCGCCGCGAGTCTCCCTGCCCTCACCACCCCCCGAACGAAGCCTCGAGTCGGCAAAGCTCGCGGCGCTGCATGCGCGATTGGCGCTGTCCACGAAAATACCGCTACAGACGATTGCGCGAGCGCTCATTACACCATCGGCCGATGCGAACGGGAGCTTCAACAATTCGAACCTGGCCTTCCTGGGGAGCACCATCATCAACTACCATGTTCTCGAGTACCTCGTGTGTAAATGGCCTCGGCTGCCCATGGCCGTTCTGTACGAGGCACTGAGGGCGTATGCTGGCCAAGAGTCTCTCCACCAGGTTGCTCGTCGATGGGGCGTGGAAGCCGCCGCCGCCCCCGGCGAGGAGGTCGACCCCGGATTGCTGCAGTGGAAGCCCGAGGGCGAGCATCTGGTCAACACCCGATGGGGCTACGTTCGTTCCGAGGTGGAGAGGAATAGCTCATACAGACGTGGCGTGAGCAGTCGAGTCGTCCTCGACGACGTCTTTGGCGACGCGTTGAGCAAGCCCGAGAGTGCGGGCCAGGACTGCCATGGATCTCTTCAAAACGATGCGTTCGGATCCTTTGTTCAGGCCGTCGTTGGCTCCATCTACACCCACTGCGGCCGAGAGGCCGCCAAGTCGTTCGTCACATCACACATACTATCGAGGCAATTGGACCCCTCGTCGCTTTTCCAGTTTCAGCTGCCGACCCGCGAGCTGGCCATGCTCTGCGCGCGAGAAGGATTCGAAGCCCCCGTGGCCCGCTTGGAGAGCGAAACTGGTCGGCGGTCAAGGACACCAGTATATGTCGTTGGCATCTACAGCGGCAAGGAGAAGCTGGGAGAAGGTGCTGGTCCTAGCCTGGATATTGCTAGACGCAAGGCTTCAATGAACGCTCTGAAGGCTTGGTATCTATACAGCCCGGGGAACAAGGTTCGTGTACCGAGTGATATGATGGAGGAAGGCGCAAAGGCTTGGAAGGCGCCGCACATTGATATCGGCGAGATCATCTAAGTAGGTAGTTGAGCAGATTTTGTTGTAAACTAGTAGATGAAGCTGATGGGCAACAAGAAATAGGCCCCTGTACATTAAAATACACTTTAGAACAAAGGGCCTTCTAAAAAAAAAAACTCAAGAAAACTCAATAATCTCCTCCAAGGAGAGTATAAAAAAAACACATGTGCCTTGGCCATGCTCTTCTGCTGATATCAGCACTTATGCTCTATCCCACCACTAGTCAACTCCCTGGTACAGCTTCGCATGAATGGAAGGAATCATATAAACAAGAAAGGGAGAACCCGAGTCTGTCGCTTCCAGCCTCTACTAGTACTCTATAGTTCTAAAAAAAGAAAAAGGGGGCCTGGAATGTGTGAGCTTTGTCATCAGCTGGCGATCGCTAACAAATTCGGCGCCTCGTCTCTAGCCAACTTATTATCAGCCTGCTCGCGCAAAGATTTCTTCCTCTCGTACACAGCCCTGACTGTAGATTTTATCTGCTCTTTCCCCTCATTGTAGTTGGCGCGCGCGAGATTGACTACGCTGTCGATTTGTTCTGGCGTATATACGAAGTTCCATGTGCTGAGAAAGTCGCTTGTGCCGGGAGAAATATCAGGGCCCTTGGGATTGGCCAGGAAGGGGAGATACACGACAGCGAGACCGGCATCGGGCTCCCTGATCTGCCATCTGTTGGTCTCGTTGATGGCTTTGGCAGGCGGAGGGGGCTTGGGTGACCGTTCCTGGGTGGTGCCAACCCAGACGGTGCAGTATCCCAAATCGCCAGCCCGTTCGTTTCCAGGATCGTATTTTGCGTCATGGTCCTCATTGCTGGTGTTGGCATCATCGTTGGAAGACTTGCTGTCGGCGGTTTTGCGGAGAGATTCCTGGTCGCGCTTGGCTTGTTGTATGCGTTGATCTGCTTCTTTCCATGACCTAGCTTCGGCGTCGACTAGCTCCTTGGTAGTTTCTTGGATAGATTCACCCGATTTGGGCCAGCCGATTCCAACGGGCCAGCCTTTGATGCCGCGCTGGCGAGCGTATCCGTCGGCAACGGAGAGCCAGTTGTCCGTCTGAATATCGGCAGAAGCATCGAAGGCGACGAGAATGTCAACGTCTCGACCGGGCCGGAGAAGAGGATAGATGGGCAAGTTGTTGGACATACCGGCGTCCATGAGCTGGATGTGCTCCTGTTCGTATATGCTCCTGGGTGTAGTACTGGGCAGCTTACCGTGCATTTGATATGCAAAGTTGGGGATAGTAGCGGGATCAATGGGGTGGACTTTGCTCAGATCATCGTCTCGGCCGGAGACATAGCCATCGATGCTGGCTAGTCCCTTGATACCGAGAATCACGGGTTTGACCTCTTTGTAATAGTGGCTCAAGGTGGCACAAAAGGCGCTTCCGAAGATGCCCATAAGCAAAGGTACCCTGATTTCTGGAAGATGGAATCCGTTTTGCAGTGGCACATCTTCGCCGTCCTTGAACTTGCGGCCCATGGCCCACGTTGGAACACCAGCACCAAATTCCTCACAGAAAAATTCGTAGGGCGTGATTTCGTACCATTGAAACCAAGGGCCGTCGTTGGTTACCTTCTTCTCCACCTCAGTCGGCTCCCTTTGCGTCGCCTCGACCTCGGGGATCTCGTGGCGAACGACTGTGTAGATAGGCAATGGACGGTCTCCGAACTTGACAGCATCGCGCTGATTGGACAGTTTGAAATCCAGTCCGTTGACACCGAGCTCACCTTTAGGTACGAGCAGTCGAGCGCCAAGCAATAACCCATAGATATCAACCAATCCAAAATCTGCCTTAGGATCGCCCCTGAGCTTCTCCACGAGACCAGTGAGGAGATACTTGCTGGTTGGCAATGAAACCAAAGATTGGAAGGCGACTGGGGGATATGCGATGTGAACGTTGATTCGCGCCTTCAGGTGTTCTATCAGCCTCTTCATGCTTCCGCCAGTGATGGAGGAGTTCAGGAGAGCCTGTAGCCAGCAAGAACCACTGACACCCGCCGTATACGTGACGCAATCAAACAGGCCATCTTCTTCTGTAGCAATCAACGATCCAGTGCCAGCTACGAGGGCGCGCAAGCCGCCCCCTGAACCACACATGGCGATGGTTGGGACATCGTCTGGATGAATGTCGTTTTCCTTGAGACCGAGGTATTTGGCCAGAGCCACCCGAGTTACCCGTTTTCTTCTGGACAGGAACTCGCGCTCGTCGTCGCAGAGCTCGGAAGACACGCGGACCTGGGCTGTCCAGGCGATCTCAGGATTGATCGATGGGTCGTGTGCCTCCTCCCAAATCTCGTCCGCCAAGGAGCCTGGAGCCATGGAAAGTTCTCTCTGGAGCTTCCTTAGATAACCTGGAACAAGTTTGGACCAATCCGGAAGAATCATGTTGACAAGTTCATCAGAGAAAAAGGCCCATTCGGTATCGGTAATGAGGGCGATATTTTCAACACGCTTTACGAAGCTGTCCCACGCAGTCTCGGACTGTGCCTCGGTCTGGGCCGTCCCATCCCCATCCCCATCCCCATCCCCATCGCCAATCTCATTCTTTTGTTCATTTGATCTGCGATGATATGGTATGCCTTTGTGTTCTGGCGGAACGAGCTGTGCGAATTCTTGCGAAGGATAAAGCCACCACACAAACAAGGTTCCCGCGATGATGGTGACAGGTAAGCTTGCGCCTGAGCTGGTAGATTTCTTGGAACGGGAGAAAAAGTTGTGGCGTAATTCCGTGTGCCCCAACGAATCGGCACGTCTGCTTCCGATTCTGACAGAAGAGTTGAGCGTCGGTAAAAGCTTCCTGACGTTGTGGAAGCGCTTCATGATACATGTAGACCACGGGGAGGGGGGAAAACAACCACCAGTAAATCAGCGCCAAAGGAATCGATGTCCAGGTTGGCACAGGATTGGTTTTACATCCACAGATGTGTGTCGAGGCCGAGGTGCTTTCAATCCAGATTCATGATTTTTGCGGCCTGCATTGACTGTATTCTAGCCAAGAAAAAGACAAATAATCGCAGTCCAAGTTTGACACGGGATTTGGATTGATGGCCGGTTTGTTCCTGGTGGTCTGGATGCGCCGACGGCTGGTTCTCATTGGCTTACGTCATGTACGTCATTCAGAGCCCCACTTTAATGTATTGCATTTGCATGAGCATACGAATTACATAAGCCAGCTCAGTCAACTTGTTGCGGGACACTCAGCAACTCCAGCGTTAAAAACGTGCGACCAAATTATGCACGCGCAAAGTTTGTGTGGCTTCGTGGACCACACCCTGAGACCCTGAGAAGCATTCGGGTAGAGGGCAAGACACCGGACACTGCTTGCTTATTGACGGCTCTGAATCATCCTCGATCGTTGTCGCGAACTACCTATCTTCCGAAACTCAAAGTGGAGAGCTCTCTTACACTTGGTAACTGTTGGCTATGTGCGCTGGCAGCACCATCTTCCAAGGCTTCCGTATCCTTATCATATCCACATACCTTGGATCGGGCAGTACTCATCTTCGTTGTGTACTTCCTGTGCGGCACGCTTCGCAGCCCGATCCGCCACCGCGTTGAGTTCTCTCGGAATTGTCCAGAATTGGATTTTCAGACCCCAAGGATCCCATCGTTCCACCTCCCCGAGGAGCATCTCCCACAGATCCTTATTCTTCACCGCTTCACCATTTGACGTTGTCCACCCGTTACGTAGCCAAGTCCGAGCCCATTGAGTGGCACCTTTGGCCACGTACTCGGAGTCAGTTGCGAATACTAGTGTGTTGAATCCTTCGCCTGTCCAGTGTCGAAAACGAAGGGCGGCGAGTATAGCACGTAGCTCAGCTCTGTTGCTTGTTTGATCGGCCGTGTCCCCAAATGGTCCTTTGTTCTCAAGCCGACCTGATACGTGCCCTTGCGACTGGTGCGTGGTTGGCTTGAGGACGAATGCCCATCCTGCCCTCGCGTTGGCCTGTCCATTGTACAGACAGGCGCCATCCGCATATATCAGCATTTGCTGCGAGTCATCACGGCGTATGTATCGAGTCGCCGGTACCGATGCACGATGGCAGATGCCTGGTGGGAACAGCACATCAGGGGTGACATTCGCGGCCGGTCGAACGAACATGGTGGGGAAAACACGTCCTGTGCCTTTCCTGATGCCAAACCTGTCCTCTTCCGGACCGAGGTCCGCAGTTGAGTAAAAAAATAACATGTCGTCTTAGCGATGAGGCGGAGGTCTATTGGGATTTGTCATGAGGAAGGAAATGGTTGCCAAGATGGTCACGCCATAAATGAAGTGGTCTTAAATCCTGTTGGATATTGTAACCTCACATCTTAGGCATGACTTTCCTCGCTACGCTCGATTGCTTTATCAGGGAAAGCGAAGCGATCCCTGATTGAAGCATATGCCGAGGTCAGGGAATGCGTACATACTCCGTATTAGCAGCTTCCCGCTTTCCCCATGTATATCAAATTAAGGCCATTCTGTGGAGATATCTCTTCTTATTAGTCTGGTCAAGAAATTTTTTCTGTCTCTCTTAAAAGCGGCGCTTAACTACTTTTAGGGGGGGGCAAGGAGGAGGAGGCAGCCAGCCCCTGACAGGGGCCCCGGAGGGAATAGAAGAGCTCAAACGTCTGAAAATAATTGAATTTAATAATGCGCAGTATTAATGATGCGCAGTATTGGCAATTAATTCGCCATCGCAGATGCGTGGTGGTGGTGGTGGTGTTGTGGTTGAATTGTTGTTGTCAAGATCTCACGATATCTTGCAAAGACTTGCGGAACATTGCTTACTTTCTAAGGGTTCTTAACGCGCGCTAACGAGAGATAGAAACGATTCACGCCATGTAATGGCTAGGATGACATCTCGGCAGAGCTAGTGGAGGAGGAAAGTAAAAGGAATTGTTATTGTCATAATAGCCATGTATGGATTTGTGTTATAGCTAGCTGTTGAGGATATTCACAGCCTCACATCGCAGCCTCAAATTTGAGGCATCACTCTCATCATCCACTCTTCGTTTGGCGATGCATCTTCCCGCATCGCGTCTGCTATCGTGTTTCATCGTAGGATTCGTTTGAAGACCTAGAATCACTCGTTGATAGATATGAAGCTTATAATAGCTTCCCTTTCTCTTTTGCTAGATTCGGGCTTTCCTAGATAGCAATTCTACATCATCTCTTTCCATCGCTCTTTGCCACTACCAAGTCCCTCAACAATAAATAGGCCACACTACGTAGTACGGAGTAATGGTAGAACTTGTCATTGCAAAAAAAAACGGAAGTGGAGAATCATAGCTGCTTTGATAGTTTATCCATGTCATTCTTACTGATGAACAGCCCGCCCGCCTGCGAAATCGTTACGGTCAAGTGCAGGGTGGTGGTTTTCAGTCAGGCTTGGATGGGGCGCCCGTGAAGAAAGAAAACAAAGGCAAGGAATGAAGCAATGTTCATGGATTTTTACTGGGATCACTTGGTATCGAATATGGTGCCAGCCCTGGGAACAGAGAGCGGGCGGTGAGCCAAGCTCTTCACAGCACCAAGATAAGATTTTCACACCAGACATCTCAGGCCGATTGGCAGGGCGGCAGAATTTCCGCTTTTTTTTTTCTTGGGTGGATGCGGGTGCCATCGTCAATTCCCAATTGACAACCAACCTACCTCCAAGGCTCTAGAACCGTCCTCAAGCAACTTCAATCTCGCTTCTTCGTGCATGAGATCAAGGTAAGGTCAATTGATGACCGGCGAACCGGCGACCCGGCACCTTCAACTGCGGCCCCGCGGCGATGACTCCAGTCTCCTCCATTTCTTTTTTTTTTTTTTTTTTTTTTTCATGCGCGCGCCGTCTCTGACCCCGCCACTTTTCTTCTCCCAGCTCTTCTCTGCTTTCTTTGACATTGTGAGCTCGCGCATGTTACTGACATTTTGTACTGAATTCAGAATATAATAGCGTTTTTATCCTTGCATCGTTCTGAAATCAGACTTTTCCTTCTCCAAGCCGACCAAAATGAGCGAGGCGGAGGCTACCACCAAGCCCACCGAGGCCGCTCCTACGCAGGACCAGGCCGCTGCTCCTACCGCTGACGCTGAAGCTGCTCCTGAGGCTGAAGCTGCTTCTGAGGCTGACGCTGCCGCTGCCGCTGAAGCTGAAGAGACTTCTACCACGATCAAGACTACTGCTAAGATCGATGACGAGAATGTCGACAAGAAGAAGAAGAACAACAAGTTCGATCCCAGTGTTCGAGAGGTGACGGATGACCCCGTTGCTATTCGCAAGCAGGTAAGTCAGCCCGCACTCAGCCCAGTTTCTTCCTGCCTGATTGCTCCTAGCCCTGGAAACCGGCTTCTATTCCTCAAGATTGAGCTCTTCCTCTGTGAAAACCCCCACTAACTGAGAACACCGCGTCAGGTCGAATTCTACTTTGGCGACTGGAACTTCCCCCAGGACAAGTTCATGTGGGAATCATGCGGCGGATCAGAAAACAAGCCCATACCCATCTCCACAATCCACTCTTTCAAACGCATGCGCACCTTCCAGCCCTATAGCGCCGTCGTCGCCGCCCTCCGAGACAGCAAGGTGCTCGAAGTTTCGGGCGAAGAAGGGTCCGAGTTGATCAAGCACAAGACCCCCTACAAGCCCATGTCTGAGGGCACAGCCAAGTTGGAGGCTTCCTCCATCTACGCCAAGGGCTTCGGTGAGGAGAACCCCGACACGCAGTTCGATTTGGAGAGCTTCTTCGCTCAGTTCGGCGAGGTCAAGGGCTTGAAACTGCGCCGCACAAACAACGGCCTGTTCAAGGGTTCCGTGTTTGTCACGTTTGCGGATGAGGAAACGGCCAAGAAGTTCATTGCTGCCGAACCCAAGCCCACCTGGAAGGGCAACGACTTGAAGATCATGTCCAAGAAGGAGTACTGCGACGAGAAGAGCGAGTTGATCCGCCAGGGTAAGATTGAGCCCAGCGCTCCTCAGCCGCGCAAATTCTACGAAGGCAAGGAATCTGGCGCCAAGTTCAAGGGGCGCAACAACCGAGATCAGGGGGACTGGAAGAAGAGGCGCGAGCAGGACCAGAAGAGCGGATTCCGGGGTGGTCGCGGGAGACGAGGCGGCCGTGGTGGCCGAGGTGGCCGAGGAAGAGGCGGTGGTCGTGGAGGTCGCGAGAACGGTGACCACACGGACAAGACCTACGAGAGGTGAGTTTATTTTCTTTGCCCTCCCCCCTTGAATTATGTCCCTTCTCCTCCGACGGGTGTTGCGTACATGGACCGAAGGACGCTAACGTACCCTCTAGCGGTCCACCACCAACCATGCAGTCTACCGCTGAAGACAAGGAAAGCAACGGCAAACGAGCTCGCGAGGAAGACGGCGGTGCGAGCGAACCCGCAGCCAAGAAGGTCGACACCAAGGAAGGATCTACTACGGAGGCGGCATGAAGAGGATTTGGTAATGTCCCAAACACATGACATTGATACCTAAGGGAGAGGGCGAACAACAGACAGAAAAGGCGTCAGAGGTTGTGTATCAGTATGTGAATTGTTGAGGCGTTTTGACTACTGACTACTAGGTTCGAGCATGGAAAGACCAGCGGAGGATTAATCCTACCTGTCGGATTCGAGATACGAGCCACATGTCATACCATGGGCTTGCATGTCAGCATTTGATGATTCGTAGCAATGTATGAATCGACGTGTCGATGGACGCGAGGCTAAATTGGATTTTGAATCATGCGTCCACCACCCTGAACTGAATATCGCAATTGCCCAGGTGAACTGTGATCAAGTATTGGCACCAAGCTAGGCAGATATCCTTTGTTACGGGTCCTTCCTCCTGCAGGAGACGTACCGGCGCCATGACTTGTTGCTTCGAAGGGGGACCAAAAGTATTGTGTCGTGTTACCCCCGTTTTCGAAAACATCTACGTAGAATAGTCCATCTTCCTGTCCCCAACAACGGCCCAGAACTCGTCGACCAACTCCTTCTGGCCCTCGGGCGCCCCCCTCACAGCCAAGTACACGCGCGACTCCAGCTCGGGATGCCAATCGCCGGGATTGCCGCTGACCATGAGGCCGCCCGCCTCCTCGAGGATGCACCAGCCGGCGCAGACGTCCCACGCCCAGCAACCCCCCTCCCAGTAGGCGTCCATCTGGCCGGCCGCCACGGCCGCCATGTTGAGCGCGGCAGAGCCCAGGGACCGCAGCGAGTGCACCATGGAGCCCCCCGTTTCCCGGCTGGCGGCCAGCGTCCTGAACACGTCCGTCTTGCGCTCGAAGTTGGGGCCGTCCCGCCCGGAGCCCCATTCCACGGCCACGAGGCAAGTGCCCAGGCCGTGGAGCGGACGGGGCCGCCTTGCGAGGGGGAGCGGAACGGCTGCGCTGCCCTTGATCCGCGTCATGTGCGCGCCCTTGCCCTTGATGGCCGTGAACAGCACGTCCTGCCAGGGGTTGTAGATGACGCCGACGGCCGGCGCTCGCCCGATTGCCAGGCCGAGCGAGACGCAGGCGTTGGGAAAGCCGTGGATGAAGTTGGTCGTGCCTGTCCGTTGTTGCTTTCTTGTTCAGTATGTGATGTAGGACGGAAACGTTGCTCCCCCCTCTTTTTCGCTGCCTATACATGGATGAAGAATGAAGGGGGGCCGCAGCTCGTACCGTCGATGGGGTCAACTACAAAGGTTGGCTCGGGACCAAGCCTCATGCCGGGTTGGTACGTCTCCTCGCCCATGAAGGAGACGGATGGGAACGACGTCGATAGCCGCGTCGATACCATCTTTTCCACGGCTCGATCCGCCTCGGTGACGATGTCGACGGCTGCAAAAAAAAAAAAAAAAAAAAGAAAAGGTCATGACGATTCATGTTTCAGCCTACATCGCTCACTCTCTCTTGTGGCACAAGGTTTGAAAAGACGTACAATTGAGCTTCGTTCCCGTGTCGAGGTCGACGGGGTTCGCGGCGAGTATCATTCGGCCGGCCTCATAGGCTACCGCCACCATCTCGTCGTGCACGGCTTGGAGGTCGAGACTCGCCATTTTTGTCGGTTGCTCTTGAGTTGTCCTTGACGTTGTGGTTTCTTGTGAGTTTTTTTGGAGGGGGTGGCGGATCTATTACTAAGGAGATACGTTTGGCGGGGGGCCCGGGGGTGACATCGTCAAAAGGTCACCCACCCACATGATCGCTTGGCAATTGCGGGTCGATTCCGCTCGATGACGCCAAAGTCAATACGACGTAGAAATTAGTACAGTTCAGCAGGTGTAAGGTCCGGCTCTGGGTATTAAAAGACGTTGCCGCTTTTGAGTGCAAGCAATCAAGTCGTGAGTCACAGCATGACTGACCCCTGGAAGCACATGCAAACAGTGAATTGCACTCCGTGTAATCCGCAATCCGCAATCCGTAGTCCGTATCGATTGTCAATCATCAATTTGTCCAATGGAAACGCCATCCCCTGGTTCAGATCAAAAGGCTGCCTATGTCATGGATGGAAATACAGCCTAGTAACACAAGAATTCGTCTGCTGCCTCGCCTCGTCCCTTCTTCATGAACTGTCCGTCACGCGCAATGGCCCGGACGCCGGCACGTGCCCGTGAGAATTTGATTGTTCAACGACACGCTGCTGATATACCATCCCAACATCCACCTTCATGTGAGCCTACATCGAGTTGCATCTGACCATAGTCTCACACGTTCTCTCTGAAAGTAGATCTTTTGTCCGTGGGGCTGCTGCCCGCACTGCCCGCACTGCCCGCACTGCCCGCACTGCCCGGGCGCTCGACTCCTTTTGAGTTGTGCTTCTTCGCAGCAGCGGTATCAATAGGTCGAGGGCTTACCCCTCGCAAACTCGAAGCAGCGTCGTCGTCGTCAAAGGGGTTCTTGCCGTGAGCTCCGCCGGTGCCACGGCCGTGACGACCATGCTCCTCGTCGTCGTACGCGGCGCCGGGCGTGGTGGCGCCAGGTGTGGCAGCGAGGCTCAGATTGTAGCTTCCGCCGCCACTGTACTCGGTAGGACCGTGTCTTCCGAGTTCCGGTTCCTCGAGATAGCCGTACCCGTCGGCCTCGTGGCCTACGCGAGCATCCCAAGCTTCATCGGGATCGAGCGGGCCGAACCCGCGGCGTCCGGCCGCGCCGCCATGAAGAGGCTGCTCATATGCACCCGCGGCTGACCGACTGTTGTTTCGGTTCTTGACCTTGCGCACTTGGTCGTTGACCCAGCCGACGATGCCGCCCGTAGCTGGTTGCGGCGGGCCGTACGGACTTTCGTTTCGTTTCCATGGCAGGTAGGAAGAGAGACCCGGCGGTGGCAACTGTGTTTCGGGAGACCAGAAAGGAGACATTAGCATCGGCTAAGTGAGGCAGATGGAAGCGAACGGAAGAAAGGACGTACGCCTAATCTGCGCGCGCGCATCTGAGTAAAGACCATCCAGCCGACCGCCGCCGCAATCAGCAGAACGACGATGGCGATGATGAAGGCTCCAGCCGTGGAGACCATCGTAGAAAGGGCTCTTGGTGAGTTTTTCCTAGGATGCGATGCTGAGCAGTAGTGGTACGAGATGGGCGCTTCTGTGCGCCAGGTGATGCAGGCGAAGGAATGTTGACGTGACGTTGACGTTGACGTTGACGTGGAGTGCGACAAGATTCGCGTGAGAGCGAGTTGGACACGCCGAGACGTTTGATGCAGATGGGGCCAAGTGGTGGTGCCAAGTGGTGGCGCCACTAAACACATTGACAACTTACAAGGAAGCTCGCAGCCAGCCAGTGGGGTTTGCCAGAGTCAATTGCCTAAAGTACATACATGTACGGATTAATAGGGTGTAGTCCGTACGTCCGTACATGCGTCCGTATGTATGTACTGTATTATTCATCATCTTATGTCATTCATGTGCCGAATATTAACAACCAAAGTCAAGAGGCAAGTCCATAGGCGACGGCCAAGCGCAATCAATACGAATACTAGCGTCTGGAAATTCACTCAAAAGACATCATGCGCGCTCCGCTAACACTGATCCCAGTGACCGCCATTCTTTGCAAAGTCCAAGCCCTTCAAGAAATCTTCCACCCTGCATCGGCCCAGCTTGTCTGCCTTGCATCCCTTGGGGCCCACGACTCTGTCGTTTACCAGCACTCTTACCAGCTCGTCGTCGGCCTTTCCGCAATACATCTTCTCAACGTACATTCGCGCACCAAATGGCACGGCCCAGGAGGCGGAATATCCATCTGCTTTCTTAGGAGAGACCCGGCGGTCGGTGGGGAGGTGGGTATCATTGGTGTATAGACCTAGTGCCCCATACACGGCCATGAGGGTGTTGTCATGAGTGAAGTCGGCATACAAGAGCCGGTTCAACGGGAACGTTTCCGGACGAGAATCAAGAGTCGCGTTCGTTGATGTGTTGTCCCTGATGGGAGCCTTGGTCAGACGCGAAATAAGCTCGTTGACATATCCTACGCCTTGGGTTGGCCCCAGTGGATTGGCAGGCCCATAGGTGTTCCATTTTTCCAAAGACTCGTAGTACTCGTAATCTTTCCACTCTCCCTTGGAGAATAAGCGGCAGAACGGGGATAATTGGGTCTTGTCCAAGGCCACCGTGTGAAACGGACACAGGTCCATCATGTACACGGTTTCCTCAAGATTCAACTTGGCGCCGGGGAGCTTCTTGTTGAGACGCTCCATGACTGGAGTGGCCCAAATTTTCATCCAAGCTCTCTTGCTCTCGTCACCGAGGCCGGAATCGGGGCCATGCTCGAATGCTTTGCAAGATCCATGGTCCAGAGGGTTTTTGAATCTTTTGCCCTCGGGGATGACGAGAATGTCCGTCAGGTACTTGCCACCATCTTGGCCCTTGGCCTTGTAAAACCCCTGAATGAAGCGTTCTGCGGATGAAATGACCCTGTCGGAGCCAGATGCTCGAACAAAAGGATGGGTCGTCTCCTTGGCGAGCTTCTCGTATCGTTGGAAAAACTTCTTGCCCGACTTGATTAGCTCATTCTCGCCGCGCAAGGTGAGATCGTCGCTGCCCAGTGAGTAATTGTAGTGCTTGATAAAGTCGTAACCCTTGCCGTAGTTCTTGACGTCTCGTTGAATTCGCTCAATCAGACTCTTGTAGGCCTCGGATTTCTTCTTCGTGGGGAAGCGAGATCCGTGGCGTGACAAAACGGAAGCAAAAGTAACTTGACAACCTGACGGCACGTCTGGTTTGTGTGAGCCTCGCGGGGCGGAGAAGTACGGCGAGTACTGGCCCCAATGTTTGTGGGAATTGAAGCGGCAGCTCGCATTGTTGACGCATGATTTGGTGTCTGTTCGATCTCGCCTGCCCGAGTATCAAGCCACATTAGGCCATATGTCAGCAATGTCCTGGCGTAAAGTTTGACGACATATCTGGTGGAATGGCGGGTCGGAAAGACATACCCGAAAGCGAAACCTAGGAACAGGAATGCAGCCAGCAACATGATGGCCATTGAGAGTTTGAAGAACCTTGACCGGGGAGGACGTTCGTCGAAAACATGCTGTGCACGACCTCGATCCGTCACAGGTACCGGGATGGCTCTGTATTTATGGCTAGGCGTTGCCAGAGCCTTCAAAGAGGCGGCCGCGTTGAAGATTTTTTCCATTTTCTCTGCTCGGTCACCAGATGGGTCAGGCGTCCACCGATAGACATCTACCGTGACGAGGTAATTGAGGTTACGGTTACGGGGGTGAATGCGCAGGAGCCAAAGCCGGCCGATCCGGAAGGAGACGTCTGGTTGATGACGATTCTCTAAGGGGAAGGTCGACAGCTCGACTCGTGGACCATCAGATCATGTCGGATGATCGGATAATCGGATGTTCTTTTCAGCATCGTAGGATGACTGTACGATGGGCTGCGGGCTGGATTTATAAATACATAAGACTTGAAAAGGGGGGGGGGGTGGTTTCTGTCCAAACCCAAACCCGAACTAGGCCAGGAGCCAGGAGCCAGGTCCCCGGCCCAAGCCCCTGCAACAGCAAGAACGACCCCCAGCCCCACATGCCGGGGCGGCTGTGTCAAATTCCAATGTACAATACGGATTAGTCCGTACATATGAACATATCATGTACAACGGTACATGCCGACTACTCCGTACTCCGTAGTTCACGGGCCTTCGTCAGAAACTGCTTCAGGTTTCACCTTCCGCACAGGTGAATCGCCACGTCGCTTTGTGCACAAAATGGTGTAGATGGATGCTGCCCAGGCAAGCAAATTCGCAGCTTGTATTCTGTTCGGCGAAGCAGTATTATGCCGCCGAATGTCGACATCTACATGTAGAATGGTATCGTAGGCTGGGAACCACTTCACGTCCGCGTCTCGTCAAGCTCGTAAAACATTCAACGCCGACGACAACCTAGACCAGAAACCAGACATCACCCCGACCGTCCAATGCCCCTCATTTCCACTCCTTTCCGTGAGCTTCCTTGCTTCTGAGCCTCGGATGGTCAAGGCTCATGTCCGTGTGTTCCACAACGGAATTACATGACCCATCTCATCTGTGTTTCAGCAACTCGGGCTAAAGAGAATCCCACGATTCTCGACGCATCCAGGCATAAGTGCCTGGGAAATTATGTACGGAATGGGTATCAGTCAATGATATATCTCTCCATCCAAGAGGGCTCTATTTTTCTAAAGTGAAAGACGCTAGGCCCCGCCTACATGGCGACGCCGATATATGGCTTCCCAAGCCGTGCATCATCTTTGCCAAATGTTGCCGTACGCTCCAACGGCTGTTCGACTTGGTTTTGCACTGGTGTGCTTCCTAGTGACCAGGTCTTTGGCACCACCGTCCGATCTTCATCCTCGGTGTGCCAAGTCGATATACTGTCGAATGATTCATGACTGCGCCGCCCAGATGGTCCAGTCACAATCTGATAAAAGCCATTGTTGCCTTTGACCGGCTTCGGTTTGTTCGTAATTGATTCAAAACTGGCATTCTTTGCCGTTTCTTGACCCGGAAACAACCATGTCGATACAGCGGAGAACGATTTCTTTTTCCGTAGAGGTGGTCGGAATACAAGAGGAAGGGGAGGAGGCAAAGGCCCATCATGGCATGTTTGGGGAACTCGAGACTTGCCGGCTTCTTTGCCTTCTTGAATGTCTTCGTCAACCAAGATCCTCTGACAGCTCGCAGTTTGCGGCCGCTGCATGTCCGCGTTCAGACGCTCGGCGAATGATGGAGCTGCTGGCGGCAGGGCCGGAATAGCAGGCATGGGCCCTAAGTCTGGATATGTTAGAGCATGTCACGAGAAAACTCAGTCCCGCAGGCAACCCTTTGCTGAGGGGTAGCCTTTGTGGAGGTCGAAGGAACATACTGGGCATAGTATGGGCCATCGAGTGTGAGATCGATGGCCAACTACTGGCATAGAGGCTTTGTCGTTCGACTGCATCATCAATCTTCTTCTGTAAATATTCCACTTCGATGAGACCACTTGCGACACGCTCCCTGATGGTATCAACCTCGGGAGCAGTATAAGCTCTGGCCCGATATTTTGACTTGGCTGGAATTCGTGGTCGAAGGACGCTGTCCTGCGTAGTCGATGGGCCATCTACCAGCTGTCTCCGGGGAACATGAAACGACGTGGAGGAATGGCTACGCTGCCGAGACAACGGATGGTCCTGCTCTGACCGCTGAGCGCAATAAGCCGGCGGCGGTGGAGTGATTATGCTGGGAAAATCAAAATGGGGTAGGATTGGCGATATACGATGATCCGGCAAGTACATGCCAAGTTCCAAGGGATGGTACTTCTTCTCTAGCGTCACAAAGTCATCGGAAGCTGATTGACATGGCCTCGATAGTGATTGGACATGGGAAGAGCGCATGCCAAATTCGAACCGAAAAGAGCCTGACTGAACGTGTCGAAAGCCCGACGGTGCAGAGATGAGCGGCCGGCGCGATGAACTATCTGACCAAAATCGGCTCCTCTTTGTAAAGCTTGTGCGACTTGAGGCAAAGCTTTGTCTAGTGAGCCCTTGTGTTTTTTTCGGGTCGGAATCTGGAAAATCAGACTCAGAACGACCAACAGGCCTAGGAGCAAAGGTTGGTTGATTGTTTACAATTTTTGATGCGTGTTTTTCGTTGCCTGGCAAAGAAATTAACCGTCAGTGGCTCATTCGGGCAAGCATTCTTCTCAGGCTACGGCAGCAGGGGAACATGGACATGAGGAACGCAATGGCTCACATACCGTCAGGGAACTCAGGTTCAAAGCAAGAGCCAAAGGGAGTCAAGCAAACCATCATGGCTGAAAACCAAAACCCTGAAGGTTCTGGGGGGGCACTAATCGAGCCTCTCATACTCGAGACAATATATAGCAATGGCTTCCCGACATGCCTAGATAACGTCTTCAAGAAGCGAGTGGGGAAAAGCGAAGAACAGGAGGAAATGTATGCAGCTCAAGAGGAATGACCGGCCAGCGATTTGAATAGTTGACGAAAGGGTAGGTGAAAGAAGTCAACTCCAGGCAACGCGCGGCATATAAGCGGACGAACGAGGGTCTTTTTAGACAGGCACAAAGAAGCTACTGGGTGAGATGAAAGGCTCATTTGGCCCAAGGCCCGTCGGACCCGGGCCATCGTGGCCCAAGACACAGACGACAGAAAAAGCTCTGCTCGACGATGAACGGCAGCTGGGTCTGGATAGTTGATTGTTGAAGGTGCGCGACCACGAGAGTTGATAGGCTGTGCATAGGCTGTGCTTGAACCATGGCCGACCATGGCCAACCACGGCCAACCAGTCGGCGCTTCGAGGCTACGGGGGCGCATCATTTTGGCGCCACCCTCCGAGATTCAAAAGACCCACAAAGAGCGTCAGATGGTCAGTCGAGCTCGGCGAGTCGATGAGTTGCATCCGCCCACACCTTTGACACCTTCGACACCTTGGACGCCTTCGACACCTTCGTCACAATATATCACACAAGTCTGTCGGCACATTGCCACGGGCTCCTCCCGTCGGGGTCGCGTGGTCCGCAGACATTGGCCGAGGAGCCCTGTTGTTCTTGTCCGCCACCAGAGCCGTGTTTCGACGCCAAGTGCTTTTTGGCCACGCCGCTCGTCCGTGAACATGCATCCCACTTGGCGACATGGAAGGAATATTCCATGACAGGCAAGGTCCATCGGCAAAGCAACGCCTCTTTCGTCCCTCGTCTGCGCGGGACTGCGCGGGACTTCGCGGGACACCCTGTTGGATTTCCGTGTTTGTTTACATTGCGAGGTTGGGACAGCCGCTGCAGGTGGTCCGTATCTTGCAAAGCACGATTTCTTTGGTTGGTACGGAGGTTGAACAAAGAGGCAGATGAGCACATACTCTGTACTGCCACCTCCGCACATGGGCGAGGGGCTCTCTGTACACCATTGTCCGGTCAGGGTTGAAATGCTTGACTGGTAGACTGTGCTGCCATCGCACTCGCGCTGAAGCTATCTATGCATGTGCGCGGGCGTGCGTGGGCGTGCGTGGGCGTGCGTGGGCGTGTGCGGGCATGGAAAAGAAAAGACGCGCACCATCATCATGCTTTTGTCGTGAGCAACGTTGCGGTGTGAAGACGTAACATGTCGCAGTATCATGCAGTATGTGGGAGACCTTTGTCAGGATACGAATGGTTGAAAATGTTGAATCTACGAGATGCAACGCAGCATCGTCCGTTGCGCAGTTGTCGATGAGACCTGGAAGACTGAGCGTGAGGTTTTGCACGAGAACTTTCAATAATAAATCGTCCTCGGAGCTGTAATGTATGTACATATGTACAACGTGTTCTGGTGGCTCTTTATTAATAAGCTACGCTAGTAGGGATTAAGCTAGGCTAGTACAAATCTGTAGGGATTATGTATGTATGCCGCACAATCTAATCCGCCTTGGGACAGTAGGGCAGCGGTGACTGCTGGCAGAACGACAAAATCCAAAGAAAGAGCAAAAAGAGCAAAAAGGCAAATCCAGCGCAGACGCAGACGTAGAGGCAATGCCCATTCGAGGGCCGAGATTCGCAAATCTGAAATGGCCAAGCGCTCGTCTCAGGGAACGGATGGCGCTGCGGCCTTCCGGAAGCGCCAGAAGCTCACCCAAGAAGTCCCAGTCGGAGAAGACGTGACGTCCAGTGAGCATTTGCGCGGGCTTCTTACCTTTGATCAAGACATGAGAAATGCTCGGCACGGTTTGTTCCTATTTCTCCCGACAAGATTTGACGGCGCGGCCGTAACTCATCACTGATGCTAAGAGGTTGTCAGGTCTTCAATCCCTCAAGAAGTTCCTCGATGACATCGTTTCCAACGACCAAGACCGATCGTCCAAGCTGGCACTCTTACAAGGATACTTGGAAAGCGTCAAGCCTCGAGACGCCGCCAGCGAAGATGCCATCTATATGCACGATATCATGGAGATGTGGTCTTTTGCCATTCAGGCCAATGATGAGGGCGTCATGTCAGCTGTCGTGGTTGTTCTCGCTCTTCTTCTTCAGATCATCTCCGACTCGCTACATCTTGTCCCGTACGGCAACGGTATCTGCCAAACTCTGCTCCAGGAACCACAGCTCAAAGCGATAGCGAAACATCTCGCCTCCGAGAAATCCAAAGGTTTTATTATTTCCCCAACACTACGCCTACTGCGCGAGGCTGTGTGCTTAGATGGGGGTGCTTACGCAAAACGTTTCGTTCGAGCCAGGGTCTATACATTCACAGCGCTGGGAAGAAATCTAGAGGTTGGCCACATGGGAGACAACCCGGAGGATGCCAGAAAAGCTTCAATCAGAGCCAATGCCGTGCGATTCTTTCTAAGCTGTCTGAAGTACTTGCATTCAGAAGGCCGGAGGGAGCTTCTTTCTCAGAAGGATCTGCTATCGCACTTGACCTACATGATGAAGAATGATCCTCCCCATCTCGTTCTTGAGGTGTTGGAATCTCTCAAGGCACATGTATTAATGGACAGCAAAATTCCCCGAGAGATCAAATTCAGAGCATTCAATACGAAAATGTTGATGCGTCTTCTGTCTCTCTACACATACGCTCACGCCACGGCTGACCCGGACGAGAGGGAGCTCGTTTGTGAAAGGGCGCACCAGTTTTTAGTGCATGCCTGCACGACTCCTACCTCTGGAATACTCTATCCATATCGTGGTCTGTATCCGAAAGAGGCCGATGATGAGTTCTCAGCGTTATCTGCCCGGCGGGGAAGCGATGACGAAAGTGGTGACCCTTGGGAAGGCAAATTAAGAGAGGGGGTCCCTGTCTATAATTTCATTCTCTCCGAGTTCGCCAGAAAGCTCCGACCATGGTCCAGCCTGAAGCATTGCGAACTTTTGGTGGCCATCTTCACCGCCGCACCAGAGCTGATTTCGGATTACTTCTATAACAATCAGTCGTTCACCTTTGAGCCAAAGCTCTCCATGACGTGGATAGGCTATGCCGCCTTCCTTTTCAACACCATGATGATCCCATTGCCAGCCTCATTCGGTGATCCGACTCGTTACGCAGCCATGCCTCCTCCTACCTCGATCATCCTTGACAATATTATTCCCAGGCCGGTCACCCAGAAAGTACTGATCCGATGCCTGTCTCCTCAAGCACGCCTGACATCCTTTTTTGCGACGAGGATCCTCGTTGCCGCGCTAGAGAAACTTTCTACAGCACTCAGATTGCTTGAAGGCCCATGCGAAAGCAAGAACACATTGTGGGCAGATGCCAGTCGACGAATCGTAGACATGTTTTGTCAGCGAATACCAGACATGAAGGAGGTAGTGCGATGCTACAAAGGCATCCCGGCCGAGAATGTCCTACAAAAGACCCTGACGAGCCGTCTCCTGCGTCTATACTATGAAGTTGTTCCCAGGGTCGCCTTGGCAGCCAACTTTGACGTGTCACCTTTTTTTGTGGGCGTACTGAAGGATCTGGATGAGACCGATAGCGAAGCTGAGCGCAAGAAACTAGGCGCAATGGAACTTGAAAACCTCGTCTCCATCGCAAGCTACTCACCAGGCATGAGATGGTTCGCTAAGCTCGAGTCACTGGGACAGGGCCAGGGCCAGGGCCAGGGCCAGGGCCAGGGCCAGGGCCAGGACTCGTCTTCGCCCTTTTGCGCCTTACTAAAGCTTCTGTGCAGCGGTGGCAATGACACACCCTTGAATGAGCTCAAGACTGTATTAGGAGATGTCGCCGTGGAGAGTCAGGTGGTGACCGGTTCCGCGGCATTAAAGCCTCTCCTGCAAGCACTCACATGTGCAAGCGACGCTGCGGGCTCTGCAGGCACGGCGAGCATCTGGCCATTCTTGGACAACTGCATCAGTCGCTGCGCTACTTCACCCATCAAGTACCTCGATTTGATGAAAGACTATGCCTCGAGAGATGATGGTTCCACGACGGCAGAAGTCTCTTCACTGCTTCACGTCGCCATCATAGAGCAACTACCGTTCGTCCTCGGCACGGCTGATCCGGAAACAGCCACGCATCTTGCCACCTTTGTTTCGCTTTACTTCCACGCCGTCCTATTAGCCAGCAAGGAGGATGATGGCACCCTGTCCACCTTGTACAAGGAAGCAGAAAAGCATTTCGCGTCTGCTTCCACACCGTTGGCTGCGCTCGGTGATGGGACACAAGCCAAAATACTGAAGAAATGCCACGTAAAATGGCAGCGCAGCAAGCCAACAGCAAGAAAAGAGCCAGCGACATTGAAACGGATCTTGAGTCAAGAAGCGCTGGAGGCGTTGCTCCACACTCCCTTCTCGTCCGCCGAAGAAGATGCCACGGTCCTAGCAAAATGGGCGTCCAAGAGCGTCGAGGACATGGTGGAAGACGGTTACGCAGCGGGGCTAATCCGACTGCTGGCCTCAGAACACATCAACCTGCGCAAAGAAGCCATGACCAGCATTCTCAAAATGGCCGCTCAGATCAAGGAGTCGTCGACGTACGAGGACAAGATGCAAATCTGGCTCCTCCTATGCGAAGTGGCTGAATCGTCCAAAGCGCTCGTCGACCGAGGCCCCGTCCCCTCTGCATTTACCGCCTTCGCCACACATTCCCTCGACGTTGTCAAGAACCCCTTGCATCCGCTCTACCCAAAGGTGAATTCCTACTTGACCCGCAGTCCAGTCTGGGGCCCCGACAAGCTCCCTCTCGCGCATGACATTCTTCACGGAACACCATCCGAAGACGACAAGTACTATACCGAGCTCACGTGGCTGCTGGCCTACCTTGTCGATAGTCTCAGAACCCCATCTGATCTCGGCGTGTTCCACAAGAAGCGCTGGTTCGAGAAGGTTCTCGCGCTGGGGAGCAATCCCTATCTGAGATCAGCCCTGCGCACGAGGCTCCTCAAGCTGGTGTACAGAGCCACCTGCATCGAGGCCGGCAGCACCACGCTGATTACGAGATTCGGCCTCATCAGTTGGCTGGATGCCCGTCGCGCAGCATGTGACGTCGAGGACGAAGTGGTCCTGTACGAGGCCCTGATGAGACGAGCGTGGGCGACCTGCCATCAAGAAAGAGTTCGCGCGTGGAGCAAAGGGGGTGTGGAGCAGTTACTGGAGACGATATCCGACGCGAAGTAGGCTTGGCTTGGGTTGTTGGGAAAAGTCAAATCTTCTCGGGTGCATCAATCAATAGGACGGCGGGCCCGGAGAGACAAATGAATTCTGTTCGCACAAAGCAAGTATATGATTCATCGTCTCAAGAAACTTTCATCACATGACATCTCACGTGTATGTATTTTGATTTCCACATACATCTTTTTCTGTCTTGTTAAGCCTCATCCGTGGCCATCGTCAATGTACTGGATCTCAGGTCTCGTAGTATCTTCATTGTTGCTGGCTAAACCCAGCGGGGAAGAGACGGACATTTGACAATCATGAAGTGCACCAGTCACATTGAACCTCCCCGGTGTGACGCGGTACTATGTATATGTATATGTTTCAAATTTCCCAGATCCAGATAGTATCGAATAACCATGTTCACTTCTCAGGCTCGTACATCCGATCTCTATCCAAGTTGACCGGTTTCCCAAAGACGACTCCAGGTAGCAATAAAGAAAAAGACACAAAAAGAGCAAAGCAATAGACACCCCCCAAAAAAAAATTCTTAAAAAGGCAGACATATTATAATTAAATATTCAAAACACCTTATTTGACCCAGACTACATATAACGGCAGACTCGTCTCCATTCAGAGTTGGCCCGAAAGAAGAGCCTCGGTTGCTGTTGCAAGTTGTGTTAGCTGAAATACATTCTTCAACATCGAAACATCGACGCATTATCAATTACTTACCACCGTTGATGTAGGCTCTCTTGGCGTCTAATGGCACGTCAAAGCGGCGCTCCAACTCCTGCTTGATGCCCTTCTTAGTGACAGTCATGAGGTCCGCTGTCTTGAGGATATCCCGTATCTCGGCCAAAAGAGCGTCGTCGCTAGGTAAGCCGACCATGTCGTCGGGACTGAAAAATTGTGAGCCTCCGTATTGGCTCATGCGATGGTGTCCCATATCTGAGTGAGCCAAAGACATGCGAGAGTTATTGCGAGAGTCATGTGGATTGTGGTGTACGAGACCCGATCGAGAATCAGGTCTGCTGGGGAATCCGTACTCGGACACGACAGCTTGAGCTTTGGTACCGTAGCTGAATCCAGAAACCTCAGAGCGGGCGTCGTCGCGTGATGTCTGCGTCTCCCAGAGTTCTGCCTGGTATTCTTCCCACTTCTTGCGGGGGATGGAATCAGGGTCAAATTTGCCTTCGTCAGAAATAACCACCTTCTTGCCCTTCTCGCCTGCAACGACACGTGTCGTGCCCCAGTTGAAATCATCCATATGCCAGAACGCATACAGCGGCAGGCCAAAACTGAAGACGGGGATGGACAAAACATATAGAATCATCCAGCCAACCATTTCCCACTTGCGACGTAGGATGAAAATAATGGCCTGTAAACCGTAGATGGCACCGAGCAGGACGAATGCTGTGATGGGAACAACAGTCGCCTTGGTCGCCACCAGAACAATCAGATAAATGATATAGGCAATAGTAACGGGTTGCACAATAGTACTCAGTAGATCAATGAAGACTACAAAACGCATACTAAAGCAGCAGAACCCGCAAAGCTGTGCCATGGGAATAAGCTCGACAAGATTATGCACAGTCGAGTTAATCCAACGACGTCGCTGGGAAAGGAACACCTTCCAAGAGTCTGGCGCAATAGTCCAGGCATGGGCGTTGAAGAGATACTTGGTCTTGTACTTGGAGTGGTACTTGAGGAGAAGTGTGGTGAGATATCGATCCTCGCCCAAATGCAGCAGGTTCTTCATGTGTAGCGTGTCGACACGGATGGTGGAGTAGGCGTCAACAACTTCGCGGCTGACGAACAAGGGTTTGCCAGTCTCAGCGGCCCGAATGCGATACATGGAGAAACAACCGGGCAGGCAGGTAACAGAGCCGAACAAACTCTCAAAAGCCTTGGCCAGATTGTGAGAGATGTAGTATTCGTAAACTTGAATCATGGTGATGAAGGAGGACTTGGCGTTTGTCAAGGCAGTTTCTCCACATACAGCAATCAGTCTCGTATCGTCAATGAAGGCAGACACCATGCGAGTTGCCGAGTCAGGGGCCACCACAGTATCAGCGTCAATCTGGAACATGAACTCATAGAATGTCGGATTGACGCCGATGATGTTGCGGATCTGGTGGTACATCTCCAGTTCCAACGGGCTCATGGCCAAGTTGTAGTGGACACGGTTGAGGAAGCGCATCAGGATCATCTGAGAGTCTCGCTTGCCACGGTTGCCGGGACGGGCCACTTCTGACGGCTTGCCGATCTTCACAATGACTAGGAAGGGGACGATGTGTCCTTGGACTTCGTACAGACCAGAATAGACCTTTCCCATGTTGTGTTGCTTCATACCTTCGCCGAGAGATTCGAAGCTGAGAGGCTCTGGGTCCACGGTCTCCGAGACACCGAGAATGTCCAAGACGATTCGTGGAGTAGCTCGGTCGTTGCCTTGGCCAATAATCATGCCATCGCAGATTACGACCAACAGTTTGCGCTTGTCATCATAACGCATCCTTGCCGCTGAGTCAATGGCACGGCGGAGTGAATCCTCATCTTCAGTATAAGCAGGAATCTGACACATGACGAACTTGTCGAGGTTCTCTGGCACGTTCTTGCCGCCAAACTGCAACGCAGCAAAGAACTTGAAGGCGATGATAGAAGCCAGCATGATAGACACGGCAAGAACGAGATACTCGGCAAATTGACAGCGAGCAGAATTTCTCGTGTCCACGTCACCAACATAGAAGAGATGGTCTAAGCAGGTTTGCATTCGAGCCTTGACATCGGGGGACACTGCCAATACACTCCAGATTTTTGTGATGTCTTCGCCAGACGAGCTTTGGAACAGACTAATAACGTTTTGGTGCAGAAAATTTGTTATTTTAGGGTCTTCCTCCAATTCCTCGCCAGGTTTGGCACGCAAGAGCCGACGATTGTCCATGTAAGTTGTCAAATCGTATACCTTGCTTCCAATAATGGCAATCTTTTGACCCTTTCCAGCAAGCGTCGAGACATATTGCGGCGAATAGCCAATAGTGCCCTTACCCCAATTGCCTTTGAGAAAAAGTAATTGCTCAAGATACCAATCATCACGCGTGTCGTTGGTGAAGTGTCGGAAATCGTGGTACTTGGAGTTCAGGTCCTGCGAGTTGATCAAAGTTGGGGATCCAGTGATATTGGTGTTCTTGTAGTCGAGTGTGACCTGCGGATTCACGGAGCCATCCACACCTTGACATAGAGCAGAGACTTGAACCGGGAAGAGCGCGCTAACATCCTTGCCAGCATAATTGAGGATACTTTTCTTGCTGACAAGAGGCTCTGATGGGTAGTGGCGGTTGGCAAAGGCGCCTAGATCGATGACATGACCGCGGATTGACACGAATGCCGAGTTGCCGTCTTTTCCGTCATGAGCGGAAAGTTCGGCGGCACTGTAGACATTTTGCTTTGGGCAGATGAGCATGGGAAAAACAATGATAAAGAAGGCAGCAACCAAACACATGAGCCAGATCAGCATGTTGATGGCCACCTTTTCTCTCCAAGCCAGGCGAACGTCCTTTCGCGGCATGCCGCCGAGCCAGCGAATGAGGAAATCCGGAATGAACCACGTAAGGAAGTACACTGTGAACACCCAGCGTCTTCGGCTAGGCGAGTCCCTGAATTCTTCAATTTCTTGGAGATTCTTTTCATTGCCGCGCTCCGCCATCTGTTCTCGGGTTTCAAAGTTCTTGAACATGTCTCCACCACCAAAAGCAGACACACCTGCCTCGGAGCGAGTATCGTCGGAGCCAAAGTAGCCGGGCCTACCCTTCTCGCCATACATCAGTGGGGTGTCGCCTCCAGACAAAAGTTGCTCCTTGGATGCGCCAAACGCGTCGCGTTCTCCTGGGGTAAGCGCTTCATTGCCATGCCCATCCGATGAGGGCCGTGGATAGCGAACTGCGCCACCGGAGCCCTCGGACAAGCGAGCAACCTCCATCCAACACCGTTCACTGAGGAATACACCCGTGGATCCGACTTGGACCTCGTTGCTTGGCCAACGTCGTTCTTCAATGACCATTTCGGCGCGTTCACGTTCGCTGCCAACCAGAATAGTTTCGGCATCAGCCATGCCAAGAAATTCGCCAAAGGGGAGGAACAAGCTAAAGTCGGCAGATCGCAACCTCTGGCTGATTTCTGCAATGCCAAAAGTCTGGACTTGAGTACGGACACATTTGCTATCAAACTGATTTGCGATGCGCCGGTCGTTGGGTTTCAAACAAAAGACGAAGTAGGCATTTGTGCCTGGGTCTGTGACAGCCTTCTGCAGATTGTCGAGCGATGAGAGGAATTGACCAGAAGCACCTTGTTCGATGCCAGCTTTGCTGGAACCCTTGAGATTCCTTGATTCTGTAGGTGCGTTGTTGCCCGCGTCGAAAAGATTTGCCTCTGGTTGGCGACGTTGTGATGCCAGCCCACGGCCCCTTCCACCTTTTCGGGATATGACGCTCGGGGAGCGTATGGGTTTGGAGCTGATTGTGGCCTGCATGACAGTTGTTCTCTCTATGGGATGAGTAACAGTCTGGAGAACATCTTGGCCAAATAGTCTGCCCACAAATTCGCTCTTGGTGGACTTGAACATGTTGAGCAGGTCCACAGAGACGACTTCACCGTTCTCTTCGATAAGTCCCTTGATCGGATAGTCAACCTCACCGGCGAAGTGTCTGACGGTGAAGGACGCAGCGGTGTTTTCTGTAAGGAAATTACTGCCAGGTAATTTGGCCGTGGCGGAGCTGACTTCAATTGCGGGATTCTTGCCTTCGAACCGCTTTCTCAAGCTCTCGAGAAGCTGCATATCCGTCTTGTTTCGTCGAGTCTGATCATCCAAAATGCTCAAGAGACCATTCCCAGGTTTGAGCAGGCCCTTGACAGCATCAGAATTATCGAAGTAGCTCGTAGGAGCGACGCTGACCTCTTCGGACTCCAGCATCTCAGCCTTGCGATCGAAGAAGTTGTGCAGAGCAATGTTGTATACAGCCTCGGTCGCGGCGTTGTTGAGAAGTTGATCAAGGGTGGAACGAGTGGCTGACTGTTGGGCAAACCCCGGGAAGTCAACAACGGAGATGGTGTTGGCGATTTGCTCCTCGGCAGCGCACACTTTCTGGTTAACATTCTCCAAGATCCAGGCTACAAGGAGAGAGTAGAGTGTTCGAGCAAGTTCATTAGCATGTCCGCGTGCTCCCACGGGGTCAAGCATGACGGTGACTCGTTCTTTCTGAATCATCTTGGTCTTGTACCCCAGCGTGCTTTGGAGCTCGCCAGCACTAACTCCCAAGAAAGCAGCGATGATGCCCAGAATATCCTTGTTCCTGACGGTCGTAGAGGTATTGCCACCATCGTGAGAAAAGCCTCCGCTGTCGTCTCCTGTAGCGCTCGTGTTGTTTGTGGACTCGAAATCTAGCTGGCCAATGTGAAGGATAGCCGCCAGAATTTGGCAAATCTCAGCAATTTCACTTCGCGGGAACTCGAGCTTTTTCAAGGCGGCCTTGAAAAGCTGAAATCCTTCAGCGTCGTTGATGCCAACCTTGAGCTGAGTTGGATGGCCCAAATATTTCCATCTCTTGGACCCATCAGCACCGTCGTCAAGACCAAGATGAGTCTTTTCGGCCGAGCTGGTGCCAGCCAGCAGATAATAAAGGACGTGAAAGTTTCGCTCTCCAGTTGGGACATCGGTAATACGACTTCTCTCCAGCCGATGATCCAGAAGTTTGCCGCCAATCAGAATTGGGTTGGTAGTCGCCGATGTATCGTACTGAAGCTCAAAGTAAAGACCAGACTTGGAGGCTGTTGGTGTGGTTGCAGTTTTTGTGGTGGTGAGTGTGTCGAAAACATAGGCGGCCAGGGAGAGTTTGTTTGACAAAGGCGTGGAGGACTTGTCCAAAAGCGCGGTGAGCAGATGGCTTCGGATGGTCGATTTACCGGATCCAGATTCACCCCTAAGCAAAGCGTGGCAGATTAGCAGGGACGCTCGTCCAGATAACAACGAGGGAGAAATCCGGCGCTTTTGTCACCTACAAAAATACAACGGCCTGGTTCTCAGATCGGTGTCCGAGCCTCAGCCAAGCACGTTCGGCCATGTCCTCAGCGCCGGCCATGGCGCTGCCCGGCTTGCCACCATCTGGTCCTTTAGAAGACGAGGTGTAGGTGTTCAAGCAGACAAGTCCATGGGAAGAAAGCTTCGCAGTGGGATAGGAAACGTGGAAACGACTGGCCAGGTGTCCGGTGATATGAGTGTCTGATTGAAGATGCGCTGGTAACGAGGGTAACGAATGCTGAGTATGTGCCCCTCCGTTCCCGCCTCCAAGGGGAGGGAGTGTCGATGCCATGATGGGCACGATTCCAGCAGCGCTGGACTCACTTGCGTAGGCAGAAATAAAATGTTCGGGAATGAGCGAGTGTTGGATGGGGTTCTGGTTGTAGAGGAAATGGTTTATGTCGTACGGGCGGGGATGAGAGCGAATATGTCTGAATGGACCGGAAGTCGAGAAAGTGAAGACGTTTGATTGTCGGAAGAATCGACTAGGTGAAGCAATGCCATGAGACAGCCTCTTCCAGCGAGAGAAAGAGGTTTTGAGGCGACAGTTTTCGTCCAAAACAATATACAAAACAAGAAAAGCGAGTGTGAATAATCAAGAACCAAGATGAGCGAGTCGGTTTTCAAAGCGAAACCCGATACTCGAGCCACGGTCAAATGCATACGTTGGCGAACTGTTCTCTAGCAATAGCAAAAGAAAAGGGGATCGGTATTACCACGGTCCTTAGGAAGGTGGGCAGGCAGGCACGTTAGGCTAATATTGGTGGCGCGTTGTGTACGGAGTACGGAGTACGGTAGGCTGTTACGGCGGGCCAAAAGAGCCTGGAGCGCAACCTGGTCTGAGGTCACAGGTATGGAAGACTTTTTTTAGACGATACATGCAAACTAATAAAGTCCAGCCGCAGGCTTCTGCTTTCTTCTTCTTTTGGCTTCTTCTTCTGACCATCAATTTCTCACTAGTATCGCGATACGACATAGCCAGAGCCAATCAGGGTGATAGACGGGCGATGGGCGATGGGCGATGGGCGATTCGACATGCCGGCGAGCAAAGGCAACCAAAAAGACTCACGATTATCTACTGCATAGCATGAGCATAGCATGAGCATGGCATGAGCCTGGCATGAGCCTGGCATGAGAGCGCCTTTCTTTTTGGCAAATAGTCCTGCCCGTGCCCTGAAACACTATAATTACATCCGGTCAGTCCCGTCACACAGCGAGCTGTCTGTGTCTAGACGTAGCACGAGGACTAGCTGCTCAAGACCTCCCTGGGTACTGTGCAGTGCAGGCGAAGAGCAGCGCCCTCGTTGATCACACGAAAGATTCTGAATGCTAACAAGGGATGGGTTCACAGACCGGGGCTAGGTAGGGATGAACATGGGGGAACTAGTAACAAGTCCCCCTTGCGCACGCATACAGTGGCGTGTAGCATGGAGTTCACAATCACGAAAACCCAACCTGGCTACGGCCTCGCATGCATGATGCTGCTGCTCAACCACGAGTAGGCCGCCAGCCACTAGTAGACTTGTCTAGATACAGCTTTAGGCCTGTTACTGGAAGCTCACTGATCATGCCGCCTCGTCGCGGGAACGAGGACTGAGCCACGTACTCCGTATACGGACGAAATATGTACAGAGTAAGGCGTGTGCAGGAATGTATGTACAGTGGGTCTCAGGTAGTTCCGAGCAGCGAGCATCATAAAACGCTGTGGGTTCTACGCTAATTTGCTACCAGTTGCTCGGAATTACCTGGACCTACTGTACTCCGTACTGAAAGCCTCAACGCAATAATTCGTTATCAATTAAGAGTAATGCTTCCCGACCGTATGCTGGGAAATATGTCTGACTGTGTGCCCTTGCAGATTCACGGTGTATGAGTGCATGAGCTATTTATCGAACTACACGCTGAATAGCGCCATTGTGCGCGCGACTGTTGAGGGGGGGGGCAAAATAGTCTTTGTACGACGCTGCCGTCCTCGTCTTCTCAAGGGAGGAGTGATGGAGTGATGGATTTACGGACTCTCGTGGGCCCTCGTCGAATATTGACTACGTACCTAACTCTTAAGGTTAAGGGGTCGCGGATTGGCGATGCTAGCGTCTTCTGTCACTGGACTGAATGCTACTTTGCCCCTGAAGGGAACAGAGCTACTGGCCAGATCTGACGAGACACATTTACTTGGGGAAACCATTGGGTCCATTTGCACCACATCGTTCTTTTTCACGAGTCGGCATGCTGACACGTGCAGAGTAATACATATTTCACGTCCCATTCTTGGACTGTATGCCTGATGAAGGAACCAGTAACACAAGGGCTGCGATTTCGTTGTCATGTCATTGTCGTCGTCTGGAGCACGTATATTAGCTGTGCTTGATCAGACAACAGATCGTCGTTCTGCTACGGGAAGATATCGAAATCGAGAGACAACATGGCAGAAAGACAATCACTGCAATCGATATTGCAGAACTCCCATGAAATCTGATCATTTAGAACATCAGGGTCGAAGATCAACAACAAGCTCCACTAGTAGACTTGGGTTGTCCATGTTCAACGGATATTGTGAGACTTGTGAGACTATCTGGTCTGGTTTTGTCGTCTGCGAAAAGTGGCGTGTATGTACGTTGTAAATGGTGCGTGGCTGCCGCATTATTATGTTTCTTTTCGGCTCAGGCAGACATAGGCAGGCGCCTTGTCAAATGTGGTCCAACAAGCAAGCATTTGGTTGATATGGCAGGGCTGGAATGCTGAATGATCTCGTAATACTCCGTAATTGGCGCTCCTCTCACCTCGTCATCGCGGGTACACGTGTATTCATTCGTCTTGGAAATTCTTTACGCCTGCCGTTTTTCGTGTTGTCTGATCTGCTGGTGGCGACTTTGTGCTGAGTGGCCCACGCCTCTTGCTTGGCCCCTCGCTGCCCCACCGCTAGCAACGCACTACATGTACATGTACATACATGTAGACATGGTGACATGGTGACATGATCACATCTTTTTTCAAAATACGAGCGGCCACAGCCGTTCTAGCTAGCTCCTCTCCGACGAGGAGCACGGGGCACAGCATCGACGCGCTGCAGTGGATAGCTGAACGTCGCCGCTTCGTATCGTGTCGGCATTAATGTGTTCCTCGATCCTGCTGCGGACTGACTTGCCTACACAAGTCCTATTCCTCAGGGTTCCTGGACAACCTCATCTTAATGAAAAGCACACATCGCCGGCCTGCTGGACCAGTGGGAGAATTTGGCCGGAGAATTGTGTTGTTTGTCGTGGCGCATCAAACCTTGCAGTGACTGTTGCTGAAGTGGCAAGACCGGCAACCAAACCGTCGGTCTTTGCCGTTGGCCCAACAGATCAAGATTTGACACTCCGTACTTGTAAGTTCGTAGCGCGAGGAGTCAACGACGTTTTGGTTTCGAGGCATCGTAGCTAATGTTGCATAGCAGCGATGGAGTATTAAAAAGCAGTGACTGGGATCCCTGGAATCCCTGGAATCCCAATAAACCAGACTTTCTTCTTCTTTTTGGGGGGGGGATGCCGCCGTTCCACACAACCCCCCTGCAGTTGAGGACGCCAACTTTGGCCCGTGTAACGCTGCAAACCAGTACCCCTTGTGGCTTAGACTGCGCTCAGGGACTTAGTCGCCTGCCGTAACGACCGCGCACCGTCGTGTCGGGGCCGTTGGGGCACCTCGAAATGCATGCCATCCCTGTGTCGCCCCAGGGTGGTCGTCGCTCTCAGTCACGTCCCAGGCCCTGAGTTCTGAGCCCTGTTTGATCCTGTTCTTCGTCTGCTCGTTTCTCATTGATCTTGGCCATCCGTCGTTCTCGATCTTCGCCAGGACTGCCTCTCTCGCTTTGGCTATTCTTTTTTCAACATTAATCTTCTTTCCATCTCTCTTCTTCTTCGCAAACGCTCGTTGTTGTTGTTCTCGTTTTGTCTTCCCAGCTAGTCCAAAATCCACATAGTTTGTGTCGAAAAGGAGCACTACCACGCTTCGGCATCACGCTTCGCCTAATTTCGACGAAGACAACTTGAATCAACTATTTCCTGTTGCCTCGAATCTCACTCGTTTCAACCACCACTTCATCGAGTCGCAGCATATCCAAGTATCTATAGCGTGCGAAGGCCTTCTTTCCGTCGTTCAGGTAGCGAACACCCCGTCAAGCCTCTTCGACCGAGTCGTTCCCAGACGTGAATGTCCCTCCGTGGGCACCACTGGGTCAAGTCTCGTCAAAGATGGCGAACCGCATGTCAATGTTCTCAGTGGCCTCGGAAGGTCCTGGGAACCAGCGAGCAGGTGGACCTCAAACAGCCCAAGTTTCGACAACCACGTTGCTGAATACTATTCGCAACATTTACCTTGCCTCACAGCCCCATCAACTGGAGTCCAGCACCAGTCTCGTTGTCAATACGTGGCTTAGTGCCGCTCAGGGAATTCCCACTGTTGACTCAAGTCTTGCATCTAAGGCCTGGGAGCATGCACGTCGACGAGCTGAAGACGGGTGTATTATTTTGGGGTACGCCGCTGTTCATCTGTCTGGTCTACAGTCGTTCTTTCAAGTACTGATCAATCATACATCTTAGGTCTCTCCATCAATCTGCTCCATCCGTCTTGACACCTTTTCTCAATAGCTTCCCCTTTGCTATTCCTTCGACTGTTTATAAGGCTTTGGACGCTATTCAGCCCTTCATCCGATGTGTTACCCCTCATAATCCATCTACGCCGCGACAAGCTGCCCTAGGGGTGACACTGAACTTGAATTTGGCTGGAAACCTCACTGGTGCATCATTGGCCCTCTCTCAGGGGGGTATTGATACAATCAATGGCCTATTGAATGTTCCTTCCGAGGCTGGCTATCGCGCCTTTGATGTCTTTTACTATCTTTTGACATCCGCTTCTACGCCCGCGGAAAGAGAGTTTCTGGGACTCAAAGCCCCTTCCAGATACACGTTGCTATCACGATCTGGCACATACGACCCGCCCTCGTACCTGCCTACCGCCGATGACGGTGCCTCTGCAGACGACTTCCGCCAGGCTTTGAAAGACATTGGCATCAAGGGATCGTCTCACAGAAATTTCATATCCACACTGGCCGGTCTGCTCAAGCTCGGCAACACCCTCGATTACGATGTAGAATCAGATGCGCTAGAGGAGATCTGCGAGGATGTCAGCGGCCTCCTTGGCATCGAGACAGATACGCTATTGAGGCAATGCAGCACCGAAGATCGCTGGACCTTTATCGGAGGACTGTACGAATCCCTGGTGGATTGGGTCATATCCAAGGCAAATGCCGCAATCGCTGCTCAGATGCTTCGTATCAAGAATGGTGACGAATCACCCGACGGCCGCGGGGCGAGAACCCCGACCTCGAATGAAGATTCCGAAGACACTGTCTCCATCACCGTTCTGGAAATTCCGCAGATCACTCTTGGTAAAGCACTATCCATGCGTTGTATCTTTGATGATTCGCAGGGTATCAACGCAGAAATGATTGAAGACGGTGTGAATGTATCACCGGCCGGCTCATCGGTTCTGCGTGAAATGCAGCAAGCAGTGTCCGACGTGGGTCCTGACTTGGGCATCATGACAGGGCCAGAGGGCAGAGAACGACAGCACGAACTGGAGAAGCGAGAAGTTGTGCTGGAAAAGATTGCTTATGCGGCTGAAGAGGGCGGTTTCCTTCGGACTCTGCTGTTCCCCGTCGATGGTGAAGGTATCAACTTGGGCCGCGCTGGCCGATTCGACTTGCCAGCTGTACTCGGGTCAAATCGTCTGTGGTATCATCTGTCCTTGCATCCAACAGATGACTCCCCAGCGCAACTTGCCGCGCTACCGTCTATAACATCCGCCTGGTCAGCTGGTGCTGTATCACGCCAGCTTCGTTCCTGGAGACTTCCCGAATGGGCTAACCGACGAAACAGACATTTGGATTTTACCGCTGACTTTGACCACGACGAGTTTGCTCGTCGCTATGCCGTCTTGGGCTGCAAAGATGGCAAGGATGGCATCGAAAGCTGGGTAATTGAGCGAGGTTGGAGCAATGGCGAAGTTCTCGTCGGTAAAGACCGCGTCTGGATGCGAGAGACTGCTTGGTGGGAGGCTGAGAGCATGTTGGATCTGAAGCCAGAGCCAAACGACATGAACATGCAAACCATCGGCGCCAATCCCTTTGGATCTGGCCTCGACACCGGCTACTCCGCCAATGGAAGTGGCTACTTTCCCACCCAAGGCATGACACCCAGCTTCAACGAAAGTCACGAAGGACTCATGCATGCTCGCAATTTCAGTCAGAGCCAGCTCAACTTTGGCCAGAACCCGAATCTTGCACCATCACTCGCCCCCACCGTAATGCGAAACGTGAGCAATGGAGACTATGGCCTTGGCACCAAAGGAGACACGTACAAAGATGATGTTTTCTATAGTGCCGAAGGTGATTTCACTGGGGCCTTGGATCCCGAATTTGCCGCAAACAAAAAGTTCGAGACGAAGAAGGTGACAATGGGCCGCCGCATTTGGGTTTGGATTGTCTGGGCTCTGACTTTTTGGATTCCTTCTCCGTTATTGCGTTATGTTGGCCGCATGAGACGACCTGACGTTCGCATGGCTTGGAGAGAGAAGCTTGTCTTGGTATTCTTGATATTTCTCATCAATGCTATGGTCGTTTTCTGGATCATCTGGTTCGGCCGACTTCTTTGTCCCAACTTCGACAAAGCTTGGAATCGGGAAGAGGTGAAGACACACCAGGGCCAAGATGATTTTTGGGTCAGCATTCATGGAAAGGTTTACGACATCACCAAATTTTGGCGTCAGCAGCACAGTGACACGGACGTAAAGACAACTGCAGATGTCATGCAACCGCTTGCAGGACTGGACCTGACGGCCTACTTCCCGCCACCACTGAACGAGGCTTGCCAAGGTCTCGGTATCGCGGAGACCATCCAACTGCAACCGAATACCAGCCTGGAATACGGTCTTGCCAATCATAAATCTGGCTTTTATGGAACGGTCAATAGCAAGCTGCACGATCCCTTGTGGTACTGGAAAAATTTCGAGCCAAAGATCAAGGAATACTATCACGGCGACCTCGTATGGAGTGAAGGTAGGGTGAAATCTAGTGGCTCTGGCGACCAACACCCTTGGGCTATGTACGGAGACAAGATATACGATCTCACGGACTACTTCCACACTCAGGATATTATGAACAACATCGCCCCGTACAAGTTCCTTGACTCTAGTGTCAGTGACCTCTGGAAGAACAACCCAGGCCAGGACATCAAAGGTCTCCTCGACCAAGTTATCCGGGACTCAGTTTCCAATCGCACCCAGCACGCCAACGTCATGAACAGCTGGTCCTGCATTCAGAGAACATTTTACCAAGGAATTACGGACTTTCGCGAGACACCCAGATGTACGATAAACAACTGGATCCTGCTGGCTTTCACAATCATCATTTGCGCCGTCATCTTGATCAAGTTTGTCTCCGCTCTCCGGTTCACTTCCAAACGTCGACCTTCACCCCAAGACAAATTTGTCATCTGCCAAGTTCCCGCCTACACCGAAGGCGAAGAATCTTTGCGAAAGGCTCTGGATTCCCTTACCGCACTGCAATACGACAACAAGCGCAAGCTCATCTTTGTTATTTGCGACGGTGTAATTGTTGGCCAGGGCAATGATCGCCCAACCCCAAAAATTGTTCTTGATATCCTTGGCGTGGATCCCAAGGTTGATCCGCCAGCTCTACCATTCAAGTCTGTTGGCCCTGGCAGTGAGCAACTTAACTATGGCAAAGTCTACTCAGGCTTGTATGAATACGAAGGCAATGTCGTTCCGTATGTCGTTGTGGTAAAGGTCGGCAAGGAGTCTGAGCAAGGCAAGTCGAAGCCAGGAAATCGTGGTAAACGAGATTCTCAGATCCTCCTCATGAGCTTCCTCAACCGAGTCCACCACCGCGCCCCTATGAATCCCCTTGAGCTTGAAATGTTCCACCAGATCAACAACGTCATTGGCGTGGACCCCGAACTGTATGAGTACCTGCTCATGGTTGATGCCGATACATCTGTAAGCGAAGACTCGCTTAACCGTCTCGTGTCGGCTTGTGCCAACAACGCCAAAATTGCGGGTATCTGTGGCGAAACCAGTCTGGAAAACGACGAAAAGTCTTGGTGGACGATGATTCAAGTTTATGAATACTTTATTTCTCATCATCTCGCCAAGGCCTTTGAATCTCTTTTTGGCAGTGTCACTTGTTTGCCTGGATGGTATGTTCCTGCTGGTGACACTTTTTTGATTTTATGACATCTCTACTTTGATTACTAACTTGGGAACTCGCAGTTTCACCATGTACCGTCTCCGAACCGTGGACAAGGGTAAGCCTCTAATCATCTCGGATGCTGTCATCAAAGAATACGCCATTTGTGACGTAGACACCCTTCATCAGAAGAACTTGTTGTCCCTCGGTGAAGATCGGTACCTGACAACTCTCATGACCAAACACTTCCCGTACATGGCCTACAAGTTCATTCAGGATGCCCAGTGTAAAACAGCTGCTCCCGAATCGTGGAGCGTTCTGCTGTCCCAACGCCGTCGCTGGATCAACTCTACTATCCATAACCTTGTCGAGCTTATGCGTCTGGAAGAAATGTGTGGCTTTTGCTGCTTTAGCATGCGTTTCATTGTCTTCATCGATCTCTGTGGTACCATCATCCTGCCGGCCACTTGTGTCTACCTTGGTTGGTTAGTTTATCGAGTTGCCACTCACCAGGGACAGTTCCCTATGATTTCCATCATCATGTTGGCGGCAGTATATGGCCTCCAGGCCTTGGTCTTTATTCTCAAGAGACAGTGGCAGCATATCGGTTGGATGATCATCTACATGATTGCCTTCCCCATTTACTCCTTTATCCTGCCAATTTACTCGTTTTGGAACCAGGACAATTTCTCCTGGGGTAACACTCGCATTGTGATTGGAGAAAAAGGCAACAAGCAGGTTGTTGCAGTTGATGACGAGGGATACGATCCCCGGTCTATTCCTCTTCAAAGATGGGACGATTATGCTCTGGCAAACAATCTTCCAGGACGTCGCGGGGGTTATCAGGAGAAGCAAGACATGGCCTATCCTGATCAGTACGAGATGGACGAAATCAAATCAGTCTACTCAGCTGCACCCCAGGGCTCTGTCTTGACAGGGATGGGTGGACGAAATGCCTACATGCCACCTCAGTCGCCTGCTCTTGGCATGTATCGAGCCCCAACGGCACAAGGTCAATACTACGATGCCCCCGGATCCACCCGCAGACAATCAATGATGTCCTTGGGGACACAAATACACGACATTCAGCGAGGCCCATCTCCGTATCAGGACTTGCCCTCAAACAGAGGCAGTATGATGAACCTTCGAGGCCAGGCCAACCTTACACCCGGGCCAGCAATGGCCGGCAACAGAGCATCATCGGCGATGGGCTACGCGGGTGGTCATCGCCCGCCGATGGGACACGAGGCAATGCAATCGACAACTTCATTTGACTTTCAGCGTGGGCATGTTGGTGCAGATGACACAGCGATAGTCGAGGCCATTCAGTCTGTCCTTCGTGAGGTCGACCTTGACACGGTGACAAAGAAACAGGTTCGTGCCCTGGTAGAACAGCGCCTGCAAACCGAATTGGTTGGCGAGCGACGCACATTCATGGACCGACAAATCGATCGCGAGCTTGAAAACATGTAGGCACTGTGCATGATGGCTTTATTCAAGCAATGTCAATGCGGGAAACTAGATATTCCTCCTATAGGGGCACAGTATGATATCTTGGCGGCGCAGATGGCGTCTTAATTTTTTACCTGATTTTGCCGTAATTCGAAAGGGGAATTCTATTCAAGCAAGCGAGTGATGTAGGGAGACTGGGGATGTAAACACGACCAAGGACCCGAACGTTGATTCTCTCGATCCGGGTATTGCGTTGCCATTGTCTGGCGTTTGTTTTCAATGTGTTTTTTTGTTTTTTTTGGATATAAACTTGTTGGCGGTCATCAACGAGCTGGGAGGTCCGTTGATTCTGATCTTTTAGACCGCTTGGCTAGTAGGCTTCGCTTATTGTCCAAGTTTTATTAATGAATCTTGTCCGTCACAATCACTGATACAGTTTTTGCCACTGCTGCCAAGCTACTGTAAGTGTGCGTCGGGGGCCACTTGCTCGGATACCAAGAATTCCAATCATGCATGTTCAATTCTCGGTCGTTGCGTATCCTCCACCTTGGTTTTTCCCTCTTTCTTTCTCGCTTTCTTGCTTAAAAAATAGATTGAATGAACGTTATAACCCGAAGCTACTTGATCTCATGGTGACACCTGGGGAAAGTGAAAGCCGAGCTATGCGTGGACTAGACTTGGTTGGAGCCTATTATCGAAAAGAGGTTGTTAGGGTGATGATGGCGTCTTGGCATTCACGTCACGTAGAACGAGATAGATTGGATAGATGCAGAATCATGTCTTTGCGCACTGTTCTGTGTGGCATTTTCAGAAAACACTGCCGTATCGTGTCTTTGGTTGTCCATTCATAAGTCCACATGTTTTTCTTGTGTATTTACATGCTAACTAAACTTGGTAACTGCTTGGTAACTCCTCGGTGAATTCAATCAATGGATGGCCGTCTCCAAGAAAAAAGAAAAAAGTGGAAAAAAAAACCTTTGTATAAGCACACGTTTGAATTGAAAAGCTTAATTGAGATTGCCGACACCCTTGAGACGCAGATAAACGTCCGTGCCCCATCCATATAGACTCTGGACGGCGATGCCGCCTCCGAAATACTCGGCATAGGCACGACTCAGGGGGAGACCATAGCCTAGACCGGCAATTGAGCTTCCCCCCGTGCTGGCTGCGGCTATGGCGCCGAGGCCATCGCCGCCTGGAGTGCCTGAACCAGGAAACTCCTCATCGTCCGAGAAGGTAGTAAAAGAATAGGACCAGATGTTGGGAAGGATGTCGGGAGATATGCCGCCCCCGCGATCGCGAATTCGGATCGTGACACCAGGGGTATTATCGTCGAGAGGTTTGATGGCGTCGCTTCGGAACTGGCCGCGACCTTGGCTGGGCTGCTTGATGAGTGGTGCGCCGCCTGGCTGTTCTTTGAGAAGGGGCTCCGGTGCGATGGTGACGACCACGGGTTCGCGGGATCTGCTTTCCACTGTAGCACGGAAGGCATTCTTCAGTAGTTCGGTCACTATGTACTCTAGATGCGTGGGCACAAAGGCAAACGTGGTATCCGGTTCGCCGTCGATGTAGATGAGGGGCCGAGAGCCATAGCGCAATTCGCATATGTCGGCGACGAAACCTGCACAAGCGTCAATGGTCAGTGACGGCTTGAGCGCAGTGTCAATGACACCAATGTAGGACGGGTGCTCAGGACAGGGTGTAGGGCTGTCCTCTGGAGCAAAGTGCGGTTGACTGCTGAAGTGGAGGGCGATGTGCTGCTCTCCAACAAGCCGGGTGCCTATCCTAGCTCGGAGGTGCTCGTCCAGAAAACGAGTCACCTCGGCGGGAGATATGTATTTGCGGCATTCGAGGAAGCCCTTGGCAAGTATGGATATCGTATCGGTGTGCGTGGCGACCAGCTCGGCCAGAACGTGCGTGAATTCGATTTCGTCCTGGAGTGTCGAGATGGGCCGGCCTTGGCTGGCGGCATGCCAGTATGGCAGGAGAATAGATAACGAGTGCAGATAATTGTTATATATGCGAGATATGTTTGGGTTGGAAACCACAATGAATGGCAAGTTGCGAAGGGCTTGAATTCGTCGCGCAAGCCGAATGGGGAGTAGGCCGAGTGCGAAGTTGGCGGAGGAGAGTAAGGACTTTTCTGATAAGGGTGGTCTGCCGTGTCTATTTGAACAAGTGACCATTAGGGTTGAAAAGAACTGATGCGGCACTGCACGTTTGGCCCTTTTTCTCTTGGTCTCTTGGTGTGGGAAGCAGGATCGAACGAGGACTGCCACATTGGCACACATACCGCACTAGATCGGCCAGGCTAAGAGGATGCTGGTCTTGTCGCGCCAAAGCCGCAATTTCAGCATCCGACACGTTGTGTGGCACGTATTGCGACGATCGGGACGCATGAAGGGCACGACAGGACGGGAAATGCGTTGGCGATGGTGATGGCGATGGTGATGGCGATGGTGATGGCGATGGTGATGACGATGATGATTGTGATGAGAACTGGCGAGGGCGGCGGAGCCTCAACTGACACGACCTTGGAATCCGCGTGGCGGCGCATGGCGGCATGGCTACGAGTGGTGGCAGCCGGCTAAATATCAAGTCTTCAAGTGTCGGGAATCGTCGTCGATTTGTCTGGCCTGAACCCTCGTGAGCTATTATGGCATTTGCGTCGCAACACTACACGACTACGAGCTGCGCTGTGTGGAGAAACCCAATAAGTGAGAGGCAGCGGCAATGAATGGCAATGGCAATGAATCCAAGAAGGCGCCGAGGACGTGCCGATGCGGATGCGGGTCCGACTGAGTTGGGGGGGAAGGGCAGCTGCTGGGCACGTACATAGTCCGTACACATACGTCACGCGCCCGGGAACCGGAGCCAGACTGCGCAACAGAAGTGAGGGGAAGAGAAGGGGATGAGAAGGGGAAGAGAAGCGGCAGTGACGACGCGATAGCCACCCCGTTGATGGTGACGTAGTAGGTTCCAACATGCAACTCATCAAGCTGCTGTATTCAAAGACAAATGGTCAAGCTTCCTGGTGCTGGTCATACATTGTTGTATCGCAAGATACTGCAGCAGAATGTTTCCAAGGCTTCCCATTCTCAGCCTCTCAGCACGTGGATGCTTGGCCATCCTTCTCGATGGCCTTGACATGCTCGTTCCCCTCAAGGGTGGTGACGGCATCGTCTCTCATTTCAACGCTGTTTCAACGTTGGGGAGAAGTAGCTAATCAGCGAATTGTCCCCTGCAATGTGCAACAGTGGTCAAGTACACTTACGCAAAGCCCTTGATCAAACTATATTCTTGGGTGATCTTGCCGCCCTGGTCGATGGCGTGTTGCTTGGCGCTGTGGAATAATTTGGTCAGTTGTGAAGCCATTCATCAGGGCACATGCATTCTCGCTACTGCAGGATCCATCTATCTGGCTGCAGGGAGTTTGGATGGCTTTGGTGCGCGGCATCCAACAGCGCTCACGCCTTGATCTCGTCCTCAGTAGCATCGTCTTTCAGCGTTACCTATCAGCGGGCCAAGGTGGTTAACATTCGGTTCAGTAGCTCGTCTCGTCTCGCGGCACGGATGACATACAATATAGCTTGGCATTTTTACTGATTCAAATTTTTGAAAACGGATGGATGAGGACGTATTTTCGCGAGTTATCGGCCTTGTTTGATGGAAAAGGACAAATGGACTGGCTATAAAGGGCATTGCAGTTTGTTCAGTAGGGTAGGTACCTACGGATGGGCTCGCGGTTGGAAAATGACGCAATGCAACGAGGAACATGACTGACATCCACGTGATGCCCATGACGCCCTCGTCCCATTAATCATCATTACATGTACATGTAATCCGTACATACATGAATTACGTGATGAGCCACTTCGGAATCACTCCGAATCGCTAGGGGGGTTAGTGAAAAACGTAGGGGGGGGTTGTCCTAGACAGACGGACCGCCTTCGCCGGATACGAATACGAATATGCATACATATGGTATTGGCCACAACTTATCTCCTTAGAGGTCCTACACAAGGCTTGTGGAGTCACGTCAACCAGGGTCTGTATCTAAACAGATGAAAGTGTTTTAGAAGTACATGTAGATCTATGTAAATTAGCCTGTAATACCTGTACTAGTGTTTTCCGCCGTACACGTCACCATTACATCGCGCTTATCGATTATCTCGGATAAGGATCGCGTACCCACGCGGTCACCTACCGTGTGGCAGGGGGGCTGTGGGGGCACCACGGATCCCCAAGGCTTACAGTATGATGCCTAAGTAGATAAGGAGATGCCGGACTTGTCGGACTTGTCGGAAACTGAACGAGCCGACCGTGTGACGGGCTCATTTCTTTATTTTTCCTTCCTCCCGAGCAAGCGAGTGCGGAGACGTGCGGGTTTCAATCGTCCGATCGTGGGCTCGGAGTATAACGTTACGAACCTACAGTACATGCAAAAGCCACGATCCCCCAGGAATTAACAAAACAGCACCGACGGGGAATTTCGTTGGAAACAGACCATCCTTGAATGCCACAAGTCATGTGTATGAAGTATCTAGAGCCCCAAAAGCGTGAAGCCGAAAAAGGCCGCGACAGGAAAAGTGGACACCGTGTTCGCTAATACAACAACAACAACATGACCGCCGGAGACTGAGACCCTCTCAGTGCTCACCGACACCCAGCGGCCCCAGCGGCTTCAGCGGCCCCAGCCCAACCCCCAGCGTGACCTGGTCAGCACCTGCCAGGATCGACCGGAGGACCAGGACCCCCCTGAGGGACCCAAGCAGACCGCTGAGCAGACCCGGGGGACTAATTGCACGCCTTGGCCCACTGTTCGGTGCTGTACAAACTACATGTACATGTGTATATAATGCTGCTGCCTCATTAATCGAATGGGCGCTCCGTATGTAGTCCATGCATCAGCTCCTCGTACGTGCGGGTCACACAGTAACAGCCATCTTCTTCTCTCGCTTCTTATTTCTTTTTAGCAAGTTGCATGGTACAAATACCCTTCCTATCCGACGAACTCCTACATCCTGCGGGTGCGCGAGAGAAAAATAATAATAGAGAACCAAAACCGGCCGAGCCGCCCTCGTCCACGCACGGTCCAAGGGTGCCCTGGTTCCTGGCCCCGTTGTTACCTACAACTAAAAGCCTCCGATCATTTTTCTTGCGACAACATTCACCTCCTCCTTCACACATCGGCACACCATAATACACCTACGCTACGCGACTTGGGAAGTCTCCCGGTATCGCCCAGCATGGACGCCAACAGCTCGACGTCTACATTCACCTCAATGCTCGCCAGCTCCAAATATGGCGGCATCAACGTTCCCCCCCAGTTGGACATGGTCTTCGAGGCCGTTACTGCTTCCAGCCACTGGACCATTCTATTAACCGTCTTGGCCATGTGTGTGGTCTATGACCAAAGTACGCTGCTGATCTTGCCCATACTCCTTGGAATTGCCTTTCCATGGAAGGCGATTGTGTCATGTGGCTGGCCAAAGAAAGATTTGCTGACTGGAATATTTTCCTTGCACAGTGAGCTACATCATGAGCAAAGGCTCAATTGTTGGGCCAGCGTGGAAGATGCCCTTCATTGGCCCGTTCTTGCAATCCATGAACCCCAAGTTCGAGGAGTACTATGCCAAATGGGCCAGCGGTCCTCTCAGCTGCGTCTCGGTCTTCCATAAGTGTGTCTGCCTTTTGCCCCTCAAATCAACACACCTCAGCCGCACAGCATGCTAATATTCATTTAGATTTGTTGTTATCGCTTCGACCCGAGACATGGCACGAAAAGTCCTCAACTCACCCATGTTCGTCAAGCCTTGTGTTGTCGACGTCGCCCACAAACTTCTGGGCCACGATAATTGGGTTTTCCTGGATGGAAAAGCACACGTCGACTTCCGCAAAGGTCTGAACGGACTCTTCACACGCAAGGCTTTGGAGTGTTATCTGCCTGGTCAGGAGGAGGTCTATAAGAAGTACTTTGAGAAGTTCCTCAACGTGACCAAAGAGAACGACGGAAAGCCCGTCCCTTTCATGCCCGAGTTCCGTGAACTCATGTGTGCCGTTTCCTGTCGCACTTTTGTTGGCCACTACATGTCCGATGCTGCCGTCAAGAAAATTGCGGATGACTACTATCTTATCACTGCTGCTTTGGAGCTGGTCAACTTCCCCATCATTCTGCCGTTCACCAAGACCTGGTACGGTAAGAAGGCGGCTGACATGGTTCTCGTCGAGTTTGCCAAGTGTGCTGCCAAAAGCAAGGTTCGCATGGCTGCTGGTGGTGAAATTACTTGCATCATGGATGGTTGGGTTCTACAGATGATTCAGTCTGAGCGTTGGCGCGAGGCTGATGCGATGGGCGAAGAAGCCAAGGACAACTTGGAGAAGCCTTCTCCTCTCCTCCGTATGTTCACAGACTACGAAATCTCTCAGACAGTCTTCACGTTCCTCTTTGCTTCTCAGGATGCCACCAGCAGTGCTGCTACATGGTTGCTCCAGGTCATGGCCCAGCGCCCTGACGTCCTCGATCGTGTTCGTGACGAGAACATGAAGATCCGAAATGGCGATCCCAACGCGGAACTTAACATGGACCAGCTTGAGTCCCTCACTTATACTCGTGCCGTTGTACGAGAGCTGCTCCGATACCGCCCCCCCGTGCTGATGATCCCTTACTTGGTCAAGAAGCCATTTCCCATTACCGAATCGTACACTGTGCCAAAGGGTAGGAACACAACACAGCCCCCCCCCTTTCCGCAACGGAACGGTTAGATTGTGTCGGGGTCGAAACTCAAAGGCTAACAGCACCACAGGCTCCATGGTTATTCCCACAACTTATATGGCCTTACACGATCCCGAGGTGTATGACAACCCCGATTACTTCGACCCCGAACGATATTATTCCGGAGATGCTGAGGTGAAGGGCGCCAAGAACTATCTGGTTTTCGGAACTGGACCCCATTACTGCCTTGGTCAGGTTTATGCTCAACTCAATCTTGCCCTGTTTGTTGGCAAGGCATCTTGTCAGCTGAAATGGACGCACCATGCTACGCCCTTGTCTGAAGAGATCAAAGTGTTTGCTACCATTTTTCCCAAGGTATTTTTTTGATTTACCAAGTTGCACTATTAAGCGTCCGACTTGATGGAAGAGGGTTCGACTGACAAGATGAATAGGATGACTGCCCTCTGACGTTCGAGAAGCGCGAGTGGTAGGCCACGACGGGCCTCTCATCGGAGAGACAAAGAAGTGTAAAATCAACACATAATTGATCACTGAACTGCACGCATCCGACTCGAAACTTGCAGTGCTGTTTCGAAGACGATGCAAACATGGCAGATTTGGCAACTTGCCATCGACCAATGAGCCGACGGCACGCATATAGATCATTTGGGTACGTGAATGGTCACGTTGATCCACGTTTGACCAGGACGAGTAATTAGGGACTTGACGGATCAATAATTCTTAATTGGGCTTCAGGCACATGTATATATATTTCGCAGCAGGTTTTCACGCTGGCTGGGAGTGCCTAGGGCAATAGAGGGCAATGGCTGAATGAGGGAATACCTAGGACTATGATTAATGGAGAACCAATTCAAATGGATGGCTTGTTGGGTATAATTCTATCCACGTGTTCTGTTGCCCGACGACTGTGAGTATCTATTAGCATCTATCTAGTCTGTGTCTGTTGATGATTGGGTCATTACGGACGTAAAGCTATGCGAAACAGGCAATTGGCTTATCGACTGGACTTCACGCTCGATAAACCACCCGCTTACTTGCATACACCGCGCCCGAACTCCTAATATGGTCGGTCCGTCCCTGACATGACCCCCGACTTGGTCACACTTGCACCAACCAACGCCGACCTTTTTGGCCGAAACAGCAACCGATCCGCAAAGATAGCATCTACGGACCACTCGATGAAGTAATCGCTGGTAAACCCAGAACCGAAAAAAAAAAGGTGCTCTCCCGTCCACCGGCCCAGAAGTTTCCCCATCATCTACCCAGCATGTCGCCAACTCGACTGCTCATCAAGAGCATTGGCCCGGTGCCGTCGCTGCCCCGAGCAGCACGCCCTGCTTCATCCATGGCTCTCAGCACGTGCATCAGGATCCGCGCACCGGCGGCTCGGCAATCGAGAGCCGTACGTAGTAAGCCGGTTGGTTTGTCACTGAGCCGACGCTACTCTGCTGGGTCGGGGTCGGGGTCGGAGTCGGGCGAGACGGTCCTTTCCGGGAGCAGGATCTGGTCCTTCGGCGAGGTGAAGAAGGTGGTTGATGGCGGCGAATCCGCGAGCAAGGTCGTCATTGTTGGTGCGTTTCCCCCCTGGCCCTTCTTGAACTGTTCTTTATCTTCGGCGGCTTGTCGTAGATGAGGTGTCTTGTTTCTTGGTAGTGCGGAATTGGCATCTGTTTTTTTTGGGGGGGGGGGGGGGGGGGGCAGGCGGAAATAATATGGGTTGGAAGAATGGGACTGAACTTGTGAAACAGATGTTCGCGAACCGGGCGAGATCCAATCTACGGGTAAGATCCCTGGCGCTATCAATATCCCCATCACGTCAGCCGCGCAGTCGTTTCATGTCCCCGAGGCCGATTTCGAACATGTATATGGGTTCGAGAGGCCTTCGCGGGACAGCACCCTCTTGTTTTACTGCAAGGCTGGGGTAAGGGCCAAGTCGGCGGCTGGGCTGGCGAAACATGCTGGGTACGAGAGCGTGGGCGAATATCCTGGGAGTTGGTTGGAGTGGGAGGCCAACGGAGGGCCGGTCGAGAGAGTCAAGGCTGGAGAAGGGTTGGGCCAAGGCTGATTTGTGGAAGGCCTATAGGGGCCCATGATCATTTTTTTCATGGCATGATAGAACAATGTTGACACTTGGGCAGATGACGCTTCAAGTATTGAACAGTATTTTCAGAAGAATTTCCCATACCTCTCCTAGGAAGCTTGGACATTTCGTCGGGCAACGCTCTTCTCCATATCTGGACACCTGCAACGGAACTAATAACTGTACTGCGTTGGGTCCCATCACGTGGTAGGCATGTGTAGTGTACCGCTTTTTGCTTGCTACAAACAACATACGACTCGAGCTGATTCTTATTTCTCTTCAGAATAAGAGGGCTGCTGGCTTGTCCGCCGCAGGCTTGTCACCACCTCCAGCAGGCTTCTTCACAGCAGGGCTGTTGTGTGCAAAGAAGAGAATCTTGATCGTGATAGCCAGGCCAGCATGCAGCACCACAACGATTATTAAAAGCACCTTGCTCACTTGACGATCCGTGGCACTCAGCACGGGGTACAGATTGCGCAAAAGAAAGGCGACAGACATGCCAAAGCCTACAGCGACGAATGTCCAGTTGAGAATCTCAATGGAAGACCAACTGATGATGGCCACAGGAATCCAAATGAGATTGGAGTAGCCGTACAGGGCCCAGCACTCGAGAAGATTGGCAGACTCGCTGCCAAAATAGCGGAGGGCGAGGAAGAGGACAACGGGTATGAAGAGGGTGTAACCATAAACGAGTCCGGCGGAGCCTATGAGAGACGGGCCAAGTTAGCTAGTTCACATAGTCTGGAATCATGTTTTCAAGCATTCTGCGTTTCTGACAGTGACTCCAAATACTTCAGGACTGGTCGAATGACCAAAAGTTGGAGACAGATACCAAGGGGAAGACCGGAAACATAAGGAACGTACCGCTCAAGAGTCTGAAGTCGTATGCGAATGGCGCGGTTCCTCTGGTCGACAACCAATCACTAATGGTACCGCCGAGGAAAAGTATCAAGACAACAGTCGTTGCGATCCAGAATGGGCCGTATAGATCTGGGTTACCCTCAAGAACATCGAGGAAGTTGGCTCTCGGGTACAAGGCTGCCCAGCAGCGTTGCAGTACAGCCGATGTGTCGACATCGAAGAATTGAGAGTAAAACGATATGGACCACAGGAAGCGCTTTCCTGAGGACGACGAGGGGGCTGTCGCTGGAGGAGGGAGTCCCGAGGGAGCGCCTTTGCGTCCGGCGGGGGGCGATTCGTTGAAATTGGATGTGTGGAATTCGAGATCTTCCTGGAGATCAGTGTGACCGAGATCTCCCTGCCATTCATCAACATCAGCTTGATAACCCAATTGGAGATGAGGTACAAAGTGCATGTGAGTTAATGAATGCCATTCTTTTTATGAATTACTTCAAGCTGGACTGTCCGAGTGCAAGGTGGATTCCTCGGGCATTCGTCTTCTTACCTCGTCGTCCACGTCTACTACCGCGTCGTACCCTGATCCCGACATGATGACGGCGCTGCAATACGTGGCCCGGGTTCTTGTTTCTGTATAAAGGTCGTCCAAAAGGCCGGCCTAAATATAAAAATCACGCAGATTCGCAGCGGTCGGCGAGTCGATTGGCCAGAGAGGGCTGTAGGACGATGAGTGTTGTCGTCGAGATGTTGCTTGGGGGATGAAGTCACGCTCGGGACATAATGACAAGCTGTCGTCAACCAATGCAGACAGACAGGCAAAGGCAAGTTGGCCCAAGTTTCTAGCCCACGGCACGGAGGGGATAATAGAGCAGAGGCTGTGTCCGGACATTACCCGCATTGCCGCACATGATGGGTGCACCAGCCAGCCACACAGAAGGCTCTAGCGCAGGTAGTTTCCATTTCTGATTGGGTCGGTGTTCCAGAGACACACCGTGTAGTAATAGTATTGGTTGGCGATTTGTGCCTTGACGTTGCTCATTTGGTTATCGCAACATGGTTCCTACATACAGTTGTGAACTAAAAACACGTGGAATAATCCAAGTTCTTCATGGCGACTAGATGCATTTTCAAAAAACAATCGTTCTGATTCGGCCACCGATCCGACCATCCTTCACTACGTCATCAACCGCGCAGAATTGATAAAAATACCCTACTGTGATGCAAAACCCTCAATTCATAGGCATCATCGAGATTGTATCGCCTGAGCTGTATTTGCTATTGTAGAAGCTAAGCCAGGCTTGTCAATCGTGAAGCACTTTTGTCCTTGCCATCCCCAGAATGCCAAAAATCCAGACGCCACATCCATAGGTGAACCCGTTTACTTGAGCTTCTTCTTGGGTCGGAGCTGGTTGGTATGGCCGCACTTTCGCTTGCGGCAGTTGGTGGCACGAGGAGGAAGACGAGCCTGCAGAGTGTGTTAGATCAAGAGCGCGAGAGAAAAGAGTTGTATTCCCCCAAGGTTTCTGATTATAATCAACGTACGTAGCATTTGCGGCAGATCATCTTGTCGCAGTTGAACTTGGAGGCCAGAGCTTTCAACGAGGGCTCAATGATACCACCACGAAGACGGAGGACCAAGTGTAGAGTAGACTCCTGTAAACCGAGAATAAGTCAGCCGTCACATTTCATACAGCTTTCATGTCCGCAAGTCGCAAAATCCTGCCGCGTTGACCCGCTGAGCCACCAAGAACGAACCTTCTGAATGTTGTAGTCGGACAGGGTTCGACCGTCCTCAAGCTGCTTGCCAGCGAAAATCAATCGCTGCTGGTCAGGGGGAATGCCCTCCTTGTCTTGGATTTTGGCCTTGACATTGTCAATCGTGTCCGAGGACTCGACCTCGAGGGTGATGGTCTTGCCCGTCAGGGTCTTGACGAAACTGGATGGTGTATTAGCACGATCGATCGGACGTGAAAAATCGGACTTCGGCCGTCTCTGAAATTCGAACTTACATCTGCACTGTTGAAATGTATCAGTATTCCTGTCAATTTGTACTTGTACAGCGTTATGGAATCAACAACTTACTCTTGACTGATTTTGTGACGCTGGAGATGGTGAAGTTTCTTACAGCCGAACAACTCTGCGCGCAAAGTTGGTGGGGCACAAAGAGCGAGCAAGTGAAAACCCTAGGTCATATGCCTGGTCACGTGCTGAAGTTGTCAAGGGTGTGGATTGCTGCTCGTTTCCACAATTCTACGAGCGTCCCTTGGTTGGGCCCGAACCCACTTGGATCACAGCATCATGTCTACATGTAGTATCATCTGTATGCCTTTGACAAGTTCATGAGGCCTCTCAGAGGTGTGCTGTCTGTACCAGGATGCTGGCCAATCGTGCTCCACGCTAGTGTAGGTACTTATAGGCATGTGAAGAGCTTACTATGATATAGGCTGCATGAAGATCTACATAAATAAGGAAAGGGTTCGCCTCGCTATTCCTGGTCTCCTCGCTAGATTTACGGAGCATGTGCCTTACTTATACCTAGATCACTGGCAAAGGGATGAGTGACTGAGTTGGGTATCATAAGCATACGAAACACGAAACAGACCCACCGTGCGAATACCGGATCTTCTCATCAATCATTTCCTCCCCATCATCATCTTACACAGGCTATTCTTCAAAAATCGAGTGTTTTCTTTGCCACCAGATAATGTGTTGTTCTAGTTTGTAGATGGCTTGGACCATCATGTCGATGGGCAGACCAGCAGCATCGCCTGCATGCAGAGAGTTAGCATAGTGAGACAAAGAGACCCGTTCTCTGGCTTTTGATACTAACATGCTGCCTTATAAAATATGCCAGCAGTCTCGGACAAGTCTTGAACTACTCGAAATGCCTCGTACCTCCCGACCCCAGGGTCAGCTATGTTGTCAGAGATGACGGCTTCGGTTAAAATGCTACGGGCTTGCTTCTCAATTTGACCCTCTGAGAATTCTGATGTTGAAGGTGGAGGCATGGGCTCTGGCGCCATTGGAAAGAATTTAGTTATGGCATTCTCATCTGTATTAATTGTTAGCATGAGAGCGCAATAATGGTGTTGTGAAGATGAGAGAGCTTACTATTACTGCCAATTGCAGCACTCAAATACGCCACGTATGCATCAAATTCCTCATCCCCCAAATTGGAAATTTGATCTGGAGTGAACTCCTCGAATGCAGGGCGCTCCGAGACCTTACCTCGGAATTTCGCCAAGTTTTCAGAGTATCCCGTTGTCCATCTCTCCCAATCAAACCGAGGCATGCAACGCCTCAGACTAACCAGCGATGAGACTTGGCCATGGTTGAATGGGAAGCACAACTTGGTTGATACGACCAGAAAGGCAACCAGTCTTAATTCCGGATGGTCAAGAGGAAATATTCTGGCATTGCCGGCGGGAAACTCGAAAGAGTAGTTTAAGGTGGCTGCAAGCCGCTTTGCGACGACAATGACCTCAACTAATGTGTGGTTAGATATCTTGCACCGTGAAAGCGCGATAAATCGCAGTCTTACCTGGTAGTGCGAGCTCCTTGGCGTATTGTACCAGCATGGGAAAATAGTTCATCTCTGGAAAAGTCATTTGGTAGTTTAGTTTGTATGAAAGGACAGTGTTCATTACGGTTTGATACAGGTCATATCCTCGTAGACCCACGGCTGATGGTAACTTGAGTAAATTCGCAAACGAGGACGGCATTCTTTTCTGCATCTCGATTGGCAGTTCCATGTACTGTGCGCAAGAACTTTTTCAACATGAAGAGCTCAAAAAGTGTTCAAGAAAACATGAAACTCACTGCTGCCAAGTACGGCAAATTGCCATTTGATACCCAAGTGTGTAGATCTGCCAAGCGTGTAGGGATTTTTAGAAGCAGACACCCTAGATAGCACAATGCGATAGTATCTGGCAATCTGGGCAATGGCCAGTCGGTGCCTCTCTCACGGTCCCAACTCTGTGCTCTTGAGGATGACTTCCAAGAGGATCTTGATTCGATCTCTGAAGTAACTGGTTGCGAGCTGAACATCTCGAGATCCGTTTCACTAGGATCGCCTTCTTGGATGACGGAGCTGTATCCACGAATTCGCAGATCCCAAAGATCACGAACAACAGTCTCCAACTCTTCTTTGTGGCCCATTTTCCGTACCAAGAAGTCGACCTGCTTGCGCACCAGAAGCTGGATGGCCTCGAGGTACAGCGTCTTGCCTTCCTGTCCGGCTAATTGACGTTTCTCTACCTCTCGAGCCTCTTTCTTTCGCCTGACCACAGAGCCCAGTTGTCCCGCAGCCTCTTCATCACCAAGATCAAATTGAACGAAACCCTGTATAAGAAAATCAGTCATGTATTCAATCGAGCTCATGTTGGCGCAGGGGAGAAGTCAAAACTTACTTCGATTTGGTGACCTCTGGAGCAAAACCGCAACCCATCCTGAAGATAGAATTTTTGACTCCCACACTCGGGACATCTTTCCCCTCGGGGTAGTTTGCGAAGTTCTCGCCGTTCCTCCATGACTTCGTATTCTGCTCACCAAAGGGAAGGAGGCGCACTATGATGGTAGCTGATTATGAGGCACGTATGCTGCGTCTGCAAAGAACACCCTTGACCCCTAAAGGGTTGTCCAAAACTCAAGAAAACATGGCAAAGATGGCAACGAATCCAAAAAGCAAATCCCCAGTACAGATGTAAATATAGCCTACTTTTTTGCTTTCGATGTGACAATCCTGGTGGCAGACATCGACGAGATGTGGCCCACTCGCATGAAAAGAGCGCCTGCACAGTGTGACTTTCTAACTGAGACCATGTATTAACACAACGCCCTCGATGATGACATTAAATTCAATTGTCCACAACTATGGCGAGTAAAGCCTTGAATTCAATGGTGGTCAGATTATGAGGTAGCTGATTCAATAATCCAGAACGCTGTGCGATTTTTTTTAGCCGTGATATATCCAAGGCATATGACTTGATAAGCATAGATTTAATCGATCTATTAATAGTCTTCTATAAGAAGGAATTCTAAGCTTCTTCCTTGAGCTCTTTTAAGGTATCTGAGGTCTAATATAGCTATTTTTAATACATTAAATTACAACGCTCTAAGCGTGAAGACCGTATCTTCCCCTCCAGTGTATTAGGTGGGTGCACCGTGAGGTCTCAATTAAATCAAAAAGTCACCCGGATGCCGCCTTATCTTAAAAGTGGATCGCGATAAGCGGTATATGCAAAAAAAAAAAAAAACTTGTTGCCACAGTCTCGTTTCTCGGAACAGATTCACCGAAAAGTAGAGGGCGAGTCACAGCATACCTATTGATATCTTGCAATAGTGTCACAATTACTCAGTGGCTGATAGATCACGCACGGGCAAAATGATTTGAAATACGATCATTATATATCTCACATTTTTTTGGGGTGGGGGTCTTGACCCGCCCGGCTGCAATTACTGAGAGAGCTGCTGGCAAGGTCTGAGTCGTTAGAAACAAAGAAAATTGTTAAAAGGGCCAGCGCCTGGACAGCGTGAGTTACCAACCAGTGCGCGGCTAGCCGATACAATCCCGTTCATGTTACTGTCTCCACGCGCATCGACCCGAATCTATCGCCCAACGTATATCTGACGTGCTAAGAATCATCATGAACTCAACTCCGATTTGCCCAGGCATTCCAAGGACGAATTTGTGCCGAGGCTGCAAGCAAAGGTACGCCATGCTGGGGCCTTCTTTAATCCGTTTACTGCTTAGGTGCCTCCTTGGCTTCAACAGCAGCCTCCTCGCCCATGGAGGTGAGAATGATAACGTCTGCGAGTCTGGGTCAGTGCGTCTGTCCAAGGTCAAGTTCGGCTGAGAGTGGGTATGACGATGGGCAAAGCTGCGTCTTTGAAAGTCCCGGACGCTGGAAAACAACTTACTGGTGTCCTTCTCCTCGACCTTGAAAAGCTTGTTGATCTTCTCACCAATCTCGCCATCGGGCATCTTCACATCATCCTTGGTGTCACCGTCCTCGTTCATGAGGGAGAGAAAGCCGTCATCAGAAATGTCGAGCTAACGAAGGCATTAGGTTATAAACGACCATGTCAAGGGAGAATAGTCGAGACTCACCAGCTGGTACTCACGACGGGTGACATTGGGGACATCCATGTTGTGAGTGGAGGGAGAGAGATCTTCGTACTTCTTGCCGGTGAAGATGTCGAGGGCGACCAGATGGACCTTGGCATGACCGTGCTTGCCAGTCTTGGAAGTAGACATGTCGACAATCTTGCACGGGCGGTTCTTGATAACAACGAAGCCGTTCTTGCGCAGAGCAGAGCACTGCATGGGGTAGGTCAGAGACGCGCCAGCATCGGCGGAATCGAAGGTAACATCGTGCTACACGAAGAAACGTCTGGGGTCAGTAAAATGATCAATTGTAAATTCCAAACGATGGTTCCTCAATCTTTCTATGCTGTTTCTCCATCGCGCTCTGTATCCAATGAGATGACAACTTTGGGAGTCGAGATTTTGCTTTGTGCGTCCTGATGTCGTGGGGCAGGCACGAGAGAAGGATGCGGGGTGTTTTCGCCCACTACCCCCCAACTGTCATCGCAGACCGCATGGCGCAAAGACAAGAAGCAGCAAGAGTATCAAGCAACGTACCTCTTCAGCCATGGTGATGAATTGCGCAAGAATCGGACTTGTTCACAAGTAGAAGGGAGAGGAAACGATAATTTGACACCGAAAGGCAGTGGAGGTGCTGTACAGTGGGTGGAGAGAAGGAAAAGAAGGGGTCAAAGGAAGGATGCGAGAAGAGAAGAGCGGATGGAGGGGAAAAGGTGCACCCGTCTTGAATTTTTTTCCCGCCATGTGTGATTGGGCCCTGGGGCGGCGGGTACTAGGAGACGACCACCCAGCGCGAGCTCACTTGCTTGAGCACTCGGGCACTTTTATTCCAGGTAAACAAGGAAATGGCACTAGATCCCGTAGTCTAATAGGAATGGCTGGCGAATCTGTTGTTGTCAATAATATTCCATGTTTCCAACAGGGCACGATTGGCCATTCTCGAACAACCCGGGCAACGTTGAAACTACCTACCGTTGACGCTTCGTCAGAAAGCCGGGAACAGACAGACTCTCTTCTTCTGGCGTGTGATATTCGAAAAGGACACGCGTGAAGTGGCATCGACATGGGATGATTTACCGACGACGTTGGTGGATTTTTTCGAGTGTCCCAGGTATACTTACTATTTGGTTGGTTACCAGTGCTGAGTTAATTAATTCTTGATCAACGCGACAGTGCGATGCGCCAAAGGACAAAAAGCTGCTTTCTGGCACGCTCACATCTGTCGCAAACTGGCGAAGCGCACGCCAAGCTGTATCCAGGCCAATTCATCTGGTTACCAACAAAGCCATTGGAAAACTGGACTGCAAAGACCTGCCCAAGACGGAGTGCTCCGTACCCAGCAGCGCCTGGCAGACAGACCAGACTCCAATCCGAGACCGCCCACGACTTCCACGAGGTGGTGCCTCCAAAGGGCGGAGAGGGCAGATGCCAGAGAGAGGGGCTCAGCAATTCAGTGTGGTTCAAGTGACATTTCGAATTTGACCCTCCAGTGGATGCCATCACTATACGGAGGAGTATGTAGTAGAGCCGGCATTTTCGCGATGTGGTAGCCAGTATTCGTGAGTCGTGAGTCGTGAGTCGTGAGTCGTGAGACGTACCACAATGTTGGTTAGAGGATGACATTTTCAAGACACTGCTTCGGACCGTGTCTTCTTGCATGCCGACATGCACAGTTCAAGGGGGGTAGAGCTTGCTCTCAAGACATGCTCAAGCTTCTAGACTTTGCACGCAGATACTCGTCGTAAATCCGAACCCCAGGGAGGCCGACTCTCGCCGATGAATTTCGATTTGTTTTTTCATCTTCCGAAGGTAGGTGTTAGAAATGCATTCACTAATCAAGATGTATGTATAGAAGTATACTTATATCATCATATACCTAGATACATGCTCTGATACGAATATGGGATACCTTCTCTTACTATAGTATGCCCGATATCTTGAAACAGTTCTTCTTCTACTTGACTAACACATGCGCCATCACTGAGGCCTTCGCGCAAGTGCAAGCACCACAGCTTTGCCAGCCTGGTCAGCGACCTGAAGTTGTGACCAATCAATGGCTTGCCAGCCAACTCCGTGCAACAATGCCCCACTGGGTTCAGAGGGACAGCCTCGTCACCACCTGCAAGCTGGCACGAAGTGTTGCTTGCTGCTTGTGATGTGTTCGTGCCATTCATTCTGAGAAGAAAGAGCCGCATGTTGAAACTTGACGTCTTGATATGATCGTCTCCATTGGCATTCAAGTCGCATTCAAATAGAAGGGTGCAGCTTCATTGCCGCAACATGTGGCTGGACCGACTGGCTGGAGGTCCATCAAGCGCCTCTGGTCAATCCACGCCGCAACCTGGAAGCAGGTCGTTTTCGCCTCTCCCACGGAGAACATCCAGCACTCTGAGTCCATATGTGACTTCGCAAAGAGCTGGAAATTCTCCAAGAAGCTCATCCCTATCCCTTGTACCCAACGATTCGTCCTCTTCCCTGCTATCCCACTCTCGTCGAACAAACGGTTCCTCGCTACGACAATCCGTTACAATACCGAACATCAACGACCCCCTAGAAACCCTCGAGGGGATTTTGAGAGAACCAAGCGAAGCCGATGATGGTTTCGAAGAGACCCAAAAGGCTAGAACTAGCTCTATCGTTGAAACAGATCTTGAGCTCGAGGTTGACTTCGGCGGCTTATCATTGAAGGAACTTGCGTCATCCCAGGCGCCGGATGATATCGCGTCAGTACCGCGGCGGGCACAGAGCGTGGAGGACTGTATGTTAAGCTTTTCAATCTCTTTTCTCTCTTGAATCACGCCAAAGGCGTTATCTGATGCAAAGCAAATAGATCAAAAGGAACGAACAACATTCGAAAGCCTCCGTCGGTCGATTACTGCTTGTGATGATGTCCTGAACTCCGTCGAAAAAAACCTGGCGAGCTTTCGAAACGATCTTGCCGCTGTATCTGCCGATATCGAATCGTTACAAGAGCGCTCATCTGCACTAAATCGACGACTACAGAATCGCAAAGATGTAGAAAAAGCTTTGGGGCCGCTCGTTGAAGAGCTAAGCGTGTCTCCCGAAGTCGTAACCAAAATCTCGACCGGTCGTATAGACGAATCTTGGACAAAGATTCTATCAGAACTGCATAGGAGGACTGCGGCGTTTAAGAAGAAGTCCTCACCGGGATCACAGCCCAATAAAGCGTCTGCGGAGCTTGGCCCTTTGTTGGAAAAGCTTACCCTCAAGGTGGGTTTACCGTAGTTGCCATGGGTAAGATCACAGAACATCAATCAACTGATGCTGATTTTTCTTACAGGCGATCGAACGCATCCGAGATTTCCTTGTTGCTCAAATCAAAGCACTCCGATCGCCACACATAAACGCTCAAATCATACAACAGCAAAACTTTCTCCGTTTCAAAGACTTGTACAACTTTCTTCACAAACACCACGCGACACTGGCAGACGAAATATCGCGCGCTTACATGAATACGATGCGTTGGTATTATCAAACCCAGTTCAGCACATACCAACAAGCGTTGGCCAAGATCAAGACTCACATTCTGGATAAGTCAGACTTGCTGGGCCACGAAGATACCACACGAATGGCTACTGTCTTGTCAAGCACGCGAGCGGCAGGCCCCCCTCATGATGCATTCAATCTGGGACGGAGGATTGATCTGCTCCAAACGAGCAACCAGGCAGCGTTATCTTCTCATCTCGCTGAAGAGGACCAAACGACGCACTATCTAGAGGCTCAGTTCCGGAATTTCAATTTGGCTCTGATCGACAACACAACTGCAGAGTATACATTCCTGGCTACCTTTTTTTCACCGGCTTTGTCATATTCGCAAATCTCCAAAACTTTCAACTACATTTTTGAGTCCACGTTTGAGATGGGTCAGGCACTGTCAAAGAACCTCGTGTCTAACACATATGATGCATTGGGCATTCTCCTATGTATCCGACTGAACCAAAATTTTGCATTTGAACTTCAGCGTCGCAAAGTACCTGCCATGGACAGCTACATAAACGGTACCAACATGCTTCTCTGGCCAAGGTTACAAGTCGTCATGGATCGACACTGCGAATCTGTCCGCCAATTAACAGCAAACCTACCCAGCAAATCTAGTCGTTCCGCAGGTGATGTCGCTAAAATGACTGCTGCGCCTCACGTTGTGACCCAGCGCTTCGGTCAACTTCTCCACGGGTTTCTAGCTTTGAGCGCCGAAGCCGGAGATGACGAACCAGTCGCAGCCAGCCTGCGTCGTTTACGCTCAGAGGTTGAGGCATTTCTAAACAAGCAGAGTCTTTCATATGGCGGCGATAAGCGGAAAAGCGAGCGTTTTTTGTACAACAACTATTCCCTGATCTTGACCATAATTGGGGCCACGACGGGCAAGTTAGCCGTGGAGCAACAGGGACATTTTGAAAAACTAAAAGCAGCGCATCAGGACGATGGCTGATTTACTCCAGCGAATTGACTCTGGGACGAATACATGTGGGATCTTCAGTACTACATTATGAAATCGTATGGACTAGTAAACCTGTTTATACTGTCCTTGATTCGTGCGTACCTCGCTTCGTGATGATACTCGCAAGAGGTGATTGATAGCACGGAACTGTTACTCTATCTACATGTCCCGTCGATATCATGGCCCGAGAAACAGCGCAAGGCTCATCAGCGTGACTTGTACAGTGCCAGTGTAGTCGATCCTGTTGCTTTATGTTTGTAACAAGACATGCTCCTCAGCTCCAACGAAATCAAACCTCGACACTTGGCTTTGTCAAATGACATCCGACCGCTCTTTTTTTGTTGTTGTCGAAACGTAGATGTTGCGACACGAAACCAAGGATACAAAAGCTCTGACCGCAATCCTCTAACTCTAGTCTAACCACGATGATTATGACTCCTGTACCGAGAGAAAAGGAACGGATACATCAGGGCCTGCCTGTTGCACCAAAGAACGACATGACGTAGTGAACCGCAGAGGGATTTCGCCGCAGATAGAAGGCCAGTGCGGCGACTGCGGCGGCCACGCCAAATGCCCGGATGGGTCGACGATATCTCCAGACCGTCATTGATATCCTTTCCCGCAATTCCACCCACCGAACTTGTTTGGCTTGTTCTTCGAAATATGCCTGGCCGTCTTCTAGGGATTGTTGGGCACACTTCTCGACGTCTCTAGCAGTTTTCAACGAGCTATATTCGGATATGTGTCGCCAGTAAGGTAGAGTGTGTGGCGGAAAGCGGTCAAATAGACCCACGGCGTCGGTAATGAGTGTATTGAGATCCATGTTTGGTGGCACTCTGGAGAGCACTACTTGCAGCATATCTGGTTCATCAATGTCCAAAATTTCATCTCGGCGGTTGATGACGATCTGAGCGAACACGTATATGGTAAAGACTGGCTCTCTGGCCAAGAACACGTCAAAGAGGCGTGCGATGTCGCGATATGCCTCTATGTTGTGCGCGTACATCGTGAGTGTACCCGCCAGTGCGTAGAACGGCTCTATGGTTGCAATGTGTTTTCGAAGCTTGGGATCGGCTTTCGATAAAATGTCGGGAAGTAATCTGAGCTGTGCAGTCGTTGGTCTCAGACTGGGAAGCATGAAATCTCGTATGCGAAGGACGGATAGTCTTGCAACCACGCGGGCCCGCCACGCTGGTTGCAAGACCAGGAGGAACACTTGGCATATATCGTGATAGCCTTGGAAGTAGCAGAGATATGGGTGGCGTCGAAGAACTTGAATGATGAGAGCCGATAGTTCGGATCTGCACTTGTTTATATGTGCCTCGGTTTGGTCTGTGTGAATCGACATGGAAATCAGTTAAAGTCGAGACACTATACAAGAATACACCGAGCTTTGCACCGCAGTTTCCCATGTGTTACATGTAAAATATGCATTGATATACGCACCTGTTGGGTAGTATATGAAGGATCTATTCACGTCGAGTTGCACTTGATCCTCGTCACGATGCCTGGGTAGGCTTTTCCATCCACACTCGGTGTCTATGTCACCCTCCTCGGAGTTTGCGCTGCAGTCCGATGACTCGGAAGAAAGACCGATAAGAATGGGCCCTATAGTTCAAGAATAATGGGCTGTCAGCGTTCGACACAAAAGGGAGAGGCAATTCATCGTTTCGACGCTGCGATGTTGACCCGAGAGTAGATAGAATATGTATATATGCGTACATGCTAGCCTACGAAGTTCATCATTGAGGAGCCCATCAGCCGATTCTGCGAGACCTCTCAATCTCGCCACATCTTTCCGTCTGCATGCCTCTAGGATAGACTCGAGTTTCCTTTCAGAGAGAACACGTTCCGTCTTTTGTTCGGGAAGTACAGCCGTCATCTCGAGGTTGTCTTCATCGATGCCAGCTGACCCGGCCGGTATCTCCATGGGGTTGTCTCGCGGCTCCATGAGGTTGAGTTTGACTTTTTGGTCTTTTGCACCGGTGGCCACTGCCTCGGCAAGAGTCTCGAGAGATGACAGCGATTCAAGTATGAAAATTTCTCCTTTTCTTTTTATTGTCAAGGTTTGCGATATTGAGATGACGAACCGGACGCTTAATGTCGGGAAGGAGCTGTGTGTGGCAGGGACGCGCCACGTTATGGCGCATAGACGTGTCGCGATGCGGTGGGGGTGGTATTAGACGTTAGCAGCCTAACAAGCTAATGTGCTACTATGTAACTGCATTAATATCTCAAAATGCTTCGCTCGCCGTGCTCCTTCCTGTTATTAACGTCACCGGAGTATTGGCCCAGTTTCGTGCTACAACATTTTTCCTACCATCTCCAACTGTCAGTCATGCAAGTCCAGGCGCGGTGCTTGCACACAAACAATTCTCGCGCAATTTGAGCTTCCACTACTCCGCAAGCCGCTTACTCGTGAATCGTGGCCGGCCCGAAGAGGGCGTTCACCAAGACTTATGACATGTCATCTTCACCCGCGTACATAGGGCCTGTCAACAAGCCGGGCCATCGTGGATCGAACGGCAACGACCATTGACTCCGAGAAACAGCAGAGCCTCACCTACCATTGTACCACTTTTACATAACAAGATCCGAAACACAGACTGCAAAACACAGACTGCAAGGCGCAACCCCCCAGCCACAGTGTCCGTGTCCCGAAAGTGATGATCATCGCCCCCGTCACCACCCTCCTGGCTCCCATCAACCATGGTCATAGTTCGGTGTGGACTCATACGCATAAAATTGTCGTAGAATAGTAACACAGCCTCAACGTACCGTTACAGAGTAGAGTGTCCCTTATGGAACCGTGCTGGGTCATATGCCCATCTCCCTCAAACTTGCCCTGACTTGGTCCTTCTCCCATCCGTGGAATGCAGGATGCTTGATCGGGCTAACCAATGTCAATCAGCCAAACCCAAACCCAACCTCCAAATCGACCTCGACTCGGGGTCTTTTCCCAAGCAAACACAGCCAGACACCCATGAGCTTTTTGGCTCATATGTGCCGACGAAAAGTAATACATCCATGGGTAGGCTGATGGGGTAGATAGGTATTTGGAAACACGGCGCCGAAATGCTGGAGGATGGCCGTCTACTCTGAGAGTGAGCCAAGCAAGGCATTTTTGACTTTGGGCTGAAATGCAAAGTGCTCGGTGGCATCATCGCCCTGATCTCCGAGTAGCACCGCAGAGAAATGCTACCAGCAAGTTGGAACGACAGATCGGACACCCCCAAAGCTTGGTGCAATTGTCAGAACAGCTCGGAGGAGATGCTAATCTGCAAAGTTTTTTCCATCTTCTCGAAGGGCCCAGATGTATGTATCTTGAGAGCAAAACATTTTCTGAAATCCTACCTACTAGGGCTGGCTCCTGGATGCAGAAGCGAGCGATGACGAATTGGCGGTAGGGTAGGTTGGTTAGCTCATCATTCACCAGTGGATCGGCTCCGGCCCGCCTTGTTCGTTTACAATGTGTGGCGGTTGTGCATCGCAGCTGCACCCACTGTAACAGCTCAGGGACGACACTGCCGTGTCCGCCGTGCGTCCCCCACGAGGTAACTGGACGCCGCACCGACCAGACCACCACAGCGCACCACAGCGCATAAATGTTCGGCACCACACCACGCTGCTTCATCCACGCCGACATCCATGCCGACATCCACCTCGACTTCTCCTTCTCCTGCCCTGACTCGCCTGCTTTTGCTCCTCTTTCAACCCCCCCCTTTATCGTGCCTTCTTGGGTCCAAATTTGAAAACCAGACTGCTCCCCGATCAGTTCGACCTGAGAGGCAGATAAAAACGTCTCCTCCTGAGTCTTGGCCACATGGTCACCCGCCGCCTCCCCCGGAACCCGCGACCTCAGTACTGCCTTGGCTTACACAACCTTTGTATTCACCAAGATACTAAGATGCACTTTTGGCTCCAGAGACAACTTGATTCCACTCATTACCTTTGCCTCCACCCCAGCTTCCTTTGACGCTGCCAAGTTTGTACTGCTAGCTTTCTTGCGCTAGATGGAGTAGGAGCGCCACGATCCGGCTCCCCAATTCTTTCCTTCCGCCTGCAGCCTTCGCCAGTTCCGTGGCCACCTGTCATGGGATCAACAATATTATGGCCTTCCAAACCAGCATTCTCAGAGACGGCGAGTGGGTGACCCAGACAGTCAACCTCCAGGCTGCCCTGAAAGCATCAGCAACCCCTAAAGCAGCTGCAACATCCCATCCAGATCCCCCAAGCTGCGGCATTCTGTCTCGAACCATAGTAGAGAGTCCGATTGTTCATTGGATTCTTCCAGCCCGACTGAGATCAGAGGCTCATAACGATATTGCCTTCATTGGAGTACGTCATTGCACTTCGTCTTTCCTATGATGATTTTCTCCTCTTCTCCTTTCCTCTGGCGACTTGGTATTGTCCTTCTTCCTACATCATGGCACATGAAAGCTACACGATGCCGTTTTGACAGCCCTTGTCAACCAGGGTGGTGGTGGACCTTGAGGTTATGGAAAATCATGGAAAATTCTTTCGATACTCAATCTGACCTCTAAAACACTGCTCGGACGACTCTGGGGCCCCGTACAACCAGTTGGCTCTCAACAGGCCATCGGAAGTTAACAACAAGGAACACACAAGTATCGAGACTGTTCACAGTTTGTTAACCATTGTGATAGGATCATTTTGTTCAAATAAGTGAGCTTCGACGGGATGGTCAAGTTCATGAGGTCGCACGGAAAAGCGATTTTCGTTTCCGAATAAGAGGCGCTGCAGTGATCGGAGATTCACTTCAGCATGGCTTGGATGATGATGACCCGGCAAACACCGTCAAGTCGGAAGACGAAGACACGTTGATGCAGGATCCGTTCGAACCAGGCGATGCTGCCCAAGTTCAAACTCCGCCACCGCAATTGCTAGTATTGATACTTGAGAGTGGAGACACTGTCTACGTCTGCCTTCGCCGGAACCAAGATTCAACTCTAGACTTCGTCGTGAACAAGCATGAAAGCCCCAAGAACCTCGCCTACTTGGGCTATCACCTTTCCGTAGATCCATCATCACGATATATGGCTGCGGCATCACCGGACGGTATTCTGGTCATGTACGAGCTGCGATCAATGCAAGATATACACGAAAAATATCGCCTACAAGGATCTCTCGAACCTGTCAAATCGACTAGAATACGTGCCATACAAGGGGTCATACATAAGCTCGAATTCCTTTACCCGCGACCTGAGGATGACTATCACATCATTCTTCTGCTGATCGTCACAAGAAAGGACAGAACTTCTGCTGAACCGGTCTCTCGCATGGTGACATACGAATGGGAGGTCGGCGACAGTCTCAAAGACATCTTCGCCGAGGAAAAAGTCGGTAACAGGCTGCCCAAAGAACACCGTATGCCATCCCTTCTTATTCCTCTGAGATTCAACACCGCATTCTTTGCTGTTTCTCAACCCGATATCGGTATAGTGAAGAACTGTCTTTCCGGCGCTGCAGTGTTTGAAGTGCTAGAAACAGATACGCCTGGGAGAACGGATTTGCACCATGGCCAAGGGAAGCCATTGTGGACGGCATGGTCCAGACCATTCCGTCGTAAGAAGTACTTTGAGAAGACCGATATTATATACTTGGCACGCGAGGACGGAGCGATAATTCACGTCGAAATCGATGCTCCGGAGTTGGTCCCATCCGTTACCAATGTGGGCTGCCTGGATACCAACATCAACACGGCTTTCACCACGGCATACGATGTTTTTACCGATGTTCTCATCATCGGCGGCGACTCTGGTCCGGGTGGCATTTGGAAGGTATAAACCCTCCTTGATGCTCTAATAGGTCTTTGACCACTTTTCACTCGTTACGAAACTCTGTACTGACTCAAGAAATTGCAAGCTGGCACCGAGGACCGATCTTGAGCGAGTTGGTGTGCTGCCGAACTGGTCACCGGTCGTTGACGTGGCAACGTCCAGCTGGCGATCTTCAAGAAGCTCGTTACCAGAGCCGAATCGATCCTTTTTGAAACCCGACAGCTTGTTCAGTGCTTCTGGGCGTGGAAGAAAGGGCAACTTGACTCAGTGGCGATGGGGAATTCAAGGCAGAATTGGATTGGACATTGATTCCGGGGAACCAATAAAGCGCTCATGGGGGTTTTCCATGGACGGCGGCCCCGGTAGTAATGGTCTTTACGGTCTACTGGCCCTTCCAAATGCGTCTACTGTCCTTCAATTCTCCAAAGATTTCGCCCAGGTCGACTTGTTGGAAGCTGACAATACTGGATTTGACCTGGCTTCCCGAACGTTGGATGCCTACCAGACTGATTCTGGACCCATAGTTCAGGTTACAGAAAAGTCCATCTCTCTTTTATCGGCCTCGCACAATACTCGCCACTCTCTTGATGAGATCCTTCATATGGGAGATATAAGTGCGGAGAACGCCTTTTGCGGAAATGACGTTGTTGCCCTCACCACCACGAGCAGCAGCTCAGCGTCTCAGATTCACACCATCAATGTCAATGGAATGGAAATAAGTCTTGTTAAAAGCTGGGATGTTCCTGGGGAGGTGACGTGTGTGTCGGTTCTCGGCATTGCCGGAAATCAATTTGTGATTGCGGGCTCCGTTGTGGATGGCACCTCTTGGATATCCGCGTACTCGTTGGATGGCAAGGTTATTGTCACCCAGGCTTTAGACAGGAAGACAAGTATTTGACCCCTTTCCCACGCTCAGACGACCTGAACAGGTGACTGACTGACCTGATTAGGCTTCGCAGAGGGCCAATCATTACAAGAATCAGCGGGTGGCCTGCATGCATTTGAGCCATTAACGAGTATTTGCGCAGTCGACGCAGGCGTCAACACTCTTACATTCGTTGCCGGAACCCGATGTGGACATATGCTTACAGTTAGGATATGTCATCAGCAATGTCAGCTTATCAGTTGGATCAGCGAAGTGATGGGCGTCGCTCCGGTGGACGTTTTCCCAGTCCAAGGCTCCTTCGATGGCGGAGCCGCAGCCATGGTGTGCGCCGATAACAACCTCGTCATGATGTCACAGTTTTCAGATGCCAAATTCAGGTTCAAATCCAAGAACTTCATATGGTTGACAGATTCCAATGACTCCTCGATGTCTTCACCTCAGGTTCATTCGGCTTTCAGCCTCGGCCTCAGCTTGTCAGAGTACGCTGGTCATGCGTCAATTATGCTGCTAGCAGGGTCAAAGATTCTATTCGCAGACATCTGGCCGCACTATTCTCTTGTTCCAAGATGTCTTCCGCTCAATGGAACGCCAACTCGAATCGTTTTCTCCCACGCTTGGAATTGTCTAGTGGTGGGCATGCTCCTGGATGACAAACCCACACTAGCATTTGTTGATCCAGAGTCCGGATGTCATATCGCGACTGCGTCAGACAAGAACAAAAATACCTCGCAGTTCGTATCCGGCCTCGGACATCCTGGAGACCGAATATATGGCCTCAGTGAATGGCTCTATGTGAAAGACGGCAAAACATTTGCTTTTCTGCTTGTAGGCACTAAGGATGGGAGACTCCTCATTATTTCGGTCAACAAGTTGGAATCCAGAGATGGAGATGCTGCCCAGACGCAAATGCAATATTGGACACGGTACAAAAAGTTGTTTGGGAAGCCTATTTACTCCATTGTTGGAGACGAAGACGGCATCATCTTTTGCGCCGATAAAACGATTTATTGGGACGTCTTGGATTTAATGGAGAAGAAATTGAAGCAAATGAAACAATACGCGTTAGATTCGCCGGCCACGTCACTACGGGTGTCGCATGGCAAGATTTTTGCGTTGACCACAATGCATTCTCTGGAAATTATCGATCACAAAAAAGGACCAGAGGATGATATGGTGCTCAGACATACCGATAAAATTTCTCGGACCACTGTTCACATGATTGACATCGGCACAGATAACAAAGACTTGAGTGACAGCCAATGGCCCGTGACGATGCTGTCAGATCACAGAGGCGGCATCGCGGGGGTCTGGGTACCCCGGAGTCACCAAAACAGGGAATTCGACATCATATTTGAAGGATCACTGCCGACTTCAGTGCGGCGGTTCGCATATGCTACTAGTCGGCCCCCCTGGCTCAGGTGTGAACAGCAGACCCGATATGGAGTAATAGCAAGTGAAGATGGGGGCGCAGATGTGTTTGGAGTGTCTCTTGATGGCTCACTTCGACACTTTACTTTACTAAGCGAAGAGCTATGGCGATTCTTGAGCCTGATACAGAATTTGGCACAACGAATTTCACATTTGACCTCCCCTGAGAGCAGTTCATCAGACTCCGAGAGCATGAATTCGGATAAAGGGCTTGATGTCGAGCCACGGTTGCACCCTAGGCTTATGCATATAAACGGCGATGCGTTGAGTCAGTGCCTGGAGCATCGGCTGCTGAGGAGGATTGTTGGAAAAGGTTATGGTTTGGATCTCTTCCGCGAGTATCTCGACGGGCTCGAAAGAGGTCGATGGACAGAGGATTTCAGAGACGGAATCGGGCACTCAGAGGAAGAGCGACAGGATGCATACTTCAGGCTGGGATACGACGTGCTCGACTATCTTCTGGCCCCAGTCTTGTAACATTCGGCCACTGCCTTTTAAAAAAAACTTTATTTCTTCCCCTGCATGCACGGCGGCACATGGAATCGTGCGCAGCGGACAAATTGGCACCAAGAGCACAAGTGAGCAGGGCTTTTTACTCGACATGTCTACAGAGTCGTAGTTTGAAAATCACAATCAAAGTGCTACATGTATTACGCCAGAGCGCTGGCCATATTCGTACGAACTGGAGGCGGGAGGCGATGAATTGGCTGACTGTTGTCGACATGACCGTCCCAGATTTGCCCCCCCGTGGTACCCCTCTGATGCTATTTAGAATGGAGGCAGCCTGCGAAGGGCTTAGCACTGTAATGGTTAATTTTCTCTCACAAAAATGGAGCAATTGATGACTTTGCCAAACACAAGAAGACCAATAAATAAATAAATAAATAAATAATAGCACAGCCCCTCAGCCCCTCCCTCTCTGAAATGTCAACGTCGATCAATGACGAGAGCCACCGCCGCCGCCACTACCAAGTTGACCCCTCCACCCCCAAAAAGCCGCCCAGCAAAAAGTCAGGCAGGCGGGCGGGCAAGCAAATGACCAAATTTTTTTTCTTAAATTTTTTTTTTAGCGTCTTATCCCATCCCACCAACTCATTCACGATTCGACATCATCTTTTGTCCCACTCTCTCTTCTCATCCTTTTGTGTCTTCAGAAGTCCTCTTTATTTGGCCCTCGTGTAACCTGGTTCAAAGAGAGTGCCGCACGACTGGACCATCGCCAAGATGCCGCCGAAGAAGAAGGGCAACAAGAAAGCCCAGGACGACTGGGAAGCCGATCTGGGCGAGACCATCCCGAGCACTCACGAGACTGCAGTGGACGCAAACGATGCTGCCCCCGAGGCTAATGGCGATGACGATACCGCAGGCGGAGGTGGTTTGATGGCTATGCTGCGAAAAAACAAGGAAAGACGAAAGAAGAAGGGCCTCGCAGATGACGATTTGATTCAAGAAGAGGACGCGCCCAGCTCTGAACCACTAGGCGATATATCCAACAAGGCACCGCAGGAAGCTACTCTAGATGATGAATTCGCCTTACCCGAGAAGAAGGGAAAAGGTGGCAAGGCGAAGCCTGCAGCTAGGAAGGATGACGCCGCAGACGGGGACGATGCCGGGTCTGGGAGAGTTCTCACAAAAGCCGAGAAGGAAAAATTGAAGAAGGAACGCGAGAAGCAACGCAAGAAGGAACAGGTATGTTGCTCGTTCCCTGGTGATCCCTGGTGTCTTCGTGTCTTCAATGAGACCCTGCCGATCTGGGGTCCTTTCATTCTATTGACGCACAATGCCTTCCTTGAACTTAGGCCACGAAGAAGAAGACATCAGTCCCAGCCAAAGCCGCAGAGACGGCCAAAGCAACGCCTGCTAAGGATGTTGAACCGGTCACCGCTGCCACCACCACAGAACCTGCCTCAGAAGCCGGAGGCAAGAAGAAGAAGCTGCCAGCTCACCTTGCTTTGATCCAGAAGCAACAGGAAGAATTGCGCAAGCGAAAAGAAGAAGAAGAACGCCTTCTCGCTGAAGCCAAAGCCCGAGCAGAGCAAGAAGAGAAGTTGGAAGAAGAGGAAATAAAACGGAGAGAAGAGGCCAGGGCTCTAAAAAAACAGAAAGAAAAAGAGAAGATCGAGCAGCTGAAGAAGGAAGGCAAATTCCTCACCAAGGCCCAGAAAGAGGAGAAGGCACGCAATGAGAGAAAACTGCAGCAAATGTTGGCTGCTGGGATCAAGGTGGGCCCTCAAGAGTCCGCCGACGAGCCTAGAAAGAAGGTCGTCTACGATAATAAAAAGAAGAAAGGAAGAAATGACAAGGTAAGCTTCTGTTCTTTGCGAAGAATAGCTAGCTCCATGACTGTAAAAATGGTCGTATTAACCTTTCCACACAAGGTCGACGAAGAAGCTGCTCTTGCCGAAGCTGCTGAGAGAGCTCGCATTCAAGCCGAGAAAGCTCTTGAGGACGCCAAGGAGAAAGCTGCACGTGAGAAGGCAGAGGCTGAGGCCAAGGCCGCCGACGAGAAAGCTGCCGCCGAAAGCGACGTCGATGACGACTGGGAAGCGGCCGCTGCCTCAGATGACGATGTCAAGGATAGCTGGGACGCAGATTCAGACGATGAGAACACCAAGCCCAGTGGCAAGGACAACAAGATCAATGGAGAGGACGGGGAGGAAGACGGCAATGATGACGACGACGACGAGTCCGAGGATGAAGAGCTGTCGGCTGCTCGGCAAGCAGAACTCCAACGTAAAAAAGAAGCGGCGGAGCGAAGAGAGAAAGCTCATCAAGCTGCACTGGCTGCACGGTCCAAGGATAACCTGCGATCTCCCATCTGTTGCATTCTCGGTCACGTCGATACTGGAAAAACTAAGCTTCTCGATAAGATCCGTCAGACCAATGTTCAAGAAGGTGAAGCCGGTGGAATTACACAGCAGATTGGTGCCACGTACTTTCCTGTCGATGCAATTAGACAAAAGACGGCAGTGGTTAACCCAAACAACGAATTCGAGTTCAAAGTGCCAGGTCTTCTGGTCATCGACACCCCTGGTCACGAGTCATTCTCTAATCTACGTTCCCGTGGTTCTTCACTTTGCAACATTGCTATCCTGGTCGTGGATATTATGCATGGTTTGGAGCCCCAGACATTGGAGTCTATGCGACTCCTCCGGGATCGTAAGACTCCCTTTATCGTCGCTTTGAACAAGATCGACAGACTCTACGGATGGAAGAAGGTCGATAACAATGGTTTCCGGGAGAGTCTGGCCCTCCAAAACAAAGCAGTCCACAATGAGTTCAAGAAGCGTTTGGACGAGACTAAACTGGCCTTTTCTGAGCAAGGTTTCAACGCGGAGCTTTTCTACGAAAACAAGTCCATGTCCAAGTTCGTTTCATTGGTGCCAACCTCTGCGCATACTGGTGAGGGTATTCCCGACATGTTGAAGCTGATCGTTCAGCTCACCCAAGAGCGCATGGTTGGTTCACTGATGTATCTTTCTGAGGTTCAGGCTACGGTCCTTGAGGTCAAGGCCATTGAGGGTTTTGGTATGACTATCGATGTCGTCCTGTCGAATGGTATTCTCAGGGAAGGCGATCGAATTGTGATATGTGGTACAGAAGGTGCCATCAAGACCAACATCAGAGCACTGCTGACACCGGCACCGCTCCGCGAGCTGCGTCTGAAGTCTCAATATGTCCATAACAAAGAGGTTAAGGCTGCGCTCGGTGTGAAGATCAGCGCTCCTGGACTTGAGGGTGCCATTGCTGGTTCCAGACTTATGGTTGTCGGCCCTGATGATGATGAGGAAGACATTGAAGATGAAGTCGTCGCTGATTTGGAAAACTTGTTGAGCAGAGTAGAGAAAACCGGCCGTGGCGTCAGCGTGCAAGCATCCACCCTTGGTTCTTTGGAAGCCTTGCTGGATTTCTTGAAAGACTGCAAAATTCCCGTGGCAAATGTTGGAATCGGCCCTGTTTACAAAAGAGATGTCATGCAGAGCGGCATCATGTTGGAAAAGGCCCCAGACTATGCCGTGATGCTTTGCTTCGATGTCAAGGTCGATAAGGAAGCACAATCTTATGCCGAAGAACAAGGCATCAAGATCTTCACTGCAGACATTATTTACCACTTGTTTGATGACTTCACCAAGCACATGGATCAAATGCTGGAGAAGAAGAAGGAGGAGTCAAAGATGTTGGCCGTCTTCCCCTGCGTGCTTAAACCCGTGGCGGTGTTCAACAAGACTAGCCCTATCGTCATCGGTGTCGATGTTGTTGAGGGCCAGCTCAAGATCAACACGCCCATGGCTGCGGTCAAGACCAACCCTGTGACTGGCGTTAAAGAGGTCATCAGCCTTGGCAGAGTGTAAGTTCCATCGTGTCCGACCACTCCATGTTTTTTTTTTTGTTGTCAAAACAAGCCGCATATCGAGCGAGATGTCGCATTGCTGAATCTCGTCATTTAGGACCTCTATCGAGCGAGACCACAAGCAGATCCCAGTCTGCAAAAAGGGCCAGCCCTCAGTTGCTGTCAAGATCGAGATGGGTGGCCACCAGCCCATGTATGGACGGCAACTGGAAGAACCAGACAGCCTGTACAGTATGATTTCTCGAGCGAGTATCAACTGCCTCAAAGAATTCTACCGCAACGATGTCAGCAATGATGAGTGGCAACTCATCATCAAACTGAAACCTCTTTTCGACATAAACTAGAAGCGTGTGTGTACTTGTCTCAACCGCCCCTCGCTGGGCGAGGTGAAGATAACTACTGCTTGCTATTGAATCAGCACCCTAACTCTACTGTGTGCGAGACAATAATGTGCCTAGTCAGGAGTCAGGAGACAGAATATGCACGGGAACCACGGTTTTCCCACCAGGCCAGAGCTCATCCGCGCAAGAGCTTGAACATGCAAGTAGGGCGGGCAAGGCAAACAGATTGAGTAAGCATTCAGGACTCAAACCCTGCAAGAGTAGCCTAGACTAGTGGCGGACCAGTAGTCACTTGTGATGCAAAAGTTGTCAGAAACGAAGGAAGAATATGCTTTGACAAATGTATCTAATCTGGCAAGAATCTTTTTCAGACGGAAAAGTATTGAGAAAGGAATCAAGGTCTTTTTTATCATTTGTTATCTCTGTTGTTCTTCTCGGAGCTGCGGATGCAGACCATGGATGTCTTTTGCACACAACATCAATGTCCATCATGTCCATTGGCTTTGACTGTCCACGAGATATCGTCTGATGAATCCCATTTCTTTCGTTTTCGCGCTTTCCGGCAGTCGTTTCCACGTCTTGGAGTACGCAGATTTCCATTCCGGGCACAACACAGCACATGAGAGAACGCGATGAAATATTAACCGACAATATTGATTGCCATGTTGGTTCCATTCTCCATTAGCAAGCAGCACACCCTCGGGAGTGGCCCGGTGCCCATACATATAAAACAAACAGATTCTTGACCAAACTATTCTATACTACTTTTCGGGGAATGCCCCGTCCTGATCACGTTGTATACCGGCCATGAACACCTCAGCCAACCCTCCTTGTGTACGATTATTCTTTCTTCTTTTTTGAACTTGTGCTGATGCCACCTTTCCCGTCTCGTCAAATCTACTGATGTCCCGTATATCCGTGCGATGCTTTCGTAAGACCGAAGGGGTCTAATTTATTTCTGCTCAGCAGCTTCCTCCACATCGGGCTGAGCTGTGTCAGCGTCCTTCATCTCCTGATCGCCTTCAGTTTGTTGAGCAGCCTTTTCAGCCTCAGCAGCCTTGCGAGCCTCTTCCTCGGCGGCTCTTTTGGCAGCCTGTTCTGCCTCGAGGCGTTCCTGGACGGCACGTCGTTCAGCTTCGACTTTCTCAAAGTGGCGCTGAACAATTGGGCCAGCAAGAGCTCTTAACTCCTCCAGCTTGGCGACGTAGACACCCTTTGATGCATCATCGCCCTCGTCGTAGAGCCAATCCTGTGGAGAATATGTGAGCCTCGAAGTCTACTAATATGAAACATGGTTTTTGAAACTTACCTCTGCAGCCTCCAATTTGCTCTTGATCGATGCTTTCTCCTCCTCGTTAGTGAACTCGGCATACTGCTCATCCAGCTTGGCACGTAGGTCGTAGATGTACGTCTCGAGCTCGTTCTTCTTTTCCTCCGTATCGGCAACGAGCTTGTCCTCCATGACCATGGCTGCCTCCTGCTCGCTCAGAGCGGCCTTTTGAGCAGTGTCCAGAGAGGAGGTGCCGCTAGAAATAGGCAGGTCGCCCTTCCGAACCTGCTTCTTGACCTTTTGCGTCTTCTTAGAGGCCTCGTCTTTCTTATCGGTGTCCATAGCCTTGATGTCGCATTTCAGTACTCAAACTTTGACGGATCAGGTGAACAAGTGTGTAAATACTTACGTCGGCGTCCTTCTTCTCGGCATCTTCTTTCTCGTCTTCCTTGACCTCTTCCTCAACTTCCTGGTCTTCAACATAGTAGCCGGTTTCCACATTAAGAACTCCGTGAATGTTGACGCGAGCCTTGAGCTTGCAAATCATGAACTCATCCTTTCCCTCAGCCTTGACGCCTTTGACGGAAAATCGACCAATCCATGGGTTCTGCTTTCCGGGAAGATCCTCGGGTCTGGCGTACCTAGCTTCCAAGTCGAAAGGCTGCTTGCGATAGAACGTTAGAATTTTTGTGGAAGGCAGAACGTTGCCCTTGTTGAAGACAGTCAGGCTGGTGTCTTCATCAGGGATATCGGCGGCCTTCTCCCATGCAAATTCGATTGCGTAGCTGATGACATCTTGGACGGAGAAGTCACGAACACGGAACACCGGGGATAGGATGGCACAGCTAAACGCGCATCCACGGGCAATGGCTTCATCAGCGTTCATGGTATAGGAAAGAGTTCTTCCAAAGAACGCCTGGATACGCTCTTTTAGAGCTGGTAAGCGCGAGCCACCACCAACGATCTCGATCACATCGATATCATCCTTGGTGAGCTTGGCTTGAGCCAGAGCCTGCTCCAAAGGCACGTGGGTACGCGCCAGAATGGGCTCAATCATAGCTTCGAAGTCCTGGCGAGTTATCATCGCGGAGACATCGACATCGTTCATGAGAGACTCGATATTGACAGGAGCCTGCTGATTGGCGGACAAGATCTTCTTTGTCTTCTCGGCGGCCGCAATGGTGCGAGCCATAGCTCGGCCGTGGGTGTAAATGTCGACCTTGAATTTTTCCTTGAATTCCTTGGCCAGATGATCAACGAGGGCTTTATCAAAGTCACGGCCACCAAAGTTGCGGTCCCATGCAGTAGATTTGACAGCGAGCTCCCCCTTCTTGAACTCCACAACAGAGCACGTGTAGCTGCTATGGCCGATATCAACAAAGCACACCCGACGAGGCTTCTCTTCGGGAGCCGGCAGGTCAAGCTTTGTGATACCCCAGCCCAGCGCAGCAGCAGTAGTGTCATTGATGAGACGCAAGACCTTTAAGCCAGCAATTTCAGCGGCATCCAATAGAGCTCGTCGTTGGGTATCAGAGAACCAAGCGGGAACACTCATGCAAAGCTCCGAAACGGGAAGCCTGAGCTCGTTGGCCGCAGTCTGCTTAATCTTGCTCAAATACATGGCAACGAGCTGAGTTGAGGAGAACTTCTCGGTTTTTCCAAGGTAGTTGACCTCAGCGCCAACTTGACCATTGATATCAACAAGAGGAGCAGTGACAAATTGCTGTTCAATCTTGATATCGGGATCATTGAAAGATCGGCCGGCAAGTCGTTTTAGGCAGCTGACTGTGTTCTTGAGGTTGGTGATTTCCTGGGTTTTGGCGGCTTCGCCGAGGTAACGACACTTGGGGCCGAAGCCGACCATGGAACTGAAGTTTGAGAGAAAAAAGTTAGTCATCAGTACAAATGAGAATTTGGCGAGATTGCTGGCTATCGGGATCGATCCGGTGGACGTATCCCTTCCCAAAATAGAGCGAAGGATTAACGTTCGTATGAGAAGTCGACTTACGGAGTAGCTCGATTAGAAACTTCATTCGTGATCTATGTAACATCAAATATATTAGCCATGCTGACTTACGACGTGAGGCAGCTTGTGGCTAGACTAGAGCTGGATGAAAGCCGACCAAGGATTCGAGGGAATGTTACCTACCACATCAACACCACGGTTTCTAGCGACAGCGGTCACCGTCTTGAGGGTTCCGAAGTCGACACCTGTTGAGTTTCAATTATGTTAGCGAGTGCTATAGGTTGGTGACCTCGGTACTAATGGACTGCGCATCTCCTTGATTCGTCGTCACAACTCCAACGGTGTCAACGACGGTTGAACCATTGAGAGTGTGCAGCAAGGGGTGCAGTTGGGGGTTGATTTACATACCCACGACGCTCATTGTGCCTAAGATTTGTAGAGTTGTCGCTCTACGTCGTAGTCCTATTATCTCTTGTTCGTCTTTATCGCCAATCTCAATCCACCGAGGGGAAACGCGGGGTGCTCAGACGAGGGGTTGACGAATTTAGCGTCAGTTACGGTTGAGAGCTTGAATGGTTTCGAAACGTTTGCGAGAACGCTTATTGCAAATCAACGGTGAAGAGCGGAGAGGTCGAGAGGTTTGTCGCAAGACGAGGTCAGGTTTGTTCTTGTTTAAGATGGGCGAACTTTTCCTTGGGTGGGCGGTGTGAACAGTGCTTGCTCTCTTGGCCAACTCGAAAAAAAAAAAGGATGGGTTGGTTTTACATGTACATAAACGTGATACAAGTCAGGCCGCACGCAGACCAGCCAATAGATGATCCATCTGCGCCCATCAGGCGGGCATGATCAAAATACCTGAGGGGCATACGGAGTACAGCGCTACAGATCTGGGGGGCTCTGTACCTCGTCGGCCAATACACACACGTTGAGTACATGGCGACTCGAACCCCGCCATAGTTCCGACATGTACCCGAGGGGGGGGGGGTGGTTCCTGGTAGCTACTGGTAGAAGTTGGAAGAACTTTCCAGAGCCATCGACCTCAGCAACGGGGACCGCGGCCTTTTCTTGCGCTTTGTTAGCCTGCCAAAACGATGCGTCATATTGCACGATGCTTTTTCACAAAATATGTACTAGAAGCAACTTTGACACCGATAAGAACTTGAACTAACTTATGATTCTGCCCTGGTTGTTGTCTACACAACGGCCGTGTAGTCAGGTATCTCGTCTCAATTTGAGCCAATCTGACTACAACGCGTTTGGAGCTCAATGATTCTCAGATGGCACTTCTTCTGATACGCGCTTGAATTGAACGGGTGGCTCGTGGCCTAAAACCCCTATATTAAAGGACAGATTTAGCTTCTACATAGCTGGCGAGAATCAACAACTAAACAGACACTCATTATTACCTATTTTGTGTCGTAACACCTTTCCAACATGCCCCGCCACCGTTGTGGCGCGTATCACACAGGTTTACTGCAGCCATGCCTCTATTCTGCCTAGCATCGTCGGTCTTGGGTATGCCGGGCTCTTCTTTCGTCATTTCAATTTCCAAGACTACCGTGTTCGATATCGAATGCTCTTGTAGTGTATTACACATGCACACAAATATGTAATCCGGGAAAATGATGTTATCGAGACAAGGGGTTTAAGGAACAGTTTCTAATTTTCAACTCCAAGATTCTCTACTAGTATATGTCAGCCCACTGGCTAGCTCGCGGTCAGTTCCCAATTGTTGGCTGACCCTCACCACTCTGGCCACTCTGGCTCTGGGACCCTGATACTGACCCCTGTTTAAAACGTAACTTGTATTTGTTTCTTCGCGAGCGTACCGGCGTTTGGTTAGGCAAAGCAACGGTATGCTTGCTCTCGTCTTCGTGAACGTCGTGTGAATACACTCCGCAGTCGACCATGAGTCAATTCACAGCATTCATTACTGACCCTCGTCGATCATAGCTCTGGGTTCCTCGACGAATGATGGCGTATACTTTGGCCGCGATCTGAGGTTGTATGATGATCCTACCATTTTACTTGGGCTTAAGAATTGACCATTTACCGCGTCTGGAGGCCGGACAATGCTTCGCTTTCGGCTGATCAGCATATCTCCCTGATGCACGTTACTAGCTAATGCCCTTGCCTCCTTTGCGGGCTTGAACGTCTCAGGCACAACATTGAGTTCGTCACCCAGCTTCTCTGCCTGCTCCGCAGCTTCCCGAGCAGTCGTATGTTGATCAGCCGCTGCCGCGTCCGCTCGCGGGCCACCCCAAGTTCGCGAGCCAGCGGTCAAGATTCCGTAGACCATATAATACCAGTTGAATAGGGGATTCATGATGAACATGAGAGGGTACAGCCATATTTTGAAACGCTTCAATTTAGCGCCAAAGTACAGCATCAAAAGCCAGTTCAACCCTAGCGACACTGCAATGAATCCCACTGGCAGATCGTGCGGTTTGGCGGTAGTGGTTAAGAGCGCGATGACCATGACGAAGAACAACAGCGCCGTTGTCCGAATCGTATTTTGCATGAACCGTACAAAAATCAAAACTGGATACCGCTCCCACAAACGCCAGTCGGTTAACATACAAACTTCATTAGTTACAAAGCCGAGGAACCATCGTCGTCTTTGCTTAACAAGCGAGCCATACGTTTGAACTGCTTCCGTCTTGCAGAAGGCGGACGTACACATTTGAATTTGATAACGATGCTGGGCGCCTATCATAAAAAGATGCGTGAGCCAACGGTCTTCGCCCAGATGACATTTGGCGTAGTCAAATAGGTCATCGCATTCTTCGGCTTTGTCTGCGAAATAGTACTTGGCCATACGCCTGAATGCAGAGAATCGAAGCATCGTCAACGCCCCTGGAAGGCATGTTACTGAACCACAACCGGATTCTACAGTGCGCTCAAAAAGTTGCCCATGGATGTATTCCATGTCTTGAAGCAGCGTGATTATACTATGCTTTTTCGTCGTCGAGGTGATCACTCCCGTCATAGCCAGCATTTGCCTGGAATTCCCTGGGCTCAACTCCATGTCGTATACGAAATTCTGAATACAGACCTTATCAAGCACACAGTCTGAATCGATAAACAGGATGAAGATGTTGTCATGGTGTTTGTTATATTCTGAATATATGCGATCAATGAGCTCGAACGTCAGTTTCTGACAATGCCGTTTGCCGCCGTGAGGAAACCGTGATACCGTGACTCGGACAGCCTTGAAAACAACATCGATGCATCCAGGATGAAAGTCTGCGTCGTTTGATACTCCAAGATGCCTTAGCGTTCTTTCGTACAAATCATCCACCTCTTCGCTGTCAAAGGACAGGAATAGGTGAATGCAAGTTGCCGGGTATTCGCATTGCACGACAGAGTCGATTGCACTGGTGAGTACTTCAAGCTCTTCGTGGTAGCAAGGCATTACTACGACAACTTTCGGAGCGCTAAAGTCATCCAGTACCCGCTTCATCCTCTTCTTGCGCCCCAGATGGGTTGTGACAAGCTGGTAAATGCAAAATAGCCAGGGAATTGTCAGTAGTAGTGCAAAACTCCAGAAAGCGAACCACTGCAAAAAAGACGACATGGATTCTGGCCAAAGGCTTGAAATGGCCGGTGGCATGGGAAGAGTGACGAGCATGATGGGAAGGAATATGAAACTTGGTGTTCGACATCAGCAACTTTCTAGATATTGTGTATCAGGCTACTCGGCCTTGATCACTTTGTTGCTTGGAATGACAAGATGAACACACCGAAGCACGGCAAAAGCGAAGCCGATGAACAAGCAAAGGACACGAATGGACCAGTGCTCTGCTTTGAGGTAGGCTTTGACGAGGCAGTATATGAAGGCTGCGAACCAAAGCAGCCACTCCAGGCAAGCCATTAGCATGACGAACCCAACAATTGCAGTATATATAATCTAAGCACTTAGTTAATATCTGCTGATTTGACCAATGTGCGAGTTCAGAACTCTTACTTACATCTTTGACCGGCCACTGCCTGGTGAAGATAGCCATGCTTGTGTCAGTGGGATCTGCCCGAAGCAGCCGCCAAGTCAGATTGTGATTCGATGACAACAACACAAGGGGGTTTGGCTCGCGGCTGCGTCTCTAGCTGAATATGATAAGCACTTGATACGGACCACAGAGAAGCGGCAAAGGAAAAAGGCTCGAGTTTCACTCGGATGCTCGTACACCACAACGCCTCAGGCCAAAACTATGTCTGAGCTTCGGATCAGCTCAGATAGACGCTGTATCTTTCACTCGGTGGATATCAGTGCATAGAGTGCCCCGGTTTTCGTCTTCTTCTGCCGTGAAAACACTTGTCTGCGTACAAAATCAGGAAGACAGTTTGCAGATTACAAATGCAGTAGCTGCTGCCTCTGCAGTCAGTGGTCACGCACCAACGGTGGATGCGGGCAAGCATGGAAGGAAAGTGCGGTTGTTCTTTCTTCGCACGTGCCACTCACTGGTGGAATACATGGAAAATCTGCGGTGTTCACATCTACTTTGGCCATGGAGCAATGAACTCGAACGCTCGTAACACCATCAGTCTCGCTGGCTTGTAGTGGGTCACGCAAACGAAAGCTGTTCTGTATTACTCGACTGGGTTGTATATTCTGTGCTCAAAATTTTTTGCGAAATTTTTCTCATGAGAATAGCCATGGAGACGCCGCAATTCCTTCAAACCGAAGCTAGGGCTGATGAGATTGTGAACCCCTTCATTCATTGGACGATGAAAAGTCCATCAAACTGTTCTAAAGGGACGCTGCAAATGGGCTTTAGTTGGTATCGACTGAACGTGTCGGAGACCAGATTCACCGATTCACCGATTGCGAGGCCAAAGCCAGAATTCTCTCTCTCGTCGAGTCGTGGTGTGGTTCGCGGCATCGCCGAAGCAGAGAAGGGGAAGGGGGATGCAGCTGTCCCTACGGCGCGTCTTGCGACTCTTTACGCCAACCCCCGAATATTCCCGCAGGCGGATGCAGATTGGTGATCATCGCCCAATGGTAGTCAAGTGAGTGGTATCTTTGGCCACAAGACTGACGAGTTGTGAGCATGAAGCGCTTCAGAATTGCCTGTTTCAGCTGTGGTGGCAATGCGCACTCCTTTGCGCATCTGTGGAACACCTAGACGTTCTTACAAAGCTTACTTCGAAGTGGGAACTGGACATGCTGCGTCTTGCGCTTTTCACATCCCTCATTTGTCGGCTTGATTCGCTGTCTCTTACCAGTCAACGTCACTGAGCTGTAGTTTTCTCACTCTCTGACTGCGATCCTTATTCAGTCGGTCAACACGGTTGTTATTAAGCGCCGTGCTTCGTTCAATTCCTGATGCAAAAGTGTCAGTTGAATTGAAGCCCACCAAATGCCATCGATTGCAAATACCGTCTTGATCCTCGCTTTGTTGGAGGTCATAGTTGAGGACAAGATTTTTGATCCGTTGTTGCTCTTCTTTCTCAACCTGCTGCTGCGTTTTCATGGCAATGGCGAATGTTGAGTCAGACGGAAGCTCAACGGTTCGGGTCTGAAATTCGATATGAAGATTAGCTCAAAGTCCTATATTTCTTTCTGATCTATCCGATGTGGTTACGAACCTGTTGACGATTTCCTCTCTTCGTCAGGAGTGAAAATGCCATTTTATTTGTGGGAGGGGACGACTCTTGCTCTTGAGTAATGCTCATCGATGGGTCTCGGTTCTTGGGTCGAACAGGCAAGGGAACATCGAAGAGAGGTTTCCGCTCGAATTTACGAGATTCAAGACTCTCGGCCATCATCTTAGCATATTCGCGTTCAAACTCAGCTTCATCTTCAGGGTCAACAGTCTCTTCCTGGCGAGTCACCACAATTGACTCTTCATTGAAATTGATGTCGTCCGTAGAGTCATCGTTCGGGTCCTGTTGCTTCTGATGTTTAGCAAAAAATGACTGCTTTGCGTAATCGTAAGATGGAGGGTGAAATACCCACCTCAGCTTCATCATCGTCAGATGCACTATCATCATCGCCTTCGCCGTCTTGTTCTATATCGTCACCGTCACCGTTGTCATCGTCTGATGATGCTCCACTGGTGGCATCATCTGCCTCCACAACTTTATCAACACCTGCTGTCTTCTGATCCTGAACAATGGCGAGTTGAAGGGCCTTGGCTGCTTCGTCAAAATTGGGAGCAAATTTCCATTGAGGACGAGTGATTGAAAAGACGTCTTGGACAACGAACTCAATGTCCATAGGCACAGAGGACTTAGTGTGAACATAGTACTAGCGTTTAAATTAGTGCGATGATACAATAAAAGAATGAGTCATTAAGGCAAGGAGACTAACCTGAAAAAAGGAAAGGAAATAGTCCAACTTCTTGCCGGCGGCGCCCCTATTGAAGAACATGCCGCATGTTTCTAGCATAGTGGCAACAAGACGTACTCGAAAGAAATCATCTGGGGGATCGAGAGGGTTGTATCGGCCAGGAATTGGAGGTCCTCCTATACCAAGACTCAGCATGAGATCGGGACATTAGCATTACTCTTTACAACTCACCGTGTCCAAACGTGAGAATCTTGTACATTGTGTCAAAAATAACGGGATGCTCCAGCATCCTGTAGTTGTAAAGTTCTCCCAGATACTTCACCTCTGCAATCCGACGTTGAAAAGAACGAAAATCATTTTGTTCCAAGCCAAAACTGACCGACTCGATGATGTTGTCAATGACTTTGACGACAAATTCCGGATGGTAGCGATACAGAGCGCTCAAAAGGATGCCCAAAATGTGAATATTTCCGTACTTGACTTTTCCGGGCTTAGAAAACACCTTTTCGAGAATTGAAACAACCTATTGAATTTATGTTAGTGCACTGCTGCCTCTCACTCAATTATGGGATGCGATGAGAACTTTCTCGGCCTACCTCTGCCTCTTCCCAGTGTAGCCTACGAATTTGTTTCAAAATCTTGCTGTAATTTCGCTTCGTAATGTCACTGTACACCAATTTACGGACGAAAAGCTCCGTGGGAGTGCGTTCCTTTTGCTCGATTGCTGGTCTCTCGGGAGGGTCAACATAGTAAACTGCATTATCAATGAGCATGCGCTCAGGCTGCCCAATGTGCTGAACAGACTTCTTGCGCTGCAGAGTTTCCAGGAAGCTTGCCATTCTCGGCGCAGTCTCTGGGTTTTTGAGTAGATATCTTCCACAATTCTCGATCAAATTGCATAAAATCTCGATGTTCATGCGTGAGAACTCATCCAGGCTGACCTTGAGGCAATGAAACACGACGTGCTCCGGCACCACACCGAATTTCGTAAGTTCGGCTAGGTATCGAATGTTGCTGAGCCGAACCTGTCCTAAGAAGTCTTTTTCCTTCCTCCGCTGCAAGCTTCGAAACTCTGCGTCTAGATAATCCACAAGCCCCTTCGGAATGTCGGGCATGTACCTGCCAAGGGTGGCCACGAGTCTCGACCATGATGGAAGCAAGTCGCTACGGCCTTTGGGGACCTCGGTTAGTGCTTTGACTAGGCGGTTGCGGGACGCTTTAGAGTTGACAAAGCAGAAGTCTATGGCTGCTTGGTCGATGGCCTCTTTGTTTGTAAGTTCCGGTAAAAGGGCCAGTAAAGCGTCGACCTGCGCGCCGATCGTTTTGTTGGCTATTGCAGTTGATTGATCATCAGCGGCTTCGGTGGCTGCCTTCAGCGCATCAAATTCGTTGTTCTCATTCTTCTTGCCCACTGGCTCGTCTGTATCGGTCTTCTTTTTCTTGCCGTCTTCCAAAAGAATTGGCGGGACTTTACCCTTCAAGTCAACCAACTTTTCGTAGAACCTACGTTCATCTTCGTCTGCCCATATCCCGGCGCCCTCACCCATAGCTCTTAAATAGTCACTGGTTTTGACTAAGCCTATAGAGCCACTTGAGGTTGCTAAAGAATCGTCCGAGTCCTTCAAATCTGGCAATTCGGCACCAATTGCATCGGCAACAACTTGGGCATTAGAAATCAGGCGTTCCTGAGCCTTCACCTGCTTCTCGAAGTTGGCCTGTCGGTCTTCGAACACCTCGCCAGACTTGACGTAGGCTTCAGCATTTCGCCGAGCTTGAGAATGGATAAGTTTCTGATCTCGCACAATGTGTGTGGCCACATTGTCAAAGTATTTTTTCAGTACGTTCTTAAATTGTTCGGATAATTCGGCAGAGGCGAGCGACCGTTCTTCGGAGGCATGCGTGGGATCGGACCCTTCATCGGCATCTGAAGGTGTCTCAGTCTGGCTGCTGGTAATGCCGTCCTCCTCCACTGTTTTCCTTCCATCGGACCCAGCTGGTTTGACACCCAAAATATCCCAGCTGAAAGCTTTCACAAAGATGACCAGCAGGGGTAAATTCGCATGATCTCTATCGTAGCCTAGAAGATCTTTCAAAACTTCGAGAGGGAAAGGCTCTGCACCGCCGCCCTTACTTGTACCGGCTCGAGCCTTCAGCTCTACAGCTTTCCCATTGGCACCCTTTGTCGCATCGTCGGGCTTTGTCGCATCGTCCAGTGTCCTTAGCACCCCAACCAGCCATAGTTCGGTAATGACTCGTAGCAAGGCTCGTTGACGAGTGATCCTTTCCTTCTCTTCTTTTTCACGGGCTTCAGGGGTCAGGCTCTTGAGGGCGCCTTTGTCTGGTGTTGCCATCCCTTTGCCCAAGAGCCAAGCAAGATATTCGGTGAATTCTGTGGGACCGAAGCGCAGGTGTAGGGCGCTCACAATCTCAACGCCGGCCTCTATCTCACCTGGAGATTTCAGCCGGCAGAGGCCCTCATAGCAAGCAGCTATTATTTCGGATAGATATTTGTGCAGGCTCAGCGTTCGAATCTCTTGTAAGAAGGTGCTTAGGGTGGCTGCCGTAACGGCGGTCCGTAGACGTTTAATGAAGGCTGTGTTCCTCTTTAACGACGAGTCGAGGGTCTGGGCGACGGGGAGTAGATCTGTCATCGAGTTACTTAGCAAGGCTTTGACCAAAGATCGAACTAGCAAGAATCAAGGAACCACTTCCAATTGCGCTCGATGGGACAAACAAACCTTTCTCTCCATTCCAAGCTTTCTCATTCAGGGCGCGCAGCTCGCCTGTGCGTTCAAGGGTTAGCATTCAACACCAGGAGTTTGCCGCAGTGCCAATCGGGAAAATCTTGAGGTCGATCATTATAGTATAGAAATATGTGAGAAACATACGCTTCCTTTGGCGGTCCATTGCAACTACGACCTATGTAGGTGGCTGCGTAGCCAAGGTGGAATTCGGAAGTTACTTCATTGAACAGTGCTGCATGATGTTGCGATATGGAAAATGATGCAGGGCCCGCGGTTGTCTAGCCTTGTCGGGTAGCAGTTGCCGTCATGGAGGGGGCTTGTACGGAGTGACTACAGTGGGTCCCCAGCCGCATTGCATGTACATGTATGCATATGATGTAACCATTAGGGATATATAGTGAGCATAATAGAATTTATACTGTGTTATTGATTCCAGTACATATATATTATCCCTAAAAATAGTTTTAGCTTAACGAATACTGTGTGGCTAGAACTGTGTTCCTTAAAGAGCTCTCTATGTAGATACTAGGTCTTAGGTCTTGGCTTCGTCGGACTAATTGAATTCGTCAGATCCCTCGTCACGTGACCACTAGCTTCCCCAGCTCATACGACTCTTTGTCTACATGTAGATACAACCCCTAGATTTCCGTCCCTTTTATGATAGAAAATCAACCTTCCCTCTGCTTTAGCTAAGGATTGTTTGTTTAATTATTTAAGGATTTCGAGGTTTTAACGAAGTTACGAATTAATCCAAGTGATCGCTGCAGCCGTACGGGGCCTTCACCGGAGACGACATTCTGATGATTTTGATCATTAGAGGCACTTTTAAGCTGTCGCCGAGAACCTTACGAGACCTCTCTTCTGTTCCTTTCACTAGATTTACGGAAGCCAACTACCACGAAATTATCCCCTGATCCGGGTTAGCAAGATCAAACCGTTCATCAGATCAATTAATCCGATCAGATCCGATGACTTTGATGATATCGGATCGATCGGGCCGCAGTCCCATTACAAATGCATTACAAATGAGTATGGATGCGCGCTCTGTTTTGGGCCTAGCTAGATGTCTGATTACATCCGTGCCACTCGCTGGACTACTCATGAAAGGCGCATCTCCGGCGAGGAATGCCTTATCTCCAACTCCCCACATCTCCACATCTCCAGATAGCCTTTTTTTTTTTTTTTTTGGGCTCGGACTTGAAGACTTCCGCGGAAATCGTTGATCTATCTGTGTGTCCTGGAAGAAATTACTGACGGAGCTGGGGTTCGTCGCCACCGTGCTAGTAATGATGGCTAATCCGTATGTTTCTTGGTTCTTTGGCAAGCCTCAATGTGGTGTGCTGCGACATCGGGCTTATATCATCATTGTTCTTCACGTTCATCTACGCGCAATACCATGATTTTTCAATCATTGTATTCATCGCGTATTATTCTAGTATGAAGGACTATTTCTCACCCCTCTGACGGAGAGCCTTTCAATCACATACACTTTTCCTTCGAAACCAGACTCCCATCATCTCCATACATGTTCTATAGTTCCCCCTTTTGACTTGCACTTCCAACATAAGCGGATATTAATTAGTCTGAGCTGAACACATGATGTTGCCGATCATGGCTCAACCAAACACAAGTGTCAAAACGAGTGTACAAGGTCCACCGACAATTTTCCCACTGAGTCCCCCAAGTACAGTTGGCAGGTCCAGGAAGAGCAGTATAGACGGTATCTCTAATAGTGTGTCGACTCCCCCGTCTTCGGTCACAGAGCTAGAGGATCTCCCTCAATATCATCTTCCGCCAAAAATCTTTTTGAAATCAGTCTTGAAGGAGGACTTGAAGACCCCGGACAGTCATGTAGAAAGAGATTCCCGCCTTATTCGACTGACTGGCACGCATCCTTTCAATTGCGAACCACCGCTGAGTGATCTGTACAACGAAGGGTTTTTGACAAGCGAGAACCTCCACTATGTCAGGAATCATGGGCCTGTGCCACGTTGCGATGACGACGACGCGGATAATTGGACGTTCACCGTAGAGGGCATGGTGGACCATCCGTTCACTCTGAGTGTCCGAGACCTTATCGACGAGTACGAGCAGCTCACCTATCCCATAACACTTGTCTGTGCAGGGAACCGGCGCAAGGAGCAAAATGTTGTCCGCAAGTCAAAGGGTTTCTCTTGGGGCGCAGCTGGGCTCTCGACAGCACTGTGGACGGGCGTTATGCTGCAGAGTTTGCTCTCCCGGGCCAATCCTCGCAGGGGCGCACGATACGTCTGCTTCGAGGGGGCAGATAAACTGCCAAATGGACATTATGGAACATCCGTTAAGCTCAATTGGTGCCAGGATCCCAATAGAGGCATTCTTATAGCGCATAAGATGAACGGCAACGCTTTGCATCCGGATCACGGAAAGCCGGTTCGAGTGGTGATTCCAGGCCAGATAGGCGGTCGCAGTGTCAAATGGTTGAAGAGAATCATCGTCTCAGAGAGCCCAAGCGATAATTGGTACCATATTTACGATAATCGGGTTTTGCCAACAATGGTGACACCAGAAGCAAGCGCAGACTTGCCGAATACTTGGAAAGATGAGCGCTACGCCATATACGATCTGAACACAAACAGTGCCATCTGTCTTCCGGCACACGAGGAAACCGTCTCGTTGACTGATGGCCCCGATGCGTACAAAGTGCAAGGATATGCTTACGCTGGCGGTGGCAAGAGAATAAGCAGAATGGAAGTCACTTTGGACCAAGGAAAGACTTGGAGGCTAGCAAGTATTGATTATCCTGAGGATCGTTATCGACTTGCCGCAGACGGGGAGACTCTCTGCGGTGGCAAAATTGATATGTGGTGGCGGGAGACCTCTTTTTGCTGGTGTTTTTGGGACATCTCCGTCCCGATTGAGGAACTGAAACGCGCTCAGGATATAATGGTTCGCGGCATGGATGAAAGTCTCATGGTACAGCCCAGAGACATGTACTGGAGTGTCTTGGGCATGATGAACAACCCGTGGTTCCGCGTCGTCATACACAACACGGGGCATGAGTTGCGATTTGAGCATCCGACACAACCCGCCCTGAGGCCTGGCGGTTGGATGGAACGTGTGAAGAAAGCCGGTGGAAACCTTTCCAACGGAGTCTGGGGGGAGAAGCTGGGAGGGAAAGATGAAGAGCAAGTGCCCGAGAAGGACAAAAGTGAAGATGATGTATGCATGACAAACCCCAACGTTGATCGACTGGTTACAAGTCAGGAGATCAAGCAACATGCGGGAGAGGACTCGCCGTGGTTCATTGTCAACAATCAAGTCTACGACGGCAAGCCGTTTCTGGAAGGGCATCCTGGCGGCGCGCCATCGATATTCGGAGCTGCGGGACAAGATGTCACCGAAGAATTCCTCGCAATCCGTGAGTATTCTCCTGTCGAGTCGCAAGCTACGACGCTCACTGCCCCAATCTGTTGGCCATGCTTCCCTCCCGTACAACTTCGTCTGGTGCCTGCATCTATCACTGACCACCAAAAATCTTGCGCAACGTAGACAGCGAAAATGCCAAGGCAATGATGACCGACTACCACATCGGCCGACTTGACGAATCCACCCTCATCGAGCTGGCCGAGGACGCCCATTCTGGCAGCGATCCCAGCCGAGCCACTTTTCTCGATACCAAAAGCTGGAAGAGGGCAGTTCTCCAAGAAAAGCACCCTGTGTCGTCAGATTCCAAGGTGTTCAGATTCAAGTTGGACCACGACGACCAGATTATAGGATTGCCAACCGGGCAGCATCTCATGGTGCGCCTCCGCGACCCAGCAACACGCGACCCCATCATCCGAGCATACACCCCGATCTCGAACGGTACAGACAGGGGATGGTTGGACCTTCTTGTCAAAATCTACAACGACACTCCGGAGCAAAAGGGGGGCAAAATGACTCAGGCGCTGAACTCCATTCCGATAGGTCATTTCGTGGATTTCAAGGGCCCAGTAGGCAAGTTTGAGTATCTTGGCAACGGGCTCTGCTCGATTTCCGGCAAGAATCGCAAAATCAGCCGCTTCAACATGATATGTGGTGGTTCTGGCATCACGCCAATGTTCCAGGTCATGCGTGCCGTGACACGAGACCCAGACGATTCCACTCAGTGCGTCTTGCTGGATGGAAATCGCGTCGAGGAAGATATACTATGTCGGCTCCAGCTTGACGAGATGGTATCACGCGCGTCGTCGAGATGCCGCATTGTTCATTGTCTGAGTCGTCCCCCCTTGTCGTGGCAGGGAAAAACTGGACGAATCGATGCAGGATTAATTACAACTGAAATCGGACGGCAACGCTCAAACACACAAGACTTGGTGCTGCTGTGTGGTCCATCCGCGATGGAAAAGAGTGTGTGTGGTATTCTGAGGGACCTAGGCTGGGACGACGACAACATTGTGGTATTCTAGCGAGGCACGCACATGCAAGATACAAAAGTCACTGGTCAATCTTTAATACATTCAAGGAACCATGATGTTGATTGGATGATTCCAGAGACGTGCATGATCCTCTTCGCATGCCTCAGTGAAAAGACCTAGCTATGTGCAAGCCGTTGCCTCCTCGTCAAAAGCCAGACGTGGAGTAAAGTACACGATGACATGGCTGGCTTCATTTACATCGAGCTCGGTTCTTGACAGGTAGGTAGGTAGTCTGTAACTTGCGTCATGTCAACGCATCAATACATTGAAGGCTCATCAGCCCGGCCCGAGCCATTTGTCAAATCCACCCATAGAATCTTCGCACACCTGCGAGCTTCGATCGTCTCTTGTCGATTCCTGCGTCGCATCAAGCGGGGCTGCGGCTTGGCTTCGCGTTGGCACCGGCTGGGCCAGGATAACCGTCTCAATGCCAATAGGACTGAAGTCTTCCGGTCCCATTGGCAACTCATCGATATCTATATCGAGATTCAACAAGGACCTGATGACGACACGACACCCCGCCTTGCTCATCACCTCATTAGACTGTCTGCACAGAGTCGATGCAACACATTCGACGCAGCCTCGCTGGCATGCACAGGCTTCTACCCGTTCCAACGCCATCCTCAACAAGTGGTCGACATGATCAAACGCCTTCGTGCTTATGCCCGAACCACTGGTGCCGCCTTTGGCATCATAAAATGTTAGTCTGGCCGGACGTTTTCTCTGAGTGTCTGTTTTTGAGAATTCCTTCAATGCCACTTTACACTCTGTCCTGACATCCTCCGGCATGCTAATCACAAATGTTGGCAAGAGGCTCATCAGGGCATGTTCTGCAGCATGTATAGCTGCGGCCGAGTTCAAACGACGATCCTGGAGAATGGCCAATGCCACCTTGGGAACATCGAGCCACATGCCCTTGCTGTACCGGATGACTGGCGGATTATCGACTTGCACTGCGTCCAAAACTCGCCCCTTCTTGTCCACTTTGAAGTATCCGAATACGTTCTGTTGAATTTTGATAGTACCATAATAGGCTTGAGAAGGTGAGGATGTGATTTTGCGGATGGCTTCCGTCTCTGTCGGATCTATATCCGTGAAATCTCTCTGAGTCGTGGTCCAGTCTACCTTCACCCTCTCCACTTTAGCCATTAGCTTGTCAGGAACGAAGTCACGCACGAGATACGTGTTGCCCTGGTGGAGAAATATGGCCCCGTCATAAACAGTGAACGTTGCTCTAGACGCTTCTAGCTCCTCGAGGATGACGTTTCTGCCATTCGTGACATCAATGATGGCAAAGTGCTCGTCTTCCGTGTCTCTGATCGCGACACATTTGGAAGGCTTTGGTCGAAACCGGTCGTGACAGTGATAGTAGCCCATATCATCTTTCAGCAACCTGTCTTTACAAATCTTGTCCAAATCACTTCCGAAATACTGAGCATCTTGTTCAGGACGTATTGGCATTTCGTATGCAGCGCATTGGATATGTCCCTCACGGACCAGCATGTTGTCGAGATCCACCAGAAGCTCGCAATTGGGTTTGGTGAATAACTCGTCCGGATTTTGCATGTAGTGCTGATCCGTGGCAAAACAGTCTCCAACAAGAATAGAGAGGGAATCCTTGTTGCGACGCCCAGCACGACCACTCTGCTGACGTAGATTGGCAATTGTGTAGGGAAATCCCCACGACATTACGCAGTCAAGTGTGCCTATATCGATGCCCAATTCCAGAGCTGTGGTCGCAACGATGCCCAGTAGTTTCCCTTCAAACATCTCCGACTCTATGCGACGTCGGTCGGCTGCCGTGTACCCGCCTCGATAGCCCATGACCAAGTTTACACATTCGGATCTTCCCAACGAATCGAGTTCTTGCTTGACTGCGTTCACCAAAACCTCGCACTGAGCTCGGACTCGGCAGAAGGCGATAATTCGAACACCTCTCAGCATGAGGGCACAAAACAGTCTTGCGCATTCAATTTTCGCATTTCCACGACCGCTAGCTGGGTCGCCTGGGTCTTTGTATGGCGTGTTCCAACATAAGAACTCTTTGCGTCCCGATGGTGATCCGTCATAGTCAATCAAGGCAACATGATCAACGCCGAATATCGTTTTAAAGTGTTCTTTGGGATTCGCCACTGTGGCAGAACAAGAAATAAATTGTAATCGTCGATTTCCAACAGCAGCGCAGACGCGCCGTAATCGTCTCATAATGAACGCAACATGAGAGCCAAGCTGCCCATTGTAGTAGTGTAATTCGTCGACTAGAGTGGGTGTGATGTCAGCTACTCAACCGCGTTTTTAGTCGATGAGCAAATACGAACCTACGACATATTTGAGGTTTTTGAGAAAAGACCTCCATCTTTCTTCTTGTGGCAGTATAGTTGCATGAAGCATATCTGGATTTGTGAAAATGGCTCTGGCTTCTTCTCGAATGGCATTGCGTTCATTCATCGGCGTATCTCCATCAAATGTTTCAACCAGTATGTCTTCCAGCCCAGGCATGTACGCAATGATTTGCTTCAAGCTTCGTTTTTGATCCTGCGCCAAGGCTTTGGTAGGAAAAATGTACATTGCTCTAGAAAGAAAGTCCTTCTCGAGTGCGTACAAAATGGGTAGCTGGTATATGAGGGACTTACCAGAGCTGGTTGATGTTGCGACGACCACGTTCTGTCCTTGGTGGAGTCTATTGAGAGCCTCCGCCTGGTGGGCGTAGAACTCTGTGATGCCCTTTGCGTTATAGATCGCGTTCACCAAAGTTTGACTCAAAAGAAAATCAAGCTCGCCGCGAACCGCTTCTTGAGGCTCGAAAACTCTGTGACCATCTGGCACAACTTGTCCCGTATACCATGGGCTTTGTTTCAGCTCATGGACAAGTTCAGGTATTGGTTTGCGCTCTTTCGGTATATCTGCAGGAATAACGCTTGACCCAACCTCTGCGGAAACAGATTTACCTGTGCATCGCTTTGGGAGGAAAGTCTGTGCAAGGTGTTTCAACGTAATTTCGGGGTCCAGCTCCTCTTCGACACACTTGTTCAGAAACTCATTGATGGCTTTCGTAAATTTTTGGTTTCTCCGTTCTATCAGCTGCTTCATTTGTTTCTGCCCATATATCGGCATTTTCAACTGTTCATCTCTCAATTTGCGATTTGGTTTAACTGCCTCACCGGTTTTCTTATCTTGAACCTGGCGTTTCAAATCCCCGTCGATGAATTCAAAGAAAAGAACTTCACTTTCTCTATCGCCCGCTTCACGATTTCTGTAGTCGTCTAGACTTTCATTGCCAGTCCAACCTCCCACTGAAGCATCATGTACTGGTGCTTGAGAACGAAAAGGTCTTGATGACTTGAACGTGTCATCCCTCTCCGAGCCTCGGGCATCGAGTTGAAGCATAAATTCATCCACGTAGGCAAAGTTAATACCTTCCGGTCGCAAGGCTACTATGAGAGCCACCTCGTTCTCCGACAGAGGTTGCTTGGTATGGGTTTCGACCGCAGACTTAATGGTTGCAAAAGTAGTTGCAAGATGCTTACGGGTACAACAAAAGGTGAAAACCAGATTCAAGGCCCTGTGGGTTTTTTCCAACGACTTGAATAGATCTGTCCATTCTATGACGCATGGAACTTCTCGGGAGAGCTCTTTCTTCAGGTATGGCTTTGGCAGGTGGCGCTCTTTGTGTTTTCTTGTGACTTGAGGCTCAGCGGATGCGTTTGTAACTGTAGCGGAATGAACGCTGCTTCCAAGAAGTGCCGTTCGTCTTCGCTTGCTGCTCGTGTTGCTTTTGTCGGCAGTTGGGCTGCATGAGGAGTCCGAATTGGAATCCATTCAGGCAAGGACCATCATGTATCAAACTCTCAGGGTATTTCTTGACGAGCGTGAATAATTTCAATGTCTCCTTTGCTTAATGAATCCAAAACTTGACATGAAGCGATATGCACTCTCGATCATTTGATGAGTAGGGTACTCCGTACTCCGTGCAGGAAGGGGTAGGGAAGCGCTATTGACGTCGGTCACGTGCATTAATCTGTTTCGCTTTGCAATACGCAACAAGGGCCAGAACTGGCATGGGCGTAGAAAACTAGTATGCAGCAGGCACCAGATGAACATGTAGATTTTCTATTCATGTCTTGTTTGCTTCTCCTCTGAAACTACATGTCGCCCGTTGAGCAACTCTTTTGTGCACGCCTCAACTTCGTCTTCTTGTGTGAACATTGATACTCATACATAACATCATGATTTCACCCCTAATAAATGCGCACTCCGAGCCCCAAAAGGAGCGCGTTTAGAGACTCGGCGCCTCGCGAATCGGCCGCTGAATCGTCTAACCCCCGGCTATCAGCCTCGCAGCTCGCCGGAATCGGTGTTTCAGAAGCTAGGCCAAGCCATGAACGGAACACCCAAATCAGTTGCCTCGTAACTCTCTTTGAATGGCATTAACCTCGTTTAAAAACAGCTTCGAGTTGGCAGCAGACATCTGCAGTATGATTAGAATTTCAAAATTGCACATTGAGCACAACCAGGGCATCTCACTCTCATTGTAATACTGACTGGCTTTGCCTCATTTCCTTCCAAAGCAGTGAACAATATTCCAACAGACTTGAGTGAAGCCTTTTCTTGGAATTCCATTGCAGGTAGGATAGCGGTGTTCAAGATGACCCGGTGTGTTTGATCCTGGCGTAAAATCAGTCGCGCAACTTTGGGACCTTTGTCATTGTCGTCAGCAAATTTTTCGACAGCCTCTAAGCCCGAGGCGTCGAAGCTGCCCGGAACAACAGCCCCCGAGTCATCAAACTCAACGCAAGCATGAGGGACGTTGATTTTCAACATGCCGGCACCGCGCTCCTTCCAACCAGTTTGCTTATCAAGGCTAAACATTTTGGCCCGAACTGATACCACTGTAATCTCGCCAGCTTCACCATCGTCTACTTCGACTAATTCCAGATTCAAATTAGTTCGCATTCACTTTGAGCGTGATATATTGCAAGAATGTGTAGCTTACTCTTGTGGAGTTTCGGCCTCTTCCTGTCCTCGTTATCTTTTTCTGGGGAAGCTCCCCGTGTTTTGTCGTCCAATTGACTCTCGTCCCCGTCATCCTCGTCATATTCATCATCTTCGCCTGCATCACTATCTGGCGCTCCAAAGGGCCTCGCCGCCTTATCACTCTGCATTGGCTTCGCCCCAGATGCAGTAGAATTACCCAAAGCTTTGTTTCCCGACAAAACAGAGGCAGACCCAAATCCAAGGCCTCCAAATCCATTGCTTTTCGTGGAAAGTCCTGCGAAAGGAGAAAGGCCAGGATTTGAACCAAATGAGAGTTTAGGTACTGCCGCAGCAGGCGCATCGTCAGCAGCCGTCGACTTTACTTCAGACCCCAATGTGGATGTAGATGTGCATGTGGCAGAGGCGAATGATGATAGTTTTGGTTTGGCTGAGGCAAACCCTTTTCCTTCAGAAGATCCTAGAGAAGCAAAGCCAGAGGAACCCGAAGCTAGCTGGCCAAAAGAGGAATTGGTAAATGAGATCGAGGGAACGTCGCCCGAGATCTTGCTGGTAGCTGTGCTGATCACATGTCGATCTGGTTCCCTTGCCTTTTTTTCTTCTGTGTCTGGTTGGGGGGGTCCCTGAGAAGGAGCAATTTTTTCGCGCGTTAGTAAATTTTCCTCAGGAGGTCATGTCACAGGCACCTTGTTGTAAAGAAAAGAACAACTCACCTGCGTGAGATCAGTTGATTCTTCATCGCGATGTCTCTTCTTTTCCGGTTCATGCCTTGACGTTCTATCTTTTGCGGAATCAGTAGACGTGACACTTGTGGCGTCGTTCTCTGGTGACTCTTGGTTTCCATCCAGCTGATCGTGGGCTCGTTTTTTTTTGGGTGAAGAAATCTGCTCCTTCAACTCGTCACTTGGTGCCTCTGAAGTACCTAAATTGGGTGTTTCCGGGCGACCTCCGTCTGTGGCTGCATTCCCCCCGTCATCAGAGAGTTGATCAGAAATGGATGATTGCTTCAGTTCTCGTCTTGTAGCGCGCGTCTCAGCGTCTTCGGCCGCCTGAACTTGCCCGAGCTCATTTTTAGGAATGATACTTGGTCCTTGAACATCATCGGCCATGACAGCTGTATTGAACAGTCGAAAGACTCGCGCGTGAAAGATGACGGAACGAGCTAGTGTCGACAAACCGATCGCCGCGCCAGCCAGAGACAACTAGTGGCGATAGGAGAGGTCAAGCTGCGAATGGCAAGAGTGAGAGTGATAGCAAGGCAGAGGCTGCTGCGGAGTGATTCGTGGGCACAAAAATGCCAGTCGTTGGTGGCTGTTGTGAACCGCGCAGTAGTCACAATGGCAAGGCTTGTATGGTGAGGTGAGTGATCGTTGCATGCAGAAACACGGCCAGTCAAGTCCTAGCTGCTTCGTAGTTTTGTAGCTTTATTAGCTGCGGATGGAGACGCGGGGCGCCAGACTTGCTGTCGGTCTGCGCGTGCGGGATCGTAGATGATTTTATGTATTTGGGTACATACCTACCTACCTACCCGGTACCTTGAAAGTAAGTAGGTACGGTACAAAAACCTATCGCAACATTGTGGCGGCTGCCAGAGGTCTCAATCTCTACTCACGAAAAAACCTTGATTGATGTCAATCTAAGTGGGCATTGATTTCTCCAACGTGTACTTTTGACAAAGCCCCAAGCATGTCTCTTAGTAGTCGCTTCTACTTAGCTTTGATGCTCGCAAGAGTAGAGGGCTCCATTACTACGTGCAGCAAGTGAATCAAAATGGACCAAAGACCCCAAAGAACAGAGAAAAAAAGGTTTGTTTTTACACAGCAATCGTGATTGAATTGCGAAGTCGCGCTGCTCGTTGAGAATTGATCACCTTCGTCTTCCCCCTAGCTGGACTAAGAAGCCTTACTTGCGAACACAAATGCATGCACGCGAGGTCCCATCACAATCTCTCCTCATCAGTGCATACTCAGCTGATGAAGCACAAGCATCCCAGCCCAACATAAAAGATAAAAAGAGGATATACAGCAATTGCGACACGATTTTTGACCACACCACTCCCACCTAAAATGCTTACGCCGGCAGCCAGAGACCATGCTACGAGAACGATATAGATCGGGATTCGCGGAATCCAGTGGAGACCAAGAGCTGAAAAAAGACCAGCGATAACGAGCGGAAACAGGGTATAGCCAATAATACAGACGCTTTGCGCGAAAGATCTGTCCAAATAAGAGTTAGCATATCACTTTTCTGGGGCGGCTTGTTCTTTTTTCTTTTCAAAGTTGGGCGGCAACATACATATTACCTCCAAGCAATTTGATTTGCAGTGTAACTACTGCCTCGCCGAGCCAGATCATAGCAAACACACCACTGAAGACAGTGTCTTTTTGCTCGGCTCGAGCAGCGATACTGAGTAGCAAGCTCAGAAGCAGACAGAAGATCAGCGGACCCCAAAGATCCCAATCACGAAGGCCGGGACTCATGTTGCTTTGAAGAAGCGCTTCTGCATCCATCATACGGCTAGCTAAACCTGTCAATTCTTCTCGAGTTCCAGTAATGCCAGCGCCTCGGATGTTGGAGTAAGCACCACGTAGGCCACCCTCAGAATCAAACATGGTGCCACCGAGGAGGTATCGAGGGTACAAAACCTCTCTCAACTTGGCCCAGACAGCAAGTAGGTCGCGGCGTAATGTTTCCCATACAGTTTCATCGATGGTATTTTGTGGTGCACGTCTATCCTCACCGGGGATGGATGACGTGAGATAGCTTTCATTGAGCGGTCGTGAGGACGAAGTGGACCCTATGTTTCCCTGAAGAGGCTGGCGCGCAGGCTGGTTTCCGAGAGGATCATCGAATGCATTGAGATCGGCTGTCAAGTCGTTAGAAAGCTACTGCTTCTACATATCCTAGCTACCATGTGGCATGGAAATGTTCAGCCGGCCACATGTGCCTCGTCTTGGTAGGAACATACCATCATCTGGATCAATCAAATCGCCATCGTCGAAGCTGGGGCGATTGAAATTGCCTGTCGCACTGGAAGAGGACATCATGGAATTGGTTCGTGTGTTTGATCGCTCGACGAGTTCGTGTGGTCGATTTATTGGTCAAGTGCGTGTCGCAACAGCAACGCAAGGTGTAGATCTTCTCGTGGCTGTCCCGAGGTGCGAGTATAGTTGCCGTGAGCAGTACGGACACGCAGTGTCTAGCAGTCTGTCGTAGATGGATGTTGAAGTGAAGAGCACGATACGAGGTGTTGTCATACCTACCCGACATCTCTAACTCCAGATGGAAGCCACCTGGCCAGCTTTGCACCCTGAACCAAAGTTAGTAACAACCCAGCTGCGTGGCTCGAGCTGCCCCCTGCGCCACTAGCCAATCAGACACCATGGGTCCTGGGCTAGCAAGCTTCATTTCAAACGCGTTGTCCAGCTTGGAATAATTTCTATGTTCCCCACCGCTACAAATTGTCTACAATCTGGAAACTATAGGTGGTACTTCGAATTGCTTCCTTTGTACCCGCTGTTATTAGTAGCGCGCTCCATTGCAGCGCGTTCTTGTAATCACTGTTGCTTCTTCCGGACGGACGACAGAAGCGAAGGAGGGGAGAAATCACAAAAAGATCTTGAAGATATCACATTATATATATCCCCGGCAACGTGTCTCATGGCGGCCAAGGACGATCATCTCTTTGAGTTACCAAAGCTACGCGTGTCATTCGGTTTTGAGGTATAAACACACACATGAAGCTAGATTCCTAGCTCGAGATTAGCCACTAATTTTCGCCGAAGAACGACACGCGGTTCTTGGGCCACGATGACAACGTAGCAGGTAATGTCTTGAAATCAGCCTCACTCTATGATTATATCAGTCGAGTCTTGGTGTCTAATTGTTTGAGTTTGAAGAATTTTTTGACGTGAAATTCTGTCCATATCAACCACTAGACCGCGATGCCGTATTCGCAGCTGTCAGCAAGAAACATGTATGATGTCCATTATTCTGGCTTGCGGCTAATACACCTGGTCATCTTGGGTTTATCGTCAGCTAACAATATTTAGATAGTTATCTGCAGGCTCTCAAAGCACACTGGTGATTCGAATCCATGCGAGGTGATAGCCATAATACGTGACGAAGATGTAAGTGCTTGGAGCTCGGAGCGTGGCTCCCATTTCGTTTGGTGTTTCATTGCAATTTCATATCTGAAGGCTAATTTCCGTTAGGACGAATCATCCGGTTGTTGCTGTACCTGGACAAAAGACCCCGTCTCGGGCGCTCCATATATCTGCATTGGTGGTGTTGACGCCAAAGTTAAAATATACGATGTCTCAGACGGAAGAATGGTTGAGGTACGAAAGTCATTGCCGTCGACAGTGCCAATTAGAACTAACTTCGGTCTTCCAGTGTTTTGTAGGACATGGAGGGGTATGTTGTCTTTACGCCCACTTTTAGCCCTACATTTTTACCTGTTAACATCAACTAGGACGTGAATGATTTGGCTACATCTCCAATAGATCCATCCATTATTGCCTCCGCGTCTGATGACACCAGCGTCCGTTTATGGAGTCTGGATCCAGTCCATAGGGACCAACCCTGTCTCTGTATTCTCGCTGGCGAAGGCCACTCATGGGGTCTGCTCTCAGCGGTGAGTACCATCATGTCGACTCAGGTGGCCGCTACTTACAGATCCAGGCGTTCCATGACACTGGTCACTATATACTTTCTTCGGGGCACGATCAAATCATCAACCTCGTACGTTGTTTCCCTGAATAGCTCGAACAGCACTTGCACTTCTCATGTTTTCGCTCTAGTGGACCATTCCGGATTTGCCAAAGACTGCCATTACGACACCCCTCCAAGTACATTATCCTCACTTTTCTACATCCGCCGTTCACAGCGGCATAGTTGACTGGTGTGTAACTCTACATCTTTGACTTTACGAAAAGCTCATAGGATTAATATGTGACTTATGTGGCAGCGTCGCATTCTATGGAGATAACATTCTTTCCAGGGCTTGTCATGATAATGTTATTGTGCTGTGGAGAATCGAGGGCTTTTCTTCTGCCGGGCCAAGGCCATCGCAGAGTACAGCACCGACCCCTCAAAACGTGGTTCCTACCAGTTATGAAGATCCAGACCGTTTAACAAGATCTGCTTTTGTCCCTGCTACATCACCACAATGTCCTTCTCAGTACACTCGGTTGCTGGAGTTTCACACGCCTAACTGTGGGCCACAGTTTTTTATGCGATTCAAGCTTCATGATGTTGCAGATCAAAACCCTGTTCTGGCATTTTGCAACGCCGCGGGAAACATTTTCTTTTGGGACCTCCGGCGGCTCACCGTCTATCGAGATGTCATGGCAGCTCAACGTGATCCCTGCCGTGACAAGTCAAGACCCATTCAACTTCCCAGTTGGCTGAAGCCTGTGATTCCGCGTCAAAGGGCGGACGCGACGGGTAGGATAAAGAGCGTCGGAAGTGACAGAGATTCCACAGCATCTTGTCAAACTGGCCATACAGAAGCCACTGAATATTCCTCAGATACTTTAGAATCCTGGGCATCCAGGTATAGTATGGAAGATCCGCATGATTCGCTTCGAGCTCATCGGACCGAGTCCTCGTCGGCGAATTTCGTGGGCAGGCAAGCAGCATGGAGTCCAGGTGGGGAATGGTGTGTGGTCGTAGGAAGCTCGAACACAACTCTAGTGCTCCAGCGCTGGGCTGATAAACCAACTTCTCGCGCAAATGGGACTTAGCAAACGAGCATAGTCACAGTCCCGTCAATCCTCCAAGATATTTGATGTTCCTCTAATGGGAAGAGATACGTGCAATCTTTGTCGTTGTGATTGATGGTTCACGCAGATCTGTTGCACTGAAATATCCAACAAGGATGAGACAGAACGCTCTGTACGGTCCATGATTTTTTGAAGTAGATCCTTTGCTTCCAATTGGGCCTCTACCACCTTCGTCGCTTCATGAGTGTCGGAATCCTCACCTTTTGAAGTAAAAACAAGGAGGTCGGCGATCATCAGCGACGCTATTGCGCGCAGATGAAGGAAGTATTTGTTCCCGGAATAGGGCGGATTGTCGATCATCGCATCCATCTCAGCGGCGATTGTCGTTATTGTTGTGCATATTTGATTTCGGATATGCTCTATTTCAACGTTTGATCTAGCGTGGGATGTCGTTGCATCGTATCCATCCATCATGCCGAAAGAGTCATCATGGGTATTAACTTCTCTTTGGTGTGATGTGGCATGTGGGATTATATCCTCTTGCCATGTTTGTCGCTCGCCAGTTAGACGTGAAATCTCGGCCACAAACTGTGCATGGCAATTAAAAATCTCACATGCTTTGAGCGCAAGCTGGAAGTCAATGGCTGAAACTACCCGAGGGAATTTGCGATCATATGGATATTTTTGTATCAGTTCTTCCATGTATGCTCTAAGTTTGTTGATATTGGTGTTCGATCCCCATCGTAGAGGGACACGGATATGGGTGTAGCTCCCACCACAGTCGGTTGCCTTGCTCTGTAGTCCCAATCGTCTTAATCTGTCTTCTTCCCCTCCTCTCATAATGATTTCTGCTCCAACTGCCCAGAGATTATACTGACGAATATCGATGGGCCTGCCGTTGAGTCGAAGTTGCAGGATGATAGCAAATAACTTCGCTGACTTCTCGACTTTTCCTTCATCGAGGAGCTGATGCGTAGATCTCAGAAGATTATCGAGCTGACTTCCGAGGTGTGCCGTCTTTGACTGTCTAGGGGTTAATGTTTTTGCATGTGACCCTTGTCCCTCTGCAGTACGAGAAGAACCTTCCTCGTCTGACTGTGTAAATTCAAATTCCGCGGTCTGGAAGCCGCGGTGTGGAAAGTGTTCGATGGCTTGCGAAAGGTCTTTGTCTTTATTATTGACGCCAGCCAGTGATAGTTGTCGCTGATGACTAGCCGACCAACTGTACGAGTTGATGACCTCTTGCGTTTCCGGAAATGAGGCAGAGTTTGGAGGCCCATCTGGGGCCCTTCGCTTACGCTTGCTTGATTTCGGTCTTGAGAATGATCCGTATGAAGAATCCATCATTCAACATTGTCCTCATATGCGAGATGCCCAGGCCACAGTGTAAACTGGAGAAGCGACTTGTGTGCGGGAGATAGTTCCAGAATTGAAACTATTACCAAGCCCCACTTCTAACGAGGTGCCCTGCACGGGGAGTAAGTTGCAACGGAATAAGTTGCTGCTGATTATTCTTCACACCAATGGTTGCAACCAACGCATCGGGTTTCTACCAATATTCCCTTTATTAGTGTTGCTAGGTATACCCAGCCATGCGGGGAGCCATGGCCTCTCAAGTAAATTTTTCTCCGCTTGTTAGGGATGTGGAATAAGTTATAATCGTGAAAAAAAGACCAGATATATTCAATGACAATTGGTAGCAATACAAGGACAAAAAGTACACAGCATTGTAGACAGCTGGCACTCCAACGTAATTTTGGGATACTGGCTAATCCTAGGAGAATTCATGGGGCCGCCTTGAGCAGATGATCGAAGCATGGCTGATTAAAAAATACGGCAGAGCCTGCAGAAGACACTTGACAAGGCTAAAATTTACAAAGGCATAGCAAGATCGGTGTCAAGTTTACATGGACTTTCTGTCGAAATATTCCCACTGACCCTCGACCGGTTTCTCCTCCAAATTTTCCCATCTACGTGGATGGTCAGTGCTGTTGAGTTCACAAAGCCAATACCAGGACGTTGAATGATACTTACACTTTAGCCATCTCCATGGTCTTGATGATCCGAAGTTCACCTTCAGCAACTTGTATGACTTCCTCAATAAGGCCGGCTCCAATATTATGTTCTAGTTCCTGAATCCTGTTATATAGTCAGCTTTGTATAGCATTGATATCGCCATCCTCACTCACTGGTCGGCTGTCAACTGAGGCTCATCCTCCCATTCGATTTTTTCATGATCTTCTAATGGTTTTTGCTCAGCCCAGACAACTTGATCGCTTCTCTCGGCTGGAGTTCGAATGCCTTCAAGTTCACCACCCTCATCGGCCTCTCCATCCCATTCCTCGTAGCGAATATCGCCAGCCTCATGCTTTGCGCCAATTATAAATACACGATCGCCAAGCTTTACTGTCCTAGCTTCACTGCCATCGACTCGACCGCTAGCGACTCGAAATTGCTCTGGGTTCTTTCTGATGAGCTCCTTCGCCTTGGCAGCCCATTCTTCGTAACCAGCTGGAACGACCTTTTCAACTAGGTTCATACGATGCTTAGTGACGGCTTCAACAGATTGCCGGTAAAGAGACTTCTCGGGTATCGACTGAAGCTTGTTGAGCGTGCTACCGTATAGGTAAAGAAGGGTTGATCGCGGGCTGGAATGAGTCCAAAGCCCAGCCAGACCGGTAGGAGTGCCCGGCTCCAGATAGCGCGCGAGGACGCGCGTAGTCGGCCGCATGCTAGCGAGTTTCAATTTTTGGATCACTGACGCTGAACAAGCTGGTAATAAGTATGTCGATGTTTCTGTCAGGAGCAAGCTCCAATCATCAAGGGTCATCAATCGTGTCACGTGACCCAAGCTAGCCTAGGATCGATGTGCCAACCGACAGTACATGTGGGTTTCGTTATTTCCAAACAGGGAGGGGGGGCGACTACACCAAGACCTATACTTTTTGATTACCATTATCTTGGGATTTTTATCTATTCAAGTTTCATATGAAAAATCATGAATATGTCAGACTTCGCGAGTCATTGTGCATCTTGTAAAGTCAGTCAATGTTCTCCTAGCCAGGTTTCTGTATAGCTAGCATTTACTGTGTAGAAACAAACCCTTCGCAAACTCCCCCCAACTCAACCGAACTGGACAGATGTCATAACGAACTTTGAAATGAAATACAGAGTCCGTGAGCTGAATTACATATCAACAGTAGAATGAACTTCTGCTTCGAATATTAAGACACGTATACATTCGTCATAATGACATCAACGTCGATGAAAGGACTTTTTTTCTTCACCCAACAGGGAATGGTGCATCCATACAGATCTGGATATCAAAGAAGAATTTGGTGCACGTGAGATACCATGGACTCCAGTCTAAAGGAATAACCGAAGTCTCTTCAATCTTGACTTTCAGCAGCGAGTTCATCTAAATCCTCGCAGTCACCATCGGATACTTCACTGCCGGCTTTTTCTTCACGGTCAGTATAACTGGGTTTGTTTCTGCCTTGAATCCTATATCCAGCACGTTGTCCGAAGAAGTCGTCAGTTCTGATACCACGGAAATGGGCAGGGTCTACAGAAACCATCTGCCGCCCTTCCGCTCGATGCTGTCGCATGTATTCCCGCACGGGCGCCATGGCAGCGTCTCGGCATGCTTCCTTGATATCGCTTCCCGACAGCCCCGCCGTGATTTTCGACACGTAATTTAGGTCAAAATGCTCCGAGTCGGTTTTGGTATCTTGCAAAATGAGTTGCAGAATCCTTCGTCGCTGTTTGAGACCTGGAAGTGGCACAGGAAATTTCTTGGGCATGCGTCGCAAAATCGCCTCGTCAATGTCGTTGATTCGGTTAGTTGCTCCCAAAACAACGATTTGTTTTGGCATGCCAGATGAGTTGGCAGATGTGAGACCATCCCACAACGTCATGAACCTTTTATTTGTGTTAGCAACTGAAATAGCAAAAAAATTGCGCAGGTGAGGTTCATACTCGGCCTTGACCATGCCACTGGCTTCGTGCTCTCCACTTCTCCGTGTCCCCAAAACTGCATCAATTTCGTCGATGAAAATAATTGCCGGCTGCATTTTGCGAGCCAAAGAGAAAACAGCACGAACTATTTTGTTGGAATCACCGTACCACTTCTCTGTCATTGTTGAGATGTGGAGATTAATGAACGAAGCACCACTTTCATGAGCTAGTGCCTTTGCCAGCATTGTTTTCCCACATCCTGGTGGCCCAAAAAGAAGCACCCCAGAAGGTGCAGAGAGTAAAGGTGCCGCATGAGAGTACAGATGTGGCATTGTAAGCGGGTAAATGACGGATTCCTTGAGCTCTTCGATAATCGCATCCAAGCCCCCAATATCTAGAAAGTTAACAACAATTAGGGGACTCCTCATAAGTGATCCATATATTGAGATGCTCAAAAGACCTACCATCGAATCCGACGTGAATATCTTCTGGCGGGACCATCTCCAAAGCAACCAGATTCTCATACTCATTCAAGGCCAGGTCTTCGATCTTTCTGGGGCCACTTCCTTCGCCTCCATCGCCGGTTGTATCATTATCTTCAGCACGACGGCGATTTAGGCGCTCGAGATGAGCTTTTGCTTGTCGTCGAGTTTGATCGTGCTTCTCTTTGTCCGGATCCGCAAGGTTGCTTAACATTGGTGTCAATAAGTTCCTGGCTACATACAGACCGGCTGTCATCTGCATATGATGTAGACAATCAGTAATGGGGTAATGAAAGACACATTAGGGGAAACAGTAAATAAGCCCTGAGTATTGGATGACATACCATGCCCGCGAACAATAAAAGATCCAAGGCGACGTCGCCGAGCTTACGTCGTTCGCCCATGCCAACAATCCAGTTTAACCACGGGAATGATTTCCCGGGCATCAGGGCAAGATAACAAATTGACTCAAACCGGTTGAATATTTGTCCTTCTTAACGCGAATGTGCCGTCCAAAAAATGTTGTGGTCGCGTATGTAAGGCTGCACATGGATTGAATGATACTGGGCGACAGTATTTTTGTTGATATTGCCGAATGCGTGAAAAATTGTGACGTTTGGAAGATGCACCTGGGAATTTGGTCTGAAGAACGAACACCTGGAAATGCTTGTCGGGGAGGTATTAGCGATCAGTCAGCCACGTTCCTAGATGCACTTCATTCTTGCCACACAAGTTGGGGTGTCCTTACTAAGCAGTCAGGCAGTCTACCGAGGTTGAGCGTGGCTGGAGCTTTCGCATATCGTCCCCACCTGGTTGTTTACATTTTACCCGAAAGGGAAATGCGTATTATTGTGTCGCAAGATCTCGGACGTTCAACCGTCTTCCGAACTTTTCCTATTTCCAGATTACGCAGTTTTACAAAGATTCAAGTTGCAATATTAACGTAAATTTGGGTTGTAATCACGCTTCTCGCGTCAAAATCATCCTTTTTCTTCAGATCTCGATTAAATTTAACCATGCCTCCTCTTCCGAGAGTCACTGGAGGGTTTGCATCAATGATGATGTCCGACTCAGAGCCAGATTTCGACGACGTTGAAACGATTGAAGTCCTACCGTCTAGAGGAATGAATAAGAATCCAGCCACGGCGGCGACGGGAAATAACAAACGACCAGGCAACAAGGCAAATCGCGTGACGAAACCTGCACAACGTCATGGGCGAAGCAACAATAATGGAGGATATGTCTCCCATCCTGCGACGGCGCGGCAAATTTTGGGAGAAAAAACCAACAATCATTCTCTAACAGGTACTTTGGATGACAATCATAAGCCTTTTGGGCGATCGAAGAGCTACGATGGTGGCGGTCTCGATACAAAGGAGGAGCGGGAACATCATGATTCCAAACGGCCACACGAAACGACAGATGACTTAGAAGACATAAGCAAGCATATCCATTGTATCGATGAAAACATAGCAAACGATCAAAACTTGTTGCCTATGGATGTTGACGATAATACAGACGCTGCAGTAGCTTCCTCGGAACCTCAAGAAGTAATCTGGAGCAAAGATATGAAAATTAAGAAATCAGCCTGTTTATACGATGCAGCTGAATGCGCGATGGGGAAAGAACTCACTGAGTTAAAAAGAAAATACGATGTCTTGGAGGCACGACATGTCAAGTTACGCGATGTGGGTGTCAAAGCTGCCGAGTGCAACTTTGAAAGACTTAAGAGGCAGTCCAAAGAAACCGCAGCAGGTAGGAATCGGTTTAGGCCCACCAATTTTCATGCGATTGGAGACCTTTTACTAACCACACAAGTTGAACAGCATCTGCAAAACTGATTAGCGAGCTGAAAGCAGAGCTTGCTATTCAATCCGGCGTGATCAAGCAGAATGAACAAATCGGTCGTCAACTGGAGCGCAGCGAGGCGAGCGTCGGCGAACTGGAGAAAACCATAGCTGATCTGACTGCTTCACTCTTGAAGGCCAGGTCCGAAATCCAGTCTATGTCTGCCAAACTTTCCGCAAGTCGTGCGGTGGGAGCAGGGGCAAACATGCCTGCAAACATGATGAAAACAGTAACCGGAGGCTCCATATCAACTCCATCAGGAGTAGTTCTGGCGGCAAAGGCCAAAGAGGACCTCTATGGGGACTTGACTGGTCTCATTGTGAGGGGAACAAGTCAGATCAATGGTGAGGATGTGTTTGACTGTATTCAAACAGGAAGGAATGGGAGTAAGTCTGCCATTTGCCTATGCCTATTTCCTGCGTAATACTTACGACCTACAGCGCTTCACTTCAAGCTGGCTTTGGAAGCTGGAGATGACGCCGAAAAATACGATGAGGTTCAGTTCACGTACAGACCGCAATTAGATGCAGAGCGGGATCGTGATTTGGTGACGGTTTTACCGGATTACCTAGTGGAGGACATAACGTTTACGCGAACACAGGCGTCTAACTTCTACAGCAAGCTGAACAAATCTCTTACGGGACGCCTGCACTGAAATTTGTGATTAAGAGGTCTGGATCATTTCACTAGTCGAGTCCTTGGCCTCATTTTACAGCTCATCAAAGGTTCGAGTGCTGGAAATAGTACTTATCTAGGCATTATTGCAGATTCAATTACCAGGTCAGCCAACAAGCTTGCAGCGCCCATCGAGCAAGTCGCGATTGGGCACAATTAACTGCAAAACTAATGCTATGGACTCGGTGCTGTTACTGACTCGATACCAGAACCCAATGTTGCCCTTCAAACCATACTCTGCTACCCAGTAGGCTCGCGGGTTCTCTGCTCAACAAGCAGTGAGCACACACACACACGCTGCCAATCAGCGGCTGCCTTGGCGCCGCGCAAAGAAAATTAAAGCCGATCACAGGGAGCTACCTAGCCAGCCAATGACGATCTAGGTGTCCACAGTAAAGCTATCCACGTCCGCACGCACGAAAAGCTCCCTTTGAGACTGTGCGACCATTTATTATACCGAAGAATAAGATTTCAATCTGCGTAGGAAAGTGTGGTTTACGCGTCAATTCGACTTTCAGTCACTCCTTGATTTGACAATGCGCGCGCAGCTGCGAGCATCCATCTGTTGAATTACTCGGAATAGCGTACGACACTCGCAACATCAGCCGCAACAATTATGGCTGTCACTCGCTTCGCCTTCTTGACCACGGCCGTCATTTTTCACCTTGTCTATATATATGCAATATTTGACATATATTTTGTCAGCCCAATCGTGTCTGGGATGGAACTGTTTGGTGTCGAACGCTCACCATCAGTCAAACCCCCTGCCGACAGATTGGTCCTGTTCGTTGGTCAGTATTGGAATTCCTCTAATGTAAAACAAGGGCCTGACTCTTCCCTGTGCTAGGTGATGGATTGAGAGCAGACAAAGCTTTCCAGTCGTTCCCCGAGCCCTATCCACGTACCGATGATGACTTGCGTCCTCGACCACTTGCTCCTTTCCTCAGATCGCGAGTCCTCGAATATGGCACATTTGGCGTCTCCCATACTCGGGTGCCGACGGAATCTCGCCCTGGCCATGTTGCTCTAATCGCTGGTCTCTATGAGGATGTTTCTGCTGTCGCCACTGGCTGGAAATTCAATCCCGTTAACTTTGATAGCGTATTTAATCGCAGCCGCCACACCTGGAGTTGGGGAAGTCCGGACATCTTGCCCATGTTTAAGCATGGGGCAGTCTTGGGTCGAGTTGATGCATTCACGTACGAGCCCGAGTTTGAAGACTTCAGTCAAGATTCCCTTCGTCTAGATTATTGGGTTTTTAACCATGTGAAGGATTTTTTCGCAGAAGCTGCCATGAATCAGACTCTAAACAAAGCTCTTCGTCAAGATAAGATAGTACTCTTCTTACACCTACTAGGACTTGACACTGCTGGACATTCATATCGTCCATATTCGAAAGAGTATCTAAATAACATTAAAGTTGTCGATCAAGGTGTCAAAGAAATATCAGACCTTGTCCAACAATTCTATGCTGATAACAGAACTGCATTTGTCTTCACAGCGGATCATGGCATGAGTGACTGGGGCAGTCACGGAGATGGTCATCCGGACAACACCAGGACGCCCCTCATCACCTGGGGATCGGGTGTGGCCGCTCCTGAGTTATACGACGGTTCTGTCGCGCCAGGGCACGACGATTACTCATCAAAATGGGGGCTCGATCATGTTCGTCGTCATGACATTAATCAGGCCGACGTTGCCGCTCTCATGTCCTATTTAATTGGAACCGAATTTCCCGCAAATTCTGTCGGAGAGCTCCCATTGTCATATATATCAGCCGATACTAATGAAAAGGCAGTAGCATCTCTTGTCAACGCGAGGAGCATACTGGAAATGTATCTTGTAAAGGAGAAGAACAAGAAAACGAGTGAGATACGGTTCAGGCCGTATCGAGCTTTCAGTGACGGACGGTTCACCCCCGAAAAGCGTGTTGCCGCAATCCAGCACCTGATCGCGAATGGAAAGTATGAGGAGGCTATCGAAGAATCCAACACCCTTATTCAAGTAACACTAGAAGGTTTGCGTTATATCCAAACATATGATTGGCTCTTCCTCAGAGCTCTCATCACGATAGGCTATCTGGGATGGATGGCATATGCACTCACCACAGTCATTGACATGTTCGTGGTTCGCGATGAAGTGCCCGTTCAGAGAACTTTCTTGAGCACAGCAGCCTTCTCTGCCGTGCTTTTTTCTCTTTATGCATCATTCTTCATTTCCAAGTCGCCAGTCACATACTATCTATACTCACTGTTTCCCGTCTTATTTTGGGAAGAAGTTTTCGCTCACCGAGAGAGCCTACTTCGCGGCAAAGCCGTGCTGTTAGCGAATGTCCAGTCTACTGGAGATATATTGACGCTGTTGTTGCACAGCGTTCTATATGTTGCTGTGATACAGTCCTTGGTAAGCACAAAAGCCGAGTCAATGATGTTCACCTGCTATTCTGTCATTATCCCATCTCGACCGCAGCATACTGACGAAATTCCAGGCTGTAGGCTACATTTACCGTGAGGTGCTCACAGGTATCTTTGTCATGGCTGCCGCTTGGCCTGCTGCATACGGGCTGTCTTTTCTTCAGAGACATGCCTTGCTCAGCATAATATGGGCAGTCTCATGCTTGATCATGAGCAGCTTCACGTTGCTCCCAGTCATGAAGGTCGAGAGTGTATCCCTGATGTAAGTTTGCTACTGCGCTGGTTTCCCTACAAGCAGACTCGCATAATTGACGAATGGCAGTTTGGCCGGTGGCTGCCTTATGTTTTTCATAGGCCTGTTATATCTCTATTTCGAGGATAGCGTGCTATCGGATTTCGCATGGAGCGCCAAGACGAACACTCCACGCAGTCATACAAGAACAGTCATTCAACGAACCTTGACTGGAATTCAGGTATTTTGGTCTTCACTCCTCGATTTCGCTCACATCTGCTTCAGTCCATCTCTCATTTCCCCATGGCAGACTGTGTCAATTTCGTCCTATAATTGTGGCTCACGAGTCTCTAGGTTGGCTTGATTCCGTTATCAATGCTTGTTACACGATCCAGCGCCTTGTCTCTGCAAGCTAAGCAAGGCCTTCCCTTTGGAAATCAAGTTGTGGGGTGGGTTGTTCTCAGTAAGTCATAGTTTGCTTGGTTCATTCCTTTCTTCTGTGCCATGCAATTCTGACTATTGAAAGTCGTTTCGATTTTGTTGCCAATCTCCTATCGCCTTCAATCCAACACTCACTACATGCATAGACTGGTCATTGTTTTCTTGACCTGTGCACCCACCTTCGTGATTCTCGCAATATCATATGAAGGTATCTTTTACGCTGTCTTCTTTATCACTCTGTTAGTTTGGGTTCATCTCGAGTCTGCGATTGAACGGTTCTCCCGCCAAAGCCGGCATCCTATTGTTGGCGCCGACTACCAAAACATGGACAGCCCAGGCCCGAATCAATATCGGATGCTCAGATTGTCAGACGCTCGTATATCACTTTTCTTCCTGGTGCTTCTACAATCAGCCTTCTTCAGCACCGGGAATATTGCCTCAATTTCCTCCTTCAGCCTCGAGAGTGTGTGTCGTCTAATACCCTTATTTGACCCATTTTCACAAGGTGCACTTTTAATTTTGAAGTTAATGATACCCTTTGCCCTCATTTCGGCTAATTTGGGGGTGTTAAACAAGAAGCTTAGGATTGCACTGTCGGCTCTTTTCATGTTGGTCATGGCAATTAGTGACGTCCTAACTCTCTATTTTTTCTGGGTTGTGAAGGATGAAGGGTCGTGGCTAGAAATTGGCTCTACTATCAGCCATTTCGTCATAGCGAGTCTTCTGTGTGTCTTCCTTGCCGCCCTTGAAGCTGTCAGCGCCATGTTTATATCAGGCATAGAAGTGGACAGTGAGCCGCAGAGATTGTCCTTGGCTATATCGCACCAATCCAGCGCCCAGGACAGAGGTACGAAACCCTCCAATGGATTTACCAATGCGTCCATGGATCAAAGCTAGCAAGTGCATATGATATATAGAAGAAGAAAATACCTCATAGTTAATAAGTGAGTAAGTGCTAACGATCGCCCCTACATTGATTTCCTGTAAATAGTGGAATCTGAGTACGAGTCTATCTCGTTATTAGGGAAGCAAGTTATCTTACATGTAGTCTGGGGTTAAAAGACCGCGCGGCGATTCCGAAGATTTGTACAAGCACAGCAAGTGTTGTGGAAAGATGAGATGAATTTAAAAACAAACAGTGGGTCCTAGTGAGCATACTATCGGATTCTACATAGCAATCTAATCTAGTAATTCAATGATTGAGGCTTTGGAATTAGGACCTCTAAACGCGCATCTGTCTTTTCTTAAATGCGCATCTGCCCTTAGTCCTAAAACAGAATAAGTACCTTTCCACCTAATTCCCTGCCAAAGATACTAGCTCTCTTTAGTGGCGAATGCGGGCAGCTTATGGCAGCTTACTGCAACGTGCAACGCTTCTCTCTAAGCCACCTGCGAGTTAAATACGATTTATTCCGTATAATCCGCCGTCAGGGCAGTTATAATAGCTTTAATAGTAGCTTTTTTAATGATATAATACCTTGAAATATCACATAGAATAAGCATCTTAATTGATAGTAAAATTCAACAGACGCAAGCCATAGCGAAATTAGGTGGGTGGGTTGTCCTTCCGTTTTAGGACTAAGGGCAGATGCGCATTTAAGAAAAGACAGATGCGCATTTAGGCGTCCTTGGAATCAAGGGAGTTAAAGTGGGGTCATAGTAATCCCAAAGAATTTCCATCAGAGTCGCCGTTGCTGCTGCTTTACTAGGACCCACTGTAACATAATTCTTTGCTATCTCTGAAGTTCTAAGATTAATTACACCTACGGATGTCCGAGTCAAAAGTCGTGTCCCCTGCACAAGTCCCACAACCCCTGCAGGCTGCTGCCTATATTAGCCTTAGGCACACAAATAGCTTAGAATAACACAAGGGAAATTAAACTAGGTACCTTCGCCATATAAACTATATGCAAAAGTAACCTATCCTAGTTATTATTAGATTCTTTCTCTATATTATTAGAATCCAAGGCATTAAGGGCATTAGGACTATTAGGACTGTTAACCTCACGAGGGTCTAAAATCCACCTTCTTTTATTATCATTATTATTATTAATAGTAGTAGTAGCAGCTTTATCTTCTCCCTCTAATTATTATAAAACAACCCTTTAAACCCTCTAACCATTAGCTTAACCTTTATAACCTTTGTAATAGTTATTATCCCCCCCTAAGCAAATTATTTCCTTAATATAATAAGGGATTCTTTTAATCCAAGCTTACACCTATTTTTAAGGTATTTCTTCCTATGCTTTCTCCTAAGCTTCTATAGCTTCTTTCTAATTCTTTAGGGCACCTTTATAGGTTATAGTAACCTTTAAATACCACTAAGCAAGTTTAATCGCGTTTAAATTAGGGGAATTCCCTAGCTATAGCAGCTTCTTAACCCCCTAAGCATTATAGACTAACTATTAATAGCTATAAGTATGTGAGGGGGCCTTATCTTCTTATACCACTATATTTAGTATTGAAATGTAGGAAGCTAGTTGCTAGCTGGCAACAGCTGTACAGGTGCAAGCTCTACGGTCAGGGACTAATAGGGCCGCAACGTTAAATCAATTAACGTAACATAACGGAAGGTTATAGTAGTTATTAACTAATAGAATTTAATTTAAATTACTTTTATAATATCTTATAAAGTAATAGAATTAATTTTAAGTACGTTATATAGGTAATGCGGCTATTATTAGTTAAGAGAACTAGCTATCTAGCTAGTTAAAAAGATTTTCTTTCTCTTATAGACTTACTAACTATATTAGAGAATCTAGGCCGCTAGCAGGGTCTTATAGGCTACTTTTGATTTTCTGTAAAATTTATTTATATATAAAAACTAAAAAATTAACTTACTATTATACTAGCTAGTAACCTATATACACTAACTTTTAGTTAAAAAATAACCTTATATAAAGAGAAAGCCTTATCTTTAAGCTTTAATTTACTATATATAAAACTTTTGTATAACCTTTAGATAAAGAGAAAATTACTATTAAAGATAGCTATAGGGTAAGTCACGTGTAGGGTAACCTACTTACGTCACCCTAGCTTACGTTACCCTAGCTTACCTAATTACTAGTGGCGTAGTTATAGCTATACTTATAGCTATAATGTAATTAACTAATTAGTTATTCATATGGTTAGACATAGCTGTTAATAGCTACGACGTAGCTATTGATGGCTACCTTCGCGACTGTTAACAGCTGCAGTGCAGCTGTCAGGCTTGCAATGCAAGCTAGTAATAAAAAGGTTCTTTAACTAGAAAAGGGCTAAAAATAGGTCTTATTTTTAACATTTAGCCTCTTCTTCTAATATTCCTTTACAAAGGGAAGTAGCTTCTTATTCAGAATCTCCTTCTAATATTAGTACTAGTTAATCCCCTTATTACCTTTCTTCCCTTTTATCTATTACTTAAGCTTCCTATTCTTTTTATTCTAATTTTACTTTAGCTTCTAACTAGGCTTATTACAAAGGCCTAGCTAGTTAATTCCTAATATTAGAAGCTACTCTTTATAATAAGCAGGTTCTAGCTCCTTATTTAACTCTTAAATAACCTAATTAGCTTCCTTCTTCTCTATAGGGGTCTCTAGCTTCTAATAGTAGTAAGGACCCTTCTAATCCTAGCTAAACGCACCCTAGAATATAAACTCTATTAATCCCTTCTATTGCTTATAAATACAGGTCTTTACTAAGCTCTCTATTAGTTATTACTATATATAATACCCTCCCCTTTAATATAATAAGATAATTACTATTTTATTAGTCTAAATAATATTCTTCTAGTCCTTAAGGGTCTAGTAATAGTAAGGTAGAATTCTAGCCTAGCTTTCTTTATCTAGGCTATTAGACTTACTTTTCTTATTAGCTTAGTCTTTAAAAACCCTAAATATTTTAAAGTTTATAAGATTATTAATATTAAAGCATAAGTTCCTTCTTAACTAAGCTTAGTAGCTAAATTAGTACCTATTCTTTCCCTTTTATAATAGTCTTTAGTAACCTTTTTAATAAGCTTAAATTATATTTCAGGATTATCTATAAAGAAAGGTTTACTAGACTATTTAGTATTAATTATATACTTTATATTAATATAGAAAGGTTAAATTATATAATTAAATCCTTAATTATAAGCTTAACTAAAGATTTAGTATATAGTCTTTAGACTAATCCCTAGAGTATAAGTAATCTTATGGTTTAGTATCCCTTAAGCTTTTATAAGTAATATATAGGCCCTATCCGCTACTATTAAGGTTTAAGCTATTATAGAAAGAGTAAAGATAGAAGTAGCTAGGTAAAAGAAGTAAAATAAGGGTAAAGCTAGCTAACTTTAGTAATAGTTATATTACTAGTAGTAAAAGTAAGCAAAGAGAGAGGAACTAGAGAAAAGGTAAGTATTACGACTATGGTTGGAAAGATATAAACGGAGTAAAGGCTAAGGTTCTTAGTTATAGCTAGAGAGCTACTACTTAGGGGTAGGTATATAAAGGTCTTAAACTCTAACCTCCTATATCTCTTATAGGTAGTCCTTATCTAAATACCTTACTATATATATATAGCTATCTAGTAGCTACTTAGTTATCCGTGTAAGCTAAGGCTTCTCTAAGGGCTCTATTATATAACTATCCTATCTATAACTCCCTAGCCTTTATGCTCCTAATATACTACCCCCCTAATATATAATTATCCTTAATTATAAAGAGCTGCTTAGCTAGTGTATGTTTATTATATATAACCTATAGTAATATTTATATTACTAGCTATACTATTAGTACGTAGTATTATGTTTACTTTAAATAATAAGGTAAATATTATTAAGACCTAGGCAATCCTTCTTATAATATCTAGATTATAGATAGTTACACACTCACTACTTTATTACCTCTAATATATATACCTCTATCTAATAAGTTATTAGCGCTAAGTAAGTAAACTACCTATATTAAGTTTTATAATTAGGTTAAATAGATAAGGTAATGCACACTATTAAAATAAATAACTTCTTATCTAATATTAAGGATATTATATTAGGTATAAAGAATTATAAAAAACCTTTGCATAAACTTCCGCACCGCTCTAAAGGTCCGGAATTGCCTCTAAAATACAAACCACATTAATATTTAAATTCCTTACCTCTGTTTACCCCTGCCTATAATATCATATTATAATAGAGCTAGTAGCGGGAGTGTAGATATGCTAATAGTAATTAACTTAGAAGAAAGGGGGCTAGCATAGAGCTACTACTACCTAAATATAGGAATAGGATAGTTTAATATTTAAAGTGGTAAGAATAACCTTATAATAGACTAGAACTAATTTAAATATCTAGATAATATAAAATACTATAATAAAATTATAAGCCTTATCCCTAGTAATAAAGTTACTTAGGTATAGTATATTACTAAAGCTATTACTAAATAAGTAGTAAACTATGCCTAAGCTAAAGTAAAGGTAATAAACTATAATAATAGTAATATTTACACTACTAAAGAAGCTCTTAAATAAGCCCTTAAAGAGGCTATTAAAGAAGGAGCTAAAGGAAGTAACACTCTAACCTAGGTAAGTATTACCGCTAGCCTAGCCCCTAAATAAATAAATAGCTTACCTCCCTCCCTTTAAATCCCTAGTAAATAAGACTAAGAGGTACTTATTAAAGGAAACACTATCTAGGAATCGCTTTAGTCTAGGGGTATAGAAGATATAGTAATAATAGTAAATAAAGCTATAGGCTAGACTATAGTAATAGTAGCTAGAAGACTCCCTAGCAGGGATATAATTATTATCTTTAAAGGAAATACTACCTAATATAGAGAAAACTAAAAATAGATTACTAAAGTATTTAGGCTAGAGGTAACCCTTTACTATTATATACTTAGTGTTATTATTAAAGGATTCCTAACTAAACATGCCTCTCTTAAGAACCTAGTAATAGAAATTAGAAAGGCTAATAAGGTAAATATAGTAAAGGTAATAGCAAGATAACCCTAGGGTAAAGGCGCCTAAAGAACTACTCTAATACTAGGCCTAGCTAAAGTAAAAGATACTAATAAGATATACTAAGATAGTATAGTTTTTAAAGTAAAGCTTTTCTAAACTAAACTATATAATAAGACCCTATAACCCTAATAGTGCTATAATTACTTCTAAACTAGCTATATAGCTAAGTTTTATAAGGTAATACTAAGGTATAGTAAGTATAGAGCTAGCTATTATAAGGATAGAGAGTCCTCTTACCTAGTAAAAGATAGATAGGTAAAAGAGAACTATATTCTATGCTCTAGACCACACCTAGCCTAGTTAAGGGACTATCCTATCCTAAAAGAGAAGTAAAATACTACTAAAGTAAGATATCTTAAATAGCCCTCTTACTTTACTACCCGCTCCCTAAGTAAAGGCTTAACTATACCCTATAAGAGACCTAGTATAGTAGTAAAACCTATTATTATAGTAAGTAAAAAGAGAGAATACCCTATAAATATAGAATAAAGCGCTAAATAACTAAGATTAGGAAGTATTAGATAGTATGCGAAGTAACTTAAAGCTAGAATAGAGCTAGCATAAAATAGTAGTAACTAATAACCCCCCTAATTAATATAATAATATTATAAGTCCTTTTCTAGAATATAAATAAGAAGAATAAACTAGTATATATAGCGCTCTATTACTAGACTAATATAGATATAATTATAATCTAAGAATAGGAATATATAAGAAACCTATAGCCCCTAGCACTAGGCCTTGCCTAGTTTTAACTTATATATTATAATAGATATAATATAGTATATATAAATAAGAAACATAGAGTAAGGTTATAGTTAGCCTAGGGAGGGACTAACTAGTTACTAGTAAAGCTATAAGGAGTTAATATTTACTCCCTTTACTTAGAGGGATATAGTAATAACTAGAATACCCTTATTTATATAATTAACCTAGAGAAGCCCTATAACTAAAGCGTATTTATAGGTAACTTTAACTAAAAGCACCCCCTCTAGGATAAGCTAGATAGGAAAACTAATAAAGCAAACAAACTACTAGAGTTTATAGACTAGTAAAGGCTTAGACTTATTATACCCTAGGGTAAGCCTATAAGATAATATAAAGATAATAGAGATAGTACTATTAATCTAGTATAGGCTATACTAGATATTAGAGTTTACTATAAAGGCACTAAGGATATCCCTAGATCTAACTATATCCTATAACTAATTAGTATCTTTAATAAATAGTAGGAAGCTATCCCCTAGGTCCTTAGATATATATAGGGAGCTATAAACTAACTACATATAAAGGCAAAGACTATAATTAGACTTTAGCCTAAGAATACGCTAGACCTATATAATAAAGAGGGAATAGATAACTATATAATATAGCTTATTATAAGCTTATAATAGATTATAGATAAGGTAATCCTAAAGAAGGCCTAGGGACTCCCTAGCCTAGAGGTATAGTATTGAAATTTAGGGAGCTAGTTGCCAGCTGGCAACAGCTGTACAGGTGCAAGCTCTACGGTCAGGGACCAATAGGGCTGCAACGTTGAATCAATCAACGCAACGCAACGGAAGGTTATGGCAGTTATTAACTAATAGAATTCAATTTAGATCACTTTTATGATATCTTATAGAGCAATAGAATTGATTTTAGATACGTTGTACGGGCAATGCGGCTGTTGTTGGTTGAGAGGACTAGCTATCTAGCTAGTTAAAAAGATCTTCTTCCTCTCATAGACCTACCGACCGTATTGGTGGATCCGGGCCGCCAACGGGGTCTTATGGGCCACTTTTGATTTTCCGCAAAATTCATTTGTATGCAAAAACCAAAAAATCGACTCACCACTATACTAGCTAGTAACCCGTATGCACTAACTTTTGGTCTAAAAAATAACCTTGCATAAAGAGAAAGCCCTATCTTTAAGCTTTAATTTGCTATATGTGAAACTTTTGTACGACCTCTAGATAAAGAGAAAATCGTTGTTAAAGATAGCTATAGGGTAAGTTATGTGTAGGGTAACCTGCTTACGTCACCCTAGCTTACGTCACCCTAGCTTACCTAATTACTAGTGGCGTGGTTATAGCCACACTTGCAGCTATAATGCAATTGACTAATTAGTTATCCACACGGTCGGTCGCAGCTGTTGACAGCTGCGACGCAGCCATTGACAGCTGCCCTCGCGACCGTTGACAGCTGCAGTGCAGCTGTCAGACTTGCAAAGCAAGCTAGTAATAAGAAGGTTCTTTAACTAGAAAAGGGCTAAAAATAGGTCTTATTTTTAACATATAGTAGTTAAGGAAAGCCTAAGAGTTAGTTAGTAAAGTAAGGTAAGCTAAGAGATAATAGAGACGCTAGAGAACTAACATAAACTAGTAAGCCTATACTAAGGCAAATAAGGACTAAGAACATGTTATAAGGGAAGAGAAAAGAAATATATAGAGGGATGTATTATAAAAGGCTAATATATAGGAAAAAGATAGAGAGGTCTAGAGGCTTAAGAGATAAGCCTAGCTTTAAAGCTAGGCCCCCCTAGAGCTCCCTAGACTCCCTAAGCTAGAAAGAAGCAAAAATAACCCTAACCTAGCTACTATATATAATAATAAGGCTAGTATACTAGCATAAAGATTCTTCCCTAAGCTAATAGTAAACCTCTTATATATACTAGACCTCTCCTTCCTAGAGCTAGAAAACACACTATTACTAAATAAAGAATAATTTAGGTAAGAGAAGATTAATAATATTCTAGTAAACATAGCTAGTTAGAAGGCACTAGGGGATAATAAACTCCTAGCAGGCCTTATTAAAGCCTATAATAACCTAGCTAAAGATACTATAGCTAGGCTCCTAAATATAGTCCTAGAAATAAAATACTTCCTAGCTTACTTCTAAACTATAAGGGTAGTAGTAATTAGGAAACCTAGCAAAACTACTAAGGAAATAAGGAGAGCTAATATATAAAGACTAATCTTACTACTTAATATAGTAGGAAAGATTATAGAAGTAGTAATAGTAAAGTAACTTATAGCCTTTACTAAGGTAAAGGGGCTACTCCCTAAACTTTAAATAAGTAATAGGATAAATAAATTAATAGAAACTATAATAAGAGTCCTTATTAAATACATTAGGGAGGCCTAGGGTAAGGGTAGTATTACCTTACTAGTGTAAATAGATATATCTTTAGTGTTTAATAGAGTTAGCTACCTATACCTAATATACTTGCTTATAAAGATAGGAGTCTTATAATAGCTAATAGTAGTAATATAAAGCTTCCTTATAAATAGAATAAGCTAGCTTAGCTTTAATAGAGAACTCTCTAGACTATTTATAATTAAGGCTAGCACCCTATAGGGTTTACCCTTTTTTTTAATTCTCTTCTTACTTTACTTAGTAAAGCTTTATATTTACCTCTAGGCTATTCTAAGTATAGTAGCTATAGGATTTATAGATAATATAAATATAGTAGCCTTTAGTAAGAATATAGTATAGACCTAGAGGAGACTAGAAGCTATATAAAAGATTTATAAGAAATAGATAAAGTAAGTAAGAGTTAAGTTTAACCTAGCTAAAACTAAACTTATATACTTTAGTAAGTCCTATAGACCTCCCTAGGCTAGAGTCTAACTTAAAGTAAAGGAGATAGTGCTTATAAAATTATATAAATTCCTAGGAGTATAAGTTAATAGAAAACTTAACTAAAGTGCCTATAGAAATATCCTTAAGGGTAAGTTAGCCTAGTAGTAGCTTACACTCTCTAAGCTAGTAGTATTAGCCTAGGGATATAGCTTTAGAGATACTAGACTTCTATATATATAAGTAATCTAGCCTATCCTTACCTATAGAGCAAGCGCTTACTACACCCTTACTAAAAAGGGGGGAAAGCTAAGAGAAGTAGTAAAAAGCTTTATAGTAGATTAATTAGCTTACCTCTAGATTATTATAGGGGTATTTAAGGCTATACTTATTATATAACTAGAGGTTAAGACTTACGTCCCCCCCCTTAACCTTTACTTAAATAAGATAAAGTAAAGGTTTAAAGATAGAATTATTAATAGTAGGATAGCAAGGATAATCTAAGCTATAGCTAACTTAGTTATAATAGTATTACATTATAGAAGAAGACCCCTACCTATTAATAATAAGCTAGATATAGATATAGATAAGGAATAGAAGAAATGTTAGGAGAACTAGTATAATAAGGAGAGGCTAGCCTGGAGTAAACGCGTTAGAGAACTAACTAAAGACTAACTACTCTCCTATAACCTAAAGGAAATCTAGGAATTTTATACTAATATAGATAAGTATGTCTCTTTAATAATTATCTAACTATATATAGGAAAGATAGGCCTAAATAAGTTTCTATTCTAAAGAAAGGTTCCTAGGGTGGTTTTACCCCTATGTAGCTATGGTTAAGCTATAGAAGACTAATACTACGTACTAGTTAATTATAGCAAATATAACTATAGGCAACCTTAGTAGTAATAGCTTACTAACGCACGGGAGGTAAGGCTAGCCCTAAATAAACCTTAAAAAGCAAAATATTTAGCTAAATAGTTTCTTAGTATAAGATAACTCTAATATTACTTATTAGCATAGGAGCTAGCTATAAGATAGCTTAGAATACCTCTAGACCTAGGCTAACTTTATTAATAGATAGAAAACCTCCTAATTATAAATCTAGTATAAGGGATAGAATAGATAGTATAGGCATAGAGGTAGGCTAGGGGGGGGACTAATTTTATAATTTATAATTATAATAAAGAATATTTAGGTCTAGAACCATTATTAGATTAATTTTAACTATAAACTCTAGGTATTATAAGTCCTACTAGCCTACTACTACCCTTACTTTAAACTAAAATTAAGCTACTACCTTATTCCTTCTCTAGAAGAGGGGTTATACCTATAGCTACCTAGTTATAACTTTTCATAGGGATAATAGTAAGTAAGAGATAGTTTATCTTTACTATATATATATTAAGGTATGTAAGCTAAAAGATAAGCTTAGTATACTATTTCTTAGAGAAACTAGCCTAGTCTAGGCTTACTACTAAGGCGCTTTATTTTTTCTTTACCTAATTACTAGTATAAAGCTTCTTAACCTAGTCCTAGAAGCCTTCTAGAGTCTATTAAGGAGAATATTAAAGCTAGAATAGACTTACTACTAGGCTAGAGTAGACTTACCTTACCCCTATTAGCTATAAAAGCCTAGGTCTTAACTAACTACTAGTGCTTATTTTAGTTACTAGATATATTTAGCTATACAGCAGATTAGACATAGAACCAAGCTAGAATAAAGGTAATTATTACCTAGTGGTATTAATAGTTCTAAACCTAATAGTTAAAACACGTATTAGTAGCCGCCCCTATCTAGTGAGTTAGCCCTATTACTAAGCTAGAGTAAGGCTAACCTACTAATAATAAGATAGCACTAATACCTAAGGTTCTAAATTAAATAAGACTTATAGGATATATATTAGACTTCTCTTAGTATACTAAGCTAAGGTAAATTAGTAGCGGACTAGGCCTAGGATAGAGGTAAATATAACTTATAGACAGACCCTTTTTCATTACCTACGTGTATTGCTTCTTAGTTATAGACTTCCTTAGGAAGTTCTTATACTTATGGGATTCCTAGGTGAATTAGAGTTAGATAAGTAGCAACACTAGAGTACTTATAGCTTCTAGCGCTATTATGCTAGATTTATTCTAAATCTATAGTAAATATTAGTAAATAACCTAACCCTAGCCTAGGATAGCCTTAAATAGCTAGAAAGAAAAGAAAAACCTATAGGAAGTTTAATATAAAGAGAAGAAAGAGACTAGGACCCTAGGGGGGGGAGAGCTCTCTTTTATACCTATAGAGGGGGGGGGGGGATAATTTAAATAACTTACTTAAAAATAAAGCATAATATAATTAATAAATCTAATAACACACAAGTAATCTTAACCTAGGACTATACTAGTCTAGGGCTATAACTACTCTCCCCCTATGCTAATTAAATAAAACTAAGTGCTTAGACTTTACTAGATATATAAGGCGAAGGTAAGCTAGAGATAGCTAAAAAGTAAGGCTATAGAAGAGTTAGCGTAAAAGTGAATATAAAGTAAATTAACACTATAAATCTAGATTTACTTTACCCTAGCCTAAAGCAAAGAGACTTAGAATAGATATATAATTATACTAAAATAGGACTAGAAGGGGCTTATTTTATATATTTTTCCTTTCTTTTTTCTTTTTAATAGGATAAGGCTAGTATAAGCTAGTAATAAACACCTAAAATAGGAAACACACTAAGCGGCGCAGACCTATTACAAGGCTAGCGCTAGCCTATGCACAGACGTAAGGGGGTTTTTCTTCCTAGTATAGGGTTTTCCCTTTTAACTTAGTAGTAGGAGTACTAGTAATAGCCATCTATAGAGCTAACTAGCGTAAATAATATATATAAGGATATTATATTAATCTTATTAGGAGTTTAAAGCTAGTATATGTATTTACTAGTGTTAAAAATAAGACCTATTTTTAGCCCTTTTCTAGTTAAAGAACCTTCTTATTACTAGCTTGCTTTGCAAGTCTAACAGCTGCACTGCAGCTGTCAACGGTCGCGAGGGCAGCTATCAATGGCTACGTCGTAGCTATTAACAGCTGCGACCGACCGTGTGGATAACTAATTAGTTAATTGCGTTATAGCTACAAGTGTAGCTATAACCACGCCACTAGTAATTAAGTAAGCTAGGGTAACGTAAGCTAGGGTGACATAAGTAGGTTACCCTATATATAACTTACCCTATAGCTATCTTTAATAATGATTTTCTCTTTATCTAGAGGTTATACAAAAGTTTTATATATAGCAAATTAAAGCTTAAAGATAAGGCTTTCTCTTTATATAAGGTTATTTTTTAAACCAAAAGTTAGTACATATAGGTTACTAGCTAGTATAGTGGTAAGTTAATTTTTTGGTTTTTGCATACAAATGAATTTTATAGAAAATCAAAAGTAGCCTATAAGACCTTATTAGCGGCCTAGATCCACTAATATAGTTAGTAAGTCTATAAGAGAAAGAAAATCTTTTTAACTAGCTAGATAGCTAGTCCTCTTAACTAATAATAGCTGCATTACCTATATAACGTATCTAAAATTAATTCTATTACTTTATAAGATATTATAAAAGTAATCTAAATTAAATTCTATTAGTTAATAACTACTATAACCTTCTGTTACGTTACGTTAATTAATTTAACGTTACAGCCCTATTAGTCCCTAACCATAAAGCTTACACCCGTATAGCTGTTGCTAGCTGGTAACTAGCTCCTTATATTTTAATAGGTTATAAGCCTAGCTCTATCACTATAGATTCCGTTTAGGTTACTTTATGTGCGAATATAAAAGACTTCCCTTCTATAAAAAAGGAAGGATCCATAAGATAAAAGCTTTTTCCCTTCTATAAAAAGGAATTAATTACGAATAAAGAAGCTTTTCCCTTCTATAAAAAGGAATTAATTATAGCTATAGAAGACTTCCCTTCTATAAAAAAAGGAAGGATATGCGAAAAAGGAAGTAATTCCCTTCTATAAAAAGGAATTTCAGTATAATATAAAAGCTTTTCCCTTCTATAAAAAAGGAAAATAGATACTAAAGGAAAGGGAAAGGGACCTATTATCCCTGACCCTAGTGCGTAAGAGGTTCTAAATAACTAGCTAAAAGAGCAGGCTATTAAGCAACAAGCAACTATAGACTAGTTATTAGAGAAGCTAGAAAGCCTATCTATAACTGTAAATAGTTGTATAGAGGGTGTGAAATCTAATAAGCCCGCTAGTTAGCAGTAAGATTAGCAGCCTATTTAAGAAAATCAAGCTGAATCTAGCTCTGTACAAGCAACCTTTAATAATTCAATTATTAAGGAATTTAATAAAAGGGTTTATAGTTTTCCAGAGATTACTAGGCTTAAAGGAGCTGAAAATTTCAAACAATGGAAACAAGCCCTAACTATCCAATTTAGAGCTTTAGGCATGCCTAATTTTCTAGATAATCCGGAGAGTTCTAGGGCGCTAGGGGATCCAGATTAAGCTATTATCCTTATATTATTAAGGGATAGTTATACGGAAGGACCCTAAGCCGCTATAACTTAGTAAAAATCACCTAAAGAAGCCTATAATTTACTTGTAAGGCAATATTCACATAGCGTTAAAATCCAGAGGGGGTCCCTATACTTAGAATTTCATAACCTGAATTTTTAAGAGTTTAAGGGGACTTTAGAATCCTTTAATGCAGTCTTTAATAATCTACTAGCTAGATTATCGATTTCTAGGGTCCTGATTGCTCCTATAGATTAGGTTAATTAATATCTTTAATCCCTAAAATTAACCTTCCCTTAGTGGGCTAAGAGGTAATAATTTAGCATGCGCATGAATAGGGCTATAGGGGCTCCCCTAGAAGCCCTAAATCTTTAATTTTTAATGGCAGACCTTCTAGCAGAATAAAGGGATAAATCATCTATGGTATTCAAAGCCCTGAATTATAGGGCTAAAAACCTTGAAAAAGGGGCTAAGGATAAAGACAAAGCCCCTAAGGATTAGAAGAAGAAAGGAGGCTCTAAAGAAAATAAGGGCTCTTCTAATTCTAATTTTTCTTCTAATAAGAAGAAGAAGAAGAAGAAGAAGCAAAAAGGTTAAAAATCAGATAAGAAGGATAATAAAGAGACCTCTGGAGAGGGATCTTTTATGCTAGGAAATTATAACCTTTCTAACGGTACTCTTAAACCGTATAAGAAGCCTAGCCTTTATAAGACTAGTTATAAGAGCTCTAGTGATAGTAGCTCTGATTCTAGCTCTAGTAAATCAGATAATGAAAATCAAGAAATTAAAACCTTAAATGGTTTTAATTATTATAGTAAAGACATAAAAAAGGCCCTATTATATAATACAGGTTTAACTATATATATTATTAATTCTAAGGAGGTCTTTAGGGATTATACCCCCTATAAAAAGGGGGAATCCGACCCTATTATAACTGGTGGTGGCCCTATTTACGCTAAGGGTTACGGTAGTGCTATTTTTGAGGTCTTATATTAAAAGAATCCTAATAAATATAGGACCTTAGTGCTTAAAGATACGCTATATTTTCCTCAGCTTAATGTTAATATAGTTAGTGGACTTACGCACTATATATCTAGTGGTTGCCTCATAAAAAACTTACTTTATCTTAAAGATAGGTCTTATATTATAACCTTAGATATAGAAAAACATGGTTTTTTCTTTCACGTTAAATGTGAGGCGCTATACGTAGGATTGTGGGGCGCGAGGCTCACAGGGCAGCCCACAGGGTGCGCAAGCAATAGTATAGGTCTTAAGTAATTATAAGGTGTAATGTTAGCAACGGCTAGCATTGGCGGATCTTTTAGTCTATTAGGATTCCTAGCACACCTTCTAGGTCTCTTATAATTATGCTAGCCATTACAGGTCTTCTAGCTAGGCTAGTCCTAGGTTTGAATCCCGTGGGGTGTGGGATTAGCTAGGCTAGGTAGCTTACGTCAGGCTCATAGGGTAGGTACGGGTCCTACCTATACTAGGCCTTGGGGGTTCGTAATTACTAATTATCCAAAGGCCACGGAAGCTAGGCCTAATCCCTAACTAGACGGTGGCAGCGCGCTAGCTTAGGATAAGCCCTAGGGAAGGGAAGGATAATTATAAAGCGCTATACGTAGGATTGTAAGGCGCGAGGCTTATAGGGTAGCCTATAGGGTGCGTAAGCAATAGTATAGGTCTTAAGTAATTGTAAGGTGTAATGTTAGTAACGGCTAGCATTGGCGGATCTTTTGGTCTATTAGGATTCCTAGCACACCTTCTAGGTCTCTTATATTAAAAACCAATCTACGCTAAAGTTATCTAAAGGGCCCTGTAATAACTCTTATTACATCCGACCTTTTACCTACGCCGCTTTTAAGGGTCATAGTTACCCTATAGAGGTTCAAATTCCCTCTAAAAAGCCAGATTAGGCTTCTAATTTAGACAAAATCAACGAAAATGATAGTGATATTAAAGAAATCATACGGGATGATTTAGAGGAATTAGTCCCTTCTTCTTCGCCTATAGCCCCAGGTTAGGTCCCTTATAAATCTAAGGAAATAGATTTAGGGGTGTTAGAGGGCCCTAGTGGAGGAAAAGGGTCCCTAATACCTCTCCAAGAGGCCTGTGGTTCTTAAGGGGCCTAGCAGGGGACTAGTAAAGAGGGCCCTAGTCTAGATCCTAATTCAGACCCTAAGGATCTTCAATATTAACGGTTGTTAGAACTAGCTAGCCTATGGCATATACGATTAGGGCACCTAGGTCTTCCTTTACTAAAGAAAACTAGCCTTATAACTAAAGGAATCCCTGATTTTTCTAAAATTAAGGATAAGGATTTTAGATGTATTGCTTGTGATCAATCTAAGGCAGTTAGAAGACCTAGGAAATTAGCTATCCCTGACCCCCCAAGAGCTCTAGATCGAATAGAGGGGGATACGCTAAAAATCAGCCCCATGCCATACAATAAGCAGTTAATTTGCTTATTTCTAGTTAATCGAAAGACTAGATATAAGTAGGTTATCTTATTACCTAATAAGGAAGGCCCAACTGTTTATAAGGCTATTAAAGGCTTCTTTAGAGGGCTTAAAAATCAACTAGGTTAATGTCCTAGGCACCTTCACTTTAATAGGGGCCAGGAAATCAATTCTAGTTGTTAAGCTTGGTTGAATTCTAAAGGGATCAAATTTACAACTTCTAGTCCCTATATCCATGAGCAAAATGGATTAGCAGAACGTTCAATTTGTACTATTCTAGATCGATTAAGGGCTACTATCTAGTGAGCAAAATTACCGTTATTTTTATGGTGTTTTGTATTACCTGCAGTTGTTAACCTAGTTAATATAACTGCTAATACTACTAAGGATGAAAGCCCTAAATAACTATTATCTAGGGAGCTAAATCAGCCTTATACAACTGATATTAGTAGTATTAGAGCTATAGGATCTCATTGTGAGGTTCTAATCCCCCTGGAAAAATAACCTAAAGCCTAGAAGTTAGCAGCTAGGACTATCCCTAGAAGACTTTTAGCTACACTAGGTTCTAACACCTACCTAGTGTATATCCCCTCTAAAAGGCTAGTTATAAATATTGAAATGTAGGGAGCTAGTTGCCAGCTGGCAACAGCTGTACGGGTGCAAGCTCTACGGTCGGGGACTAATAGGGCTGCAACGTTAAATCAATTAACGTAACGTAACGGAAGGTTATAGTAGTTATTAACTAATAGAATTCAATCTAGATTACTTTTATAATATCTTATAGAGCAATAGAATTGATTTTAGATATGTTATACAGGCAATGCGGCTGTTGTTAGTTAAGAGGACTAGCTACCTAGCTAGTTAAAAAGATCTTCTTCCTCTCATAGACCTACTAACCGTATTAGTGGATCCGGGCCGCTAACGGGGTCTTACGAGCCACTTTTGATTTTCCGCAAAATTCATTTATATGCAAAAACCAAAAAATCAACTTACCACTATACTAGCTAGCAACCCGTATGCACTAACTTTTGGTTTAAAAAATAACCTTATATAAAGAGAAAGCCCTATCTTTAAGCTTTAATTTACTATATGTGAAACTTTTGTACGACCTCTAGATAAAGAGAAAATCGTTGTTAAAGATAGCTATAGGGTAAGTTATGTGTAGGGTAACCTGCTTACGTTACCCTAGCTTATGTTACCCTAGCTTACCTAATTACTAGTGGCGTGGTTGTGGCCACACTTGCAGCCACAACGCAATTGACTAATTAGTTATTTACACGGTCGGTCGCAGCTGTTGACAGCTGCGACGCAGCTATTGATAGCTGCCCTCGCGACCGTTGACAGCTGCAGTGCAGCTGTCAGACTTGCAAAGCAAGCTAGTAATAAGAAGGTTCTTTAACTAGAAAAGGGCTAAAAATAGGTCTTATTTTTAACAATAAAGACTAGCTTTATTAAGATTATAGAACCTATAGGCCCTGTTTCTAAAGGCTTACCTAGGATTTCTATAGGGGATAACCCTTTAGAGGGGGAAAATAATCTAGAAAATGAAAATTAATAATATCTAGACTAAGGTTCAAAGGATTATCCTATAGATAACATAGGTATCCCTATAGGTTAAGAAAAAACACCTATAGGCCCCGAAGAACCCCCTAAAGGCTTAATTCTAGCGAATCCTATACAGGCGCAGCCTATAACTCAACTAGGAAATCAGATTTTAACTTCGGACCTTGATTTTGACAAAATTATCGATTTCGACCCTAATATTGACCCCATGGATGTTAATACTAGTTCCCCTTCTTCTCTAGATTTCATAAAAGAAATCTGCTTTAAGGTACAGGAGAAGCTAAAGGAAAAGAATCCTATTAGCCCCGAGCCTAAGACCTGGAAGCAGGCTATATTTAGCCCTAAAAGGGATAAATGGATAGAAGCCACGTACAAGGAATACGAATAGCTTCTAAAGGCTAGTACTTTTAAATTTATAGGGAAAGATTAAATCCCTAAGGGCTAAAAAGTACTAAAGAATAGGCTTATTTATAAGCTTAAAAAGGATAAAGAAAATAATCCTTTAAAATATAAGGCTTGACTTGTTGCTAAGGGATTTATGCAAATCAAAGGCCTAGATTACCTAGAGACCTTTGCTACCACAAGTATTCCCCCTAGCTAGAGGATTTTACTAGCCCTAGCGGCTTAGAATAACTAGGAAATCAAACAAATCGATTTTATAGGAGCTTTTCTTAATAGTAAGCTATAATAATAGATTTATATAGTTATTCCAGAAGGGTTTATTGAATTCCTTAAGGCAAATCCTAAACTAGCTAAATTAGCTAGAAGTTTTGGCTAGAAACCTTCTAAAGATTAAGTAATTTTATTATAGAAGTCTTTATACGGCCTAAAACAAAGCTCAAGGGAATGGTAACAAGCGCTAATATTAGTGCTTAAATCCCTAGGATTTAACCCTTTAATATTTAACCTAGCTATCTTCTTTAATCCTTTAACCAAAACCTTTGTCATTACGTACGTTAATGACTGTCTTCTAATTAGACCGGATTTATCTTATATCTAAAGGCTTAAAAAGGAACTTTATAAAGTCTATCTAATAGAAGATAGAGGGCCTACTAAATTCTTCTTAGGGGTTTAAATCATACGAGATAGGCCTAATAGAATACTAAAAATTCATTAATCTTAGTATATATTAGAAGCCTTAAAACAATTTAATATGCTAGATAGTAAGCCTATTAGCATACCTCTTTAGCTAGGCGTTTTAGCTACGCAGATAACTAAGCTTTTAATAGCTAGCGAAATCAAGCTTTATCAGTGCATTATAGGGACTATAATGTACCTAATATTACTTACAAGGCCTAATACAGCTTTTACGCTACAGTGGTTATCTACTACACTAGCTAGCCCTTATATAAAACACCTAAAAGCAGCTAAAAATCTGCTAAGGTATTTATTAGGGACTAGATTCCTTGCTATTATCTATAGGGGAGACCCTAAAGGTTTAGTTAGCAAAAGCCTAATAGGTTATTACGATAGTGATTTTGTTAATTCCTTCGGATCTTCATCGGTTCAATCGTGGCCAAAGACTAGACTAATTGTGGGTCCGGCGCGATGCACGCAATACGATTAGCTGCATTAATTTGCCACCCTCTCTTTTGCCTTATATACGGATTTCGCCTGCTTTTCTAGCATCTAGACTTTCCCTCTCTTCTCTCTCTTTCCTAGCTAGCTAACTAATTATTATTAACTTAATCATACAGGATTTATTACTTACGCAGGACCTTAGTAAATCTAACACTAATTAGTAGTTAACTTTATAACTATAGATAAGCTAGGTATTATAAGAAGAGACATTTTTATAAATACTACTACCACTACCCCTTATTATACTATAATAGTTATTATGGTAAAGAGGCATAACTACATAAGTGTGCTAAAGGAAGAGACTAGAATCCTAGTTATAGGCTTGTTAGGCTTCTAAGGAATTAATCTATTAACCCTTAGGCTTAGGGATATAACTTTGTTATATCTATCTAGGATATTATTATCAATTGTTAATTCTATTATCTATCACAAGAAAACTAACCAAATAACCGAATCTATTACCACAAGGTATTTATTTCAAACCTAACATTAAACAACCTTAGCTAAGCTAGCTAACACATCTATAACTTCTCTATAAATATTCCCTTTATCTAATAGACTTTTAATCTGTTTATACAAGTATCTATAGCTTATTTTTTGCCCCCTTTATTATTAGTGCTATTCGCCTTATACTTATTAGCAAGAGAGAGAGATTACCTCCTTCCCTCCTTTTCACGAAAAATAGGAAGTGGTAATTCCTATTATTCCCTTATTACTTTTCCTATTATTTTCTAGTTACTTTTAGAACTTCTATTACTTTCTTTATCTCTAGTAATTTATTCTTATTACTACTTGTACTACTTCCGCTGCTTTTTCTTCTATTTTTCCTGTTTTCGTAATCTTCTAATTTTATTAAAGCAATAACGCTCCTGAAATACAAAAGAAGAACCTTGTAATAGTAATAGGTAAACATAGGAGCTTAATTAGTAGTAAAAATAATAAATTAGTAACATTCCTTTTATAGTTAAAGATAGTAAAGGAATCTAGACCTTTTATAAGAGCAAAGGCTACTAGTGATAGTAAGGCTCTAACTATTACCCCTAAAAGACCCTAAGAGCATAAGTTACCCTTATGCCTTTAATAGCTTACTTATAACTTCTCTAGTAATTAGAAAGAATTCGTTAAGCTAAATCCAGAGACTACTATATAGCTTAAGCTTAATAACTAGATTGTAAGATTTATTAACCTTAGTAAGCATTAAGGTTAGAGAGATAATAACCTATAGGAATTATTCTAAGAAGACTTTAAAGGCTAGTCTAAAGATACCTTTAAAAGGGCTATAAAGGAAGTTATTAAAGAATTACGCAATTCTCTACGAGATTATAGCGTTCTTATTAAGCAAGGCCTAGGATATTTAATCCTAGCATCCCTTAAAGAAGTGCTTTATTAAACTTTAATGCCTCTTTAGTTATAAGAGAGATTACAAGAGAGACCATAATCTTCTAAACCCCTAGAGCCTTAATATTAATAGCCCCAATAACTTACCCTAGAAATTAACCTTCCCTAACCCTAGAGATTACTTAAACCCTTACAAGAACCCCCGCAATAATCCCTATTATATTAACAGCTCTATCCGGATAATTATTATTAAGAATGACTAGTAAACTATTATTTATAACAAATTATGCCTTTATAGTAATTCCCCTCTAAAGATTAAATTATAAAGAAGATCTCAGAGCTTATAAAGATATATAAGGATAGCAACTACTATAGTGAAAAGCTATATAACTTCTTAACGCTAAAGATTATACTCTTTAAAAATAAGTGTAATAGAATTAACCTTCCTTAAACGCATTATTAGAAGGCTTTCCCTATTATATTAATAGGTAATACTAAGCAATACTTCCTTAATTACCTCTTTAGGAATAACTATTCCTATAAAGAAATAATTACTTATATCTATTAACGCTTTAAGACAAAAAGCAACTAGTAATTCTATTACTACTAATAGAGTAGTATAATATTAAAGAATATAATTAAGAAAAACCCTAATAAAAGCAAGCTTAATTACCTTAAGATCACGTTATTAACCCTTAAGAAAATCCATAGAGAACTATACCTTACTAAAATAGTAAATACTAAGCTTTATAAGTAAGCCTTAAACACTATAGCTAGTGTGCCTAAATATTAGATAGTAAAATACATATACTCCGTAGGCTTTAAAAGTCTTACTAGAGACCTCCGTAAGGTAATTACTATCACAGAATTAAACAAGAAGTCCTCCTAATATCTTTAGTACTAATAAGGAGACCCTCCAGAGGCTATATTTACTAATCGTTAGTACGAATAATAATCCTATAGTAGAGGAAGTTATTATAAATAAAGCCCTAGGCTAAGCACTAAACGCTACTTTATATATAGTAAGAGCAGCTACTAGTCCTCTAATTACTTTACTAAAGAATATTAAAAGGAGAAAGACTACTAGTAGGCTAGTAAAACATATTATATACCCCCTTTAAAGAAAAGATTCTAGGCATTTCTTACCTCCTATAAAGGGCAGAATAATAATAAGCCTAATAAAGGCTTAGGTAAGAATTAGGAAGTATATCTTATAGCTTATATAGAAGCTAAAGATAATAATAATAATATTAAGGAGCTACTATTAATAGCATATCTAAGTATTATATAATTCTTCTGCTCCGGATTATAGACTAACTATAATACTACTAATATTAATATCCTCGTGACCCTTAATAATCAAGCCTTCTAACACATATTCCTTAGGCAGGAGCTCTATAAGCTATAAGAGTGTAATAAAGGCTTAATTTACTATATCTCTAAAGAATACTATTCTAAAGAGGTCTTTAAAGGGATTATGCCTAATACTAGTGCTATAGGAAAGTTAACTATAGGAGAGGCATAGGTAAAGGCTCTATTAAGATTAATGCCTTTATTAAAGGTAACCCCCTACAAGCCTTAAATTATTATATTTAGCGCTAGATTAGTAGTTATAAAAGGAATCCTTTGTGTGCCTATGGAGCTTAGAGAGCTTAAATTCTATATCCTTAATATAGCTACCCCTTTCCTCTTCTTAATTACTAACATAGATAAGATATAAGTTAAGATTAATAACCTCACTAATATGCTTATCTAAGGTAATAAAACTATCCCTATTGTGTGACAATGGGGACATCCTTAGTAGTTACTAGAAGCAAAAGAAATAGTTACCTTCTACCTTTTAGAAGGAGATATCCGTTAATTATATCATTAACTTAGTCACCCTTTTGTTCAATAGCTCGTAAAGATCCTTTACTAAGCTAGTCACGAAGTTAAATACTAGGTAATTAAGGAATTAACCAAAGTCTACTACTATTACTAGATACATAGAAAGGCCCCTAGTTAATTTAAGTTTATAATCAAAGATAACCACGAATTTAACTACGAGATCATTGTTAATATCGTGCAAATCGATAGCTAACTAGTACTTTATATTATTAATTTAGTAATATTATTCTAGGTAGCCTAATTCCTTAATCTAAGGAAGCAAAAGGCTTAAGATATCTAGGATGCAATCCGCGAATATTAGATTAATACTTATCTCGGACCTCTAGATTAGATTATCCACAATACTAGCAATAACTTCGCTTCCACTAAATTCAGGTATTATACTTAATTAATGTTAATTAAAACCAGTGAAATGCTAATCAAAGCCTATAATAGCATCAGAAAGGTTAAGAGATACCACAAACCTCTACGCTAAGCCTATAATATTATTATAGACTTAATTAGAACAGAGCTCGCGCTAGAGTAACGTCTTTAAATAGCTATTAAGGTAATTAATAACTTTGCAAGCCTAAATAATATTATTCTAACTATACTAGTCTTTAGAGGCTACCTATAAATAATAGATAAGTTACTACTAAGTATCTTTGTTATTTAATATACTAAAGTAATTCATAAAGCTACTAATAAAGTCCACTACTATCTAGCTTTATAGTAGGTCTATAATACCCTTAAAGCCTAGAATAGCCCTAACATAGTGCCTATATATTAGCTACCCCTATAGGCTAATATATATATATAGAGAGAGAAAGGTAGCTAGTATAGCTTATATAAGCTGCTTGCTACTAATAAAGAGACCTATACTATTAATATACCCTATAGCCTAGTGAAGTTTCACTCTATAGTAGTAAAGCCTTATTATAAAGACTAATATACTATAAAGGGGCTAGAGTAGTAAGAGATAAAGCCCTATAATCTACTAGAGCAATAGCTAAGTAATATAAAGGAAGAAGGAGCTATATAACTAACTACTACTAATAAAAGAGATTCTCTAATAGAAAATAGCAAAGAGCTATAAACACTAGCTAAGAGAAAGCAAGGGAGACTAAGAAAGGCCCTTATAGTGTAATTCATAAGTATAGGAGAGTCTAATAAAAAGGCTTATAAAGCCTAAAAGGCCCTAAGAGGAAGCTATTAAGTTAAAGACTTATTACTATGCCCTAAAGAAATAAAAGTAAGGAAAAGAAAACCTTATAGCCCTAAGAAGGATATTAGCCTAGTTTAGCTCTATATACTTATAAATAAAAATTAAGAGAAGGCCTTTATTTAAGAGGTTATAACTAAAGGGATGCTAAGTATAGTATTTCTTATAGCAAAGGAAGAGGCTAATTAGAACCTTGCCCTTTAGCTTCGCTAAGAAGAAAGGATTATAACCCTAGGAAAACCCTTTAAGTAGTCTAATTAAGCTAAGATTAACGCTTTATAAGCTTGTGATATGTTTAAATTCATTAAGTTTAACCTAGCGAAGCATAGAGGTTATAGAATCTTTAATTCTTGTATAGTTAGAGAGATTAAAGGCAAAGGAACGGACTCGCCGTATAAGAAATCCTGCCTTATTATACAAGGCTATAATAATAAAGGAAAGGAATTTATCCTAACGCAATCGCTAATGATTTAACAAGCAAGCCAACGACTCATCGTAGCTATCGCTTTATTATTAAGAAAAAGAGGTATTTACCTTTGGATTTACGATATTATATAAGCCTACACTTAATTGCATATAGTGCTAATAAGGCTAATTATTATAAGATTACTAAAGCAAATTACATATCTCTTTTTAGAAAGGACTATAATTAAATTAATTAGACCTCTTTATAGGATTACAAAGGCTAGAACCTACTAGTAGGTAACGTACTTCCATTACTATAGGGATAACCTTAACATAATAACCTTAACTTATAACCCCTGCTTATTAATTACTACCCTGAATAATAAGAACCTCTTTAGTATTATTAGAATGTAAACCAATAATACATTAGGACTAAGCGATAATAACTTCTTTTAAAAAGAAGAGAAAGAGCTTTAGAAGGCTAATTTTATAGCTAAAGAAAAGCAATAATTAACCGCTAAGAATTCCCTTATCTTTAATAGTTATATCTTAACCTAGAATACTAATAACTTGCTAATATTAACCTAGAAAGGCTAGAGTTAGAAGATTAAGGAAGTTAATCCTTAATCCCTAATAGTAAAGTAAGACTACATGGAATAATAAGCCTAAGGAAGCTATATTATAACTATGTGTTAACTAGAAGCTTCCTATAACCTATTAATTATAGCTTAACACTAAGAACCCTCTAGGGAAGATATTATATGCCTTAATAAACGCCTTAAGTAGTAGATTAAGAATTAATAACGCAGACTATGATACATTCCTTTAGTTCTTAAAGAGGTAAAGCTCTTTATGTTTATAGATAGATTACTTGCTAACAATAAGGATCTAAGCTTATAGATTGGATATGTGATTGTGATTAGTAATAAGATAATATAAGATAATAATACCTTTATTATAAAAGGTAATATTATTACGTATAGCTTAATAAAGAGCAAGAGAGTTACTTGTAGTATGCTTGCCTCTAAGTTATATAGCATGGTTTAAGGCGTAGATATTGCCTACGCGATTTCCATGACTCTACATTAGATTACGGATTAATTAAAGATGCCTTGAATTCCTACGATTCTCTATACTAATTCTTTTTTGTTATATAAATATCTTATAAAGCTAGGAACCATAAAGGAGAAGAGACTAATAATTAATATTATAGCTCTTTATTAATTGTATAAAAGGCATAAGATCTACGAAGTTAGATAGATTAACGGCAATAATAATCCGGCGGATACGATAACAAAAGCATTACTAAATTCATTACTTTCCTCTTTAATTAATTCAAACGAATTAATAATTTATATTAAAGGATAGGTAAAGAGACCTATAATATTAGGAGATAGGAGCTTAGGCAAGGAATAACGGATTAATTTAATTAACTAATGCCGTAATAGCTAATTAGAGCAGCGGATTCCTATTAAGGGATTTACTAGTGTACACTTTCCTTTAATCTGATTTTTATTGCGTTTTTAAGCTCTTTAGCTATAAAGGAAAAAGAGAGACTACTAGTGTTAATTCCTTTAGATCTTTATTAGTTTAATTGTAGCTAAAGACTAGACTAATTGTGGGTCCGGCGCGATATACGCGATATGATTAGCTGCATTAATTTGCTACCCTCTCTTTTGCCCTATATACGGATTTCGCCTGCTTTTCTAGTATCTAGACTTTCCCTCTCTTCTCTCTCTTTCCTAGCTAGCTAACTAATTATTATTGACTTCAATCATACGGGATTTATTACCTGCGCAGGACCTTGGTGAATCCAACAGATTTTGCAGGGGATAAAAAGACCTCAAAATCAACCTATGCTTATCTATTTAAGCTAGCTAGCGGACCTATTAGCTGGAAATCAAAGAAAGCTAGTATAATAGCTTTATTAACACTAGAAGCTAAAGCTGATGCTATCTGCGAGACCTTCCAGGAGCTTCAGTGGCTTCAGGGCTTATTTAAGGAGCTAAAAACCCCTATTTCTCCCCCTATCTAGATATATTGTAATAATTAAGGCGCTATAACTACTGCTTATAACCCTGCTTTACATAGTTATATAAAGCATATATTACTAAAGTTCAACTATATTAGGCAATAGGTTTTAAAGGGTTTAGCTAAGATCGAATATCTAGATACGAAGTTAATGCCTGCAGATAGTCTTACGAAACCTCTTTCTAGACCTCTTTATTAGGCTTTTATTAAGCTTTTAGGGCTTAATAATTATTAAACTAACAACTAATTCCCTTTAACAGGGAACCAAAAAACAACGTTAAAAAGGGAGCTATATTTAACAATAGCTAGGAATTCAAAAAGGGGGCTTTTTCATATTTTCCTATTTTTCCCTTTTATCTGTTATTATTAAAAGTTATTGATTTTTCCCTATAGTCTCTTTATACACTTCTAATTGCTTTTAAATGCAATTCTTTTGTAGAGGGGGTGTTAAAAATAAGACCTATTTTTAGCCCTTTTCTAGTTAAAGAACCTTCTTATTACTAGCTTGCTTTGCAAGTCTAACAGCTGCACTGCAGCTGTCAACGGTCGCGAGGGCAGCTGTCAATGGCTGCGACCGACCGTGTGGATAACTAATTAGTTAATTGCGTTGTGGCTATAAGTGTGGCCATAACCACGCTACTAGTAATTAGGTAAGCTAGGGTGACGTAAGCTAGGGTGACGTAAGCTAGGGTGACGTAAGCAGGTTACCCTATATATAACTTACCCTATAGCTATCTTTAACAATGATTTTCTCTTTATCTAGAGGTTATACAAAAGTTTCATATATAGCAAATTAAAGCTTAAAGATAGGGCTTTCTCTTTATATAAGGTTATTTTTTAGACTAAAAGTTAGTGCATATAGGTTGCTAGCTAGTATAGTAGTGAGTTGATTTTTTGGTTTTTATATATAAATGAATTTTACGGAAAATCAAAAGTGGCCCGTAAGACCCTATTAGCAGCCCAGATCCACTAATATAGTTAGTAGGTCTATGAGAGAAAGAAAATCTTTTTAACTAGCTAGATAGCTAGTCCTCTTAACTAACAATAGCTGCATTACCCGTACAACATATCTAAAATCAATTCTATTACTCTATAAGATATTATAAAAGTAATCTAAATTGAATTCTATTAGTTAATAACTGCCATAACCTTCCGTTGCGTTGCGTTAATTGATTTAACGTTGCAGCCCTATTAGTCCCTAACCGTAGAGCTTGCACCCGTACAGCTGTTGCCAGCTGGCAACTAGCTCCCTACATTTCAATAACTAGTAGTAGCTATAACTATAAATATTATAATTCCTAGATTAGCTATATATAGTATATAAATTACTTAGGGGTCTAGGGCTAATATAAAAGAGGCTTGCTTTCCCTTACTTCTATATACTTTTCTTCCCTTTATATTCTCTCTTAGTATTATAAGTTACCCTTACCTATAAGCTAGTAGCTTTATAGCTTCTCTTATAGTAATTACTAATATCCTATATGTTAGATTCACAGGGTATTGAATTCAATGTGTTACAGTCGTGAGCCCGAAGAATAGTGAGCCCGAAGAATAGTATCATCATTGATTATCTATTCTAGGCTGCGTTATCTGTTAGTATAATTGATTAAGTTATTTAAAAAGAGAGGTTAAAAGCTAGAAGTTATAATATATAAAGGGAAAAGGGGTTACGCGTTTATATCCTTACATTTCCTAGCTAATTAACACGCTAGGTTATAGGTTACGTGTAGGGCGTGCGCGTCGCCTAAGCTTTTACTAGGTAATTATAGCTATGATACGTAATTAATATCACCTTTATTTTAATACTAGAACTTCTCTCTTTTAATATAATTATTAACACGTGATATTAATTATAGAAATAAAAAGGAAAGATAGATTATAGATATAATTAATAAGGGATGTAAGGAAAAGAACTTATAGCCTATCTAGGCATATAGTTACTAATAAAAGGGAAATAATAATCTTGCTTAGCCTATAAGCCTATATAAGGATAAGTAAGTCCTTCTAAATCCTTTCTTTTCCTTAAAATAGCATATATCCTACACTATAGCGTATATATAATATCTTCCTTCTCCTTAGTAATACCTTTATTCTCCTATGCACTACTATTAATTTCTATAGTTTACTAGGAGGGCCTAGTAAGCTAGTATAGCTATAGCTACTAGGGATATTAACTATAAGGGTATAAATCCCCTATGTATTACTATCTTATCCCTATAGCTACTCTCCTAGAGAATTACCTTTTCTCTTACTATATATATATTATATATAGGTAACCTATCCCTCTATCTATATAGTTATCTAGTTAGTTAAGATAAAGCCTTTAAGGGCCTTATTAGGTAATATCTTTATAAAGGTATTAGCTAGGTTATTCTCTTTATTAATCTATTAAATCTTATAGAGTTCTTAGCGTTTATATAATTATTAAAGAGCTATAATATTAATTATTAAGTATTTCTCTTTTATTATACTAAGCTTAATAAGGCACTTATATAAAGAATATAAATCCATATATATAATAACTAGGATCTTTAGGAGCTTTAGTTAGTTAGTAACTAGGTTTAGGGTTATAGTAATTACATAAGCTATATTAACACTAGCTACTATACTATAGACTTCTAAGGCAAGTATGCTTTATATAACTCTCTTACTCTTTATTAAGCTAAACTATATAATATTACCTTTAATTATAAACTTACTATTAGTATAATCTTTATTAGCTAGGATAAGTATATATCCTAGTTATAAGGATAAGTCCTAGTTATGAGTAAATAATTTATCTATAAAGGTAAAGAGCTTTACTTTCTTAAGGTTAATTAGGATAAACATTAGGCCTCTTTCTAGGTAATCTATCTGCTACTTTAAGTAATAATTAAGGGCTTTTATATTCTCTAGGGTTAGGTCTTAGTGCTATATAGTAATAGATAGATTAAAGCAAGCCTCTAGTTAGTATATTAAGGTAATGTAAGTGCCTTAGGCCCTTTGCTTAATATATTTATGCTTTAAATTAATTATTAAAACTAATTCTAACTTATTACTCTATCCTTTTTACTATATTTTAATAGTATTATTCTCTAGCGTAATAATGCCTTTATTAAACATAAGGGGATTATCCTAGGTTAGGAATTACTTTAGCTTTACGTTAAAACCTATAGTAACTAGTTAAGTCTCTTCCTTCTTAGAGAACTTCTTATCTAATAGGCTAAGGGTATTATTAGTTTATATTCTAACGTATATAAAGTTAGGGCTTTCCTTTATAGTTATAAGCAGGTAAGGATTATATGTAGAGGTTTCTATCTAGAGGTTCTCTCTATAATACTTATGATATATAACCTACTAATGCGTTCTAGCCTCTGTAAGTCTATAAAGGGGCTTTATAACCCTAAAAATTATACTAGGCAGGTAAAGATACTATATCTAAATTAGCAAGCGCGCTAGGATTAGCTACTCTAGGAATATATAGGCCTGTACATACGCCTAATAGATATTACGTAGCTAGATAAGGAATTTCCTTAATCTCGCTAATAGGGCTATCACGAGGATAAGATGTTAGCTTGCTTATTAAATCATTAGGGCCTATATAAGAATAGCCTATTTCCCTTTATCCTTATATCCTTAGATTATAAGGCATGACTTTTTATAGGGTTTTGTTATCTTACCTTTAATTTTATTAATAATTTAGGAATTAAAGATTTAAATCCTACTATGCTTCTCCTTATTAAATATAATAAATTTAAATATACCTTGCTTAATTAAGGTATTAATTTCTGCTTTTATTAACTGTTTAAAAGGTTTGCCTAGGGTCCTAATAACTTCTTCCTTATATAGCTTAATAGTAAGGGCTAAGTTACTATATTCTTTTACTAATAGGAAGGTATTAGTCTCTTAAGGTATTATAGGAGGGTTCTTTTAGGGCTTTCTATACCTACGCTTTAGTAGTATTACTAGCACTATATTCTTATCTTAGGCCTTTTACTCTTTCTCCTTTTCCTCCTCCCTAGGCTTTACTATTTTCTTTACACTAGGATTATTATAGTAAGGCTTAATAGAGGTTAACCTAAAGGTCTTTAGGCCCTTAGGTATATTAAGTATATAGCTCTCTCTAGTTATTACTAGTAGCTTATATAAGCTTACTTATCCCTTACTTTCTTACTAGACTTAGACCTTTAATCTAAGTAGTAAGTTAAGGGTCTTTAAGGTATCTAGGCTATTATATTTAGTAAGGGCCTTATTAACCTTCCTAATAGCATAAAGCCTCTTAATCTCTTTAGTAACCTTCTATACTATAATTACACGCTATATAATATTAGGTAATAGTAAGGATTTATTTATTATATATAAGTAAGCTCTAAAGATAAGAAGGGTTAGAATAAGGCTATTAGGGCCTATAGTATTATTTAGGGCCTTTATTACTATTTATAAGGTAGTAGGTTTAGGTGTTATAGGATATTTACACCTTATTATATTATAAGCCCTTTAGAGCAGCTTATAATACCTTTTAACCTTTCTAATACTATAGTATACCTTAATAGGAACTTCCTTAATTAAAATTAATATTAAAGCTATGAATTATCTAAATTTATTACTATAGAAGTTCATTCTAGCGTCTATGGTAATAAAATCCAGAGGGCTTAGATAAGTATTAATCTAGTATATCTAGAGGGCTTCCTAGGTTATTTTTATAAAGATATCTTTAAGGAATTTTACTATATTAAATACTATAGCTATATCTATAGTGTTGTCACGACTGTGTTCGGGGAGATATAAACGGAGTGAAGGCTAAGGTTCTTAGTCATAGCTAGAGAGCTACTACTTAGGGGTAGGTGTATAAAGGTCTTAAACTCTAACCTCTTACATCTCTTATAGGCAGTCCTTTTCTAAATACCCTACTATATGCACGTAGCTATCTTATAGCTACTTAGTTATCCACAGAACCTAAGGCTTATCTAAGGGCTCTATTATGTGACCGTCCCGTCCATGGCCCCTTGGCCTCCGTGCTCCTGACAAGTGTAGAGTGTAAGGTAATTACTATTAAGGTAAAAAATATTTACTATTACTTTATAGTTAAAGCTATACTTATCCTTAAGGGTAAATTTAAAGTAATTAGGGCTATTTATATATATCTAGTATTAGTAGTAAAGTCTTATTAGCTTCTTAATAGCTTTAATATTAATATTATACCTTAATTTATAAAGAACCTTATATAGTTGTTAGATTAATAAATGCCTAAAGCAATAATATAATTACTATAATTCACCTTCTATAAGATAGCTTTAAGTAACTACTTCCTCTTTCTATATAGATAGTATCTAAGCGTGCCCTTATTTATGTATAATAAGGACTTTAATATTTCCTTATTATAGTGTATTTTCAGAGATATTAAAATTGATTTATAAGCGGTCTATATTATTAAGGGATAAGAGAAATAGAGTGTTTATTAGTATAACCTAAAAGAGAATATCTTTAAAAGGCGTAGGTATATTAGCTGCTCTAAGCGTAATAATTAGTTCTCCTACGCTAAATCTAACTAATACCTTTTTTACTATTAATTTATTAAGCTATAGTTTAGGTATTTAATATTATAAAGTAAGAAATTAAGGATACCTTACTATAGAGAACTTTACAGCTCCTATATTAGGTATAATCCCTTAAAACATTACATAAGAATAGTAATCTTCTAGTATAAACATTATTAGAGCTTTGCTTAAGAGTTCTTGCTAAAAAGGGTTTTCTTTACTTAGGCTATAATAAGCTACTTAACTTATTAGGAATTAAACTATTCTTTTACTATTAAGTTATGTTTTATAATTAAAGAAGCTTATAGGTACTAGCCTATCTATACTATTAGGGCTATTATTAAATCTAATACTCTTTATATACTAAGCGATTTTATTATTAATAAGGGATTAAGCTTTATATTCCCCTTTATACTATATAAGAAATAAATTATATAAGTTATTAGTTAGATTTATAAGGTAGTGGTTTTTAAAGTGTTAATACGCTTTCTTATAGTTCTCTTCTAGGTGCTTTAATAACTAGTATCCTTCCTTACTATATATATAATATTTCTTTATATAAGGATTTTCTTCTTTTCCTTATGGTTTTAAAGGGTATTAGGTCTCTTTTCCTTTCCTATTATATCTTTAGTTAGTCTAGAATTACTCTAGGGTTATAGCTTTAGTTAGGAACTAGTAGTAATTCATCCTTTCTTTCTTTATAAGTTAGAATATTATCCTAATCTATTTGTAAAATTCTTATAGTCCCTTTAGTAAGTCTATAATAACTCCTTTATATTCTAGAATATTATTATAGGCTATTATAAGTTAATTCTAAAGTGCCCTTTTACTTTAGCTTACCTTAGGTACTGCTTATTATAAGATAGCTAGTCTTTCTATAAGATTATTAAAGTAATTAATTATTAATTTACTTAGGTTATCTTTTATTATTCCTTATAAAGTAAAATTATTCTATTCTAGGAGATATCTTTACTATATATCTTTAGTCTTAAATTATTCCCTTATATAGCTAATAAGCATAGGGAGGTCTTATAGTTAACTAGGTTTAGAGAGGTGGTTTATATAGTATTATAAAGCTTTGCCTTTAAGTATAATCTTAAAGGTATAACTAGCTTATTTAGGTTAGATATTAAGTAATTTATACTTTTTATAGAATATTTAAAGCTTTAATTTAAGAATATTATAGTTATTAGTGCTATAAAGTTATTCTTTAAGGTATACCTTTAATAAGTCTATAATATACTTTAGTAAAGGTTTTTAAGTCTATAGGGATTCTCTAAATACTTCCCTTTATATTTATAGAAGGGGTAGTATAGTCTTTAGGAAGTAAGAGGGTAGCTTTATAAGGAGTAGCCTTAGGGTTTATTATTCCTTTTAATCTTTCTTTCCCTTATATTAGGGAGGAGGAAGTATAGTTCTTTAGGTTATACTAATAGAGGTAATCTTAGCCCTAGGTAGTTAGGGTTAACTTTATTAGTAATACTCTTACTTAGAGGTATTATTAGTAGTGTTATTAGGGTGGTTTTATTAAATTATCTTAGGTAAAGGTATAGGTAAGGGGGTTACTATGAATACTTATAAATAGCATCCTTTAGTGCCCTTAATTCTAGATTAATTAACCTTCTTATAGGAGATTAGCTTATTAATCCCTTTAATAGCAATTATACTAATAGGTAAGGTAAAGGGGTTAGTTATTAGGATCTAATATTACTATTATCTAATAGATTACAGAAGAATTCTTTATTCTATAGGTTCTTCTAGAACTATATATACTTCTTCCTAGCCTCTTTAATTTCTTTAAGAGTTTAAAATTAGAATTCTTCCTAGTTTACTACTTCTTTAAGGTTATTTACTATCTTTATACCTTTTCTAATACTTATATATACTTTATTATAAAGGAGATAGTCTTAAAGTCTATTCTAGGAAAGGTCTCTCCTATTTATAAACTTATCTCTTAACTATTTATAGAAGTTATTACTAAATTTAGAGAATAGTATTCTTTTAAATAACCTTTACTCCCTATATTATTTAGTCTTTATAAGAATATAAAGACTAATTTCCTTAGGTATTATTATCTCTTTATATTTAGAGCTCTCTATTTATTAAAGTAGTTTCTCTATAATATATTATTTAAGTCTTATAGAGATATAAGGGTATAGATTAGTGTAAATAGGGGTTTTCCCTTTATTAAGGTGTTTATTACTATCTCTAGCTTTAATACCTTCTATAGTATTATTATAGCTATTGCTTTTACTAGGAACTCTAAATTAACTAGAGGTCCTAGATAGTCTAGCTATATCTAATATTCTAATTAGATTAAAGGGGAGTAGATCTTTAATATAAGGGGATAGGAGGGGTATAGATATGAATTATATAACTTACGTTTTAGTGTAAAGGATTGTAAGGTAAGGTAGTTAACTTTAAATATGTAATAGAATATATAATAAAGAAAGATAAGGGGATAGCTTAGCTACTAGTATTAAATCCTTCTTTATTATTTTAGAATCCATATAGATATAAATATTAATACTAAAGTAAGAAGAGAGCTATATTATACCTTTCCGTTAGCATAACTTATTATTAAACATAGCCCTCCTATTTTATAGGGTAAGTTATTATTAGGTAAGCTACCTCTTCTAATTAACCTTACTAATCTATAGTGTTTAAAGACTACGTGGTTATCTATGAAGGTAACTACTAATTAGTGTTAGTATCACAAGGTATTAAATTTAATATAATAAGGTTATAAGCCTAAAGAATAGTATTATTATTAATTATCTATTTGTTATGGACTGGCCCCTAGGCGGCTGTAATAGGGCGTCGATATGGTATTAAGAGACTTAGGGAAGAGAAGGGAAAGGAGAAGAGGCTATCCCTAGTAATACCCCTTATACCCCCTTAGCTCCTTATATAAGCCCCCCTTTCCTTACCTTACCTAATCTTACTTACCCCTACCCTTCTTACTATATGGAAAATACTTAGGTAAAGCCTAAGCCCTTATATATGCCCTTACTTAGTCTTATTAAGCCTGCCTCTTTATTATGGCATGCCCTATTATACTATTAGTGAATAAGGCAAATCACTTCTACCTTTACTACTAACTTTCTATGAATTATTTAGTAAGTATTTAATTATATTTAATCCTATTCCTTGCTTGTTACTATTAGGTGCGTAATACCTACGTCCCGCTAGCTTATTATGCTATTATTATGTGTGTGATACGTTTACCCTGCTAACCTATTATTATTATAATATCTAGCCCCTACCCCTACTAGTTTATGATTTATCTAATAAGGGTATGTGACATATTTACCCTGCTAACCTATTGTTTTATTATAGTCTCTAACCCTACCTTTATTAGTTTATTAATTACCTAATATAAGTACTAAACTATATATAAATATCCTACTTAGTTCCTTATTATATCTTACCTTCCCTTATATAACACTATCTATTTATTATTATGGTTTTATTATACCTTCCCTTTCTTCTATTAGTCCCTGCTTCTTAGATAATTACTCCCTTATTAGATATACCTTATAATCTATCTAACCCTTCTCTATCTCTAGCTACTCCTATAATACCCTTATCCTATTCTATTAGTAAGTTCCTTATAAAAGGTAACTTTAATAATAAATAATATACTACCTCCTAATCTATCTAGTGCCCTTATAAGCTATATATAAAATAGGCCCTTACTACTAGCGTACTAGAATGCTACTTACCTAAGTCTAGGGAATTCTATCCTTTATATTAGAGGTAATATCTTACTTATATTTAGCACACTAGGCTCTTATCTACTAACCTATATCTCTATTATATATTAAAGAATATTAAGGTAGAGATTACTATAGGTATATATATTATTAAACCTAGAGTCCTAAAGACTAAGGAAATAAAAAAGAAAATACTTATTCTATCTTAAAGGTATTACTACCTTATTAATTAGTAAAACTCCCTCCTTACCTAGGCTTAGTTTAACCTAGCTTCTATTTAGTTAGCCCTTAGGGCATCCCTAGCTATAAATACTACTACAATAAATATAACTAGTCTTAACATTACCCCTTTTATTAGCGCTAGCCCTTTAGGTAGTTATAGTATAGCTTAATCTATATAATAAGTTACAGGCGTTTTATTCTAATAGAACTAATAAGTTATAGGTAAGCTAAGCGTAATATATATAAAGATATGTAATTAGTCTGCCACGCTCCTTTAAGCTTTATTACCTTATTACTAAGATAAGATTTATTAATATTCTTAGATTACTAGGTTAAGTAATAAATCTCCTTTATATTACTACTAGTATTATTTACGCTATCCTTCTATATTAGGTTTAACTTATAATTATACTCCTAGGTTATTAGGAGCTAGCTATTCTCTAGCTAGAAATAATATACCTTCTCCTCCTAGCTATTCTCCTTCTATATACTATTCTCCTACTAGGTCTTCTATTATACCCCCTCCTGCTTATACTCCTTATACTAACCTTACCTATACTATCCTAGTTCTAGGTTATACCTAATGTAAACTAGATAGATAACTTATTATACTATACCTATTACTTAGTAAAGAAGGTGCTATAGCTATAGTAGTAGTAGTATAACTTTAGCTAGAGGTAGTGCCCTCCTATTTATTTTCTCCTAGTAATTAGGGTAATAACTTACTAGATAAGTATTCTTATTAAGTAGTCGTAAAATATAGTAAGTAAGTATTTAGGGCGCTTATAGGAGTCTTTATAGCTATATAAGTTTTCTAAAATTAATTTAGTTTATTATTAGTTTATATATTACCTTATTTTACCTTAAATTTATTAAGTGCTTATATTTTCTCTATACTTTCTAGTGGCTCCTATGTTAGTTAGGAGTATCCTACTTACTTAACTAAGATATTCTATTATCCTCCTTACCCCTATGTATTCTAAGCCACTAGAATCCGCTTAACCTAATATTTCTCTATAAGCTTATTATTACTCTTTACTAGGACTTATTTAGGACCTAGGCGTAAGTCCTATAGCTATTAGCTTAGGAGTAGGTCTTCTACTATATATTTAATAAGGTTTATATAAAAAACTAGATAGATACCCCTTAGTATATTAAGTTAGACTATAAGAGAGGATAGCACTTCTATAACTATATACTTTATAGCTACCTAGTTAAGTTTCCTTAAGGGGCGGTTTATCTTTATATTCCTAAGTAATAGCTATACCTTATCCCTAACCTAAAAACATTCCACTAGGCGTCTTAATACTAATATTATGTCTTATTACTATTACTATATATAAGCTATTATAGCCTAAGCTAAATAGGTACTCTCTTAGAGATAGCTAAGAAAATAAATAGCTCTCCCCTTTAGTATAGTTATAGATATAGGCATATCTAGTTAGGTTTAAATTAGTTTGAGATTATATCCGTAAAGCAATCTATTTAGGCTTACTCTAGTAGCTAATAAGGTCCTATTATTAATCACTAGTTAATAAGTAATAAGGTGTTTTAGCTAGTTATACTATAAGAAGGAAATAGTAATACATAGAATTACCTATACCTCCTAGTTCGCCTATTCTATACCGCTATTAGTCTAAGGATAGTGTAATATAAAGAGTAATTAATCTATCCTTACTAGGGAATATAATATTATCTAAAATTATCCTAACTAGTCTAAGCCTTAGTCTATAATAATAGACTAAGGGAATTCTCTAAACCTTTACTAAACTATCTTAAAGTGTTTTATATAATCCTTAGCTTTTATAGAGGTTATAGCCTTAAGCTATATAAACTTTAATAGCCTATCTATAATAACTATAAGGTATTAAGGTTACTTAGGTAATAAAGCTAGTAAGTTTATTATAAAGTTAATAGAGATTTATAACTAAAACTAATTAGGGATTAGTAAAGGCTTTAGTAAGCCCTAGCGTTGCTAATAGCTCTTATAGCTACTAATATAGTAGTAGTTATAAATAAATCTTGCTATATCCTGTAATATTCCGTCCTAATAAAACTATTATTATAGAATTTAAAACGTGGTATTATAGCTAGGGTAACCTATAACTAGTAAGTTATAACTTTATTAGATAAGAGTTGTTATAAGGGGTTCCTAGGCTAGGACCTATGTACGCCCCTAGAACTATAGCGCGCTGTAGGCGCTTATAGAATAATTTATAACCTATTCTCTTATTATTACTTCTAGGGGAAACTTCCTAGCACCCTCCTAAATAGCTTTTAGTTATATGCTATATATAAGGTCTAATATAATAGCCTAGTCCTAGAGGTCCTAAAGGTACTTACTAGCAAAGAGAGCCTCCCTTACTAGAGGTAGGGATAATTAGTGTGTGTGTAAGGCTATAACAGGTTTATCTAGGTCTATTTCTAGTGATAGGGATAGTTATGTAATTATAATTAGCTATAGAACCTATCCTTATCTTAAGGACTCCCTATATTAGTCCTGTTCCCTCCTAGATAGGGCATCTAGGCATTACGCCTATATGCTAGGTTTGTAACGCAAATAGAAATTAAATAGCGTGAGTGTGTCTGCCTATTAAGCTTGCTATTCTAATATTAGTCTTAGTGTTATAAAGTACTCTAGGTTCTTATAGTCTATATAAATTATAAATAGGCAGGAGATGCCTTATAACTTTACTAACTATACCTTTAAGCATAAAATAATAGCTAGTAGCTCCTTATTATAAATTATATAATTCTTCTATAATACTATAAGACTAGCGGAGTAGTAGGCTACTAGGTATAATACGCTATCTAGTCCTAATTATAAGAGGTAACTACTAAGGGCTATTCCTAAGCAGTTAGCCTTTACTACCGTGAGGTAGTCTGGATTCTATTATACTAGGATAGGATATATAATAAAAGTATTCTTTAGCCTCTTAAAAGCCTTATCCTCCTCTAGTCCCTAGTAAAATAAGGTATTCCTCTTAGTAAGATAAATAAGGGGGGCTACTAACTTAGAGAAGTTACTAATAAAGTTATAATAGAAGTTTATAAACCCTAAGAAGCTTTAGACCCCCTATAGCTTTATAGGTGTTACCTATTCCCTTATAGCCACTACCTTTATAGGATTAGGATAAATTAAGCGTTTTACTATAATAATATATCCTAGGTATTAGACCTCTTTAATAGTAAACATAGACTTATTAATATTAAGGTATAATCCCGTAGAACATAAGCGTCCTAATATTAATTATACCTTTACTATATAGTCCTTCCTTAATCCCCTAGAGTAAACTAGAATATTATTAAGGTAAGCTATTATAAAGTCCCCTAATATATTCCCTAAGGATTTATTAATATACTATTAGAAGGTTACTAGTGCACTTACTAGGCTAAATAGATAAACTAACTATTTAAATAGTCTAAACCTAGTGTAAAAGGTAGTAAGGTACTCCTTACCCTTAGCTATCTATAGTTTATAAAATACTATATAAATATTTACCTTTATAAACTAATATACCTAGGAGAGGGAGTGTAGTATCTCCTTAATTAATAGGAGTAGATATTAATTCTATGCTATAATCTTATTAAGTGTGTAATAGTTTACGCAAAACCGCTATCCCTTATTTGCTTTTTTTATAAGGAGAATAGGGGCTATAGCTAACGAGGAGCTAGCATAAATCTAGCCCTTATCTATTAGATCTATTATCTAGCGATAAACCTCTAATAACTAATCCCTTAGTATATTATATAGTAAACCCTATAGGAGTGTTAGTTTAGATCTATCTGGATTCCTATGTAAATATATATAATAATTAAGAGAACCCTTATATAAGGGTAGGCTATTAGCTTTAGCCTTATTAAAAAGATTTGTAAAGTCCACTAATTCCCTTAGTAACATAGCTATATTAAAGCTATCTAGTTTTATTTTAAGCGCTATAATCTATAGCACTATTATTATTTCTTTAAGGCTTATAGCTATAAACCTTATTATAGTATCCCTTATCTTTTATACCTATTACGCCTTAGCTATATATAAGGAACTAATAATCCCCTATACTAAGGCTTCCCCCCTATGCTTAGTAGCTTCTAAAACACAAAGGCCCTTTACTACACTAATTACTAGTTACTATTTTACCATATAAATTACAATATTATAGTGCTCTAGCTATAGCATACTAAAGATAATATCCTAGGTAAGACCTAGGATAATATATAAGTACACTAATAACTCCTACCTATTAATATTAATACTAGCTTATACTATATAGGTAATAAAGGAGGACTCCTCTCTTTATTACCTCTCTCTTCTCTCTATTTCTACTATAGTATATACTTACCTTTATTTTAGTAGTTATATAAGCTCTAGGCTAAGCTATCTTACTACTAATTTGCTAATAGCACTATAGTAATTATAGCTATAATTAATCTAGATATTAATATAAAAATATATATTAAAGAGTACTAGGATTAAGAAAGGTAGTTAGTCTATATATTAATCTATATCTCTATCTATATCTATAAACTAGCTATACTTATCTAAATCTATAGCTACTAGCTAGCCCCTTTACCCTTATATAAGACTTTACTTAAGGGCTACTTATTTTCTAAGGAGTTTATAATAGCCTCCTTATCTATGCTTTTCGTATCCACCCTATGTAAGTTAATCTAGACCTTAGGTTAGTAGGGCAGGAGGAAGGTATATTCCTAGATATAATAGTCCTTAGATTTATAATATAGGTAGCACCCCTCTTAGTAGTATTTAGTTAGTTCTACCTAAGTTACTTACTTAGCCCTTAGCTAATTTATGTTTCTCTTTAGGCCCTTATCCTTCTTATCTAACTTATTTTACTTACCTTATTAAGTTATTATAGCATGCACTCCTATTATAAGTGTATTACTATTATAGTCTATTTGTTAGGGGGTGGGTTAGCCTAGCTAGGGTTTATATTAGTTCTAAAACTTCTCCTCTAAGGTATAAGATTTAATATTAACTATAATACTATAGTACTAAGTAACTATAACATAGTATTTTATTTAGCTTATCCCCTTACTAATAGATATTTCTCTTATACGCTTATTAAGTGCGCATTAAAGCTTAGCTAGCTTAACATCCTTAGTCTAATAGGTCCCCCCTACTAGGGAGAGTTTCTATTTAAAATAAATAAAAAATATAGTAAATAGCTCCCTTACCCCTTATTCTATCTAGTTAAGTTCTATAAGGGCTATCTTCTATCTATAGGGATTTATATAAAGTATCTCTAAGTAGGTTAGAAAAGCCATAGGGTTATAGTTATTTATATAGCTTATCTTAAAGAATAATATAATCCGAGCCTAAACCTTAGGTAATAGGTTCTAGTAAATAAATACCTATTAGTCCTTATTAGACTTAATAAAGTCCCTATCTACCTCTAACTTATATTCTATTAGGAACTTCTAGGTAGTAAATGTAGCCTTATTACTATTATATAGGTTACCTATAGGAATTAGTTTTTAGCGGATTTATAACATAAGGGATAGTAAGGCTAGCCCCTAAAGTAAAATATAATCTAAATTAATTCTAGTAGGGTTTATTAGGGCGTTTAGTAGGAAGTTCTATTATACTACTAATTCTAGGTTTACATGTATATGTTATTATAGGCTCTTAATTACCTTTACCTACTATGCTAGTATTAGTTAAAGCGTCTTAAACTAGGTATTCTAGGCTTCTAGTAGTACCACAGCTTTAGATAGGGGGGTGTGAGTCCCCTAGCTAGGTTAGTTATAAGGCTAAAGCGTGTCTATTAGGTCTATTATTGTTTACTTTATTTCTTTTAGTAGCCTTCTTTTTAGACTAAAGGAAGTCTCTTAATTATTATAGACTAGCCCCTAGGTAGCTATAATAGGGCGTTAATATAGTATTAAGAGACTTAGGGAAGAGAAGGGAAAGGAGAAAAGGCTATCCCTAGTAATACCCCTTATACCCCCTTAGCTCCTTATGTAAGCCCCCCTTTCCTTACCTTACCTAATCCTGCTTGCCCCTACCCTTCCTGCTATACGGAAAATGCTTAGGCAAAGCCTAAGCCCTTACACTATTCTAGGCTACGTTATATGTGTTAAAAAGAGAAAAGAAGTTAAAAGCTAGAATTCGCGATAATAGAAGAGAAAGGGGGCTACGTATTTATAGCCCTACATTTCCTAGCTAATTAACGGGCTAGGTTGCGGGTCACATGTGGGGCCTGCGCGCGGCCTAAGCTTTTGCTAGGTAATTGCGGCTGCGACGCGCGATTAATATCACCTTTGTTCTAACAAAAGGCTCTTAAATAATACTCTAAAACTTAGTTTAAATATTCTATCTAACTATTTATTTACAAGTAAAACGCAGTGCTTAGTTACTACTTAGTTATAATAAGATAGTAAAAGGTTATCTAAAACCTACTAGTAAAGGTTAAACCATGGTTTATAATAATACTCTCTAGAGCGCTATAATCCCTAAAAACATATTCTAAGAATATAGTAGCTAACCTATCGCTAGTTATACGCGTTAAAACAAGGATATAAATACTATATTTTGTAAAATAGTTTATAATAACTAAGATTATATTATAGGTCTAGTTTATATCTTTTATAGGCAGTAGCCTTATAATAAAGTTTATTAATAATTCTTAAAAAGGCTAATTAAGCACTAGTAGCATAGCTAGCTTACTATAAGGTTTATAGTGCCTTAGCTTTAAAGTCTAGTAGCTTATATAAGTTTATATATATAACTTAGTATCTTTCTTTATTATTAGCTAGTAATACTAACTTATAATCTAATAGAGAGTCCTACTAACTCCTTAGTGGCCTACTACTAGGTTATTATAAGTAAGTAATATAACTTCCTTTCTTATACTAACTAGAATAAAAACTTTATTCTTAAACATCAATAGCTTAAAGGGCCTAATAAACTATATTTATAATACTTCTAGGTTACTACTCTTAAGTAGCTTCCTCTAACCTATAGTAAAGTTATTACCTTACTATACTTAAAATAATATAACTTAAATTAAAGTCTTTAGTTTTATATATATAGGATAAGCATTATATATAAACTTAGAAAAGGTTTACTAGACTACCTATATTCTTACTATAACACTACTATAAGTAGCTAGCTTATAGTATATTTTTAGACTTATAAATAAATTATAGCTAAGTAGCGTTTTAAGGGGGTGCTTACACTACTTACTAACTACTAACCTAGCTAGACTCCTAACCTATAGGCTTACTAGACTTATAGAAATATTAGAAAATATAAATAAAGCATAACCTTATTACTTATAATAAGTAAACCTAGTTAGTATACTACTTATAGGCTTTATAGGACTATTAGGTTTCTTAATAATATAATGAAGTTATATCTTCTTAAAACCCTAGAGGCTTAAATAGCCCTTATAGCGCTCTTATAATAAACTATTAATTACACTAAGTAATATAACCTTAGGGCCTATATCTATACTATTATATATATAGTGCCCTTACTACTTAGTATTTAAAAACTTAGCTAAGAAGTTAGGTAGCTATAAGAATATAGCCTTTGCCTTACACTCCTTACTAATATAATTTACTTTTCTTAATAAGGTATTAGTAAGATTTAACTTACTTATATAATATTTAATCCTTAAATTAAATAAATAGAGCTTATCTAATACTATTACCTACCTACTAGTTAGCTTTAGCTTTATAGCTAGGTACTTATAGTTTAGATAGTCTATAATAACTATAATCTAATAAGTTAAATATATAAGGTAATATCTTTAGGCTTAAAACGCCTCTAAGATTACTAATAACTTAGCATCTAGGGTTAAGTAGTAAAGTTTAATATTAGTTAACTTCCTTAAAAAATACGCTACTAGGTGCTAGCTACCTAGCACTAATATTATAAGTATAGCTTTAATTATATAACTAGATATATCTATCTTTACTCTTAGCAAATAAAGTAAGTTAAAGTGCACTAAGATTAGTGCCTTCTAGAACTTCTTTTAGAGTTCTTTAAACACTATAAGTTTACTAGGCTTTAGCTTAAACTTTACTAGTTAAACACCCTTTAGGTAGTTTATTAGTAAAACTACTACCTTATTATACTATTTTATAAAGTATTAGTAAAACCCTATAAACCTAAGGAATAACTAAATATTAAACATACTATAAGGTATTAACTAGGTTATAATAGCTTTAACCCTTAATAGTTCTATCTTAATACCTTTTTTAGATATAATAAACCCTAGGAATTTCACTTATAATACTAAAAATTAGTATTTCTTAAGGTTAATATAAAGATCCACGTCCTAAAGTTACTTTAGCACCCTTTTAACATACTTTATATATCTTATAAGGTTACTACTATATATTAGAATATTATTAAGGTAAATAATATAGAATTTATCTATAAGTCCCTTAAGAGTATTATTTATATATTCCTAAAAAGTAGCTAGTGTATTTACTAATCTAAATAGTATTATAAGGTACTTAAAGTGCCTATAGTAGTAATAAAATGCTATCTTTTACTTATTACCCTTATAAATACATAGCTAGTAGTATACCTCTTAGAGATTTAATAATATAAAAACCTTTATACTTACTAGTTAATTAAGAATTTTAGAGATTAATAGTAAGGGGGCCTTATTTTTAATAGTAATCCTATTAAGACCCTTATAATTTATATAAAGCCTTAATTTCCCTAACTTTTTTAGGATAAATAAAATTAGGGCTCTAGCTAGGCTTATTAATCTTCTAATTTATCCTTTCTCCTATATACCAGAGCTTTGTACTACACTACATCTTGTAGTTTTTTTTTTTCTAACAAATAATTCATATCTAATCTTAGAAAATATATAGAGATATAAAACTTTGATTTTTAAATAGATAACTTTGAAACTACAGTGTAGTTATATACAAAGGTGGGTCTAAAAGTGGGTCCTTAGGCCACAAATTGGAAAAACTACATTTTACTACATTTTAGTACTAAAAAAATACTACAAATGTAGTATTTGTGATTTGTGGAGCGAGGGCCCACTTTTAGACCCACCTATATATATAGTATTTTTCTAAGAATTTTCCTCTATAAGATCACGTGATTTTTAGGATAATAACTTTAATTATAAGCCAGATATAAAAATAAATAGAAATACTACAAGAAATACTACACTACACGAGTGCAAAGCTCTGCTATATACTTATAAGGTACTCCCTAAGCACCTCTAGCTCTTTTTTTACTAGGTTATATATAAGTCCTTATAGTAGCTATTTTCTCTTTTCTAATTTAATTATATAAGTATAACCCCTAAGTTCTAGAAGCTTACTAGCTAGATCTTTTAAAAATATATTTATAAATTTTATATACTTCTCTAGGATTTACTATTAGGGTATATTACTATTTATTTCTAGTATAGACACTACTAGCTCCTTATAAAATACTACTTAGAGTACTATTATACTTCTTAGTTTCTTTTTCTTTAGGGGCTAGATATTACTTATTACTATTACTATAATTATATTATAAGTTAGGTTATTACTTACTATATCTCCTACTAGTAAAACTTTATTAATATCTCTCTTTTTTATTCTAGGCTTAACTACTTTAACTTTTAGTAATACTAGTAATAGTATAATAAAGAATTACTTTACTACCTTATATAGTTATTACTTACCTAAAGTAAATATAATATATTCTTTAGTTATTAGAAACCTTTAAAAACCTTACTTTTAATCTATTACTATAGGTTTATACTCTAAGGTCTAGTTTATTCCTAGGAGTATTTCTTCTCTAGTATTAGTAATATAGTAGCTAACTTAGTAAACCCTTATATAGCCTATACTATCCTTTACCTTAACTAGTTTATATAAGATTCCTTAGTATAAAATCTTATTCTTACTTATACTTTCTAGTATTACCTTTACTTTCTTTATATTCTTTTAATTCTATTTTAATAATAATTTAAGGTAAATTATTAAATACTTTATACCTATATTAAATAGCGCTAGTATTACTAACTAGTAGTTATTTTACTATAAGGATACTTATATTCTTATTCTCTTATCTATAGGTTTCTTTATAGTAAGACTATTATCCTAGGCTTATACTAAACTAATTAGAATTTTATTTAAGTTTAAAGATTTATTACTACTATCTTTATACTTCTTAGTAATATACTTATTACTCTTATAAATTAAGTAGTTTATTACTTTATATTTATTTACACTATATCTAAGGCTATTATATTTATAGTATTTAAATAGCCTCTAGCTTATACCTTATTACTAGGAACTTTACTATAAGTTATCTATAAGGGAGCTAGAGTATTATCTTTTATTATTTTTACTCTCTTTATTATAGCTTTTATTATAACTCTTTATTATAAATATTATTATAACTTTAGCTTTTTTACCTTAGCCTTATAGATAGCTTTAAGATATAAGGAACTCCTAGCTAACTATATACTACCTTATAGTATTATTTAAGCTATTTAGAAATATTACTATTCTTAAATATAAAGGGATTTAGTTAGGTAATTTAGCTTTTACCTTTATTTAAAGTCTTAGAAAAGATTAAAAAAATTAATTATACTTTTACCTAAGGTTTAGTAATATTCTAGTAGCTTCTAAGTACCTTATATCTTTATTTATTACACTAGTATTTAGCTAAGATATAAATCTATCCTAGGTATAGAATATATAGTTAACTATTCTATTTACTATTATATAATATATCTATTATTACTTTATATTATTAGCTAGGTAGCTACTAGTATATATTACCTTTATCTTATTATCCTAGAAAGTTCTTAGGTTTAACTAGAATAGTATATTTAAATCTTATAAGTATACTTATAAATTCTTATAAGTATTTTCTTTATATATAAGTACCTTATACTATATTTTAATAAAGCTTTATAAGTATATACTTATTATAAACTTACTATTAGGTAAGAAACCTAGGAATATAGGATTTATTAGTATATTTATCTAAGAGATAATTATAAGTCTTTTACCTAATCTAGCTAATTATAGGTTTACTTCTATTTCTTTAAGCTATGCTTTTATTTCTAAGATCTTTTATCTTATATAAGTATTATATAGCTAGGCTTATATAACCTTATATTACCTCTATAGCTAGTCTAGATTATTATTATTTCTAGATCTAAGGTTACTATATTAGTTAGGTAGTATTTACTATACCTTATTATATTCTATAGTTAAAGTATTTAGGTTATTACTTAGGTACTATAGGTTTAGGGCTTTCTTACTAAGTAGTATAAGTATATTCTAAGTAAAGATTCTATAGCTTCTTTATTTTTAAATCTAGCTAATAGTTTATTTTCCTAAAAGGGTTTAAGAGTTTAACTTATTATAACTATAGTAAAAAAAATATAAATAAAGTAAAGGCTAAGGTTCTTAGTTATAGCTAGAGAGCTATTACTTAGGGGTAAGTATATAAAGGTCTTAAACTCTAACCTTTTATATCTCTTATAAGTAATTCTTATCTAAATACTTTACTATATATATATAGCTATCTAGTAGCTACTTAGTTATTTATATAGGCTAAGGCTTATCTAAGGGCTTCATTATGTAACTGTCCTATCCGCGACTCCCTAGCCTCCGTGCTCCTAACAGTAAGCCTCTTATTTAATTTACCTAGTGAGATTACGACCCCGCTAGCTAATTAGATTCTTGTCTAGGACTTGTGCAGGGGACACGACTTTTGACTCGGACATCCGTACATACATACAATACAACCCCTGAATTATTTTACAAATCTACATAACAGGGGTGATTGAGCCAATGAGATATCAGGCGGGCGACAGGGGCTAGGATGACAGATACCTCAATTTCCTCACAACTCATATTAGAAATCATGTATCTTTAAGTAGCGCTTAATACCCTGCATATTTTCCTTGTAACTCTCTAAAATAATACAGGGGTTAAATTGCACGTATAGCTAATCACAGCTGTTAGCGAGGGACGAATAACTGGGGCATGTAGATTTGTAAAATAATTCAGGGGGTAGAGTGTATGTATGTACAGTACGACAGTACAAAGCAGCTGCCCCATACCAATCCACATACAACTTGTACCATGTACAGTCGGTGCAAACTTTGCACCGGCTCGTGGATCAGACCCTACATAATACCACACTGAAATACCTTGTTTTATACCCCGCAAGGTAGCTTTAACGGTCTTTATGCTGTAAGAGCATAAGCCTTCTTGATCCACTAGGTTATATTACTGTAACTCGCTTATAATATTTCGTGTAGTGGAAATTGGAAATATGTAAGGCGCCGTGTACCGTATTTTAGCCTAGAAGCAGGGAAGACAGGCTGGCCATTATCCATGCTCCAACACAATGCCACGGATGTTAATTTGCGGGTAGCGAGGAGTTCACTTGACGTGCAGTGCATGAAGTGGACACATTCAAACCTAAACGAAGCTTCAGCTCAACCTTTGCCGTATTGACTGCTGGAGGTCCCCTTTGATTGCGATGAATAACAAGACCTTGTATTTAGTTACTGTCGTGCATTTTTGGCAGCATCTGCACGTTCCGCACGATTGAGCCTTGGATTGTCATCTGTAACTGCCAGCACCGTACAACCCTCACGCACGCACGCACGCACACACGCACACACGTACTAAAAATACGTTTCAAGTTGGTTACATGGCTGCGCCGCGACAGCTTTCCCCTCCTCCACCCTGTGGCATCTGCTTCTCCTCCTTGACTGGCTATCGTCGCGTTGCCACTATTTCCGACCCTCACATTCATTTCCAACTGCCCGAAAGAGTTTTACCTTGAACAGTGGCTGTAGCTTCGCGGACGCCTCGAGCATCACCATGGATGTCGAAATGACTTCGGAAGATGCTGGCCAGCAACGTTCCCAGTCCCAGCCATCCGACTCCCCCGCGAAAACATCTCCTTCCGCCCCCAACGGCAGTGGACACGCTGCTGCTGGGCAAATGAGTTTCAGGAGGTATTAATCGCACACATAAGAATCGTGATGGGTGAAGAACCGAAACTAACGGCATGTCATCTCTTTAGGCAACGAGCGTCACGAGCATGTGAGGTATGTGTCTGTGGTCGGCCGCTGCGTTGCTTTTGCGTCTGGCCCTGCCGTAGGTCCATGAGCCGAGGCAAATATGATGCACCCCACGCTTTCTTGACTTCATGAAGACTTGATTCGGCGCTGACCATCCGCCTCTTATTAGACTTGTCATGCACGAAAGGTATTTTTCTTCTTCAAACACTCACCTTGCAGTGTTTTTGGGTGTGAAGATTGACTCTTTCTACGTTGTTTAGGTTCGATGTGACGCTGCCAGCCTCGGCGTCCCGTGCACGAACTGTGTCGCCTTTCAGATCGAATGTCGCATACCAACGCCAAAGAGAAAAAAACCTCAAAATGCCAGCAGCCAGACCAACAGAGACTCTGATAGGTACTTGGTTCAAATCAACACCCTGTACCGTTTTCAACTGTACACCTTGAAGCTAATCGGCCTTGTGTCCACGCCGGCAGTGAACGAGAAGGGACGGATGATCGGTCAAATCAAACACCTCCAGCTAGTAGTGGTGGTGCCTCTTATCCCCGACCACCGGCGGTATTGCACACATCTGACGGAACTCCCTCCTCATCCATGACCGAAGCGCAAGCCCGGCAAGAAGAAGTTGACAGTGATACATATCTCAATTTGGTTATGAAGCCAAAGTTCATCCGCGCACCCATCACAGAAGCTGGGCGAGTGGCCTTTCTGGGAGAATCCTCCAATCTCACCCTCCTCGTACACGATCGTCAAGGATCGTCAGATGTTGTTCACTACCCTCTTCCGGAGAATGTTAGAGGTTCACGCGCCAGGCTCACCGAGCTAGACAATGTTGAGATTGAGATTCTGCATCAAAGAGGGGCATTCCTCCTCCCACCTCGGTCTTTATGCGATGAGCTAATTGAAGCATATTTCAAATGGGTTCACCCCATTGTGCCGGTCATTAATCGGTGCCGCTTCATGAGACAATATCGGGACCCCAAGGATCCTCCTTCTCTGCTGCTCCTCCAGGCAGTACTCTTGGCTGGCTCAAGGGTCTGCACCAATGCGCAGTTGATGGATGCGAACGGTTCCACAACTCCTGCTGCGTTAACTTTCTACAAACGTGCCAAGGCGCTCTACGACGCAAACTACGAGGACGATCGCGTAACAATCGTTCAGTCACTACTACTAATGGGATGGTATTGGGAGGGACCAGAGGATGTTACCAAAAATGTCTTCTATTGGAGTCGGGTTGCGACTATTGTCGCTCAAGGCTCTGGGATGCATCGCAGCGTCGAGCAGTCCCAACTGAGCAAATCCGACAAGCGATTGTGGAAAAGAATCTGGTGGACGCTTTTCACACGAGATAGATCTGTGGCCGTTGCCCTTGGACGTCCTGTCCACATTAGCCTCGATGACTCGGATGTAGAAATGCTCACAGAAGAAGACTTCTTGGAAGACGAGCCGGATCGAGCGAGCGAATTTCCACCGGATCCCATACACGTGCAATTCTTTCTGCAATATGTCAAATTGTGCGAGATCATGGGCTTGGTGTTATCACAGCAATATTCTGTCGCGTCCAAGGGTCGTCAAAGAAATGCCATTGACTTGACGCATAGCGACATGGCGTTGGCGGACTGGCTACAGAACTGTCCAAAGATTGTATACTGGGAGATGCCTCGTCATCATTTCTGGTCCGCTCTGCTGCATTCAAACTATTACACTACTCTGTGCTTGTTGCACAGAGCGCACATGCCTCCCAGTGGTTCAAGAAGTTTTCCAGATGATTCTCCCTACCCATCAAGAAATATCGCGTTTCAAGCCGCCGCCATGATCACATCAATTGTTGAAAACCTGGCCGCCCACAAAGAGTTACGCTATTGTCCAGCCTTCATCGTCTACAGCCTGTTCTCTGCTCTTATCATGCACGTCTATCAGATGCGCTCACCAGTCCCTTCCATTCAGCAAGTCACGCAGGACAGGCTGCGAAAATGTATGCAAGCCTTGAAAGAAGTATCGAGGGTCTGGCTGGTTGGTAAGATGGTCTACACTCTTTTCGAGTCAATAATTGGCAACAAAATGCTGGAGGAGCGTCTTCAAAAAGCTGGCGGCAAACGCCACCGAAAAATGCAGCACAGCCTGTCCCAATTAGAGCAACACAGCAAAGCACAGGATGCGTCCAAGAGAAAGTATGATGACATGGCTATCGACTTTACCGCCAACGCTCCCACGCCGCAAGAATCCTACGAGCGCTCACGACCTCAGACACCAAGCGCTATCAAGAATGAGCCTGCGCCGATGATGCAACCGCCGACGGTTGTGTCGCCAAATAGCCGTCCCACTGCAGCTGATACGTTCATGGGCGGCACCAACTCGCGGCCACAAACGAGGCCAGCCACGCCTTTCAATCCTTCTTTCTCGGTTCCAGCAACTCCTCCTGATTTGTATCTCGTGACAAGGAACTCGCCCAACTTGTCCCAGTCTTTATGGGAAAACTTCCAGCCGGATCAGCTCTTTCCAGAGAGCTCAAGCATGCCAACTTTCCCCCATTTATCTCCGACACAAACTCATCCAGATTTGACCCAAAATTTGATGCCGCAAATGACGTCCAATGGCATGTCACAAGGTCAGACTGGCAACCAGTTTCAGTCCCGGGGTGGTCAAGGTCAAGGAAACGGCGGAGTTTCCGTGCAAGGTTTCCACGCGCCGGCGGCAAGCATGTGGCAAGCCAATTTTGACGGAGGAATTCATGACGGACAGAGTCCAGATAGTTGGAGCACCAGTTCGGCGCAAGGGCAGCCTGCTCCCACGACTTTGAATGTCGAAGACTGGTAAATCACCCTGCCATGATGCCGTGGGATCAAACGGTCATGTGTTCGGCTCAACGCTAACTCCATTTGTAGGTTCCAATTTTTCGGCATCAATGGTGATGCAAGTAATTTGAACCTGGATGTGTCACTCAGCTGATTTTCGTTCAAGTGTACGCCACCAAGTACTAGTGTCTATGTGGAGGGGTTGTGATTTATATGTCACTGCATTGATAATTCTATTTGCCAGAGTTCGGTCATTTCTCTCATCATTCAGAACGGTAGCTGTATATAAAACGAATGAAGCCATGGGAGCTGAAGGTAATTGAATCTTTTCATACAAGCGCAGACTGCCGACAGAGTAATTCAGGCATACAATATTGTATTTGACCCGAGTGCTCCCTCATCATCTGACAAGATCTGAGACGCGGATCCATCGTCATGGCAGATGTATACATATATTGGTTAGAGTTGTTGCTTCATCGGGTTGATGTGCCCTTCCCTGGGCGAGTCTAGGTGCGCAAGTGAGATAGGATGTTGATTCGTTTCCACAATTCAACTGAACTCATTTCAAATCCCAATATCATCATATGCAGCACTTGCTTTTGTCGACGAAGAAAAAAAATAGCAATTGACAGTGTTAGCAGGATGGTGTTTTTTGCATGTGCATCGCTCCCACTTCTTCATATTCGTCATACTGGCGGTATTCCTCTGCCTTCATGTACCTCGGAACTATTCTACATCACTAAACTAGAACCATTCAGAAACCTGTTTTATGTACTTTTGGTTGATTCAAAATATTGCAATACAATGGGTATACTTCAGTACTAACTAGGGAGAAAATAGCGTCGAGGGAGGCCCATTTCCTCGGGGCCGGTTACGCTTCGCACCTGTACTATGACTCCATAGCCTCTTGTAGCCTTGTGCACATACCTGATAACGAGTGACTCGAAGCACCTTGTGAATGATGCGGTTATGAAAGTACGCCTTAGTAAATGGACTGTCTATAGTATCTAGGCTATTATATAGATGTAGTGCATGTATGAGTAGCCTTTTCTGTATGTAAGGCCTTTGTCAGTACCGCCGACCGGTGATGTGCCCGATCCAATTGCGCCACAGATGACAACAAAAGAATACGCATTGAACAAGTGGAGGACACCTGTATTTCTAGGTCCAGGCAAGGCCTAGATCGTCAAAACATGTGTAAATATACCTTTAATTAGTGAAAGTTAATTGCACACAAGCCTATGTAGTGACCGCAGTGAGGCCTTATCATTTCCAAAGAGATAGGTGCGAGGCCTTACCAGCCCCTAAGGAGATGCTACATGTAATTATGGTCGTTCGAGGTCGAGCATGCCATTCGAGTGCTCCCTACATACATGTAGATGTATAAGTCGCGGCCGGGATTGGCCCCACATACCAGCATACCTACATGTACGTACTGTACATACGGATTAGCTAGTAGCGGATAACTCGGTTGAATTGGCGCTATTATTACCAGTTGCCTCCTCCCGCCTTGCTGCTTTCTCTACATTCTTGTCACTGCGTGTTCATGCTTTCCTCGTCATCGCAACTCACAACAAGCTGTTATCACCGCCACCAACTCTCGTATCAAACCCGGAATTCTTTCACATCTTCTTGACATAGAAGGGAAAAGGGGGAAAGGGGAGAAAGGAGAAGACCAGGGCTCACGTTAACCCCAGAGACCGAAGTTGGGCTGACCTGCAGGGTACAATTCGATACCAAAGCCGAAATATCATCCGCAGTGCGAGTTCGCCGATTCAACTAGCTGAGCACTGATGCGAAGCTACGACGTCGAAACTCGCGAGCCGTCGTCGCCGAGTGCGCGGTCACCATGATTGATCGCAGCGATTCGGTCAAGGCTCCGACCAGCATATCAACATCCGCTGTTTCAGCGAGCTCCCAGCCCGTGGGGTCAAGCAACATCCGTCCGCGCAATCGCCGACTTGACAACGCCGTCCAATCCGATGGAACACCAACAAGTATTCATTCCACAAGGAGCAGTGCTGGTCTCTGCCCCTCGAGAGATGTTATGAGAAGCTCTACGGACGTCGCTGGATCCTCTGAGCGTTCAGGACCAGGAACTCGACCCGACGACGCAGCGGGTGGGCACGAGCTGGCGCGATTTATCGGTGACTCTTGGACTCGGAGTTGGACATCAGTCCAAGCCTTCGCCTCGAATATCATGCCTAATGGCAATAAACCTTCAAACGGCCTCAGGCCGCCACAAGGGAGACTGCGCCTTCGTAGCAACTCTCGCCTAGATACCTGGGGACCGGTGCCACCATCCCGGCTACCTTCCACGCACGAAAGCGCGGCAGGATCTCTTGCCCGTAGGGAAGCAGATCTGAAGGTCGCCAAGACAGCAAGTGTTCTGGAGAGCTACGAGGGGGTGAATGGAGGGCTCGATATTTTGGGCAAGCACAAGCGCCGAAAATCCGATGAGCTCGTTTCTCACGACCTTCAAGCGGCGGAGCAATTGGTCTACGTTCATGAAGTACAACCCAACGACACTTATGCGGGCATTGTTCTTCGCTACAAATGCCGCGAGGACGTCTTTCGAAAGGCGAACCGTCTTTGGTCTCGAGACAGCATTCAGACGCGCAAGTTGCTCATATTGCCAGTTGATGCTTGCGAGATAAGAGGGCGACCTTGTGGCTCTCCAACGGGTGATCAAGGCTATGAGACGGACTTCCTAGCCCCAACACCGTCAGCAATCGGAGGCGCACCCTCAACCAACGAAACGCATAGTGATAGCTTCTTCGCGGAGCTTCATAGCTCAGCATCTAATGCCAACACTCACTGTGAGCAGGATGCAGAAGATGACAGGCCCTGGACACATGTACGCTGGGTACAGATTGAGACATTCGAAAAACCAGTGCAGATTGCGCGGGTAGCTCGGCAGTCTTTAGGATATTACCCCCCAAGACGAAAAAGAAGTGTTAGGACCGTATCCCCCTTATCAACACCTAGACAGAGCTCAGACTTGTTCAATTTACCTCCTAGCTCGAATGAACGACCATCTCATCATCGAATTGACTCATCTAGCGATCAGCCGCCTGTTTCCGGCACGCCCGTATCATCTTGCAGCCGCGCGGGGAGTGAGACGGCAGACACTAGGCCAACATGGATGCGACGGCCGGGTGGAGTTGGTTCCATGAACAGTAATGTTAGAGCGCCAGGCCCGGACAAGGATTACCTCAATATATGGGCAAAGAAGCACTTGCCAGGCTTGAATATTGATGAGTTGCCCTCTATGTCCGTCATGGGATCAGAGAGTGCACATTTTGGTTTTGGGCATTCTTCACCAAGCATTGTTGAAGGTCCGTTTGAAGAGGGCAGAGACATCAGCAGCACTTCACGCCAGGGAAATGGTTTGGATAGGGCGGCTGCGGTAGTCGAACACTGGTTGCGAGGCGCTCTAGCCAAACGGCCTAGCACCCCGCTGTTAGGAAATCGATCAAGACCAACGGGCTCATCTTCCAATCAAGCAGTCAGTGACTTGATTGAGCTTATGGACGCTACCGGCGAAGAAGACAAACCGACAAATTTGTTAACACCATCACGTCCTGTAGCGACTGCTCGAAACGATGATATTGTTTCCTCAAGGGGCAAAAAAAGGATGGCTGTGGGGAACCCTGATACACAGAAGAAAGATGATTAATTTGACAGGTTTCTGACAACGAGCTGATTCATTTAATCCATGATGTCTGGTCCCGATTTGTGCCTTGCAATCAGGTTTTACCTAGGCCACATCTCCACAGACTTGGCTTTACATTACTGTATGTATCTCCTACATATGTATTGGCTTTTGGTTTGGATAGTTGCAGGCATGTCATAGAGCAAAGCAAGCATTTTTCTTTGTTGCATCATGTCTCTCTGCGGCTCTTCTGGTCCCTCTCTTCTCGCGTTCTATCCTTTCCCGTGATTTGTCCCTCTTAGACGCGTGATCTAAGACATATTAAGTGATGAACATAGCGATTATACTTGAAATAACTAGTGACAATCATAATCCAAATGTTCGTGTTACGTGCTGGCTTTGCACGAAAGGGGGCCGATTTCGTTAGAGAGGCTAACGGATTTAACTGATTATGAGTTGTACTAATTTTACGAAAGCTACTATTGGGTATGTTGTGATGCGTAAGAAGTATGTTATCCCCTACCTTAAGATACTGAACCTGGCCTTGTAGCGATTGCCTACGACCACACATGTTCTGTGACGTAACAGTTAGCTCCTGTGTAGGACAGACAATACTTTTCACACAAGTACTTTTTATCAGGGAAAGCGGAGCTTTGCCTGCGTTTTGCGTGCAAGGCGAAGGCAAGAGTGTGGAGCGTAGCTTCCCGCTTTCCCTTTATTAAAATAAGGTCGTCCTGTGGAGACGTCTCTTCTGATTGGTCAGACGCGAAATACTCTTCGGCGACTGGTCGAGAAAAAATTTTCTGCCTCTCTTGACCGCCTAAGCTAGGGGGGGGTCAGATCGTCAATCAGATCGTCAATCAGATCGTCAATCAAATCATCAGTCAAATCGTCAGTCAAATCGTCAATCAAATCGTCAATCAAATCATCAGTCAGAAAGTCAGTCAAATCATCAGTCAAATCGTCAGTCAAATCGTCAATTAGATTGTCAATCAAATCGTTAGTCAAATCGTCAGTCAAATCGTCAGTCAAATCGTCGATTAGATTGTCAATCAAATCGTTAGTCAAATCGTCAGTCAAATCGTCAATTAGATTGTCAGTCAAATCATCAGTCAAATCGTCAATTAGATTGTCAATCAAATTGTCAGTCAAATCGTCAGTCAAATCGTCAATCAAATCATCAGTCAGAAAGTCAGTCAAATCGTCAGTCAAATCGTCAAATCGTCAAATCGTCAAATCGTCAAATCGTCAAATCGTCAAATCGGTCAAATCGTCAAATCGGTCAAATCGGTCAAATCAGTCAGAAAGTCAGTCAAATCATCAATTAAATCATCAATCAGATCGTCAATCAGATTGTCAATCAGATTGTCAGTTAAATCGTTAATCAAATCGTCAGTCAAATCGTCAATTAGATCGTCAGTCAAATCGTTAGTCAAATCGTCGATTAGATTATCAATCAAATCGTTAGTCAAATCGTCAGTCAAATCGTTAATTAGATTATTAGTCAAATCATTAGTCAAATCGTCAATTAGATTATCAATCAAATTGTCAGTCAAATCGTCAGTCAAATCGTCAATCAAATCGTCAATCAAATCGTCAATCAAATCATCAGTCAGAAAGTCAGTCAAATCGTCAATCAAATCATCAGTCAAATCGTCAGTCAAATCGTCAATCAAATCGTCAATCAAATCATCAGTCAAATCGTTAGTTAAATCATCAATTAGATCGTTAGTTAAATCGTTAGTTAAATCGTTAATTAGATTATCAATCAAATTATCAGTCAAATCGTCAGTCAAATCGTCAATCAAATCATTAGTCAGAAAGTCAGTCAAATCGTCAGTTAAATCGTTAGTTAAATCGTCAATTAGATTGTCAATCAAATCATTAGTCAAATCGTCAGTCAAATCGTCAATCAAATCATCAGTCAGAAAGTCAGTCAAATTGTCAAATCGTTAAATCGGTCAAATCAGTCAAATCGTCAGTCAAATCGTCAGTCAAATCGTCAATCAAATCATTAGTCAGAAAGTCAGTCAAATCGTCAGTCAAATCGTCAGTCAAATCGTCAATTAGATTGTCAATCAAATCATTAGTCAAATCGTCAGTCAAATCGTCAATCAAATTGTCAATCAAATCATTAGTCAGAAAGTCAGTCAAATCGTCAGTTAAATCGTCAATTAGATTGTCAATCAAATCATTAGTCAAATCGTCAGTCAAATCGTCAGTCAAATCGTCAATCAAATCGTCAATCAAATCATCAGTCAGAAAGTCAGTCAAATTGTCAAATCGTTAAATCGGTCAAATCAGTCAAATCGTCAGTCAAATCGTCAGTCAAATCGTCAGTCAAATCGTCAGTCAAATCGTCAATCAAATCATTAGTCAGAAAGTCAGTCAAATCGTCAGTTAAATCGTCAGTTAAATCGTCAGTTAAATCGTCAATTAGATTGTCAATCAAATCATTAGTCAAATTGTCAGTCAAATTGTCAGTCAAATCGTCAATTAGATCGTTAGTCAAATCGTCAGTTAAATCGTCAATTAGATTGTCAATCAAATTGTCAGTCAAATCGTCAGTCAAATCGTTAGTCAAATCATCAGTCAGAAAGTCAGTCAAATCGTCAAATCGTTAAATCGTCAAATCGGTCAAATCAGTCAGAAAGTCAGTCAAATCATCAATTAAATCATCAATCAGATCGTCAATCAAATCATCAGTTAGAAAGTCAGTCAAATCGTCAGTTAAATCATTAATCAAATCATCAATCGAATCATCAGTCAGAAAGTTAGTCAAATCGTCAAATCGTTAAATCGGTCAAATCAGTCAGAAAGTCAGTCAAATCATCAATTAAATCATCAATCAGATCGTCAATCAGATCGTCAATCAGATTGTCAATCAGATCGTTAATCAGATTATTATTAAATTATTAGTTAGATAGAAAAAAAACAGAAGTGGATAATAGTTAGCCCAGGCGGATACCGAGCTTTCCCTGCGCCTATGATGCCGATAAATTCGGGCAGCCATAAGGGTCTTGTACAAGTTCTTTTATAAAAAGGACTGTTCGTACATAGGGAATTCTAGCACAACTTCTGGGTTCTTATAGTGTCTTACGGGCCTCGGCTTGATCCGGACTTGACCCGAGCTTGTAGCGCGAGTTCAATAACATAAACCTACATAGCCTTATGGCGTGGTACGCTGGGATAATAGGAGACAGGGCCTCACATAAATTTAATATCCTTTTAATGAATACAATTTCTTAGCTATATTCAACAATAAAAGAAATACAAAATCATTAACCTTGTTATTTGAGGTATAATTGCTACTACGCATTTGAATTTTGACTAATACGCGTTTAATCCGTGCTTGCTCTTGTTTAATAAGTGGGCTAATAAAGGGGTGTTTGTTGTTTTAGAGCTTTTCCTCTTCCAATGACGGATGACCCGCCTTAAACCTCGACATCCAAGAGCGCCGGCCAATCACGGTTCATGCCATCGTCATCTTTCTTCCACTGCGCCAGCAACATTCCGCTTTGACGGCACGAAATCTTCAACAACAGCCGTCTTGGTACGGTCGTGCGGACTAGATGCCCATCTGTATCGAATGTCGATATCCCGTGAAAACATTATGGACCCAGTACTCCGGCGCCGGTGACAAGTCCAGCGGACACAACATTCGATTAACTGTGTGTCGCAATTGCGGCCGCTTCTGCGACAAATACGTCGAGTATGACTTTGTTGTGCTCTTCATAGATCTCGTCTTGATCAAGCCACAGGTATTTTGGTCCAGAACATGCCTAGTCATATCTCCGGAATTCCTTGCCTAAGGCTGTGCTGGCTGGTGTTCGCGATGGCTGACTGTACTGTGAATGCATTGCCCTCCATAGGTCTACAGACATCTTCTTCATAATACGCTGATGCGAGACGGCGACCGGTTCGATGTACGTGCCGTGATACTACATATACATGTCGGGTCCAGCATTTCAATTATGACGGCTTGATAGCATCATCTGCCCCCCCCCCTTCCTTTCCCCTCTGCTTGAGGTAGAGTGGCACTGCCAACAACTGACTCTCTTTTTTGAATAGCCGTCCATCATTCGGCTCGGCGTTCTCTTGTTACTATTCGACGTTTATTTGACATGGGCCCGCATTGAGGAGCTGTCACAGCCTGCCATGGTACCGGGAGGAAGCAACTTGGGTAACTTGGCACAGCGGCCAATTGTGGTGCAATACCTCTTTTACTTGATGCTATGTGCCCTGTCAACTCTAGCATTTCACGTGAGCATCAGATATCTCACCTGCTCACCTTACTCCCCCTTGAATGCATTGGGCATCATGCCTCAGCACGCGAGGCCGAACTCGGTATCAACGGCGTTACTTGTGTCATCTTCGACGAAGCTGTTTCCTATTCTCATGGTCATATGGGACTATGATGTCCCTGCTGCAGCCAGGTCATTAGGTTGGGCTGTCGTTGCGAATAATGTTGAAGCTCTTCGCATTTTACTGGACTGTAAGTACTACACAGCATGCATTCTCGCAATAGCTGGCGCGGCGTCTAGGTGGGCTATGGGACGAATGGTCCTGATTAGTGCAGGATTGGGCGATGTAGATTCCAGCGGCGAGGGCAGCGTCACTGCAGATGGGAAGGCCCTGTGGGCATTAGTTGTGTTAGCAAGAGATTGGGCTAGTCGATTAGCTGTCGGCTAGAACTCTTACGATTCAACGACGAGGGCTTGTTATATTCAAGCACCGTCAAGGGTAACCTGCAGCTAGACAAAGGCGGCATATCAATTCTTCCAAAAAAGTCGTTCTAGGCATGTCTGTTGAAGCGTGTAGGCGAAGAGTTTATTGGAAACTTGCTACGGCACCTCAGATGTGCCAACCTAAGGTGTAGTGGTAGCGGATTGAAGATTACATAAAAGGGTCCGAGTCCGCCGTATGTCGCAGAGAATGCCCAAGTCGGTGTACATGCGAGAAACAAAACAAAACAGAAAAAACGAATTCGCCTCCCAGTTACAATGAATGTGTAACCTATAAAACTCCAGCTTAGCCCGCACTGTGTTCGTACAAAGAAACCTTGGCTATCGTGTGAAGCATGGTCCTGTCGAGTTTGACCACGTCTCTCCAGACTCTAATGACCCAGAAACTCCTCCCTCAAATCATTTCTCTTCGGCTCGATCAGGGGATGCAGTTGTGCGAGGAACGTAATGGCCCACATGAGATAACAACTCACGATGGAGAGAATCAAAGAGGATCGCCAAAGACTGTCAATCAAATTCAAGTCAGTTGATCGACCATGATAACTTCTCAGCGAAGCGATGGAAGTTTCCTCGATAGAGAGAACAGGATTTTATGAACATACACCCGGTTTTCTCCCTTGGGGGCAAGGAACCATGACGCAACACAAAGAGCGACAATGATGGCGAGGCCAATGAAGACAGCATAACTATAAGGTGTTCGAGACGGATTAGAACAAAGCCGTAAATTGGAATATGAGCAGCCGCGAGAGAATATTCACCCTTGTGCCATTTTTTAGTCTTCAAAAACTTCGCAACGTGGATGATGGGAAGTTGGCGGCTTGCTAATGCTTTAGCGATCTGGCTCCAAGCTCGGCGTGCTTAGTCATGATCCCCCGCGGACTTGGGTTCTCTACTCGTGCCACGCTCCACCAACTCGAGGTGAGTGCATCCAAATTAGTTATCACCCGGGCGGACATGTTACTTTGTAATAATAAATATAAATATTTATTATTACTTATTCGCACTCCGAAGCAAGAGTTTCACGTGTACCTAACCCTTAGGGCCTAGTGTGCGGCGGCGACAGGCTTAGAAGGCGTGAACCTTATGTACTGAGTATAGCTTTGTGTGATCTAGGCTTTTGCCAAGACCTAGCAATATAGGTGTTAGCTACAGTAACAGGCTATAAGCAAATAAATAGTGACTTGTTTAATGTACATTTTTTGCGCTATAGCGCAGTAATAGGATCAGGTTATACTGAATAACCCATGTCATGCGCGCTAACGTCCGCGAGAAGCCTATATATATATAACCCGCTCTAATCTAGCCTTAGGTTAGCTATAGGCTCTTAAATTAGTAGTTAAGCATTATTATAAAACTAGTTTTCCAGAGTCTTTAGTAGTGTTTTCTACCTAGATTATTAAATAGGACTAATATTATATAAGTATGCTATTACGTATATGCTCTCTAACTATAGGTTTAGTAGTAGCCCTATGCCTATAAGTATTATATTTAACTATAATATAATTATTTACCTTACCCTTTCTACTACTTTATTTAGTTTATAAGTATATAGTAGCGTAAGCTCTAGATTAATACCCTATAAGCATGCCTATATTTAAAAGATTATATTAGTGAATTAGCTAATAATAGCTCCTTTATAATCTTATCTAATCTTTATAATTAATAGTCTAAATTACCTTATAACCTATTATTTAAAGTAAATAAGTATATTAAACACTATTACTTATAACTTATTAAGTAATATATAAACCTAAATTATACCTAAGAACTTATCTTTTATAACTAATAACTAGTTTATACTATTATAACTAGTCTTATAGTCCTAAAGGTCCTAATAGATTCTTTAGAATAGCCTTAGTAATATATATTCTAGTAGTCTTCTTAAAATAACCTAGTAAGCATAAACTAGAGTATATATCTTATAGTCTCTATACTTTATTCTATATAATTACACTCCCCTTATATAAGTATAACTCTTAGCTAAAGTATTTCTTTTAAGGTAGCTAGAATATAAGTACTAAAGTTCTTTAGGGTTTGCTTATATAGAGTGTAGGTCTTTGCTTAGGTAACTATACTATAAGTATTATTTATTATTATTTTCTTCTAAATTAATTATTAAGAATATTACTAGTGCTATAGTTAAATTTACTAATTACTTAGGACTATTATAAGAGAAAAGAGGCTTATATTAAAGGAAAATAATATTATACTTCCTTTTAAGCTTAGCTAATAATAAGCTTTTATAGTAAGGTCTAATATATAAGGAGTAATTTACTTTATAATACTAAACGCCCTTCTTCTAAAGAAGGCTCTCTAATATAATATTTATATAGAATCCTTTTACTAATATAATATTTTATAAAGTAAGGTTTTCTATAAGTTCTCCCTTTAGTCTATTAAAGATTTTTTTAATTATATAAGTACCTCTTCCTATAATTTAGAAAGAGGTTATTCTAGCCTTAAGGTAATTATTAACTATCTCTTTAAAGGTGTTGGATTCACAGGGTATTGAATTCAATGTAATACAGTCGTAAGCCCGAAGAATAGTATTGTCATTGATTATCTATTCTAGGCTGCGTTATTTGTTATTATGATTAATTAAGTTATAGGAAAAGAGAGGTAAAAAGCTAGAAGTTATAATATATAAAGGGAAAAGGGGTTACGCGTTTATATCCCTATATTTCCTAGCTAATTAACGTGCTAGGTTATAGGTTATATGTAGGGTCCGCGCGTGGCCTAAGCTTCTGCTAGGTAATTGCGGCTATGATGCGTAATTAATATTACCTTTGTTCTAATACTAGAACTTCTCTCTTTTAATATAATTATTAACGCGCGATATTAATTATAGAAATAAAAAAGGAAAGATAAATTAAGAATATAATTAATAGGGGATATAAGGAAAAGAACTTATAGCCTATCTAGGTGTATGTTAGGAGCACGGAGGCCAAGGGGCCATGGACGGGACGGTCACATGTTAGAGCCCTTAGATAAGCCTCAGGTTCCGCGGATAACTAAGTAGCTACAAGATAGCTATATGTATATAGTAAGGTATTTAGATAAGGACTACCTATAAGAGATATAAGAGGTTAGAGTTTAAGACCTTTATATACCTACCCCTAAGTAATAGCTCTCTAGCTATAACTAAGAACCTTAGCCTTTACTTCATTTATATCTCCCTAAACATAGTTATAATAAGTTAAACTCTTAAACCCTTTAGGGAAAATAAACTATTAGCTAGATTTAAATATAAAGAAGCTATAGAATATTTACCTAAAACATACCTACACCACCTAGTAAGGAAGCCCTAACTCTATAGCACCTAGGTAGCAACTAGAATACCCTAACTATAGAATATAAGAGGGTATAGTAGACACTACCTAACTAATATAGTAACACTAAATCTAGTAATAATAACAATCTGGATAAGCTATAGAGGTAACATAAGGTTATATAAGCTAAGCTACAAAATGCCTGCATAAGAAAGGAGATCTTAGATATAGAAGCATAGCTTAAGGAAATAGAAGCGGACCTATAATTAGCTAGATTAGGCAGAGAACCTATAATTACCCCTTAGATAAACACGCAGAGAATTCCCTTATTCCTAGACTTCCTACCTAACACCAAGTTTACAGCAAATATATACCTATAAAGCTTCATTAAGACATAGTATAAGGTGCCCGCGTATAAAGGCAATACCTATAAGAATTTACAGGTATACCTAGCAGATTTAAACATGCTATTTAAGCTAGACCTAAGAACCTTTTAGGATAATAAAATAAAGGTAGTATATACTAGCAGCTACTTAGCTAATAATATAAAGCAATAGTAAATACGTTATATAATAGTAAATAGGTTAGTTAACTACTTAGCTTACACCTAGGATAGATTTATGTCCTAGCTAAACACTAGAGTAATAGATAAAGATATATAATGCTTAGAAGCTACTAAGACACTACTAAATCTTAGGTAAAAGAGTAATTAGTCTTTTTAATCTTTCCTAAGACTTTAAATAAAGGTAAAAGCGGAATTACCTAACTAAATCCCTATACGCTTAAGAATAGTGATTTTTCTAAATAGCTTAAATAATACTATAAGGAAGCATATAGTTAGCTAAGAGTTCCTAATATCTTAGAGTTACCTATAGGGTTAAGGAAAAAAGGCCAAAGTTACAATAATATCTATATTAAGTAATTATAATAGAAACCGCAATAAGGAAGGCAGGAGCAATAAGAGATAATACTTTAGCTCCCCTGTAAATAACTTATAATAAAGCTTATAGCAACCTAGCATAGGCCAGAGACTATTTAAGTGCTTTAAATATAGTAGTCCTAGACATAGTTTAAATAGATATAATATAGCAGACTACTTAATCTATAAAAGTAATAGGTATACCACTAAGAAGCATAAGAATAGTAGCAATAAAACCTTAGACTTAAATAAAATTCTAATTAGTTTAGCTTAGGCCTAGGATAATAGTCTTGCTACAAAAAAACCTATAGATAAGAGAATAAGAATACAGGTGTCCTTACAGCAAGACAACCACTAGTTAGTAGTGCTAGCGCTATTTAATACAGGCGCAGAATATTTAATAATCCACCCTAAATTATTATTAAAACAGGATTAGAAGAACATAGAAAAAACAGAGATAATACTAGAAAGCGCAAGCAAGGACAAGATCTCACACTAGGGAATCCTACGCAGACTAGTTAAGGTAAAAGATAGCATAGGCTATACAAAGGTCTGCTAAGTTAGCTACTACATTACTAATATAGGAGAGGGAATACTCCTAGGGATAGACTAGACCCTAGAATACAAACCTATAGTAATAGACTAGAAGCAAGGTTTCTAGAGGTTTCTAATAACCTAGGATTACATTACTTTTACCACAAGCAAGTAACAACTTCGCAAGGTAGCAAAGCAGTTTTCTATTACACTATTACTAGCGTTACTAAAGATTAAGGTAGTTAACCTAGAGGCAATAAAAGAAGATACTAATAAAAATTCACTAACAGGCAACGCAACAAGCGATAACCTAAGTTATAGCGTAGTTATAGCAATAGCAGCAGAACATACCCACATATTAAAGAAGAAAAAACTAAGAAGCATAATAGCGCTCTAGGTAGTGTTTCACGAAGAATTAGTAACGCCTACATAAGAGATAAATAGTAATATACCCCTATAGTAAATTCTAGAAGAGTACACGGAATTCGCAAATATATTTTTAAAGAAGCTAGCTAGCAAGCTCCTAGAATTAGGTAGTTACACTTATATAATTAAATTAGAAAAGGGAAAATAACTACCCTAGGGACCTATATATAACTTAGCTAAAAAAGAGCTAGAAGTGCTTAGGGAGTACCTAGTAAGTACATAGGAGAAAGGGTGAATTAGAAGATTAATAAGCCTAGCAGGAGCCCTAATTTTATTCATTCTAAAAAAATTAGGGAAATTAAGGCTTTATATGAATTACAGGGGCCTTAATAGGATTACCATTAAAAATAAGGCCCCTTTGCCGCTAATCTCCAAAATCCTTAATTAATTAGTAAGTGCAAAGATTTTCATATCACTAAATCTTCAAGAGGCGTACCACTAGCTACATATCCGCGAGGGTAATAAGTAAAAGACAGCATTCTATTACTACTATAGGCACTTCGAATATTTTATAATGCCGTTCGGGTTAGTAAATACACTAGCCACTTTTTAGGAATATATTAATAATACTCTCGAGGGGCTTATAGATAAATTCTACATTATCTACCTTAATAACACCCTAATATATAGCAGTAACCCTATAAGACACACAGAGCATGTCAAAAGAGTGCTAGGGTAACTTTAGGACGCTAACCTCTATATTAACCTTAAAAAGTGCTAATTTTCAGTTATAAAGGTAAAGTTCCTAGGTTTTATTATATCTAAGAAGGGCATCAAGATAAAACCATCACGGGTTAAAGCTATTATAACCTAGCTAATACCTAGTAGTGTGTTTAATATTTAATTATTCCTTAGGTTCATAGGGTTTTACTAACACTTTATAAAATAGTATAGTAAGGTAGTAATCCTACTAACAAACTATCTAAAGGGTGTTTAACTAGTAGAGTTTAAGCTAGAGCCTAGCAAACTCGTGGCATTTAGAGAACTCTAAAAGAAGTTCTAGGAGGCACTAATCTTAGTGCACTTTAACTCACTTTATTTACTAAGAGTAGAGATAGACGCATCTAGTTACGTAATTAGAGCTATACTTACAATATTAGTGCTAGGTAGCTAGTACCTAGTAGCATATTTTTTAAGGAAGTTAACTAATATTAAACTTTACTACTTAACCCTAGATGCTAAGTTATTAGCAATCTAAGAGGCGTTTTAAGCCTAGAGACATTACCTTGCGTATTTAACTTATTAGATTATGGTTATTATAGACTATCTAAATCACAAGTACCTAGCCATAAAGCTAAAGCTATCTAGTAGGTAGGTAATAGTGTTAGGCAAGCTCTATCTATTTAATTTCAGGATTAAATATTATATAGGTAAGCTAAACCTTACTAATACCTTATTAAGAAAAGTAGATTATATTAGTAAGGAGCGTAGGGCAGAGGCTATATCCTTATAGCTACCTAACTTCTTAGCTAAGTTTTTAGATACTAAGTAGCAAGGGCGCTATATATATAATAGTATAGTCACAGGCCCTAAGGTTATATTACTTAGCGTAGTTAATAGTTTATTATAAGAGCGCTATAAGGGCTATTTAAGCCTCTAAGGTTTTAAGAAGACATAACTTCATTATATTATTAAGGAACCTAATAGTCCTATAAAGCCTATAAGTAGTACACTAACTAGGTCTACTTATTATAAGTAACAAGGTTACGCCTTATCTATATTTTCTAATATTTCTATAAGTCTAGCAAGCTTATAGGTTAGGAGTCTAGCTAGGTTAGTAGTTAGCAAGTAGCGTAGGCGCCCCCTTAAAACGCTACTTAGCTATAATTTGTTTATAAGTCTAAAAGCATACTATAAGCTAGCTACTTATAGTAGTATTATAGCGAGAATATAGGTAGTCTAGTAAACCTCTTCTAAGTTTACATATAACGCGTGTCTTATGTACATAGAATTAGAGACTCTAATTTAAGTTACATTATTTTAAGCATAGCAAGGTGATAACTTTACTATAGGTTATAGGAAGCTACTTAAGAGTAGTAACCTTAAAGCATTATAGATATAGTCTATTAGGCCCTCTAAGCTATTAATATTTTAAAATAAAGTTTTTATTCCAGTAGGTATAAGAAAGGAAATTTTATTACTTACCTATAATAACCTAGCAGCAGGCTACTAGGGAGTTAGTAGGACCCTCTATTAGATTACAAGTTAGTATTACTAGCTAATAATAAAGAAAGACACTAAGTTACATATATAAACTTACATAAGCTATTAGACTTCAAAGCCAAGGCACCACAAACTATACAGCAAGCTAGCTACGCTGCTAGTGCCTAATTGGCCTTTTTAAGAATTATTAATAGATTTTGTTATAGGGCTACCACCTGTGAAAGACGCAAATTAGACCTACAATGCGATCTTAGTCATTGTGGACCATTTCATAAAATATAGTATTTATATCCCTATTTTAACGTAAATAACTAGCAATAGGTTAGCTACTATATTCCTAGAGTATGTTTTTAGGGATTATAGCGCCCTAGAAGGCATTATTATAGACTGTAGTTTAACTTTTACTAGCGGGTTTTAGACGACCTTTTACTATCTTATTATAACTAAGCAGTAACTAAGCACTGTGTTTTACCTATAAATAGATAGTTAGATAAAACATTTAAACTAAGTTTTAGAGTATTATTTAAGAGCCTTTGCTTGCTTTGATTAGACTAATTAGGCTAATAATCTTTTAATAGCATAGTTTACGTATAACATAAGCGTCTATTTAACTTATAACTACACCCTAGCTAAGGTGCTGTAAGGCTATAACCCTAAGGGACTATAGTAAGTGGTTATAGATATCCCTGTGGTGAACGACTAGGCAGAGACTTATGCTACTATACTAAGAGATAGATATATAGTAATTAAGTAGCTTCTAAGTAACTTATAGGCCTAGTACGCGAAACACTATAATAAGAAGCAGACCCTAATAAAGTTTAGAGTAAGTGACTATATTTTATTATCTATAAAGAATATTAACTTATAGTAACCTAGTAGGAAGCTAAGTATAAAGTACCTAGGCCCTTATAAAATTAAAAAGGTAATTAGGACTTATAGTTTAGTATACTAACTAAAGCTACTACTTAGTATATAACTGTATAATGTTTTTAATATTACTAATCTTAAACTATTTATAGGGGATTTAACTAATATAGAAGATACGTCCTTACTACAAGAGAACATTACAGATAATAAGTAAGAGTTTAAAGTTAAAAGAATTATATTATATTATTACAATAGGAGATATTAGAAATACCTAGTTAAATAGAAGGGCTATAATGCTTTAGAGAACTCTTAGGTAAAGAAAAGAGATTTTATTATAATAGATATTATTAAGGATTACAAGCGGTAACTAAGCAGCTAGTTTATGGATATAGAGTTATATTTAGTAAAGTTTAGATAGTAGTAGTAATATATAAAAAAAAATCCAGATAAATTCTTAGAAACCTAACTCATAGCTACTTTGCACTAATTATTCTATTAACATATTACCCGCCTAGCCCCTAGTATTCTTACCTATGCTAATAGGGGCAGAGGATTTATCCTTGTTATTAGAGGAATCCCCCTCCCTATATATATACATACAAAGCTTGCTAGGGAGGTCTAGTAGCCTAACATAAGTAGGAAGCATAGACGTGTTAGTAGTAAGCTACTAGTAAGTTAGTAAAGCTATAAACTAGAGCGTAGAAATACATATAGATAAAAGGTTTTGCGTAATAAAACATAAGCTATTAGAAATATTAATCTAGACTTCTAGATTAATAGTATTATTAAGTAGCAATATAGTAACTTATTTATTAGCATTAGCCTTATATATAACTTCCACTATAAGTTACGCCTACCTTACCTAACTACACTTATTAGTATTTTTAGTAGTTAGGAGTGTATTATAAAGTTTGCGTTTTACGTGTATTAGACACTAGTAGTATATTAGCAGTAACTAAGTTATAGAAATAGAGATATATATATTATTAAGAAAGTATAGATTATCTTTAGGATTACTATAAGCATTAATACGCTTAAAGAGCGTATAGTATAACTAGGTAAACTAAGTAAGACACTAGTAGTATATTAGTATATGTATTAGTAGTAAGAAAAGGAGGATAAACCCTAGCATAATCCTTATTATTATGCGTATAATAAGCGCATTTTATTAAGTTATTTATATAAGTTAGGAGGGATATATAGTAAAATAGTAGTAAAGTTATACTTAGAGAATTAGTATATTAGGTTAGGATAGATTTACCCTTAATAATATATTATAGCTTTGCGCTATTACTATCTTTAGGTATAATAGCCTATATTATAACCTACTACGTATAGCAGATATAAGGAATCTTTATTTTACTAGTACTACTAGCTATAAGTTAGTAGGGTAAGCACTAGGGGGGTAAAGATATTATACTTATATTAAGATTTTCAAAGCTATATACTTCTTACTAGGAGACTTTAAAGGAGATATTAAGGAATTCTTCTTACTAGAGGGAGGTAATAGTAGCAAAGTAGTAGCTTACATTAAAGATATTATTAACTACTAGTAAGTTAGTAGTAATATACTATAAGAAACTTATAAGTAAAAGATAAGTAACTAACCTTTTAGTATTTAAGAGGATTTAGGTATTTTAAATAAGGGTAAATATAAATAATAAAGTAATACTATAGGATATTAGTAACTACTATAAGAGAAGCTATAAAGCTACTAGCTTATAGGTAAGGGTAACTTATAATACTAAGGGAGAATATAGAGGGAAGAAAAGTATATAGAAGCAAGGGAAAGCAAGCCTCTTTTATATTAGCCCTAGACCCCTAAGTGATTTACACGCTATATGTAGCTAATCTAGGAATTATAATATTCATGGTTATAGCTGCTACTAGCAGATACGTATACTAGCTGTGAACTCCTAGCAAGATTAACATAATATCCCTAATATTAAATAAGAAGTTATTTATTTTAAATAGCGCGCGTTACCCTATCTATTTAACCTAATTATAAAATTCAATATAGGTAGCCTATTTACTTAGTGCTAGTAACTTACTAGATAGAGGTATATACATTAGAGGTAATAAAGTAGTAAGTATATAGCTATTTATAATCTAGAGGTTATAAGAAGGATTACCTAGGACCCCGCAACATTTATCTTATTATTTAAAGCGAATGTAATACTACACACTAATAGTATAGCTAGTAATATAGGCATTACTATGGGTTATGCGTAGTATACATATACTAGCTAAGTAGCTCTTTTTAATTAAGGATAATTATATATTAGGGGGGTAGCATGTTAGGAGCACGGAGGCTAAGGGGCTATGGATAGGATAGTTATATATTAAAGCCCTTAGATAAGCCTTAGGTTCCGCGGATAACTAAGTAGCTATAAGATAGCTATATGCACGTAGTAGGGTATTTAGATAAGGACTGCTTACAAGAGATGTAGGAGGTTAGAGTTTAAGACCTTTATGCACCCACCCCTAAGTAGCAGCTCTCTAGCTATAACTAAGAACCTCAGCCTTTACTCTGTTTATATCTCCCCGAACACAGTCGTGACAGTGTATAGTTACTAATAAAAGGGAAATAATAATTTTACTTAGCCTATAAGCCTATGTAAGGATAAGTAAGTCCTTCTAAATCCCTTCTTTTCCTTAAAATAACATATATACTACACTATAGCGTGTATATAATATCTTCCTCCTCCTTAGTAATACCTTTATTCTCCTACGCATTACTATTAATTTCTATAGTCTACTAGGAGGGCCTAGTAAGCTAGTGTAGTTATAGTTACTAGGGATATTAACTATAGGGGCATAGATCCCTTACGTATTACTATCTTATCCCTATAGCTATTCTCCTAGAGAATTACCTTTTTCTCTTACTATACGTGTGTTATACATAGGTAACCTATCCCTCTATCTAGATAGTTATCTAGTTAGTTAAGATAAAGCTCTTAAGGGCCTTATTAGGTAATACCTTTGTAAAGGTATTAGCTAGGTTATTCTCTTTATTAATTTATTAGATTTTGTAAAGTTCTTAGTGTTTATATAACTATTAAAGGGCTATAATATTAATTATTAGGCGTTTCTCCTTTATTATACTAAGCTTAATAAGGCACTTATATAAGGAGTATAAATCCGTATATATAATAACTAGGATCTTTAGGAGCTTTAGTTAGTTAGTAACTAAGTTTAGGGTGGTTATAATTACGTAAGCTATATTAACACTAGCTACTATACTATAGACTTCTAAGGTAAGTATGCTTTATATAACTCTCTTACTCTTTGTTAAGCTAAAGTGTATAATATTACCTTTAATTATAAACTTACTATTAGTATAGTCTTTATTTACTAGGATAAGTATATATCCTAGTTATAAGGATAGGTTCTAGTTATTAGTAAAGGATTTATTTATAAAGGCAAAGAGCTTTACCTTCTTAAGGTTAATTAGGATAAACATTAGACCTCTCTCTAGGTAATTTATTTACTATTTTAGGTAGTAATTAAGGGCTTTTATGTTCTCTAGGGTTAGCTCCTAGTGTTATATAGTAATAAATAGGTTAAAGCAAGCCTCTAGTTAGTAGATTAAGGTGATGTAAGCGCCTTAGGCCCTTTGCTTAATGTATTTATGCTTTAAGTTAGTTATTAGAACTAACTCTAACTTATTGCTTTACCCTTTCTGCTAGATCTTAATAGTATTATTCTCTAGTAAGATAATGCTACTATTAAACATAAGAGGGTAGTCCTAAGTTAGGAATTACTTTAGCTTTATATTAAAGCTTACTATAGTAAGCTAGGTCTCTTCCTTCTTAGAGAACTTCTTATCTAAGAGGCTAATTATATTATTAGTTTATATTTTAATATAAGTAAAGTTAAGGCTTTCCTTTATAGTTATAAGTAAGTAGGGATTATATATAAAGGTTTCTATCTAGAGGTTCTCTTTATAATACTTGTACTATATAACCTACTAGTGTGTTCCTACCTCTATAAGCTTATAGAGGGGTTTTATAACCCTTAAGATTATACTAGGTAAGTAAAGATACTATATCTAAATTAGCAAGCGCGCTAGGATTAGCCGCTTTAGCAATATACAGGCCTATATATAAGCCTAATAAATATCTCTTAGCTAGATAAGGAATTTCCTTAATCTTATTAATAAGGCTATTATAAGGATAAGACGTTAGCTTGTGTGTTAAATTATTAGGGCCTATGTAAGAATGGCTTATTTCCCTTTATCCTTATACCCTTAGATTATAAGGCATAACTTTTCATAGGGTTCTATTATCTTACCCTTAATCTTATTAATAATTTAGGAATTAAAGATTTGAATTCTACTATGTTCTTCCTTATTAAACATAATGAATTTAAATATACCTTACTTAATTAAAGCGTTAATTTCCGCTTTTGTTAATAGCTTAAAAGGTTTGCTAGGGGTCTTAATAATTCCTTCCTTACATAGCTTAATTATAAGAGCTAGGTTACTATATTCTTTTACTAATAGGAAGGTATTAGTATCTTAAGGTATTATAGGAGGGTTTTTCTATAGCCTTCCGTGTTCTCTCTTTAGTAGTATTAGTAGTACTATGTTCTTATTACAAGCCTCTTACCCTTTTTCTTCTTTCTCTTTACTAGGCTTTACTATTTTCTTTATACTAGGATTATTATAGTAAGGCTTAATAGATATTAACCTAAAGGTCTTTAGGCCTCTAGGTATATTAAGTATATAGCTTTCTCTAGTAATTACTAGTAGCTTATATAGACTTACCTATCCCTTACCTTCTTACTAGACCTTAACCTTTAATCTAAGTAGTAATCTAAGGGTCTTTAAGGTGTCTAGGCTATTATGTTTAGTAAGGGCCTTATTAACCTTCTAGATAATATAGAGTCTCTTAATCTCTTTAGTAGCCTTCTATACTATAATTATATACTATATAATATTAGGTAATAGTAAGGACTTATTTATTATATATAAGTAAGCTCTAAAGATAAGGAGAGTTAGGATAAGGCTATTAGGGCCTATAGTGTTATTTAAGGCCTTAATTACTATTTAAAGGGTAATAGGTTCTAGTGTTATAGGGCATTTGTATCTAATTATATTATAGGCTTTTTAGAGTAGCTTATAATACCTTTTAACCTTCCCTATGCTATAGTGTGCCTTAATAGGGACTTCCTTAATTAATATTAATATTAAAGCTATAAATTATCTAAATTTATTACTATAGAAGTTTATTCTAGTGTCTATAATAATAAAGTCTAGGGGGCCTAGGTAAGCATTAATCTAGTATATTTAGAGGGCTTCCTAGGTTATTTTTATAGAGATATTATTAAGGAATTTTACTATGTTAAACGCTATAGCTATATCTATAGCGTAAAGTGTAAGGTAGTTGCTATCTAGGTAAAAGATATTTACTATTACTTTATAATTAAAGCTATACTTATCCTTAAGGGTGAATTTAAAGCGATTAGGGCTATTTACGTGTATTTAGCATTAGTAATAAATTCTTATTAGCTCCCTAATAGCTTTAATATTAATATTATGCCCTAATCTATAGAGAACCTTGTGTAAATGTTAGATTAATAGATATCTAAAGCAGTAATATAATTACTATAGCTTACCTTCTATAAGGTAGCTCTAAGTAACTACTTCTTCTTTCTATATAAGAAGCATCTAGGCGTGGCCCTATTTACGTATAATAAGGACTTTAATATTTCCTTATTATAGCGTGTTCTTAGAGATATGAAAGTTAATCTTTAGATAGTTTATATTATTAAGGGATAAGAGAAATAGAGTGTTTATAGGGATAACCTAAAAGAGAATGTTTCCGAAGGGAGTAGGCACTATAGCTACTCTAAGCGTGATAATTAGGTCTCCTACGCTAAACCTAACTAATGCCTTTTTCTTTATTAATTTATTAAGCTGTAATATGAGTATCTAACGTTATAAAGTAAGGAATTAAGGGTGCCTTGCTATAGAGAATTTTATAGCTCCTGTATTAGGTATAATCCCTTAGAATGTTGTATAGGAATAGTAATCTTCTAATATAAATATTACTAGGGCTTTGTTTATAAGTTCCTGCTAAAAGGGGTCTTCTTTACTTAGACTATAATAAGCTACTTACCTTGTTAGGAATTAAACCATTCTTTTGCTATTAATCTAGGTTTTATAAGTAAAGAAGCTTATAAGTACTAGCCTATCTGTATTATTAGGGCTGTTATTAAATCTAATGCTCTTTATATACTAAGCGATTTTATTATTAATAGGGGGTTAGGACTTATGTTCTCCCTTATACTAAGTAAGAAATAAATAATATAAGTTATTAGTTAGATTTATAAGGTAGTAGTTCTTAAAGTGTTAAAACGCCTTCTTATAGTTCTCTTTAAGGTGCTTAGATAACTAGCATCCTTCCTTACTATATATATAGTACTTCTTTATACAGGGAGTACCTCCTTTTCCTTATAGTTTTAAGGGGTATTAGGTCTCTTTTCTATTCCTATTATATCTTTAGTTAGTCTAGAATTACTCTAGGGTTATAGCTTTAGTTAGGAACTATTAATAGTTTTTCTTCTCTTCCTTAATAAGATAAAGGGTTATTCTAATTTATTTATAGAACTCTTATAGTCTATCTAGCGGATCTATAATTACTTCTCTACACTCTAGAATACTATAATAGGCTTTAATAAGTTAATTCTAGAGTGCCCTTTTAGTTTAGCTTACTTTAGGTACTACTTATTATAAGATAGCTAGTCTTTCTATAAGTTTATTAAAGTATTTAATTATTAACTTACTTAGGTTATTATTTACTATTCCTTATAGGGAAGTATTATTTTACTCTAGTAAATATCTTTACTATATATCCTTAGTTTTAAATTATTCTCTTATATAGCTAATAAGCATAGGGAGATCTTATAGTTATCTAGGTTTAGAGAGGTAGTTTATATAGTATTATAGTGCTTTACCTTTAAGTATAACCTTAAAAGTATAACTAGCTTATTTAGGCTAGATATTAAGTAACTTATACTTTTTATAAAATATTTAAAGCTTTAATTTAAGGATATTATAGTTATTAGCGCTATAGAGTTATTCTTTAGGGTATACCTTAGATAGGTTAATAATTTACTTTAGCAAAGGTCTCTAGGTCTATAGGGGTTCTCTAGGTGTTTCCCTTTATATTTATAGAAGGGGTAGTAGGGTCTTTAGGAAGTAAGAGGGCAGCTTTATAGGTAGTACCCTTAGGGCTTATTATTCTCTCTAATTCTTCTCTTCCTTATATTAGGAAGGAGGAATTATAGCTCTTTAAGCTATGCTAATAAGGGCACTACTAGCCCTAGATAGTATAGGTTACCTTTATTAGTAACTCTTTTGCTTAGGGGTATTATTAGTAGTGTTACTAGGGTAATACTACTAACTTACCTCTAGTAAAGGTATAAGTAAGGGAGTTACCTATAGATGCTTATAAATAGTATCCTTAGGCAGTCTTAACTCTAGGTTAATTAACCTTCCTAGGGGAGATTAGCTAGGCCTTCCTAGAGGGGATTAACTTAGTCTTCCTAGGGGAGTCTAGCTTATTAATCCTTTTAATAGTAATTATACTAATAAACAAGGTAATAGAGTAGGTTACCTAGTCCTAACATTACTATTATCTAATAGATTATAGAAGAACTCTTTATTTTATAGGTTCTTTTAGAAGCCTATTTACTTCTTCCTAGCCTCTTTGATTTCTTTAAGGGTTTAAAATCTAAATTTCTCTTAGTTTACTACTTCTTTAAGGTTATTTACTATCTTAGTACCTTTTCTAATAGTTATATACACTTTATTATAAAGAAGATAGTCTTAAAGTCTATTCTATAAAAAGTCTCTCCCTTCTATAAACTTATCCCTTAACTATTTATAGAAGTTATTACTAAATTCAGAGAATAGTGTTCTTTTAAATAACCCTTGCTTCTTATATTATTTAGTCTTTATAAGGATATAGAGACTGATTTCCTTAGGTATTCTTATCTCTTTATATTTAGAACTTCCTATTTATTAGAGTAGTTCTTCTATAATATATTATTAAAGTCTTATAGAGATATAGGGGTATAGGTTAGTGTAAATAGGGGTTTTTCCTTTATTAAGGTATTTATTATTATCTCCTGTTTTAACGCCTTCTATAGCATTATTATAGCTATTAGTCTTACTAGGAACTCTAAATTAACTAGAGGTCCTAGATAGTCTAGCTATATCTAATATTCTAATTAATTAAGGGAGGTAGATCTTGTAATGTGAGAAGAAAAAAAATAACTATGATTATATAACGTGTTTTGGATATAAAGGATTACAAGGTAAGGTAGTTAACTTTAAATATGTGATAGAACGTATAACAAAGAAAGATAAGGGGATAGCTTAGCTACTAGTATTAAACCTTTCTTTATTATTTCGGAGTTTATATAGATATAGATATTAATACTAAAGTAAGAAGAGAGCTATATTATACCTTTCTATTAGCATAACTTATTATTAAACGTAGCCCTCCTATTTTATAGGGCAAGTTATTATTAGATAAGCTACCTCTTCTAATTAACCTTGCTAATCTACGGTATTTAAAGACTACGTAGTTATCTATAAAGGTAACCACTAATTAGTGTTAGATTTATAGGGTATTAAATTTAATGTAATATAGTTATAAGCCTAAAGAATAGTATTATTATTAATTATTTATTCTAGGCTATGTTGTTTGTTATTATGATTAATTAAGTTATAGGAAAAGAGAGGTAAAAAGCTAGAAGTTATAATATATAAAGGGAAAAGGGGTTATGCGTTTGTGTCCTTACATTTCCTAGCTAATTAACGTGCTAGGTTATAGGTCACGTGTGGGGTCCGCGCGCGGCCTAAGCTTCTGCCGGGTAATTGCGGCTGCGACGCGCGATTGATATCACCTTTGTTCCAACAAAAGGTTCTAGGCTTAAAGTAACTTATATTATTAATAATATAAAGAGCACTATAGTTATTAAAGAGAGTGCTCTCTAAGAGTATATGCTTTATATTCTCTAGTATAGTATAGCTTTCCTTTAAAGAAGCTATACTCTTAAGAATCTTAGGGTTAATAATTACTATAGTAATAGCACTAGGTAACTTCTTTCCTTTATAATCTTTAATACTTTTTACTATTTACCTATCTTTTATAACCTTAGTATATAAGTTCTTTTATTTTATACTCTTATAGTATTCCTTAACCTTCCTATAGTTAATCTTTATAAAGGGTTTAAATCCTTAAACCTTTTTACTAGTTACTATATATTATAAGGTATAATATACTTAGGGAGACTAAAAGTAAGTATTTAGTGCTTTACTTATCTAGTATAAGTATTTCTTAGGACTATTATTTTTCTAGTCTTACTTCTTATTACCTTAGTTAAAATATTCCCTAAGTATAGTTATAAAGCTCCCTTTATTAAAGTTAGTATATATAGTTTATATTACCTTATAGTATTAAGTATACTTAGCTATAATACCTATAAGAGTAATATTCTTAGGAAGAGAGTCTAAGGTTTATACTAGCTATATAATCTTAGTTTTTACTTATTTAGGGTTAAAGTATACTCTAACTACTATAATAAAGTTATAAATTATATTACCCCCTCCCGGGCACGAGGTAAAACTGCTTAAATTATAGATCTCTATTTTTCAACACCTTTTCCAAATATCTAGCCTTCTTCTCTAGCTTTTTATTTCCTTTCTTCTTCTTACTTTTCCTAAATTCCTTAATATTTTCTTCGGTTTTTTGAATTTCCTTATCTAGAATTTCCTTAGATTTTTAGATAGCTATTATGTTCTATAGCCTAGTGGTTATAGCCCCTAGCTTATAGTTACCCTTAGCTATACTATTTTCTAATTAGTTAGTCGTTAATTAGTTAATTAGTAGCTCTTAACTTACCTATGTATTTGCGTTTATTACAAATTAGAGTGGAGTTAAGTGAGGATAAGTTATGTTTTTTTTTAGGGTTTAAGTTTACCTTAGAGCTTTAAAGGATAAGTTATAAGATAAAATAGATGTAAAGAGATAGAATAAACATAGTCATAGAAGAAGGGGAAATTATGTTAATTTATACTATAAGTAAAACTTAAATGGATTTAAGTTTAACTACGGTTACGAATTATGACTCTTGCGTAATTATAGCTATAAAGTTTGTTATAAACTTTATATTAACTTTTCAGCCCCTAAATTTATAGCTTAAAGCTTATTCCTTTTATGTTTTACCTAACACTATAGTGATTATTGAATTTAGTTGTTACATGTGGCACTAGCTAGGTCTTACTAGTAATTTTTTTGGTTCCTTGAAAATTAGATGCATTGGCCACAGCTAATGACCCTAAAAAAAATGAAAAATCAATAAATTATATTAGAACCCTATACTTTATTAATCTTATATATTAAGGCTTTCTAGTATAGCTTCCCTTACTACTTATTCTAATACTTAAATTAGATATTTATATATTTAGTATTATTAAGGTATACTATATACTTAGCTATAACTTTTACTTTAATAATAACTTAGCTAGGTAAGAACTTTTTCTTTAGTTTAATAGAAATTTAGTAAAGAGTTAGCTTTTTATTATTAGTATTTCCTTTCTTAATCTTATTAATTACTATTATATAAGTATTAGGATTAATAGTGCTAGTAATTTAGGTTTTAATAGTTCTCTTTCTAAACTTAGTTACCTTATATACTTAATACTTAGTTATATACTTATAAGAAAGGAAGGAAAAAGCCTCTTAGAAAGTAAGCTTAGTTTTTTTACTTTCTTAGTTCTTTATAATAAAAGCTTTATAAGTCTTTAGTATAATTATAAAGGGCTTTATAAGATAGTTAGTATTAAGCTTTAGAAGCTAAGGATTAACTCTCTTCTAAATCTCTTAGCTTTAGATAGCTTACTTTAATACTTTATACTATTTCTCTTACTTATTAAATAAGACTAACTTAATATTAGTTTTAAGACTTAAGTAAAAAGAAGTTAAGGTATTTATTTTAAGTATAGATTAGTAAGTAAGGCATAGTGTATATATAGGTCTTATATATAGGGATTTTTAGTGAAGTTATAAGTATATACCTCCTAGGCTTATAACTATTACTATATAGTATATAACTTTAGGTAAAGATATAATTAAAAGGGATAATTAAAGGTAAAAGAAGTAATTAAATTAATCTAATTCTATTATATAAATAGAAAGGTAAAAGCTTCTCTTTTATAGAGAGAGTAGCTATAGTAAAACTTATATACTTCTTTTCTAAGATTATATATTTATTTGAGGTGCAGTTTCAGCTTTCCTAATACGTTCGTACGCGCATAACGCTTACGATCGGTCATATTACCCGCTGCCGGGCAACACTAGTCCGGCCAGCCCCCCACGCTAATACTCAGTGGTCCCCCCACCCCCCGACCGGCCTGGCAATCAGGTGCCGCGTCCGACCCAGCATCCCCTCAAAAAAAAACCACTCCGAATTGAATCACTTACACACTTAGTTTCACAGCCAGCATCTTTGGCTTGACTTAATCCATTTTGAACATCCAAATTGACCCTAATTCATTGCCATTTATTCTCGGCTTACTTGGCTGACGAAAAGCTGCAATATCTGAGATATTTTGGGTTCGAACGTGTTGGTGTTCCTGCTTGTCCTGACAATTTGAGCTTCTCCGAATTCGCCTTCTGTGTCACTGTCAACAAGAAGCTTTCACATCTCCCTGGAACGCTCGCAATGCCTAGACCCTTCTAGTCTACACCATGACTTGGAGCTGTCTTGGCCGGCAAGCGTCCAACTGGGGCCACAAATCATCAGTGACCACGAAACTCAACTGGTCAACATTTTCTTCGTTGCAGAACAGTAAACATGACCATTCCAGCCTGATGAACTCTTATCCGGACTCTTCAAACGCAAATCCAATCGTTGAGCGAGACAAAGTAGCTCGGTGGATGTCTACCCCTTCTGCCACTCGAGCAATGAATAAGGCTCTAGATAGGGTGAGTCTTCAATAACCAGCTTATCAAAGGTAGGGTGAAGCGTTTCTAACATATTTTTCGTCCAGGATGTAATTGTTTCTGTTCTCGAGGCGTCAGCCACCAGGCGGGATGCAAAGTGCTATCTTCATAAATACACATCGGAGAAACGGAAGCCATATGAAGCCGATGGAAGGACAGTCAAAGACGAGGCTAAGGAGGCTGTCGATGTGGCAGTCGTGAAAATACGTTTGCCGCAGGAATTATCATCTAACACGCTCTGCGGCATTGCCAGAACCATGTCACAGCTTCGTGTTTTAGGGCTAATTTCCCTTATTATCGTCGACTGCAGCGCCGGCGCCGACCGCCAAGTATTCGAGGATGAAGCCTTAAGACTTTGCGAGGCCATTGACTCATTTGGTGGTCCCGGTGCAAAGTTAGCAGGCCACGTATTTGAACGAAATCACAGCCTTGTTGAGTCAGCAGAACCCACACCCTCAAAGTCCATGTTTGTCCAGGATGAAGGTGTTCTGAAAAAGGCATTGCAACACGGCATGATTGTTGTGATTCCTTCAATAGCTCGGCAAGACGATATTTCAGTCCCAACACCGGCTGAAGCGAATGAGGCTATGCTTGCTCTGACAAGATACTTGGCAGGATCACAGATTGATTTCAAACGGGGCGAATCTCAAATGCTGCCAGTTCAAGAGTCACGCGTGGAAAAAATTGCTTCCGTTGAGCGAATTATCATTCTTGACCCTGTCGGAGGCACTCCCATGGCTCGCCGACCTGATGTTTCTCACCGACTTATCAACCTTGAACAAGAATACGATGTGCTTTTAAAAAATTTGACAGCCGAGAAGACGCCATACTGTGACAGCAATGACAAACTACCTGCCCAAGATAACCATCATGCAGCAAATCTTAGCTTGGCCAAGGCTGCTCTCACCTTCCTACCTCCCTCATCGTCAGCTCTGATTACAACGCCACGGGCTGCGGCTAACAACGGCTCGGATTCACTGCAAAATTTGAGTGATCGCACTACCCGACACCCCCTTTTGGGTTTCGATGACATGGTCACCACTCGAAAACAGAAAAATCCGCTTCTACATAACCTTCTCACAAACCGCCCCGTATTCTCCCCCTCACTACCCCTTCAGAGAATTCCCGATGAGAAGCGTGGTAGTCTTCAAAATACAGCGTTCGGTTCAGCAACGCTGGTGAAAAGAGGAATGCCAGTTACTATTCATCCTGAACCAAGATTACAGCAATGGCGTCCAGCAAAACCCGGTTCACCCCGTCTTCGCCTAACCGACAACTGCATTGATCTTCCTCGGCTTGTCTATCTCATCGAGGACTCTTTCGGCCGTAAGCTAGATGTTCAAGATTACTTGAAACGCGTCGACGATAATCTGGCGGGAATTATCATTGCTGGAGAATATGAGGGCGCTGCAATCTTGACGTGGGAATTGCCAACAGGCATTAGCAAGGAAACCGCACATGATACCAACCGATACGTTCCGTATCTAGACAAGTTCGCAGTGTTGAAAAGCCAACAAGGGGGCAGTAGCGTGGCTGACATTGTTTTCAATGTGATGGTACAAGACTGCTTCCCTGGTGGCGTTTGCTGGAGAAGTCGCAAGGACAATCCAGTCAACAAATGGTACTTTGAGAGGTCAACAGGGACCCGCCAGCTGACCGGGTCTAACTGGGCCATGTTTTGGACAACAACAGACGTCAAAGACCGAGGCTCTACCCTTGAAGACTACGAATCAGTTTGTCGAGGAGTTGAGCCGTCATGGGCCGATAAGAAACATGTGTTGGATTAACGGAGGTTTGGGACTTGAACCATGTACTTGTCAAAAGAGCATGCGCTGTATTTCGAGCCATTTTTTTCCTGATGAGAAGTTTAGATTTGTGACATGCAGTGCAGAGTATGTGCCCTTGGTCGGTGATTGTCATGGAATGAAATGGTCTGTCAAAGTTGTTTTGTGAATGAGAATCAGAGAATCAGCCAGCCACTGTACGAATTCTTATGGCTGCCCGAATGCATTGGCATTATAAGCACAGGGAAAGCGTTGGTAGACGCCGGGGCTAAATACTGTCTAGTTTGAAGTTGTTGAAAATAATCCATCCAATGAGCCTGTCAACGCGAAGGACTTGACGAGCCTGTTAATGAGAGGGATCTGAAGAGCCTGCTGATGCGAGGGATCCGATAAACCCGTTAAGAGCCTCCTGACGAGCTTGTTGAAGAGTCCGCTAATGTGATGGTTCTGATCAGCCTGTTAACCTGTTGATGAGGGATCTGACGAGCCCGTTGAGGAGCTTCCTAAGTCCTGACCCCTGACAAGCATGTGGATGAGCTTTTTTGAATTAGCAACCAGGGAGTATTTTTTTACGAAACTAATTCAGAATAGCCTTGCTATTCCTTAGTTTAAAAACAAAGAAAGCGGGAAGCCATTACATAGCTACTTTCCCTGACTTCCGTAGGATACTCCGTCCACAGAACGATCCGCTTTCTGTAAGAACCCAGAAGGTGTGCTAGAGTTCCTCAATGGGCCAAAAGGTCCGTCAATGTTAGACGCTGCTATTAACATTGCACCTTATATATTGATCATGAGGCCTATGGTTCCCTTCGGGGCCCGCACAAAGCGCCTCACACATTCCCTAATTATTAAGGCCCCCCTCTACTGTTCTGACAGTCACGTGCTTTAGCATGTTAACATTCACTAATAGTATTAGGTCTTTGCGGTAACACACGTAAACTACCTAAGTACACTATTGTAAGAACCTAGAAGGTGTGCTGGAATTCCCCAATAGACTGAAAGATCGGCCAAAGTTAGCCGTTGCTAACATTGCACCTTACAATCGATTATAAGGCCTGTCACATAGGACTCCCTCTTTGCGGGGCCCCGTCCACAGCGCCTCACACAAGGATCCTCCGTTTCTCTCTGCCCTTTTTACTTCCATGCTCCTAACACCAAGCTTATCTATAAGTCTATATGGTAAAGGGAATAAAGAAGATAAAGAAAATAAAGACTAGGATAAGTGGGTACTTAAATTTCTTTGTATTTAATATGAGAGACAAATTTCATCTTGTAATAACATATACTTTAGTGATAATCTAGGCTTTGCCTAGACCTAGCAATATAGGTTTTAATTAAACAAGCAAAGGATGACTTGTTCAATGCGTATTATTTTGTGCCTCTGTGCCTCAACTGGATCGGGCACTTCACCCTTACGCGTGGGCGCTGACATCCGCCATGGCCCTGTGGGCTGCACGATAGCACCATAATATTACTGTCAGGTAGGGGTGTAGATAGATGATGAAAAGTGTTCGATTCGATCAATCAGAGGTGCAGACAGCAGCCGACTTTTGTACCTAAAGGGTACATAGTGCGCTATGGTAATAACTAGTCTACGGAGGTACTTCTAATATATTTATCTTCACTAATGTCTTATCCTAGTTAATACACGCCCCTTGCCCACATATCTAATACTTTAGGGAGCTCTTCCTAATATACCCCCTATAGCTAAGATAACTATTAAAGCTAATAATCTAAGGTGTAGGAAGAGATTATAAATAATCTCTAGTATTATGATTAGGCAGGAATCTTCCTTATACTAATTCTATAGCAGAAGTCCCTGTGTATTTAACCTAATAAAGGCTTTATAAAGCTATTTACAAGCATCTCGGAGGTCTTTATCTAATTTACCTTAATATTACCTATCGCACACTATTCTTAAATCCACATCTGATTTATATTAAGGTGCTTAAGGCTAGTTTAAAGCCTTCCTTCTATATGTTTAGTAATTTAGATTATTTACTTATTATTATACTAAATAATTAAGAGCGGCGGAATACGTACGTTAATATTATAAAGCAGCCTACTAAGAGAAATACGCTCTTTTGCACTATAATTCAGGGCAAAGAGCTTTACTTTTATACTTAAAGTTATTACGTAATATTACCTTCCGGACTTCTAATTAATCACAGCGCTATACATAATAAAGACGTAGCCTTATGTTAACTTCTAAGTCTTAGGATTATTACTAAGTGAAGTATCTATACTAGAAAACAACATATTAAAGCTATCTACGCCTAAATATTATAAATAAAACTTCTTTATGTTCTAAGCGTATAATAGAGCACTAAGAATATATGATTCCTGTGATAACTATATCTCTTTAGTTTCGCGATTTCTAATGATTTTAATGCCTAGGAACTATTTTAATTTACCTTAGTCCTTAATATCTAGGCTGTTCATTAATTGCTTGTGTAATTCTTTAAATTCTACTTTAGATCTATTAGGGTATAGTACTACAATATTATCTACATAGAAAAATAGGATAAAATCATCCTTTATGAAAATATACAGGTTCTCTTTCCCTTAGATAAAGCTAAGCTCTAAAAGAAATCTTATTAAATAAAGAAACTAATATTAGGGAGCTTCCTATAGCCTATATAAAGCTCTAATTATCTTCTAGAGATAACCTTTTGCGTTTATACCCTCTAGAGGCTTGCAGAAGATAGGTTCTTTAAGTTCTATATATAGGAAGGCATTTTAAATATTATATTATTAAGTATTAAGATTATTAGCATAGCAAACCATAAGTAGTATTTATAGAGATTAAGAGGCAAGCGTTATAGTATAGTTATTAAGGTTATCCTTTAGTTATTAATTACCTTATACTACTATTTAAGCCTTAAACTCTATAACTATGCCTTTTTTATTAGTTTTGTATTTAAAAACCTAGCTAAGGTTAATAATTTCCTTATGCTTATTAGGATTAATTAGTTCCTTAGGTATATCCTCCTAGTAGTTTAAGAATAGAAGCTTTAAAAGCTCCTTTATAATTGCTTTCTTCTAGTAGTTATAATATAGTAATGCTATTGCCTAGTAATAATAGGTAGGTTCTAAAGGCATATCTTTAATTTATAAATTATACTAAGTTTCTTAGAGCGCTATAGAGAAAGTAAAAGAAAACTATACCTACTTAGCTTTCCTTAAATCCTTTTATTAATATTTTCTAGTTATAATATTATTTAAATTAATACTATTATTACAGGGACTATAATTCTCTATAGTCTTACTACTCTTAGTAGTAATTTCGCTAGTCTCTATAGTAGTCTTCACGTGTTTAGCTATTATATTACTTATAAATTTATTAATCTTATAAAATAGCGTATTATTACCTTATACCTAAAGCTCTATGTTCTCTATAGTAACTAGTGCCTTATAAGAAAAGTTAGGAGGGGTTAGAAAAGCACTAATATAGCCGCTTTCTTATCCTAATATATAAGGTAGTGTTTTTACTTTAAACTAATTATTTTCTTGCTTTATAACTAAGGGCTAAAAGTTATAATTCTCCTCTTCTAGGTCTATTCCTATAAGGTCTTAACTAATTTCTTTATTAAGGTCTTTAGCTTTAAGCTCTTTAAGTAGTATAATTATTAATATCTTCTCTTTCTAGGCTAATTTAATCTCTTCTTCTAGTTTAAAGAATAAAGCCTTATTAAACTATATACACACTAATATAATAACCTTATAATTATAAAGGGTTAAAACCTAGATAATATACTAAGATTTACCCTTGTAACCTATAAGGTATCTAATGTAAGCTTTCTACTCTAACTAAGGGATTAAGTTATTTAATTTAATATGCTCTAGGGCTTTTATTATTATAGGAAACGCTTTATATCTATAAGCTTAGAGGTATGAAATTAAGGGCTTTTAGGTCTCTAATATCTACGAATAGGTAGGGATGGTTTTCCTAGCCTAATTTCACCAAAGTTTATATAGTGTAATCTATTTCCTATAATACTTAAAAGGTATTTGATTTAATAGATAAACCGCTGTGTTAAATATCTTATTATTAAGTTCTAATAGGAATCTAGCCTCTAGACTTAATATACAGGCCTTTTGCTTAACTACGCCCCTAGATCTCTCTGCCTTGCTATTCTAACTAGGTATTAAGGGAGCTAAATTATAGACTATAATACCCGCGAGGGCTATCTTATCCTTTATGTTCTCTATAAAGAGGGCCTTTTTAATATTACTATGTAAAAATCATAGCTAAACCCTAAATTAAGTGCTTAGAAACACCGCTATTATACAGAAGCTATTACAAATTCTATCCTTTAATTTAAATAAGTAAAAGAATTACATTAAGGTTATAAGGTATATAAAAACACACTAATACCTATTGCTATTCTAATAAGGAGAGTTATAGTACTCTAGATTAACTAAAAGCCTATAACCTAGTCCTTAAGGAAGTCCTTTAGGTATAACCTATAATCTCTAGCACTTAGCTTTGCCTATAGCATAGATCTCACACTCTATAAGCTTAGGTCCTATTAATTTAACGCCTAAAGTCACATTTATAAGCTCTGTAAAAGCCCTTTTGCCTAGATAACCACTTCTATAATGCTAGAGATTTATATCTTCTCTTATAGGTAGCCTAAGAGCTCTGCTTAATATAGTGTTAGCCTCTTTTAGGTCTTCTAATAGCCTTAAAAGCATATAAAGCTTATTAATATCGTGTACCCTAGCCATAGGCTAATTTCCTTTGTAAAGAAATCCTTTCTTTTAATTCTAGAAGATACCTGCCTTTATTATAATCGTTGCTAATACTAGATTAACATGGAATTTAGGAATAAACAAAGCTATCTCTAATACGATAGTTCTTGCTCTTTATAATACAGGATCTATAACAGATATGCTTATAGGCCCTTAACCTAAAGCTATATAGATTATGCCACTAGCCTTAATCTCTATTACTATATCCTTATTAAATTTAGATTATTTAAACCATTAGATATTATTAAAGATATAAATGTTTGCTTTAGAGTTATAGAGAACTATATTCCTTCTTAATTCTAAGTTATTCCTAGCGTTTAATGAATTTACGCTTTCCTTTAATAATTTCACGCGCTTAAAGTATATAAATAATAATATATTAGCTAACTTTTTGCCTAGAGTAATAGCTACTAAGTTATTTATAGGGTTCTATGAAGGTATAATAATCTTATTACCCTTTTTCTCTAGCTTCTAATTTATAGCCTTTGATTTCTCCTATAGGTTAGCCTTAAGATACTTCTTAATATTCTCTTTAGAGTTTTTCCTAACTTCCTAGTTCTTTAGAGTAGCTTCTAGCTTATAGAGAGCCTTAAATAAATTATAGGATTCCTATTACTTTAAGGTATTCTTTATATTGTGATTCGTATATCTAGGGCACTTAGGCTTCTCTAGCTTTATTAAATTATTTAATCTATTACTTATAAGAGTATTAGTAGTCTTTAGTTCCTTTAATAGGGCCTTATAGTCCCTTTTAAACTTGGTAATAGCTTTGATTAAGCTTATTTTCGTCTCTTTATTAAGTAGGTTATTTTACTTCTTCTAAAATAACTTATATTTACTTTAAAGAGGTGTAATAAACTTATATAGTATTATCTCTTTAGTCTATTAGGTCCCTAGGTCTAGATAATTTCTCTAAAGTACTTTGATTATCATAGCTTACTTATACTAATTGCGAGTACCTTTAGCTTGTAAATAATTATTTAAATAGTTCTCTATAAGGATTAGTATTTTCTTTATGTTTAGCTTATACTACTTATAAAGAAGTAAGAGTATCCTTTAGATATAATATTAGATAGACTCCTTCTCCTTAACCTTAGTGTTAAAGTTAAGGGAAACTTAAATATTCTTTAAAAGGGTCTTATAAATATATTCCCTAATCTTTAGTATTTATTTAGCTAGATTATAATACTTTATAAGCTTAAATTAAAGCTCCTTATATTTAAAATTAAAGCAATCCTTTGTATCTTTATATACTAGCTTCTAATCCTTAAGAGTATTAGGGTTATTCTCTATAATCTCTAGTCTCTAACCTCTCTATAAGTATGTAGGTATTATAGGTTCTTTAAGTAATTTAACCTTATTTAGGATAATATACTCCTAGACCCTATAGGATTCTATATAATTCTTAATCTATGTAAACCACTTAATCTAGTCCTTCTCTAATAATAATACTATATTTAGAGTTTCTTTAGATATATTAAAGGGGAATATACTATATAAGGGAAGTGTAGGATATGTTAATTAACTGTTAATTAATATAATAAGGGCGTTTATCTTGTAATATTAGTAAGCGTTAATTTAATTAATCTAATAGAGCTTAATAACCTTAAAGTTAATAATAAATTTAGCAATAGAAACCACCTAGGCTTATAACTATTAGATAAGGGTGTAGATAGATAATGAAAAGTGTTTAATTTGATTAATTAGAGGTGCAGACAGTAGCTAACTTTTGTACCTAAAGGGTACACAGTGCGCTATGGTAATAACTAGTCTACGGAGGTACTTCTAATATATTCGTCTCCACTGATGTTTTATCCTAGTTAATGCGCGCCCCTCGCCCACACATCCAATGCTTCAGGGAGCTCTTCCTGACAATTACTCAATAAAATATTATTCTTATATAAAGTATAAAGAGATTTGTATGCTTATTAATCCTAACCGTCATTTTCCTTATCTTTAATAATACTCAATTTACTCAATTACCCTCGTCGTTGAAAAATTCGAAAATCATTTAAGGGGTGTAGTGTACCTCACTACATATGTAAGCTTGCTACTCGTGCCCCGCTCCACCTTACTAGTACATAGGTGCAACAGAAGCCAAGCCCATAATATTAGCTGTCATTTTCGTCGCATCCCCGTTAAATGGTGGGAAAGCCACCTCGTTTCGTCTTTTGTTCAACCTACCAGATATCAAAGCTCTCCCCGGACTTCCCTCAGCACCTTGTCTATTCATCGATCAGCCATCAGCTTCTACGCGCCTGAATTTCTGTTACTAAAGACGGCATTCGTTCTCAGCTTCTTGACCATGGATTTCAAGAACTTGGGCAAGAACTTCTCGTAGGTGCAGCCACTCATTGGAACTACTTTCAAGAACTACTTTCAAGAACAACCACCAGCAACATAACAACAAGCTTTCTTACCTGGTAATATAGTGATTTCAGTGCGTCGCTGACGCCTTCTGCCTCGCGTATCTTCCAATTCACGAAAGAGCAGTTTGGTCAGGCCGAAGATAAAGTATGGGATCTGTTAACTTTGGGTCACGCCTATCTTCTGCATTCGCTAATGAGGTCATTCTATCCTAGACCCAGCTGCCCCCTGACTATATTGATCTGGAGAAGAAAGTGGATGCATTGAAGCAGGCCCATCAAAAGATGATTGCAGTAACGTGAGTGTCCGTGGTGCTCCAAAATGATATCGTGGTCTCTTTGCAAGCTTGCACTAAATCTGTTCTGCGAACAGCTCGCAATATTCGAACGAGGCGTACGATTACCCCCCCAACATCAAAGAAACATTCCAGGATCTGGGGAGAACTGTCAGCGAAAAGGTTTCGCTTCTTTCCTCAGCAACGACCACCGCGGAGGCGCAGGCTGCTCTCATCGCACCTCCAAGCGCAAAGCCGCAGCCCAAGACATTTAGCCATGCTGTTGCAAGAGCCAGCCTGGCAAGTAGCCAGCTTCTGCACCAAAATCATACTGGAGCTGGCGAAGACCCATTGGCAACGGCTCTTGAAAAGTATGCCGTCACAATGGAAAGGGTTGGCGAGTTTCGTCTTGCACAGGACTCTCAAATTCAAAGCAGTTTTCTCGCCGGTTGGAACACAACACTGAACACCAACCTGAACTTCGCCACTCGAGCTAGAAAGAATGTTGAGCGGTCTAGACTGTCTCTTGATGCTGTCAAAGCACACGCAAAGGGAACAACTTTTAAGCTGGGCGGGCAGGGTTCTCGTGCCGACCAACAGCATGAAGAACAAGAGCTTAGTCCTGAGGCACAAGAGGAGATCGAGAAAGCGGAAGATGAATTTGTGACTCAGACCGAGGAGGCGGTTGGAGTAATGAAGAATGTGAGTCCTCGTGAAAGCTGATATCACTCGTATGACACGCACCTAATTGTTCTTTCAATCACCAGGTTCTGGACTCCCCTGAGCCCCTTCGCAATCTGTCTGAGCTTATTGCCGCCCAGCTTGAGTACCACAAGAAGGCTTACGAGGCCCTCAGTGAACTCGCACCGATTGTCGATGGTTTGCAGACCGAGCAAGAGGTAAGTTGTTGACCGAAACCAACTCATGTGTGCTTCGAACATAGTAAGAACTAACTGATCAACCGCCAGGCCAGCTACCGAAAGAGTCGTGAGGAAGCTTCGTAGTGACGAGAAACTGGGCCTCTTATCATGTTACTTTGCCATGAGCAGCAGATTGCCCTTTATTTTGACTTGCGCGGGCTCCGTCATGCTGTAGTGTACAAATGTCGCCCGAAAGCTGCTAGATCGCAGATTGTAAAGGTACAAAGTACCGCTGTTGTAGCTTACTTGATTGTTTCATTTTGTCGCGTTTGTTTTTATGTTCTGGAATTTTATATCCGTTTTTCACATAGTCTTTTCGCAATTAGAGGAGACGACAAGACGAGGAGGTCCTCCCCTTAGTGCAACATGCAATCATCTCATGACTAAATACGGAATAATTACTCCATACAAACTCTGTACGTAGAAATAATCACTTAAGCTATGTGATGAGGAAAACGAATAATTGTTTTTCGTTTTTAAAAGTTTGTTTCTCCGTAATAAATGCTGGACACACCTAGCTAGGTACTTATTTTGCCTAATAAAAATCATTGCATTGAAGGGAACTTTATATACACTACTAAATTATACTATAATATTTATACTAGCAATTGTCCAAGTTATGAAGAGCTACATTGCATGTCTTATACCAGCTTAGAGGGGGCTTGCCGCGAGTAAGGCTACTGCTTATAGCTACTGTAGCTATTATTAATACCAAATTTCTTATAAAATGATGATTGCTGCTTAGGAGGCCTTTATGGCCTGCGATGCATCGCGATGCTCGAATTCGAGGTGTTGTTAAAGGCCTAGTACGCGTTGCGTAGAGTTCTCTTGCCGCGTAATGTTTGTCAAAATTACACTCCACTCAGCCAACTCAAAAAAGTGGGTCAGTACGCAAGTGTAGTCAAGTCTTACGGTCAAGGAGATGAAGCTGCTGCTTGTTAGTCCGTACTAACATCCGCTTCTCTCACTTCGCAGAGCGCAGAGCGTTTAGTCTGTATTTTCTTTTTGTCTCTAGACATTGACAACCTCAGTTCAGTTACCCTGTCTTCTTCTGTTCAGAGCAGCACAAATATTTTTGCCAACACAACGAAAGGTTCAGTCACACGGTTGCAGTCGCTCGCAGCAATGGTTTCGTCTACTGCCACAAGTGATAACGTGCCGAAGTTCCCGGGAGGACCTGCGCAGAGGACCGATCTTGACGGCCACGACTTGCCGCCATCTCCCGCACCATCAAGCCCTCGCAACGGTCGGCGGCGATATGCATTGGCGACAGAGCTGGTTCACACAGAGGGCAAAGACCAGTACGGAGCCTCCAGCATTCCCATCTACCAGTCCGCTACTTTCAAGCAAGCTTCAGCTGCTGGAGGTCAGCAGGAGTACGATTACACTCGATCCGGCAACCCTACTCGAACACATCTCGAGAGGCATCTAGCGAAAATAATGAACGCGAACCGCGCACTAGCAGTGAGCTCAGGCATGGGCGCATTGGACGTGATTACTCGCCTGCTGCGACCAGGCGACGAAGTCATTACTGGAGACGATCTTTACGGCGGAACTCATCGCCTGCTTACTTACATGGCGACCAACCAGGGTATCACGGTCCATCATGTCGATACTACCAGAGTTGAGGCGGTTCAAGAACGAGTATCAGACAAGACTGCCATGGTCCTGTTGGAGACGCCGACAAATCCCCTGATCAAGATTGTTGATTTGGCTTCCATTGCGCGCATGGCTCATGATGCCAACCCCAAGGCGTTAGTAGTTGTCGACAATACTATGCTCTCTCCGATGCTATGCAACCCCTTAGACTTGGGTGCCGATATCGTTTACGAATCTGGAACCAAATACTTGTCTGGCCACCACGATATCATGGCTGGCGTAATTGCCTGTAATGAGGCTGCCATTGGGGACAAACTGTTTTTTACTATCAACTCGACAGGTTGCGGTCTCTCTCCAAATGACTCGTTCCTACTCATGCGCGGTGTCAAAACGCTGGCCATTCGCATGGAAAAACAACAGGCTAGTGCGCAAGCGATCGCGGAATTTCTCGAGTCTCACGGTTTTCGGGTGCGCTACCCCGGTCTTAAATCACATCCACAGTACGACCTACACTGGTCCATAGCTCGAGGAGCCGGCGCAGTTTTGTCTTTCGAAACAGGCGATGCAGGTATCTCGGAGCGAATTGTGGAAGCTGCTCGTTTGTGGGCAATCAGTGTAAGCTTTGGATGTGTGAACAGCCTCATTAGTATGCCCTGCCAAATGAGCCATGCTAGCATTGACGCCAAGACTCGGAGAGAGAGGCAAATGCCCGAAGATATCGTTCGTCTTTGTGTTGGTATAGAAGACGCTAATGATTTAATCGAGGACTTATCTCGTGCAGTAAGAGTTTTCGCTATATGTCTTATACATTACCTTACTAATTCGATACTGCGATAGCTTGTCCAAGCCGGTGCTGTTGCTGTTACATTGGACGGGTTCCATGCTACAGGAAGCGCTGAAGAGGTCGGCAAGCAGCCGCTGATTGCGGACTAAATGACTCCATCTGCAAAAGTCATGATTTACCATCCGGTAACACGCTCTACTTTACTTGGCTATGCTGTTGTGCAAAGGTGAGAATAGTTATTCAGAAACACGCAGCAGTGTGTCAATGCCGTCATGCAATCAACTAAATTTAATTGCATAGAGTCGGGTCTTAAACCACATAGAACAACCTGGGATAGTCATAAAAGCGTATCCAGGCGGAAAACTGCGCCTCGGGGCTCGTGATTAGAGGCAAAGAAATGTATTAAGGATAGGAATCATTGCTACATCATGACAACATTGGCCACTTGACATATCGCAGTTTCAACTCGGTGATTAGCGCAACCAATTATGTACACAAAGGAAACCTCTTGGATTTATTTTAAGACACGGAGTGATGAAGTAAATTCCATACGGTCATCAGTTTCTCGATTCTGAGTCATTGATAACAAGAGCAGAAACAAGTCACGGCGTCATTGTATATGATCATCGTTGCAAGAACAAGAAATGAAGACCAAGTTTGGCTCAGAAGTAGAAGGGACATGACAGATTAAGTCCAAGAATTCTTATGGCTCTCCCTATTGTCCTAACTAATCAACATGAACTTGAAAAGGAAAAATTATGAGAAATCGAATCGTTCAGGGAGAACAATGGGTGCGACCAAGCTCCAAATGTAAAGACCATAACATACCCAAGCACTAACGATCTTGATCCAGCTAGCTGCATATGTTCGGCCCACGGTGGCGAAGTCCCCATTCTTGGTGCTTTCTTCGGACTGCATTGTCAACAAGGTTGAAACCCATGCGGTAGCCAGGAAAAAGATTATGTGAAACACGGTGTAGCTGTATTGTGTCCGAGACCGTTCGTCATCATGAGGCGTATCATCACCTGAGTCACTCTCGTCTTCTGAAAGAAGAGCGTCGGCAGGCAAACTACCTTCCTCTACAGCCCGCCTTAGGGCTTCAGCTCTCATCTCTCTCCGAGCACTAGGTTGTTGCGTGACCAAGTCGTGCTCGTCATCATCGGGCAGTCGTATACCGTTTGGGTTGTTACCAAGACCGAGACTTTGTGTAGCTGCACGGGTCGTTGTGTATGCAACAGTCAGCATAGTGACGATTGCACCAATGACGACCGATGTTGTCCGAGTCCCCTGAGCCCGAATCAACGGATTGCAATGCTTGTCGTCTGGTTCCATGGACACAGCAGACATTGTGAGATAAGTGCAATAAATCGCGACCATGGCAGCTTGTGCCAAACCAGCCTTCGGATTGACCTCTTGTATACTCGGGTGAATAGATATGACAGACACCACCAGCCAAAAGAGCATGTTTATGGTGATGACGGCCTGGTTCATGTGGCACTCACCCTTTGCAAAAAAAATATACTGCAGCACTGTCATGGCAATTGATCCAATATACATAGCCAGGGTGCTTCCGATGAGAACAAACCGCCAGAACCTCGAATCTGTATCCTCGATCTGAACCAGACAATACTCGGCCCACGTATGTGCTAAATCAACGAGAAGAACTAGTCCGAGAATGAGGAAAAGCATAGCGCAAATCAACGATATGTAGTTTCCCCAAAAAATGAAGAACTCATTCGGTATGAGAAAGGCGACAACTATTAATGCAAGCCAGACGATGACTTTAGGGCCCCAATACCCATTTTGTATCGCGGCTCGAGGATGCTTCGAGGACGTGACACCAAACAGCAAACCGGCGAGAACGATATGGAAGAGGCCGAGCGCAAAATTAATTCGGTGCACAGCAAGCCACCCGTAACATTCGCCCTTCGGGCAGTTGATCTTGACGTAATCCAGAGCTAGGTGTTGTAGTTTTTCGATCGCCCAGGGAGTGAGCATTATCCATGCTAAAATCGAATTCACCAGAAGCAGGAGGGCGTATGCAATACGTGTAGCGACACTTCAACAACTATTAGTCGCCATTTAAATTACATAGCTCCTTGTTCTCCCCGGGTAGCGGGTTGAGAGACGAACTATGTGAAGTTAGAACAACAGTGTAGACATACCTGTTACCACACTTGCCACAAGCACTGCAAACCATGGAACAGGTCGCAGCACCACAGCAGCTTGCCGCAAAGGAGACAATCTATAAATTTAGTTTGTCAAAGGTCGATCTGCGAAGAAGAGAAAAAAACCCATCTGGGGAATTCAGATTACCGTACAGTGCCTATGCTCGGGACTGCGAGCAGCGGAAGGGACAAGAGGGCACCCATCTTGGCTGAGCGAAGTGCAACCAGTGGTGTGTCGTATTCGGAAGCCTTTTCAGGTCGAAATCGTGGCTTGAAGGGATGAGTCTTTTCGACAGAACTGACCGTCTACGCCCGGGTCATAGGGGAGACGTGTGGAATAGCGATATTGTTTGCGAAGCTAACAGGTGAGGATGTGGACTCGAGCTGATCGTCAGGTTCGCGTTCATCCATATCAAGTGGAGAACAGAGGTGGTCCAGCTGCTTACGTAAAGCAGGGTGTGCGAAGTCCTACAGAAATTACCCCTACAGGACTGTGCACACCATATCCTTAACAGTATTTCCATACGCCCTGCGATTTGCAATGCTCATCTGTTAATACGTGTCAGAAGAATAATCAAAAGCATGTGACACTTGCCAGCGTGACTTTGACGTGTCATCTTCATTTAATATCATTGGTGCAGCATGCTATGGAGGGCCCCGGTTGCAGTACAGGCAGATGCGTCCACCAAAGCACAAATGCACAAATTTGTGCTGCATATCACATCACACCTTCTTCCTTACAGTGGTGATTCCTCTACAGTATTCTCTCTGGTAAATCCGTTCACGTATACTGTAGCAGTCATGTTACGATGCAATGAGGAAAATTTCTGTCGGGATGCGCAGGCCGTTCGTGGGTAGCGGTTCGAGTCATTACGCCGCAGAAGGTGAGCAAGAGAATCCAATATTACATCTCTCAATATCATGACTGCATCGACCATTCTTGGTCTTCAACGTTCCTTTACCAAAGAGGACCTGAAGGACTCTGCCATTATGTAACTGGTGCCCCCCTCCGTTATTAATCTTTCACCGCTTTACCACCTGATTCGCGCTGACCTGACGTCTGCATTTCAGATATAATGGCCTTCCACAGATGCAGTCCGAGATGTGTATCGACATGAAACATGTCAGAGAACTAGTAGGGCTCATCACTCGACATGGCCAGCTTGGGAAGTTCAGTTTCCATCTGGTCCACCAGCATGATCCTATCGCCCGTGACACCATCAGACTTGAACCGGACATCGGTATCATACGTGGAAAGTGGAACAAGGCTACCACAAGAGACTCTATTGATCTTACCAATATACACGGAGTCGTCTTCAAGTTCGTACCCGCGCACAGCCGGCTCGTTCCGTACCAATTCGGCCAAGGGCCGTCGCCAATCTGCTCCGGAGATGTGGATGACGAATTCGTTCTGGATTTCACCAGATACCTCGCCAAAAATAATCCCACCAACATCTTTGCGCTCGAAGTCGTTCATCCTGTCAACGGCGGACAACCCAACGAATGCACCGCGGAGGTGGAGGTGGACAAGTTGGGTACCGTCGTGCTACCTAAGTCATCCGTGAATGCACGGCATTTCCTTCCCACAGGTTGGCCCGGCCTCCTCCAGCCTGGCGACGGCGACCCTCCACCAGGCCAAACGTGGGCCAAGAAGGTTTATGAGTCCCACAAGGTCTTCGTCAACAAGCCGATCGGGACCGCAAGGGAACTAGTCGACGAGTTGGTTCGCCAGGGTGTTCTTAACGCCGACGTGCTTGAGACAACGCAGCTTACTGCGGATCTCGCTTCCCTCGGGGCTGTCGGTCATTTGCCTCCTTCTGTACTACAATTTGAGCCATACAGCAACAGCACGGGGGCCTAAAACTATATAAAACTTGTTTCATTGAATAGGGGTCAGCTAGGTACGACAACCTATTCACAATATAACCTAACGCAGACAGAACGCCTCAAGGCACACGAGGTCCGGGTGTCCTTCTGCAAGAGGCAACGCCTTTTCTTTTTCGGGCCGGCGATCAAACCCGTAAGTTCGGAACAAACCGAATAGCCTCCCAGCTTCGATCGCTCGTTTGTCATCGTCAGAAATATGTCCAGTCAGGTCGTAGAAGGTTTTCCAAAACTGCGCTCGGAGGAAGTTGTGTTCAGGATGAAAGAGCCAGCGTGACGATGTTTGTACGCCAAGGACAATTTCGAGACCTCCTAGGGATGTGCCAAAGGGGGTAACCATGGCGTCGGCCCAGTCGACGATGCCAGTGATGCATCCAGTGTTCTCATCTACGTGGATGTTCATCTCTAGAAGGTCATCGTGGTTAAGTACCATTGGATAGTCCGGCCGAAAGAGTAGCGGAAGGCCTTGGCGTACTCCATCTAACTTCAATTGAAAGCGTTCGGGCAAGGATAGGGAAAGTTGGTCGAGGATCTTGGAATAATGGAATTATGACACGCGCGCCCACAGACCTCGCAAAGTCCTGCGCGGTTCGAACTAGGCGCTGTTCCATCCCAGGGGCGAGGAGCTGACGCCGAGCTCGACAGAAGGCGACTCCTGCCACGAGATCCATCTCGTACACATAGACATCGCTCAACATGCCACAGAACTTGCATTGGGGAACGAACTCTCGATAAGTTTTCCGTGCCTGCCGGATGATTTCGATATTCAGGGCTGAGTTGCGGAATTGGACGACCTTCGGCCGCTGACCAGCGGATGTTGCCACGGTATAGCTGGTCTGACCCTGTACAAGGGTCGGCGAGACTGGGCCCATGGTGATGCTTGCGGCAGTGAGGTTACAGACATCTTTAGTGACTATTTTTTGCCCTCCGCCCTCGCTGCATATAGAGAAATATCCATCGCAGGAGCTTTGTGGTCGCGCATGATGAGGGTACCCCACCCCACAAGGGAAAGAGTGAACAATCACTCGAGCCACGCCTCACATTCATCAGTAAAAATAAATATAAATATGAAGCTAAAATATTTAAAGCCCTTGCTACTAATTACCCCTCCTAATAATATTATATTATAATAAAGCTAGAGGTAAGTAAGCGAATAAAACACTAATAGTAATTAATAAAGGAGTAAAGAGACTAGAGTAAAGCTAAGAGCAGAGAGGTTAGAGATAAGCGCGGCAACATAGTAGGTCCTAGGATAACTAAGCGTAGTTACCTAGCTACTAGCTAGTTACATATGCGTAAGGCGGGGTATATCTCCTTGAGGACCGTAAGACTACACTTGCGTACCGACCCGCTTATTTCACCCAATCAATAAAGGGTACTTTCTATGCACTACTAAATTACACTATAATATTTATACTCACAATTATCTAAGCTATAAATATTATAGTGTAATTTAGTAGTGTATAGAAAGTACTATTAATCTGATAATTTTAATTAGGTGGAATAAGTGGGTCGGTACGCAAGTGTAGTCTTACGGTCCTCAAGGAGATGTATGCCCTAGCCTAAAGCTAGTATCTTTCTAGCAGTAACTGTTGGACCGCGAAGCTAGGGTTCAATGTGACCACCTCTATTGAGTTGTCCGACCCTGTAAGAGGGTGCGGACTACGGCTTAAATACCTAAGTACCTCTACCATAGGTAGGGTGCTAATATAGTGCTAAAACGTACTATGCAATTACAAAGATTATAGAAAATGACTAGCTAGGGGTAGACTCTTGTCTTAGCTAGTTAAGTAGCAAGACTATTATACAGCAGGGATTAATTATGCCCTTGTAGGTGTAACACACCCCCCTAGGGGACCTTGTTTAAGGTTCCCTATAATAAATCTAAATCAATCAAATTAGTTAAATCAATCTTATGACATCTAAATCAATTCCATAGCGTAAAAAAGGTAGTTAATTAGTTACAATCCTATCTAATTCGAGGTTGTTATATAATACTTATTCTTTAGGTTCTTTACTAAGTATACTAGAGGGTAGTTATATAAGCCCTAATACCTCACAGAAGCTTATAAAAGCATTCCTTATAAGAGGCTTTATAAGGCTATCTATAATTATCTCTTTAGTAGTAATCTAGGTAATATTAAAGGTTCCTTTTGTAACCTCTTAATAAAGCTAGTAGTAATAAATATCTACATACTAAAGCTTTATAATAAGCTTAATAAATTCTTCCTTAAGAAGGTAAATTATTTATATATTATTATATTTAATTTTAAGTGTGTTATCTCCTAGGCATAGCCTAACCTCTTAATATAATTATCTAAAGGCTATAAGCTCTTTACTATAGTAAGAAAGCACTAGGAGCTTTACTTTAGTTAATAAAGTTATTATAGTAGCTTACTTACTTACCTTAAAGAGTATAGGTTCTTTAAAGAGCTTTATAATATAGCCTTATAAGCTCTTTTATATTATAGTATTATTAGTAAAGGAGGCATTACTATATACCTCTAATTCGGAGTTATTACTACTATATTTAATTACTAGGTTTACCTATATATACCTATACTTAAGGGCTTTTTTAGCTACTTCTATATACTATAGCCCTAGGTTTTATAGGAATTATAAGAGTTATAAGGCTATAAAAGCAATATTAGGTCTTAAGACTATTATTAGATATAGTAGGGTTCTAATTAAAGATTAATACCTCTTAAGATCTTAAGCACTAATCTCTTCTTTAAAAGGTTCTAGTAGTATAGTGGTTATTAGGGCTATAGGTCTTTATTAAGGGATCTTTATATTAAATTTAGTAGTAGCTTTATCCTAATAAGACTTCTAATTAAGCTATACCTTCCTATTAGCATAATCTCTAATAATTTTAACGCCTAGGAACTATTATAGCTCTCTAAGGTCCTTTATATTATACTTTATAAAGAGTCTTACCCTAAATTTATTATATAAATATAATTTCCCTTTAGTAAAGAGAGTAATAAGGTTATTTACATAAAAGAAGATAATTAATCTATCCTTAATAAATATATAAACATCTTTAAAGATCTATATAAAGCCTTTACTAATTAGCTAGCTAATTAGCTCCTTTATCTATAGAAAAGGCACTCTCTATAGCTTATAGACTACTCTAAGAAGCTTTAGATAGGCTTATTTATCTTTATAGCCTAAAGGTATCTTATAGTAAACCTCTTTATTAAGGTCTAAATTTAGGAATACTATAATAAAGTTATACTAGTATGCTTTAAGATTAAAGTAGCATATAATAGCTATAAACAGCCTAAAAGTGTTAGTAGCTAGGGTTACTACCTAAGTTAATAAATAACTCTTTAGTTAATGATTTCTAAGGATATAGAGATAAGCTTTATATTATAGGAGGTAACCTTACTTATTTAATTTATATAAGAAAACCTAAGTAAGGCTTAGAAGCTTTACATATAAAGGGACTTTAGTTCTAGATACTTTCTTAGCTACCTTTCTATTAATAATTCTATTAAATTCTTTATCTTATGCTTTATAGAATTCTTTTTCTTTCAGATAACTAGCTAAATAATTATAATAAGCTAGGGGAGAAGGAAGCTAAGATATATAAGGCTTTTCTTTACTCTTAGGTCCTAGCTTAAAGGCTATAGCAAATGCTTTAAGATTGTTATAATCTTCTGGATTTACTAACATTTTATGATTATTGCTACTATTAGGTAGGTTAAGTAAATTATTAATACTTAATAGTGTGTGATTTGCTAAATCTAGGAATTTCCCTAGTGAATTTAGAGAAGTTAGTAGATTTGTTTCTTAACTTTCTTTTTCCTTTTCTTTATGATTTTATTAATTGCAACTAGTAGGAGTTTCTGCCTATTAAAGCTAATTAAGTGGTTATTATAGTAACAGAGGGTATGCTATCTATAGAAGCCCTATATTAGAGCTTTTTTTCTTGTTATCCTTAACTAGCTCTTTAAGGCATTGTTTTTTAACCTCTTTTATAGTTAATAATAGGCCTCTTTCTTAAGCATAGAAGATAGACTTATTAAAGGTAACATAGCTTAATAAGAACTAGTAGCTTCTCTTTATTATTAGTACCCAAATCAGGTATTATGTAAAGGAAACGTATCTAGCAAGGTATCTAATATAAGCTCTCTAAGCAAGCTTTAGTCCTGCCTTATGAAGCTTACTTTACATTATTACAAATACTTTACATCCAAAAGCTTATAGGTAAGTTATTAAAGCTTCTAGCTCTTCTAGTAAGTAACTTTATTAAAGCTTATTATCTCTTAACTACTTATTTAATACTTATTAAGGTAATTGCTAGTTAAGTAGCTTTTAAGGCGTGTAATTCAAGATATAAATAGCTGCTTTAGTAGCTATAGGCTAGAGGTCTTCTAGGAAACCTGATTATATTATAAGAGTTATTATAACCCTTATTATCACCCCCCTAGACCGTTTAGCATGCCTATTTTAATATAGGTAAGCTAGGCTAGACTTCCTAATAATAATACCTTTATTTATAACCTCTTCTTCTTATTTTTTAGTCTAGAAGGCAGTCTTACTATTAGTTATTATAACCATAATATAAATACTATACACTCTTACGTACATAGCTTCTAACTAATTAAAGCAGAGCGTAATATTAGTCTTTAATAGGATTGTAAAGATATGACGTAGTCCTATTGCTTTATAAGTAAAAAGAGCGATGTATTAGTCTTTATTATACCTTAATAATTAAGTAAAGAGGTTGAAAGAGACTACCTAAAGCAGCCCTAAAGGTAAAGATCCTATCTAAGGGACTTGCGATATTTGCCTTTATGCTTTAGAGGTTTAGTAAACCTTATATTTACCTACGCTCCTTTCCTTTAATTAAATTTAAAGCTTCTAAAGCACTTAATCTATCACATCCTCGCCTAGATATACTAATCTAGCGTGCCACAGATCTATAGGCGTTATTATAGCTGTCTTTAGGTCTTGCAAACAGAGCTTTGTACTACACTACATCTTGTAGTTTTTTTTTTCTAACAAATAATTCATATCTAATCTTAGAAAATATATAGAGATATAAAACTTTGATTTTTAAATAGATAACTTAAAAACTACAGTGTAGTTATATATGAAAGTGGGTCTAAAAGTGGGTCCTTAGGCCGCAAATTAGAAAAACTACATTTTACTACATTTTGGTACTAAAAAAATACTACAAATGTAGTATTTGTGATTTGTGGAGCGAGGGCCCACTTTTAGACCCATCTATATATATAGTATTTTTCTTAGAATTTTCTTCTATAAGATCACGTGATTTTTAGGATAATAACTTTAATTATAAGCCAGATACAAAAATAAATAGAAATACTACAAGAAATACTACACTACACGAGTGCAAAGCTCTGCTTGCAAATCTCCCTTAATAACAAAAGCTTCCAACAGGCTCAAGCTCTCTATACACGGCTACGTACTAATAACCCAAGTTTAAAATATCTCTTAATTACCTCTTACTAAGTCTATTACCCTTCTAGTAAGATTATCTTACCTTAGTCCCTTTTATATAAGCAGCTAAAGAAATATAAGGTTTATAAAGAATATTAGCTAGTACTAGGCGTTTAATAAGGTAAGGGTCTAGCTATCTATCAAGATAATCCAAGCTATACTAACGCCATAAGCGTTTATAATACTATAACCAGAGCATCACATTACATTACATTACATTGTGTAATGTTTGTAATGTAATGTAATTATTACACATTACATTACATTACACATTACATTACACCCCCCTTTCACACATTACATTACATTACATGTAATTATTTGTAATTAAATGTAATTATTTTTTATTTTTTAATATTTAGGTAAAGTAATTAGAAATTAATAGTAAGAAATAACTTAAATAATTAGAAAAGTATATATTAGGTTTCTTAAAATATAGATTAAGGTTAAATTACTATACTAATCTTAATTATAACTTATAAAACTAATAAAACTTACTTTTTAAGCTTATTTCTTAGAAAAATATTAAAAACTTACTTTTAAGTATACTTATTTTAATAGAAAATCATATATATTTAAGTAAATAAGCTATAAAGAAGTAAGTACTATAATTCATAAGGCTTACTTTAAACTTACTTTTAAGTATACTTTCTTTTTAATAAAAAATCATATATATCTAAGCAAATAAGCTATAAAGAAGTTAATATTATTATTAGTAAGACCCACTTTAGACCCACTTTTATAAACACCTTCTTTTTAAGAGAAAATCATAAATATCTTAGCAAATAAGCTATTAAGAAGTTAATACTATAATTAGTAAGACCCACTTTAGATCCACTTTTAAGTATACTTTCTTTTTAATAAAAAATCATATGTATCTAAGCAAATAAGCTATAAAGAAGTTAATACTATTATTAGTAAGACCCACTTTAGACCCACTTTTAAGTATACTATCTTTTTAAGAGAAAATCATAAATATCTTAGTAAATAAGCTATTAAGAAGTTCATACTATAATTAATAAGACCCACTTTAGACCCACTTTTATATACACCTTCTTTTTAAGAGAAAATCATATATATAGCAAATAAGCTATTAAGAAGTTAATACTATAATTAGTAAGACCCACTTTGGATCCACTTTTAAGTATACTATCTTTTTAAGAGAAAATCATAAATATCTTAGCAAATAAGCTATAAAGAAGTTAATACTATTATTAGTAAGACCCACTTTGGATCCACTTTTAAGTATACTATCTTTTTAAGAGAAAATCATAAATATCTAGGTAAATAAGCTATAAAGAAGTTAATACTATTATTAATAAGACCCACTTTAGACCCACTTTTTATATAGCTTATATTAATTCTAAATAATAACCGTATTATTTTAAATCTAGTAAATTTAGCTTGTTATACTCTTTTTCTACTCTTTTTTTAGGAAATTTTACTATAAAATTATTTATTTTATTTTATAAAAATTATTTCTTATATATTAAAGTATTAAATTAAGATAAATTAGGTATTATATAAGTATTATAAGCTAATTATACTTTAAATTCCTTAGATTACTTAATAAATAAATAAACTACGATTTTTTTTTATTAAAATATTATTTTAAAAACTAATATATAGTTTTATATTACTTATATTATACTTAAAAGCTTTTATAATAAGTAAAGCCTTTCATTTAAATAATATAAATAATATTATTTACTTATTTATTTATTTATACTATTTTTATTTAACTTTTTATTCCTAAATTACTCTTTTTTAACTTTAGATTTTATAAAAGAAAAGAAAAGAATTTAAGATATTTAAAAAGAATATATATTAAATCTAAAAAAATAACTATTATTCTAAATAAAAGTTATAATATTAATATTAAATTTAAGGTATATAAAAGTCTAATTATAGTTTCTTAATATAATTATTTAGATTTATAATATATTATTGTATATTATTTAAAAAAGTATATATAGGGTATTTTTTAGTAATAAAAAGTCTTGTTTAAAATAATAAAAATATAATTATAAGAAAATAGATATATAGTTAATATAATATCTTATAATATATAAAGAAATTTAAAGAATCTAATTAACCTCATAAACTTACTATATATACCCTATACTAGAAGATATAACTAATAGTCTAAAAGATAGGAAATTAAGATATTTAATAGTAAATTTAATAAAATACCTATTATAAAAACAATTATATTAATCTAATAGAGAAAAATCTAAAGTATATTATAAGATATTAATATACCCCACCTTTTTTTCCTCCTAACATTACATCTGTAATGTTTGTAATGTAATGTAATGTAATGTAATGTAATTACACATTACATTACATTACACATTACATCCAAACCCCAAATATTACATTACATTACATTACATTACATGCTCTGACTATAACTTACTTAAATTCTAGGCTACTTACTATAATTAAGGTCTATAAACTAGCGTTTATTATTAAAGATATAGATTAAGGTTTTGCTATTAAGTATAACTCGTGATTTATCTTAGGTAAGGAAAGCCTTTATAGACTCTCCTATAGTAGTAAATATAGTATTATTTTCTTTAGGTTCCTTTACGCTATTATCCTTTAACTAAGCGTTATATACCTTTTTTATATTATTAGGTTAATAATTTATTACTTCTTTTACTTCCTTTAATAGCTCTTTATTAATTTTCTAGTCTTTTATTAGGTAGAGAGCCCTATAGACCTTCTATAAGTCTTTTAACTTCTTTACCTTATACTTCTTATAATAAATATAGTTATCTTTCTTTACCTTCTCTTTTTTAGCTTTATTCTTTATTTTACTATTAAGAGTTAGTTTTACTTTAAAAGAGTTATTAGCCTTTACTTAAGACCTTCCTTAGGCTTTAATTAGGTGCCTAATCCTACTTATAATACTATAGAAATCTAGGACCTTTCCCTTACTCTCTATAGTATAAATTAATAAGTTAACCTAAGCTAAGATAGTAGGGAATTAAGCCTTAATAGCATTATTAATTATTTCTATAGGTAAGTTACCCTTAGTAATAGGGTAGTTTACTTAGAAGCACCTCTTATAACTAATTAAAGTATTTATAAGCTATTTATTAATATTTACTCTTATAAGATTTTACTTAATAGTCTTATTAAAATTAATTTTAGTATAATACTTAATAGTCTTACTTAAAGGTATTATATTCCTTTAAAGCTTCTTAATCTTATTATAAAGAGATATATGCCTTAAGGTTATTTACTTATATTTAGGCCTAAGGGTCTTTATAAACTATATATAATACTCTTATAAGGCCTTTATAAAGCTTTAGAATTAACTATTAAAGACCTAATAATAACTACTAAGAATAGTAAACTAGGCGCTATCTTTAGTATTATTAGGTTATTAAGGGTACTAAAAATAACTCTCTTTAGTTACCTTAATATCTTTAGGTAAGCTTTCCTTAGGTTTTAGTAAGCTCTTAGTTATAGCTTTAGTGCTATAAGAGTATATTTAAACTCCTAAGGTCTTTATTATAGATAATTAACTCTATATAGCTTTTACTACCTTTCTCTTTACTAGAGTTTTATTTCCTATAAGAATTAAAGGCTTAGAAAAGTAGTCTAGCTATATCTTTAAATTAGGATTAATAAAGACCTAGATTCTATCTTTAATAGCTCTTACCTTAACTATTTTATACTATAAGTCCTAATAGTAAGGCTCCTATAGCTTAATAGCTAGCTTATTACCTTTTAAAGATTCCTTAGCTATTATAAGATATCCTATAGTATTATTATTAAACTAGTAAAAGGTAGTATTAATCCTAGTGTACTAGGGTTACTTAATTATAATGTTAATAAATTAGGCCTCTCTTTTACTAAGTATATACTAATTTATTTAAAGATTAAATAATTAGTTAATTTAAAGAGAAAAGTACTAATTTAGAAGAAAGGTATAATAATTATAAACACTATGTAATTACTACTATATTAGACTATAAAGCTAGGGTTTAATATAACTACCTTTATTAAGTTATCTAACCCTATAAGAGGGTGCAGACTATAGCTTAAATACCTAAGTACCTTTACTATAGGTAGGGTGCTAATATAGTGCTGAAACGTACTATGTGGTTATAGAGATTATAGATAATAACTAGCTAGGGGTGGACTCTTGTCTCAGCTAGTTGAGTAGCGAGACTATCGTGCGGCAGGGATCAATTATGCCCTTGTGGGTGCAACAGTAACCAAGAATTCGAGCCTTCAGTCTGTTCCTACTATTTAGAACCTAGGCCACTGTCGTGACCAAAACCTTCATTCATCGATAAGGGGTTTAGGTAGTAATATCTCTGTATCTTCCTAAATGTTAAAGAGAAAAAGTACTATGAATAGCATAAAATAAACTCTCTACCTATATCCATAGCTAACTTATACCTAGTGCGCTAGCTTTTACAAGACTGCGCCGACTTGGATCACACCTTACGAGGTTCCACCAAGCGCCTCGGTCGGCTTATTACTGTCAAAGTACTGACCTCCTTTAGTCAACTATCGCCATTCCTTCTCAAGTAACTAATTCCACCCACCTGGCCGCGCACAACTGCCTTCCAATTGTCCATATCGTCGCTCGGTCGTCACGGGACTTGCGCTAAAGCAAGCTTCTTCTTAAGATAACTTCACCTTTCCCTTTGAAACCCATACCAATGCAATAAGAGCTATCGTATGCTAGCCTTGTTGTGCCAGAGCAGAGCATTCGCGCTCTGGCATTCGCTCGCTTTGTGTTCAGCCCCCTCCAGATCCTCCAGACCCTCCAGACCCTCCAGACCCTCGAGACTTGTTCAACTTTCAGCCATGGGCCAGGACCGCCAGCAACAGCTGCGGCGTGCTCGCCTTGTCGCGGGTGTCGCTGCCACTATCATATCCCTCGCATGTGGCACCAATGTCAGTCATCCCCCCTCCTCTGAAGCTGAGTTCTTGCGAGGAGCAGTCGATAGTTGACTGGAGTTTTCTTTGCCATATCAGCTATCCCATATGATACACACACACATATATATACGAACATCACTGACGTTTGCCACCCTTGATCCATGAAAAGTACGTCTATTCAGCCTGGGCACCACAGTTTGCAGAGAAGCTGAAACTATCTGCCACGCAAAGTAATTTGATCGGACAGTTTGGCAACTTGGGACTGTACTCACTTGGCGTTCCTGTGGGCATTTTTGTAGACCATCGAGGGCCTCGCCCTTTCGTCCTCATTGGCGCAGTCCTCCTTGCCGCAGGCTATTTCCCTCTACATATGGCATATGACAGCGCTTCCGGCTCGTTAGTCGCCCTCTGTTTCTTTTCCTTTCTGTCTGGCCTTGGAAGCTGTTTGTCATTTGCTGCAGCTGTGAAGACATCAGCACTCAACTGGCCCAGCCACAGAGGTACAGCTACAGCATTCCCTCTCGCAGCGTTTGGCCTCAGTGCCTTTTTTTTCTCGTCAATTGGTGCTCTTCTCTTTCCCGGCGACCCAAGTGCCTTCCTGAAACTTCTGTCTTGTGGCACCTTTGGCTTAACGTTTGCCGGCTTTTTCTTCCTCAGAGTTTACCCACACTCCAACTATCATACGGTTATCAATCCTGAAGGTCGTCGGTCATCATCGCTATCTGGCCATCTGCGGCCATCACAAGGCTGGTCTGAATCACTTGGCGGCCATCTGCCTGGTGAAACTGGTACGTCTTCCATCGGCTTTGTGGCCGCGCCCACCTTGCCCTCGACAATATCCTCCAACCCCCCACCTGGCGACACCTCCGTCGACAGTGAAATTGGAGAGGACGTTCTCGATGAAGCCTCATCTTTGATATCATCGGCGGTATCAGAACCTGTTGAAAATGTGGTAGCGAGCAGTGTTGATGCAGATCGATCCCATCGTATAGATATTCGCGGCCTGAAGCTCTTAGGTAATGCGTCCTTTTGGCAACTTTTTACCATCATGGCGATTCTGTCGGGCATTGGACTCATGACCATTAAGTAAGCCTATCTCGTGTCAGCTTGAAATTTCCAACTTCAACTTATGACAACACGCTAATGCCGCCCAAGCAATATTGGAAATGACGTCAATGTACTGTGGAAGCACCGCGATCAATCGCTTACTGAAGATTTCCTCGTCCATCACCAACAGATTCATGTTTCAATATTGTCTCTATGTAGTTTCGTGGGTCGTCTCTTCAGTGGTAAGTCTATCTATTGGTTGGCCTTTGAAAGACGGACCAATTTCCAATTCCCCTTCGCCTATGCAAGCTAATTCTTGTATCACGACCATGCATTGTTCTCCGTTTTCAATTCTATTCCTCCTTTTATCTCACCTCCACACTTCGTTCTATCAAAGAAAAGCAGGAGAAGCAGAAGAAGAAGAAAACCGGAAAGGGGCCGAAGGAGTGGATTATACTAACACTTTGAATCGCAGGTGTTGGGTCTGATTTCTTGGTTAGATCGCTCCATGCTAGCCGCATGTGGTGCCTCTTAGTTGCGTCTGTCATATTTTTGTTAGCCCAAGCTTGTGCTTTGGTTATCGAGAATCCTCACCTTTTGGGATTCGTATCGGGACTCTCTGGCCTCGGGTATGGATTCCTGTTCGGTGTTTTCCCTTCTTTAGTGACTGAGGCCTTCGGTATTCGTGGGTTGAGCCAAAATTGGGGATTTATGACACTGGCCCCTGTCATCTCGTCCAACATATTCAATTCCTTTTATGGCTTGGTTTTGGATTCCCATAGTGTCTTCGACTCCAGCGGAGAGCGCTCCTGTCACGAGGGTCTAGACTGCTACCGTGCTGCGTATTGGGTGGCATTCGGGGCTTGTTCAATAGGCATCGCTATTACTCTCTGGACGGTGCAGCACGAACGAGTTGAATTGGCCAGAGAGAGAAAACCCTAAAGGAGGGATCACTACCACATCTTGTTTGCCTGGTACACTGTTCTTGGATGCGCGGCTATTCACGCCATCCACTGCTCTATTTTAGTCTGGATAAATCCGTTTCACTGCTGGGCATGGAGATGTCTCTTTCGGAACCTTTTGGTATAGTCGTCAATCGGACTTGGCGACCTCTATCCTTAAGCGCGTATATGAACTCTGGGTTTCTTTTTTTCTTACCAGCAAGACGTCGCCGCTAGTTGAGGCATCTTTACATAGTACACCATCGACCTTGCGCAAATCAATAGTGCTTTCAGAAAAGTCGCCTCGAATCATCATAACCATGTGGGATCATAACAAGTTCTCCGGAATGAGTCAATGACCACCAGGTGACATTCAAGATTGTCCAGTTCGTATCTTGAACGTAGAAAGAGATTATGTAGAATTGACTGCCACTATCTGTCAGTCATTAGCCATACCCCGACCATATTACACAAGTGATAGCATAATAGCTTCCACCACGCCACTTCCCCCACAAAGTACTACCCGGAATAACGCCTGGCAATGCATGATTGATAGACAAACGACTTGAATGAGCAAGGATAAACGAAGAATCAACATGCCTATTAATAAGTATTATGTTGTGAACAGGGCCGAATTGCAAGGTACAATATTCTCTTAGTGATTAAAATCCAAGTGATCGAAGTCTTCTGCGTCACTCAGTTACGGAATTACCGGCCACTCTGTCAATCAAAATGCGATGATATAGAAACCATGGAATGTGGCTTATTACGAGACGGAGCAATGGAGTCGCCACCGACATTGATACTCTTAGCATCAGCTTATTGTGCGCTCTCATCGCAGCCTGATGGCTCAAGAAGATTTGCCATGATCTCGGTTCATCCTGGCGCTCCCTTCGAACATTGCGAGAATATTGGCAACCGACCAAGAATCCGAAGTTGAGTGCAAGATGACCAGCCATGACGCGATGATATTAACTAGGTAGTGCAGCACGTACGCATGCGACACACCGTATACTGCAGCGCAGAATGCAGTGCCAAAAAGGAGCACGCTAGTAACATGCCGTAGTTGACTGGTCACTTGTGGCACCATCCTGCCGGTGGTCAAATTTTCCACCAGCAGAATGAAAGGCATGATCGATAAGACGTTGTGGTGAGATGAGAAGGGTGTAAGCCAATGTACGGCAAGGTTGCGAATCCAGACTGCGAGTATGGGCAAATTGATCGGCAAAACCCACATCATGAGTAGGAGTATCGAATGAACATAATGATAATAATTTAAGCTCGACATCGAGTCTGCCAGAGCTGCAACATGAAATGCGCGAACTGTAGTGAACAACTGAACCAGGCACGCAACAAGGTAAGCAAATTGGTACGGAATGAATGTCGAAACAAGAAAGAGAAGAACGGCCGTCGATACCATTCGTCGCTTTGGAGTTGAGTGAAACAGTGCCTGGGATGCAACTCTTTTATGCCTCTCGCAATCGTTGAATGAAATGCTGCTCGGGAAGCCGTAGAGGAAGCCCAGAATCCAAGTCAGGGAGAGCATAATGCAATGCAGGACAGCACATACACCAATACATACTATGCCGATTAAAGGAACCAGAAAACAAAAGGACGGGCTTTCTGTGCCAATGAGAAGTTCGTTCCTGTGGAATTCTTCGAGGTGTCGCTTGCTCCGAAATAAATGGGGAATTGCTGCCGAAGTACCTTCGAGAGATACTGCGAGAAGAGTCAAAGAAAGGAGTAACAGGGGAATTGAGCGCCTCAGGGAGAGATCTAGTCCCTGTGAGAAAGGTATGAAAACTCCAGTTTGGTCATAAACACGAAATTGTTTCCTCAGAACCAAAGTTACGATTAGGAGTGGGAATGCCGCGAACACAGTTCTATAGCGCATGTAAAGCTTGCCTAGACTCCCGAGCAAGTCAAGACGAATAGTGATCTTCGCCGTCGATGAACATGTCGGATCAGACCATATCTGAAGCCCAACGCCATTCTCTCTACCACTCACTTCTAGCGGCGGAGGAACATACGGTGCAATCCCATGAAAGCTAATAGACACGTCTGTGGCATTGACGAAGTATTTAGACTCATACGGGCGGTCAAGATGTTGCCTGACCATCGAGGTGAATAACTGATGCTCCTTGCGACAATCTGAATTGTCGAGCACCATATTGAATGCGAGCAGACTCGAGGTCAACGCAGGAAGTCTTATGTCAATCGTCATGGCCCGATCGGAGGCCAAAGAGAGAGATACGCCAAATACCGCAATCTGGGAAAGGGAAGTTGGAATGATCTTCTGAATTGCCACCTTGTCGCTAAATTCGGCGATAACAAAACCTGATGAACGAGAGCTTGTCTTTTGCACTACAGCGATAAAGTTGTATTCCACGAGATCATCCACGTCATACAGTAGATATGAGAAAGGACGAATTGCTTCTTCTCCTTCAAGAAAGAATGGCTGCCGGGTCGCCTCTGTAGAAGCAGGTAAAAGCACGGCGTCAGATGCAACGTTCTTGCAAGCAAGCCTCGATGAACTACTGCTTGCAGCAGACATGTGGCCTGAATGTCGCTCATTGATAGACCCAGGCTGATTAAAAACGGTGCAAACAAGTATGTCCACTGGACTGGACTCCTCCGACTCCAGAAACAAGGCGTCTGTCAACAGCGAGAACTGTTTAGGTGTTGAGGCATCTGTAGGAGGTATGGGAATGAGATGGGCCATGGAGAGGGTCGGGCTTCCCAGCTGATTCAGAACGAACCGATCGCCTGCCGGCACAATTCGACTCGACTCATAATCCAAAGTGAGCACTGGTGTTCCCTCTTTGAGAGCACTGGTTTTTTCAGCAGTAGCTTCTAGACCAGATAGAAACCTCCTTCTAAAAAAGCGCATCCTATCAGCGCGAGGCTTCGTCTGCGTAGCGCGATGAACGTTGACAATATCATATAATGACTTCGCTACAACCTTGCGAAATTGATCGCACCAGAGAATAGCTTGGTGGTCCATGCTAGTCCAAACAGTTGGTATCCCAGTAGTGAAGACTGTGAAGCCGTGAGTCTCCGGGACTAGAGGCTCCACACTGGCGTAGTCTGATGGAACCACTGTATCTAAAGCGCCACCGGCAATAGATATGATTGTGACATGCCAAAGTGGGTTATTGTTGGCCCATTTCTGAGCATACGCTTTCCTCCAGTAGTCGTTGATCTCGTCATAAATCTGGACAATTTGACCGTCAAACGTTACTGGCGGTCGTGAATGGGGGGCTGACATCGTGATAATTGTGTTGATCGAGTTAGCTTGGTAGTTGGGTTGCACCAGCATCGTGCGTGCCACAACGCCACCCATGGAATGACCAAGAATTATAACTGACGTCGGATCGGGGAGTTGAGGGTCCCGGCCTGCCCGCAGTGGATCAGAATAAAGCGAAAGGATATATCTGATTGCCTCATTTAGGTATTCTGCCTGGTCAAGTAGAGTCTGACCGTGGAAAGCAGTTATATCCTCGTTGAAGTCGACAGTGAAGAAGTCAAGGTTCCGAACCCCTGCGTCCAGAGAGCGGCCGTCGTGTCGAAGAGTGTCATGGTAGTAAGTTGCTGCTTCTGCTGCGATGGGCCGAACCTGCTTGTAACTTCCGGCATTGCCTGGTATGAAAAGCACTGGAGTGCCGCGTAGCTGTCCCAACGGGTTAGTGGTGCAGTCGAGTATAACCATGTTTTGACAATTAGGCATCTTCCTGTAACAGCTTCTATATTCTTACCTTATGTTCGTCGTCAATTCCTTGTTCGCGATAGAGGTATAGGGAGTACTTCGTCGCAAAGCGCGTATGTTCTGTGTCGAATTCGATAAAATGGACATAGGAGGGCCGCATGTATGACATGCGACAGCCTTTAGCTTCAGCTTGGTAGCTGTAAAGCGATCTTGAAACTAATGCCAATAGCAATATGCCAATGCCAGAGGTGAGAAGCACGAGCAGTGAGAAAGCGCTAGGGTGGCGCTCGGTTTTGACGGCCGGCGAGTGGCCTATCTTGCTGGTAGTCATGGTCGCAGATGTATTGGCAAATGAGAGTGGTTTCAGGGTTGATACTGAAGCACCTTTTGCGAGTCCATTGCAGTCATAGGCAGGTTCGCAGTCACGATCTCTTGGACAGCTGGATGACACGACGTCCTTGGGCCGATCTGAGTGCAATAAATCTAGCTCAGTGTTATGGTTGGTTGATTGCGGGTTCCAACACGCTGTGCCTCCATCTTCGATCGACTCGAGCGAGTGGTTTGTCATGGAGATGGCTGCCGGCCAAGTGGCCTAGGCGGATCGGGAGAGACAGTTGAGTTAATAGGGTTATAAAGAATGAGGGTATGAGAGGAAGTCGTGTTAGGAGCGATTACTAGCTCCTCGCCGGTCGCTTGGTTGATGACTGCAACGTTCAGAGCGGCGGCGGACGACGAATAAAAAGAGCGCGATAATTCGTATCGTCGCCGTCGTCGTCGTCGTCGTCGTCGTCGTGGGACCAGACAGGGTGGCGAGGCATGCCGTCCCTAACTAAGACCTCTCTACGTGGAATAAAAAGACAGGCTTTTCAAGAAGAAGTTGAGGATGGGTAACCGCACAGAAGGGCTGGCAAGTGCTCCGTCCCATTTACTAGTTTTCGGATTCCCCACGTGGACTATCTCACCTACCCTGGGTAAGCAAATACCAAGTGAATGCTTGGGCAACCACGCATCGCGATAAGCACATTATGCACTTACTTAGGTACCTTGGGCACGTCCTGCTCGAACTGGCTATATGCTGGAATTTGAACCGTGTGCAAAACGGTGGCATTGTTGGGAAATGTTTGTATAGGTCTCAGTGTATATAATTTCTTGCAGTGGTATGATGGGTGGACATGTACGGACGTACAGTGGGTGTATGTACAATACACCCCCTGAATTAGTTTATAAATCTACGTGCCCTAGTTATTCGTCCCTCGCTAACAGATGTAATTAGCTGTACGTGTACGGATTAATTCAACCCCTATATTATTTTAGAGAGCTATGAGGAAAATATATAGGGTATTATACGCTACTTAAAGATATATTATTTCCAATATAAACTATAAAGAAATCAAGATATATATTATCCTAGCCCTTTTACCTTTAATTCCTGTTGAATATATAATTGGCTTAATTACCCCTGTTGTATAAATTTGTAAAATAATTCAGGGGGTGTATTGTAGCTGTATGTACGGAGTACTCCCAGGAAATACCACACGGAATCAAGAATCAAGGGGAGTGGGTATTATAATGGGGCTAGCTTGTTATTGGTAGAGATACCCAGGGATCACGTCAACGCGACGCGTTCAGCGATTTGGTGCTCACTTGACATACATGTACATTAATTGGAGCTGGCCACGATGCTAAAGAGGTCTAGATGCCAAAATAACATCGGCTATTCGTCAGGTTTCGGAGCAGCTGGAGCACCCTCCGTTTCTGACACTACATTGTATGTTGCCCAAATTTACAATCTGAACATCAATCATCGATCAGTTGGTCCCCTTTTCTGTTTCATTTGACAAGACCACACAAGTACATACATGCATTCGCTGGGCTCTCAGTTGCATTCAACGGCTTGTTAGGCACCAAAGCGGTAGTCATGATGGCTGCTCCAATCAAGCCCATTGATGATAAAAGTGTTAGTAGGCTCGATTTCCAACGAAGTTCCTATTGACGTTGAAAGGCTAGCCATCATTCCATATTGACAATTACCAGATTCATCTAATACAGTCCGGCCAGGTCATTGTCGACCTCTGCTCAGTTGTTAAAGAGTTACTGGAGAATAGTATCGATTCCGGTGCCACTAATATAGGTTCGTGATGGACTATATTTACTGCGCTTTTCTATCATTCGAAAGTGACATGAGCATTTATAGCTACTAACATGGCAATTTGTCTTGCCATTAGATGTACGCTTTAAAAACCAAGGCCTCGACCATATTGAGGTCCAGGACAATGGGTCCGGCATCTCACCCGCTAATCACGCCTGTGTTGCACTGAAGCACTACACTTCAAAATTGTCCTCATACTCGGACATCTCTTCGTTGCAAACCTTTGGGTTTCGAGGAGAAGCACTGGCATCTCTCTGTGCTTTGTCTCAGTTGACCATCACTACTTGCGTCCAGTCCGATGTTCCGAAAGGGTCCAAACTTTCTTTTGACTCCTCAGGTAAACTTGCTAGCACTGCAGTTACGGCCGCTCAGAAAGGAACGACAGTGTCGATTGAAAATTTATTCTATAATTTGCCAGTGAGACGTCGAGAATTGGAGCGCAACATCAAGAGAGAATGGCACAAAGTTATTGCTCTTTTAAATCAATACGCTTGCATCCAAACCAACCTCAAGTTCTCGGTGTCGCAACAGCCCACCAAGGGGAAGCGAATACTACTGTTCTCAACCAAGGGCAACCCAACCACTCGTGAGAACATACTAAACATATTCGGATCCAAGGCAATATCAGCACTAGTGTCTATGGATATTCTCCTCGAGATGGAACATCCAAAATTAAATACACCTACACAGATTTCGCCTCAAACCCACTCTCCTTCTAAACAGGTTCGCGTCAGAGGTCATGTCTCGAGACCAATACAGGGAGACGGTAGACAGACTCCAGATCGACAAATGTTCTTCGTAAATGGAAGGCCATGTGGCTTACCGCAGTTTGCCAAGACATTCAACGAGGTGTACAAATCTTACAACTACTCCCAGTCTCCATTCATATTTGCCGATATCCAGCTCGACACAAACATGTATGATGTCAACGTCAGCCCCGACAAAAGAAGTATTTTACTTCACGACCAAGCGTCCTTACTAGACAGTCTTCGTGCATCCCTAGGAGCATTATTTGACAGTCATGAATATCGGCTTCCGACAGGTTCAGCTCTCAGCTCACAGCCATCAGAATCCCTCAAACCATCTCATCAAATTCCTTCGCTTCGTTTGTCGAAATGTACGTCTCTGAATGCCGAAGAAGAGGGTTCAACGATAGATGATGCAGAGACAAACAAACAAGCTCTGACGGGTAGCCTAAAATCGCGGGTGCAATATGTATCGGGAATTACTACAGAGAAAGTAAGCCGCACAGTTGGCAACCGGCAACCTTCGCTCAGTGAATGGCTTCATCGTGATGTTGAGCCGGAAGTGTTACCAATCGTGCGGAATAAAGCGTCAGATATCAACAAGTTTCGACTCAACTTGCGAGAAAAACGCACGTTGGTTGATGACTCTGTTGACGATGCTGAAAATGCTAACGAAATGTCAAGTAACAATTTGGATATCCAACTTCTTAGTTCAAGGGCAAACATACGGAAAGACCAGCATAAGCTGAAATCTACGAATGAGCTTTGGCCTGAAAGTCTTTGCACAGGAAGTGACTCGGACAGCCTTCATGATGATGTCTCATCGCCATGTTCAAAGCCGCCTAAAATCCCAACGACGTCTGGGGCGAAGAAGCTTCGCGATTCACCTGATACAGAATCACCCCAGGGAAAGAGTACCACGCAAGATGGCAGCACACCTGCTGTACCTATCAATTCCATTGCCCCGGTCGATGAAGAGCAATTTCCTAAATTTGAAGTCACAAGTGGTTGGACCAACTCAACTGTTTGTCACCAAAGCTCCGCAGAGTTGGGCGAAACCAATCGCCACGGCGTTCACACCAAGTCACCAGGCAACGAAACTCAAAATCAAGAGCAGGTTGTCTCAGTTCTGAGCTCGAAAGTCGGCCCGATGGGTGATCCCCGAGAAAGCACTTGCGAAATCACTGAAGACCGAATGGCAACCGTCAAAACAAATACTTCAAACAAGGAAAGAAGAAGAAAATTCGCAAACGCTCAAAGGTTGCAAGTGATCTACACGGACGAGGACAAGTTAGCTCTTCTCTCCAATGGTTGGGGGCAAAGTTTTGCTCAAAACTTATCGGAGGGCTTGCAGCCAGACGTGGAACAAATTGATGCGCCAGATGCCGAATCAAAGTTGCCTCTGATTATATCAAAGAGTGATTTTGCTAAGATGAGGATTGTCGGGCAATTTAATCTTGGGTTTATCATTGCAATACGTCCACGATCGACTGACAATGTTTCAAGTACAACTAATGCGCACGATGAACTTCTAATAATTGACCAGCATGCCTCGGATGAGAAGTTCAATTTTGAAGCATTACAAGCCACCACAAAAGTTCAGTCACAACGATTAGTGCGTCCAAAAAAGCTCGATTTGACAGCGTTAGACGAGGAAATTGTATTTCAGAATTTGGCAGCTTTGGAGGCAAATGGCTTTCAGGTTCAAGTCGATTCTACAGGCGCAACCCCAGTAGGAAGCCGTTGTCAGCTGCTTGCCTTGCCTATGAGCCGAGAATCAACCTTCACCCTGAAGGATCTGGAGGAGCTTATTTCGCTTCTCGCAGACGAGCCTGCGGGGTCGGAGCACATTCCTCGGCCTTCGGCCGTCCGCAAAATGTTCGCAATGAGGGCTTGTCGCAGCAGTATCATGATCGGAAAAGCACTCACCACCAACAAGATGTATACTGTAGTAAGGCACATGGGCGAACTAGACAAACCGTGGAACTGTCCGCATGGCCGTCCCACAATGCGACATCTTTGCCGCATCCAAGCCTGGGATGAGGCACGATGGACGGCAGACACGCTATGCACCTCAGTCCCAAAATCTTGGGCCTCGTATATCGCAAATGCAGACCCAGGTAGCTAAAAGTACTTGCGGAGCTTCTTACAGTCATGTACCAAAGGTGAACTTTATTCCCTGTAAATCGTAGTAAAATGACAAAAGATCAACTTGAAATTGCGCCAGCCACTAACGGCCTTCGAACAAAATGATCGATCTTTGTTGCACAATCGGCCTTCGAAACTATACCCATGTTCCGCCGAGTCGTAGTAAATAATTTATATTCCCTCATCAACGGACTACCAGAATCCTCGTCCCTCCTCAGCGACCTTGCCACTGACATTTCGTCGATAACCCATTCCATAATCAATACCAGATGAAATTTTTCTTACCCCTCCCACGTCGTCCAATTGGATGGAACTATCCCTGTGCCTCTTCGAAGGACTTTGAGCCAAATCTTGGCTGTTGCTGATCCTCCTCATATTTCCACTTATCTCGGACAAAGAGTAATGTTCTCTGTTTGCAGGCCTGGCGGCAGCTGCAAAACTGCCGGCGTTTCCCTTCTGTTTGGGCCCGCCAGTTGGATGCGATCGAAGAGGGTTCGGGTGTGCACCAACCCCATGCTGCGGTCTGTCGTATGCCAGGCTGTGTTCTCTCTCAAAATCTGAATCGCCAGAAAAACTCTCATCTTTGAGTGTCTGAGCTAATGTATCATATTCCTTCCTGTTGTGATTGGCGCGGCGGGAGGTTACCACTGGTTTGCTCATCATGTAATGACGGTGGTTCGTCCTCGATACCAATGACTCCGTTGGCAACCAAGTCTCAGTGAATTTACCTGGTCGAACTTGTTGCATATCACGGCTAGGGCATTGCAGTTGCGAATTCTGATCAGCGGTGGATATCGCTGAGTATGCGCCAACCTTAGGAGGCATCGGCACTGAGTAGCGTTTACTTGGGGCAGCTTGAACCGAGCCTTGTGGTGAGCTTCCTGGTAAAATTTGATATTGCCGGTTTGGTAAATGGATGAACGAAACACTGCTCCGGACAGAGCTGCCAGAGCTGCCAGAGCCCTCCCTTGTGTGTAGGAAGGGGACCACAGGGGCTTGTGAAACTGAATTTAGTTCAAAGCCTAAAGCATTATGTTGTTCTGTTGAAGTCAAATGCCGTTGTTTTTCAAAAATGCTGTTCGCAGTCGTTATGGATGATTTGTTTCTTTTGTGAAATGGTCTTGCAGTCAGATTGTCCTCAAGTGGGTTCATGTCTGGTGGCATTAAGCTTATCCTGCGAAACATAACCCCTAGCCACAAAGATATTGACAAGGAGATGAGATGTACTCCGCCCACTGCGATGATCATGTAATAAATGGCCGGCACAAAGTAGCGCATCAAATTCTGGTCACTTAGCCTGGTGGTCCACAAGCTAGATTCTTGGTGAGCGGAAAAGGCTCCGAATGCGTACACAGACGAAACGACTAAATCGAAAATGGCAGCAAATACGTGATATGCTGATGAGGACCCAGGAGTTCGACCAGAGGCTTTGCGGCAAAGGTGGTAGATGGCATAAAGGCAATGAATCATCGCAACACCAGGCTTAATTAGATTAGCAGTGCTAGCAACCGGTTAGGCAGGGTGCCGCTTAGGCTCATATCTTACCAGGATTCTCATTATCCATCCCGTTACCTCGTCAATGTTGGTGACAAGAATCAGCAAGATCAATGCACCAAGAGCGCCGTTGAACTCCAATATACGGCAAAGAAGTTGCACACCACGCAGCCGCTTTATCCATTTTTTTGTTTGTCCACCAAGTGGTACGTAGTGGCTATTTTGATGGCTTAGAAGAAGAGCATGTGCACTATGACTGATTAATCCACGAATAAAGCCCGGTTAAAAAGGAGACGGTAAGCAAACGCACTCTGGGTGTCTATTGAAGGAGATCAGTGGTTTACTTTGCGCTGTCTTCTTAGGTTTTGGCTCCCAGCTCGCGCGCGTCACGGCCTTTGGGTCAAACGTAGTTGTTGGAAATGCTGTGTTGTAGCCTCTTTCGGCGCAGTACATAAATGGTGGTGAGGCGCCCATGACTTTGGGCGCCGTCTTCTCAAAGACCGTTGATGGATTTCAAACAAGTTAAAGTATCGTTGAGGAAAGGATATGTTTTTCTGGAATGCGGGAGTGGAAAGATGGTGGGCTTGTGTCTCACGGTATTGCAACTTCTCGTGGTGACATGTGGCGTTGACTTGCAAGGGTGCTCTGTTGGCACGGCAACGGTCACTGCTTCCCACCAATGTCACCCCATACACTGGCAGTGAGTGCTAAACTCAGGCCTGATGCGTTACATGTACGTACATAAAGACCGAAATGTCTTGTGACTGACCTTCCTATCTTGGGATCGTTTGCAATCAATTGAAATGCTTTCCGGTGAATCTTGCAGGCCTTTGCGTTTCCGATCGATAAGCAGGACCTTCTCCACGACTAGGAGACGCGATCATGTTCGATCAAATCAGGCTCCTTTCCGTTTGGCCGTCATTGGATCAGGTCCAGCGGGTTTCTATACTGCCTACAGGGTGATGACCAGACTTCCTCTTACACATGTCGATATGTTTGAGTCGTTGCCTGTGCCATTCGGTCTCGTCCGTCATGGGGTTGCACCTGATCATCCAGAGGTGAAGGTACGTCAGTTCGTGTGAACGGATATCCATTTTTTTTAGAATCGATAATAACATGTAGGATGAAGAACTGTCAAGATAAATTTGAGGAGGTAGCTTCCTCCCCTATATTCAGATTTTTGGGAAACGTATCCGTGGGACAAAAAACCTCCCATGTTGACCAATGCAGCGTGAAGCTTCGGTCTTTGATGCATCATTATGACTGTGTGCTCTTTGCCTATGGAGCATCTGAGGATAAAAAACTCGGGGTACCTGGAGAATCGACATTAAAGGGAATCCATTCTGCTCGGCAGTTCGTCGGCTGGTACAATGGACTTCCCGAATGCTCAAGTTTGAATCCGCAAATCGACAGTGCTGAGGACGCTGTAGTAATTGGACATGGTAATGTAGCCCTTGATGTGGCAAGAATTATCTTGCAAGACGTCGATGTCTTGCGGAAGACAGATATAACTAGCCATGCGCTCGAAAAACTGTCACGAAATCGGATCAAAAGAGTTCATGTTGTTGGAAGGAGGGGGCCAGTACAGGTATGTGAATAGCATGTCGTTCACTCTAGCAAAACAGTCTTCTAAAGTCGTGAGGTCGTTCTAGGGTGCATTCACGATCAAGGAAGTACGCGAGCTTATGAAGCTCCCTCATGTCGCATTCCATCCAGTTGACCGATCTTTGATACCAGACGACCTCAAGACCCTGCCTCGGGCATCTCGTCGATTGATGGAAGTTTTCCTGAAAGGTTCTGCATTGCCTCCTGATCAGGCACCCAAATCATGGTATCTTGACAGCTGCCTCTCTCCGTCCCATTTTCTCGGACACAAGAATTCGCCAACAACAGTTGCTTCCACTAATTTTAATGTGATGAAATTGAGTGCTGCATATGATCCGATGTCAAAATCATTCTTGACAGGTCAAACTGTCTGCTTGCCATCAGAGATCGTGTTCCGGTCTATAGGATATAAATCTGCGCCACTGCCAGAGTTTGCCGAAATGGGAATTCAGTTTGATGAGGCGCGGGGAGTTGTGAAGAACGACGGCCTCGGCCGAGTAACACAGGCGCTTGCAGATACAGGCACTTCTATCTTGAAACAACTACCTGGTGTATATTGTGCTGGGTGGGTCAAGAGAGGACCGACGGGTGTGATAGCTTCGACAATGCAAGATGCATTTACTACTGGAGAAGCTATCGTGCAAGATTGGATCTCGGGAGCTGAATTTCTCAGATCGGAGAGAAACGACATGCCGCAAGGTTGGGAGGGTTTAAAGCATGAGAGTGAAGTATGCGGAGAGCTCGTGGTGTCCTGGAACCAATGGCTGCAGATAGACCGAGCCGAGAAACTCTCTGGCATGAAACTGGGGAAGCAGAGAGAAAAGTTCTCAAACATAAAAGATATGCTCGCCGTTGTGCGATGACAACAACGGCGATACGTATTATCGTGAAATATGGCTTTTTTAATTTACAAGACCATCAGCTGCTTTTCACTTTCTGCGTCAACTCCGGAACCTTCTCAAACAAGTCACCAACGAGACCGACATCGGCGACTTGAAAGATCGGCGCATCCGCATCCTTATTAATAGCAGCAATGACTTTGCTATCTTTCATACCCGCCAGATGCTGAATCGCGCCAGATATTCCAACCGCCATATAAAGTTGTGGTGCAACGACTTTACCCGTCTGTCCAACTTGAAGACTGTTGTCCGCATAGCCACTGTCGACAGCAGCACGAGAAGCGCCGACAGCAGCACCCAAAGCATTAGCTAGAGGCAACATGACTTTATCGAATTCTTCCTTTGACTTCAACCCCCGACCACCGGAGACAACCTTGGAAGCTGTAGCCAAGTCCGGACGATCGGATTTAGCCAAATCTTCGGACACCCATTCTGCTGAGGTATCAGCCTTGGGATCAACACCCTTGACTATTTCGGCAGAACATGAGTCTGGTGTAGCAGGTGCAAACGCTGTGCCACGTATTGTAATAACTTTGATGGAATCTAAAGTCTCAACAGTAGCAATGGCGTTTCCAGCATATATCGGCCGCACAAAAGTCTTTTCGTCTTCGATTGCAGTGACATCCGAGATCTGCTGGCAATCCAACAACGCCGCAACCCGAGGCAACAAGTTCTTTCCAAAGGCAGTATGGCCTCCAATGATATGGGTGTAGCTACCCTTTTTAATGTTCTCTACTAGCAGAGGCGCGAAAATTTCTGGGAGACCCTAAAAAGCAATCAATATAAGTGCTCGCAGAGTTGTAAGAATGAACCCAACCTTTTCGTATATTCTGTTCTCAACCTTGATGATCCGGTCGATACCATCTACCTTTGCAGCCTCTTCAGCGGCAGCAGAAACATTGGCACCAGCTACGAAACCATGGACGGTTCCACCCAACTTCTTAGCAGCGGTGAAAGCATTCAATGAACCCTGGCTAAGTTGGCCATCACGCTGCTCCAAAATAGCCAATGTGGACAAGAGTCGACTCATGTGAATAGCCGAAGAGGTTGCGATTGATGAGATCCATGAGCTAGTACCCCGCTGTGAAAGAGCAGCGCGTCTCGCGAGGGTGAACATCTTTGCAGTTGGTGGAATAAACTGCTTCCGAAATTACTTTCTGGTCTGCTTTTGACCGTTCTTTATGTTTATGGACGCGACCCAACTTCGTATCTTCGTAGCCTGGTGGTTCCTTCTGTCAAGAAGCTACAGCACGTGACGTCTTCCGATGCTTGCCGCAAACCAAGAAAACGCCCGAGCGTGTCATATGTCACGTGCCGAGATCACGTTTTTTAGAGCCCAGGACCAGTTTAGTACGTTGGCATAGGCCCCTAGGCCCCTAGGCCCCTAGGTTAATTATCCCATTTCTGGTCGCACCTGATTACGATCAAGACGCCGCGTATCAGAGAGCTTTTTCAATTTATGAACCCAAGCTTCAATCCCAAGGATTTGACTTTTCTTTCTTCTTCTTCCTCCTTCTCCATCAAACGCCTTGCGCGCGCAAACCTCACACTGTCAACGATACGCGACGCGTACCTGGCGTTTCTACCCTTGGCTTGAGTTGCAAACTTGCGATACACGTCGAGGCGTCCTGAAATCATGGAGGACTCTGCTACATATGAGTCTTCGGTCAACGGTGCATCACCGGATGTCAATCCGGATTTGGCGCAATCTTCCCTACCAGGAGAAGGGATCCTAGGTGAAGAGCCAGGTGCGACAATCGTGAACAACTTTCGGCGCGCAAGCAATCAGCTAACAAGGTCCAGATGTGCGAATGTCCGAGGCCGCGGCTGGCGAGGCGAATATCAAACAAGATAGTGCAACTCCCAGTGCTGGGCCTGTCGCGGATGTCGCTCATGTGTCCAGTGCGCCCGTTTCTGCCGCGATTGGCGCGGATGCTGAAATGGGCGATGCGCCAATGGATGGAATAAAAGAAAAGGTTGATCCCGCTGAAGGCAATGCAACTCCAGAAGTTCAAGAAATCAAATCAAAAGAAAAGGTTGAATCTGCTGCCCGCGAGCATCTCATATCCCAAACTCATGCTATTGTCCTTCCCAGCTATAGCACGTGGTTCGACATGAACAGCATTCACGATGTAGAGCGCAAGGCGATGGCTGAATTCTTCAATAATCGAAATAGGAGCAAGACCCCTGCTGTCTATAAGGACTATCGGGACTTCATGATCAACACCTACAGGCTGAACCCAGTTGAGTATTTAACGGTTACTGCATGTCGCAGAAATTTGGCCGGAGATGTCTGCGCAATCATGCGAGTGCATGCTTTCTTGGAACAATGGGGTTTGATCAATTACCAAGTAGGCACTCCTTATTCCTACATGCTCCATGATCTACTCCAGCGGCTAACACACCCCAGGTCGACGCCGAACAAAGGCCTTCGCATGTCGGTCCTCCATTCACTGGTCATTTCAAAGTTATATGTGACACCCCTCGGGGTCTCCAGCCTTGGCAGCCCTCTGCAGACCCTATTGTTTTGGAGGGTAAAAAGAACAACGATACAGATAAGAAAGCGGTTGCATCCACCAGCACCAAAGGCGACATGAATCTGGAAATTGGCCGCAATATCTACGAAGCTAATTCAAAGGGAACCTCGCTGGACAAAACCGAAAGCAAAGCGAACGGAGAAGCTCCAACCCCAAATGGCATTTCTAGCGCAGAGGACGCTACATCGTCCGCGATCGTCAAAGTCAACTGCCATCAATGCGGTAATGACTGTACTCGAGTGTACTACCACAGTAGCCAGACAGACTCAACCTCAAAAGCCAAGTATGATCTATGTCCAAATTGCTTTACGGAGGGACGACTGCCCTCAAACCATACGTCGAGTATGTACTCAAAGACCGAGAATCCCACATACACGTCCATTGTGGACCGAGATGCTCCTTGGTCCGATGCCGAAATTCTTCGTTTACTCGAGGGTCTTGAGCGGTTCGACGATGACTGGGGAGAAATTGCAGACCACGTTGGTACGAGAACACGTGAGGAATGTGTGCTCCAATTCTTGCAGTTGGACATAGAGGAAAAGTACCTGGATTCCGAGGCTCCCATGAATGCTCCCACCGGGTTATCAATACTCGGTGCACAGCACGGCCATCTACCTTTTAGTCAAGTCGACAATCCAGTCATGTCCGTAGTCGGATTCCTCGCTAGCTTGGCTGATCCTGCAAGCACAGCTGCCGCTGCGAACAAATCTGCTGAGGTGCTCAAGCGAGGTCTTCGGAAACAACTGAACGGTAATCAAAAATCCCAAGATTCCAACGGTCAGAGCAACGGTGATGGAAAAACGTCGGATCAAGAAGGGCCAGCTCGAGATCAGCAAGGTGGCGATTCAATGGATCTCGACATACGTCAAGAAGTCACTACGACAACTACCATCACAAAAAATACAGCGATTGCGTCTATTCCTTTGGCCTCCATCGGAGCTCGTGCCTCAGGCTTCGCATCTCATGAAGAGCGAGAAATGACTCGACTTGTCTCTGCCGCTACGAACATTACCCTGCAAAAGCTGGAACTAAAGCTAAAGTATTTCAGTGAGATAGAAGCCATCCTACGGGCAGAGAGACGCGAATTGGAGCGAGGTCGACAACAATTGCTACTGGACAGACTGGCCTTCAAGCGTCGTGTTGGGAAGGTGATGGACAATTTGAAAACTGCTGCAGCAGTTGGAGGGGACCAAGGCATGCGTATGGCACAGGACGCCGTGAGGAACGATGGTGAAAGGGTAGGATTACAAGCTGCGTCGAATGGGTCTCGTGTTCAGCCTCCAAGCAGCAATGGACAGATTAAGAGCTACGAGGCATAAGTTGACGGGCGTGGCGCTTCGGCAGCGCGCCGTACTCAGGAGCGCGACAGTGGCGTATGGTCTGAACGGAGTTTTTGAAATATTGTTCTCATTGTTGCATCATCATTTCCCTTGGTTGGAGGGAGATGTCGAGATCACGTGCTTGACTGGTGCTTGATTCTAACATGAGGGTGTACTATTAGTTCAGGAGTTCAGTGTCCTACATGCCGTGGAGTCATGAAATTAATGTGTCTGTTACCTGCTACACTAGTGAGTCTGCCGATTCTATTACATCCTGCTGTCTATAATTCGCGCTGCCAAAGTCCGCCGTTGCCCAAAAACACAATCGTTCGCGCGTTCATCGTAAGTATCAATCAACATAGTCAAGCAGGTATGGGCCACTTCTCTCGGCTCACGCCTCACTAAGAGAACTGTTGTAAGCTAGTAAGCTAGTTCGGCATTGCTTGGTTTTTCAGAACCTTGGATCGACATGCCACAAGGAGCCAAGCTAAAGCAGCTAGCTGACTTCCCTTTGCATGCGTCCAGTATTTGGGATCTCAAACATTCGTCAGACCAGGTCGAAGATAACATCATATATGTAATACTGACGGATATGGGAGAGCTCACTCGTTCTCATATAGGAAAGTGTCGCGAACTTTAGTTATTGTAAGCGTACATGTGAACTGTTGATTTTACGGTCCGACCGGTCACCGGGCTCCGGCGCATTTCACCTAGGATCCATTTACCTCGGCTCTGGCGGGGATGATGCGCCATTGGGGGGAACGCGGAGCACCTCGGCCGGGGCCAAGGCTCAGATCTTACTCGCACTCCGCTTTACCCTCGTCAGACCCTACGCATTGTCATTTTTACCATACCTAGAAACAGCCGCTGTACCTCAAAGAGCTGGACCCTCCCGAATGCCGCGGTCGCTGCTGAAAGCCAGCTCCTTTCCCATCTTCTTCATCCTTCCGTCCTACCTCCCTCCCTCCTTGTCGCGTGAAAAGTCATAGGCAGTGGCCGGCCATGTTAACATCCGCCGCTCGCTCTCACGCATTGAGAAACAATCTTCAAAGAATTCAAAAGCCATTGCTCACGGTTTGTGACCCACGCTGATGCTGACGCCTTGGTTGTATTTTGGTCAATGGCGAAGCAAAAACAACTGGCTGACGATGTAACTCACAGACAAAAATCATGGCCTTGGCAAAGCGCAACAACAGCTCCGTTCCTCCAGGTAAACAAACCATCCCACTCTAGTTTTCCTTTGCACCCTGCCCAGAGGAGTGTAGCGCTTCATGCTAAATTGGCTGTGGTCGCTGACGAAACTGTGCAAAACGCCAGGTTATGTCGAGGACAAGTCCAAAGGAGCCATGCTTCGGTTTCAGGACTCTCTTCCCCGGCTACCCGTACCCACATTGGAGGAAACCGCAAAACGTTACCTAAAGTCTCTCGAGTACACAAAAAGCAAAGCTGCTGTCGAAAACTTCATCAGACCGGGTGGCGTCGGCTGTAAGCTTCAGGAGAAGCTTATTGCCAGACGAGAGGATCCTCAGAATAAGAACTGGATTTATGAGTGGTGGAACGATGCCGCTTATCTGGCTTATCGCGATCCAGTCGTACCCTACGTGAGCTACTTCTACTCTCACCGGGATGACCGATCACGACGAGATCCAGCCAAGAGGGCTGCAGCTATTACATCCGCTGTCCTCGAGTTCAAGAAGCTTGTGGACACAGGCTCTCTTGAACCAGAGTACATGAAGAAACTCCCCCTCTGCATGGACAGCTACAAATGGATGTTCAACGCCACCCGCATGGTCGCTCGTCCCGCTGATTATCCTGTGAAATTTTCTGCGTCAGAGAACAAGCACATCATTGTCATCCGCAAAAATCAGTTTTTCAAGATATCTCATGAGATTGGCGGCAAGCAGCTCAACACCTCTGAGTTTGAAAAGCAGTTCAACAAAGTATACCAGGTGGCCGAACGAGTCCCCGCAGTAGGCTCCTTGACATCCGAAAATCGAGATATATGGGCGGACGCCCGCGAATTACTCGTCCAGACAAGTTTCAAAAACAAAGATGCGTTGCGCGCCATTGATTCAGCCTCCTTTATTGTTTGTCTAGACGATGCATCCCCCGTCACGCTGGAGGAGCGAGCCCACCAGTACTGGCATGGTGATGGCGCCAACCGTTGGTTTGACAAGCCATTGCAGTTTATTGTGAACGACAATGGAACCTCCGGGTTCATGGGCGAGCACTCCATGATGGATGGCACACCGACTCACCGACTCAATGACTACACAAATGATGTGATATTCGGTAACAAGATCGACTTTTCTGATGCCTCCGTTCGTTCCGACTTGCCGGAGCCACAGTTGGTCCAATTCGATATTACGCCACCGATACAAGCAGAGATTGATCGTGCTGTCACGGACTTCCACAATGTTATCAATCAGCACCAGCTGGCTGTCCAGGCCTACCAGGGATACGGCAAGGGTTTGATCAAACAATTTAGATGCTCCCCCGATGCTTACGTTCAGATGATCATTCAACTAGCGTATTACAAAATGTACGGCAAGAATCGCCCAACGTACGAATCGGCAACAACTCGGCGCTTCCAGCTTGGTCGCACAGAAACATGCCGCACAGTCTCAGACGAATCGGTGGCATGGTGTACTTCCATGTCAGACTCCTCTCAAAACGATGAGACCAGGATAAACATGTTTCGCAAGGCCGTTAATGCTCATCTTGAATACATTTCAGCAGCGTCTGACGGCAGAGGTGTCGATCGACATTTGTTCGGTCTCAAGAAGCTACTCCAGCAAGGAGAGGAAATGCCTGCTATTTTCAAGGATCCTGCCTTTGGATACTCTTCCTCTTGGTATTTGTCCACTTCTCAACTCAGCTCAGAGTTTTTCAATGGCTATGGTTGGAGTCAGGTGATCGATAGTGGCTTCGGCATTGCTTACATGATCAACGAGAACAGGTCAGTCCACTTTCTAACAGTTGATGCCTCATGTTGAACCTATACTGATCTTCTTTGCAGCATCAATTTCAACATTGTGTCCAAGAGCCTCGGAAGTGACCGCATGAGCTACTTTCTAAACGAAGCCGCCGGAGAGATGCGTGATTTACTGATGCCAACCATAGCCGCGCCAAAAGCCAAGCTATGAAATAGGTCAAGGACGTTCAAGCGACAACTACAAAGCCAAGTAAACCATGTCGTATGGTTTGAGCTGAAATGGGTGCATATCCGCTCGCACGGCGTCATGCCTGCCCCCTTGTATTTTATCTGTGGCTCACAGCGGCTATCAATGTGCACTAGACGTGAGCAGAAGAATGAACAGAACTATCGTTAGATGATGTCTTAGCTATAGATAACCTGTCATATAATAGCATCAACCTCTAACTACCTCGCGTACCGCTTATCGATTACCACGATCCATTCTGACGACAACTGGCGAAAAGATGTCCGATTTGCCCAATTGTTACCCAATCGTTCAAACCAATTTCCGATGTCTTTGATTCAATATTGTCCATGGTGGAGACCGTATGCATTTACCCAGCATGCGCAATGATCTCATTCACCAAGTCATCCTTGGTTTCATCGTAGTAGGAGCAGATTTGAGATGGGAGCGGAACCTCTTTATAATCTTCGTCCGGTCCAGATAGGATGTTTAGATTAATTCCAGAAGACTTGCTCGTAAAAAGCTTCGTGCCAATGCTCTCTTTGCTGAAGTAAACCTGACCGCCGTCGACCTGGTCCAGCATGACTGTGGGCAGGGTTCCAATGACCTGCAACGCAAAATTTTGAGCTTTAACAACATCCACCGTCGAAACCAACGTGTCGACTACGAGTGACAAACGAGCTGAATTCTCGACGGTAACCTGATTCGCTTTGCCTCTCAGAATAACGGTTGTGTTGTTACACCTACTAATCAACACGGATTGACTCAATGTCGTCTCGATCTGAATTGGCTCTGGCTCCCTGTCATAATTTTCCTATAGCCACTGTCAGCTGAGGATCCATTGACAAGGGATTGACACATACAATGGTCCATTTGTTGCCGTCTAATTCCTTTTTAGCTGGCTTCTTCACGCGCATGCTTTCTGGCTTTGGTTTTTTGCCAGGAGCCGGGCTTTTGCCTCGAGCTGGGCCATCTCGATTTCCAACAGTGTTGTCAGTCCGCAGTGATGGATTTTTGTGTGTCATTTCTGACTTGTCTACTTTGCGAAGTCCTCTCGTAACGTCTGAGCCCCTGTTCAACTCTGAAAAAACGGCATCAAGCCCACCGGACGACAAAACACGAGCAGGTTCGGCCTTTATATCGAGTACAGGCGGCGGACCAGGTGGAGGAGGTGGCGGCGGCGGCATTGCTGTACTACCACTATCGGCTGATGTAACAGCCTGTGGCATCTGACGAGATAGGGACTTGGTTACATCTTGGGCAGACTCACCCTCTGCGTTCCAGGAAATGCCTGAGGGGAAATATTGTTTGATATACTCAGAAAGATCGCGAAATATCTGATAGAATGCCTGAATCCATTCGACCTGCTTTGGATCCCTGATACAACGTTAGAATTTGTGCTGCTAGCTTCTCAAGTCTGCCATACTTATCCTTTTGCTCTTTCAATACTCGATTCCCAAAAAACTGGGCAGAGCTCAAGCTATCTTCCACCTGTTTGTAAGGACGACTTTCAAGGGTAATCCATGCTAGCATCATTATGCCATCTGCAACAGCGCTGAGTTGTGTATACATGGGGTCCGGTCGGTGTGAGTCCTTCAGCGCCGTCACAGCCATCAAGGCCTCATTGATGGGCTTTATAATCATTTGGTATGCCGTAGCATCGGGCCTGGCGGCTTTGGTCGTGATCAACAAGAACGTCCGCTGTTTTTGAAATCCTTCAAGTACTTTGGCAGCCTTTGTGGGGTCAGCAAATTTTTGTTTGCCAAAAAGTAATGCTGGGTACTAGTGCTGGCGCTGGTGCTTACCTGCTCTTCGACAACGCCGCCCAGCTCGTTACTCAGCTTGACATAGTTATCGACGGACGAGCTGATGAGCTGATCGAACTCTTCGATCGCCTCAGGCATGGGTTCGTTTGTTCTCGGGGCCGAATTCGGGAGCGCGGCTTGCGACGGCAACTTCGGCGCTGGAGAATCGCTCACGGGAGATGTTTCTGTTTGGCTAAGCACTGCGACATCTTTGGGTAGCTCGGTCGAGGTCGCGATGTCTTCGAGGCGTGAGGTTGCAGCTTCGAGTCTGTTCGGGAATATATGGTCAGATGGACCCGAAACCATACGGCCCAATTGAAAAATGACCCAGAGTCTTCCTCGGCTTACCTCTTGATGAGAGTGGTGAGGTTATGCATGTTATTCGCAGCAGCCATCTCGATAGTGTGTCCGTCAATGTTGGAGCTTTTCTTAACCTTTCTTTGTGTGGGAACCTAGGTCTAGCGGGCGGCCGATGTCGTGATATCAATCTTTGCGGCAATTACGAGGCAATCGGGAATAAACGGCATATGGAGATCGTTCGAATGTCCGTGTACTTCTGCTCGTGTTCCTGGGGCTTACTAACTTTCACGGTCAGTGCCGGCTTTTTTGGGTGCGAATTGCCGGTGAAGGTGTTTTCTGGCGATACTGTCGATGTCGAGTTAATCCGGTGACGGGTGAGTTGACAGGCAAGTGGGTATCTTTGGTGTGAGGCCAACTGAGTACTTTCTCATATAGTTGTTAATAATGGAATCGCTTTTTCGTGGTGTCGGTTGCGGGTATTCAGTATCTGTGGACTTCCTACGATTGCCTGTGTCAGATCCAGGAGGTGATGACGCAGCCGTCCTTTTGGTGGTCACGAACCGTTCCTGGAGCTACAATGCTCTCCCCTGAACTCTTTTCAGCCAATGGCTTGAGGGTGGGCCGGTCCACCAGCACATGGCAATACAGGGCGGTATTAGTTACGACTCCGTATAAGTCCATCGCTTTAATACACCATCGCTTTAATACACCATCGCGTACATACATGGCTGTCGCTCCAAGTGTGTCATATTTGGACATTAGGGAGATGAGTCTCTGGTGCTGAGGCTCGCATGAGGGATAGATCAGACATACATACTCAAATTGTGTCAACGTCCGAAGTCGTATGCCTTATTTACTAATTCGCCTCTTTCTCCTCTCTGTGTGGTTAATCCTGTCAGCTAATCATGCGAGGCTTTTCGTTGGAGGTAGTTACCATTTGGCCATCCATGATAACAGAAAGCCAAGGGCTCAGCGATTGATAGCAGACCATGGGTGTTGGTTACATGACAACCTCCGGCAGGCTCCATCAATGCATACGGCGCCACTGGGCGAGTTCCTAATGTCCTGGGGCAAGCTACCCTATTCTGACGGCGGCAACTTGCAGTCTGCTGCTCGCCGCACACAACTCAGTCTTATTACCTGGAGACTTCGAGTACACGGCTGCCACATTACAGACAGGTTGTCCGTATTGACCAAACTGAACCACGCCCATATCAGAGTCTCCAACTTTTCTACACACACGGCTGGTCGAACTAGATTCCACCCGACGCTAGGGAGTACGCAACCCTGACCACACGATTCCGAATATTAAGGCATCACCAGTCCCATGCACCATAGTGTCAGAAGCAGGAGACCAGACCAGCGTCATAGCCGGTAACTTGCATATCATATCCCCACAGGTTGGTGCCTTTTCATTAGAGACCTCTTCAGTAGAAATGCATAAACCCAGCAACGACAATGAAGACACAATCACGGGAACCGAAAGCAGCACAGGCGAGTTTATGATAGATTTTGTCACGCTCGGAATGTTGATTATAGGTGAGCTCTCCCAAGCACACACCTTCTGGCCGCACAGTCTACGTCGGGGACGATTGAGATGCAGTACAGGCAGAGGGGACGCGAGCAGCGGTTTTCGAAAGGTTGAAACCAATAAACCAAGTCGACAAGCAACTGACTCTTATCAGATGACATAGAATTCAGGCCTCCCACCCCGCCAGTACGTGACATTCTGGGAGGAGCAGGCACGTATGCTGCGCTCGGAGCGCGGCTCTTTTCACAGCCCCCCCTGTCCCGCTCAATAGGATGGGTAGTGGACAAAGGCTCAGACTTTCCAAACCGGATTTCCGAAACAATTGATCGTTGGGATACTGGAGCCGTGATTCGAGAGGACCATCACCGCCTCACAACGCGGGGTTGGAATGGCTACATCGGGTCAGATGATACACGACTTTTTCAGTATAAGACTCCGAAACGGCGACTCACTGCGAACGACATCACGCCGGATCTCCTTCTCTCCAAATCGTTTCATCTTATCTGTTCACCCACCCGCTGCCAGGAATTGATTATGGATATCACATCTCGCCGTAAAGCTGCCACACCGCGGAACGGGATCTGTACTAAACCACTATTTGTATGGGAGCCAGTGCCCGACCTGTGCACCCCCGACGAGCTATTGAACTGCACAAATGCCCTTCGCCTCGTGGACGTCTGCAGCCCCAACCACTCCGAATTAGCAGGCTTCATGGGTGACAATGGCCTCGACCCTGAAACTGGAGAAGTGTCAGCACTCAGTGTAGAGCGTGCGTGCGAGCAACTGCTGGCCAGTATGCCCCTGCAATCATATGCTCTCGTGATCCGAGTGGGAAAAGAAGGTTGCTACATCGCTAGAAACGGCGGAAGAAAACGGCGAGACAAACCTGGCACTTCGGCCAACCAACGTAAGACTCATATACATGGCGGCTTGCAGCCCGATACAGATATGGAAGCCCTCTTCGCAGGCCTCCTACAAGATGAGGACGGTGCCATTGCCAGAGAAGAGATCGAGGTCGACCCTGGCACAGAAAGATGGATTCCAGCCTACCACAAGGACAAGTTGAAAGTTGTTGATCCCACAGGTGGTGGCAATGCCTTCCTTGGAGGACTCTCCGTAGCTCTGGCCCGTGGTGAGAAGCTGGAGGATGCTGTGGCCTGGGGCTCAGTCGCAGCAAGCTTCGCAATCGAGCAAGTCGGCATGCCAAACCTTCAAACAAATGTCGATGGTGTCGAAACCTGGAACGGCGAACAGGTATCTGAGCGATTAGACGACTTCAAACGAAGACTTAATTTAGATGTATAGACAGAGTGAAACTCGTTTCAAAGCTGGTTCAGATCGCACATCACGACGCGAATTACCGTCAGTCGCATTGTCAACCATTGTCCACACGATCGGAAATAGCCGGGGCATACTGTGTTTACATAGCTCAATGGCAACAATCCTTTTACGATCACTTCGAATATATTGCCCACACTTTACTTATGAGTTTCTGAGGTAAACGTCCTGTCCATTGTCTCTACGTAGCTTCCTTTAAATACCACAAACAGAAAAAAACCAGCATAAATACGTGGCAATGCTCGAGACGACGGTTTTACCAAGAATAAACATATACACCAAATGTTTTTGATCTTGACCAACGTGTTGGCTAAATTTTATAGACGAGTTCACCATCTGCAAACCTGTGGAGAGTCGTCAGCATTTGAGGGAGCGCGCACGAGGTGGGAGAACTAGCTGAATGAAGGGATCGGACCACCCAACGAAGGACTCGAAGGTCGCATAGGGTTGACGCGTGACGATTCTATTCTTGGGCATGGGAATAGATGCTCAGGCGATAGATTTCACTTACATGATATGGTTGGCTTCTTCCAATTTCTTTAGAGCCTTGATAGCCTCCAGGCGGTCAAATACACCACCATCGTGACTTGAAACCCTTCTGTTTACAGCCGAGATAACAGCATCGAGGGTTGCGGCATCGTCCTCGAACAGATCCGTATTCAACAGCTGGCCAAGTGCAGTTCTGAAAATCGAAACACGTTGTGGCTCGATGGGTCTGTCGTCATTGAGTGCCAATGCCGCAGCTTCAGTGGCAAGATCTTGCTCAGCCTGACTTTCAGCCTGCGTCTGCAATGGCAGCTGCGAGGCGGGTATTGAGGAAGCGAAAGAGGTCTGTGATTGAGAAGCGTCAGCTGCTGACCGTGTGCTACGCCCGGATCGGCGGGGCGTAATGCGTGATGCGCTAGCATCTTGAGTAGTTGAATCTCCGTCCCCTGCCAAGGATCCATCACCGTCATCGGATTCTGCAGAGGCCGCACGTCTCGAACGTGTATTTGTTCGTGAACTTCGCGTTGCCGCTCTTGCGATTCGGCTTCCCCTATGCGCATCTCCCTCTTCTTCGAGTCCGTCATCGTCGTCGGAATTGTCTTCGCTGGACGAGGCAAAGTCGACCGTATGGGTTCTCCGCCTCTTCTTTCGAGATTCATCTTCTACAACTTCCTTAAACAAAGCGAAGCGGAGGATAGCTTCTGCAGCGACAGCATCTTGATCATCCACTCTGCTTGACAGACGTGCTTTGGCGTGTGCAGTGGCGAGTCGAATGATTGTCTCCAGTGTACGGACTGTCAAAGGGCTAGTTCTCCTCTGGTTACCCTCCATCTCATCGTTCCGCAATCCCACGTATATTTCAGCGATTCGATCTGAGGCGTCTTGCGTTAAAACCGGCTTGACTCTTGTCTTCGCGTATTGAATGTACTTTTTCATAAACGGTATGCTCAGAATCTCTGGCTTTTTACCCGAACCACGCCCCGAAGTACGTGTCACGCCAGCGTGAAGCATGGCGTCGTATTTCTCAAAGACCTCTGTAGGATGTTGCGTTCCGATCTGGCTGTCGGCTGAAACGCCAAGGTTCTGCGATGCCTGTTCTCGAACGGGAGCCCCCTCCTCAGTGCCAACAGTACGATATCTGTGCATGCGCAATACGTGCTCTGATACTTGGCGATCCCTCGTATCCTCTATATCGTCAGTGACGACAAATAGAAGATCAAATCGTGAAAGTAGAGAATCAGGAAGAGCTATATTTTTGTGCGGGTCTTTGTGAGGATCGTACTGGCCGAATATAGGGTTGGCAGCAGCTATAACAGAGCACCGGGCATTCAGCGAGGTGTGTATTCCAGCTTTTGCAATGGTGACGGTCTGCTGCTCCATGACCTCGTGAATAGCGACACGATCCACGTCGGACATCTTGTCAAACTCGTCAATGCACACAACCCCACGATCGGCCATCACCATTGCACCAGCCTCTAGTCTCCGCTCCCCCGTTTCCTTGTCTGTTGTAACAGCAGCAGTCAGACCAACCCCGGAAGACCCACGACCCGTGGTGGCAATGGCCAATGGTGCTGTGTTGAGGACAAAGCGCAGCAATTGAGACTTGGCCGTGGAGGGATCTCCAACCATGAGGATGTTGATGTCGCCTCTCAGATGAGTGCCGTTCTCGAGATTCTTCTCTATCCCACCCAGAAGCATGAGTAAGATGGCCTTTTTGATGTGACCGTGACCATAGATACTGGGAGCCAGTGACTGGGAGAGGAGCTCAAGAAGATTCCTTTTCTTGGCCACTTTGTTTATGTTTCTAATGTCGGTATCCGTGATAGTGGCAGTTGCCACACCGCCGCCTGACTTGGAGGACAGTAGCGCGATGTTGTTGGCGAGGATGATGGTTTTGAACAACGCGCTGTTGTGGTTGGTGTTCCGATTGCCAAGAGTCCTGAATATGCCAACGATCTGGACTCGGTCGCCGGGCTTCACCCGGTCTACCAGATCATCATCCAGAATTACATCGACGCCGCGAGGAAGCTGACCAGCAGGTGCTCGCTCTGGCATCTCTTGAATCGAAACAGTCTGATGATCGCGGAAGGTGCAGAAGCCGTACTCGGTCACTAATGGATTGCCTTCATCGTCCTCCCTGGGATAAACGCTGGATGTTGTAACTCCATTGGTCATTGTCTGATCCTGGTATTCCCTGAAATGAAACTTTTGTCGCGTTTCGTTGTAGTGCACACTTCGGACGACTTTGGGTCGTATCAAGGAGCATCTTGTGACGATCCCTTCCAGGGACACCATATGATTGAGATGCTGGGACGACAGGGTTCGGGGGTTGCACGAATTGAGACCAAAGCTGCCGGCCCAAGCACAATAGTAGATAGTGTCTCTGGCAGTCTGATCGGGACGCGCTTGGGGTATAGTTTCAATAATCTTCTTCAAGGCATGATTGAAAGCCAGGGAGAAGTCGAAAGGTTCGTCGAGAATGCCTTGCGCGAGATCGATGCTGTGGTCACGAACATGATCCAGATTGACAGTCAAGCGCCGCTGGTTCTTCTGAAGCATCAAAATAATGTCCGATCTGTAGCTGCGTGCATGGGGGTCGCCTAGAAAGAGATGTTTAGTTTGATTGGCTTTTGAGAAGCCTGGATGTGACAGGAGGCATTCGTACTGGGGTCCAGGAAGTCCTCCGCCTGGCGGATGCGATCGCGGACGCCTTCATCTTGAAGCATAAACGTGTCCATGACGGCAAATATCTATCCTAAAGCAGTGTTGCGAGCGAAAGCGAAACGCACAAATAGTTGGATGAGTCAACTATTTGCAGCTTCTAGCGGGGGATGTTAGTAACGTGGAAGAAAGGTGAGAGGTGGGCGAGGAGTGGGAGGTAGCTACGCGCGACGCGTCTGAGGCGCGTAAAGTGGTTGCATGAATACTACTCTTCATGCTTCATGATTGGTCCAAGACCAAAGCCCGCCCTACAAGTGGAACCAGCAGGTACTTGTGGCATGGAGGCAGGGACCTCTCTGCTTGACTAGCCCATGTACCTTGGTGCTCCAGGGGGCGCCTTAGCGCTCCCGTCCTCTAACAACGAGTGTTGCTTCACAAGGCTACCGGGCAGAACGCTCGTTTCTCGAAGACTGACCCTCTATCTTCGTACGGCCATAAATAATTGACTGGACTGACCATGGCGGTTGGCTTATCAAATACTGCACACCACGCCCTTGATGAAGAGGCGAGAGCCGAGGTTGATGTTCTGAACTCCCGCCTTGACAAGACAACACAGCTCACCAGAAAGATTCAAGCCAGTCTCGGGAGGCTGGAGGCCTCGGGTCAGAGCGTACGTGATGTTGCAGGGCCTCTTAGCGGCGAGACCAGACGCCTGCAGCTTCTTGGGAATAGTACACCTCACCACGAACTCTCCAGCTCCTCCAGTTCTCGCAGCTAACCCTCACAGACGTCGACTCTGTTCTCGCCGCCATCGACCGATTGCGCCAGCCTGCCGATAGCAAAGATGATGAAGAACAAATCATCCGTGCCGGCCCGGACAAGGCTGGCTTGTCCATCTACCTGGCGTCGCTCAAGAGGCTCAACAAGTCCCATGCCGACATGCAAGTGTCGAATTTGCGAGCAAATCAACATACCATAGGCGATCTCACTCGACTAATCAAGTCAGGCAATGCCCAGCTCGAGAATTACTTCGATAAACTCTTGCGCGGAGAAACACCTCGCTCCATCGAACCACTTCATTATATCACGAAAGAGAAGCCCTTCCCTGTTCTGCCACAGGACAAGATTGCCCGGTTAGGTCTTGTATATGCTTATCTGGCAGGTGGACAGCAGGGACATAGTTCTCCTGCGTCAAAAATATTTGCCGAGATCCGGGGTCCGTATTTATCTTCATCACTCGTCAATCTAGCGGCGGCAAGCGTCAACACGGCCAAGAAGAAGAATCCCGGCGCCATATATAGGGCAGGAACCAATGGCATCAGCACATATGCCAAGGCGATGGAAGGAATTTTTTTGTCGGAATACGACAACATTTGCAGTATTTTCAGACGTGAGGACTGGGGTTCGGTGTTCCAGGCGACTTGCCTAGGAGCTCTGTCTGAGCTCGCACGCACTCTTCGAGAACTTAATGCGCACATCAAGGGCCACTTAAACACCGACTGTTACTTGGCATATGAGATCACGGAAATCATCTCTGGCCTCTCAGAGAGTTTGGATACTAGAACGGGGGAACTGAAAGGCTCTCTTGCGGCTGCACTGAAGCCCGTTCGGGAAACAGCCAAATCATCGCTCTCGGATCTCCTCGAAGAAACCAGGAGAAAGGCCGGTGGACTGCAGACACTCCCCTCTGATGGTGCCTCGACGTCTCTCGTGACAGAGACGATGCAACGTCTGCAAGCCATGGTTGAGTTTCTCCGACCCATCTCCAGCATCATGATATCCCTGGGGGACGGCGGTTGGAGATCGAATTCAGGTTCTGTTGGCGGATCGACTGATGCTATACCCAGTCTCGCATCATTCGACATCGGCGCCGATGGGAAAGAAATCTTTGCACATTACTGTCTTGACTCCATAGATGCACTTCTGTCCGCTCTGGATCAGAAGGCAAAGGTATTACTCAGGGGGAAATCGGTAGCCGGCGTATTTATCGCCAACTGTGTCGTCATCATCGAGCGTATGATACGAGACTCGGATCTCGGGCCTTTGTTGCCATCGAGGTTTGAAGTGCTTGATCAATGGCGCAAGAAAGCTACAGCGGCGTACACGGACGTATGCAGAGATATTTCGGTGTACCTCTTTGATACAATTCACACCAATCGCACTCAGAGACCAACCTCGGGCCAGGCAGATTCTGCATCAGTGGTGAAGGGATTGAGCAGCAAAGACAAAGACAAGATAAAGGAGAAGTTCACTCAGTTCAATGTAGCCTTCGATGACATGGTCGCTAAACACAAATCGTACAACATGGAGCTAGAGGTGCGTTCAATGTTCGGGAAGGATATTCGTCAAAAGCTGCAGCCGCTCTACGATCGCTTCTGGGACCGGTACCATGACATAGATAAAGGTAAAGGAAAATATGTCAAGTATGACAAGGCGTCTATCGCCGCGGTTTTCCTGAGTCTGGCTTCATAAAAGCGGACGAGGGTATTACCGCTTTCCTTCTCACAAAGCTTTGAAGTTTGTTTTCAAATAGCTTAACAATTATAACACAAAACAAGCATTCTATTCACTAAATCTTCAAATGTACAAGCCTATGACTCACGACGGATGTGCGCCTTTAGCTGTCGGTGGGAGTTGCCTTCTGTCCCAGACGACTGCACCATCACTCTAACGGTTTGTTCGTAGCCTCCATTTCTCTTGCTAGCAACCAGCAGCTATTTTGCGTAGCCAACCGATAACCCAGGAACGTGCATTAATCTTAGCGTAGCTTTTGTAGCTGTTTTAAAAATTGCGATGCGCTACGTCTTCTCGATTCAGAAATCCATCCCAAGTCAGAAATGGCAGTGTTTAAGGCCGGTGTGTGCCAGCCAAGTACGATGTCCGCCGTACCGTTGCCTGGCTATTATCCTATAAATGTTGGAAGTCGTGTTTGCAGCCAGGCGTCCTGCCAAGTCAATAGAATCACCGTGAAATTGTATAGGAAGAGGCTTGACTGACGGGTGCGAAGTAGTGTAAGAGACATGGAATTGTAATACCATCGCACCTTTGTGTCGGCTTTCTCCAAGTCACTGTACCTGCCCGGCCATTTGAATTCCGCGAGCACGTTGTAAGAGGGCATGAGGAGGTTCAATCAATGCGAGCCCAAACCTATATAGAATATTTACAAGGCCAACCAAGTTCTACACTATGATGATTGAAGACTGTAATATCCTTTGTGAATATTTGCAAAACCAGACTCAAATGAAAATGAATAATAAGAACTTAAGCCGTTCTGGCTCTGAATAAAAATTTAAACAAATAAAAAACTAGCAATGTGGTGACCTAAGATTGTTTTTTTTTTACCTAGCTTGAAAAAAAACGCACTGGAGGGGTTTTTTTTGGGACTCACTCTAGCGCATTTTTAATTAATCATGTCAATTATGATAAATAAAAACTTCCGATAACAAAAAAAAAAACATCTGAGTGGGGAAACGTGAACTCGGGCCCATCCACCTGGTGATCCAACGAGTAGATATCACTTACTACAGCAACTATGAACAGTAATGGAGTAATCGTTGGTTGTCTTGTTGATAGAATCGCATCGCGGGTAAGAAGAGTATGCAAGTGATTTTCTTGTTGAGACATTCGGCTAACGAGGACCTCAATCGGTTATAGTTGCCACATCGAACAGGCTCCACGGGACGGGCCTTTGAGGACGACGAGATTCTTCAAATCACGAGAGCTACATTGGTTGACTTGAGTAGGACAACTATTAGTGTTGTCCTTGAGTCTCTTGTGGAACTTCTTGAAGACCTAGGACGTCCTTTTGCCTGCGTTTCTGCTCATCCGTCACACATACTAGAGTCAGAGTTGTATATTTTGTCACTCGCAGCAGCTAGCTGCAATGCCAATCAGCAATGGTTCTCCAAGGAACGCAACGAAGGAACCGAAACTTCACCAGAGTCTTTGGAGCCTCTACTTGTGAATCGCATATTGCAAACCTTGAAACAACTCCTGGAGCCTATTCCAGACGATTATATACTACCAGCCCAGACATTGTTGGACCAATTACCGGAACGTAACTTTTGTGTTCCACGACCTGATGGCAAACCGAGCACTAACGAGGCAGAGTGCCTTGAGGATTGTCTAGTTCAGTTTGACGCTCATATCAAAACCGTGGTCGAGTTCATATCCGCATCGAGTTGGTCTGCCGCATTTGAACATATCAGAAACACTATTTATAATATTCGGACTACGCCTTTCCCAGAGGGGGGATCTGAAAGTCAAAGTCTTGATGGCGAGACTACAGCTCTCGTCACGTTAAGGCTCTTGTCCTTCTTTTGGATTGATAGCTTGAAGCTTGGGCATATCATCCAGGAAATATGCTCCAGTTATCTACATTTCCGTAAACCGTATCAGTGTACGATAGCCGTAGTACTTCCACTGCTTGTCGCTCGCTGGATTGATCGTTACCCTGATGAATTCGTTCGGCTCCATTCGCACCACAAGAGACGGGATGGCGGTGGCAGCGATACATTGTTTGACATGACTCAGACGGGAGTAGATATTGGTCGGCGCAGAGCTGTCTTATATCCCATGCAGATTACTCTTCTCTTGCTCCTTCCTGACGTGTTTGAAGTCGCAAGTAACTTGCGAGAGGCGAAGAGCAATAATCTGATTAAGAAGGTGTCGTTCTTGGACAGCTTGAGGAAAGCTCTTCGAAATGGCAGTGAGCGAGCTGCTTACTGTCTGGTGGCCTTGCTTCGCGCCGCTCGACATTTCAAGGTCGAGAGTGATTCAGCCTTGGTCAGCTATGCCATGGATGTTCAAGATGAGGTCAGGGACTCTGTTTTCCGTCTTTCATACACTGGTCATTCCGCTCCAACCTTTGATCAAGATATGATAACAGGAGCATTTGTTAGTCTCGCGCATCTGGACCCAGATGGCGTCGTGGAAACGCTCACCAAAACCTGTATATCTCCAATGGCGCCAGATACTTTTAAAATCGCCGTTATTCAAGCCTGCTCGTATTTCGTTGGGCAACCGCAGGCAGGAAGATACGCTGAACTTCATGATAATGCGTTGTCTTTCATTCAGTCCGAATTCGAAGTATGGCATCCAGATCCACTTGACCGAGATTCCTACTGATGACAAGCATATTAGTCGGAGTGTATGAACTCTTTGAGTTCCACGAGCGACTGCTCCCCGTTTAGCGAGCGTAAGCTTTCAGAAATTCTGCGATACTTGGAAGTGTCATCAACACCGTTGATCCACGACTTGCTGGGCCAGAATCCAAGCCTCCCATTTTTGCGGCCATTTCTATTCTGCATTCTTTCTCGCAATTCATTCATTTGTCGACTTGCTACCAAGGTTGCCAGAAAGCTCTTTGTCGCTGATGACCACTCGTCGGAAACATTTGGCAAAATCGAGTTCACTGCAGATCTTCGAAAAAGACTTTGGGACCAGATGTAAGTCCTCTAACACAATTACATTTTGCAATACACACTGAGACGAATGATAGTTCTTCAGTTTTACTTGGTATATGCGCAGACGTGAGAGATCATCTTAGCATGCTCTCGATCACCCAACTACAAGAGTTCTTAAGCGCAAGGTCCACTCTATTGAAAGGCTTACCGGTCCGTTAGCAATCTGATCCCCTTTTTTTGGAATGACTGTATTGACCTTCCTAGATTATTTCAAATGCTCCTACGGACGCTGCTGCTGCTCATGAGGCCGCGTTGAAGCTCGAGTCGACCTTGTTGGTGTCTTTTTGTTCCCCCGATGTATCAGTTTGCCAGGCGGCAACCGTCTGCGTGGGCCTTATAGTTGAAGAATGTGCTCATGCTGGAGTTTATAATGATTCAGCGAACTTGCTCTCTTCGACTCACCGCAACAACATGGTCTATGAAGAGCTTTCGTCACCTGCCTTTCACTTCACAGGCCTCGTCGCTTTTCAAAAGAGAATGCGGGGTCTGCTCAGGCAGATGCGAATTCCGACACAAGGCATACTGGATGCGTGGAAATTTGGCTTTGAAAGATGGATGCGCCTATCCAAAGATGTGTCTATGGCTACAGCCGATAATGTTGATGACAGGCTATTGTCAGAATGGCGTAATTTCTCGGGCTTTCTAGCCTCTTTGGGTGGCATATGTACCCACGATCATGCCAGTCGACTGGATGAAACACCGGAAGACCTGCAGTGGATAGACCGATTGTTCTCAGAACAGCACGAGGAGCCACCGTTGACACGTTTTCTCAGACTTGCTATTCAACTTCTCGGCTGCGAAAACATCAAAGTGCGGGAGGCAATGAGGGAAGTTTTGTCAGCCGAAGTGTCTTCGACACTCTACCCTGCACTTTTCAAAGCTCTAGAATCGGAATTAGAGGTGCTTCTCGCGGGTGTTCTCGCATCAACAGACCAGAACCAAGAGAAGGAGGTCGTATTCGCCGAACAAGCCGCTTCCCTGTTAAAGATAATGGTTGAAAAGCTTGAGATCCCATCCGATCTTGGTTCCGTCTCTTCAGTGCACCTAGCAGCACTCACCTTAAGTTTCGCCAAATTCTTAGATGGGGCACCAGACGATACCACGACACTGCGCGTTAGAGTCAAGATATGCCACCTGTGCGAGGCTGTCATGAAAAGGAAGGAGCATCTAAATCTACGCGATGACGTCCGAATCCGGAATCAGCTCCTAGAACATATATTCGACTGGATAGCGCGCCCTTACGCTCCTAAACAAGAACAGTCTACCAACACAAACACAGGCACTCGACCGGAGGAGTTTCGCCGGGTCCAGAAAGATCTCGATAAAGCCTGTCTAAAAACACTTGCAGATCTAACTTTTCGACTCCCGCTTCAACCAGCCGACAGTCAGACAGATGCCGGGATGAGTGAGCTCAAGTCGCAGATGTTCCATACGTACTTCAACCGTTTCCTGTCACTTTTGAATTACGAGACACAGGAAATCCACAGCAAAGACTTCCCTTATGGCGGTTCCAGTCGTGATAGGACTACTTCCAATGCAGACTTGGTCATCACGATACTGTCCAATCTTCTCAGTGCGAATATCGATGTTGGCTTGAAGCATTCATTGAATATTGGATACCATGAGAACGTTGAAATCAGGGCTGCGTTTGTTCGTGTTCTTTGCAACATCCTGACGCAAGGAACGGAATTTAGCTCATTGACAGACTCAGCTGTCAGCGACAAATATGTAGAGCTGCTCCATGTACGTCCCGGGAATGACAACCCGAACCATTCGCAAGACATCTGTGTGCTAACAAGGATATACTTGAAGCTTCTCACGACCGATCTCTCTCTTTCTGTGTCAATGAGCGCAATCTGTCCCGCCTCAGAAGTTGACGAGCTCACTATATGTCTTCTCACAGTGTTTGAACAGCGTGGTTTAATCTTTGATCTATTCGAAGCGCTGATTCGCCAAGAGATAGAGCAAACAGGTAAAGTCTTACTGTTTGAACCAATTATTCAAGTTGTTGACTAGTAGGCAGAGAATGAGACTGAAATACTTCGAAGAACTTGTGTCGCGACGAAAATGCTCTCTATATACGCAAAATGGAAAGGAGCTTCTTACTTAAAAGCAACATTGCAGAAGGTCCTAGAGAGACTGATGTTGACTTCTCAAGATCTAGATCTAGAGCTGGACCCCGCCAGAGTCAGCGCGCCAGAAGAGCTGCAGAAGAATGCAGCCCAACTTCAAATAGTCGCCAAGGTTTTTATGGATGACATCTGTGCGTCAGTCCCAGATGTCCCGAGTTCTTTCCGGAAAATTTGCAGCATTGTATGTTCATGAGGATTCATTGTTTCGACTTGGTGTGCGATTTCAGTGGCTAACGTCAGCGGGTAGATTTCAGAAACTGTGTTTCCTCGCTTCCCCAATGCCAAATACACTGCGGTCGGAGCATTCGTTTTTCTACGATTCTTCTGCCCTGCAATCGTGGCCCCAGAGACTGAGAATCTCGTCTCAGCCTCACCCACCAAAGAGATGCGGCGAGGGCTGTTGCTTATTGCCAAAATTATACAAAATCTTGCCAACAACGTCCTTTTTGGAACCAAAGAACCTTATATGTTTCCACTCAATCCTTTTCTAGTCCAAAACATACATCTGGTGACAGGATTTTTGAGGGAAATTTCCGTGAGCATCACTTAACCATTGCTCGGCACATTCCGCGAGTGTAGCGTCATCTAACCAACGACATCAGGTACCTTTGCGACGGGAGGCTGGACCTATTAAGGCAGATATATTTGACTTTGGGTCTTGTGTATCGCTGCATCGGTTTTTGTATGACCATTGGGATCATCTGCGTCAAACGCTTGTTGCGCGAGAGAAAAAAGAACATCACCGCATACCAGGAGAATCAGCTCGTGCGACGCCACCAATCCTAGAGCCCCTCCGAAGTCTCATCACCAACCTCGGGCCTCCACCTCTTGCAATATCGTGGAACCGCCCACACATATTCTGTAATACACCTCCTCTTTATTCAAGATTTCAGAATTTCATGCTCCGCAATGCTTTTCGAAGCGCAGAATCGTTTTTAACCTCGCGTGCGGTATACGATGGGGGAGGAAGCAAGGCAAGTCACAACATCCGAAAGCTCAACGACGATTTGCTAAGCAGTGAGTAGGATGGTATTTCTATCGTATGTGTTATTCTAAGACATATCGAAATTGAAAGCATAGATCATGATACGCTATTGTATTGTTACTTAAAAGTGAGTTCAATTCGAGGCCATTTGACAATCATTGTTGTGTTCAATACATACCGTTCGCCTGACATAATGAGAGGAGGTCTAATTCGAATTCCAGATTGCAAGCCGGCTATGGCATGAACCCTTTGGCCTGTTTGTTGATGCGACCTGCTACAATGGACGCAGCGAGCCATCAGATGATTTCTTCTCAAAACTAGATCTCTTGACACCAACCGAGCTGGCACGAAATTTTTCGAGAATATATGTCTATAACATGAACAGTGCATTTAAGTAAGTTGGCCTAGGAGTAACATAAAGGTGGATCCTCTTACTGACAAAGCAGACGATGTTTTCGAAGGCTCCTTCGTAATGCTTCTCGCGATGAATCCAGTGTCTTCCACCCCAGCAACGTTGAATATCACCTGATTGGCAGCCTGCAGGATCTTCAAACTCATTTTCACCTCAACCATCTTCATCTCCCCAAAGAGACTATCAGTGTGGTCACGGAAACGCGGTTCATGTTTCATCCCATTACAAGGATATCTAAATCTAAAGGGAAAGTCGAGGTAGTGATAAAAGTTGGCAGTCAGTTCGTTCAAATAACAACTGTCAAGAAGCAAGAGATTCTATCAGGATTTCGCATAAGTAGCATCATCAATGACGTATTTCGTCTGAGCGATATAGACGAGGCAACATCAACCGCTACGTCGCAAGCCGATGATGACTCTGGCTTTGGGCTGAGGGCAGACGGTGGCAGAATTGTTATGTTCTTTACCAGTTCCAAGCGGGCAGATGTTCTTCAGACCATTCGTGGAGCCAAGGTCAAGTTGGGCAAAGACAATCGTATTCCGAAACCAGCTGAAAGGCTTGTACGACCTCAGGATGTTCCAGGTACCATGCTGAATTTGGCTCTTACCAACTTATCCAGTCCTTACCATGTTTTAAGGCTGGCTTCTTATAACCTTCTTGGGGCCCTCTGTCGATCATTTGACTTCAGTGCTGCTGGGAGGCTCGTTTGTAACAAAGGTCAGTCTGAACACTTTGCCAGCATAGTACGTGGTTGTATAAGAACTTACTTACAGGCTTCTCCCAGACTTGGCAGTACCGCTGGATCCAACTCGGTTCATTGTCAGCATCAGCCGAGAACTTGCCCTAGCAGAGCCTCAACTGACATCGGACTTTTTAGCTGAATTTTTTGTCAGCTGGGAGAGCATTCCTGAGGAACAAAAACCTCTCAGCCTAGAATATGTGGCCCCCTGGCTCTCTGGCTTACGCTCAAATGTTCTGGTAGCGGACATTGACGGAGACAAGGGCAGAGATAAGGTCACATCCCTCTTCAGAAAGTTGATAGACGTCGCTGTCTTGGATCAAAGCCTGACATATGTACTTGAACAATATATATGGCCCTCTATCTCCCAGGATGAGCTTCTACTGGACATCTTTGTCGATGAACTTATCAAGGTAGCTCTCGGCTATGGCGATCGGCCGGACACGCTAGAGGTTCTTTCATCGGTCATGGTCGGACTCGGAACTATCACGTTGCGGGGAAGAATAATTTGTCGCCTTCGCAAAGCCCTTAATAGATCATCATTACGTCCGACCCGACTACTGCCGGATAACTCTGTATGGGAGGAAGTATGCGTTCTACTTCAGTTTTGCCTGGCCCTGTCCTTCGACAGTCGAGTTCAGTCTCAGATGTTTCTGCCGGAAATTTTTCACGTCATAACAATGCTTGCCAACACTGGAGGACATGAGGTTCGATCTCTTGTGTACAAACTACTCATAAACTCGATACATGCTATATGTGCCTCGTTTAATTTAGACGACACAAGGGCATTACGGCTTCGATCAATCATGGACATTTTCGCCGTTTCTAAAGGCGAAATTTTTATACCGCCACCGTCTTTGGTCAGGGATGGTGCGTCTGTGTCTACCTCTCCAGACCTTAGCCCGACTTTGGCTACGACAGAAAATCTGACAGCAATATTGTATGAAGTTTGTTCGATTGCGGCTCCATCTACAGATGCTGCAAATGCCTGGCGTGCTCGATGGATGAGCCTTGTCGCCAGTACCGCTTTTCAAAATAACCCAGCGATTCAGCCCAGAGCGTTTGCAGTAATGGGATACTTAGCCAAGGAGGAGGTAGATGATGATCTGTTATATCAAGTCTTGGTCGCGCTTCGAAACAGTGTTAGCCAATTTGGCGAGGACGGAAATAGCGAAATGCTTGTTTCTATCATCACATCCCTGACGAAGATGATGGCAAAATTGCCGTCTGCGTCGCGATACGGACTCCAGCTTTTCTGGTTAGCAATGTCTTTAGTGCGCCTTGTACCCGCAAGTCTCTTCAACTGCGCAGCGCAGTTTCTCGACTCCGTTTTGGACAATATTGGTACCATTGGTAACGTCAGAGGCGATCGGATGGTTCCCCTGCTCCTGCAGAGTCGGACGCAGCTAGAGGAGGCTGCATTACCACTGGATAACGCCTATGGCATCCATTTCGAGGAAGACACGTTCCACTTTGCTGTGTGCGCATGCCTTGTGCGAGGCCTCACGGACACAGCCACCAGATCTACAGCAATACAGGTTCTTCTCACGTTATTGGATATGACTTCTCGCTCCGCAAGGTCTTCTTCAACAAGCCTGAAACGCGCTGTCTGTGGATCTCCCTACTTGGCTCTTTTATTGGCTCGTGGTACGACTGAGGACGAGTTCATTGACAGCCTGTGGTGGTCTGATCTCAAGCCCGAAGGCATTTCCACCATACTCAGCCTTAGAGGTATACAGAGCATCGAATACATGACAGACAAAGAGCTCTTTCTCACGTCGGTGACTGAGCTCATTGACTTCCATTACCTTGACGATACCGCCCAAGCACGCAGCCTCCATTGGCTAAATCTCTTAGCTCAAACACGACCAAATGTTTTCACAAGCCTGTGAGTATCTTGCTAATTGATTAGTCTCCCATCTTCTAACACTATTCCCATACAGTTGCGGGGCCTTGGCATCCATTCTTGACGATGTGTTGCTACACAGTCAAGAAACAGGAGCATTAGAAGCCGCCCATGCCCTACTGCGTACTATTTCGTCTGAACAGAGCTATTTTCAGGAATTGGGCTCTATGCATTCGTTGTTAAGCCTTTTGAATGAGCTAGGCTTTAGTGGGTTGTGGAGGGCATCCAACCATACGTCTACAGAGGACGTGAAGGGAGATTGCTTCGAGCTAACAGAGAAGCTAATCGAGGTAAGTTTAAGCTCATGAGATGACAATGTCTAGTTCACTGACACTGGGCATCTAGCTGATAGTCATATGAAATGACAAACAAGTGTTGGTCGCAGCGTCATGGAATCTGACATCGTGTTTCATGCACTGCGATGACACACGAATTCTCCCTTTGGTATCATTGATTCGGATTAAATGATTGTGCGATTCAAGTAGTTAGTACACTAATTATACATTAGCACATAATGCTCTGTTTCGTACCGGGTCTGTCACAATACGATTCAGTGCATGCACCACGTTGGGCCGATGTCGGCCTGTCCACACTTCAGTAGAGTCATATTGATGCACGTTTCTAACAAGTAGCCTCTGCGTAAAACTTTCAATTCAGCTCTTAGCTAGCCCCGCATTCCACTGGCCCTTTTTTTCTGCACCACATAACACGTAAACACTTCATCAACACTTCCTTAAGCTTCGAAAGCTCCAACGACATTCGCTGGCACAGCTTGCCGTAACATCAACATGGCAAGGGCAGAAGGGGTTTCCCCTCAAAAAATATCTATTTTGGGGGAGGATAGCATCATCGCCGAGTATGGCCTATGGCCAGACTTTGTCGCGACTGATCTGCTCAGCCATGTGAAATCGTCGACATACGTTCTCATTACCGATACAAACCTTCATGACATATATGTTCCTTCATTCCGTTCATGTTTTGAATCAAGTGGGATTACCGCTGATGTCCGATTGCTCACTTACGCAATCCCACCAGGCGAGGCGTCGAAGAGCCGAGAAACCAAAGCCGAAATCGAGGACTGGATGTTAACACAGAACTGTACCAGGGATATCGTCATAATAGCCTTGGGAGGCGGTGTCATCGGAGATATGATTGGCTATGTCGCTGCTACATTCATGAGAGGAGTACGTTTCGTTCAAGTCCCAACAACACTCCTAGCCATGGTAGATTCTTCTATTGGAGGCAAAACAGCTATAGACACTCCAATGGGGAAGAACTTGGTTGGCGCTTTCTGGCAACCGAAACGGGTCTATATCGATTTAGCTTTCCTTCAAACCCTACCTGTGCGTGAATTCATAAATGGTATGGCTGAGGTTATCAAGACTGCGGCTATCTGGGACGAGAATGAATTCAGTGTGCTAGAGCAATCCGCGGCAGAGATCATCTCTAGTGTTCGTTCGAAAAGCAAAGATCGTTTGGTGTCCATCAAAGACATCCTCACTCGAATTGTGGTTGGCTCTGCGAGAGTCAAAGCAGAGGTGGTTTCAGCAGACGAGCGAGAAGGCGGGTTGAGGAATCTACTCAACTTCGGACATTCAATTGGGCACGCAATCGAAGCTATTCTCACTCCGCAGCTTCTTCATGGTGAAGCTGTTGCCATTGGCATGGTCAAGGAAGCTGAGCTCGCTCGCTTTCTTGGCGTCCTGAGACCTCATGCCGTGTCAAGGTTGTCCAAATGCATCGCATCCTACGGACTGCCCACCTCCCTACAGGATAAACGAGTCATAAAACTCACTGCTGGGAAGGATTGCCCAGTCGATATCATGCTGCGAAAGATGGCGGTAGATAAGAAGAACGAAGGGCAAAAAAAGAAAATAGTCCTCCTGGCAAGAATCGGGAAAACGTTTGAACCAAAAGCCAGTGTTGTGGCAGATAAAGACATCAAGACCATTCTGTCAGCCTCTGTCAGCATCAGTCCTGGTGTTCCCAGTGGTCTGAATGTCACGGTGATACCTCCTGGGTCGAAAAGCATCTCAAACCGTGCCCTCATACTGGCAGCGCTAGGATCCGGACCTTGCAAGATCAAGAACCTTCTACATTCCGACGATACTGAGTTCATGCTTTCTGCCATCGGTCAGCTGGGCGGAGCATCTTACTCATGGCATGCTTCGGGAGAAATCCTCGAGGTTGAAGGCAAGGGTGGCCATTTGAGTGCCAGCAAAGATGAACTTTACGTTGGCAATGCTGGCACCGCATCAAGATTTCTCACAACTGTGCTGGCATTGTGCTCTCCAACCCAACAGGCACACTCAACTGTGTTGACAGGCAATGCTAGAATGAAGGTCAGACCGATTGGGCCCCTCGTTGATGCGTTGCGGCTGAATGGCGTTGAAATTGAATATTTGGAACAAGAGCAAAGCCTACCGTTGCGGGTTCACTCTTCGGAAGGTTTTCGAGGCGGCGTGATTGAATTGGCTGCGACAGTTTCTTCTCAGTATGTTTCATCCATTCTAATGGCTGCTCCATATGCTAAAGGCCCTGTGACTTTGCGCTTGGTTGGCGGAAAGCCAATTTCTCAACCCTATATCGACATGACTATCTCGATGATGAAGACGTTCGGTGTGTCTGTTACAAAGTCCACGAGCGAGGCAAATACCTATCACATCCCCCGAGGTACTTACCAGAACCCCTCTGAGTATACTATTGAAAGTGATGCCAGTTCTGCTACGTACCCATTGGCCGTCGCAGCTATCACTGGAACGACATGTACTATTCCAAATATTGGCTCATCGTCCCTTCAAGGTGATGCCAGATTTGCAATTGATGTGTTGCGACCAATGGGCTGCTCCGTTAAACAAGACGAGCTGAGTACTACGGTTACTGGGCCAGCGCCTGGGCACTTGAAGCCACTACCCCATGTGGATATGGAACTCATGACGGACGCATTTTTAACTGCATCTGTGTTGGGAGCCGTCGCCGATGGCAGGACCCGCATCACAGGTATTGCTAATCAGCGTGTCAAGGAGTGCAACAGAATCGCTGCAATGAAGGATCAACTTGCCAAATTTGGTGTTTCGTGCACAGAGTTGGACGATGGGCTTGACATCAATGGTACATCACTATCCAATATTCGGGCAGCTCAAGAAGCTGTACACTGCTATGATGATCATCGGGTCGCCATGAGCTTCAGTGTCCTTGCCGTCGTGGCCCCTGGGCCAACCACCGTCACCGAGCGAGAATGTGTTGGCAAGACTTGGCCCGGATGGTGGGATACTCTGTCCAAGTCCTTTCATGTACAACTAGAAGGGTCCGATGTAGCCTACGCGGCCGCCAATTCTGCTGCAGTAGAGCGGGGTCGCATTGGAAGATCTATTTTCGTAATTGGCATGAGAGGGGCAGGTAAAACGACCGCTGGACGTTGGATCGCAAAACTCCTCAATTGGGTATTTGTCGACCTAGATGAGGAGCTGGAACGCCGGTCTGGAATGGCAATACCTGAAATAATCAATGGGCCAGGAGGATGGGATGCCTTCCGCCAAGGCGAGTTAGACCTTCTACGTGACGTTATGAGCAAGCTTCCACATGGTCATATTTTGTCATGTGGCGGAGGCATTGTTGAAACCGCCAAAGCAAGGGAAATGCTGCAAGATTACTGTACCAGTGGCGGCTCTGTGGTTTTAGTTCACCGAAACACAGATCAGGTCATCGAATATCTCATGAGAGACACAAGTCGGCCACCATACACGACACAAATTCGTCAAGTATATGAGCGCCGCCGACCTTGGTACGAATCGTGCTCCAATTACCTATACTACAGTCCTCACTCTGCAGCTCACACTGAACATACCCATATTCCTGAGGATTTTCAAAGATTTGTAACCTCAATCACTAGTGGTAACGGCAACCTGGAAGCTATTTTACAGAAGAATGAAAGTTTTTTTCTTTCTTTAACGATGCCTACAATAAGTCATACGAGCCTTAAGATGATCCAAAACGCTCTTGTTGGGTCAGATGCCGTTGAGGTCCGCATCGATCTGTTGGATGACTGGTCTCCAAAAGCTGTCACGGAACAGATCTCTCTTCTTCGATTTGCTTCACAGCTGCCTATCATTTTCACGGTCCGAACCGCCTCGCAAGGCGGTCGCTTCCCAGACGAGGAGGTGGAAAAGCGCCAAGAGCTCTATCGCCTAGCCTTAAGGCTTGGGATAGAATATCTCGATGCGGAAATCACATCGTCGGACGATATCCTGCAAGAAGTAGTGGAAAACAGGAGAAACACTCTCGTCATTGCCTCTCATCATGATACGGCCGGGTCACTGTCTTGGAGAAATGCTTCTTGGGTTCCTCACTACAACCGAGCACTGCAATACGGTGATGTAATAAAGCTCGTGGGATACGCAAAAACCACTGAGAATAACTTTGACCTGGCGAACTTCAAATCGAAGATGATGGTATCCCAACAGAAACCCATCATTGCCATCAATATGGGCAGTATTGGCAAGTTGAGCCGCATTCTTAATGGATTTCTAACTCCAGTGTCCCATCCAACCTTACCCTTCAAAGCCGCACCGGGACAGATGTCAGCGGCGGAAATAAGACAAGGCCGCGCCTTGATTGGTCATATAGAGAAGCGAAACTTCTACCTCTTTGGGAGTCCCATCTCGCAGTCTAGGTCCCCAGCACTTCATAACACTCTCTTTCAGGACGCTGGGTTGCCTCACCAATATCATCTATGTGAAGCGTCAACCACCGAGAATCTGCCTGCACTTTTACTGAGCGAGAACTTTGGGGGCGCTTCTGTCACTATTCCTCTGAAGCAGGAAATTATACCTCTACTAGACGAACTAACGCCCGCAGCTCGAACCATTGGAGCCGTCAACACCATCACCGTATCAAAAGATTACAACTCACCATCCAACCGTCGTCTGCTTGGAGACAACACAGACTGGAGAGGCATGGTTTATACTCTCAAAGAAGCAGGGGTCACCCTAACAACCGACAAAGAGTCAGCTGCTGTGGTTGGCTCAGGTGGCACTACGAGGGCGGCCATCTACGCTTTGCACTTCATGGGTTTCAGCCCAATATTTGTGATCGGGCGGGATGCGAACAAAGTCAAGACCCTTGCCTCAGAGTTCACTGGTGACTATAACATCGAGCCTATATCGCATCGGGGCGCAGCTACTGATTGGCCCCACTCTCCTCGTGTCATTATCAGCACGATTCCTGCTGACCGTCCAATTGACGATGGTGTCCAGAGCGTGGTATCAGCAATGCTTTCCGCACCTTCATATATGAACAAGAAGCGCGCTCTGTTAGAGATGGCATACAAACCACGACATACTCAAATCATGGGAATGGCCGAACAAGCCGGGCAGTGGATCGTTGTGCCTGGTTTAGAAGTTCTTGCATCGCAGGGTTGGTACCAGGTATGAACACAATATTCATTGCTCCAGTGTCTTCGTTCTTCAGTTCTCTGCTGGGTTTCTAATACATTTTGACTATATAGTTCCAGGAATGGACCGGTATCCAGCCCTTGTATAAACAGGCACGTGATGCTGTGATTGGACAGAGCTCTATTTAGAAGGTGCCAAATACATAGCAATGTGAGATGTGGTTTATTTTAATTTCGTTTAGATTGAGAACTATGATGGTGCTCATACAGAGCACAGCATCCAGAGCACAGCATCCAGAGTAGTCGCAAATGCTGACGTCAACTTCTTCCTTGTTTTCTGTCATTTTCTCACAAGATTATGTGTTTGTCCATCCATGTGTGGAAAATTAGGCTTACATGAGTCTTCACCACATGAAAATCACACAAATATGCCACTCGATCGATCGTCCATTTGTTACGTTACAACACTACTTTGGCAGCCAGTTCTTGTTTTGTTTCATATTTCAGTGTACAAAGTTGAGTTTTCGTTCCGAATTTGTCCACCGTGTGAGTGTCCCAGAAACTGGCCGAGTACTAATAGTCTTCATATTTTGCTGTCTATTAACTGCTTACAATCCTTTCGCAGCCTTAACGCATATTTGTTTCATGTACTAATACTTCGTTTAAAGGAGGCCAAGAGAGAGCAATGAGACATCATCGCAAACTCTCCCGTAGGAATAATCTATAAAAGCAACGCTGAGAAAAATTTGCAAATACATCAAGACCGAACATCCATAGTCGATATATGATGACTCCAATATTTGGTTCCAGTTTGATGTGTAACCAGGTTGTAATGTGAAGCAAGATCACCAGCCCTAATAGCCTGAGCGGCAATTTTCCTCATTCCGACGCCTTGTCGACAGACTCATTTCCATCATCGACGACTCATCCACACCTTGCATGCGCCGCCAAAGGGAATGGACGCCCTGCGGTGATGGGGAATTTATGGTGGAGACAGAGCGCAGTGACGTCAGTAGTGGGTACCATAAGGACCCTGCAGCGTCACCCAAATACCCTGCCTGATACTCCGCATTTGGGCAGCTGTTGGCCAATTATGTTGATTTTCGAGTGACCGATCTGTGTGTTCCACACAAAGCATCCTAAATCGGGGCCCAGCACGTCATTGCACAGGTTCTTCTCCGGCGATGTCGTAATGTGTTCCAGGTGTGGAAGCCCGGAATCAATTGTGTGAGCAACACGTTCCCACCTTTCGCTCGGTTGTGGTGCAGACTATTGAGTAGATTGTTTGAAGTTTGATCACATTGTCCGTAACCCGATCATACCCCCCCCCCTGCGACGAGGTTTGCCTGGTAGTTCCATATCTGGATGGCAGACGCGGTAGTGCCTCGTCAATGCGTCGGCTCGGCTGAAAGTCTTGTCTTCCGTGCAAAGGTTACATCGAACTTTCTGTTTGCGAGCGTTGTGGATAGTATGTTCATGCCTTGTGAGGTCGTAGGGTCGCGAAAATATCGTGTTGCAGGACTTCCCGGTACTGGGGTTAATCCGATCACACCGGTGAGGTCCAGTCTGTGTATTAAGCACATTCGATGACATATTCGAGTCTTGCACCCGCGGTGCGACTAAAGTCTGTGTTTGTCTATGACCCTCTCGTTTGTGTTTCTGAAGTAATGTCGGTGTTTCAAATCTGAGGGTGCATCCATGGTAGGTGCAGGTGTATGTTCCGCTATCAGCTCCTATGTTGGCAGGTCTGGGACAGCCTGTCGGTGTGTTGCTTCCGGATGTTACCGAGCTTGCTCCGGACGAGCTCAGCGTCGGTGGAGAGTCGTGACTGACTGTTGTGTGGGCTATGAATGGGTATTGCTGTGGCACTTGGATCCCTGTTGGCAACTGAGACGGCAAATAACCGAAACCATGAGACTGCACGTCTGCAGTGTTGGATCGGATATATATTCCTTCTGATCGTTGTGAGTTCATCGTCTTGGACAAAGAGTCGATTTCAGGTGCTGTTGACTCCTGCGGGAAAAGGGGAAGCACCCAATCGGTCTCGGCTTCATTGAACTCCAAGACCGCATCTTTTGGTGAGATGGTCTTGGGAGTTTCGGGTTCGGCAGCACTTTCTAGATGGGATATTTGCCCGTGCTTGTTATGATTCTGTTCACGCCACTGTTGGGTAGAAGAGAGGTGAGGCGCAGCGAACCCACGGGCGGGTGAAGTTGAGAAAGGCGAACTGGTCCGAAATGGCGATCTAGCTCGAGACCCGGTAGAGCCAGGAGACTGAGCCGCGCTCAAATGTTGATGATTTGCGGCATTGATGCGCTGACTGAAGACATCACTACCGACAGATATGACAGAATGAGCCTGTGGAGAGGACGTGGAAGTAATCGCGAAGTTTGGGTTATACAACTCGTCTCCATAAACGTCAGTCATGGTTCGATCAAGTTTTGGGATGTGGTTATAGCCTATGATTTTGTATGCTTTGTTAGCTAGTTCTGATGGCATGAAGAATGTCTGCTTCATACCATTTTTTCGACGATTAGATCGTTCAAGGTCACCAACCACAGCTGTGGCAGGCGAGTCATCTCTTGTAGGGCTAGCCGCAGACGCTGAATGTGACTTCGTGCAGCTTCTAGAGAGCTCTGAGGCCAGAAGAAGTCCCTTGTCTAAGCGAGCCTTCTTATCTGGACTTGGAACGGCGATTTGGTAGCTGATATCTGGTATCGATCCATCCGTATTATGAAATGGTGCGTGCGATACCGAGCCCACCGATTTGTCAAGTTGATAACACGAGCCTGGATAGTTGCTGTCTGGGGATCGCATCTCGGCGGCACCCTCGAAACCTGAGTCTGCTAGGGCGACATGTGGATAGGACGTGTTTTGTGTATAAGGAGAAGCTGGCCCGGTTGATCCAAGCGATGATAAGGATGACTCTCTCTGATGCGACGTATGACCACGCTTCGGCGTCATAGGGGCCAGACTGCCCCAAGTATCTGACTGCATAAGGTTCGACGGACTGTCCGGTTGGTCTTGTTGTGCTTCTAATTCTATTGACGAAGTCTGCAACTTGTCGTGAGTATCTGTAAGGGTGGTTGGGCTTAAAGTGGCGGGGAGATATCCTTCTTGACAGGAAGTCGCAGGCTGATATGAGTTGTAGCAGTCTTGTCCGGTGTTTTTTTGTGGTGAAAAACGTTTAGTGTAGATGCAAGGCAGCGGTAGCATTGTTTTACCACGATGGCGATGGCAAGAGACCGATGATGTATATGATTCTGACCGGGTGGCAAAGTTTGGATGACAGCGACTTTATAGGCTGGCTCTGCCCGGCAGAACCGACTTCGCGGGAACGTCACAGAAGGTCATTGACCAGGGTATGACCTGTTCTAGGATGTGGGTGTGTGGAGTACGTGCCGACGGAAAGAGTGACTAGACGCTGAGAGACCCTTCTCCCCCAGCACGCCAGTTGACGTTGCAGGGACGCCAAAACGTCATGGGCTGGACACCTCTGGCGTACGGGAATGAGGGAGCCCGTGCAGGGACGGAAGGGCAGAGTCGCCGGGGATGGATTACGCTCATCAAATTTCTTGCACTGCCAACCAAAAGAGGCGGCAAGAAATAATGTTTATTTACTACGCTAGCTTCTAAAAGGTACTTAGTACATGTACTGCCATCGTCATCATCAGACAAGGACCGATTTGCTGCTGATTTCGTACGTTCTCTGTGTCCAGATACCCGAAGTCGGTGAGAAATGCGACGAGCGAAAACGTTTGTCTACATTTGTCGATTTCTTCGTGAAGAATTGACAGCAATTATATAATATTGGATTGCCGTCCGAGCGTCAAAAAGTGTTGCTGCGCTTGATACCCAATTGCGCAATAAATAGTTCTTCAAATATTGGCGAGATGCAAGTTGTATCACTGCCGAGTCTTTGCGCCAGGATGCAATCGTCGCTTGTTGGGAATTTCAACGCCAAGCTCGACTCAGCCACAATTTCCAGCTGCTTCCGCCACAACCTTTCCTTTAGTAATCACATGACCCTGACTAAGACGACAGGTTGTTCATACAAGTAGGTCCAGGTAATTCCGAGCAACTCGTAGCAAAATTAGCGTAGAACCCACAGCGTGTTATGATGCTCGCTGCTCGGAATTACCTGAGACCCACTGTATGTGGTTTAATCTTAGCGACGGTATCCATCTATTTGAAAAAAAATTCTACCCCTTGCATCACCCGACTGTTATGAATGGTTTTCCGTACATTAAGTGTCATATGGAAACGTCTGGCAGGTCCAGCGGCATGTGCTTAATCTTAATACGACTCTGTTGATAGAATAAAAAGACAAATCAACCCCCTTGATCTTTTGGGCTATTATCTACCATTATTTAATACTGTTTGGCTTGTTTGGCTGGCCGTCGCAATGGGTACCAAAATTGCCGTGAGCTTCGGCTTGGCCGAGACATATGACTTTTTTTTACCTTGCTGTACGTACATTGGCCGGCTCGCACCGATTCTCTGCTGAACCTAGCGCTTTGTTGGCTAGTGCGGTGCCTATAGGGTAGGTGGGCTCGGTACGGTTCGTACTTTGGGGAGTATTATCAGACATTCGACCATGCCTAGGTTCTCAGCCCAGCACACCCTGCGCATCAGCTAGAGATCGAACTTGACGTTCTCGGCCTACTTCAGTTTGCTGCACGACAGACACTATTCAGTCTCTATATTTGCTCTCAGCAGAAGCAGAGCGTCCCCTCGTACATTGCCCCTTGGTGGCATTTTGCCCTAATTTCGAGTGTTCTGTCGCACCCAGGTGCTCAAATCATTAAATCACCGTGATGGTGCCGAGTTACTCGGCATGCGGTGCGAAAATGATACAATTCGTGAACACAGACTCGCGCAATGTTGAACTTGCGGAAGTGTTCTAGACGACACAAACGACGCCATCTCTTGTTGCACAACCGGGTGACAACCCTGCTAAGTAAGGCCTTCCCACTTAGCTATCAGAGGCGAAATCTAAGATCATACGGTCGTTTTCCAACCACGTTGTGCCTTCTATAACTCGCCCTGTAGGTGCAATTTCCTATGATTGGAAATCGTAGCATTAGTGCTGCCTGTATAGAAACTTGCAGCTTCTTGCGCTGGAATGCACATTGTTAATATCCAAATTTATTCCAAATTTATTCCAGCGTCCAGGGTATGCATTACAGGCAGGTGAGGGCGCAACGAAAGAAAGCTTCGTTCTCGTTGCATAACAGAATGCAGAGCACTTTTGACGTTCTCAGTTCAACGAGAACGGCGCAGCGTCATAGTACCTTGTTGACGAAAAATGCCGTGCATGATCATAACCGTCTTCGCTGGCACATAGACAAACACACAAGAGCCATTATCCCCCCAACCGAATGACACTGCGTGACTGACGGCATCACCGCATGGGTAAATTGACATTCACGCCGCAGCCAATCAATATCCGAGAAGCGCGAACACACAACATCGCCGATAACACATATAACAAGGCAGTGGAAACGCGAACACGCGTGAGTGAGCGCCATATTGGCGAATTCAATTAACCTCGACCCAAAGCCGCCATTTCCCTCAAGTAGCACAGAACACCCATTGAAATCAAGACCAGCACCCGTTATCATGAAACACCGTGTAGCCCCGCGCCGTGACCTGCCCGGTTTACGACGTTAGGGCTAAAAACCAAACAATAATGACAATATCGTAACATGTGCCCTACGGCAACCATTATCCGCCGAAACCATACAGGGTACGGCCTTGTCGCTTTAGCGCGTACACGACGTCAAGAGACGTGACGGTCTTTCGTTTGGCGTGTTCTGTGTATGTAACAGCATCACGGATGACACCTTCTAGGAAAGTCTTTAAGACAGTGCGAGTCTCTTCGTAAATCATGGCGGAGATACGCTTGACACCGCCACGGCGAGCGAGACGGCGAATGGCGGGCTTGGTGATACCCTGAATGTTGTCACGAAGAATCTTGCGGTGACGCTTGGCGCCACCCTTGCCGAGGCCTTTGCCACCCTTGCCACCTATGGCAGTGTTAGTACTTTAGGATGTGATTGGTATAGAAGGTATGCGTAATGAAACTTACGTCCAGTCATGTTGTATGTGGAATGAAGTGAGGAATGTGTGGGAAGTGGTGTAGTAAGTCGATGACAGTGTAAAGTCCTAGTTGAGCGTTTGAGGTGAGGAGGTCTTGCAGAGTGTGGCAGTAGCTGAGCTTAAGTACAAGTGGGCCAGACCACAGATCAGTTGAGCGAAGAAAGTAGGACGAATGCCGAATAGAGCGTAAGTGGGACGCGAAGACGCGACGCATCCTTAATGTGGGCTTTACTGCGCAGGGGTGTTCAAGACCAATAAATCGAAATCTGTCAACGAATCACAATGCATCAAAAATGTGACCGCTTATGTGGATCAAAACACCGCCAAGTTGGGCCAATCAGGTAAATGGCCACATTATCATGTACGATTTGTTCCATCGTCCATTTGCCTGCTATACTTTCGTAACAGAGCGAGAGTAGCCCGTCGTTACGCCGCACACCCATAATCAGAATATTGTCTTGGTCAACCTAACCTTCTGTAGACTGGATGTCAGGCTATGCTTGCTTGTATCGATGTTATATTCAATATGATGATATTAGTTGTTCTTGGTCAGATGCAATCCCTGTTTTGCATGAAGTAAATGTCCATGTATAATCAACTGGTAGTTGCGTATGTGATTTAGACATTGTTGCTCTTTCACCAGGGGTACTAGGCAAGCTACTATTGATTTGTTGCTTCTGCTGTGTTCGGCTGCTGGTGTGTGCCGAACAACGTCCATGAAAATGTCTGGTGCAGGCCGACATGCACCCTACCCAGCTCTACGAGTCGATAACGAACGTAGCAATACTTAGTGTCGCGCAATACCGAGTGCCAACAAATAACGAGTTTAAAACCAACCATGCACCTGAATTGACATATAACACTCGACCAAAAAGATACTACGACTGCAGGCACCATACCATAGTGATCGGACATCGATAGACAGGTACGGTATAGGGTATCATATAACGTACGCTCCATGGTTACCGTAAAGTAATCGGGGCGCGATTCAAGTACAGTACTTCCATGTAAAGAATACGGTTCACATAATATCAGGAAGCACAAGGACGCCGCGTCAATAATCGTATGACGTGGACGTGTCGTCAAGTCTCTAGGTGCTGGTACTATATATGCACTGCGTAGCCAAGTTGTCACCTTATTACCTACCAAGGTAGTTAGCAAAACAAAGCAACAACCTTTAATCCGTATAGTTCCAGTCATTATCAACAGCAGCCACGGAGATGATGTTATTTCAAACCTCGGCGCGTGTGTATGTGACGTGAAGGGAGAGGCGCACTGGAGCCGAAAAGGAGCAAGGACGGGATTACTCGCGCTGGACTTGTCGAGTGTGGCCACTCACACTAGTGATGGTGTTATTTTCTATCTTAATGCCAATTGGTGTTTATTTTTTTACAAGGCTATACGCTAATAGAATTCCATGCCAGGGTTCGCGTACGGCCCCACCCATCATGCTGATTGCCAGATCAGCCGCCTGCCCTGACGCGACAAAGCCACAGGTATTAAAGCACTGCCCCCGCCTTCTCTGTCTCCCAACTCTTCCTCCTGCATAACACACCCACATCAACATTTTACACCCCTCTCATCAATCCTTCAACAACCAAAATGGCTCGCACCAAGCAGACCGCCCGTAAGTCCACTGGTGGCAAGGCCCCCCGCAAACAGCTTGCTTCCAAAGCCGCTCGCAAGAGCGCACCATCTACCGGTGGTGTCAAGAAGCCTCACCGTTATAAGCCTGGTACTGTCGCTCTCCGAGAGATCAGGCGATACCAGAAGTCCACTGAGCTCCTGATCCGAAAGCTTCCATTCCAGCGCCTGGTAAGTGCACATAACGAAACAATATTCAGGACAGTTCTAACATGCAATAGGTTCGTGAAATCGCCCAAGATTTCAAGAGCGATCTCCGCTTCCAGTCCTCAGCCATCGGCGCCCTCCAGGAATCAGTCGAGTCCTATCTCGTGTCCCTTTTCGAAGATACCAACCTCTGTGCCATTCACGCCAAGCGTGTCACTATCCAGTCAAAGGACATTCAGCTCGCCCGCCGCCTTCGAGGAGAGCGCAACTAACGGTCAGATGTGGAAAGTGGGAGTATAACGGGGAGGAATCATGACTTTGCTTTGATACGACGGAAACCATAGTTTGGGGGGGTTAATCACGGCGTTATAAATGAGAATCGCTTGCTACAGCTGGGAATGTATATTATGCCAGGTCAGCGCAGCTTCATCAAGCTGCAACCACAATAGACCAAAACAGGTCATATGTTCAGCCATGCCACACAAGTGAACAAACAAAGACAATTGACAATGATACGAGACGACACAAGCTCCCACAATGCAACCTCATCGATGCTTCACGACGCGTCACACACAACAACAAAACGCGTATGGCGCGCGCACAGCGCGAAGCAGCATTCAACAAATAGGGAAAAGATCGGTCTACGATTCCCAAGGTGAAAAGTAGACGATATCGGATAAACAATATATTAATTACTAACACGCGCGCTAACAATAGACAACTTGGATACTTTGTTGCTCAACGTGATAAACTTGACAGACAGCACATGTGGTCGCTAGACCTGTCTCATTGCACTGCGACAAGTACTGGACTGACACACGAAGAAATATGCTACAAGTACACTACCCATCATATCTTGAGCTACATTGAACAATCCTGCGAGCCAGGCATATATGAAATGTCCTCTACAGAATGGCTCAAAGGCGTTGTTGCGGGCGCCGACAGGGCGACTTGTGTTCCATTTTCCAAGCCTGTGTAAAATACCACAAATACAACGGATGCGAAGCCTTCATCGGTGGTTCTTAAAAAAGCTAGCTAACCTGTTAACACTTGAACTTGCGATAATGGATATGCTGCGTCATCGGTACCGAGGAATCGCTTGTGTTCTTACTAGGAGCCCTGTGGTTGCCCGAATGAATCGGCATCCTAGACACAGGGAAATACGATCTGCCCAATAATAGGTATACAAAACACGCGAAGTCTTGATAGACCGAGTTTGGTTTCCCTGCCGGCCAGAGTTGCTAGAGTGCGCATGATTACCTAGGTCACCACGACAGATTGTAGGGGCATCTGGCTCGTCATTGGCGCGCAGAAGGCGTGTGATGAAAACTGTCTTTCACGATCGATCCATATATTTACTCTGACTTGGTCACAGCGATTCAGCAGGTGTGTCGGTCTCAGAGACCAGCCAAGAGTGTTCAGATCAGCGAGCGCGGCTTTGAGTATAGACGTAATGCCCTTTCAGAGGATTCGAAACAATAACACAACCAAGGGACCGTCTACATTGAATTGTGAAGCACGTTGTCACTTACTCGTAATATGAATAGGTGGCGTGGTAGCATCCTTATTAAGGCGTAGCGAACTTTGCCGCATTTCGTGGCATCCCGTGGCTCTCGAGTACCCACCTAAGTACCTACGCGCGCAAAGCGGTGTTTTAGTGCCTGTTATCAAGTTCATCTGCGATCATAAGACAAGCTTAGAAGACTTGTAAACAGTGTATCACAGTATTGTAGCAACCCGTAATGTCTTATTATGTGCGAAGGTACGTAAACGCGCAGCAACGGATTTTTGATGAACGCGCAGTAGCAACTAAGCCCAAAACAGAAGAGGTGCCCCTATACCTTTTTTTTCATTAGGGAAGTTACATATCAGAGTAAAGATTATGCCTGCCTAGACACTGGAAGCTATGTATTACTTCGTCAAGTCCTTCGTTAAGACTGACTTTCGTCAATTGCGGCGTTCGTTAGTTGTGGCGTTTGTCAGTCAGATCGTCAGTCAGAACCTGGTGCGAAAGAAAGCGTAAAATGTGATGCAAGTAATCCTAGAAGTACATTTACATAGAACCCATATATAAAAGATATATATTCTGTTTTAGGATTACTTAATACTATAACGCATTTAATAATTCGGTGCTTCGCGTTTACATAGTCACACACTGCATGTATTAGTCCGTTTCAAATTCGAGACGAGCGATGACGCTTGGCGTCCCCCCTCAGCCGGATGTACATACGCAAGCGATACAAGGGTTGGAAAATAAACGGCACTATATGTCAGCCCCTAAGACTACTGATCGCTGCACTGGCTGAACCTCGTCAGACTATATAGTAATGTAGGCAATAATCCACAGCTGTGAGGAAGATGAAGGTAGGCGGAGTCGAACACGTCGAGCGGGCACTGCCCACGCGAGAAAACATGCGTTTTTTGAAATATCATTTATCAATTCCGATTAAGCATCCTGTAGAGCGTAATGTGGCCTCTCTAGAAGCCTCCTCCATTTGCAGTCAATCTTAGATCGTCCATGTCGCACTAACACGCTTACATGTTGAGATATCACTCAAACGTTGTTCCAGCCACAGGAGGCCCGTAAATCAGATAAGTTGCTCTTATCCCCCCTCCATACCCCGTGCAACAATGGACGAGGCCTCCAGAGTTAGGCCAATTCATGACTTGTCCAGAATACCTGTAATGAACTCGCCATCCTAAATGGGAACTGTCCAGTCCTCCGATTTCGTGCCCTACTACTTAGCTCTAATTTGAGCATTCTCTTCCACTGTTAGACGACCGCTTTTCACTGGTAAATTCTTTAGAATTGTTGTAATCACCTGCTTTCTAGTCCACCTTGGCACATGTTTATGATGGCTGGCGGTAAGAGTAGTATTCTTATACCTCAACTATGGCCACTCTCAGGTGACCATGCGCTGTTGAGAAGTTGAAGTTGATTGCTTCTTGGGAAAGCATGTATCTCAATTGTACACAGCCACCAGGTTAGACAAGACCACTCTCGTACAGTAGTCAATGTTCACCTCGCCGGTGTAGCCAGTATCACTTATGGACAAACAAACCCCAGAAAAAAAAATTAACAGATAAGACCACGTAAGAGTTTACCAGTAGTCCCATAATAGAGGTACTAATAATTAGTGTTATCATCTATAAAGCCTCTGCTTAAACTGCTATGTTTTAAGGAAACGCATGTTTATTTCGTGCCTGTCAAAGTCTGCGACACAAGTATCAAAGTTCGTATAATACATGCAAAAAGTCTTCTCGCCAGGCAACATCTGAACCCTGTTGCCCAGGATGGAAGGCTTATGAAGTGTGGGTTGTCAACTCTTCAGTGCTAAGACGCCAATAGTTAGGTGTATGCGCACCTTCTAGTCTCAAGTCCTGGCAGTATTGCTATTTGTTGGGGCAATGAGTCGATTTGCGAGGAGATGCGGTCATCGACTGGCTTGTTTCGCAAGCTAACAATTTAGCCAATATCACCCTGGATTGCAAATGCTTCTGGCCATTTATCCTTACCATTGATGACAGCCTGCTGCACTAGAAAGTTATGACTTTTGATTGGTTCAGCATATGCCAGTTTTTTGTGAAGACAGAGGGCACACTACTCTCATTCCTTCCCATGTTTGGGTCGAATAAAATAATACAGTGAGTAGAATAATTAATACGTTTTCTCATGTGAAGAAATCGGCTGTGTGGTATCAGTACATCCCTAAATACCGCCGGATGGAAAGAGCGGTAAATCGAGTTAGCAAAGAGGATTTTGGGGGAAAACTAAGTGCTACATTGAGAATTGTGAAAGGTTTAAATAAAGTATTGGCGGTCCGCATTGGCAGAATCCTTGGCTAGCGCAAGATGGGTCTGCATCAGAGGTTCCTGCAACATGCACCAACTTGCAACCACGAATAAACCATTAGTCAAGGTGCGATTGTGAAAAACAACATCATCAGAGCGTTCATCTGGCCAACTTACGGACGATTGTCTCCTTATTGTGACAATATTTTGAACCTGCTGGAACGGCCATTCGCCACATGGATACTCACAAGTCACCAATCGCGCCGCGCCGGGATGCTTCAACACGCGTACAGAAACCAGAGTCAGGCTCGGACCGACTGGCAGCACTCAAAGCGCGGGTGGCCGCAGCTACAGGTGCAAGCAAGGCGAAGGGATATACCAACTTTGCGACTGGGGAATTGACATCAAAGAACTCTTCCTCAAAATACGGGGAGAAATATTCTGAAACTTCTCAACCCGTCGCTCACCAACGTGCACCTCAAACGTCCCGCGTCTCGGTGGCAACAAATGCTCGAGCTCCCGAGCTCCCGAAAGAGAAACTCGGGTTAAGCAATCCTTACGTCGACGAAAACATGTCTGCCCAAAGCATTGGGCGCAGGCAACGAGAACCAAGACGTTTGGTGTTCAATCAGAAGGGCAAATATATCCAGCAGGCGAATGCTCTCCGTCGACAAGCTGCACTCGAGACTATGAAAAAACGCATAGCGGAGCAAACGAGAAAGGCTGGTATAAATGAAGATTTAGATATCGAGAAGAACTTCGTCATTGACCCACCGCCGGATATCGAGTGGTGGGATGAGGGATTGGTGGACGGAGCAAGCTATGCAGAGATCGAAAACACAAGGAAGTTAAAGATTCATGGTCCTGAGACTATTGTTACCGAGTATATTCAGCATCCTGTTGCCCTAGCACCACCACAAGATCGGCATATACCCGAGGCAAAGGCAATGTTTTTGACTTCAAAGGAACAGGCGAAGATAAGGCGTCAACGAAGGATGGCGGAACTAAAGGAGATGCAAGCTAAAATTCGATTGGGATTGGTCCCAGCACCTCCCCCAAAGGTCAAGAAAGGAAATTTGATGCGTGTTTTAGGCGATGGCAAGTTCTTTCGTGTCTCTCACCCCAGCTTACAGCCTGCTAATTCATATTTTAGTTGCTGTAAAAGATCCGACAGCCGTAGAAGCAAGGGTCAATCGTGAAATTGCAGAAAGACACCAGAGACACCTTGCTTCCAACGAGGCACGGAAGCTATCGAACGAGCAGAAAACCGAAAAATTGGTCAAGAATCAGCAGAAAGATGCGGACAGGGGGATACATATCCTAGCCTTTAAGATTGCAAGTTTGGCGAATGGCCAGCATCGTTACAAAATTGGAATCAATGCTGCTCAAATGGCTTTATCAGGAACCTGTATTATGCACCCAAAATTCAATTTGGTAATTGTCGAGGGTGGCGCCTGGAGCATAGGCAAGTATAAAAAATTAATGCTGAGTCGCATCGACTGGACAGAGAACTCCCTATCACGAAGGCAAGAAGATGACAACGCGCCAGAAAAGGAATGGCTCCAGGCAGAGAATTCAGACGGCGTACTTAAAGATATGTCACTAAATTATTGCACACTGATATTCGAAGGAGAGCAAAAGGCAAGGGCATTTCGAAAGTGGAGCACCAAGGTGTGTGAGACTGATTCTGAAGCGAGAGACATACTTGCTCGGGCAAAAATGGACAATTTCTGGTCTCTTGCGAAGGGTTTTCCATAGCTGAAAACTATTGTACTTACACATTTAGCCTATAGAGCAGTTTTGCTTTATGTCGTAAAAGTGCCAACCATGGCTGTGTTCTCGCCGGTTTGATGTCGTTGTCAGACGTCTATCATGCCAACTCAAGGCCTGAAACGAAAATATTCTCCGGTCGTAGAACAGTTATCGGGAGCGAAACAAGCATCCTTACTATTCAATGTAAGGGCTTCATATTGCAAAGCATATGGCAGCCAGAGCTACATCAACAGTTATAGCTATTTCGCGTATTCTAATAAATATATGAAATGAAAGATTGACAGCCTAGACAACCCTAATACCAACATTGACCCCGATATCGAAACTAATCTCAACTGTTCTGATCTCGAACATGACCAAACACAGTTAGATGTGGATAATGGATTGTGACTGGAACACCTTGGGCAGGTCACCTGATATACATAATAGGTTGACGACCCCCCGCTCTGCGGTGCCAGTACGACCTACAATGGAGAGGCCGTGACGTCGCACGCGCCGGTTGACAATCTGAGAGAAAGACCTCTCTCAAAGACCCCCCCCCCCAAAAAAAAGGGAAAAAAAAGATCGGATAAGATCAATGACTAGGCCGGATTTTTTTTAACCTAATTCTGATAAGCATTGTAACCATTAGTTTGTCTGAGAAGCCATATTATTTCTCGTTCCACTGCCTGGCTAATGTCCGAACAATCATGAGCCCAGGCTCGTTGTAGTACCATACGTGTCTGCCCTCTACATTACCATCGATGGCGTCAACATCGCACAATTATGGCCACAAGTGCCGCCTCGCTCCCCTACAACGAGCCCCGAATGATAATGGGATGCCTTCTATTGTTTCGCAATTCTTTTATTCGTCTTTGATCCCAATCGATGAGCCGCTCTCTGCTTCACGTCATACCGGCAGTCCCGACAGCAAACCTCCAAAGCAACAATTTCGACCGTTCGGACGTGGCGACAATAACACATTAGAGAAAGCCTGGTCTGGTCTGGCGTCGGACCACTCACGCAAACAGCATCTACTGACTAGGATCTCCCAGTCCGAGAATTCCTCTGCTGACGAATACAAAAAGCAGAGGCAGAAACATATACGAATGCTTGTGGGAAAGCTGGCACAACGACACCTGGAGCAACATGGTGGAGGGCGAGGTGTACATGGCCATGAGGGCGAAGGCCTTCCCAAAACAGCCCCGAATTTCCCAATCTGCTGCTCGTCACTGCACCGAGATATAATGGAAATGCTTCAGGAGGAGTTCTGTTCACTATCAAGAAAATATCGACCGGAGCTCGCAGTTGAAACATTGACACAGGACGTTCTTCAGGCTATGAGGAATAGAGAAAGCTCTAATTCAGACCAGACTGTTAAGGATCATCATACAAGCCCACCCCAAACAACAGGAAACCAAAGAGAACATGTAGACGCATTTCCTTCAAGTATCGTTCACATCGGCGTCAAGGACCTCGAGGATAACAACATAAGATCCCGATCATCATCGACGGCTACGATTGGATCGGGCGGGCCGCGCAGATCGGCACGTTTACCACCTACCGGCGTCGGCATTTCCGGGAAACCATTTGTTCGCGTCGAGGATGCGGTAACTAGCTCGACATCACCACTGCAAGATGAAACAAAACTTAGCAGGACTTTGCAAAATAACAAAGACCGTGGCCCCGGGTGTCGGCACGACGCATCTAGATCGGAAGCACATGTCGCATGTGCGCCGGAAAATGTCAAAGGCGACGACAAAACAGTTATAGATACCGTTGTCGGCGTATCTAGATTGCACAAAGTGTCACTTCCAATGCTTCATATGAAACCGATATACTGGTCGCCAGTCAACGATGTTGCCGTAGTAATGAGGGCAACATGGTTTTATAGGTACATGGTGCACCTGACCATGATGTTATGCTTGTGCTAACCCTATGTCAGAGATACAATGATGCCCGTCGCCCCACCCGTCGCTAACCAGTTGGAAGCTGGATACCAGGAACTACAACCTTGGACGCAGACTTGGGGGGATGAACTTAGGTGCGCTATTGAGATAGGCCCTGCCGGGGAGGAAAAAATCTCCCATTGTCTATGGCCCCAAGATTCCAAGCACTTCCATACCTGGCCCTCCTCTGACCCAGAGCCCAAGATTTCATCGGATCCTTTCTGCGCTGCACGATGTTTCCGGGGCGATGCGGCAACACAAGGCACGCTCATTTCCAAGGATACAGGGTTGCCGCCCTCTTCAGAGCGGACTAATCGAGCGTTCACTAATTATCACGTCATTTATAAGGATGAACGAGAGGCTTTTCTTTTAAAACCAACGCTAAAGCCATCAGCATATTATGGCAGAAGGCCTACATCAAAGATCGTCAAAGGACTTACTGTAGGGATTCCCGTAGTTCGAGGATTTGATCGGTGTGCTTGGGACCGACGAAACGGTCAGAAGCACGGCGCCAAAGAAACAGCATTTAGGGAACCGTCTTTGGTTGATTCGACGCGAGATCCTCTTCAGTCTGAGAGCTGTGACGGATGCCGAGCAAACACAGACAGTGGACAGGTCACCGATCTTATTTTGGTTGCACACGGGATTGGTCAGAAGATTGCTGAAAGAGTAGAGAGCTACCATTTTACACATGCAATCAATGGATTCCGACGCGCTGTCAATGTTGAGATGAGCAACTCAGCTGTCCAGAGAGTTTCACGCCAGGGCCAAAAAGATGTTATGATATTGCCACTGAACTGGAGAATGGGACTTTCATTCGAAGAAGTTACTGCTGCTGAAGAAGAAGGTCTCACAGAGTCGCGACAAGAGTCGTTCGGTTTGAAAGATATCGAGCCAAATACGATCCCAGCCATTCGGAGCATGATATCTGATGTCATGTTCGATATTCCTTTTTACATGTCGCACCATAAGAGCAAGATGATCAAAGCTCTTATTTCGGAAGCGAACAGAGTGTATCGACTGTGGTGCCAGAACAACCATGGATTTTCATCCGAGGGGAGAGTTCACCTCATTGCGCATTCCTTGGGTAGTGTGATGGCAGTGGATATCCTTTCACGCCAGCCGACTAAAGCGCCAAGCATGGATCTCAGCCGACCTGAACCGGAAAGCAGATTTCTTGAATTTGATACCACTAACCTATTCCTGCTGGGCAGCCCAGCTGGCTTTTTCTTACTGCTCGAGCAGGGTGCTCTAACACCGCGTCGGGGACGACGCAAGCCAGGTGCCGATGCGAGGGATGTAATGGACAAGGACATAGTACGCGATGCAGGCAGATTCGGCTGCTTGGCGGTGGATAACATCTACAATGTCCTGGCGAAGGAAGACCCGATCGCATACCTGTTGAATGGAACAGTGGACCCTGCTTATGCGGCAGTGCTCAAAACAGCCTTTGTCCCAAGCACTTCAGTGTCTATGTTCAAGTCAATGGGAGACGCTGTGCGAAAAATAGTACCAGGATTATCTCCATCGCCTGATGCTCTAACCATGGAACCGGAACGCCCACCGAGCCTACGCCTCCCATCCCAACTGGAATTAGAGGTTCACGACTTCACCCGTGAGGAGATTGCCGAAAAAAGAGCGTTCCTCCTCAACGACAATGGACAGATTGATTGGTTTCTAAAATCTGGAGGCGGCCCACTGGAAATCCAGTATCTGAACATGCTCAGTGCCCATACTAGTTACTGGATCAATCAGGACTTTATCCGCATGTTATGTGTAGAAATTGCGCGACAGCCAGGTCGAGCATACACACTACCAGCCATGAGAGCTGTTAAAGCTACGAAACGATTCTCCCTGGAGACATAAAGCATATCAAAGGTAGTATCTCCTTTTTAGTTTATTCAGTCATGTGAATCTGAGCAAGGATCTGAGCAAGGTGCCTGACTGTTTGGGACTAGAAGCCGAACTCCTGTATATTGTCCTGAGTCACATGCTCGTTAGATGATGTCGGTCGATGTGCATATTACAGCCTATTCCTTTGCTAAAAATCATCCAACTCCATCATCTCTTGGCCCAGCACTTCATCGTAGTCATAGTCGTCGACCACAGGAACGGCCTTCCCTACAGGATTCTCCGATGTTTCTTCCAACTCACGAATTCTCTCCAAGTCTATCTTCTCCTTATGATTCAGCAGGTCCATATAACCCCATGTGCTGATACCCTCTTGATCTTTCGCATGGAAAGGCTGTGCCATGGTTCTGAGGAATCGCCTAGCACTACTCACTGCCATGTCAGTGCTAAGATTTGTGTCGACGTCGAGAAGTCCCTGGTTAATCCATTTGGGCAACTGAGTTCTCTTCTTCTGAAATCTGCGATCAGCAAGGACCATAATGCCATAATCATCCTTCCCACGCAAGACACGCCCGAGGCACTGTGCAGCGTGCCGCATTGCATCAAAGGACAAAAAATCATTTTCTTTGATGCGGTAAGTCTCGCGCAAAAACTCCAGTCTTGCCTTTAGTATTCGTGATTCTGTGTATTGAAACGGAACCCCAATGCAAAGTACGGTGCGTCCATACTGATGATCGAAATCAATGCCTTCGGAAACCTTGCCCCGTGCCACGCACAACAAAATGGCCCCTCTGCCATTACAACATGCTGTGCGGTATGTTTCAAGAGCAAGGGATGTTTCCTGAGCATCTGGGGTCTCGACTAGAATGAGTTTGTACTTCCAGACCTCATCAAGAATGCCCATGCCTTGCCACATGCTGATGATTGACTCCATATACAAGTAAGATGGAAAAAAGACGACAAGCCCATCCGGAGTGATTTTGGCAAATTCTATTAATAGAGTTCCATAGTTCCGCACCACGCTTGGTTCGTTGCGAACTTGGAAGCTGGTTGAGATGGAGGCCTGATCACTTCCACGCGTCACAATCATGGGCAAGAATGATCGCCTTGCCAGTGTCATGCTGTAAGACTCTTGAATTACTGTTGAAAAATCCAGCATTTTCGGATACATCTCCAAAGGTGAAATCGTACCAGATGTGATAATAACAGAGTAAAACCTTTCGAAAACGGGCCGAATTGCAATTGCAGCATCAAGACACGTGAAGTGTAGGATAGGATTAGGAACTTCGGCAGTGTCAGACTCGTAGGGCTCGAGAATAAGAAGGAATCCTTTCTCGTAGGTCGCTACCAAGGTGGCAAAGGTGGCGACCTCTTGTAATGGCTGGTAGTCTTCGATGTTGGTGAGTTCTAGCGTTCGAACAAGAGACGTTAACCTCTCAGCACAGAACCTGAGCGGTTTTTTCTCTATGAATGTGTGTTCCTTAAGGTGGGCGAGGAATGAAGGAGGTGTTTCAGATATCACCTGGCGCACCTTCATTCTCGTCTTTGTAATCCATGTTAGTGCATACTGGCCGATCATTTTCGATTAGGTACTTGCCTTAAGATATTCAATGAACCTCTTGAGAAATGCAACAAAATGTTCCGCTCTTCTAATATTTCCTGGAATTGCCTCTTTGAGAAGATCCTCTGGCAAGGCTGGTATATGTTAGCCCGTAACAAGTCGCATTGCATGCCAATGAACAAGTGACTACCTGGGTTCGCCATGAATGCATCTTCTTGCCGAGCTTCCTCGGTTTCTCGAAGACCCTGAACCAGTTTCTGGTATTCGTTCTGAAGCTGCTCCTGATCCGTATCCCGCATTTCATTGATTTTCTGCTCTAGATTTTTTGCTCCTCTGGTCGCTCTGCGAAGCGAGTCTTCTGTGATATCTGTACTCAGGGCTTCGATGCAAACGTTGTCAATATTGTGCGCTTCATCGAAGACCACAATACAATATTTCGAGAAATCTCTTGATACTCTTTCCGCAATTTTTGGGTCCAAAAGATAATGGTAAGAGAATATGACGACGTTACAGTATTGCATCTATTAATTCCAGTTAGCGTGCTTATGCATCTTTCCCAGTCCACTCACCATCCGTCGTGCAGTAAAATATGGGCACTGCTTATGTTCTTCTCCATAGCGGAGGATACCATCAAACGTCCAAACACCATTAGGTATCAGATTATGTGGCTCTAGAAGATCGAGGTTCTAGTTTTCTTGGTTAGCACATCATCAAATGAAATAGGATGGGGCTTAATTTTCTCAGACATCGTGATACACGCAGAGGTCCACGTTTTCACCTCGCTCCTTCTTCTCCTTCACAAAGCCAGCAGTGAGACTTCTGCAGCGAGCATCGACTACCGAGCCACTTTTTTCTCGTTTAACGGATGGATGAAGACAAAGATTCTTGCGACTCGTCAAGCCCAAACCACGGAAGTCTTCCTCGTGGCCAAGTTGTTCGGCGCGATACTTCATCAGGGCTTTTAGCTCTACTAAAGCCTTCTCAATCTCCGACATGGTACCTTTAGAAGATGAGAAATCAGCTAGTTGTCCGGGCCATATGTTACATGAAAGCACCGAAGATCTGTACGGTAATGGTGTGATCGGTGCATTGCGAGGCTGAATTGAACGCACGGGAGCAGTAGATGAGTTTTCGCGTCTCAGGCATGAATTGCTGATAGGCTACGATGAGCGAAAGAAGTGAGACTGTTTTCCCGGTGCCTGAGGGCATCTCTAGTACACAGTGACCGCCAGCATCGAGAGTTTCTAAAAGAAGTACGGTCAGAGCATCGTCAATCTTCAGTAAGTAGCAAGGGGATGTTTACTTTTAAGATCACACATGTACCTGGAAAAGAAATTAGTTTCGGCTTCGAGACAAGCCTTAGAAAATGACTTACGCATATTGCTCTAGTGATGCACTTCGTTAATCGAGAACTAAAATGTTTGCCTGATATGGAGACGTACCTGGGTATATCTTGGGGTATGGAAAGAGGACTGGTAATTTACTGCAAGATAGCTTAGTCTTGCCCAGCTTTACTATATGTCAAGGCCTAGTTTACTTACTCAATGTAGAACTTCATCTCGTCGAAGCTCCGGAAAAACTAAAATGTCCATGAACGTAAAACGGCAGCAAATACGGGGGGGGGGGTCCTTTGTAACAAGTGAATAGAGGCTGAGCTCACATGGAGGCGAAATGGCGGGAAGCTCGTGTGGGTCAAGCTACGAAACCCAGTCACGTGAGGGCGTTTTACTCCTGCACCACTGAGTCACTGACCAGTGACCAGTGACCAGACACCTGTTTTGTGCCAGAAAACTTTAATCTTTGTTAGTTATGAATCCATTGCTCTAACCGTGACAATGAGAAGTTAACTCTTATTGTATAATATGATATAAGCTATTGGTTATTTTATAACGTTAGCTTATGTTTACTTAGCTAGGTAGAAATATCTCTTCCTACTTTTTTTCAAATAATGATAATATTCTCGTTGCAAATGCAATGCATTAGCTATAATTAAAAACATCAAAAATCAACTAAGTATAATATCTCTTAATACTAGTAGCTGCTAGTATTGTACTATACAATTGCTTTACATAGAGGCATGCTAGCTGCATACCGCGTTAGTCCTAATCAGGATTAATAGTCCACCCACCTAATTTTAGTGTGGGTCGTGTCTGTTAATTTTCACTGTAAACTAAGATGCCTATGTGCGACATCTAAAGGTGTTGATATTATTGATTTTTAAATTTTTTTTGGGGCCTTTGGTTGTGTTGTGTTGCGTTGCGTTGCGTTGCGTTAATATGAGAAAGAAGGACAGGAATGCTACAGAAGAGGTTAAAAGCCTTACACGCACGTTACAGTGAGCTGCCTGCCCTTGCCACTGAAAAGAGCTAGTATATTTAGCGGGGGCTTAGGTGAGAATATACTTCTTTCGTTTTAGGCCTAAGGGGGTATGCGCATTTAAAAAAGGAGGTATGCGCGTTCAGTGACCCATTAATATTCCCAGCGGAAAGCCTGATCTAGCCCATTTTGACGTTCTGTGCTCCCACCGCACTTTCTTCTGTAACAAAGGAATGGGCGGATATTGCTGTGGATGTTGATATTTTTTATTTATATCCCTCCCCTTTCTGATCTTTATGTAGTCTATTATGCTTAGGTTTAGTTAGAGATAGTGGGCGGGTAAATACCGGTAAGGAGTCAGAGTGTAAGGAGTGTACGGACGTATGTAGTAATAGTCGTCAATGTCTTGTTGGTGTGGCATTGTGGTGGTCTCGTTGCCCATTACCACCACCCACCACCAGCTGATGCGACTACTAGTTGCCGCCCGCCCATTCATCTCTGAGCATGAAAGCAATGACCACTATCTCAGAGCCCTTCCCCCATGCAACCCTCCTCTTTCCCCTCTTCTTAACATCGCCTCCAATTCCATTGTTGATACTTTTGTAAGTCGAAACTCTCTCGCAATTATTCCAAGACGAGTCTCAGTCCATTTTGGGCACAGAATATCTCAAAGTCTCATTGGGTGATGACTCGAGCTAGCTTACCCAGCAGCCATCATTCAGCGAGGCGAAGTCATGTGTGCTTTTCATCTGACATGATCATCTCGTCGCCTGGACCCTACAAATTTGGGATCATTCCTAGTTTTCATCCTTGGCTTCGCTACTTCTTCAGTCAAGAACGTAAACGGAGCTTTTGAAATCACTTATGGACTCACAATAATTGCCTTTGCTTCTTTTGTGTTGCATATTGTGAATAGCCTCGTTCGAAATCCGGTTTCTTGGGAGGCTCAACGAAGTTGTTCTTGATGGCTTGCCCAACCGTTCACTACGTAACACGGCTCATCCCCATGTGTAATTCGGTGCTAACACAATCGCAGTTCAATTGGGACCAAATCACTCGACGTCGACCTCTACTTGGATAGGTCATGACAAGAACGGGGAATAGACTGCTCCTCTCGATACTCGGCGCAAGTGACTCGAAGTAATATCTTGTCGCAATAGAAGCAAAGGCACTGGTGATATCAGCGTAGCTAGAATGGCGACCATTGCTCTGCCTCGGCCAATACCACCTCACAGTACCAGCCCTGACATTGAGTCCCCCATTACACCCCGTCATTCGTTGGGGAATGTCAATCGCTCAGTCGAGAGCCAACACTATCCTGTCCCGCTACCGAACAAACATATCCCAGTATGTCCCACCGGGTCACCGAAGTCCGACGCCGCTCACACTCCACCCGCATCACCATCCGACTTTGATGAGTCTCTGTCACAACGGTCACTTCTGTTCCCGACAGACAATTACGTCAGCCTCCAGAATGATAGTTTGTGCATTTTCGAAATAGACTCATCCCAAGTCGCTACAGCTCTTGAATTTACATCACGCCAACCATTGCCTTCTCCTGATCTAATGTTTCCCTGGCTTCATGGATTGCATCCGAAGAATCAACTCCAACAGGCATTCTTCATGGAACGTCGGAGACTTTCCAAAAAGCCACCAGTCTGCACACGTGGCGTTCTTCTTGTAAAAGCTGATGGTGACCTTTCCAGAGCACGTCTCAAAGGAGCAGTTTCTCTTGATGAATTCATGCAAGCCGATCCATATCCCAGGTTTGTCGAAGCAGACCCACAAGATGGGTTCTCTGTAAGAAATTTTCAGATTCAGATAGCAAAAGCTGCTCTGATATCTGATGTTATCGTATATGGTGAGGATCTGGCAGAAAGCAAAAAGGTTGCTTGGCAGATTGCAGCCGCCCAATCACGCCAAAGGCAAACCCAGCTGGAACAAAACATACCCATTGTTGAATACAACACCTTTTGTTGTGTCAGTCCGTATTCTGAATTTGAGAAGCTTGAGAGCAATATCGTGGCGATAGACTCTAATGGTTGCACAACTGGTCGGATCCTCGACTTCGTTCAACAAGAGCGAAGCGAGATGCGGGACATGACCCGAACATCCGAAATTTCGCACAATGTATACATGGGCCCAACACCAGAACAAGGTAGCCCCGAAGAGGAAGGATTTGATATTTTGATCGAATGTAGCGATTTGGGACGGCTCAATCCTTCAGCCTTGCGAAGTCTTGTTGAAGCTAAATCAAATTCTGAGCACGAAGTCCGACTGCATTTCGACTTTCCCTCATCAGGCAGCATACTACCCCCAACTTGGTCTCACGACGAGGCCGACGGGATCGTCGAAACATGCAAGTGGATACATCATTTATCGCATGGAACTCGTCAGACTCATCACCAAGAAGAGACCACGTCACTGGAGTCAACAAACATTACACCCGGAACTTTACCGGAACGAAAGATTTTGATCCATTGTGCCGACGGATACACAGAATCAACAATGCTAGGAATTGCCTACTATAGTTTCAGCACCGGTGAACCAATCCCGCATGCATGGCTGCATCTTCATACTTCAAAACATCGCAACTTTTTCGCATATCCCACAGATGTATCTCTATTGACCTCGATTGCCCCCCAGTTACTAAGAGAGTCACCACTTTGTGCTGGACAAAGTCTTGCCCAAATCACTGCGTCCCTGAGGAATGAACCTAAATGGCTACCATCGCTGGATGGTTCGTTCCCCAGCCGAGTGCTAGACTACTTATACTTGGGAAACCTTGGACACGCAAACAATCCAGGTCTACTGAAAGGCCTTGGCATCAGTCAGATACTTTCAGTTGGGGAGACAGCTTCTTGGCGCGAGGGTGAATTAGAAGAGTGGGGTCCAGACAATATTTACGTCGTTCAAGGTGTCCAAGATAACGGAATTGACCCTTTGACAAATGAATTTCCAGGTTGTCTGGATTTTATAGGTAAGCTTCAGTGTTGCGGACGTGTCATTGCTTCTATATTGTCTTTGTACTTATGCTCTCCAAACTAATGTATAAATGGAATAGATCGCGGCCGGCGGCGAGGGACTGCCACATTAGTACACTGCCGAGTTGGTGTATCGAGGAGTGCTACTATTTGCATCGCCGAGGTAATGCGCGCTATGAAGAAGTCATTTCCTCGCGCGTATTGCTTCGTTCGTGCACGGCGTCTCAATGTGATAATACAGCCCCACCTCAGGTTCGCGTACGAATTATTGCGCTGGGAAGAATCGTTGCAGCAAGGTGGTGATACTTCTGCGCCAATGCAACGAGAGTTGGAATGGACAGAAATTGCCAGGGAAATCGCCCTGATGAACAGGCCCTATACGAGATAACGATGCTGATACCACGGCTAAATTATCGTTCAAAAAGACATCGAATGATTTGCGTCATTGAATAGGTCCGAATTACGGCAAAAACGCGAGATATTATATGATCTAGAATGGTCTGCATCGCAACATTGCGGCGATATGACGATATTACCCCTGAAGACTCTGGCGATGGGGTATAAGATTGCTTCATTCTTGGGTGGAGGGGGATCCTCTCGACGAGACTAGTACGTAATGACACATTCTGGTTTTTGGAAACCCGGACTTGGCCTGCTCGTCCATTTGGTTTAGTTTGTTATTTTGAGGTAAGGAGGCGAGAGCGCTGGCCACAAGGGAAGCATTTTCATGCCGCAGGGTGTTTGATTTACGATCAGCTACGGGGCATTAAGATGTGTCAGGACAAATTGACCTCTTTTAACAAACAGCGCAGTTTGTACTAGGGTAATAGAATGTTTTATCTATAGGTGATGTAAAATAATCCATCAAGTTGGTTATTCGCGACCCCAGTATGAATTATTTGCTCCAAATTCACCATGAAAATAGCATTGGAAGCTGAGTACGACCTCTCATCTTTGATACGAAAAAAGACAACGTGGGTATATTTTATGAACCATAACTCCATTTACAATAGTCGAAGGTTCCGAGTTCCCAATGACCTTCAATCGTATCGCTTCTCGGTCTGGATTGCTCTGAGACATTGACGTATCTATCAGCCACTATAGTCGAAGTTGAGTGTGTGAATGTTGACGTGAGCCTTGAGAAAAGCAACATATCAATCGTTGACACTCAATCGTACGTTACGATCCATATGTTGACAAATCGTGCTTTTCATCGCCTTCGAGAACCCTGTATGTATTGGTCAGGCTTTGTAAAATCGCGTAGACAAGCGCAAAATATTGTTGTGGGCTCCTGCAGTAGAATTGTACTTTTGACGGGATGGTTGAAAGGAAGATGACAACTTTGCTTACGAAAACTGTTTCACGAGGTAGCCCTCCCCACCATTCTCCATGTCGATGTTAAAAACATAGAAGCCACCATCACTAGTAACGACCATAACCTGAGGGCTGCTGCTGCTCATAGCTACAACACTTCTCAGTGGAACAGCGTCTGAGCTTCCCGGAGCACGCACACCAATACCTGACGATCCAGATTTGGGTATTTTGATGAAAGCAAAGTCTCGCAACGGCTCCCACATCTCGGCAACCGTCTGGGGAAGATAAGACCCTACGACTCCGGCAACACCACGACCCATAAGCTGTGATGACCGGCGAAGCATGCCACTAAATGACCCGCTATGCCTTCTATGAACCTGTTGGCCTCCGGCGGACACGCGGCTTCCTCCTGCGGCGTCACTCTTTGGCGATTCGGTCGCGCTGTTTCCTGGAGAGTCACCGGCGTCATAAGACTTAGTACGTGACCAGCGATCCTGTACTGGTGATGCCGGCGATTCAATTGGCGCTCCAGCCGGAGTATCGCTATTAGGAGGCAAACTAAGTCTGAAAATGTGGACTGTATCGGATGTCGAGGACACACACAATAGTGTAGAGCTGAGATTGAAAGACATGCTGTATATTGTTGAAGGGTAAGTACCGCGCCTGAATTGATACATTTTCTGACCCCTTGGAACGGAGAAGACTCGAATAATCGTTCCTGTCTCACTTGCAGTAGCCAAGAGAGATCCATCATTGTTTAGGCAAATACAAGACAGTGGCGAACGATGTGCTTCGATGACATTAATCGCTTTCAATGATAAAGTATCAAACACAAGCACTTCGCCTGAAGTAGGTGAAACGTATGTGGACTGAGGAGGTGCATGGATCGGCCGCCTGCTATCAGCTTCCTCCCTCGGCTTGGGCAGAGGATACGCGATGAAGCAGTTTTCGGATGAAGGAGAAAGGGCGCAAATCGCAGAAGTATTCGGTGAAGTTGGAATGGTATAGAGTAGGCTCATGTTGCTGATGTCGTACAAATATATCTCTTCCTCTAAGACAACAGCAAGGCGCTTCCGGTTAAGTCGTACAGCCAGGACGGCGGATGGGAACGTGAGCTCACATATAACGGACGCCCTCTATTTCGAGGAGTTATCATGTAAGCAAGTACTGCATCCTTTTCATGTGCATAAGAAGCAAATACCTTCGTATTTTGTATAATCAAGTGCCTGGGTGATAAAATTAGAGCAACGAGCGACGTCGAGAATAGCATCTCAATAATGGCTATGTTCCCGTCATCACTGCTGAATATACGCGAGAACGGATCTGTGTGGTATATGCGAAATCCTTTAGAAGTGCCTGTCGGGAGAAAAAGAGTTGAAAGTTCCCTGTAAGCTTAAGGCTTTGGTCGTGGTGGAATTGGCGGTTGCCAAGTTGCAACTCACCGACAGCTAGGCAACTGTGATCTTGGTTGAAAGTGATGAAGTTGAGGGATGGGCTAGCCATTCTACCGTCCGCACGACCGTGGATTTTGAGCAGTCGATGTAACGCACTCAAAAGGTCAGAAAGATCGGAATTTCGCTTATCGAGAAAGGAGAGGGCGTAATAGCGTGATCGCTACCGAATCGTCTCTTGAGGTTATCGTGGTTGGTTGCTGTTTGCAATAACTCTCATTAGTGAGGTGGATCGACAATGATGAAACCTTCGGCAAACTCTGCAGTTCAAGAGCGACTAGATTTCGGATTGTTAGTGGAGCGAGATGTGATGCCCGTGGGAAGATGATAGCTGGGTCTACGCGGAGTAGATACGCCGGTTTCTTAGCAGATGTCCTGTGATGACAAGGAGGTAGGCAACGTGACGGACTGACATAGGTGGGGTAGCAAGCATCACAACGGCAGGGGGAGGGGTAGTGAGCGGGGCACCTGAAGTCGTCTCCATCCCAGCACACGCGCCAAAAAGGAAGGTGACTGAAAACTCCACTGATAATTGCATAAAAATTCTATGTAAGATACTTCTGCCTCGTGTTCGAATTATTCTAGCTCTGGATCCGAAACATGTGCACATCCCTCGATAACGAGCGTCGCAATGGACCATACTGAATTTTCAGAGACCGGTTTAGAGAAAAACTTCGAAGACGCGAGAAAATAGCACCGAAATTGACCAGATAATGCCCATCAACCAAGCGCAAAATATGACCATGTCTGGGGCAACACCGCCAGCAAAGCTGCTTGAACAACATGTTCTGGACGAATTGATTATGGGAGTAAGTCTTGTTAAAAATAGTTCCTCATTTCGAAACAGGGGCCAGGCGAAGAGGATGATGCCCTCGCTGTAAAACAATTATAGCTACGCGCCAATCAATACGAGGGACTTGACGTCGCTGCTGAAATGCTATTTGCTAACTACGAAATTTTCAGACCAATAGCAGTAGTATCGTTTCAAAGCGCAGTGTGGAAAACTTGTATTACCCAAATGAACCACATTACTTTCGTTACTTCGTCAAAAAGTACCAAAGGCGAGCTCCGCTCATCAATCGTGGATATTGGCTAAGGCTGAAGGCCATCGATGTTACTGTTCAGCACTTTCTGGAAAAACATGAGGCAAGAAAGAAGAAGCTGATTATAAACCTTGGTTGCGGCAGGTGAGTTTGATACTGCCAAACATTGCTTGCACACACACCCTGACGCCCTATTGTGGAGGATAACCTCAGTGATGTGCTTCCTTGGCAGTCACATGCTCGCCACGCAGCACTTTGCGACGGCGTTATGTTCGTGGACATCGACTATCCCGATTTGATGCGGAAAAAGCGATCTATCGTGCAGAGTACGCCACAATTACGAGAAATCTTGGGTCAAGATTTCATCATCAGTGAAGCGGAGGAAAGCCATTTCATGCTACGAAGTGAACGCTATTGTCAGATTGGATGCGACCTTCGCGAACTTGAAAAACTAAGGGCAATATTGGAAGAACTTACTCCGTTGTCCGAATGCCCTGTCCTTTTTGTAGCAGAAGTATCCATCACATACATGGACACTCAATCTGCGGATGCTTTAATTCAGTGGGCAAGCAGTATTGGGAACTGTAAGTAATTTCAAATGGAGGCCGAGGGGCGTCACTAAACTTTACTGTACTAGCGGAATTTTGCCTCTTAGAGCAGTTACTGCCTCGCGGACCAGATCACCCTTTCGCCAGAACTATGCTGAATCACTTCGACAAGCTGAACACCCCGCCGAAGTCAGTTCGTCAGTATCCAACACTGTCAAGACAGATTGATAGATTTACCAGCCGAGGGTTTCAAGAGGCTAAGATTTGGGACCTTTGGCAAGTCTGGTCAAGTGAGGATTTTGTGAGTGGCGCTGAAAGAGCATCACTAGATGATATCGAGCCTTTTGACGAGTGGGAAGAATTCGCGATGTTTGGTCGCCATTACTTCATCATTCATGCCTCGACTTCATCAAAAAATGAGAATAAATCTCTACAAAGACGGAATGACTCAGTGAGACAATCAAGCAACACTCAGGTATCGGTCGTTAAGAGTTTTCAAGAACCCAAGAGACGGTTCGGAGACGCGTTTGCTGTAAGGAATCCGACAGGAGATAGGCTGGTCATCAATCTCTTTGGACTGGGAACTTGTGGTCGCGAAGGGTCTTGCGATATTTACAGCCTCGACGGACAGGCGGACGTACCATTACTCCCAACAATAGGCCCCACCCCCCGTATGTGTCATACTGTAACGGATCTGGGCGACTACGGGATCCTGCTAGTTGGGGGTCGCAGCTCTCCTGCCAACGCTTTGTCAGACTGCTGGATATTTGAGAAGGGCTCGTCCTGCCAATGGAAGCCAACTCACAATTTGCCGCTGCCACTGTTCAGACACTCGACCATACGACTACCTGGGACCCATCTTGCCCTTGTTGCGGGCGGGAAAACAGGGGCGTCTAATATATCTGAAAATATCTACGTTTTTCATGTTTCACATGGCTGGCTGAAATGCAAGATTTTGGGAGTAAACCCTGGGCCAACTTTTGGTGGCATTCTATGTAATACACCTAATATTGTTGTGCGTAAGGGTGTATATACAGGTTTGATTGCGGGCGGCATCGGCCTAGAGGGTCTGATCAATCAGAGAGTGTACGAATGGCATTTAGAGTTGAAACAATTACAAGTAAATAATATCCCCACCTTTGACGGTAAGACTTCAATACTCACCAAGAATTTGCACAGCCTGAAATCCGCTTCGAACCTTGTGGCGAAGAAGTTGACCCGACAAAGCAGCTCTCACTGTTCGGGGCAAAGCCCATTGAATTTGGCTCGTACACATTGGTCTGCGGGGGTGTCGGCGAAAGGCAGGAATCACAAGGTCAAACCATCGTTGCGATCGATATTGATTCGCAGGATCGTTACAACGTGAGCGAATTATGCTGGAAAAGTAATGATGGAATTATGCCACTCATGATTGGGTCATCTGTAATGCGCGTGGATGATAGTATAATGGTATTGGGCGGCGGAGCGACTTGTTTCTCCATGGGGACATACTGGCAAGGAGGTGCTTCTACAATCTCTATTCACAACAAACCGATTCATTGGAAGCACTCCAAACCTACTGCAGAGGGGCTCACACGACCTCATTTCATGGGTTCGCAAAGATTTGTCAATAGCACTAGCCGGAGTCAACACCAAGGTTCGAAAGAAGTTGATGCAACGATGACGACCGTTGCACGAACGACACTAGAGACACCTCAACAGCTTCGAGATATTTTGGAAGCTGCGGTGCCCGTAATTATTTCAAAAACCGACATTGGAGATTGTGTGTGGAAGTGGACTTCCTCCTATATGATCGATCGCGTTGGACACGATACTCAAGTAAGAGATGCAAACTCGTATATTATTCTGTCTAACAAAATGACTGAAATCTTTAGGTTGTCATACATGAATGCCAACAGGATTCTGAAAAGATGGATTTCAATTCGAAGAACTTCCGCTACGTGACAGAATCTTTTGAGAATGTAATTCGTCGGGCCGAGGCCGGTCATCGAGTGTATCTACGCGCATTGTCGCGAGAGAAACCAATGGATCGACCGGCAAATATCAAAGACGACTTTCCAGGAATCGCTTCAGACTTTCATCTTCCAAATCAGATGGATTCTATCCAGGATGGCATATTCAGTTCTGTTCTAAGGGTTTCTGGCAGAGTGAATATGTGGCTTCACTATGATGTATGTTCTATCGTCTACAGGACTCGATATGAGGAAGCCGTGTGTCGACTGATTTGCTATTCTAGGTCATGGCGAACATGTATGCCCAAGTTGTAGGATCCAAACGAATGGTACTGTTTCCACCTAGTGACGTGGGTCATTTGGCGTTTGCCCCTGGTGCATCAAGTTCGAGCCTTGATGTTTTCTCAGAGCTCCGTTCATCGCGAATGAATGGAACTCACCCTCACGAAGCGATGCTCGAACCAGGAGATATTTTGTACTTGCCGCCTCTCTGGCTCCACGCCGCCACAACCACCGCAATTCCGAGCATAGCAGTAAATGTTTTCTTCCGCAATTTGGATAGTGGCTACGCTGCTGGAAGAGATGTTTATGGAAACAGGGACCTTGCCGCATATGAGAAAGGCCGGCTTGACGTAGGCCGTATTGGCAAGAGCTTTCAAAAATTTCCGATGGAAACAAGACGGTTCTACCTCAACAGATTGGCAGGTGAACTGGAACTTGCGGCTGACGGAGTTTGATTGTGTTGGCGCTTCTGAAACGTGTATGTAGAACGATTCAAAATCTTCAGTGCGACTGATCTTTTGGGCACGATTGAACTCACCGCTGGCACTCACACTTCTTGTACCCCATTGCCCACCGTTTTCGCACAGACGCCAAGTCACTTAGGATGGAAGTAAGCCCTTCCTTGATCGAAGTGGCGGGTTCAAATCCGGCTTTGAAACTATAACGCCAACGACTAGATGACGCAAAATGGGGCAGACCAGCCATTATAGCCCTGGGCGAATGGGCCCTCTTGATCCTTCGACGTCAGATGACCTTGTGATATTTTCCCTCCCGTTCGGCCGCTGATGGAGGACCCAGAATTCAAAACACGGAGCCGTTGGTTCGAAACCTACCCACTCACTTGGTAGATTCCTCTGAGTCCGGTCTCCTGACGTGTTGTCGGTGGCAAGTGGACTGCTTGTCGTCAAATGGCCGAGTGCAATACAAGTTTTTGAACTTGGCCCGGAAAAAGCGGCGCCAGACCCCGTGTTAGTGGCACTTGGAAAAGAAGACCAGCCTCGGCCACTCGTCAATGAAAGGGTCAACGGGCTCGTCGGATCCCTCTCATCAGAATCGTCACATTCAGGCTCTCCAACGGGCCTATCAGGTCCCTCGCATCAGCAGGCTCTCGATGTAGAACCCTCTCGTTCATTCACGGGTTCGTCAGGTCTCAGGACCCTCACATTAGCGGGCTCGTTAGATCCCTTATTCATCAACGATTTAACAAGCTGGGTGGTATTTGGCCCCGGCGGATACCGATAACTTCTATGATGCCAATGAATTCGAACAGCCATAAGGATCTTGTTATATAAATGCAAATGCAACGCATTCGGGATTATCATGTTCTTTCTAATACAAAGCTTAGTTACCCACAAAGTTGGAACACATGAGAGCCCTTTGCCTTACAGAGTATACTTTGTCAACACCTGAATGGGGCGATTAATCTGACAATCTACCCCACGGGGCCAGCATGTATAGTATGCGCATACGCTGGGCCTCTTGACATTGTTTTTACAGCAACATCGTGATCGTCTGCTCTACATTAGGCAAGTTAAAGACATAGGTAAGGGTTCCCAAATTGAAAGCATCATAACGACAGCTGTCAGACAAGTTCCAATATGAGGTCATTTGCTGCAATTTATCTCTTATTTTTTTTTATACAAGCATAAGAATACAATTGCATCATGCTTGCCGTTCAGTGAATGAAGCCCGGGATGTAGTATGCCCATCTAGATCCTCGCAACTCCCTATGTAAGAAAACTCAGTTCATCATGAGTATGTGTGTGAACATCTGGAAACCAATTACGTTAATGCTGAGACAATGCCATCGCCAATCATTGCTGTATCGAAATAAAGTAGTCGAGTACCAAAACTCCCGCTCCCGAATACGAGTGTATGCTGAAAAAGAAATCGACCAAGATATCTGAAACGGTTCCTCGTTCTTCTCGAGTCGCGAGGAAGCCCCAACCTTCATCGGTGGAGCTTTCCGTATGCCAAAGCTTGTTGCTCCCCCCTTTGCCTTCCTTTATCACTCCAGTTCCAAGACGTTTTTCGCCTGCATATGATGAGAGGCTTGGATGCCTGCTCGAGCCAGCAGTGGCAAGAAATTACCAACTTGAACTCGAACCGTCTGTCGCCTAAAAATGCCAATACACCGAACGTTCGCCATATCAAATTGGATGGCCATGACTGGATTCTCCATGACCGGCATCGTAGTCGGATAGTGAGGATGAAGTTGGAGTGGTCCGCCGGCTAGACGCTTTCCGACTGAAACCCAATTTTTCGCCAACCTTCTTCCAGCCTTTGTTGTGCGCAGCCATAGCTCTCTGGAAACCGCCCGGCGAGGTATTGAAGATGTATTCAGAGGTCGGGGGGGTAGTCGGGGGAGTCATGGGTTCCGCTGAGGACGGGGAGTTGCTGTCACTGTCATCAGTGAGACAATCGAAATTCGCCGAATATGGAGAGGTGACAGAACGTCTCGGCTGGTCAGAAAGCTGGCTGGTGTTGCGGGACCGACGACGGTGGTGTTGGCTTTGGTCATCGTTGTAATATACTTGTGGAAGAGGCGCAACAGATTGCAAGAAAGGCACCAGGACAGAATCGTTCATGAGTTCGTAAATGATCCGACCGGCTTCCTCTAGCTCGCTAGGCTGGGGAGGGCAGGGGCCACTTGGTAAATTTAAAAGATGATCTCGGACTCGAGCCGGAATGTTCACTTCCCGTGGTGCACAGGGAACAATGTAGACCTGCATGAGCTTGTCCCACCACCCACAGACGCGAGCCTTGTTTTCCTGCGAAGGGGGATCCTCAGCACAGAGCTGGTCATAAAAGGCAGCGTATCGTTGCGAGTCGAGTGTGAACTCCAATGTCTCCATACAATGGTTTTGTGATAGATATGCCATGAAGGCGCTCAGGGTCCAAGGAGGTGGAGAAACGTCGAGTAAAATCTCAGTCAGGGTCGGAGGACGAGTCGCCATGATCGTTGATCGTGGCGACGGTGAAGGCGATGGTGAAGGCGAGGGTGAAGGCGACAGGTAGACGGTGCTGGTGGGGCGAGAAGAAGATACGCTGAAGGAACAACAGTCTTGGAAAGCCGATACTGGTCGAGAAGATTGCTCCCGATGAGTGGGTATGGTGAGGTAGACTGGAGATGGTCGGCGTGACCTATGTCTGACCATCTCTACGAAACACTCGAAATATTCCAATGTACCGCAGCGGATGGCCCGTTACAGACAGTATGTGGCGTTGCAGACAAGTACGTAATTCGGGATGTGGTTCGCGAATCGCTATGTGTAGCTCGTGCCTTGAGGTTGGAGTGAAAGGAAGCGCTTGGCTGGGAAAAGCCTGGCGGGTCGCTAACAAATTGGTGGTCCTGGTGCCTGAGCCTCGCAGAAACGGTGTCATCCGTAGCGTAAAATGAGCGCAGAAGACAGGCCTGATTGATGTTGGATCGTAGTATCAGCGACAAACAAACAATGCTTGCGTATGCAGGATATTCTGAGGAGCCTAAGCCTCAGCGACGGAGGCGGTTGGAAACCAAGTTGTGATGGATGTACAGAGCCGTCTACGACTTGGTGCACAAGGCAAGGCGATGAGCGAGCGGCTGATGGAAGTCTTGGGCTGATATGTCGGAAAGTCGCGTCCTGCGGCAGTTTTGTGTGAATTGAGCAAACGATGAAAACATGGACCTTGCTCAAGTAGAAAGGGAGGCGGCGGCTGAATAACTAATACAGTGTGTGATCGAGAGGAAAAAGAAAAAAAAAAGAAAGGTCGAAACGGATCACGAGAATGGAACCTGATCAACCTGATCAGGGCGGCGGAGTGAGGAGACAGAACAGTGGAGCGCCGTGACACTGGAACCGGAGACAGCGAGGCAGAGAGCCAAAAAAGTAAAGCAGGCTGGCTGGCAGGGATCAGGTGCAGCGAGTTAGCCGGCAGTGGCAGCGCCGGGGTCGCGTCCAAGGAGGGGGGGGAGCAGGGGAGGCAGGAGGGAGGCATGGAGGCAGGGGGAGAGAGACCTTGAGTGCTATCTTTTCTCTTTTCTTCTCCACCTCGTACAACTCACATATGTAATCCGTACGGACGTATGCACACATGTACGGAGTATAACTTGTAGTCCGTACTCCATACATAGAAGTTGGCAACGGGGGACGGGCCCGGGGCCACACCACACAACCCGCGATGGCATGGGTACTCGAATCGGGTACTACATAGCCACCCAACCTACGGACTACTTCAGCGAAGAATTTGATAGATGAGACCAGAGATCCATCATCACTCGCATGTTCTTTTCGATTCAGACGGGTCGCATTGATGATCCTTTCTACTCCGTAGTAGCAGTAGCCTCGCTGTTCTGTACGATGCAATCCCCATGCATCATGATGAGCGGCGCTCAAAATGGAAAGCCCGATCGAGTCATCCGCCACTTCGAATTATCAGATGTTGACGATACTACATACGTCCGTAGCCGTCGTCGGATACGCCACCACGAGACTACATCAACCATTCTGATACATGTATGTAAATAACATGATTAAAAAACGGGCGACGGTTGAAGGGTGGGGTAAGTCACACAGCATTAAACCAGGAGCCGAATCCTGCATGTATACGGAGTACATTGAGGATTGTTGAGGAGCTGGCCATTTTTATTGTACATACTTGAGGCAGGCTATTGTGGCCACAACTGACTGCAGTTATTCGTACATACCTAGGGAAGACGTAAGATGGGGTCATGTGGTGATGGATTGCAATTTCGGCGCATGAGAAAGGGTGCTACTCCGTGAATCGCCGCGTTATGTAAATATTCAAAGATGGGATGACATAAACGGCTGACGGATTTGTCAGTGAGGGGCCACGGGTCATGTCGAACGGTAGGTAGTTCTGGCACTGGAACTCATCAAGTGCAACTCGAACCTCCACCCCCTGCCCCCCTGCCCTGCCCCCCCAAATGGCTTGCTTTGCAACACAGACCATGTACGTTCTCATGAACTTCTTGCGTGTTCGGTGATGGCGGCGCTCGGAGGTGGGGGCACAACGGCATATGCACATAACTGTATGTGATACGGAGTAATGGGTGGCACGTGCAAGAAAAACCTTCAGCACCCTGAAAGGGGTGATGGTGTGCACAACGTGGATTTTGGGACTTGCACCTGGCAGAGGACGGCTCTAGAAGAGCGCTAGAAGGCACTTGAGAAGTTGAGAGACGACAACAGCCAAGCAGAAGGGGAAAATAGCCCGAGTGTGGTGGCCAATGGTGAGTCTGGATCATCGTTTAAAATGGGACTCGTGCTTCGAAAAGCCGCGCTTGGGTCACATCGAGACAAGTGGCGTCGCCACGCCTTGTTGATTGGCTTCATACCAACTCACTAAAATTTGATTGCCAGTGGCTTAGACTAATCATTGGGGCGAGGTGGGTGTTGTGGAATGGAATGATGCTGGCCTGGAGTCTAAATCAATAAAGTACTCCGTCCGACTCATCAAAGTGGAGTCAAGTCTTGCCTAACGCGTGTTGACTCGTCCTACGCGGCATGCGCACGTTGGAGGAAACGGCACGTCGCACGGGGATCCTGTGATTATTGCCGCGTCTGGCCGTGCTCAATCCCAGTCTCGGGATCTCATGCACCGCCGCTTCACTATCGTCCTAATAGTTTTATGATGACGGTCGTGGTCCGAATTTTTTTAAAAAAAAAAAAAACAAAAAAAAAAAACAAAAAAAAAAAACTAGTCCTTGGATGCTAGCGCGCACCCAGGAGCCTGGGTGCCTACCCCCCCTCCCACCAAGGCGCCCGAAGGAACCAAACGGGGCAGCTAAGCTAGCTTATTTCCTTTTAGCCCTAGTCTACTCCGTACTCGAGTCGCTAGTAAACGGCCAGCCAGCCAGCTTTATTATTACCGGTTTTACGGATTACTTATTGATTAATAATGTTCCGCGCTTTCAGCAAAGAGGAATTGGGGTGCGGCAGCGCGGTTATCTGTCCTCGCACACTGGGAGATGGTAGCCAACGCCACGAATCGCCATTCATCAAGATGGGGTGCTCAGACCAGGCCTCTCTGTACCCCTCCACATCGTATGATTAGGTAGCACACCTCCTCCTTCTGCAGTCGGGCGTACAGTGTAGGAATCCAGTCCTGATTTTAATACCTTACTCTGCAGCTCCTGCGTTTCAAAGGACCTGCCTGGGCAATGATGTCAGGTCGCTAGCCGTGGACTTGCGAGCAACAGTCTGGGGCACATCTCCCGCAGTTTCATGCGCATACAAGCTGCTATAGCATTCAGGTCCTTTGTTCACGTTGCAGCTGTGAAGCCGTTGACGCCCTTTCATTCAGATTCGATGGATGTGAAATGTCCGCGAGTCCCGTCACTGGAAGCCGATCTATTGCCCATCCAGGGCGACCGACCAGAAAAAGTTCAATTCATATAAGAAGCATAGTTGAAGGATGAGAAGAATAGTACGGAGTATGTGGCACAAGGATTCCACATATCACATCAGTATAGTCCGTAGATAGGAATCACCCGGGAAAAAACATGCTATTATGCCGTCCCCTTTGTTTTGCCCTGTCGAGTAACCTCCTGCGTCCTAGATCCGGTCTGCATCACGACCCTCCTTTCCAAGACGTGCAACAGTAGACAAATGCTAAAACATGTCTGTCCTGAGATTAGAGATTACTAGTTACAGTCGAGGGAACCAAAGCGGGATAACCTACATATTAGCATCCTCGCTAACGCGAGTTCGAGAGTTCCGGCCGAGAGGACGTGCGAGTTCCCAGCCAGGGGCTGTTGTGCGGCCGAGTGGATGGTGCGGTGAAAAGCCAACAAAAAATTGGCCACTGTCAAATCAATTTATTTAGAGACGGTCCCAGTTGCGATGCAACGCGATTGTCGACAATGGGGTCACATTCGCGGCGTCCTCCGGCCGTCGACTTGTTTTGGTGACGACCATTTCAGCCATTTCAGAGCAAAACAGCCCATTTTCGACTTTTACATGTAAAATTAGTAATCCGTACCACAAAACCCAACACGACACAAGCAATTCTTTTCCCCTGTTACTGCTCAGTCATGTAATTCTCCCCTTAGCCCTGGCTTGTGAATTTTGGGTCATTAAGTCAACACGCATGATTGGTGGCAAAACGCAGGCGTACGACTCGTGCCGATTAGCCAATCTATTAGGGGAAAAAAAAAAGTTGTTCAATTTGCGATATAATTTCGCTAAGCTCGCTGTGCCATTTGGCCGGAGTCACCATACCCCCCCCCTCCCAAACACCCTCACCCCCTGCCCCTGAGCTGCTGGGAAGCAAAATATGCGCCTTGGCAAGGAAAACATGCTTTTTTTTTTTTCATTCTTTCTGGAACAGTTCTTCCCGCCTTGGCTTTCCAACACCCGGGACCAGGGGGGCAGCCCATTATTTCTTTGGCCCATCTCCATTATTGAAACCCACTTCAGTCCACTCCAAAACGGCTACCCCGACAGCAAATCTCGAAGCCGTCGGCCAACAATTTTAGCCAATTACACACAGCCATTGTTTTCTTCACGCCAAGGGCCTCGCACCCGTACCAACAAGGATATTAGGCTAACTAGAATTTTCTTGTCAAGGCTATTTATATATACACGTACTTAACTTGTATAATAGCCTAAGTACTGTAGATAATCTATTTACTAGGAAATACTTTTACTATGTATAGCACATGTTTTGCAAGGGGTTGTAATAGAGCCGCAGTCCAGATGCAAGGCCTTAGTACCGGCCCCAAGAAAATTGATCGTGTGCCAAGTCCGCGTATTATTGTTTACCAAGACAGGCTTTACATAGAGTTGAGGTAGACTGATGCTGCTCGGGAGATGTGAGACACACGATGATTTCGTGTATCATTGGCCCGCTAGCATTGTGTCTCTGGGAATATACCCATTGTGAACAGAGTTGGCGCCCTGGTCGACGGTCGTTCGTCGGTTTGCATCGGTCAAGATGCAAATGTTGTGATGCTGCTGCTGACTGCTGACTGCTTAAAACGCGGGAACTTTTGAGCGCAACTCGATCCTTCCTATGTTAAGACCGACTACGACTAATACGAGCCGGCACCTCATCACTTTTGTCTCAATATGTCCGACTCGCATTTTCCCGGCCAATCTTTATTGTTAAGCTCGGGCCATCGGCAATGTCACTCAATGAGTGTATTGTAGCTATCAAGTTGTCGAGTCTAGTTTCGTGTCCCGCGAAATACATTTTCAATCTGTACACGCAGCTTTTCAGCCGAGACGGAAACCACAGTACAGTTAAATGGCGGCGGTCTCAGAATGGCCCGTAGACACCATAACCATTTACGTGGCCTTCGTTTGGGGCAATCGTCCTTGATATATCTACTTTATGAATACAAGCCCAGTTGCGTTCCTGACAATCCATAACCTGACGATGCGTCGCGAGTTGTCTCTCTTCTAGCTATCCAATACTTGAACTCCGTATCCTCTCCATAACACATACATTTTCAAAACCTCTTTCAACACGGACACTCCAAGACTTGGTATCCATTCCGTACAGACTGTATGGTACGCCTTTGTTCCAAGCACATGACTATGCTACCATCCGACTTTTTTGATAAGGCGGATGGAAAATAAAAATGACAACCCCACCAACGCCCTGCCGCGCTAAATGCAGACAACGAAAAGGGCATCAAAAACTGATGACCAAGTAAAGAACAGAAGATGAGAAGACGCAGGAAGAGTAGAGAAAAGAAGAAAGAACGAAAGATGGAGAACCTAGCGCAAATTGGGCTTGCGAAGATGTATGATGAGGTTCAGAATAAAGGCTTTTGCTCAATAGAGACGAAGGTCAAAGTCTCCCTTGAAGCCTCCATTTAGCAACATGGACGCAATCCTGAGCCGCTGGCCCGGCATATCTTCTGAGGCATAACTGTCAATCGGATTGAGGCCCAATGCAACGCACATGCCATTCGTGATCGTGTGTACACCGCAATCATACCCATTCGTTTGCTGAGGAGCCTCGTGCCGCACAACTTTCCATTCGCTTTCGACAAATTGGTCCTCCATGATGTCTTTCAGCCACGCCAGACCTAATTTGACATACTGCTGCGAACCTCTTGGATTCATCGAATCCATGTGCGCTATAGTTTTCTTGCTGGGCCGAACGACAAGAAGGGTCCAATGTGAATTCTCACAAATTGGAAGTAGAATCGTATCAACTTTGAGAAAATTTTTCTTGTCTACTCCATACCGACGAAGTGTTCTCTGCGTTCGAGTGACACCCTGTTCTCGCAAACGCTTGAAGAAGAAAGATGACATGGCAAGACACTTGCGTGTGCTTTTCTTGGTGTCCTTAATACCGGCAGCCATGTTGACAAACTGATCAAGCCAATTGAGGGATCCGTTGACGATTTCATCGTTAAGCCATTCGGTGGGTGGAACGACCTTGGCGAAGTCGTGTCGCCTCAGATCAACACCTTCCGCCGTGGTGGCTAGGGTGGTCGAAGCACTTGCACGTAAGGTTGCGTGTGCTCGAGCAAGCCAGTCTGAGCTGAGAGGGGACACGAGTGGCTGGTCCGGGATGCGCAGTCCACCAGATTTGGCAAGCCTCTCCTCGCGTTCTTTGCGGGCTCGCTTGTCGGCAAGTTTCTTAGCCTCTTCAGCTGCTTTCTGAGCCGCTCTTTCTTTCTTGAGAGCAATACCCGCTTTTGTATCATCGCTAATAGCAAGAGATTGGATTGAAGGAAGAGAAAGAATTTTCTTGATTGCAGCAGATGGATCAATATCTTCTTTGTCGTGCTTCTGAAGCAGGGCCGATTTTGTGCCGCGAAAGATAGATTTGTGGCCGAGGTCATAACGTCTCAACCCCGGAGACTCGACCCCTTGGGAGCTAACGTCCTCCGGAGATGCGGCCTCGCTTCTGGCTGTCTGCGCGTGTTGGGTACCATTGATGAAGTCATGTCGGATCGATACTTCACTGGCAGGAAGTAATTTAGGTACATCCAATCCCAAGTGTGTTCGCTGTCTTGGGGCTAGAGTGCTTTCAGTGAAGCGAACGGACTTTGGAGCACGTCGCATTGTGAGCCGCTTAGGCGCCTTGCGATCTTTCAAGATGGACCTCACAGCCCGAATTTCATGGTCTTTGAGGGGTCGCTTTGCCTCAAATTCAGTGATGTATGATTCCTTTATGAGCTCGGAAGTAACATCCTGACTATGGAACTTGGCTCTAAAGCCAGCGGGTGTGAGTCGATCTAGTTCGGCGGCTAAGAATTTGGCTCTCAAACGCCCCGTTTTAGTCGAATCTGCTTTTCTGATGCGTAATGGTGGGGTCGATGGAGAAGTTAGAGGCGCCAATTTGGGCTTGTGGATTTGAGTCTCTTTGGTCAGACCAGGTTGTTTTAGTCTGTGAATCTCTTTGATTAGACTAGGTTGTTTCAGTCTTTGAGAATCCACCTTAGGATAAGTCCCCGGCACTCTCTCGAGTGATTTGGTTTTCAAACCCGGGGGTAAGAACTCGTCGACCAATTTTTTGTGAAAGTAGTTGGGCTTGATGTAGCTTGGAATAATGATGTTGCGTTCCACTGCTGTCATGTCCAAGGCAACATACCCTATGATGTCAATAGGTAAGGGGTATCCATCCTCAACATGGCCTCCAGCGTCGAGAATCCTCCTTAATACAGGCACCAGATGAGGGGTCGATGTGAAATTTTTGGTTCGAATGACTGTCTGAAGAGTCTCGGTGCTGATTTGGTATTCAAAAGTTCTGGGAACTTTGGCGTGCTTATCCTTTGCTTTGATAAAGTTTCCAATTTCATACACAGTGTCTAGGAAAGCGACCATCCGCTGACATAGAAGCAGGTATAAAGAGGACAGATCATACCCATCTTCACCAGCATGGAATCTTTCAAGGTCGTCCTTATTGTCTGCCAGAACTGGAAGTAGCGGTCTAAGGAGCATGTTCATTTGTGAACGTGATGGAGACTGGTGTACAATAGTACAGGTTCTGTGAAAACAGTCGCGAAAGTGATCGTATCGCGACATAAGAAGGTTGAGTCCATCCCGGTCCAACCACTCGAAATCGGATTCATCGGATGCGATTTTGCGTCGTTTGGTGGCAACATGAAGTCCTTCGAATTTAGGAACAGCGACATATGATCTTGTTTCAGAAATAGCATAAGGCTGATTGTGCACTGTATCAATAGTTAGTAACCTTCATATGTCACATCTGGTTAGAAAAAATGGGGGGAAAACTAGACAAAACACACAATAATGGCGGAGCTTGTCGCCCACTTCTGAAAGAGTAGAGATGATATTGGACATCATCCCGGTGATGCGTTCGGAAACAGGCTGTAGGTTGAACATGTGTTGCTGCTAATAAACGTCAGTCTACCTTAGTATAAAAACCTTGATGGAAATATTAGAAAATGAAGCATAACGCACTTGATATTTTGCTTGATACTCAAGCTCAGAATCTGGAGTGAATGGGCTGCGAGAGATAGTGACGGAAGATGAAAGGTTTGTGTCCTGGGAACAGTGCAGTGCGGCAACCAAATCAACCTCGGGATCTTCTGCGCGGCGTTTTTTGCTGCAAATTCCATTGATTTCAACAAAAAGAGGCACATTATTTGGAAGAGGTCTTAGAACCACAGAGTTTATAGGACTTTGATGTCCTTGTGTTCGTTGGTCACTCAAGTAACGCAAGGAGTCTTCAATGTCGAGTCGCCTTGGATCAAAAATTGAAAGTCTCGGATACTTGGTATCGATGAGAAAACGTTGCTTCGGAAAGCTTTTGGATCTTGGTCGTCGACTGAGATCCTGAGGTGGTATCTCGCGGGGTTGGGCGGGCAATCGTCTCCTAAGTTTTGGGAAACGAGGGAGCCAAGGGCTTCTGGGGTTGCGTGGTCGGTTAGCACATCTGATCACCCGGCCGCAGGCTGTAAGCATAGGCGGAACATGTGAGACGCATCTCTCGAGTCCCAGAGTCTCCGAGTCATTGACAAGGAGGGCTCCAGTGACATCTCGAGAGGGTTCATGATTTTGAGAAGACAGTGTCTCTGGGATCGACTCGACCGTATCAAGCTTAGTGACAGTGGTAGACACGGAGCCTCGACTGGCATCAGGATCATGGTCGGCAAAATCACCAGGACTTGCTGATCTAGTATCTTCCGAGACGGAGTCTGTGGCATCGCAAAAAGTAGAGTCCTGGTTGCCAACTTCGGGACTGCCCGAGAGAGCTTCCAAGGTCCCTTGGGTGAAACGAAACAGACGTCTGAAAGCTAGGGAAGGAAGGGTGGAATAGGAGAATAGCCAACCGTATGGACTATCAGACATCTTGTCTCGATGGTCGCAGCTACCTAAGTAGCCGTAAACGATCTGAAAAGTGATGGATTCCAGGAAGTTTGCCTGCAACGCGACAGCCAGTCCTGTCTGCAGAGGCAAGTAAAGCTATGATGTGAGTTGCACAGTTTGTGTGAAACAAAAGCAATGGTGGTGAGCAGGGTAGTATAACAAGAAGGTATAACGCAGTCTAATGCAATCCAGAATGAGAAGAGAAGTGGTTGTTCTTACTGTAGCTGTTTCGCAAACTGACAGATGATGAGAAAGGTAAGAAGGAGGCAACGAGACGAGGATGTGAAGACGCGTTGATATGGGATTCTTCAGGAAGTGGACCTCGTTCGCGAAAACGCGCAGGCGGCTAAATGGTTTAATCTCAATGTAGATTAGTTAAGGACGAAAATGGTCACATCAAGCGAAGCACGCGCCGTGCTGTAGCGACCGCTGGCATTAAGGCGCCGAGCTCACTGATGAGACGCTATTGAAGATGATTTGCGATCCGACTTTGCAGAGATCCAGTGGAGTTTTAGGGAGTTTAGAGGTGGCAGAACCTCGGAAGCAAACTTCCGGGCATACTTCATTCAATAGCCCCACCATACAAGCTCCATTAGGCGATTTGCCCCACTGACATCACTGCACATCAAGGCAGGGGTTGGTCAGCAGTTCAGATCAAAGGACCGACATGTGCACACAAATTAATTCCGTGCGTAAGCTTTCAAATAACGCGCAGGAGCTCTGGTAAATTCACTAGGCATTTTCCCCCATCAAAATATGCACCACTACGTTACGAAACCCCCAACACCTAACCCGTGAAATCCCATCCCACGACCTTCCCCTCAAGATATAGAGATTCTGAAATTACAACGATGGAGCAATACTGGCCAGTTTCTTGGTGCAGAAAGTCGAAAAGTATTCATTCAGGGCGTTGATGGTTCCATAACCCTCGGCTAGTGCGGTGACAGCACCGACGTAACCATCCGGGCGGACCACGGCTACGGCACCCTTCTCCTCATCGAACCCCATCTTAGCGTGAGCTGATGCTTTCGCATTGGGAACTCGACGATCCCATCGATCATCTGCATACACATGGTCTCGGTATCGAGCTAGCAGACCTGGAACGTCCCTCGATATCTCAATCTGTGTTCTTTTAGCAGCAAATACCGTGCAAAGCGTGAAGAACAAGCTATGTGGATTGTGTTGCTCGTGATGCGAAACGATGTCGATGTCTGACCTGGTGTAAGATCCATAAAATGATCCTTTACTGCCGAGGCCACGGGCGAGGTCTCGAAGTGCGAGTTTGGTGACGGAAGGATTTCCTGCAAATATGAAAATACGGAATGAGCCATTCAACGGTATCTCTTGCTCCAGGTGAACCACATTCGCGTCCACTACCCTGGTCACATCGGAGTTTACAAAAATGTGACCCGTCCGAAGTCTTGTGCCCTCGGGGTGCATGAGGGTTGATGTTGCCGGATGACTTTGAGACCAGTTCACCTCGTTTGGCCCATACGATACCCCATAGCCACTGGTAAATTCACAAGACTCCTTGAATACTTTAATGAATTCATCTTCCTCAGTGTCATGATTGTCCAAGCTGCTGCTCGAAACAGCCTCCACCTCCTTGGTGGCTGGTGGCCGTTGCGAAAATAGCTTTGCGTAGCGATGATCGAAATCCAGTAGACTCTCTGCAACACCTTTTCGCTCTGATTCGTACGTCTTGAGAAGATCTCGATGGGCTAAACCACCCTCCACCGCATGGATCTTCCATGCCAAATTCAGTGCATCCAGAAATGCCGTATTCATGCCTTGGCCAGCTTTTGGCTGTGGGCGACACAACGGGATTTGGTCAGCCATGGGTAGCAACTTCACGTGGAGTTTTGTGTAGCTTTGTCAAGTTGAACTTACACTGTGGGTATGGCATGCATCGCCACCGAGAAACACTCGCTGATCTAAGCTGTATCTGTTTGATATTCCTTGACCGATTGGGTACACGGAGTACCACTCAACCCGCTCCCATTCTATTGAGTAAGGATGTAGAATTTTCTTCGCTGATTCCTGGACTTGTTGCTCTGTTGCAGTTTTTCGGGGATTCCAGTCGGCATCGTTTGAAGATGCAATTTGAATATATAGTCGTACCATGTTGTCCTCTCTAGGAATTACCATGATTGAACCATGTTGGCTATGAATTGTGCACTTCATCTGAATTCATGATGTTAGTAAGTAGAGCAGTAACAGTGTAATTTGTCAGTCTCACGAACCTTAATATCGGGGAAGTCTGTCTTGACCACCCCGTCCATAACGCCCCAGACATGTTCAATAAGGTCGATGTGTTTCACCTCGATATTGAGTTGCTTTCGAATAAGAGATCTTGCTCCTTCGCCTCCAAAAAGATACTTGGCTCTCACAGTCTCGGTCGCTGTTCCATCAACATGCCTCATTTCGACATATACTGGAAAATCAGGGTTCTCGTTTTCGTCAGATTTGAAGCTTGTTACGGTCCAGGGTCTTTGGATCCGAACACCATTTGATTCGAGATCATTGATGAATACTCTCTCTATGTGACCTTGGTGCAAAAGTGTAGTGAAGGGGTATCGGGCGTCAATAAAACTTGGACAGCTAGCCCACGTTCCAGTCCGGACAATGTCACTCCCGGACTTATCTGGATTCCAAAACGCGACTTCAAAAACACGGGCAGGCTTGTGGGCCATTATTGCGGATTTGAGTCCCATATTCCGAAGGAGGTCCAACGAACGCGGCTGTATCCCGTCAGCACGTCCCGTACTGGTTGGCTCTGGCCGAATATCGATGTGCTTGATGCGATAGCCCCATCTGGCCAAACAGGTTGAGAGCATGAGCCCAACAGGGCCAGCTCCCACAATGACTACCAAACGGAAGGTCAATTGACTTGGTTCGTCTCCCCAAAACATTGACTGGACACGGTGGGTTGTTTCAAGTGATTTTGTTTTTCTGGGCTTACCGATGTCATAGAGCTGGGACCCTGCCCCTTCGGTGAAGTGAGAGTGCGCTGTCATCGCGCCTAACGGTTCGAAGATGGATATTTCTGAAAAGCTGGAAGCTGGAAGTTATTGAGGGGATCAGATGTGTACCATAAAGGCGCTTGGGAAGATGAAGAAGAAACTAGTATGAGTCTTTTTTAAAATGTGCGAATCGCAACCACTACTGCTGCTGACAAAACAGTTCGGGTGGAGGGCGAGAAGTTTGGGAAGTGAATGTCGAGATGCAACGATCTTTATATCTATGGGTAGACTTCTTGGAGCGAGACTTGGAGGGCGGTCCGGATTTCTCTCAAATACTATTGAAAGCAGACACTAGTACAGCAACCAGAAAGCCACCGATGACAAAAGGGACTCGGGAAAAAAACGGACTTGCCGCTGGACATGGCCGGCAGCGTGGATCGGATGTCTCAGCCTGACCCGGATACCAAGGCGGGAGTGAGGGACGGGAGTGACAGACGGGAGTGAGAGGCGGGAGGGGCAGAAGAAAAAGACGGTCATCTGTAATAACATGTGGCAGAGAACGACGGACTCATGCGAATCCAGTCGCCATAGTTGGCGCCACTGAGGTCGCTTCATCATGTCGGTGCACAGCACACGGAAACAAACTGCGGGAAGTGATCAAGCGACAGGGTATGTATACTTCTTAGTAGATCAATGACGAGGGCACAAACTGTACATAGAGGCGCTCAAGCGCTCAATGCTGCACCCGCTGTACGGAGCAATGAGGCACCTATCTAAAATTGACAAGTCCCTTGAAAAAACCCAGACCTAAGCAATTTGGGCGTCGCACTTGCATATTATCTACATGTACATGTAGGTACACTCTAATCCCTGTTTGATTTTGCACGAGCACTCCGTGCATCATACCCCCACTGTCTTACTAAGTCAGCAGCCACCCGGGAACTGGCATCGGTAAATGCCACCCTGGTTTTGTGGTGGGGCCCAGAAAGGTCAGGTTTGAAACTTGTTCAGAAACCTCTCGCCTAACTGGTTCTCTTTAGTAGGTAAGAAAGGATCAAGGCTTCCCATTTAGTCCGTAATACAAACAACTCCATGTCAGTATGGCCTTCTTCTGGAATTGGGAGACCGCAAGAGATATGCCTAGTCTCGAATGCCGTACCTGATCCTTCGACTATTCTGCCAGGCAGAAGGCAGGAAGAACTCTACCGGGGTCCAGCTCACAGGCTCCCCACAACTCGGGGAGGGGGGTCCTGGCTATGGTGCCCAAAGCGGCAAATGACATCGGGAATCCAGGCCACTTCACACCCCGTCCGTTCGAGTCCTTGAATCCGAGGACGCCTTGAAGCCGAAGACGCCTTGAAGCCGAAGACGCCTTGAAGCCGAAGACGCCTTGAGTCCGAAGACGCCTTGAGCCCGAAGACGCCTGAAGCTAATAGGTATGCGCCTTGTCTCATGTCACTATTCACTATTGATCATGTAACTCTATTACGATAGGTGTTTGTCATCTCAAGTCTCGAGCCAGCCTCATAGCTGTTCGTTCAGTCACAAGCTGATTGGTTCACGTGCTCGAAAGTTTCTTGCGACCACTTCAGTAGAAGACGTGGAAGTCAAAGCCCATATTGACATGTTCGGCTTCCTTCTTCAGTCTGTGTGACATTGCACACTCTCTTTGAGTCGCCAAGGACTCCGCCCTACCAGATCATCAGTGTAACATCAGCCGAAGCTGGTACTTATCCACTGTTCACGAAGGCATGAGATCAAGAATTGTGAGGGAAACTATTAGACATACACCAAGGATCCATTGGCGATAGTGATTGCAATTAATAGCTTCAGTTCGCTATCTATATGTATCCTGGGCGACGATGCGTAGCTCGATCTCTGTTTTGGTCTGCTGCCAGGTGGCAACCATGGCTGACAGCTGGCTGACAGTCCGACCCGACACGCTGCCATTGAAGAAGTATCGCGTTGGTCATTGTCTCCATTGTTTCCTGTTTCACTGCACGTTGATGAACCCCGGTGCATGTTCGTTGCAAGAATTTAGGAGTAAACTTCCATCACCTACACTTCCCACTCTTGCTAGCAAAATGTGCATCATCTGATCCTTGGTTTTTACGTAGTGCAGAACCAAACGCAATTCCTCGCCCGTCTTCTTCAAAGCTACCCACAGGTCTGACCTCTGATGTCTTCTGAAAATCTGCGGCAAGACAGAACGCCCGAACATGCCAGTCAGGCTACGCCCATATTACGACCGACAAGAAGGAGTCCAGCAGGTTCGCCTATAAGACGTCGAATCCAACAACCATTGACAATACGGATGAGTCTTACTGAGAGGCAAATGAACAAAATCACTGAAGCGTAAGTTTTTGAAGCAGCTAATGGTATCGCTCCTCACAACTGAATTTTGGCCAAGGATTTCCCACAAAGTGGACAACAGTCCTAAAAAGCAGGCAAGGATGTCACATTCCAAGTCCATAAGCCCTACAAAAGAGGACTGTAGGTCCGATTCTTATATACTGCCATCGATGACATATGGTGAGAACCTACCTCGGCCTGTTGGAGCCAACAAAGCACCAGCAAATTGCGAATGTAAGTTACCGAACGAAATGCCACTATACGATATGAACACTTTAGCCAAACGAAGGAACCAAGTATTACCACCTCCTATCGAGACATCATCCTCAGTTCAGAAGTCCAAGATATCAACAACAGGCAAGAATTCTCATCCTCTGGAAACGTCATTCTCCGATGGAGAGCACAGTCTACTACAGGAAAACGTAGGATCGGGCATAAGTAGCAGTCATTATGGAAGCTCTGGAAAGACAAAAGACACATTTCATAGTGAAGAATCAGGGCGACAGGTCAACGAGGCCATTGCAAGTATGTACGATTCCTGGGCCAACATTCAAACTCCGCAAAGAACCGAGTTTCCCCAGCGGCAACAAAGTTTAGCACAGAGGCCCAGACGATCCGAAATTACAGTCGATAACACATCTTGGAATTGTATTTCATCGCCATTTCCTATCAATCCTTCGCCACATCCAGCCCCCAGAGAGGCTACCCAGAACCCGAACTTCATGCTCTCTCCAAGTTCTCAGTTTTCTCCATTACCGCTCTATTTTCGTGGCCAAAGCTTCCCCAGCACGAAAATGGGAGGGAAGACGATGATCGGGTGCAACGGTTGGCTAGAAAGTACCGAGAGAACTTTCGAAGACGGAAAAAAACCGCAATCTAAACGAATGGCCTTTATTGAAAGTATTAAAAGAATGGCAAAGGACGTGGTAGGCTGATTTACGCCCATGGACAGTAGATTTAAGCTGCTAATCTTCATTTAAGACTGCAGAACTCAACCCATCATTCCGGCGAACAAATCTAGCTCCCTCTGGTTTCACAAGTCCTCAAGTAGCCATATCACTTAATGCTCGGGAGCAGAGCCTTCTGTACTGCGAATTGGAGTTCCATTTGACATCTTCACTGAACGACTATCTCATTGCTGAATTTGAAAAAGGCCATCTAATTCCGGACAATCTCAAGAAAATCTCAGACTTTTGGCTCCAACATGGACGTCCGAGAGTCATCAGCTTTCGCTATGATCTCGAAACACAGCTTGAATTGATCGCCCTTCACTTGAACGAATTCAACTTCTACGGACGGCGTCAAAGCAACCCCTCCGAGATTTCAGGACTTCTACATGCAATGAAGATAAACGCACGAGCTATGCGAGTTCGCACGTTTTGCCAGCCCGACTCTGTCATCGCCAAGCAGTTAATTGATTCTCAGTCATTGTTTAACCTGCTCGACGTTTCTCATGCTCAGCAACTTGCACTTGCAGAGATTGCGCACTTCTTCAAAATGGTTATCGAAAGAGAACTCGCGGACCGCGAAAAGCCGGCACGAGACGATGCAGGGTCTTCAATACATGGCTAACTAGTAACTATGTGGATGAAAATGATGCAACCACAAGCCTTGACGCGATAGCTCTTCGAGCCCGTCGACTTGAGTTCACAAGCGCGCCATCAGGCTTTTACTATTTCTTTCAGGCAAGCTGCTCAAAAAAATCATATTGTACGCGGTGGAATAAGCCATGAGGAGCGTTCTGACAAGGCCGCCTGATCAGCTGGCTTGGCTCGGCTTGGAAGACAGCGATCTTCACCAGCCCGAGCTTTTCGTAGTGTAATAAACTGTTCGAGTTAATTAAGCAGAGATCTTGTTGATCCATCAACCTTCAGCCTATATCAATAATTTTATATGAATTTGTTTTTGCCTTTAAAGGCCAACAGCTCTTTGCATCACGCCCGACTAAGATTTGTTGGCTGATAAAAATACGATTTCAATGCCAACTTTCAAGAGACTACAGGAACGAGCGAATATTTAGTTTTTCCAGTCTAATTCAAAATAATGTTGATGACTAATCGGGACAAAGGCGAGGTAAACAGGACTAGCGTCTAGAACCGCCGGCAGCAGTCGTATCAGCATCCGGAATACCGGGCTTCTTCCCTATTCTATTCTTGAGATGAGTCACATCCCGCCTCCGTTGACCAATACCATTGATAGAAAGGTTCACAAGTATTAATACCGAGCTTCTTCTATGCGGTGCTGTCGTCTCGGTCGCCTTTCGTTGGATCTCCGATCCTCACCGTAGAATTGATCGTAATCACAAAAACCTCGGACATCGCCTTCATCGTATCGATAATCCATATCTTTGCCCCTGCCAGTATGATAGTTAGGCAAATTCTTATCAGGTCTATGCCTTCTTTCCCGCTCCCACACCACTTGCTCGTGCTTTCGCCTCGCTCCAAGATCTTCAACCTTATGGGTGATAGCGTTGGCGCCGAGACTACCAGCTACTGCCCCAAGGACTGTGGACACAATGCGAGGCATGGCCTCAGCACTGTGTCGTCGAGGGACACCACTCTGTTTCTTTTTACGGCGGAATGCTGCTGAGGACGCCTGATTGGCAGCCAAGCCTCCTACGACAGCACCAACGATGCCAGCACCAATGCCAGCTCTTGTTTGTGAGAAGTTATTCTGGATGCTTCGGGCTCGACGATCTGTATTGAGTTCATAGTCATCTTCTTTGGACGTATCGTGCCGAGAACCTGTGCGTAACCGACCGTCTCGCGAGCCAGAGGAAGATCTTGACGATGGGCTCGGAGGGGACATCTGGCGTCGAATAACGGTCGATTCCCGCATAGGAACAAAGTGAGACTGGTCATCTTCGCTACCAAATGCTATTCCTAAAGCTGCAGCGCTCTCGCGATAGTAGTCTTCGTTCAGCCCTTGCGGTAGGTCCTCTTGTCCCGGGACCTTTGAATTGCCGACTCTGTTGGGCTGTCGATTTGCCGAGTACTCGCGGCGCCAATCAGATGGGCGACCTCTGCTCGTGCCATTTGCATTATAGCTCGACATGGCAGGAAGCAAACGACTTGCGGCCCAACTATTACCAAAACTAATCCTCAGTGCGACTGCCGTGAGATAGGACAAGTCGGCGATGGCAAACCACTGCGGCATTCACACAAGTTTAGCCGGAGAGCTTCGAGGGGAGTGTCAGCCCAGAAGGAAGTAGACAGATATCTCGTTACAAACAAGCGATATATGATTTGATCACTTGATTAGATGGTTCTCAAACAGAGAGCAAACTGAGCTAGTGATCGACTGGTATGGCACCTGACACCCTTCCGCAGCCCATCCCTTACGCTGGGCAAAGCAATGTTCGCAGATATTATGCCCGCACGACAATTTTGGCATGTGCAAAGCAACAAGAGCCAATTGCCCTGTGGAGAATACATTGCTATTTGCAGTGTCGAAAAAGATGAAGAATGAGGCTGAGGCTGTGTCGTACTGCGTGCTTCCAGCATCCGAAGATTTACTGGCGCATCGAAGGGAGTTCGCTCTGCTAGTAAAATTTAGCCCAGTTTAGACGATTTCTGGGTTGGTTCAGAGACAAGATGATGTCACCAGTCGGCGGTCATGAGATTGCGAGAATCGACGACTGCTCAACTGAAATTCGAGTGCACTAGTCGCAAGTGCCGGAAGCGACATCACAAGATCCATGTTGTGCAGCGCGCTGATGGATAGTGTTCCATGACATCATGTGAAAGCTCTAGACGCCTTTATGAATTTTGGGTCGACATGATGAACATTACCATTCTGCCACATGGGTTAAACGAGGAATGAGAGCTGGAGTAAAGTGCATAAAAATGGTATACACACTATGTAGCTGGTCATAATACACTATACATGCTAACCTAGCCATACCTAAGACCTGCTCTGACTGAGCTTAGTAAGTAAACGAAACAAAAAGTTTCAGAAAATATGTTTTAAATTTTAATAAAAAGCAAATAAAGGAGGGTAGAATATTAATAGGAAGAAAGGGACTGAGCTCGGGAGACGGGATGGAGGGGCAGTTTGCTGTGGGCAACTAAACGCGCATCCGTTAAAAGTAAATGCGTATCCGCCGTTAGTCCGAATCCGGAAGAACGACCCACCTACCTATTTTTAGTGTGGCTAAGGTTTATAATTCTTTATACCCACGTCTAAAGTTAATTATAATGCTTGTGATAAGTGTGTTTTCTATTAAATTAAAGCTATTATAGGTGCCTTGCTAGCGGATTATAGGGAATAAATTATATTTAATAAGGCTTCTCTTTAGGGGGATTATTAAGGAAGAATTAACTTAGCGTTAGTGTGAATATAAGTGTTAGAGTAGTATAGCTTACTTCTATAAACTATAATAGTTAATTTTATGTTAAACTAATTTATAAGGCTATAATAGCATTTATAGTAGCTTATTATAAGCTTGTGAGGGCATTAATAAGGGCATTAAATCACGTAGCTAGGCTAGCTAGTGTGTTACATTGCCTGCCGTGGCTATAGTATGTAATTTTACTATAGCTTAAAGCTATAGATGTTAATATGCCTCTGCTACTACAGCTTAAAGCTGTAAATCTTAATATGCCTCTGCTACTACGGCCTAAATCTAGTATTATTAACGCCTATAATACCTATAATGCCTGTAATGTAGTAATCTTAATAACTATTTAATCCCTTACCCTAGCTAGTACCTAAGACTATTCTAATATATTATGTATTCTACCTATACCTAAAACTTAGCCTTATAATAGAACAGCGCTATTATAAGCCTGCCATTACCTACCTATATTATTAGGATTTGGCTTAATTTCTAATATAATTTAAGCCTCTTACTTACTTATAATTAGCTTAAGCTACTAATAATAGTTAAAGTTAGTTATTAGAAGCTTACTACTGCTCTCTAATATAGTAGTAATTATATAGCTATAAGGGATCCTAAACTATACTATAAACTTATAATTATAAGAGGTCCTAGGTGCTTTACCTTCTTATTTATCTTTTGCCTTCTAATATTACTAAATAACTTAATTAATTAGAAACTAGCCTAATTTATAGCCTAAAAGCTAAATAATTAAGTAGTTATCCTAATTAATTTAGCACTTCTTAAGCTATATCTTAAATTTAGTAAAAAAGATAGTGTAGTAGCTCTATATAAGCTACTAAATACATTTATAAAGGGCATATAAGTTAATAAATCAAAGCTTATATAATACCTTTAATTAGCTATAAGATCCCTCTGTATAAGATATACTTAATATTCTAAAGTTTTAGTTAAAATCTATAGTAAAAGCAGCCTATTCATAGCGCTATGGAATGTATGTTAAATTAAGGTATATAATAATCTCTGAAAGTAATATTAGTAAGGGTTTCTCTAGTTAGGAATACTAGACCTTAACTTACCTTTCTGCTCTTTAAATTAATCCTAAAGCTTATCCTAGCGCTTTAAAAAATCAGTCTTTGTGGCCACGAATATCACGATGCGCCACGCATTATAGATACCGGAGGCTATAAGCGGCATATCTTTAATTTCACGAAGAATAGGCTTTTTAAGGGCGCTAGTAATAGATTAATCTATTACTATAGCTGTCTCTATAGGCTTAGAACTAAATTCTACATTATGATTTTCTTTGTTATTCTCTAGTCAATTAGTATTATTAATAGGGTTATTATAAGGGTATGCCTAGCGTAATTTTAGCAGCCTCCTACGTGCTAGTGGCTTAAGGATATTATAATTATTAAGGTTTCCTTGCTACTTCTTTATAATATTAATTATAATATTCTATAGTAAATACTAGTGGTAAATTTGCTATTAGGTTAATGGAAAGGTATTCTAAAGACTAGATTTAAGAGCTTTATTAAAATCTGTAATAATAACGCCTAGTATCTTAATACTAGTAGCCTCTATGGCTAGCTTAAGATGCTATAAAATCTAACTATAGGCTGCGTTATTCTCTTTAGAAGCAAGGCTAAAGGTAATACTAATTATTATATATAAGGATATAACACTAGTAACTTATAATAAAGAGAGGTTAAAGCGGTTAACCTTATATATATTATCTATCTATAATAGCTTAGGATTTTGCTTCTATTACTAAATTAACTCCTTATATACCTAGAACACTTATAATAGCTTTCTAGAAGTATCTTAATTAATTACCTTATAGAAAATACGGTTATTATAATCTAGTAAATTAATAAACTTTTAGGTTAATTGTTGATTCCTTCGGATCTTCATCGGTTCAATCGTGGCCAAAGACCAGACCAATTGTGGGTCCGGCGCGATGCACAATATATGATTGGCTGCATTAATTCGCCACCCCCTTTTGTGCCCCACATACGGATTTCGCCTACTTTCCTAGCATCTAGACTTTCCCTCTCTTCACCCTCTTTCCTAGCTAGCTAATTAACTATTTATTATTAACTTTAATTATACGGGATTTATTACCTACATAGGACCTTGGTGTATCTAACACTAATTAGTAGTTAACTTTATAACTATAAATGAGCTAGGTATTATAAGAAGAGATATTTCTATAGATACTACTACCACTACCCCTTATTATACTATAACAGTTATTGTGGTAAAGAGGCATGACTATATAAGTGTGCTAAAGGAAGAGACTAGAATCCTAGTTATAAGCTTATTAGGCTTCTAAGGAATTAATCTATTAACCCTTAGGCTTAGGGATATAACTTTGTTATATTTATCTAGGATATTATTATCAATTGTCAATTTTATTATCCATTACGAGAAAACTAACTAACTAACCAAATCTATTACCGCGAGGCATTTATTTTAAACCTAACGTTAAATAACCTTAGCTAAGCTAGCTAATACATTTATAACTTCTCTATAAATATTCCCTTTATCTAATAAACCTTTAATCTATTCGTATAAGCATCTATAGCTTGTTTTTTGCCCCCTTTACTCTTAGTGCTATTTGCCCTATGCTTGTTAGTAAGAGAGAGAGATTACCTCCTTCCCTCCTTTTCACAAAAAACAGGAAGTAGTAATTCCTATTATTCCCTTATTACTTTTCCTATTATTTTCTAGTTACTTTTAGAACTTCTATTGCTTTCTTTATCTCTAGTGATTTATTCTTATTACTTTATTCTTATCGCTACTTTTGCTACTTCTACTGCTTTTTCTTCTATTTTTCCTGTTTTTACAATCTTCTAATTTTATTAGAGTGATAACGCTCCTAAAATGCGAAAGAAAAACCTTATAATAGCAATAGGCAAATATAGGAGCTTAATTAGTAGTAAAAATAACAAATTAGTAACATTCCTTTTATAGTTAAAAATAGCAGAGGAATCTAGACCTTCCATAAGAGGAAGGGCTACTAGTAATAGTAAGGCTCTAATTATCACCCCTAAGAGACCTTAAAGGCATGAATTACCCCTATGCCTTTAATAGCTTACTTATAAATTCTTATATAACTAGAAAGAATCTATTAAGCTAGATCTAGACACTACTACGTAGCTTAAGCTTAATAACTAAATTACAAGATTTATTAACCTTAGTAAGTATTAAGGTTAGAGAGATAATAACCTATAGGAATCATTCTAAGAAGACTTTAAAGGCTAGTCTAAAGACACCTTTAAAAGGGCATCTAAGGATGTTATTAGAGAATTACGTAATTCTTTATAAGATCACGGCGTCCTTATTAGGCAAGGCCTAGGATATTTAATCCTAGCATCACTTAAGGAAGTACTTTATTAAACCTTAATACCCCTTTAGTCATAGGAAAGATTATAAGAAAGACTATAATTCTCTAAACCCCTAGAACCTTAATATTAATAGCCCTAATAACCTACCCTAGAAATTAACCTTCCCTAACCCTAGAGATTGCTTAAACCCTCATAAGAACCCTTATAATAATCCCTATTATATTAATAGCTCTATCTAGATAATTATTATTAAGAATAACTAGTAGACTATTATTTATAATAAATTATGCCTTTATAGTAATTCCCCTCCGAAGATTAAATTATAAAGAAAATCTCAGAGCTTACAAAGATATATAAGAATAGCAACCACTATAGTAAAAAGCTATATAACTTCTTAACGCCAAAGATCACGCTCTTTAAAAATAAGTATAATAGAATTAACCTTCCTTAAACGCATTATTAGAAGGCTTTCCCTATTATATTAATAAGTAATACTAAGCAATACTACCTTAATTACCTCTTTAGGAATAACTATTTCTATAAAGAGATAATTACTTATATTTACTAATGCTTTAAGATAGAAAGTAACTAGTAATTCTATTACTATAAATAAAGTAGTATAACACTAAAGAGCATAATTAAGAAAAACCCTAATAAAAGCAAGCTTAAGTGCCTTAAGATTATATTATTAACCCTTAAGAAAATCCACAGAGGCCTATACCTTACTAAGATAGTAAATACTAAACTCTATAAGCAGGCCTTAAACACTATAGCTAGTGTGCCTGAATATTAGATAGTAAAATATATATACTCCATAGGCTTTAAAAGTCTTACTAGAGACCTCTATAAGGCAATCACTATTACGAAATTAAATAAAAAGTCCTCCTAATACCTTTAGTACTAATAAGGAGACCCTCTAGAGGCTATATTTACTAATTATTAGTATAAACAATAATCCTACGGCAGAGGAAGTTATTATAGGTAAAGCCCTAGGCTAAGCACTAAGCGCTACTTTATATATAGTAAGAGCAGCTGCTAGTTTTCTAATTACTCCGCTAAAGAACATTAAAAGAAAAAGGACTACTAATAGGCTAGTAAAATATATTATATACCCCCTTTAGAGAAGAGATTCTAGGTATTCCTTGCCTCCTATAAAGGGCAGGATAATAATAAGCCTAATAAAGGCTTAGGTTAGAATTAGGAATTATATCTTTTAGCTTATATAGAAGCTAAAGATAATAATAATAATATAGAGAAGCTACTATTAATAGCACACCTAAGTATTACATAATTCTTCTGCTCTAGATTATAGACTAACTATAACGCTGCTAATATTAATATTCTTATAACCTTAAATAATTAAGCCTTTTAACATATATTCCTTAGGCAGGAGCTCTATAAGCTATAAGAGTATAATAAAGGCTTAATTTACTATATCTCTAAAGAACGCTATTTTAAAGAGGTCTTTAGAGGGATTATACCTAATACTAGCGCTATAGGAAAGTTAACTATAGGAGAGGTATAAGTAAAGGCTTTATTAAGATTAATACCTTTATTAAAGGTAACCCTCTATAAAACCTAAATTATTATATTTAGCGCTAGATTAGTAGTTATAAGAGAAATCCTTTATATGCCTATAGAACTTAGAGAGCTTGAATTTTACGTCCTTAATATAGCTACCCCCTTTCTTTTCTTAATTACTAATATAGATAAAATGCAAGTTAAGATTAATAACCTTGCTAATATACTTATCTAAGGCAATAAAACTATACCTATTGTGTAATAATAGGGACACCCTTAGTAGTTACTAGAAGTAAGAGAGACGGTTACCTTCCACCTTTTAGAAGGAGATATCCGTTAATTACATTATTAACTTAGTTACCCTTCCGTTTAATAACTTATAAAGATCCTTTACTAAGCTAGTTATAAAGTTAAACGCTAGATAATTAAGGAATTAACTAAAGTCTGCTACTATTACTAGATACATAGAAAGGCCCCTAGTTAATTTAAGTTCATAATCAAAGATAACCACGAATTTAACTACGAGATTATTATTAATATCATGTAAATCAATGGCTAGCTAGTGCTTTATATTATTAATTTAGTAACCTTATTCTAGGCAGCCTGGTTTCTTAATCTAAAGAAGCAAAAGGCTTAGGATATCTAGGATGTAATCTATAAATATTAGATTAATACTTATCTCGGACCTCTAGATTAGATTATCCACGATGCTAGTAATAACTTCGCTTCTACTAAATTCAGGCATTATACTTAATTAATGTTAATTAAAACTAGTAAGATGCTAATTAAAGCCCATAATAGTATCAGAAAGGTTAAGAGATACTATAGACCTCTATGCCAAGCCTATAATATTATTATAGACTCAATTAAAATAGAGCTCGCGCTAGAGTAATGCCTCTAAATAGCTATTAAGGCAATTAATAACTCTATAGGCCTAAATAGTATTATCCTAACTATACTAGTCTTTAGAGGCTACCTATAGATAATAGATAAGTTACTACTAAGTATCTCTATTATTTAATATACTAAAGTAATTCGCAAAGCTACTAATAAAGTCTACTACTATCTAGCTTTATAGTAAGTCTATGATACCCTTAGAGCCTAGAATGGCCCTAATATAGCGCCTATATATTAGCTACCCCTGTAGGCTAATATACATATGTAAAGAGAGAAAGGTAGCTAGCATAGCTTATATAAGCTACTTACTACTAATAAAGAGACCTATACTATTAATATACCCTATAGCTTAGTAAAGTTTTACTTTATAGTAGTAAAGCCTTATTATAAAGACTTATGTATTACAAAGGGACTAGAGTAATAGGAGATAAAGCCCTATAATCCGCTAAAGTAATAGCTAAGTAATATAAAGGAAGAAGGAGCTATATAACTAACTACTACTAATAAAAGAGATCCTCTAATAGAAGAAGGTAAAGAGCCATAGGCACTAGCTAAGAGAAAGTAAGGGAGACTAAGAAAGGCCCTTATAGTGTAATTTATAAGTGTAGGAGAGTCTAATAAAGAGGCTTATAAAGCCTAAAAGGCCCTAAGGGAAAGCTATTAAGTTAAAGACTTATTACCACGCCCTAAAGGAATAAAAGTAAGGAAAAGAAAACCTTATAGCCCTAAGAAGGGCATTAGCCTAGTTTAGCTCTATATACTTATAAATAAAGATTAAGAGAAGGCCTTTATTTAAGAGATTATAACTAGAGGGATACTAAGCATAGTATTCCTTATAGCGAAGAAAGAGGCTAATTAAAACCTTACCCTTTAACTCTACTAAGAAAGGAAGATTATAACCCTAGGAAAACCCTTCAAGTAATCTAATCAAGCTAAGATTAACGCTTTACAAGCTTATAATATGTTTAAATTTATTAAGTTTAACCTAGCGAAACATAAAGGTCATAGAATCTTTAATTCTTATATAGTTAGAGAGATTAAAGGCAAAGGAACGGACTTACTATACAGGAAATCTTATCTCATTATATAAGGCCATAATAATAAAGGAAAGGAATTTATCCTAACGCAATCGCCAATAATACAACAAGTAAGCCAACGCCTTATCATAGCCATTACTTTATTATTAAGAAGAAGAGGTATTTACCTTTAGATTCATAATATTACGCAAGCTTACACTTAATTACACATAATGCTAACAAGGCTAATTATTATAAGATTACTAAAGCAAATTATATATCTCTTTCTAGAAGGGACTGTAATTAAATTAATTAGACCTCTTTATAGGATTATAAAGGCTAGAACCCACTAGTAGGTAACGTACTTCCATTACTATAGGGATAACCTTAATATAATAACCTTAACCTATAATCCCTGCTTATTAATTATAGCCCTAAATAATAAGAACCTCTTTAGTATTATTAGAATATAAACTAATAATACATTAGGCCTAAGTAATAATAACTTCTTCTAAAAAGAAGAGAAAGAGCTCTAGAAGGCTAATTTCATAGCTAAAGAAAAGTAATAATTAACCGCTAAGAACCCCCTTATCTTTAATAGCTATATCTTAACCTAGAACACTAATAATTTGCTAATCTTAACCTAGAAAGGTTAGAGTTAGAAGATTAAGGAAGTTAATCCTTAATCCTTAATAGTAAAGCAAGATTATATAGAGCAATAAGCGTAAGAAAGCTATATCGCAACTATATATTAACTAGAGGCTTCATATAACCTTTTAATTATAGCTTAACACTAAGAGCCCTTTATAGAAGATATTACATATCTTAATAAACACCTTAAATAGCAGATTAAGAATTAATAGCGTAGACTATAATATATTCCTTTAGTCCTTAAGGAGGCAAAGCTCTTTATGTTTATAAATAGATTACTTACTAATAACAAGGATTTAAGCTTATAAATTAGATATATAATTATAATTAGTAACGAGATAATGCAAGATAACAATACCTTTATTATAAAAGGTAACATTATTATATATAGCTTAACAAAGAGCAAGAGAGTTACTTATAGCGTGCTTACCTCTAAGTTATATAGCATAGTTTAAGGCGTAGATATTACCTACGCGATTTCCATAACTCTATATTAAATTATAGATCGATTAAAGATGCCTTGAATTCCTATAATTCTCTATACTAATTCTTTTTTATTATATAAATATCTTATAAAGCTAGGAACCACAAAGGAGAAGAGACTAATAATTAATATTATAGCCCTTTGTTAATTATATAAAAGGCATAAGATCTATAAAGTCAGATGGATTAACGGTAATAATAATCCAGCGGATGTAATAACAAAAGCATTGCCAAATTTATTGCTTTCCTCTTTAATTAATTTAAACAAATTAATAATTCGTATTAAAGGATAGGTAAAGAGACCCGTAATATTAGAAGACAGGAGCTTAGGTAAGGACTAACAGATTAATTTAATTAACTAATGCCGCGATAGCTAATTAGAGTAGCGGATTCCTATTAAGGGATCCACTAGTGTACACTTTCCTTTAATCTAATTTTTATTACGTTTTTAAGCTCTTTAGCTACAAAGGAAAAAGAGAGATTGCTAGTGTTAATTCCTTTAGATCTTCATTGGTTTAATCGTAGCTAAAGACTAGACTAATTGTGGGTCCGGCGCGATACACGATATGTGATTGGCTGCATTAATTCGCCACCCCCTTTTATGCCTCACATACGGATTTCGCCTACTTTCCTAGCATCTAGACTTTCCCTCTCTTTACCCTCTTTCCTAGCTAGCTAATTAACTATCTATCATTGACTTTAATTATACGGGATTTATTACCTGCGCAGGACCTTGGTGCATCCAACATTAATGTTCCTAGGTTATATAGCGAAAGTTATAGCTAATACTATATAAAAAAAACATCTATGCTAGTTACTAAGACTTCAGGGTGCTCTTATATAATTTAACTAGTAATTTGCTTAGCTATTAATATACTAAGCTTACTAAGGTTTTTAACCTATATCTAAAGCTGCTTAAGGCTAAATTCCTTTTGACTTTAAAGTTATAGTATACTTAAATTAAGAGAAGAAAGAACTAGATTATGATTATATTGGTTTTCCTTAATAGAAATAACCTAGTTATTCTTATGATAATTTAATTAAACTTAGGCTTAGAAAGGGCATAAAAGCTTCCTTAAGGAAGTCTTATAGATATTTGTATTTAAAGAATGAGATTTATATATACTACTATGCTAATATTAAAGGCAATAGTAGTCTCTTTAGCTAGTGTGCCTATTATTACTTTTACCTATAATAATAGTAATAAATCCCTAGGCTACTTAGTATTCCTTAAGAGCATATAATGCCTCTAAATCTATTAAATAAAGCAGCGGTAGATTAGGGACTAATATAATAGGTAAGGGGCTTTAAAAACAAGGTTTAAAGGCGTGCTTGTTGTGTTATATTACAATACTAAGCTAGTGTTATATTAAAATTATTAGTGAGGCTAGTCCGCGTGGCTATGCTCTTTTGTAAAAACAAGGAATGTATTTTCTACGTAAAGTTTGGTAGGAAGATATATAAGTGGGTTCTTATGATGAATTAGGAAAAGCGGCGGATGCGCATTTACTTTTGACGGATGCGCGTTTAGTTGCCCGTTTGCTGTTGACTGATGCTTTGGCGGTCAAAGGCGGCAGAAAGCGAACGATGGGGACGATGGACTGTGTGGTGCCCACCGACTGCTTGGAAAGGCTGCAACAATTTTCTGGACGGAGCTCTCAACTGCGTAGACACCTCTGTACCCATTCACATCACACACGACTTCCCTGACCGAATTAGTCGCTGCTCAAGTTTCGTGGGACTCGACCAGCACGACAACTTAAAGCAATACTTTTTGGTTTCCTAGTCGATTGGTCTCTCTCATATCACGTCCAGCATGTCGTTCGGAGGCCAGACTCCGACCATCATTGTCCTCAAGGAAGGTGAGAGCTGCCCCACTGCACCCCCCCCCCCCTTCGTTGCTTCGCAATATCGATGCTTCGCGAGTCGGCTTGTTCGACATTCCGCTGAGATAATCGCTTCGCCGCTAACCGCAGCAACGCTTTCTCACAGGAACCGACACTTCTCAGGGCAAAGGCCAAATTATCTCCAATATTAATGCCTGCCTCGCCGTCCAGGCTACCATCAAATCAACCCTAGGTCCCTATGGTGGGGACCTGTTGATGGTTGACGAGAATGGCAAGCAAACTATTACCAACGATGGCGCCACTGCCATGAAGGTTCGATGCTTCCTCGATGCATTCAAGAGGTCTCATCAGACATGGTACACGTTTTACATATTAACATTCTCCATCGCCAGCTACTTGATATTGTGCATCCCGCCGCCCGAATCCTCGTCGATATTGCTCGATCACAAGATGCAGAAGTCGGTGATGGTACCACGTCCGTTGTCGTACTTGCTGGTGAGATCTTGAAAGAGGTCAAGGATCACGTCGAGCAAGGCGTCAGCGCTCAGATTGTTATCAAAGGTCTGAGGAGGGCATCTCATTTGGCCGTGAACAAGATTAAGGAGATTGCCATTAGCACAAACGAAGATAACCAACGCGATACTTTGAAGAAATTGGCCGCCACTGCCATGACTAGCAAGTTAATCAAGCGAAATACCGATTTTTTTACAGAGAGTAAGATGGCATGCCTAACCTTGAGCTAGTATGGAATCAAGGCTAACTGAAGATATTAGTGGTCGTCGATGCTGTTCTGTCCCTTGATCAAGATGACCTGAACGAAAAATTGATTGGCATCAAGAAGATTCCTGGTGGATCGCTTACCGAATCACGGTTCGTTAACGGTGTCGCTTTCAAGAAGACGTTCTCCTATGCCGGATTCGAGCAACAGCCCAAGTCTTTCAAGAAGCCCAAGATCGTATGCCTCAACGTTGAGCTGGAACTCAAGGCTGAGAAAGACAATGCCGAAGTCCGCGTCGAACAGGTATCAGAGTACCAGGCCATTGTCGATGCTGAGTGGCAAATTATTTACAAGAAGCTCGAAGCTATACACAAGACTGGCGCCAAGGTCGTCCTGAGCAAGTTGCCTATCGGCGACCTTGCCACACAGTATTTCGCCGACCGGGATATTTTCTGCGCCGGGCGTGTTGCCTCACAAGACATGGATCGTGTAGTTCAGGCTACTGGTGCCACCGTTCAGTCCACGTGTTCAGACATTCTCCATGAACACTTGGGAACTTGTGGCAACTTCGAGGAACGCCAGATCGGTGGCGAACGATTCAATTTCTTCGAAGAGTGTCCCGAGGCCAAGACCTGCACATTGGTGCTGCGTGGTGGAGCAGAGCAATTTATTGCCGAGGTGGAACGATCCTTGCACGATGCCATCATGATCGTCAAGCGAGCTGTGAAAAACCACATGATTGTGGGCGGTGGCGGTGCGGTCGAGATGGAAATTTCAGCATACTTGCACCGCTTTGCCGACAAGAGCATCACCAATAAGCAACAAGCTGTCATCAAATCCTTTGCAAAGGCTCTGGAAATCATTCCCCGACAGCTCTGTGACAACGCTGGTTTTGATGCCACTGACATCCTTAACAAGCTTCGTGTAGAGCACCGAAAAGGTAGTACCTGGGCAGGTGTAGACTTCAAGAATGAGGGCGTCGCCGATATGATTGAGAACTTCGTCTGGGAGCCCGCCTTGATCAAGGTGAATGCTCTGCAAGCCGCCACCGAGGCAAGTTGCTTGATCTTGAGTGTGGACGAGACAATTAGGAACGAGGAGAGTGCGAAGCCCCAAGCCCCCGGCCAGCTTCCTCCAGGTGCTGCTCAGCGAGCAGTTCGCGGTCGGGGCCGTGGCATGCCTCGACGATGAAGGGTGTCTCGACGTAGTAAACAAGCAAATAAAAGAAAAAGAAAAAGTCAAATAGTAAAGTGAGAAAAAGTGTCAGGGAATGCTAGACCAATATCATTCATGTAGGTGACGGACGAATTCTCAAATGAAAGCAACGGATAAAAAGTACACAAAGACACTGGGGGTGTTGAACTGATGGTCTGTACGATATTTTGATGACGTTCACGCTCAATTTCTTTTCGAAACACCACATGTCTCATTTCAATGCGGCCCCTCAGGCACTGCTATTGATGCAGATGATTCTGCACAGCCAATCTCAGGCTTGAACATGGCGCCAACGTGCATACAATTGATGTTTCAGTTGACATGTTTCTTTTGAAATGGGACATGAGGCTATCAAACTTGGCTATTTTGTATGTATATATGCTTTGAAATGCAAGAATGTGCAAATGACATGAACGCTGCTATGATACTTACGATCTACCCGGTTCCTTCAAAACCAACATCATATAAACCCTTTTCTAGATGCCCGGTTCTCCTTCCGCTGTCCAGACCACCCATTTCGTCTTCATTATCACCACCATCATGCTCGATTAGCATTTCCAAATCCCTATCCACAGCCGCAGCAGCAGCAGCAGCAGCAGCAGCAGCCGCCTCCTCATCAGGGTCTTGGGAGGTCTGGTCCTCGGTGGCATTTAGTAATGCTTGGAACTCAGCGTGGGGATGGTAGTGATCAAAGGGCATGTCGTCTTGTTGCGAGGAGGGATGATGGTGGTTGTGGTGGTGATGGCTGATGATTTGGGGGTCAATGGGCTGGTAGACGGATTCATGAGCAGCAGAAGATTGGTCTTGGAGCATAGGATTGTGATGGTGATCTCGGGGGTGGGGGTGGTGAAGGATGTGATTGGGGGCTTGGGCATCGTGGCTCTTGAGAGCTGTTTGGGAGGGTGTCACGACGGATATTTCGGTTAGGTTGGCGTATGCACTCGGAGCAGACGCGTTTTCTGGAGGAGACAGTGGGCTCATGATGCCTGCATGGCCTTCTTGGAGGGCGAGGACACGGTGTGTGGACGTGGCGTCGTGCTTGGGAGATTGTCGCTGTTGCCGAACGAAGGACGGAGCTTGTCGTTGGTGGTCTGTATTGTTGAGCCCCATTGGTACGGACGAGCTGGTCGGTATGGCAGAGGAGGAGGAGGAGGAGGATGCTGCTGTTGTTGTTGTTGTTGGTGGTGTCGCTGTTGGTGTCGTTGCTGCCGTCTTGCGGCAGCCCCCGGGGTTGGGAGTCTTTCCCAGTTCCTTGCACTCGACGCAGGCGCGAATCACGTCGCTGACGGTTTCCTTGATTCGGCTCCAGTGGTACCTTTCTGCAATCGAAGCCGTGGTCTTGTTGATGCCCCCGTGGTGAATGGCATGCACGTTGCGGGCGATTTCGTACTGCCGGGCTGGGTCGGATATGACCTCCTTGTCCTTGAGCATGAGCTTGTCCCCCTCGAGGAGCTTATAGTGAGTCGCGGCACTGCGCAGCCGGCTCTTTTCCGCACGATCTGCGCCGTTGGGGTATTTGCCATATTTGAGGTAGAAGCGGATCTTGTCGAAGCGTTCTTCGCTAACGAGCTCTTCGCTGTCCCCGGGCGCCAGGTCTCGTCCGTATATGATGGCATCGACGAGTCGATCGGGGTGGCTCCGCAGGTTGCCGCATTCCTTTATGCGACCGATACGCTTGAAGCCCAGGGCGTCCCAGATGCGGCATGAAGCCAAGTTTGTCTCGTACACGAGGTTGAAGACGCTGTACGTGTATCCTAGCCGAGGCGCCCAATCTATATACGCTTCGCCCATGAGCCGGCCTACTCCGCGATTACGTGAAGCATCTGTCGTGATGAAGCTGCCATTACAGATGTGGCTACTCCGCCCGGGATAGTTTGGCTTTATGAAGAAACTGCCCAGGCATTCCTTGGCCCAGTCCTTGTCCTCGTTTATATCGTCGGCACTGTCAATGTTGCCCAACAGCATGACGGCGCCGAACGTCTGGAACCAGTAATCAGCAAAGCCGTCCACGGTGAAGGCGTCCATCATGGGGTAAGTGTCTCCGCCTTCGATTTCCCGATTCAGCTGGTCACACAAGTACGCCAGCAGCAACCCAGGCAACTGGTGCCTAGACACAAAGGGGACGATGGTGGCCACCGTTTGACGATCTCGCAACGTCACTTGACGGGGCACAATGTCGGCAGGCAATCCCGGGCTATTCGGGTCCGGGAATGGAGGCTGACCAGAGACCCGATGGATGGTGGGGCCAGTCGGATCGTCCATAACGGTCGGCATTTTGGTGGGATCCCCGGCCGGGTGCGAGCTAATAATAATGCAGGATCGCCACGGAGCTCTGTATACACAGTCTGGTGTTTAGATTATCTTCTCTTCTTATTGCAATTCGCTTTCAGGCCTCTTGTTCATCGAGCCAGACTTTTGTCACATAATCAGAGACGGCGTTCTATGTATAAGAGAAAAAAAAGAAGAAAAAAAGAAGAAAAGAAGAACAGAAGAAAAGGAAGAAAAAGAAAAGCCCGGCTCGTCACTGACGTGAAACTACTCGGTAGTAACCACAGATATATGCGAGCTCTTTGCAAGCTTTGGCGCCGCTTGGGACAGCTGGATATGGAGTTGGAGTCGGCCAGGCCTGGTAACTGCGTAATGCAGCACGGCAGACGGCACGGCAGACGGCAGAGGACCGCTGAAGATGCTTCCACGCCAACAGCACGCCACTCCGCAATCACCCAAGCGCTCTTTGTCCGTACGTATGTACACTGTGGAACATCGGGTCCGGGTGTGCTGAGATGTTCGTCGTGAGGTCGACTGCCTGGGGAGGGGAACTGCGCAGGGCGAAATTTTCCAGCCCGCCTTGCATCATCAGCTGTTGTGTCTGCTGTGAGTGAGTCAGGCGGTGCCAGGGTTAATCCGGCCGCGACTTTTGACCAACTGGCAACCACCAATACTAACCAACGTCCTCGGAATCCTTATTATGTACATACAATGCCGAGAATAATTTCCCTTTGGCTTTGGGCCCCTTTAGGCTTGCTTGGAGCCTTCCCAGTCGCGACAAACCCCCAAAAACCAAAGAGTATTCAACGTGAAAAGTTTATGACTGCCTTTGAGAATGCCGCATTACGACTACATCAGCAATCATCATGATTCACACACTAGACTTGGCTGCGCCGAGCCATGAAAAGAATCATGAGTGACACAGAGATTTCCCATATGAATTTAGAGTAATGCCAACAATGAAGACGCTGCGCTATGTGTGCGGGCTCCACCGCCACTCCGCCTCTAACCATCTATGATACATACAATCAACTCCCAATATCTTTACATTTACTTGTTCTCTACTCAACATCCCCAGTCACGCTCAGTTCAATATGCGTTGTCTGCTGAGATACTTGCTGAGTTGCGACTCAATGTCTGCAAGGAGCTCGCTCGCCCACACTTGCTTGCTACTTGGCGAGGTCAGAATGCACATCTGCTGGCTTGACAACGGTATTATCACTGGCGTCATCCAGAGCCGTCTCGCCCATCATCTTGACCATGTCGTGTTCGCTAACTTTCAAGTCGACTCCGCCATTTCGTAACCTCAATAGCTTCTGCTCCTCTTCCGTAAAGCCTTGTACGTTGGACTGCATTCTGCCCATAACTTGCTTGCGTTTTGAAACGGCAGCCTGAACTTCCTTCTTCATATGTCTCGTCAGCTCCGGAGACGTGTTCCAGGGAACGCTTCCGCGGGACGCATCATGTAGGCGTCGCTGCTTGCCCTTTTGTCCAGCCTTGCCCAGAACACCAGCAACGACTGCCATGGCTCGCAAACTGAATGGCGAAGGGATTAGCGATATATTCTAAAGATGGGCTACTTCCTTCGAAATAAGAAAATTTAATAGACAAACCTGTCATCATTTGCAGGAATAGTGTACGTGACCCAAGAAGGATCGGCGTTGGTGTCGATAACGCCAATGGTAGGAATGTTCTTGAGTCCACACTCGTAGAGCAAAGTATAGTTCTCCAGAGGATTCAAGCAGACTACTAGGTCGGGTAGCAGAGGTCTCGCCATGCCCTTATACAAGTCGAAGCCATCCAGCTCGACATCGCGGTGGTCCACGACCTTGGTCGGCTGCGTCTTTAGAATGACATCTCGGTTCGTGATTGCTCCAGGCGTCCATTTGGTGAATAGGTGGCAGGCACCAGCCAGCTCAGCGGCCTTGGTTACGATCTCCATCTGCCCTTTTCGAGTGCCAACGAAGAGGATGACACCACCTCTATAAGCAACCTCCTCCACGACACGGGCCGCCCGTCGCAGATGTGCCGCAATTGTCTCAAGAGAGATGATGTGGATGCCCTGCCGAACACCATATATATATCGAGAGTTCGCTGGATTCCAAAACGACGTGTTGTGTCCCATGTGTGCTTGCGATGCCATCAACAGCTCCAACGATACATCTTCTGGTCCTGGGGGTTTGCTGATCAATTTGGTCGGGGCGTAACGCCTTTCTACCTGCGAGCCAAGACTTCGCGTATTCTGTTGAATTCGCTTGAACTCTGCAAATTGTTCTGCGGGTGTTAAAGCAGCTCCGGCGTTTCCTATATTGTGCGACCTGGTCCAAGCAGCTCCCTGGTGCTCCTGGGCGGAATCGGACCCGAGGCTCATGATGAATTCCTGCACGAGCTTCTGCTTTCTCTTCTTGGAGGACGCGGCGGAAATGATCTTGGGTTGGGCGGGCGAGGCTTGCGACGTAGGCCACGACTGCGCAGCCACATGCTCTCTCTGGTCCGTCTTGACTTCAGTCGACATCAACCGGAGCGCCGACATGGGAGCCGCCAGTGGGCGGCGGCCTTTATTTGTTCTGTCAGTTATGCGTTAGATCGCAATGGTCAATTGATCGACTCACCATGCCGCACCGCATAATTTCTCAGTATCATGTCGCTGTCGTGTGGCGGCTCAGAATCCTTTGGCTTTTCCAGTAATGCTTTAGCAAAATTGAAGAGGCACAGGGGCCGTTGGTAAAGCGCACCTCGGCTGGCTATTTTTCCGATCCGGCTGTACAGCCTCGAGCCTACACAATCAATTATACATAGTCCGCCGTTCCACTTCAAGAGCCTTATAAAGTCTTACTATGTGTTACTTATTACTGTGCATGATTTATTTCCGCAAATTTTATGAAGCGAAGAGCAATATTCTACTTGGCCATCGTGCACGATGATATTCAATAATTAAAGAGTTTCTCTCTTAGTCACAACAGAACTTGCTATATATAGTATATGGATATTTACAGTCGCGCGTGCTCGACCTCTTGACTTCATTAGTAATACAAGAATCTGATGGAACTCCATTTATCTGCTAGTAGCCCTTGCTATCGTGAAGACACCCACTATGACCACAGCAAGGGTAACGATAGCACCAGGTAGCAGTAAATCGTTGGGAACGCCAGCAATAAGCTGCTCTTGCACAGGAGCAGTCCTTGTTTTACGTGATCGCCGAGCCAGTGCATCGTCTTCGTCTTCATCATCATCTTCGTGGTCGTCATCGTAGGCTCTGCGGCGTTCGCGCAGGCCAGACACAGTAGAGGTTATGGGAGTAGGAATTCGGGGTGTCTCAACAGCAGGAGGTGCGGCAACTGGAGGCTTCTCGGGGTCGTGAACGAACAGATCAACTTTCTCACGTCGGCCTTGACGAGCGAGAACAATTGCCTCGAGTAGGTCATTATTGGTGGTGATGGACACAGTATCGCCCTCGTCGTCCATATAGCTCAAAGCAAATCCAGCACCACTCATCTTGCCGTCATTGACAATGGGGGCGCCTCCAATTGAGTCGACTTCATTACCAAGCTTGCCAGCAGCTGCTGTGACAAGAGCCTCCATTCCCTCGGACGCCACGACTTGCAAGCGATGGACTCGGCCCGATGGCGCCTTGAACTTGAACGCAAATGGAACATCAGCAGGATTCTGCTCAGGAATCTCCGGCGCGATAGAATGTGCTGGCGATTCAGCCCCAACATGAGAGGCAGAATCTCCAGGAGCAACACTGTCCCCGAGCCGATCCCTAGTCACATCAGGGGACATCATGCGTGAACCAAGATTGGTATGGTGATGAATGTGGCTTCCCTCACCCGACATCATGGATTCCGTCTCATTATCAATTGAGAGCCAGAACTTGTTCCAAGCCGGACCTTCACCATCACCACTCGACATTGTATTGATTTGCTCGAGAGTGGCGTATGTGAGTTTTAGTACATCAACCATGCCAACAATTTCTCCTTCGCCGTTCATCACAGGAAGGTTCAGATAGTGTCCATCTTTAGAGGCATTAGTGTCTTGATCATGTGATACAAATTGGATGTCTACTCACCATGCATCTTACGAAGAGCGGCTTGAATGGTCATGTCCATGGGTGCGAAGTCAGGGTGGGGAGTCATAACACGAACGACGCTGCAGTTGGCAGGATCAAGGCCAGGGGCAATGACACGCAAGACCACGTCCTTGCTAGTGAAGATGCCAGTAATAGCACCAGCGTCCTGGACCAGGACAGCAGTGGTGTGGTTCTCTTTCATCATCGCTGCAGCCTCCTTTACTGAAGTTCTGACGCTGACTGTGGTGGGCGGAACGCCGTTCAAGACCGACTCCAGAGTTGGGCCAGACATTTTCGATCGTAAGGCTTCGACATATTGAATGATTTGCTGGGGCTGAGTAGAGCCGAGTTCAGAGTGAACGCCTTCCAAAGCATCGTAGAGCTTCCTAGAGGAGGAATATGCTCGCTCAAGCTTCTCCATGGCATCATAGAAGCACTTTGTGATATCTAAAACTCCAGAGATGTCTTGGTTCTCGTCCATGACTGGCAAGTGGCGAAATCCCTTGCGCACCATCAGATCCAAGGCATCCGTTGCGCTGGTATCTGTACGAGCGCAGAGCGGATTCTTCGTCATGATCTCGGCGATGGTGACATTGGCAGCTTTCTGTCCAGCTCCCACTACGCGGAAAGCAAGATCCTTGGCCGTAAAAATGCCGGCAATCCGCTCGTCGTCATCGGTAACTAAGACACAATCTTCTCGTTTCGCAGCCATGAGCTGGGCTGCTTCGGATACGGAGGTATTGGGCTTGATTTGTAGCGCAGGACTAGGCTTCAGGGCTAACACAGTGCCGGGAGGAGCTTTACGAGAGTGTCTGGCTCGGTTCGTGAGATGCTTCTTCTTGGAGAGATCGTTCTCCATTTTCCGACGGATAGCCTAGAGCCAGTCGTGTCAGCAGTAAAGACATAGAAGCGTTGACGCTTAATTGCCGTCACTGGGGAGCAAATTGTTTGATACAGCTTTGCTCATCTTGGCCTCTTTCAAGCATGCACGTACCTCATCACGTTTGGATTGCTTCTGTCTACTAGCACTGACAGACGAGCTTGACTCACTGGGCTGAGTGTCTAAAACAGGGCGGGGAATATTCGAGTTGGCTGGACTGTTGGTGACGAAGGGGATATTTCCCCTACCCTGATTACGATTGGGCGTCCCCCTCATGGTGTTGCCCGACATTGTGAGCGGCGATGACGGCTAAGCCTGCGCAGAAAAAAGGCTGCGGAAGCGATTATGGATAAGGACGAGAAACAAACAGATCGGACGGTCGCCGGAGCAGCTAATACCAGACAGTGAATACTAGCAAAGCTAAGAAATCACTGTGGCAGAGGTTTGGCAGGAGAACAAGACGGGAAAACACTTCAGTCAGTGGTCCAGCTCCCTACAGACCCTCTGAGCGCCTTGGGCCGTCACGTTGTCGAGGCGACAGGGATCGTGGGCGATGCGGGCTCTACTATTGGTTGGATACTTTTATGGGATCCGCTCGTATTACACGAGCCTATGTACATGTACGGATTAGATAATGTTCTTTTATGAGATATCAATGATGATTTTTACCAAGAAAAAGTCATAGTGCCAGGCTTGGCTGAAATTTAAATTGAAAGGTCCTCTTGCTGCATCAAATATTACCATGTTAGGCCATGCCGACGATGAAGAAGCAAAGTTCATGGCGGCGGTAGTGCGGAGCTTACTGGAAGCAGTAGAACGAACAGAAGAATGAGACATTCCGTTTGACTTGTTCGCAAAGCCCTCTCTCAGGGTGATGGTGGTCTCTTCAGCCACAGACGCCCCGGCAGCATCTTCTATGGTTATGAGACGTGCAAAATGGCAAAATGGGTCATGCGATCGATCGCGATAACCCGATAGCAGCAAGGGCGAGTACTCCGATTTGGCGCTGAAGTCATCAAGTGGAAGTGATTCATGATTAGGAAAGTCCAAACATGACCAAGGTGCTTGCTCCCTTGAACATGCTGCTCGTTGCTGATACAGAGTCTTGACTCTGTATATAGGCAAATCTCCATTCACGCCAACAATACCCTGTACGTCTTCTGTCACTGTTGTCGGGCATGTGGTTTCTCACTGGCATCGCGGGGTGACCCTGGACTATGAAACATGATAAAGAAAGCTTGTAGAAGCCGAAGGAGAGGTATCTAGCAGGGAATTATCAGTGGAATTAACTATGGTAGCTAAAATAGACCACTGCACGCTGTTTCAAACCCCCTCCCAGGGATTGCGACGAAGTCATCTATTGTTCATAAATTATACTGTTAACATGAGATAAGGCAAGATAAACCGCATTTGGCGTACGTCAGCCGTGAGAAGTAGCAATACTCAATCAAGCTGGAGTTGTGCCGGGCAAATTGTGCTGAAGTATGATTTCTGGCCACCTCACGCTAGAATTGTATTCCAATGCATAGAAATTCGCATGTGCTAGTGTAATTAATCCTCTATGGTAACATTCTGCAGGTATCCGAGATGCAGCCAAAAGCGAGCTGAATTGAATTTGTGAGACATCTTAGCTGTGCTGGGCCATCGGGCGCCGTGGTGACGTGAGGGAGGCGTGGTCGTCGAGGACATCCCAGGGCGAGTGCCGTTGCCATGGTGACCAAGTCAACAATGACTGGGATCATTACATTGAGCCAATTCCCACCCACGGCTGTCCATTCATGCTTGCATCCTGAGTCCACTTCACATAACTTCGTCGTTGCACCATATACAGCTTCGAATAGCATTGGATCAAAACTTCATTGTCAAGAAAACCCCATCTTCAGGGACAGCATCTCGAGGGACCTCAGCTCTTTACGTTGACACTTTGTCCCTAGCCTGAACAAGGCTTCCTGTATAAAACAAAGAACACAAGGAATTGTGCCAAAGTCGACTTCGACTGAGCACAACAACACTTTTCTAGCCCGGCGCTCTGTGCTTGCGCTGCGTGAGGTAAGAAGTCGATGCGACAGAAGAATTGATCCCGAATATTGTAAAAAGACTAACACCATGTCCAGTTTCGGACCAAAACGGTTCCCAATCGACAATTATTAACCGACGACAACTTCCAATATCCGGACTCCCTTGCAAATAAATATGCTGTCTAATCCGCCGACAAGTAGTCACGCCAGGCAGAGGCAACATCGCCGCCAAATTTCGACACCCTCTGCTTTCGAAGGCGTGAATATCTCACAACTGCCCAATGCCAACAACAGACGACAAGCCATGGCTCACCGCCGTGGTCTCAGCCTGGATACCAGACGACACCAGACAACCCAGCAGACAGCACGGCAGGATCTCACCAAGGTAAGAATGAATACTAACATTACAGGATTAGCAAATAATTCGCAGCATCACATTCTGCGAGAAGCGCAGCAGCAACGCATTCAAGCACGCCCGGGCCCCCAACAACTCCAATATGTCTCCATGGCATCGGATGACAGTGAGAATTTCTTAATCTCGCCACATAGTACTCCCCAATCTCAGCGCTTTGATGCATCATGTTTCGATGATATGCCCGTTGAGTTCCCCTACGACGGTGGCCAATGGAACATGATTATGCAGAAGAATCATGAGAGTTTTGCCGATAACATGGCTGAGAGCAAGAACTTTGACCTCTATTCTAATGACAGTGCTCTCTCAACACCCACCTTCATGAATTTTCCAGACAGCCCTGCTGGTCAGGCTTGGTCAACATGTGACGACGCCGCCTCTCGGCGAAACCCAAGGCGAATCAGTAATGGTATCATGGAGCGTGTAAGCAAATTTGAGCACATGGGCATGGGAGAACCCCAAAGACCTACCACGCCAATAAACCAGAATGAAAATAGTAAGCTACAAATAACCCAATCACAACCGTGCTGGCACTTTTGCTAATATTTGCTACTCAGACTACTACCCCCCTACCCCAATGGATACTCCTCACGACCGCATGGCCAAGCAGGAATTACGTCGAGAAAGGTTTTCGCAAGAGTACGATGAATCAATGGAGGAAACTATTAGACCAAAACGCAACAACCGTTTGGGTCAAAAGGCACAGTCCAACTTTGCAGAAATGAGACAACTAGCCGAACAAAGGACTGCTGTGCCAAGTCCGCCAAGAACCAGTACAATCCCAGATGCCAAAACATTCAACAGTTTTCAAATGCATAACTCGGACTTCATGGATATGAACACATTACAAAATGAGTTTGTCAAAATCGAGGACCGAAGTGAAGCACTCAAGTGTGAAGCTGATGTCGCGCAATCCGCATCAGACTGTTCAAGGCGAGCATCACCTGATTCCCACGATGGCGGACATTTTGATGGAGCTGCCCTGGAGGGCAGACCAGTCCTTGAACCTCCTCTACGCTCCGAGTCAGGTGACTCGTCTATGAGAACTTCGCCTCGTCGTCGAACGGAGTCTGTGGCTAGCATTGTCAGCGCTGCCAGCATCTCTGATATTGTTATCGAGGAGACCCGCACAGATGCCGGCGTAACGGTTGAGGAGATTTCGCAGTTCATTCTCAGCCCAGAGGCTACAGATGGCAAGTGGACATGCTTATTTGAAGACTGTGGCAAGAAGTTTGGGAGGAAGGAGAACATCAAGTCACACGTTCAGACGCATCTTAACGATCGACAATATCAATGCCCCACATGTCAGAAGTGCTTTGTGCGCCAGCATGATCTCAAGAGGCATGCGAAAATCCACACGGGTGTCAAGCCATACCCTTGTGAGTGTGGCAACAGTTTTGCTCGCCATGACGCTCTCACAAGACACCGCCAACGTGGAATGTGCATCGGCGCCTTTGATGGGGTAGTACGAAAAGTCGTGAAGCGCGGTCGACCGAGGAAAAATCGCCCTGACATGGAATCAAGAATGGACAAGTCTGCCAGGACAAGAAAGAAGAACATGTCCATCAGCTCTGTCTCTTCTCTATCTGGATACTCTGACAGCTCGGCAGCCAACTCTCCAGAAGACGACTTCAATATGGTTGACGAGATGATGGATTTGGAAATGGCCGGCAACAGAGCCCACGCAATGCCATCCATGTCAACAGCACCAATGCCAGCTTTTGTACCCAGAAATGTCAACCATTCAGTTACGCCATCGGCTTCAGTGGTCATCGCACATTCATATGTTTCTCCAGAAACAATCATGGACAAGACACCGCCGCATCCAGCAACACCAGGCAAGGGCGTTATCGGCCAGTATAACACACCGCCTGAGCTATCTCAATCGTCTTCGCCTCCCCCAGGACAGTTCTATGACTTGGATTCTAACCCTTCTGTGGCGGTAGACGAGCTGGCTGTCATGTCATCCACTGCTGGCTTGATGGGGGCGTCTGACATGAATGGAACTTTGCCCATGGGTATGAGCGACCAAGACGACTTGCTCCTGCAATTCAGCCAGGACGAAGGCCTTGTACAGCTGGACCGTGATCCAAACATGCTCTTGCTGACCAAGTTCGATGATCAGTTCGACGATACTGTTAGCATGTTTACGAACAATGATGACATGTTCTTCAGTAGCACATGATGCTTTGCGACTCGTGTTGTGCCCTGGTACATTCTGTTACATATCTCCGGTACCTGAAAAGTATGAGATTACGTTTCTCTGTGTACGAATAGGCTTCCTGGGTACGGTATCCCGAATTCGCCGGCGATTTCCGCCATTGATATTTTCTGCGATTCGTTTCAAATGTAACAACGGACTAATAATGTGGATGCTTCCTACGCTAAACCATGTATAATAATGGGATTGACCCAGGGACTGGGCCGACGGAGTGTCTTTTTCGATGCAGGGCGAGCGGTTTTTATGTTTATCGTTGTATGAACAAGGCTTCAAAGCGGCTTCGGCGGCTTCGAACCGATCGGCTTGCGTTCGCTGCTGGAGTAATGACCTAAAAATACTTTGGAAGTGAAGGTAGAATATGAATCGACCTACATTGGAAAACAAGTACTTTTTCTTTTAGTGCAATAGGTGGGGATCTAGATGAATTTGCAGGACGGAAGCACGGAGCTTTTAGCATTTGGGTACTGTAGTACACCATGTTGCTGTAAGCGTTCAGTCGTTCCACATCGTGCAATTGATCGGCTGTACAAGCGATCAAAGCAGCACAATATGGCGTCACCGACCTTGGCTGGCTGTCTCCGTTCGTCACTAGTTCTTCGGGCCGATGACATCGCATGTATAGTGACTGACGTTCAAATTGTCTTTGGGACTATTAAGCATGTCCCAGATGAAAAACGCAAAGACGGAAGGAGATCTATTGAAGAACTGCCTGCATGAGATGCTAACATGTGAAATGGACGTGGCTGGCCTACTACTACTATTACCCCTCGCAGAGAGCTTCAATAGCGACGGTCGCCTCTCACCGCTTTGATCTCACGGGCAGAAAAAAGTGACCACAATCCAGCCCACCACGATTTCGTGCGGGTCGCCGCCTGCCAGCTCGCGAAATCACCGTTTATAACGACCGTCGCCGCACGACGACACGAATCGATCCCAAGTGAGCTCCATAACTTCAACATGTCGGCCGCGCAGCTTCTTAATCCCAAGGCTGAGTCCCGCGTACGTTATCAATTTATTCATAATAAGCCTTCCCTGATATCGGCGTCCCGTAGAAGGGTGTGCTAACTCTTGTCACTAGAGAAGAGGCGAAGCTCTGAAGGTCAACATCAATGCTGGTATTGGTTTACAGGATGTTCTCAAGTCCAACCTTGGCCCTCTGGGCACAATAAAGATGTAAGCATTCTCATGTTTTGTTGTCACGGTTAATTTTTGACTGACTGCTTCGCTTAGGCTCGTTGACGGAGCTGGACAGGTACGGTTAAGACGGGCTCCTGCTACCCCTCATGGGAATTACAGTGAAGCTGATTATCCTTTGCCACAGGTCAAACTCACAAAGGATGGCAACATTCTCCTGCGAGAGATGCAAATTCAGAACCCTACCGCCGTTATGATTGCCCGTGCTGCAACTGCCCAGGACGATATATGTGGCGATGGCACCACATCCGTTGTGCTCCTGGTCGGTGAACTGCTGAAGCAGGCCGATCGATTTATTTCAGAAGGACTGCATCCCCGTGTTATTACTGATGGCTTTGAAATTGCCAAAGCCGAAGCTTTGAAAGTCAGTTGACGTTCTCCGTGGCATTCCCCACTCATTGTGTCATATCCTAATATTTTCCTCTGCTCCGTAGTTTCTCGACAGCTTCAAGCTCGCCAAGGAGGTCGATCGAGAGCTTCTCCTCAATGTCGCTCGCACCTCTCTGACCACCAAGCTGAACTCGACATTAGCGAAGAAATTGACGCCCGCCATTGTCGATGCGGTTCTCGCCATTTACCAGGCTCCCGCTAAACCCGATCTGCACATGGTTGAGATTATGAAGATGCAGCATCGTACCGCCGCCGATACACAGCTTATTCGTGGTCTTGCATTGGACCATGGTGCTCGCCATCCCGATATGCCCAAGAGACTCGAAAACTGCTACATTCTGACCATGAACGTTGGCCTAGAGTACGAGAAGACGGAGGTCAACTCGAGCTTTTTCTACTCAAGTGCTGACCAGCGAGACAAGCTGGTAGAGAGCGAGCGCCGGTTCATCGACGCCAAGTTGAAAAAAATTGTTGAATTGAAGAAGGAGCTTTGCGGCACTGATGGCAAGAAAAACTTTGTCATCATCAATCAGAAGGGCATTGACCCACTGTCTCTTGATGTCCTGGCCAAGAATGGCATCCTCGCTCTTCGCCGTGCTAAGCGGAGAAACATGGAGCGACTTCAGTTGGTATGCGGTGGTGTCGCTCAAAACAGCGTCGAAGATCTGACCGCTGATGTTCTTGGTTGGGCCGGCCTTGTATATGAGCAGACGCTGGGCGAGGAGAAGTACACCTTCATCGAAGAGGTCAAGGATCCCAAGTCTGTGACGCTCATGATCAAGGGACCCAACCAACATACCATCTCCCAAGTAACTGATGCGATCAGAGATGGTTTGAGAAGTGTTTACAACATGATTGTTGATAAGAGCGTCGTTCCTGGCGCCGGAGCTTTCCAAGTAGCCTGTGCCAGACACCTCAAAAGCGACAAGTTCAAGAACTCTTTTAAAGGCAAGGCTAAGTTTGGTGTCGATGCCTTTGCTGACGCCCTGCTCATCATTCCCAAGACCCTGGCGGCCAACGCTGGACATGATGTTCAGGATGCTCGTAAGTATTACGAATTTTGTATTGATTGTGGCGGGAACTAATGCTAATATATTGGGTTTTCAGTTACTAAGATGGAAGACGAGTTCAGCGAGGGTGATGTAGTTGGTCTGAACTTGGAGACTGGAGAGCCTATGGACCCCGAGCTGGAAGGTGTATTTGATTCTTTCCGTGTGCTGAGAAACTGCATAGCCTCCAGCTCCGGCATCGCATCGAATCTCTTGTTGTGTGATGAATTGCTGAAGGCTCGACAGATGGGACGAGCAGCAGGACCTGGACCTGGAATGGACGGCCCAGATGACCACATGTAAATTTCATACCAGGACAGATGAGTGGTAGAATGAAAAGTTTCATGGGACTCAACAGTCAATTGCCTGCCTCGAGGACTGTATAATGTGTTATCTGGCACAGAGGATTATCACAATGGTATTTGAGCGGTTCGCGAAGCCTAATATCTAGTATTAAGAGTTTATCTTCCCTTAGCACGCTTCTCTAACTGACTATAAGAAGGTCTTTTCTAGCGGTTCGCGAAAAAAAGAAGAAAAAAAAGCATTGGCGTCCGTATTTACGACACTGAATTTTAGTGCTCTCCTGCCCATTCTGCACTAAGCCCCGCGCTGTTTTCAGCAGATCATTTCCTTTTGCTGTCGGGCATCACCCCTCCACCCAATTTTTTTTTTGTTAACCCCACCATCAGAGTGTCAATAACTTACTTGCCTTACGAATGAAACACACAATCTTGAGGCCATGGCTTCATACGACTCAGATTCCTCAGAAGGAGAATTTACGGAGACTAACGTTCTCCTGGGATACGCTTCAAGGGACGACGAAAATGAGACTATAAGCAAATTGGGCGGCAGACCTGTACGTGCTTTCTAGCCCTACCCGACCAGAAAGCTTGTTCATGCCTTCACCCCCCCCCCCCGTTTACGACTGAACTGACATTTTCACGACGAAAAGGATTGGCTAGACGCTGAAAAACCGCCCTCTGCAGCCTTTGCTCGTTGCAAAGCCTGCAACGATCTAATGGCTCTCATCTTACAACTCAATGCCGAATTGCCAGAGAGATTTCCAGGACACGATCGTCGATTATATGTATTCGCTTGCAAGCGTGAATCTTGCCGTCGCAAAGCTGGTAGCATCAGGGCCCTTCGAGGCGTGAGAGTGTGGGGCAAGGATGAATCCGCGGTAACGCAAGAAGTAGGAGCTGCGCCGAAACAAGAGGAAACCAAAACGAAAAATGATGGCCCGGGATTAGGCGATGCTCTATTTGGGGGAAAGGGTCTCGGCGGAGGTGCTTCACTAGCGGGCGCGAATCCGTTCTCCAGCAACACGAACCCATTCAGTGCTTCATCATCTAAAATTCCACCTAGCCCCGCCAGATCCCACGAGGCTGAGCGAGAAAATTCTCCGGAGTTGAGCAAGACATTTGCAGAGACGCTCTCTCTCAACACCACGCCCACGAGCCTCGTTCCGCCTCCTGAACCATGGCCAGAGAGCTCATCTCAGCCCAAACCTTATCCAACTCTGTATATTTCTGAAGCTGACTACGAGACTCTTGACCCAACGCCAACCAAGATCCCGGAGAACGCCCAGATTGAGGACGCTGATGCGCCGGAGACAGTGTCGGCCCTCGATAAAGAAGCGTTCGAGTCATCGATGGATGCGACCTTTCAGAAATTTGCGGATCGTCTAGCCCAGAACCCGGGTCAGGTAATTCGGTATGAGTTCGGGGGCATCCCGCTACTGTACTCGAAGACGGATGCCGTTGGTGACAAGCTCAGCAAGGGCTCCATGCCGGGATGCCCAAACTGTGGCGGCAGGAGGACGTTCGAAGTCCAGCTTACGCCTAATGCTATTGCCGAGCTGGAAGCAGATGATATGAGCTTGGAGGGGATGGAATGGGGAACTATTATCGTATGTGTCTGTGAGAAAGATTGTGTGCCTACACATGTTACTCACGATGAAACGGGGTATCTGGAAGAATGGGCGGGAGTACAATGGGAGGAGTTAACCAAGCAGAAATAGACGACAGCCACAGACAAACATCATGGAATAGACATGTAGAGACCATGAGTTTGCCGCTTGCACTCTCAAATCGTTACAAGTCGGACAGCACATCAAGGGGTGACCTAATACATCCGCGTTCTATGCTGACTCTAGATCTTAATACCGCTATTTCAATAAAATGTCCGATTAAACGCCTTGATGGGAAATTTCTCCATTTCATTTCCGTTTGAAGAGTTTCCTCCCTTTGATGATACCTCATGCCGGCCTGTTCTCTGCACACGCACAGACAATGGGCTCATCTTGTGATTTCCATCATAAACCATAAAGTCGATCTTCTCCCACTCCTTCTCCGTCCGTTATGAAAGAAGGGGGTCGTCGCCAGTAGAAAAAGACGATTCTTGCGATTTTCATACAGTCTCTTCCCATGATCGTCGAATAACTCTTGAGAACTGCTCGACGTGTACATCCTCACGTATCTCGGCCTTCTTTGCCTCGTTGTCAGGGTTAGAGGGGATCTTAATGTTTCCCTCTTCATCGACAGTCCAACCAGCGACTTGCGTGACAAATTTGCGTGCGGCGTCCTCTTTCATACCGAGCCATGACTGCAGATGGGAGAGCTTGAGCTCTCTAAAAGCCTGGGAGACGAGTCGGGCGATGGTATGGCGAACAGTGTCTTCGAAGCCTGAAATATCGGCGATCAGGTCGGCGCACAAATCATCGCCGTCAACAGAGGCCCAGAACTGAGCGTACTGGGAGCCCTCGAGCTGGGAGTTGAGCGAGCGTAATTTGGCAAGAGCCTCCGCGAGCTCGCCGGTCGAGGCGGCGGAGGGATTAATGAGGTGGAGGGCGAGGGAGAACTGCGGTGAGGGGAACAGGGCCATGGCCTTGACGAGGATATTTGTGACAACTTCATCCTTTAATCGATCGGGGTTCAGCTGGTACCTAAAGTTGTGGACAAAACAAATTAGTCAGTCATAGATGCTTCAAAAAATTATACGAGGAAGAACATCGGTCTATTTGTAGTTTGATTTGGGAGGCAGGGTCGGATGAAGCTAATGAGTTGACTTCAGGTGCGCAAGGTTGATTGGACCTCGTCACTGTCAGGCAATAGGAAAAGTGGACAAAAGAACATCATCAAGCTGCCAAGAAACCAAAAGAATGCGCAACGCGAAATATAATAAGACGATTTAATTAAAATGAGGTCGACTCACAACTTTAACAGCGTTCGATTGGCGTTGGAGTCGCAAAACTTTTCCTCGCATTGCTCCTGGAGATAAGTCTCGAGGGTACCAACGGCCTCAGGGTTGTAGCGCTCAAGGCCGTTAATGATATTGGTAATGTATTCAGGCCGCTCAGGCGGGTCTTCGCCGTTCATTTTGTCGGTGTTCGAGGGGTGAATGGTGAGGGAGGTGTACTTGTGGAAAGAGGATCGTGATGGTGGGGTAGAGGGAAGTTTTCGACGGTTTGTGTGGTGGAGGTCGCTTGTGCGCGCCAAAGGGGGGGCTTTCATGTTCCGTCGCCGGCAATAATGAATTATGTAATCCTTAGAAAGCTCGTCGCGTGCTCTCGCGTCCAAAAGCGTCATACATTGGCATATGCATGTGCACCTTCCTGCGCTCAATGCCAAGGACTGAAGTAAAAACTCAAAGGAGTGTGCATAGTCAACACGAAATGATGAGAGGTCTGGCTTGATATAGGAAGCATCCTAATTCAATCAGTGCCTTGCTCAATTGGGTCGAATACTGCCCTCTTGAAGCTGGGCTTCGGATGCTGTATACCAACATAATGTCCAGTCCCGCGAAGAAAAGAAAGTTGAACAATGACGGAAAGCAAAATGGAGTGCAATCAAAGGGCCTGGAATTTTTCTTTGCAAAACAAAGACAGAATGATGGACAGACTCTGCCATCAGCGTCGGCTGGACGCTCTAATGTATCATCTTCCGAATTGACGGATGAGGAGTTGGCTCGCAAGCTACAAGCCGAATGGAACCAGGAGGTCGCGAGTGGCAGTCTCAATGACAACCAGCCGCCTGAAATCCCGCAATCTATGCAAAATTCCTACGTTGAATCCAAAAGCCCTGACGCCCAACCTCAACCAGAACCTCCTGCTTCGACGATTGAAGAGAAATCAAGTAAGACGCTGAGCTCTACGCTTACACTGCAGTCCACTGGTATGGCTGAAGATTGCTTCACATCTTCAATACCAATGGATATGTCTCCTCTATTGTTTGAACCTTCAAGATACACGAACTCGTTGAAGCAACATTGGGAAGCTGAGGGCGGCAACGCATCTTACGCTCTGCTAACTAGATGCTTTGTTCTTGTAAGCGCCACCACCAGCCGGATCAAGATTGTTGACACTCTTGTCAACTGTTTGCGACTTTTGATAGAGGGCGATCCATCAAGCCTTTTGCCTGCTGTAAGTGAGTCTAGTTGAACTAAGGCAAATCCAGTATTAATCAAAACTGTCAGGTGTGGCTGGCGACCAATTCAATCTCGCCGGCATATGTTTCATTAGAGCTAGGCCTTGGAGGATCTGCAATTTCAAAAGCTCTTAAAAAAGTGTGTGGTCTGGACAACAGGTCTCTCAAGGCTATATATGACAAGTGTGGCGATGCTGGAGATGTTGCGTTTGAGGCAAAGAAAAAGCAAAGTTTCACTTTGAGAAAGCCGAAGCCACTTACCATTAAAGGGGTCTATCAATCGCTCGTCAAAATTGCCAATACTCAAGGACAGGGCAGCGCCGAGGTGAAACAGCGCATAGTCGATCGGCTTTTACAAGATGCCAGAGGTGGCGAGGAAAGTCGTTTCATCGTGCGAACTCTGTGCCAGCATGTAAGTCGTATGAAATCATCTGCCTCACACTCAAATATGGACCAGAAACGCTCATATATTACATTAGCTCAGGATTGGGGCCGTCAAGACGACGATGCTTATTGTGCTGTCGAGAGCATTTCTGCTTTCGCGACCACCTGGTTCAAATGTCGTTATCAAGCAAAGTTCTGAGTTATCCAAGCTAAGAAAGGACGAATCAGCCGAGATTTGGGGTAAATCAGAAGAGATTGTGAAGGCTTGTTTCGCCAGGCGACCCGACTACAACGATTTGATTCCAGTTCTCTTGGAAATTGGGATAACGAGTGAGCTGTTGGTGCGTTGTGGTTTGGCATTACACGTACCGCTCCGCCCCATGTTGGGCAGTATCACGAGAGACTTGTCAGAAATGTTGAGTAAGCTTCAAGGAAGAGACTTTGCTTGCGAGTACAAGTACGATGGGCAGCGGGCTCAGGTTCATTGTGATGCGCAGGGAAAGGTGTCCATATTTTCACGGCATCTCGAATTGATGACGGACAAGTACCCCGACCTTGTCCAATTGGTACCCAAAATTAGAGGTGAAGGCGTGAGCAGCTTCATCATGGAGGGAGAAGTGGTAGCAGTGGACCGTGGCAGCGGTGAGCTCAAAAACTTCCAGACGCTGACAAACCGTGCTAGAAAAGACGTGGACATTGGGAGCATTAAAGTTGACGTTTGCTTATTTGCTTTTGATTTAATGTACCTCAACGAACAGCCGCTTCTCGATCGACCACTTAGAGAGCGAAGGGAGTTGCTCAAATCGCTTTTTATAGAAGTGGCACATCACTTCACCTGGGTAAAAGGCCTTGATGCCACGTCTAACGACTCTGAGGCTGTATTGGACTTTTTCAAAGCTGCCACTGAGAATAAATGCGAAGGAATCATGGTCAAGATTTTGGATAACCTCGTGGATGTACCGTATACTGGGGATGCAGACGGCCAAGAGGTGGAGGTGATCGAGAAGTTATCCACACCAAAAAAGAGTAAAGCAAAGACGAAGAGCAGGAATAAAGGAGGAGAAGGGAATGATAAGGAAATGGGGTCTCGACGTAAACCTCTTCTGGCAACATATGAACCCGACAAGCGACTGGACTCCTGGCTGAAGGTCAAGAAGGACTACAACTCTAGCTTTGATACGCTCGACCTCATTCCCATTGCTGGATGGCACGGTCAGGGCCGAAAGGCGAAATGGTGGTCCCCTGTGCTCTTGGCCGTCCGCAACGAGGAGACGGGCTTGCTCGAAGCAGTATGCAAATGCATCTCGGGCTTCACGGATACTTTTTACAAAGCAACGAAGCAGTTCTATGACGATGGCGAGGACAGTGGAGAGCGCAAGAATACAAGAGCACAAAAGCCGAGTTTTGTCGAGTACCCTGGACCTCTTCCCGATGTTTGGTTTGAACCTCAGGAGGTTTGGGAGATGGCGTTTGCCGACATTACCCTGAGTCCGACGTACACTGCCGCGTTAGGTCTAGTCAGTGATGAGCGAGGACTCAGTTTAAGATTTCCGCGGTTCTTGAAGAAGAGGGACGACAAGAGTCTGGAAGAAGCGAGCACCAATCACTTCTTAGCAGGGCTTTGGAGGAAACAGGAAGCTAAAGGGGCGACAGCTACAGGGAAAGATGCAAAGGAAGATGGGGTCCAGGATGACGCTGTGGATGAGGATGCAGATTAGATTGCCCAACATGTATTGCATGTGTATTGCACGTGTATTAGATGAGACGACGAGGCGTTTGTTGACAATGATGCGGAATATCAAGGCGCATTTCAACTGACTCGAGAGAAACTTGGAATATTACGTATACGATCAAGTACTCATCATTTGCCAGCGTTGAGCTTTTGCGCAATCAAGCTGAACACTGCCACCGAGCCCATAAACAAGACAGCATTGTAGAACTGAGTCCAAAGTCAGTCGCCAAAGCGATGAGTCGAGAATCACACAAACATGTACGTACAGCTCTCCTGGACACGTCTCTTTCTTCATCATCTGTCCGCGCTTCGATGAAGAGTCTCCTTAGATTAGGAAAGTTGGCCTACACTTCTATCAGTCTTGGCCCAGAAGAAGGGGCAAACTTCAGTGGACAGACCATCGTTTGTGTGATTTAAAGCATCAACAGCTTTATGAAAATGGATCGACGCAGCTGGGAGGAATGGTGCCAAAATGGGACTCGCAATCGGTTAATATCAGAATATATAAACTTCAGTGTAATCCGTACATGTAGGTGGTACGCTGGGTGGAGCCCCGGTGCCTTTGACGGGCGCCAACCAATTGAACTGGCAAACATGGGTGGCCTGAACCTTTTATCTGGCCAAGCTTCAAGTAATACGGGCATCTTTTGGGTCACGCTGGGCCCCTCTACGACACTAGGCCAAGGAGCCTAGCTTCAAGCAATACCAACTCGTCCATCACCCTCACAACTCACCCTCGTCGTCGTCGACTTCCCGACTACAAGCCCGCACGAGGCGAAATTGGGGCCATTCGCGAGGCTCCGCGACTGCATGTCTGACATAAAACCATCCCGTCAATCATCCTAACGAAATAACGACGTCGCCACGGGGGCATCACGACCCATCGTCTTCCCCATACCGCCTCTTCCCTGCCACCTCCAACACCTCACGACCCCTCGAAAACGTTGACGATGGCGGTGAATCGCATTCGCGGCGCCTTCGCCGCGCCCCGAAAAGGTGAAACCTTTGAGTTACGGGCTGGTCTGGTGTCGCAGTACGCATACGAGCGCAAGGAGTCTATCCAGAAGACAATCATGGCCATGACTCTCGGTAAAGACGTCTCTGCACTGTTCCCCGATGTGTTGAAGAACATTGCCACCGCCGATCTAGACCAGAAGAAACTTGTCTACCTCTATTTAATGTGCGTTAATATTGCAATGTTCAATGGCTAGCTTGACCCGCGACAGAACAAGTGTTATCAGGGTTCGAAGAGGAGATTAGCGACCCGGTTTATATAAATCTGATGCTGTGCTGACCTCACTTACAGGAACTACGCCAAGTCACATCCCGATCTCTGCATCCTTGCTGTGAATACATTTGTACAAGATTCAGAAGACCCGAATCCTCTCGTGCGAGCTCTAGCCATTCGCACGATGGGTTGCATCCGAGTAGACAAGATGGTTGATTACATGGAAGAACCGTTACGGAAGACGCTACGAGACGAGTCACCGTATGTGCGAAAGACAGCTGCCATTTGCGTGGCCAAACTGTTCGACCTCAACCCTTCCATGTGCATTGAGAACGGATTCATTGAAACGCTGCAGGAAATGATTGGCGACCCAAACCCCATGGTCGTTGCCAATTCTATTCAGGCACTGTCCGAAATCAGCGAAACTACACCAGAAACCAGGGCTCTTGTCATCACACCAGCGATCTTGAAGAAGCTCTTGATGGCTCTAAACGAATGCACAGAGTGGGGAAGAATCACAGTCTTGACAACTCTTGCCGACTATCCTGCGATAGACATGAAAGAATCGGAACACATCTGCGAACGCGTCGTACCCCAGTTTCAGCACGTGAACCCTGCCGTAGTGCTCGCAGCCATCAAGGTCGTATTCACTCATATGCAGGCCGTCAATCCGGAAACGGTTCGGTCTCTACTTAAAAAGATGGCACCCCCTCTTGGTATGTATATAAGATGCTGGAGTGATGCCATAGAGCCATAAAGTCATGCTGACAATCTCTCCTCTCTCTCATAGTGACTTTGGTAGCCTCTGCCCCCGAAGTTCAGTATGTTGCCTTGCGCAACATCGATCTGCTACTCCAAGCCAAGCCAGATATTCTTAGCAAGGAGCTGCGCGTTTTCTTCTGCAAATACAACGACCCACCGTACGTCAAGCTTCAGAAGCTCGAGATCATGGTACGGATAGCAAACGAGAAGAATTATGAACAGTTATTAGCCGAGTTAAAGGAATACGCCTTGGAGGTTGACATGGACTTTGTACGCCGAGCCGTCAAGGCTATTGGCCAAGTAGCGATCAAGATCGAAAACGCGAGTGCCAAGTGTGTACAAGCCCTGGAGGACCTCATTGCTACCAAGGTTAATTACGTGGTGCAAGAGGTTATCGTTGTTGTCAAGGATATATTGCGCAAATATCCCGGTTACGAAGGCGTGATTCCGACGTTGTGCGAATACATTGATGAGCTAGATGAACCGAATGCCAGAGGAGCCCTCATCTGGATCGTTGGAGAGTACGCAGAGAAGATCAGCAATGCAGACCAGATTTTGGAGAGCTTTGTGGATGGATTCATGGAAGAGTTCACCCAAGTAAGCATCATGAGGCAGCACCTGTCCGTGGCGATATATGCAATCGAAACTAACGCCCTCCTAGACCCAACTGCAAATACTGACTGCAGTCGTAAAGCTCTTTCTCAAGAAGCCAGGAAATACACAAGGACTGGTTCAAAAGGTTTTGCAGGCGGCCACCGCCGAGAATGATAACCCGGATATTCGTGACAGAGCATATGTCTATTGGCGTTTGCTGTCTGGTGACTTGGATGTTGCCAAGGTAAGATATATCGCACACAGCAGGTTGACCAAATTGGCAGGACTGTTACTGACTTGGAGCCCCTAGACCATTGTTCTCTCTCAGAAACCAACTATCTCGACTACCATGACTAGTTTGCCATCTGCGTTGCTGGAGCAACTACTCTCCGAATTATCCACTTTGGCATCAGTATACCACAAGCCCCCGGAATCCTTTGTTGGAAAGGGCCGTTTCGGGGCCGACGAGATCCAGAGAGCAGCTATCCAAGAGCAACGGCAAAATGCCGCCGAGAACCCGATTGCTGCCTCTGTGGCTGCTGCCAATGGCAGCGGCGGAAGTTCATCGCAGAACAACATTGAAAACCTGCTTGATATCGACTTTGACGGAGCTGCACCTGCATCTCGCGAGCAACAGAGCGCCACGGCAACACCAGAACGAATGGCTAGTCCAGCTGGCGGAGCACCATCAGGTGGTATGGCCGACATGATGAGCATGTTTGACGCCCCTCCAGCTGGCGCAAGCTTCAATGCAGGCGTAGCCGCGACGGCAGGCCCCGGCAACGGTATGAGCGATTTGATGAGCGGATTTGATGGGTTGGACTTTGGTACCAGCAGCAACTCCAGCCAGCCACTGCCTGCAGCCATGCAGCTTAAGAATGCACAAGGTGGCAATACGCAGACACCGAGCCAGACACAGCAGAAGGACAATGAAGACTTGCTGGGTTTGTTGTAAGATGCTTGACCAAATACATAGAAGAAAAAAACCGGGTGGAAGTGGTTTTGAAAACATTAGGCATCCCTTAGTAGACTACTATGGCCTCTCAAATGAAAGTAGAAAAAATCTCGCAGCATTTGGAAGCAGCATTTGGAAGAACCACTTTATCGCCGTTTTTGTTATTATATTCCCATCTGCCCATTGTACCATTGGATTCGGATTCGCCGCCAATCTTGTCCTGCACACACCATTTGAGTTCTAAAATTGCCATCATGCATGTGTCAATATCATTAACGCCGATTTTCGCACTGACATTATTTCCCTTCAGCCGCCTGCCCTCATCTAGTAAAAAACCCTGTCCATTTTCCGTGCCAGCGTTTCTTCATCGCTCTGCGATCGACACTATTATGAACTTGTACCCTCGACCTGTCCCCCGACCGTCCCGTCCATTGATGGGCCAGACTTGCTCTTGTCCCGCCCCCACTCATCCGGTGTTTGACACTTGGCTGTCCATGCGTGAATGGCGGCAATTTCCTCTTTCAGGGCGGCGTTGGTCAAGCGATGGCGTTTAAGAGAGTTGAGGCCTTGGAATTGGGGCGAGACGATGAGACATGTGAACGCTTGGCCGCAGCCACCTGGGGATTCGAGCGGAAGACATCAGTTTCCATTGTTTCATGTATCCCATCTGTCTTTGCGTATTCGACGGACTCTCCGTGTCATGACCATGGGAACAGTATACAGCAACGAGAGAGTAATGGCTGCGTACCTGACATGTCGGTGACTTCGACGTGGATAGCTTGGAGGCGCTGCGTAATTGCCTCGCGAATCGAGGCATCCGTAATCTGGGACATGTCTTCTGATCAGGGCGATCTGGCGAGCAGACGGACCGACGGGTCAGACTGTGGTGTCGGGGAAAGAAAAGGGCTGTGTGAAAAGAGCGACGATGATCACCGCGGGACACGGACAAGTGACGTAGCGCAGGTATGTACGGAGTAGTTAGTCCGTAGCGAGAGGCCTTGAGCAATTATAGGGTGCAACGTAAGCAGCGGCTGACTGACTGACATTATGTACATTACTTGCTCTTGCTTCTTTAGTCTGTTAATATTACATCAGCGCCCAAAAGTAGTAATCTAGGGACTGGTCTGTAACAGGATAAAAGAAATGAAATTATTATCACTGTAAGAACCCAGAAGGTGTGCTGGTTTCCGCAGTAGACCACAAGATCAGTCAATGCTAGCCACTGCCAACGTTGCACCTTACAATTTGTGAGACCGGTGGTTCCCTGCAGGCCCCGCTACAGCGCCTCGCAATGACTTGGAGATTACAAGTTGATATGCTTTAAAATATAGCTAGCCTATTAGGGCAGAGAATAACTTGGGTGGTGAAAAGTAGTATCAGTGTACATAAAGCACGCAGTAGCTAGATAGATGACTAAGGCATACAAGCATTATCACACCCCAACAAACTTTTGGTTGCACTTTAGACTTCACCTTCGACTTGGACGCCTCAACCAATTCGCCAATTGAATCACTGGTTTTTGTCAAACTTGACATGAGGGCAGCTTCAAGACTCCATTGCCACTTGATCACCAATCCTCAACATCTCACTGGATCCAAGTTCTGGCCTCCTTCCACCCGTCAGTTACGAAAAGCACACCGTGCTCGCTCATCCTCCGCAGTGCCGCTGTCTCGCATAAATTTCTCTTCTTTTTCTTCGAAAAGGTATTTTCGCGGTCGTTACACGATGGGACCATGGGGAGCGTGGCAGGTGCAGTCATCAAAGTTCACTCAGCTCGTGGTGGAATCAATGAAAAAGCTGTGAGAAGATGAATCCGTTTCTTTCGCACCCCAAACCACTCTCTATCATCTATTCGTAGAAACGACGATGAGTTAATTGACTTTTCTGGCTCAAAGATATCCCGAAGAGCTTGCCGACAGATCCTGGGACAACGTCGGTCTCCTGGTTGGCAATTCCGAGGCACAGGGCCAGCAACCCCGCGTGCTTGTCACAAACGATCTCACTTGGCAAGTTGCGGATGATGCCATTGAAAAGAGAGTAAGTGTCATCGTCAGCTATCGTAAGTAGACCGCCACCTCTGCTTCAACATGACGCAAAAAAAAAAACAGTCATCCTGGTTAATCTCGTCAGGAAGCGCAGACCCTTTTATTTTTTCTGGGCTCAAATCCATCACCAATGATGATCCACAGCAAGCGACTCTGCTGCGATTGGCACGAGCAGAGATAGCCGTGTACTGCCCACATACGGCTGTTGACGCGGCGCCCCAAGGTCTTAATACCTGGCTCGCAGACATTGTGTCGGGGCCTCATTATGACAAACGGTCTGTCGCTATCCCGTGCTCCGCGGCGCCAGAGTCGCACTCTCCTGCAGGCTACGGAGCGCTGGGCAAGTTTGAAAACCCTGTCTCTTTGGTAGAGATCCTCCAACGTCTAGCAGCAGAGCTAGGTGGGCTCAAGCACATCATGATAGCGAGCCCTGTAGGCGCCGAGATCAGGACAACACTTGTTCGGAGCTTTGGCGTCTGCGCTGGCAGCGGATATGACGTTTTGAAAAAGGCCGACGTGGACCTGTTGGTCACGGGGGAAGCAAGTCATCATTCGGCACTGCGGGCTATTCAGCAGGGAAGGACGCTGGTGCAGGTTTTCCACAGCAATTCGGAGAGGGGATATCTGCACAAGGTTCTTGCTCCGAGACTGGAGAAGGAGCTCAAGGCAGTTGTGCCCGAGGCCGAAGTCTTGCTAAGTCAATTCGACAAAGATCCGTTCACCATTTGCGACATTGATGAGCTGGACTAAAGTTACAGGTGGGCATTGCACGTGTTGCACTTTGCACAGTAGAAAAAGTAGTGACGAGGTTGTATCTGGGGTGTGTCCATAAAAGCCAGGAGTAACACGAGCGAAAAAAAAAAAGGCGAGGTTACTACGATGAAGCAGAACAGCAAAACAAAGTCTCGAATGACTGACGTGTTTTGTATCAATGTGTCACCGGCTGTCCCTTGATAGTCTCTGTGACTGTTGTTGCGAATGATTCTGCGCCTGCACGCTCTTGGGTATGAAGACGGCATCCCCCTCATCAATCAACGCCTGAACGTCGTCGCCACCTATTCCCTTTTCCAGCCACGCGACTAACAGACGTTTCGGCATCTCCCATTGTCTCTTGGCCTCTTGCATTTTACCGTCCTTGACGAGATCCCTTAACCGCTGAGGTGTGGCCAGCACTTCCACAGCCAGTTGGCGTGTCCTCTGTCGCCGCAGCTCGGCCTCCCTCTTGATCCCTTTCTCCGAGTCCGGCGCTGGCACCGACTCGCGAAGCTTTTCTCGTATCGACAACGCCTGCGAATAGATCTGGGCAATGGCAGGATCGAGCGTCGATGCCATTGGATTCAACGGGTCCATGTTTGCGCGCATCTGGAGCAAATTCCCCATCATCAGTATTAATATTATGCCTTCATTCATGTTCCGGCTGAATGCGTCCTGGTTGTGACGTCGTCAACTCACCTTGCGAATTGTTTCCGTCGCCGTAATTAATTTACTGTAATTATCATACACGAGCGCCTTCTTCTCGGCATCCAGGGCGCGCACCTCCCCGACGACCTGCGTGTACAGGCGCAGCAGTTCTTCGAGACCACTGTTGCCCACCACGCGGGCGACGTATTCGCCCGCGTTGAAATCAGGGTGATCTAGGTCGCTGGAGGGGACTTCTGAGCCTGCAATGTCGATTCTTGGGGCGCGGAGCTTGTAGAAGTCTCGGAGGGCGGCTCTGTTGGAGCGTTTGGACGTCGAGGGTGGCAGAGGAGCGGGAGGAGCAGCAGATGCTTGCACGGGAGATGCGATGCCCGAGCGGGTGGTCTCGAGGGACGGTCGGCCAGAGGATGTAGGTGTGCTGGAGGGAAGGCGGCGCAGAGGGGTGGAGGGTTCGCGGGGAGAGGCTATTGTTGACATGTTGGGGATGCCATGGGGCGTGATTTTGTCGTGAAGTTGGAAGGGGGTTGGTGGTGGTGGTGGTGGTGGTTTGGACAAGAAAGTCGATGTGGGACGGGGTTTTGGTGGCATACACATATGGCGCTGCGCCAGGGTGGCGATGTTGACTTTCGTTGGCAATAGCTTTCCGGAGTGTGCTGGGGCGCTAGCCGCGGCGGCAGGGGCTGCTGTTCCGCGTGCCGTTGTAATAATAGTGCGAGGTTTACATCCACTTCACTCCAACCGCAACTCGGATAAAATCGAAGCTTCATTCATCCTCAACATGAACCCCCGACCTCGCACGCGTTCACTCCGATGGACCTCGCAACCCGCCTACGCACCCAAATCACATCGCAGCATCTCCCTTGCCCTTCTTCCTCACTCCTCACCAGTCTCACAACCACCCGCTCGCCGCCTCCGCCACTCCCCTCGCTCGTCGCCACAGCCAAAGCGCGCCTCTTGGCGTGCGACCTCACCACCAGCGACCTCGTCGATGCCTCACAGCTGTCTGCTTTCCCGGCCGAGATTCTCGACGCCTCCAATGTCAAGGAGGTGACTCTTGCTCAAGATGTCTGCGTGCAGATCCTGGATCTCGAGAATCTGAGCCTGTCGCGGTGGGAGCAGATTGAGGAGCTGGAAGCCATTGAGCGTGGAGAGAGAACCCGAGGCAGGCAGATTATCCGCGTGACGGGTGACGGCGATGACCGAGATGGCCACGGCGATGCTTCCGCAGCGTCAAGTCGGCCACCTCCTGCTGGGTCAGGAAGAAATGCGACGCATCGTCTCGTGCTACAGGACCGGAAGGGCGCGAGAGTCTATGCGGTTGAGCTGAAGAGGATGGAGGGTATAGGGGTTGCTACGACAAGTATAGGTTGCAAGATGGTGGTACGGGCCGGCACTGTCATAGCTCGGGGAACCGTCTTGCTCTCGCCAGAGAACTGTGTGTTGCTCGGCGGCAAGATTGATGCTTGGCATGATGCCTGGGTCGTGAGTAGGATGGCAAGGTTGAAAGAGGCGGTTGGGGCTGGAGCAGATGGCAGGTCATCTACATCGAGGTAAAGGGCTGCGTGGATGGAGAGACTCTCAGTCAGAAGTTGCGTCATTAAGATACCCTTGGGGGGGTTTTCTCCCCCCTCTCCTTTAAAGATGGAAAAGAAATTATGCTCACAGCACAGACTAGACTTTTCGATGCTGTTCTCGCAATCAACCGTTCTCATCTATATATCAGGTTTTGCAGTTATATTTTCGTCTTTACTCCTATATACCCTCAGTAGAAGCTCTCAAAGCCGTCCAACCAAATGTTTCCCACGGCGACAGAACTGCTGCTCTTTGCGCATCCGCCGCCTTGCCCGTGCCAGCATGGGCCCTGGCCAGGTCCTCTGCTTCCAAGGTCCCCCTTGGTGGAATCCCTCTTGTGGCTACCTTGAGAGCCAGCTGGGCCGCGTACTGGTCACCAGTGACTTCGGCCAGCGACGACCAGCCATGTGGTAGATGCGGGTACAGCATCACGTCTTCTTGTACTTGCTGCATCATGTCTTGCTCCGTGTGCCCGTCTGCCATCCCGGCTATGGAGCAAAGTACTTGGCCAATTTGCGACTGGTCTGCCAGAGTGACCTTCTCATTGGTGCGAAGACCCTTCAGCTCTTCGACTACTGCTTCCAGACTGCCTTCATCCTGGTCTAGCAAGGCGACCACGCCAAGCAGCAGCACGCTTTGTACGTGGTTGGGCTGCTTTTCAATGACATTAAATAGAGCTTCGCGGGCCTTGTCTCGCGAGCGTTCGGTGCCTTGAGCCCATAATACTTGCGCCAGGAGACAGGTGGCGTCAGGGTTGTTGTCTGATTCTTCGAGAGCAGATTGAAAGTACGTTTCTGCCTCTTGGTATTCGCCCAGAAAGTACTTCCCCAGTCCCACTGTCAAATGAGCCGATAATCTGGCCATCTTCCTCTGTTCTACCGTGAGCTCGCTCTCTGTCTCATCGCTGCTTAGCCCCAAGGCCGTTTCTGCTCCTTCTACGGCCTGTTCGTATTTTCCGGCGGCCAGGTATGCTCTTGCGAGGTCGTTGCGTGCTAGGGTGAACCGCGCGAGGCTCTCCAGTGACTCAGTCTTTTCGTAGTCGCTTTCAATCACACTGCACAGCTTTTCCAGCATCTTGACAGCACTTGAGCTATCTCGTGTGCGCTCTTCAAACATGGCGGACAAGTGACCGAATGCAAGGTCTTGTGGTCGCAACCTTTGCAGTTGACTAAGAGCAAACAGCGGTTGGATCAGAGACGCGACCGTCATGTTGGATGGCGCAGTCAGGACATGATCGAACATTGAGGAAGAGTAATGCTTTCGTGTTGGCGTTGACGAGGCTTCTGAAATCTCCATGGCGTGGGTGAACAAGCCTCTGGCTTCCTTGATGTTTCTAGCCAGTAGAGCTAAGAGCCCCTGACCAAGCCAAGCATGTGCATACTCAGGGTCAGCTGATTGTCCTCTAGTAAAGGCCTCTTTCGCAAGTGTAGAGTCACCAGAAAGCAATGCCAGCACACCAAGATTTGTCCATCCAACGGGGCTTCGTTCGTTGAGGTGCAAGCTTCTGGCAAAGGCATGCTGCGAGACAGGCGGGCTGATTTCACTCGTAATGACCCCGAGGGCGTTCCAAAAGTCGGGATTGCCACTCTCCAGTTCAATGGCGCGTTTGAATGCCCTGACGGATGCCTTCATGTAGTTGCTGGACTTCTTTCGTGAGCTCGTAGGGAGACACGTGTGCCCTCGGTGCTCAGCCCAACCCAAGTTGTAATAGGCAACGGCTTGTGCGTGAATATCGCCCGCCGAAACATGGATAGCCTGTTTGCAGGAGAGTATCATGGCGTGAATGCAGCGGGTCATGCCTGTCCCGACCTGTTCATCTTGGGAATAGATTCCGTTGGCATATACCACATCTGTTCCGACCCTATCCACCGTGGCAAATAGCTCATAAGCTTGTTGGTCACTCGACTCCAACAGTGCCTTGAGTTGTTCTGAAGGGAAATCAGCCGTTCGACTTTGAACAGAGCAAAAGACCGACATGGCATCGGCAAGGCTTTTCCAGAAGTTGAACGTTTGTTTGACATAGCCAGGTGTTGTGCAAGCAAAGCCGATGGTTTCGATAGCCAGTTGGACCGCTTTTCCAAACAACCCCTTTTCAACGGAGGCCAACGCGTTTTCTACCATTGTCTGCAGGAGAGAAATAATCACACCTTGTTCTTCAGGATGTGTCTCGACAACGGCCTGATACAGAGCAATAGATTCGTCGTATTCGCCCAATTCACGCTTAACGTTACCAAGCATGTACTTGGTGAACCAAGTGGCAGCTGAGACGTCGGCTTCAGCCTTCTCCTCCAGACTTTGTGCATTCATAATTGCCTTAGTAGCCGCAATGAAACGACCAGAACTGTAATAACTTTCACCGAGTCCTACCCATGAGTGGTAATCGCTTGGTGATAGGCGCAGCGCTGCCTGGAACGAAACGATTGCCCCATGGAAGTCTTGCTTGTTCAATTCAGCCACGCCCATTGCCGCAAAGGGCCAGCTGATGCCCTTTCTCTTTGACCCTGGAGGTGGTTTGACTTTGTCGGAATTAATGATCCTTTGCGCCACCAATTCAACTCTCTCCCAGTCACCCTCCTCGGCAAATGACCTTGCCAGTCGCTCTGCGGCCATTACCTCTGTCGCAGAGAGTTCTAGAGCTCTTTGAAAGCATCGCCGGGCACGCTTCCTGTCCTTGGCGTAGTCATAGTAGAAGATGCCCAGGCTTGTGTAAGTTGAAGCATGGTTCATGTTATTGTTAAGTACATTCAGCCAGTATCCGTATGCACACTCGCCCTTGCGCTGTTTCCTTGCTTGCCGGCTCGAGTCCAAGTTCCAGATGCAGCGCCCTATACGATACTGAGTATCTGCTAGTAATACTTTGTGTGTGGCGATCTCCTTCCGCAGAAGCGGCAAGCACTCGGATAGTTCGTCTTTGGCTGTTTGCCAGTCTCCTTTCAATGCCTTCACCCAGGCAGCCTCTGACCGGACTCGAAGGTTGGAATCATCACGCTCCAAGGCACGTTCGAAAAAGTCAATAGCCTCGTCATATTCCTCTTCCTCTTCGAAAATGAGACCAACACCAATGAGCGCTGAAGTCGACGTTGCATCTCGCTCGAGGATTTTTTCGAAAAGACTTTTTGCTTCTTGATGATGTCTGGGGCTCTGAAAGTAAACGAGTGAGGTGGCCAGACACAACGTATAGGCGTCGTCAGTATTTTCGTACTTAAGTCCAATGTTTGTTCGCTCTTTAGCAACAAAAGACCTAGCCTTCCTCATAGACTCTACGGCAATCTCAAACTCCCCTGTCTGAAGAAAATAGGTCCCAGCAAGTCTATATGCAAATGCTGACTCGCTGCCCGTAATACCCTCCGAAATCATCATCAAGCGGTCCTCATCTGTCATGGGAACAAAAGAGGTCGGGACTCCACCGTCGTCGTCGTCATCCTCGCTATCATCGGACTGGTCATCTCTTGCATCTGTCTTTGTTTCAGGTTCTTTCGGGACCGGAAATGGCGAGACATTGCTCGTCAAGAAGCCTGTGACAACTTTGTACATGTCGCTATCGGGGAAGAAATGGCAGTAGTCCCGTAACATGTTCACGTCCCAATCGCTAATGTCTTTGTGATCCTGCCAGTCAATGGCAATATCCCAGGCCAGCTTGTACGGGTGCTTGATGATGACCATATCATTCGCTAGACCGAGAACTTTTGCTCGTTCCTCGGCTTTTGCAGGACCAGCAGGAGTGACGAGTAGGCGATCATGGCAATAAGTAAGGATCTTCTCCTCCACGTCCCGTCTAACTTCGTCATCGTTGGTCCAATTGATCAACTGACGATAAATATGCTCCAATTTGCTCTGCGCGTAAATCTCGCGCTTGACCTCCACTTTGACGTCGCTGAGTGTAGCACCCAATCTTGTACGTCGCTCTCCAATGAGAAGGTTTAGGCGCTTTTTTTCGAACTCCTCTAATATATGTGCAATGGTTTCGTATGTCTTGGAAGGGTGTGGAAATCGACCTTCTAGAATGGGATAAAGAGGACTTTCTGGCAGTTGGACCCCGAGAGCGTCCGCATACTGCAGCCTATCTCCATTCATTCGAACGTAGTCGACGAAGGTAGTCACCACGTCTTGCGCTTTATGAGGATCATCGGCTTCACAAAAGATTTGCGCCAAGCTGACAACAGCGTTCTGATAATCGCCGAGCTTCTTTGCGCCCTGCCTCTCAAATAGCTTTATCAGGCCTTGGAATACCTGAGCGTCTTTGGGACGAAGTTCTGATGCCTGCTTGTAGAGCGACTCGGCTTCATCGAGCTGATTCTTCTTATCTAAAGCAAAGGCCAGGAAGATGAGCCTGTGACTGTTAATACGTGGGTCATGGTGCAGAAGATACAAGAGGCGAGAATAAAAAGACAAATCTGTCTGCAAACTCACTCACCCTTGGTAGCTTTTTGGATCCCTCTTCAACAGTGCCTTTGCTTGTTCGATGGCATCATCGTATTTATGGCCGCGAATTGCATCATTAATGGACTTCAGCGTAGCCTTGGCGCTAGACATGGTCGGCAAGAGTTGGGGATCGAGACAGAGTCTTGTGCCCGCGATTTGAATGTGACATGCAACAGGTCACTTGCAAATTTTATGGTTGTATGACAGATTCGAGCCCGGACTTCATGGCAGACTGTACTGATCTCAGAGACCGAACAACAATAAGGGAATTCTCTTCGGCAACTTGCTACTGTCTGATTTCCCGTGATGTGCCGTTGTGTGCCGTTGTGTGCCGTTGTGTGCCGTTATGTGCTGTTAGAAGCGTCCCAGTCCAGTCCGGATGGCTTTGGTTATGTCATGATGGGGAGCAGCTCCAGTCCTTGCTTCGCAAACGACGTGCCGGAGATTCTCCGCTGCAGATGCCATACATCACTACGAACGGATTCCCTTCGACAAAACAACTTTCAATCAATCCTCTTCAACATGACATGCGCTCTTTTCGTCCTCTGCAATGCAAGCCAAGCTTTTGGGCCGAGGCGTGTCACAGCACGTGTTTTCCTGTGCTCCCTGTGTGCCAATTCGTGACGAAGAACTTGACCCCTCGTTCATCAGCATGTTTCCGGGATAATCTGCTCGACCTAACCCACGTCGCACCGTCGAATGATCGCCCAAGTGCCGCTACTGAGTCCCCGGGGCCATTGAAGAACAATATATTGATATTGTCTATTGATTGCTGTTCCGACCCATGCCTTTCACACTGACGTCAGAGAGCTTTCCATTGACGCATCGAGAGGCAGTGAGTTCTCACACCGCGACCAAATCGTCGATCAAATAAAGTGTAAGATGATAAGAACTGAGTAACATGAATACGGTGCTGCGTGGGCAATATCCATCAATCTTCTCTTCGCTGGCCTTTTAGCAACGTTTTTCCCAGGTTATGTTCCAGCGAACCCTGTTGCAACAGAACAGAATGACTGACATGTGCGAGCAGAATCAATCCCTCGTTGGGCCAGATGGGATCCCTTGGCCTCTTTTCGGGGCTCAACGTCGTCGCGCTGGTCATGGTCTTCCTATTTGTTAAGAAGACCAGGCAACGAAGCTTGGAGAAACTTGATCACATCTTTGCCGTGTCGAAGCGCAATTTATACGGTTCCAGACCATGTCCTACCTCCCATGGGCTATCCGAAAATACGCATTTGGCAGTATCAAGCCCAGGCCGAGACTTTACAGAGACTTGATTTGGGGCTCAGCCCTGTCGGAGTCGGGAGAGTTGCAACGGACAGCAACTGAGCCGGTACACCATACAAACACGGAGCCCATAGAGCCGCGACAGACACCAATGTTCACGCCTAGATTTTCTGGTCTGGAAAGACCTTATGCCGCCGAGCTGCAGGAAATTTATTTCCCAGGTATTCAAGTCCCTTATCCGAGAGAGTATGAAGACGGCCAAAGTCCAACAGTGCGCGTGGACGACTCTGTGTTTCGGAACTGCAGCTTTCCGCGCTAAATTGATGTTTTGGTGCGTAGGCGAACGGGATATCTCGGATGGTCCATAAGATGATTAAAACAAAAAGAAAGAAGAAGTTTGATTCTGCTTGTTAAGTAGCAGCTAGTTCACGTTGCGACATCACGCACCTGATGCCTTTTTTCTTTTTCTTTTTTTTTTTCTTCAAAAGAGGTAGAAGGACCCTCATCAAAGGATGCGGATACGAATTGTCCACGCCCAGGTTAGCATCGCACTTGCAGGTACGCTAGAGTCAATGATCATGACGGAACATTATCGTGCTAGGCTGGCCGGGGCCTCCCAGTCCACTTTCCGGCTTGGCAGCTGGGTATTACCCAGGATGAGCGGATGCGGAGTCAAGACTCGCAGCTGATCATTTGTGCACATACGGAGAAGCTTCACCGATGTGGAGAGGCATCCTGTGATTTGTGAATGAAAAAGTCTGAACGGCCCTGATAAGCTGTCTGGAAGCATTGCGATGCATCTTTAAATTTCGCGCTCATGTTCCATCCGAGGTTGGAGGAAACATCCCCGTCGTCATACATCACCGTGGGGCCCGACAACGCCAACCACTTGACGTCCATGGTGGGCAACCGGGTTCCTCGATAAACTCCGTCCCATCCCCCAGAGTTGCGGTCTGCTCCATCACCGCCCACCACGCACCGCAGAATCATTATGGCCTCATTCCGCTTGACAATTGAAGATGGGCAGTTTCGAGACGCCCATGGCCGACAGGTTGTATTGCGTGGCATAAATGTCGCGGGCGACGCAAAGCTACCGTCCGAACCTCGTCAGCCATCACACATTGCCGATGATTTCTTTGACGGTGACAATGTCAAGTTTCACGAGCGACCATTTAGCAAGGAAGACGCGCCTACCCACTTTGCGAGGATAAAACGATATGGATTCAATACTATCCGATACGTCTTCACTTGGGAAGCCATCGAGGCCGCCGGCCCTGGTATCTACGACGAGGACTTCATTCAACATACGATCGAGATATTAAGGATAGCAAAGTTGTACGGATTCTACGTCTTTATGGATCCCCATCAAGATGTCTGGTGTCGATTCACCGGTGGCTCTGGAGCTCCCTTGTGGACGCTGTATGCTTGTGGTTTGAACCCACAAAGCTTCGCTGCGACCGAGGCGGCCATTGTCCAGAACACTTACCCCGAGCCAGACAAATTTCCAAAGATGATTTGGTCGACAAATTATCATAGACTTGCTGCAGGGACTATGTTCACACTGTTCTTTGCAGGGAAGGACTTCGCACCAAACTGTATCATCGACAATGTCAACGTCCAAGACTACTTGCAGGACCATTTCGTTAATGCATGCGCACACTTGGCCAAGCGAATACGGGAAGCCGGCGATGTTGAAAACGAGGTAGTCATTGGCTGGGAGAGCATGAACGAGCCGAACAGGGGTATGACAGGATACGTAGACCTGACGGTTATTCCGAAAGACAATCCTTTGAAAAAGGGCACTTGTCCAACAATGTGGCAAACCTTCTTGACAGGTATGGGGAGAGCGTGCGAGATTGACACCTGGGATATGGGTGGCTTGGGTCCATACAAGACAGGTACCACACTGCTCGATCCTCACGGCGAAACTGCCTGGCTGCCCGAAGGATACGACGACTCCAAGTACGGTTGGAAACGTCATACGGGATGGAAGTTGGGCGAGTGTCTGTGGGCACAGCACGGCGTGTGGGATATCACAACAGACACAATGCTGAAGAAGGATTACTTTTCCAAGAACCCCCGCACGGGCAAAACTATTGATTATCCAGAGTTCACAAACACATACTTCATGGACTTTTGGAGAAAATACAGCAAGGCCTGCCGAGCCCATCACAAGGATTGCATCATGCTAATGCAGTATCCTACGCTGGAACTTCCTCCAGAAATCAAGGGGACTGAAGACGACGATCCTATGATGGCGTTCACACCACACTTTTACGATGGTATCACCCTAATGACGAAACATTGGAACAGTACATGGAACGTCGATGTGGTGGGCGTCCTTCGAGGCAGATATCTCCATCCGGCTTTCGCAATCAAGATCGGTGAAACGGCCATCAGAAACTGTTTGAGAGATCAGCTTGCCACGCTCCGACAAGAGGGTTTAGACCGAACGGGGAAGCATCCATGTCTACTCACAGAATTTGGCATCCCGTACGACATGGATGAAAAGAAAGCATACAAGACTGGTGATTATTCAAGTCAATCAGCCGCCCTGGATGCCAATTACTTTGGTGTCGAGGGTTCGCAATTCGAAGGACACTGCCTCTGGGTATACACAGACATGAATGACCACGAGCGAGGTGATCAGTGGAACGGTGAAGACTTGTCCATTCATTCGGTTGACGACAAATTACCTCCCTTATGTCCGCTACCAAAGAGCACAACTGCAAATCAGTCGGCCACGAGCCTTTTACAAGTATCTTCCATGGACAATAACAATAGCAACAACAACAACAACAGGCACGTCGCTGGGGATGCTGAGAGCGTCACTCCGGGTAACCTCCAGCGCTCACTGACAACGCCATCCATCAGTTCCAGCCGGTCCACCAAGGATCCCGAGTTGACTAATGCTCCTGGGTACCGAGCTGCAGAGGCCTTCATTCGGCCGACGCCAACAGTAGTAGCCGGCAACGTACTTTCTTCAGGTTTCGATCTTAGACGCTGCACGTACGAGCTTAAACTACAGGCACCAAAGGCTGCAGAGGAGAACGCACCCACAGTCGTGTTTCTTCCCGATTTTCATTTCCAAAAAGATCAGTGCGATGTCACGGTATCCGCTGGCAAGTGGGAGCTCAGTTCTGATGACAGCGAAGGCCCCATGCTTCAGCGTCTGAAGTGGTGGCATCCAGAGGGAGAGCACACTCTTACCATCCAGGGGGTTGTCAGGAAACACAATATTCCGGATGGGTCTACAGAAGAGGCTGGCTATTTGGAACAATGCCAACAAGGCTCTGGCTTCAATTTTGGAAACTGCAGTATCATGTGAAGTGAGTATCTTATCTTTCTCGTTTTCCTACGTGCTGTCTTATGAGGACGGTCCCTTTGCCTTTCTTTAAGAGGTGGGACTGCTTGGCTGGCTGTGCGATGCAAGGGAACCTGGTTGATTTATCTTTCAGCGTGTTGAAACTCGGACATTGTGGTTCTAGTTGCGAGTTGGTAGGCCATCGTGAAGAGGGCATACAATGCATGCTGCACCATAGAGGAAATAACAAAAGTCGACTCAGTAGGGGCTGATGTATGCATCGTCTCGCTGGATTGGCCGTGTCTTTACTACGATTTCTCGAAAGTCTCGTATGCTTCGCATCAGTGTTGCGATTTGGCCGAAACCGAAGTTATTACTCCGTACCAGTTGTAGATATCATCAACTCGATGACGGACCTCTAACAAATGCGCATTTCTATAGTCCTAAAACGGAAGAAGTACATTTTTCCTTGATTCCCCGCTAAATACGAACGTATAATAGCTCTCTTTATTGGCGAATGCAGGCAGCTCACGGCAGCTCACTGCACAATGTAACGCTTATTGTTACGATATAAAACGTATAATCTGAAGGAGTGTGTGAAGGTTGTTGATTCAACCAGCTAGAGGCTGAAGCTATTGTCTAATATAGGGGTTCTAGGTCACGTGCTAGGCCACATCCTCGGCACGGCAGGCCACTGTCAATTCTAGCACGTAACACTTATTACAACGCTCGTAATTCCTTCTTTTTTATTATCACAAGGCCTCGCAACGCAACGCAACGCAACGCAACGTTGCCCACCGCGGCTTAAAGCTAGTGTTAATGCTTGTAATGCCCGCGATAACTGTATTAATGCAGCGCACATGCATCTCAGTTAATACATGGTGAAAATTAACTCGTTTGACAATCATAAGGCACCAGGTCACGGGACCCACCCAGACTCCGATATCTCGCTAGTACATACCAACAATAAACGCCAGCCCCGACCGCAGGGATCGCGATGTGGCTGCGATGTGGGCGATGAACCTCTTTGTACCTTCGGAAATCGTCAGGACTTCTATTATAGTGATGTTCCACGTAAGAACTAAGTACCTATTATGGACCTTCGCGCCGTGACCAGTCAACTTATGACTGTCAGAGGGATAGACGCGAGCCACAGTATCATGCTTGCAGGACAATGAGAGAGCACGCAATGTCCGGAAGGGAAACCTGGTCACTCGCAAGACTGGCCGAGCTTTAAATAAACAATTGCAAGAGACAAATGTTCGATCAAGACCGAGATGAGAGAATTGTTGGAGCTCGGAGCACCGGGCCGGGGTGGGCTACACTGTCGCAATGCATGACGGGGACATTTTTTTTTTTCCTTGAGGCGCAGACGTGGATCCCGATTCGTCGGACACGTCTTCCGTTCTCGATCTTATCTCATAGCCTCATCGGGCCACTAGACGCGCATTATCTGGGACCTCCAAGGGTCACTTAACGCGCATTTTTCGCGGTAGTCCCGAAACGGAAGATGTACCCTTCCACCTGATCCCCCGCTAAATATACGAGCTCTTTTTAGTGGGGAATGCATGCAGCTCACTGCAACGCTTATGACTTTTACAGAATTCCTTCCTTCCTTTTTATTAAACAATTCGTATAATCCGTCAGGGCAGCTAGGTGACTAAGCACGTCGCGCGGCCCTGAGAGAAGACGTTTTCATTCTTCACTCTAAACGTCAGCGCATCAGTCACCTCCATGGACCTAGTTGAACCCGACGCCATCATCAATGAATGCAGTTGCGTCTTGTCAATTGTATGTATACACTTGTAAAGTATGTACGGAGCCGTATCTACAACTTGAAAGGAGTAATATCCTCCGTTGAAAGTCTCTCCACGCTCAAATTCAAGGGGTATGTTCGTCCACCGTCACCGCCAACTCCTCGTAAGACAAAAGTAAGCAACCAAGAAGGTATCGCGAAGCACGTCACGCGGTGGCGATGGGCTTCTCGATGTATTGACCAGCACCGACTGTCCGGGTAAAGGTGGTGTGTGGCTTCCACTTGGCGGAGTTGCGGGGGGTGGTCTCCTCCATCATCTTGTCAACTTGCTCGAGGGACAGGCCCTTCGTCTCTGGTACCAGGAAGTAAGTGTAGACAAAGGCACATGTGCACAGGGCGCCCCAAACAAAGAAGACGGATGACTTCATGTTGCCACGGTGCTCACCGACCATGTAAGGGGTGATGAGGGCAATGATGGTGTTCCAAAGCCAGTTGGAGGCAGTCGATAGACCGACGCCGCGGGATCGAATGGGAAGAGGGAAGATCTCGCCAATGACAATCCAGGCCCCAGGGCCCCAGGTAGAGGCGAACCAGAAGATGAAGATAGCAATGAAGGCAATCTGAGCATTGACAGCGGGAACGTTGTCGGCCAGGCTGTTGTCGGGGTCGGAAGGATCGGGATGGGAGTGGTTGAATCCGACAGTGACACCTATTATGGCAACCAGGAACTGGCAGATGAGCATACCGGCGGCACCGACGATCAGAATAGTACGGCGACCAAATCGCTCGACGGTCCAGAAAGAGAGGGGGGTGGAAAGGACATTGACGAGGGTGAAGACCAGAGAGATCAAGAAGGTGTTCTTGATGGCGCCAGTCGACTTGAGGAAGGGGGTCGAGTAGTAGAAGATGAAGTTGACACCAGTCCACTGCTGCATCATCTGCAGGGAAGTACCCAAGATGGTTCGACGCAGGTTGGACTTGGCACTCCAGAGGCTGCCCTTGAAGCAGTTGGCCCAGCTACCGTACCAGGTGGTGGAGGGGATGAGGGCGCGCTCGTATTCCTCGTTGGCGACAATCTCGGCAATCTCGGTCTGGACATAGTCGGAGTTGGGAGGCTGGCCGCGGACACGAGAGAGGGCATCGATGGCCTTCTGGATCTGACCCGTCTTGACGAAGTAGCGAGGGGAGTCGGGCAGGAAGAGCAAGCCGATTCCAAGGATCAGGGCCCAGGGGAACTGAATGGCGATGGGGATGCGATAGGCACCAGTGTCATTCCTGTCCTTGGTAGCGTAGACAACAATGGAGGCCAACATGATACCAATGGTGATGCAGAATTGGTAACCGGCGACCAAGGCGCCACGGACCTTGCGAGGGCACTGCAATGGGGAAAAAAAAAGTCAGTCAAAAAACTGTCCGGGTGGCCTTCTCTTTGTGGAGAGAATTTGAGGCTGGTTGACGACTCCAGTCACTTACAATTTCAGACATGTACAGAATGACGATGGCGGACTCGAAACCAACACCTAAACCAGCAATAATGCGGCCGGCGACGATGGGGCCAAGAGCGTGGTCAGGACTAGTAATCATCTGGATAACACAACCAAGGGCGTAGATGACGCAGCCGATGATGACAGTCCATTTTCGCCCAATAAAGTCGGCAAGATCACCAGCAATCAGAGCACCGAAAATGTTCCGCAGGACAAGATAGAGACAATGAGGGAAGTGTTGGATTCGGAAACCTCCTTAGCACCGTAAGATTCGACAGCATCAATGAAGATCCTGGAGCCCAGGACACCATTAATATAACCGGAGTCATAACCGAAGAAGATGCCACCGAAAGATGCAAAAGCGCAAAGAAGATAGGCCTTCCATGTGACGGGAGCCTCAATGTGCTCGACATCAGGGGCAGTGTGGAGGGTGACGGAGGTCTTTCGGCCCTCGCCTGATTTATCGAGACGGGTGCCCATTGTTGCTGTTGATCTTCCCGAAAGGTTGCTCTTGTCTTGACAAGTTTGTTTGGGAGGAGGGGGGAAGGGGGGGGGGATTTGAGGAGAAAAGAGGGTACAATGTCTTGGATAATTCGAGACAAGATTGATGCTTTTTTAGTGCGGCGCCCGGAAGACAATGGATAGACAGGCAACACAGCACAAAGAGCGAGCAAGATTCAAGCTGTTGGCGAGGGGGGTGAGGACGACTTTTTATCCCACGAGCCAGCAGAGGATTTGGATCAAACTCTCTCTCTGCCCAGGCCTCTCTGCCCAGGGTCTCAATTTAGCATCCCGCCCCCACCCCCGTCTACAGTGGCTTACCGGGTATGAGGCTACGAGCGCATGCGGTGCAGTTCCCGCGGATATGGTTTGGGGTGCAATCAATGCTCGAAAAAAATGAGATGAGCAGCGATGCCGGAGTGGCGCTCACACAAGACGGACGCGGAAGCGGAGCCTTGTCCAGATCAGCTAAACAGTCATCTGGACTTCAGCCCGACCGACAACTACTCAACTCGAGTTCTGCGGTCGAGGCGTGAACCATCGAGGCGTGAACCATCGAGGCGGGTGTCCGGGGAACTTGGCGTGGAGATTCGCGGGGACCTGGCCTGGCCTGGGCGGGCTGCGAGGTAACGCCGATGATGGGTGCAGGGGCTCTGGCCGCCATCGGTTGGTAGAGAAGCGCCGAGAAGGGCCGGCTGATTCTGTTGATTGACTGTTTGATTGACTGTTGACTGACTGAAGGGGCCCTTGTGGATGGGGTGTGTGTGTGTGGGTTCGCCTCATGCGAGTCTTCCAGACTCTCCCAGATTTCCCCATGGGAAAAAGAGGAGGAGACAAATTCCATCCTGGTCACTGCTATTTCCTCCTTGCTCGTTCGTTCATCTTGTCCAGTCGGCCCACCAAAAAGGCAATGTGAATAAAACTCTAATCCGCATGTAATTACGGATACGGCCCACGCGTCTTATTAACCAACCGTAGCTTATTCGTCACCCCGCTCGACTCGATGCATCTGATCGGCGGAAGAAGCGCCCGAAAAGGAGCGCTCCATATGCATATGTATGTACAATAGACGGGACGGGCGTCTTGACAGCTGTACGTGAATGTGAATACGTGGCCAACATCATCGTCCATTTCAACAGATCCATACGGACTTCATGATGGCTCCATGTCGTCAATTTGCAGCCCGGTTTGTCCTGACAGCCCCAAGAGCGCCCCATGCCGTGCCACCAAGCCGCGGTCCATCCCTTGCTTTTGCTTCGCTGCCGTCGTTCAGTCCATCATGGCAAAATACGGGTCTCAAATTCCCAATGGGACAATTCTCGGTCGTACTTGTTCGCGCTATTCCCTGCCCGAGGCGCGTCTAGCAGCCACTCTATTTGACCGAGCTGCGAGCGACTTGAAATCTGGTCTGGTCTCGACGCAGTTGACGGCGGTGTGAGCAGAAGAAGTGGAGGCACGGATTGGCGAAACGAAAAAGGGCAACACCAACTTGGACTATTATGTACGTCCGCATGGTTCCGAGAATAGCCACGCATTTGCTTTGCTGCGCGTCTTTTGGCAGAAGCAGTTTTGGCAGAACTCTTCTTCGGTTGCCCACGGGGGTTTGCTCGTGCCGTTGCAGGGGTGGCTCATGCCTAAAGAAAAAAAATAAGAATAAAAACTTTCACCCGAGTGGATCTCGCCGAATGAAGCAGCAATCAATTTGTTTTGTTGTTCGACTACGGAGTAATACGGGAACCCGGTTGATTGAGTGAGCCGACTTCAGCGCCACTTGGTAAGCATGACCTCTCTTCAAAAAGTCATCGTCAATGATTAGCCGCCATGATGGGGTTCTCGGTCATATTTCTGTATGCAACTCGTGACCGGTATTACGCCCTCCGGGGGCGCGCGGTTGGCGGCATCTTGGTCCGACGGGATGTAGTGTATGCTGCCGGTATCGCTCCCCTCGAGATGGATGGGATAACAACAGCAATGATTTGATTTGGAACCGAGGTCTTGGGATGATGCTAGCATCGTTGCTCAATGCTGACTATTATGCTCCGACGCCACATTTTGAAAGCGGCCGAGCTGGAATGTGCGTCTACCCCCTCTTCATTCGCGTCTTTGGACACGATTTTACTATTAAAAAAAAAAAAAAAAGAAAAAGGGAAGAAGAACAAATCAAGCTCTGCTGATATTGAAACATTGCTGCGTCCCGCTCTCAGACACCGCGTGGCACTCACGGCACTATTATCTGGCGGTTGACGGACTCGTTCGAGCCGACAAGAGACCGCAAACGTTTGCGTTGCTCCGCAAGGCTGCCGTCTGCATTCCAGTCCATTCAGCAGAGGAACGATGCTCGAATCGTTTTCAGCAGTATGATTCCATGATTTCTCATCATTCCCGCAGCCATCGCATGAATGGTCACATCGAATCGGTATGAACTTGGATATGCCCTACAATTGACACTTCGTTCCACGGAGCGATGGAGCCGGCCCGGTGCCCCAATCATTCCAACCACTTTATTTTCATTGGGGGGTTTTTTCTTTGACATCTTGGCCGCGCCCATCTTCAGACGATTTCAGTCGTGTCTTTGAGCCCAGGTCCAGGTCTTTGCAATGGCAAAATTCGCGCCGACGTGGCCGCGGTCACCGCATGCTTTGTCTTCATCCTCGTGGCATTTGCACAATTAGCCACGGAATCTTAACAAGGCTGATTTGCTACACGGCATGAGTTTGGGCACTCCATGAGACATTTTTTACTCATCGAGAGAAAGTTTGATGCAAAGAGCAGGGCTGCTGGCCAACACTTGCTTAGGCTGACCTGATTGTAGGCCGTACCACATCCGTAAAGGAGCTGTTGGTCTCTTACGTCGGCCGCATGCTTGCTCTTATAAACGAATCGTGAACGCTCGAATTTTTTTTTTTTTTCATTATCACAGACATTCCTCGCGCAACGGGGATCGCGTAAAATGGCTGATGACCAAAGTGTATACACGTCGCCGAGTCCGCTCACTGCGATACGTCGACCTCGGTCGAGGCCATGTCCAATAGTTGAACTGCTCCTGTCTCAAGGCACAACACGTGGAGTTCCGTTTTCGGTTCGGATCGATCCAGGTATCATCGGCCGAGCTAAGCTGTAGATCAAGTTAGTGAGAGTTCCTTCTGACACACACCAAGGTTTGAAAGAGAGAGAGAGAGAGAAAACAGCATCATCACGATCCCAACATGTCACACCCCGCAGACTCCTTCCATGCTCGGTGACCATGTATTGTCTCGTGGCTTTTCAAACGCTGAACCCCGGCATTGTTCGACTTGGTTGACCGACTCACTGACAGGAGAGCTGAGCCAGTCCATCTGTGCCGTGTTGAGCGTTACCATGAGATGGTGGGCTGTCTGACTTGTCGCCCAACGATGTAGTGGGTTAGAGAGAGTGTAAGCAGGCATCGCTGATCAGGTCAGCACGAAAGGAGGCGAACAGGATTGTGGAGCTCCAACGTGAGCTCCTGAGAGACAATCTCAACGGCAACTTCTTCAGCATACCTGGCAGTTGTCCCCTTGGGGCAAGTGACAAGTTTTATACCCGACCAAGTGGCCGGATGGCCGGTGGATAATCATCGTGTGCCTTCGAGGACCACGGACTGAGTCTGGGGAGACTGCATGTAAGCTAAGCGCATTGGCCTTACACTACAAGCACCCATCCAAGGGGGTGCCATTATCATTGTCCTGGATCTTCTTGGCCAACATGATGCACATCATGTTGCCCCATGTTGCCCCTGGCCCATTGGTGCCATCTACGTCTCCAAGGACTTCCGTTCCTTACTCGTCGTGGACTCGTGCTACAAGCCATTCACCAGTCACGTACGCGCGCGCCCGAAATCAAAGCCTGCATTCTCATTTCAGCCCGACTGCCTATAAGCCGCCTTGCAACCAATGCCCTGAAACAAGTGCCGCTCACGAGCCCTTGATACTATTCCAATAGGCAGCGGCACACATTCAAAGACATTGCCAACGGCTTTGCAGCAGGTAAAGTTCCGAATCACTCGTGAGAAGGCGAACAGATCTCCGACCAAGTCCAAGCCGTTTCGTCATACAAATGCGGCAAAATGAAATAGAAGGAGTAATCATCTGAGAGGGTGTCTGCGGCGGATCGACCTGCCAGAAGACTTGACCTGTCGAGGTATCATTGTCATAGTATCGTGAGCGATGAATGGCAGAGACTCGTCACCGCCAAACATATCCCAAGTGCCATGCCAGGGTATGGCACTTGGAAGAAAAGGAGAACAAATCTGTGCGAGAGTACGCGGTGAGTCTATCTATATTTTGGGGGATCTCAATCTGAAAGATGGTAAGCGTAGTCCTCCAGGGATGGCGCAGAAGGCTCGATCCATTCTGGAAGTTCCAGACTTTCGGTGTCGAACAGTAGTTCTGAATCATGATCCATGTACGTGTAAGTGTCCCAATTCGCCATGGCTTCTTCATGATGATCATTCTCCGTGGGTTGCTCTTCTAGTATGTTGTGTGTTGACGGTTCGTGAAGTCGCATTCTCCTGGATTGGTCAGTTGCGGCAGTGCAAGCCGCATCGCCAGGCTCAAGGGAGGGATGAGAAGAAAACAGGTGTCCTGTTTGTTGTCGCGTTAGGCACAACTCTGGCCAACAGTCGCTTTCCGAAAATCTTCCCGAGAATACCAAAGTGTATGTCTTACCTTTGACAAGCTTGACTTCGGTATTCCGTCTCAAGAAACCTTGCACCCAGTGTTTGCCGAGAGGCTGCTGGTCACCGTGAACAACCAGGATGCGGCCGGCAAATTCCTCGAACTGTCCCTGTGTGGGAGGAACTCCGAGAGCATCGAGATGGAAGATCCAGCGAGACAACAGCTTCTCCTGCTGACGAGAGAAGCGCTGACGACATTCGTGAGCTTCGGCATGCGAGATTCCGCCATTGAGACGGTCTTGCAGCGTGGCTCGTGGAATATGCCATCTTTTAGCAGCAGACCGCTGAGAAGTTCCTTGTTGAACTTCACGGACAGCTTCCTGCAAATCCCTTTCGGTGTACTTGGCCATTTGGGGTAGCTACGAGAACGGCTTACTCAAAGTAGGGGTCTTCTTAAAGATGGGACGGGGATTATGCGAACAGGTTGGTTGCGACGAAGGAGGTATGGGAGGGGGGGGGTGGACAACGACAACACCAGGTAACGGGTAACGGGCAACGGGCTTGTAGAGAGCGTCCAACAAGGAAGAAGCCTGGGATCAAGCGTTGTGTTAGAGATCTTCCAAAGAAGCCATGACGGCTGGTGCTGAATGTCGAAATGGCCAGATGATGGGTGAAGAGAAAATAGGAGAGAGGCGGCCACTTGCGTCCTCAAATACTCTTGTTGGGAAATGCGTGTATGGGAAGATTTGGCAACAGGGAGCAGGGAGCAGGGAGCACCAAAAAGGGAGCACAGAAAAGGGAAGGAACGAGTTGGGTTAGATGAGGAGGCGCTCCAGGAGCCAGGGCAACCAACTGGAGCAGCACAGCCCATCACCAGCACCGCAAAAGGGCAAAGGAAGGTGCAAAGGAAGGGGCAAAGGAAGGGGCAAAGGAAGGGGCAAAGGAAGGGGCAAAAGGGCGGGAGGGCAGGGAAGGCGGCCGAGCGGGCAAGACATGGTCGAGGAGGTCGAGGAGGAGCCAAGCCATTCTCCAATGGCACCAAAACACTTCATCGCTGGGAAGTCAACGGCCCTGGTGTGTGCGAATATGACTAAATCACGATACAACACCAAGCACCGTCAGAGAGCACCCGTGGCAGGTACAGGCTACAGAAGCATGAGAAGGCATGGTTTCCTTATTCACGTACACCCACTGTGCATATGATGCATAATATGATGTGATTTGTGTTAGAATCCCGCCGCAAGCATTCAACCGCATGCAGGCAACTTAGACACTAGGACATACCTAACTAGTTACTTTTCTAGACCTTTAGTAAATGCATAGTATAGTTTATATAGGCAGATTACACACCCTATAGTATAGGTACTTAGTTATTTAAACCATAGTCTATGCTCTCTTATAGGGTTAGGTAACTTAATCTATACCTTTATTTCTAATCCTAGTTACTTAGTCTAATATAGTAGTAATTGCTTAGTGTTTATAATATAAAGACCCTTCTTTCTAATTAATACCTTTATTAAGTTAATTCTAATTAATTAATTATCAAATTTAGTACATCCTAGTAAGAGAATAAGGTTTAATTATAATCATTAATATTATAATTAGGCAACCCCTAGTAGCAAGGAAGATTTACATAGGTTAAAGTTTAATAAATTATAATAATAATAATATAGGATATTATTAAGATATCTAAGGAAACTAACACTGCTTAAGGCTATAAGCTAGTAGTTAAGCTATAGGAACCTGTTAGGAGCACGGAGGCTAAGGGGCCATGGATGGGACAGTCACATATTAGAGCCCTCGGATAAGCCTCGGGTTCCGCGGATAAGTAAGTAGCTATAAGATAGCTATATGTACGTAGTAGGGTATTTAGACAAGGACCGCTTATAAGAGATATAGGAGGTTAGAGTTTAAGACCTTTATATACCTACCCCTAAGTAGTAGCTCTCTAGCTATAACTAAGAACCTTAGCCTTTACTTTATTTATATCTCCTTAAATATAGTTATAATAAGTTAAACTCTTAAACCCTTTAGGGAAAATAGACTATTAGCTAGATTTAAATATAAAGAAGCTATAGAATATTTACCTAAAACATACTTATATTACCTAGTAAGGAAGCCTTAACTCTATAATACCTAGGTAATAACTAAAATACCCTAACTATAAAACATAAGAGAGTATAGTAAACACTACCTAACTAATATAGTAACGCTAAATCTAGTAATAATAATAATTTAGACAAGCTATAAAGGTAATATAAGGTTATATAAGCTAAGCTATAAAATACTTATATAAGAAAGAAAATCTTAGATATAGAAGCATAGCTTAAGGAAATAAAAGCAAACCTATAATTAGCTAGTTTAGGCAAAGGACTTATAATTACCCCTTAGATAAATATATAAAGAATTCCTCTATTCCTAGATTTCCTGCCTAATACTAAGTTTATAGTAAACACATACCTATAAAGCTTTATTAAGATATAGTATAAGGTACTTATATATAAAGGTAATACTTATAAGAATCTATAGGTGTACTTAGTAGATTTAAATATACTATTTAAGCTAGACCTAAGAACCTTTTAGGATAATAAAATAAAGGTAGTATATACTAGTAGCTACTTAGCTAATAATATAAAGCAATAGTAGATATATTATATAATAGTAAATAAGTTAGTTAACTACTTAGCTTATACCTAGGATAGATTTATGTCCTAGCTAAACACTAGAGTAATAGATAAAGATATATAGTACTTAGAAGCCACTAGGACACTACTAAATCTTAGGTAAAAGAGTGATTAGTCTTTTTAATCTTTCCTAAGACTTTAGATAAAGGTAAAAGTAGAATTACCTAACTAAATCCCTATATACTTAAGAATAGTAATATTTCTAAATAGCTTAAATAATACTATAAGGAAGTATATAGTTAGCTAAGAGTTCCTAATATCTTAGAGTTACCTATAGGGTTAAAAAAAAGGCTAAAGTTATAATAATATTTATATTAAGTAATTATAATAGAAATTATAATAAGGAGAGTAGGAGTAATAAGAGATAATACTCTAGCTCCCCTATAGATAACTTATAGTAAAGCTTATAGTAACCTAGCATAGGCTAGAGACTATTTAAGTACTATAAATATAGTAGCCCTAGATATAGTTTAAATAGATATAATATAGTAAACTACTTAATTTATAAAAGTAATAAGTATATTACTAAGAAGTATAAGAATAGTAGTAATAAAACCTTAGACTTAAACAAGATTCTAATTAGTTTAGCTTAGGCCTAGGATAATAGTCTTGCTATAGAAAAACCTATAGATAAGAGAATAAGAATATAAGTATTCTTATAGTAAGATAACTACTAGTTAGTAGTGCTAGCGCTATTTAATACAGGCATGGAATATTTAATAATCCACCCTAAATTATTATTAAAATAGGATTAGAAGAACATAGAATAAACAGAGATAATACTAGAAAGCGTAAGTAAGGATAAGATCCTACACTAGGGAATCCTATGTAAACTAGTTAAGGTAAAAGATAGTATAGGCTATATAAAGGTCTGCTAAGTTAGCTACTATATTACTAATATAGGAGAGGGAATGCTCCTAGGGATAGACTAGACCCTAGAATATAAACCTATAGTAATAGACTAGAAGTAGGGTTTCTAGAGGTTTCTAATAACCTAGGATTACATTGCTTTTGCCATAGGTAAGCAATAACTTTATAAGGTAGTAAAGTAGTCTTCTATTACGCTATTACTAGTATTACTAAAGATTAAGGTAGTTAACCTAGAGGTAATAGAAGAAAATACTAATAAAAATTCACTAATAGGTAATATAATAAGCAATAACTTAAGTTATAGCGTAGTTATAGTAATAGTAGTAAAATATACCTATGCGTTAAAGAAGAAAAAACTAAGAAGCATAATAGCACTCTAGGTAGTATTTTACAAAGAATTAGTAGTGCTTACGTAAGAGATAGATAGTAACACCCCCCTATAGTAAATTCTAAAAGAGTATATAAAATTTATAGATATGTTTTTAAAGGAGCTAGCTAGTAAGCTCCTGGAATTAGGTGGTTATACTTATGTAATTAAATTAGAAGAGGGAAAATAACTACCCTAGGGACCTATATATAACCTAGCCGAAAAAGAGCTAGAAGTGCTTAGGGAGTACCTAGCGAGTGCGTAGGAGAAAGGGTGGATTAGAAGATTAATAAGCCTAGCAGGAGCCCTAATTTTATTTATTCTAAAAAAATTAGGGAAATTAAGGCTTTATGTGGATTACAGGGGCCTTAATAGGATCACTGTTAAAAATAAGGCCCCTTTACCACTAATCTCCGAAATCCTTAATTAATTAGTAAGTGTAAAGATTTTCACATTACTAAATCTTTAAGAGGCATACTACTAGCTACATATCTATAAGGGTAATAAGTGGAAGATAGTATTCTATTATTACTATAGGCACTTTAAATATCTTATAATGCTATTCGGGTTAGTAAATGCGCTAGCTACTTTTCAGGAATATATTAATAATGCTCTTAAGGGGCTTATAGATAAATTCTATATTATCTACCTTAATAATACCCTAATATATAGTAGCGACCCTATAAGACACATAGAGCATATTAAAAGAGTACTAGGGCGACTTTAGGACGCTAACCTTTATATTAACCTTAAAAAGTGCTAATTTTTAGTTATAAAGGCAAAGTTCCTAGGTTTTATTATATCTAAGAAGGGCGTTAAGATAAAACTATCGTAAGTTAAAGCTATTATAACCTAGCTAATACCTAGTAGCGTGTTTAATATTTAATTATTCCTTAGGTTTATAGGGTTTTACTAACACTTTATAAAATAGTATAGTAAGGTAGTAGTCTTGCTAATAAACTATCTAAAGGGTATTTAACTAGTAAAGTTTAAGCTAAAGCCTAGTAAACTTATAGTATTTAGAGAACTCTAAAAGAAGTTCTAGGAGGCACTAATCTTAGTGTACTTTAACTTACTTTATTTGCTAAGAGTAAAGACAAATGTATCTAGTTATGTAATTAGAGCTATACTTATAATATTAGTGCTAGGTAGCTAGCACCTAGTGGTGTATTTTTTAAGGAAGTTAACTAATATTAAACTTTACTACTTAACCCTAGACACTAAGTTATTAGCAATCTAAGAGGCGTTTTAAGCCTAGAGATATTACCTCGCGTATTTAACTTATTAAATTACAGTTATTATAAACTATCTAAATCATAAGTACCTAGCCACAAAGCTAAAGCTATCTAGTAAGTAGGTAACAGCGTTAGATAAGCTCTATCTATTTAATTTTAGGATTAAATATTATGTAAGTAAGCTAAACCTTACTAATACCCTATTAAGAAGAGCAAATTATATTAGTAAGGAGCATAGGGCAAAGGCTATATCCTTATAGCTACCTAACTTCTTAGCTACGTTTTTAGATGCTAAGTAATAAGGGCGCTATATATATAATAGTGTAGTTACGGGCCCTAAGGTTATATTACTTAGCGTAGTTAATAGTTTATTATAAGAACACTATAAGAGCTATTTAAGCCTCTAGGGTTTTAAGAAAATATAACTTTATTATATTATTAAGGAACCTAATAGTCCTATAAAGCCTGTGAGTAGTACGCTAACTAGGTTTACTTATTATAAGTAGTAAGGTTACGCCTTATCTATGTTTTCTAATATTTCTATAAGTCTAGTAAGCTTATAGGTTAGGAGTCTAGCTAGGTTAGTAGTTAGTAAGTAATATAGGCGCCCCCTTAAAACGCTGCTTAGCTATAATTTGTCTATAAGTCTAAAAGCATACTATAAGCTAGCTACTTATAGTAGTGTTATAGTAAGAATATAGGTAGTCTAGCAAACCTCTTTTAAGTTTACACGTAATGCGTGTCCTATATACATAGAATTAGAGACTCTAATTTAAGTTATATTATTTTAAGTATAGTAAGGTAATAACTTTACTATAGGTTATAGGAAGCTGCTTAAGAGTAGTAACCTTAAAGCATTATAAATATAATCTATTAGGCCCTCTAAGCTATTAATATTTTAAAATAGAGTTTTTATTCTAGTAAGTATAAGAAAGGAAATTTTACTACTTACCTATAATAACCTAGTAGCAGGCTACTAGGGAGTTAGTAAGACCCTCTATTAGATTATAAGTTAGTATTACTAGCTAATAATAAAGAAAGACACTAAGTTATATATGCGAACTTGCGTAAGCTATTAGACTTTAAAGCTAAGGCACTATAAACCTTATAGTAAGCTAGCTATGCTACTAGTGCTTAATTAGCCTTTTTAAGAATTATTAATGGATTTTATCACAGGGCTACCACCTGTAAAAGACGCAAATTAGACTTACAATATGATTTTAGTTATTATAGACTATTTTATAAAATATAGTATTTACATCCCTATTTTAACGTAAATAACTAGTAACAGGTTAGCTACTATATTCCTAGAGTATGTTTTTAGGGATTATAGCGCCCTAAAAGGTATTATTATAGACTACGGTTTGACTTTTACTAGCGGGTTTTAGATAACCTTTTGCTATCTTATTATAACTAAGCGGTAACTAAGCACTGTGTTTTACTTATAAATAGATAGTTAGATAGAATATTTAAACTAAGTTTTAAAGCATTATTTAAGAGCCTTTGCTTACTTTAATTAGACTAATTAGGCTAATAATCTATTAATAGCATAGTTTACATATAATATAAGCATTTATTTAACTTATAACTACACCCTAGCTAAGGCGCTACAAGGCTATAACCCTAGGGGACTATAGTAAGTAGTTATAGATATCCCTATAGTAAATAACTAGGTAGAGACTTATACTACTACACTAAGAGATAGATATATAGTAATTAAGTAGCTTCTAAGTAACTTATAGGCCTAATATATAAAATACTATAATAAGAAGCAGACCCTAATAAAGTTTAGAGTAAGTAACTATATTTTATTATCTATAAAGAATATTAACTTATAGTAACCTAGTAAGAAGCTAAGTATAAAGTACCTAGGCCCTTATAAAATTAAAAAGGTAATTAGGACTTATGGTTTAGCATACTAACTAAAGCTACTACCTAGTATATAACTATATAATGTTTTTAATATTACTAATCTTAAACTATTTATAGGGGATCTAACTAACGTAAAAGATACGTCCTTACTATAAGAGAATATTATAAATAATAAGCAGGAGTTTGAAGTTAAAAGAATTATATCGCATTATTATAACAGGAGATATTAGAAATACCTAGTTAAATAGAAGGGCTATAATACTTTAGAGAACTCTTAGGTAAAGAAAAGAGATTTTATTACAATAGATATCATTAAGGATTACAAGCGGTAACTAAGTAGCTAGTTTGCAGATATAGAGTTATATTTAGTAAAGTTTAGATAGTAGTAGCAATATATAAAAAAAATCCAGATAAATTCTTAGAAACCTAACTCATAGCTACTTCGCACTAATTATTTTATTAATACATCGCCCGCCTAGCCCCTAGTATTCTTACCTATGCTAATAGGGGCAAAGAATTTGTCCTTATTATTAAAGGAATCCCCCTCCCTCAGAGCATGTAATGTAATGTAATGTAATGTAATATTTGGGGTTTGGATGTAATGTGTAATGTAATGTAATGTAATGTAATGTAATGTAATGTAATGTAATGTAATGTAATGTAATGTAATGTAATGTAATGTAATGTAATGTAATGTAATGTAATTACATATTACATTACATTACATTACAAACATTACAAATGTAATGTTAGGGGAAAATAAAAGTGGGGTATATTAAGATCTTATAATATTATATAGATTTTTCTTTATTAAGTTAATATTAGCGTTAATTTAATTACTATTTTAGTTTATTTACTATAAATTATTTAAGTTTCCTTAGTTTTAGATTATTAGTTATATATTAGGGTATAGGGTATATTATATAGGTTTAAGAGAAAAATAGAAATCCTTGAATTTTTTTTCTATATTATAAGATCTTGAAATACTAATAAATCTAATTTCTAAGATTTAATATTGTATTATTTAACCTAAGTGTTTATTTTACTAAATAATACCCTATATATACTTTTAAATTTAATATAAAATAATATATTATAAGTCTAAATAATTATATTAAGGACTAATAAAGAAATCTTTAAGAAGCCTATATTATTTAAAGTTAATTAATTTAAGATAGGATATAAAATCTAATTTTTTAGAATTAATAAATAAATATTATACTTATAAAAAATAAAAGTTTATTTCTTTTTAGTAAAGGTAATTAAAAAGCTTATAAGTTATCTAGGTTTATAAGAATTTAAATCTATAAAATAATAATATAGTATATTTAAGGTATAAATTAAAATTAAGTATAAAAATAAGGTTTATTTATAATATAATTAGCTTATTTATAGCTTATTTACTTAGTTATATATAATTTTCTTTTAAAAGAGAGGTATTTTCTAAAGTAAGTTTAAAAGTAAGTATTACTAAATAGTATAACTTATTTATAGCTTATTTATAGCTTATTTGCTTAGATATTTATGATTTTCTCTTAAAAAGGAGGTATATATAAAAGTAAGTCTTACTAATTATAGTATTAACTTCTTAATAGCTTATTTACTTAGATATTTATAATTTTCTCTTAAAAAGAAGGTATACTTAAAAGTGAATCTAAAGTAAGTCTTACTAATTATAGTACTAACTTCTTAATAGCTTATTTACTTAGATATATATAATTTTTTTATTAAAAAGAAAGTATATATAAAAGTGGGTCTGAAGTGGGTCTTACTAATTATAGTATTAACTTCTTAACAGCTTATTTACTTATATATTTATAATTTTCTCTTAAAAAGAAGGTATACTTAAAAGTGGGTCTAAAATGGGTCTTACTAATTATAGTACTAACTTCTTAATAGCTTATTTACTTAGATATATATAATTTTTCTATTAAAAAGAAAGTATATATAAAAGTGGGTCTAAAGTGGGCCTTACTAATAATAGTATTAATTCTTTATAGCTTATTTACTTAGATATATATGATTTTTTATTAAAAAGAAAGTATATATAAAAGTGGATCTAAAGTGGGTCTTACTAATTATAGTATTAACTTCTTAATAGCTTATTTGCTAAGATATTTATGATTTTCTCTTAGAAAGATAGTATACTTAAAAGTGGGTCTAAAGTGGGTCTTACTAATTATAGTATTAACTTCTTAATAGCTTATTTGCTTAGATGTATATGATTTTTTATTAAAAAGAAAGTATACTTAAAAGTAAGTTTAAAGTAAGCCTTATAAATTATAGTACTTCTTTATAGCTTATTTACTTAAATATATATGATTTTCTATTAAAATAAGTATACTTAAAAGTAAGTTTTTAATATTTTTCTAAGAAATAAGCTTAAAAAGTAAGTTTTATTAGTTTTATAAGTTATAATTAAGATTAGTATAGTAATTTAACCTTAATCTATATTTTAAGAAACCTAATATATACTTTTCTAATTATTTAAGTTATTTCTTACTATTAATTTCTAATTACTTTACCTAAATATTAAAAAATAAAAAATAATTACATTTAATTACAAATAATTACATGTAATGTAATGTAATGTGTGAAAGGGGGGTGTAATGTAATGTAATGTAATGTGTAATGTAATGTAATGTGTAATAATTACATTACATTACAAACATTACACAATGTAATGTAATGTAATGTGATGCTCTGCCCTCCCTATATATATATATATAAAGCTCGCTAGGGAGGTCTAGTAGCCTAATATAAGTAAGAAGCGTAGATATATTAGTAGTAAGCTACTAGTAAGTTAGTAAAGCTATAAACTAGAGCGTGAAAATACATATAGATAGAAGGTTTTATGTAATAAAACGCAAGCTATTAGAAATATTAATCTAGACTTCTAGATTAATAGTATTATTAAGTAGTAATATAGTAACTTATTTATTAGCATTAGCCTTACATATAACTTCCGCTATAAGTTACGCCTGCCTTACCTAATTACACTTATTAGTATTTTTAGTAGTTAGGAGCGTATTATAAAGTTTATATTTTACACGTATTAAACACTAGTAGTATATTAGTAGTAACTAAGTTATAGAAATAAGAGATATATATATTATTAAGAAAATATAGATTATCTTTAGGATTACTATAAGCATTAATACGCTTAAAGAGTATATAGTATAACTAGGTAAACTAAGTAAGACACTAGTAGTATATTAGTATATATATTAATAGTAAGAAAGGGAGAATAAACCCTAGCATAGTCCTTATTATTACATATATAATAGGTATATTTTATTAAGTTATTTATATAAGTTAGGAGTAATATATAGTAAGATAGTAATAAAGTTATACTTAGAGAATTAGTATATTAGGTTAGGATAGATTTACCCTTAATAATATATTATAGCTCCGCGCTATTACTATCTTTAAGTGTAATAGCTTATATTATAACTTACTACGTGTAGTAAATATAAGGAATCTTTATTTTACTAGCACTACTAGCTATAAGTTAGTAAGGTAAGCGCTAGGGGGCAGAGATATTATACTTATATTAAGATTTTTAAAGCTATATGCTTCTTACTAGGGGACTTTAAAGAAGATATTAAGGAATTTTTCTTACTAGAGGGAGGTAATAGTAGCGGAGTAGTAGCTTATATTAAAGATATTATTAACTACTAGTAAGTTAGTAGTAATATACTATAAGAAACTTATAAGTAAAAGATAAGTAACTAACCTTTTAGTGTTTAAGAGAATTCAGGTGTTTTAAATAAGGGTAAATATAGATAATAAAGTAATGCTATAGGATATTAGTAATTACTATAAGAGAAGCTATAAAGCTACTAGCTTATAGGTAAGGGTAACTTATAATACTAAGGGAGAATATAAAGGGAAGAAAAGTATATAAAAGTAAGGGAAAGCAAGCCTCTTTTATATTAGCCCTAGACCCCTAAGTGATTTACGCGCTATATATAGCTAATCTAGGAATTATAATATTCATAGTTACAGCTACTACTAGCAAATACACACGCTAGCTACAAACTCCTAGCGAGATTAATATAATATCCCTAATATTAGATAAGAAGTTATTTATTTTAAATAGCGCGCGTTACCCTATCTATTTAACCTAATTATAAAATTTAACATAGGTAGCCTATCTACTTAGTACTAATAACTCACCAGATAGAGGCATATATATTAGAGGTAATAAAGCAGTAAGTGTGTAGCTATTTATAATCTAGAGGTTACAAGAAGGATTACCTAGGACCTTATAACGTCTATCTTATTATTTAAAGCGAATATAATACCACACACTAATAGTATAGCTAGTAATATAAGTATTACTATAGGTTATATATAGTATACACACACTAGCTAAGTAGCTCTTTTTAATTAAGGATAATTATATATTAGGGGGGTAGTATATTAGGAGCACGGAGGCTAAGGGGCTATAGATAGGATAGTTATATATTAAAGCCCTTAGATAAGCCTTAGGTTCTACGAATAACTAAGTAGCTATAAGATAGCCACGTGCATGTAGTAAGGTATTTAGATAAGGACCGCCTATAAGAGATATAGGAGGTTAGAGTTTAAGACCTTTATATACCCACCCCTAAGTAGTAGCTCTCTAGCTATAACCAAGAACCTTAGCCTTCACTCCGTTTATATCTCCCCAAACACAGTCGTGACAGAACCCTATTATTAGGATCTGTAGTTTAAGATAATAAAGGTAAGAGCTATTAAAGATAGAATTTAGGTCTTTATTAATCCTAATTTAATAACAACTCTTAACTGCTTACCTAAGCTACTAATCCTAATAGGAAAAGGGACTCTAGTAATAAGAAGAGTAGCAATTATAGCTTTAACTACTTTACTAGAAAACCAGACTAAAGGGCCTTAAACACGCTTAAGAACGTTAATATCTAGAGTTAAAAGCGATTAGTAGTAACCTTAAGAAAGCTCTCCTCCTATAAGTATTACTCCTATTATTAACTTAACTAAAGAGGGATACTTTAAATACCCTTAATAACTAGATAATACTAAGGATAGCGCTTAGTATATAGTTCTTAATAGACAATATTAAGTGTTTAACAGTTAGTATTAGAGTCTATTAAAGACTATAAGAGAATACTATAATTAGTTTATTATAATGCTTAGAAATAAGTATAAGTAAATAATCCTATAGTATATCTTGCTTTGTAAGAAGCTTATAGAGCTTACAAGGAATGTAATGCCCTTAAATAGAATAATTAGGCATTATGCTAAGGTTAACTTTAATAAAGTCATTAAGCGTAGCCTAGCAAAGGTTAACATTAACAAATGGCTTACTAACGCGTTAATTAGCTATAAGTAATGTGTTAGAACAAAGGTGATATCAATCGCGCGTCGCAGCCGCAATTACCCGGCAGAAGCTCGGGCCGCGCGCGGACCCCACACGTGACCCATAACCCGGCATGTTAATTAGCTAGGAAATGTAAGGACACAAACACGTAACCCCTTTTCCCTTTATATATCGTAACTTCTAGCTTTTTACCTCTCTTTTCTAACAACTTAATTAATCATAATCATAAACAATATAGCCTAGAATAGATAATTAATAACAATACTATTCTTCGGGCTCACAACTATATTACATTGAATTTAATACCCTGTGAATCTAACACTAATTAGTAGTTACCTTCATAGATAACCACGTAGTCTTTAAACACCGCAGATTAGCAAGGTTAATTAGAAGAGGCAGCTTATCTAATAATAACTCACCCTATGAAATAGGAGGGCTACGTTTAATAATAAGTTATACTAATGGAAAGGTATAATATAGCTCTTTTCTTACTTTAGTATTAATATCTATATTTATATAGACTTTAAAATAACAAAGAAAGGTTTAACACTAGTAGCTAAGCTATCCCCTTATCTTTCTTTATTATGCGTTCTATTACGTATTTAAAGTCAACTACCTTACCTTGCAATCCTTTATATTTAAAATATGTTACATAATCATAGTTATACCCCTTTTCTTCTTATATTATAAGATCTACCTCCCTTAATTAATTAGAATATTAGATGCAGCCAGACTATCTAGGACCTCTAGTTAATTCAGAGTTCCTAGTAAGACTAATAGTTATAATAATACTATGGAAGGCATTAAAACAGGAGATAATAACAAATACCTTAAAAAAGGAAAAACCCCTATCTACACTAACCTATACCCCTACATCTCTATAAGGCTTTAATAATATATCACAGAAAAACTACTTTAATAAATAGGAAGTTCTAAACATAAAGAGATAATAACACCTAAGGAAATCAGTCTCTATATCCTTATAAAGACTAAATAATATAAGGAGTAAGGGCTATTTAAAAGAACACTATTCTCCAAATTTAGTAATAACTTCTATAAATAGTTAAGGGATAAGTTTACGGAAGGAAGAGACCTTTTATAGAACAGACTTTAAGACTATCTTCTTTATAATAAAGTATATATAACTATTAGAAGAGGCACTAAGATAGCAAATAACCTTAAAGAAGTAGTAAACTAAGAAAAATTTAGATTTTAGACTCTTAAAGAAATTAAAGAGGCTAGGAAGAAGTACATAGGCTTCCAAAAGAACCTACAGAACAAAGAGTTCTTCTATAATTTACTAGACAACAGTAATATTAGAACTAGGCAACCTACCCTATCACCCTAGTTATTAGTATAATTACTATTAAAAGGATTAATAAGCCAGACTCCCCTAGGAAGACTAAGTTAATCCCCTCTAGAAAGGCCTAGTTAATCTCCCCTAGGAAGGTTAATTAACCTAGAGTTAAGACCACCTAAGGATACTATTCGCAAGCATCTATAGGTAACTCCCCTACTTATACCTTTACTAGAGGTAAGTTAGTAGTATTACCCTAGTAACACTACTAATAATGCCCCTAAGCAGGAGAGTTACTAATAGAGGTAACCTATACTATCTAGGGCTAGTAGTGCCCCTATTAGCATAGCTTAAAGAGCTATAATTCCTCCTTCCTAATATAAGGAAGAGGAGGATTAGAGGGAATAATAAGCCCTAAGGGTACTACCTATAAAGCCACCCTCTCACTTCCTAAAGACCCTACTACCCCTTTTACAAATACAAAGGGAAACACCTAGAGAACCCCTATAGACTTAGAGACCTTTACTAAAGCAAATTATTAACCTATCTAAGGTATACCCTAAAGAATAACTTTATAGCACTAATAACTATAATATCCTTAAATTAAAGCTTTAAACATTCCGTAGAAAGTGTAAGTTACTTAACATCTAGCCTAAATAAGCTAGTTATGCTTTTAAGGTTATACTTAAAGGTAAAGCACTATAATACTATATAAACCACCTCTCTAAACCTAGATAACTATAAGATCTCCCTACGCTTATTAGCTATATAAGAGAACAATTCAAAACCAAGAATATATAGCAAAGATATCTACTAGAGTAAAATAACACTTCCCTACAAGAAATAGCAAACAATAACCTAACTAAGTTAATAATTAAATACTTTAATAAACTCACAGAAAGACTAGCTATCTTACAATAAGCAGTGCCTAAAGTAAGCTAAACTAAAAGGGCACTCTAGAATTAACTTATTAGAGCCTATTATAGTATTCTAGAGTGTAAAGAAGCAATCATAAATCCGCCAGATAGACTATAAGAGTTCTATAAACGGATTAGAATAACCTTTTATCTTATTAAGGAAGAGAAGAAAAACTATTAATAGTTCCTAACTAAAACTATAACCCTAGAGTAATTCTAAACTAACTAAAGATATAATAGGACTAGAAAAGAGACCTAATACCCCTTAAAACCATAAGGAAGAGAAGGTACTCCCTATATAAAGAAATACTATATATATAGTAAGGAAGGATACTAGTTATCTAAGCACCCCAAAGAGGACTATAAGAAGGCATTTTAACACTTTAAGAACCACTACCTTACGGATCTAACCAATAACTTATATTATTTATTTCTTACTTAGTATAAGGGAGAACATAAGTCCTAACCCCCTATTAATAACAAAATCGCTTAGTATATAAAAAGCATTGGATTTAATGACAGCCCTGATGATATAGATAGGCTAGTACCTATAAGCTTCTTTACTTATAGAACTTAGATTAATAGCGAAAGAACGGTTTAATTCCTAATAAGGTAAGTAGCTTATTATAGTCTAAGTAAAGAAAACCCCTTTTAGTAGGAACTCGTGAACAAAGCCCTAGTAATGTTTATGTTAGAAGATCGCTATTCCTATGCGACATTCTAAGGGATTATACCTGATATAGGAGCCGCAAAGTTCTCTATAGTAAGGCACCCTTAATTCCTTGCTTTATAACATTAGATGCTATATTATAGCTTAATGAATTAACAGAGAAAAAGGCATTAGTTAGGTTTGGCGTGGGAGACCTAATTATCACGCTTAGAGCGGCTATAGTGCTTACTCCCTTTAGAAATATCCTCTTTTAGGTTATCCCTATAAACACTCTATTTCTTTTATCCCTTAATAATATAGACTATCTAAAGATTAATTTTAATATCTTTAAGAATACGTTATAATAAGGAAACATTAAAGTCCCTATTATATGTAAATAGGGCTATGCCTAGATGCTTCTTATATAGAAAGAAGAAGTAGTTGCTTAGAGCTACCTTATAGAAGGCAAGCTACGGCGACTATACTACTGCTTTAGATATCTATTAATCTAATATTTATATAAGGTTCTTTGTAAATTAGGGCATGACGTTAACATCAAAGCTATTAGGGAGCTAATAAGAATTTGCTACTAATACTAAATACACGTAAATAGCCCTAATTACTTTAAGTTTACCCTTAAGGATAAGTGTAGCTTTAATTATAAAGTAATAGTAAATATCTTCTACCTAGATAGTAACTACCCTATACTCCACGCTATAGATATAGCTATAGCGTTTAACGTAGTAAAATTCCTTAATAATATCTCTGTGAAAATAACCTAGGAAGCCCTCCGTATATGCTAGATTAATGCTTACCTAGGCCCCCTAGACTTTATCTTCACAGACACTAGAACGAACTTCCATGGCAATAAATTTAAATAATTTGTAGCTTTAATGTTAATTTTAATTAAGGAAGTCCTTATTAAGGCACACTATAGTATAGGGAAGGTTAAAAGGTATTATAGGCTGCTCTAAAGAGCCTATAATATAATTAGATGTGAATGCCCTATAATGCCAGAACCTGTTGCCCTTTAAATAGTAATTAAGGCCCTAAATAACACCGCAGGCCCTAACGGCCTTGTCCTAACCCTTCTTATCTTTAGAGCCTACCTACGTATAATAAATAAGTCCTTACTATTACCTAATATTATATAGTATGTGATTATAGTATAGAAGGCTACTAAAGAAATTAAGAGACTTCACGCTATCTAGAAGGTTAATAAGGCCCTTACTAAACATAATAGCTTAGATACCTTAAAGACCCTTAGCTTACTACTTAGATTAAAGGTTAAGGTCTAGTAAGAAGGTAAGGGATAGGTAGGTTTATATAAGCTACTAGTAATTACTAGAGAAAGCTATATACTTAATATACCTAGAGGCCTAAAGACCTTTAGGTTAATATCTATTAAGCCTTACTATAATAACCCTAGTGTAAAGAAAATAGCAAAGCCTAGTGAAGAGAAAGGAGAAAAAGGGCGAGAGGCCTACGATAAGAATATAGTGCTACTAATACTATTAAGGTAAGGACGCGGAAGGCTATAGAAGAACCCTCCTATAATACCTTAAGGTACTAATACCTTCCTATTAGCAAAAGAATATAGTAACCTAGCTCTTATAATCAAGCTACGTAAGGAAGGAATTATTAAAACCCCTAGTAAACCTTTTAAGCTATTAATAAAAGTAGAAATTAATGCTCTAATTAAGTAAGGTATATTTAAATTTATTATATTTAATAAGGAAGAACATAGTGGAATTTAAATCTTTAATTCCCGGATTGTTAATAAGATTAAGGGCAAGACAACAGAACCCTACGAAAAGTCACGCCTTGTAATCCAAGGGTATAAGAATAAAGGGAAATAGGCTATTCTCACACAGGCCCTAATGATTTAACGCGCGAGCTAATGTCTTATCCTCATAATAGCCCCGTTAGTAAGATTAAGGAAATTCCTTATCTAGCTAAGAGATATCTATTAGGCTTATATATAGGCCTGTATATTGCTAGAGTAGCTAATCCTAGCGCGCTTACTAATTTAAATACAGTATCTCTACCTGCCTAGTATAATCTTAAGGGTTATAAAACCCCTCTACAAGCTTGCAGAGATAGGAACACACTAGTAGGTTACGTATTATAAGCATTATAGAGAGAACCTCTAGATAAAAACCTTTACATATAATCCCTGCTTACTTATAACTATAAAGGAAAGCCCTAACTTTGCTTATGTTAGAATATAGACTAATAATATGATTAGCCTCTTAGATAAGAAGTTCTCTAAGAAGGAAGAGACTTAGCTTACTATAGTAAGCTTTAACACAAAGCTAAAGCAATTCCTAACTTAGGACTGCCCTCTTATGTTTAATAGTAGCATTATCTTACTAGAGAATAATACTATTAAGATCTAGTAGAAAGGGTAAAGTAATAAGTTAAAGTTAGTTCTAATAACTAACTTAAAGCGTAAATACATTAAGCAAAGGGCCTGAGGCGCTTATATTACCTTAATCTGCTAACTAGAGGCTTGCTTTAACCTATCTGTTACTATATAACACTAGGAGCTAACCCTAGAGGATATAAAAGCCCTTAATCACTGCCTAAAGTGGCAGATAGATTACCTAGAGAGAGGTCTAATGTTTATCCTAATTAACCTTAAGAAGGCAAAGCTCTTTACCTTTATAGATAGATCCTTTACTAATAACTAGGACCTATCCTTATAACTAGGATATATACTTATCCTAGCAAACAAAGACTACACTAATAGCAAATTCATAATTAAAGGTAATATTATACACTTTAGCTTAATAAAGAGTAAGAGAGTTATGTAAAGCATGCTTACCTTAGAAGTTTATAGTATAGTAGCTAGTGTTAATATAGCTTATATAATTATAACCACCCTAAACTTAGTTACTAACTAACTAAAGCTCCCGAAGATCCTAGTTATTACATATACGGATTTATACTCCTTATATAAGTGCCTTATTAAACTTAGTATAATAAAGGAGAAATGCCTAATAATTAATATTATAGCCCTTTAATAGTCATATAAACGCTAAGAACTCTGCGAGATCTAATAGATTAATAGAGAGGATAACCTAGCTAATACCTTTATAAAGGCATTACCTAATAAGGCCCTTAAGAGCTTTATCTTAACTAACTAGATAACTATCTAGATAGAGGGATAGGTTACCTATGCGTAACACATATATAGTAAGAGGAAAAGGTAATCCTCTAGGAGAATAGCCATAGGGATAGGATAGTAATATATAAGGGATTTACGCCCTTATAGTTAACATCCCTAGTAGCCATAACCGCGCTAGCCCACTAGGCCTTCCTAGTGGACTATAGAAATTAATAGTAGTGCGTAGGAGAATAAAGGTATTGCTAAGGAGAAGGAAGATGTTATATACGCGCTAAGGTGTGGTATATATATTATTTTAAGGAAAAGAAAGGATTTAGAAGGACCTACTTATCCTTATATAGGCTTATAGGCTAAGCGAGATTATTATTTCCTTTTTATTAGTAACTATATGCCTAGATAGGCTATAAGTTCTTTTCCTTATATCCCCTATTAATTACATTCTTAATCTATCTTTCTTTTTTATTTTTACAATTAATATTACGTATTAATAATCATGTTAAAAGAGAGAAGTTCTAGTGTTAGAATAAAGGTAATATTAATTACGCGTCGTAGCCGCAATTACCTAGTAGAAGCTTAGGCTACGCGCGGACCCTACATATGACCCATAACCTGGCACGTTAATTAGCTAGGAAATGTGGGGACACAAACGCGTAACCCCTTTTCCCTTTATGTATTATAACTTCTAGCTTTTTACCTCTCTTTTCTAATAACTTAATTAATTATAATCATAGATAACGCAGCCTAGAATAGATAATCAATAACGATACTATTCTTCGGGCTCACGACTGTATTACATTGAATTCAATACCCTGTGAATCTAACATAATGTTTTTAAGCAAATTGCTTAATTGTAAAAGGTAACTCTCTAATTAAGATAATTAATAATACTATTAGCACCTAATTCCCTTTAATTTCAGCTTAAATTAATTTACTAATCTTTACCACTAAGATTAAGGGTAAAACCCTTAATTTCTACTCTATAATTATAAGGATTAGGTATCTAATTAAAGCCTAGGGAAGGTCTTAAAGTAAATCCGGAGAATCTTTTAGAGTAAAGCTAACTCTTAATAGTTATACTAAAGAAGATCTTAATAAGGGAGATAAAAAGCTACTTTACATTTATTATAATAAGCATAAGGCTAAGAAGTTAAAGGACTCTTAGAAGAACTATTAAACGCTTTGCCTACCTAAGAATTAGACTATTAAGGAAGATTAATTAAAAAAGGCAAAAGAAGTAATGAATTAATAATCTAATAATATTAAAAAGGCCTATAACACGTGGCTTAAGGAGTATAACACAAAGGAAGTAAAGGAAAGTAAGCTAGAGGGCAATACTACCTTTATTACTACAGAGCTGTCTTTAGAGGCTTTTTATGCCTAAGGGCGCTTACGAGTAATACTTAATAGCAGTACTTTAGTATATATCTTTAATAATAAACGCTAGTTTATTAACCTAGATTACGGCAATTAACTAAGTATCTAAGCTAGGTACGGAGTTACTAAGGCTTATAGCGTTAGCATAGCCTAGATTAAATTAATAAACAGCTAGACCCTTATATTATTAAACGCGTAGTATTAACTAACCTTCTTTACAAACCTTATATTACTTTAGTTACTTATAGTAAAAGGCATAAGGTAGGATAATCTTATAGGGATTATTATAGACCTAGTAAGAGGTAATTATAAGATCTTTTTAACTATAACCCTTAGTACTTAACTATATATTAAAGGGGATAGCCCTAATAAGGCTTTTACTATTAGAAGGGACTCTTGTAACCTAAAACCCTTAATAGCCATAAAAGCAAACCTTTAGTATGTAAGAATAGCTTATCTAGGTAAAGATATAATAGATTAAGTGCTTTAAAAGGTTAACATACTAATAAAAGAGCGTAGTAAGGGTAAATGCAAGGTTTGCCACATAGCTAAGGCGCAGAGGTAGATATCGCGAGTTTCACAGATAGATTCCCTACCCTTAGGACCTCTTTAGGTTATAACCTATAACCTCTTTGCTTAATTACAAGGCTATAATAAGAATTGTTATATTACTCTCTTTACTTATAGAGTAATAGGCCTCCGCTATATCTTTATAATTCTAATAAAGACTAAAATCACGTCTTGCTTTAATTAATTAGAAGCGCGCTACATAAGGACCTTTAGAATCTATATTATAGTTATTATTACTAATAGGGAAACTACCTTCTAGACTAAGAAGCAAGAGGTAGAGGTTACTAGTAAAGGCATTATTATTAGAAAGTCCAGTCTAGCTTATCCATATTAAAATAGGCATGCTAAGCGGTCTAGGGGGGTGATAATAAGAGTTATAATAACTCTAATAACCTAAGCAAGCTTTCTAGAGAATCTTTAGCCTATAGCTATAGAAGTAGCTATTTATATTCTTAATTACACGCCTAGAAAGTCTCTAGATTAGCTTTTACTATATTAAGCTTTAAACAAATAGCTGTAAGAGAATAAGCTTTAATAGAATTATCTACTAGAGAAGCTAGAAGCTTTATTAAATTATCTTTAAGCTTTTAGTTATAAAGCTTTTGTAATAATATAGTATAGGCTTAGGAAGATAGGTCTAAAGCTATTATAAAGAGCTTACATTAGTTATCTAGCTAGTTATATCTCTTCCACCTAATATCTAATTTAGGTACTAATAATACAAAGGAATTATTAGTTCTTATTAAGCTATGTTACCTTTAATAAGTTAATCTTCTATACTTAAGAAAAAGACCTTTTAATTAAGGAAAAAGAGCCTAAAAAACGCCTCCTTTAAGAGCTTATGGAAGACTTTAAGGTTAATAATGCAGATATAGGATATCCTTAAGATATGGGGCACCTATAGGCATAAGACTCCCTTCCTCTAATCTATTAGTAAGGAGATTAACATGATTATGATTGACTAAATAATAAAGAAAAGGAAAAAGGAACTTAGGAATTAACTCTCCTAACTCCTCCGAATTTACCTAGCTATTAACCTAATTTTTCGGATTATAAACTAATAAATATTAATAGTCTATTAAATCCTTCTAAAATAGATCATAAAGATAAAGATCTAGATATTCCTAATATTAATAAAGATAACCTCCTTAAAGCTTTTACTACTACCTTTGCCCTAGGAGCTAAGAGTAAAGAAAAGCCTTATATATTAAGACTTCCTTTACCTCCTGCTTATTATAATTATTTAGCTAGGTACCCTAAGGAAAAGGTATTTATTAAAGTAAGAGATAAAGAGTATAATAAAGTTATTAATAATAAGGTTACTATTAAAGTTAGTAGATTAGAAGTCCCTTTGCATATTAAGATCTTAGGACTTACTTAGGTATTTACCTATAAATTAGATTAATTAGGCTACCTTATAAGGCATAAGGCTAGATTATGTGTACTTAGGAATTAGTAAGCAAAAGGGAACCTTTCTATAAGAGCTACTATATTAGTAGGTATTATATTTAGGCTCCTTATAGTAATTCTATGCTACTTTAACCTTAAAGCTTATTAGTATGATTTTATTATAGCTTTCCTAAACTTAAAGCTAGATAAAGAGGTATATTATAAGATACTGCTAGGTTATAGGGATAAATAAGCTTACTTAAAGCTCTTAAGCGCTATCTATAAGCTACGTAGAGCTCCCTTTCTTTAAATAAAGGAATTAATTAAATAGTTAGTAAGTAAAGGATTTATATAAATCTTTTAAGATATTTATGTGTTTATTAAAAATAAATAAATTATCTTCTTCTATGTTAATAACCTTATAGCCTTATTTATAAAGGGAAAGTTAGCTCTTTATAATAAATTTAGAGAGAGACTCTTTAAGAGGTATAACGTTAAGGACCTTAGTAAATTATAATAGTTCTTAGGGGTTAAAATTATTAGAGATTATAAAAATTAATAATTATGGCTTAATTAGAAGTCCTATTAGAATAAAGCTATGATTAAATTTAACATTAAAGTCCTAGAATAGAAGCTAGTAGCACTAATAACTACTATTTTACTTAATCCCTTTAAAGGTAATATTAATCTAAAGGATTTAAAGAGATATTAATCCCTAGTTAGTACTTTATTATATCCTATAATTATTATATAGCTAGATATTACCTTTGTAGTATTATAACTATTATGGCACCTTTAACGCCTAGGACCTTAGTATATAGAAGCTATAGAAAAGGCTCTGGAGTATAGTTACACGTGGGGAGATCTCTTAATTAAATTTAATAATAATAACCCTAAACTTAAAGCGTATAATAATACTTCCTTTACTAATAATCTAGTTATAAGAAAAAGCTTATAAGGCTATGTTATAAAGCTCTTTAAAGGTCCTATGCTCTTTAAAGTAAGAAGATAAGAGACTATAATAACCTCTTCTATAGAAGCAGAGCTCCTAGCACTATTATATTATAGTAAAGAGCTAATTACCTTTAAATAATTATATTAGGAAGTTAGATTATATCTTAGAGATAATACCCTTAAGATTAAATGTAATAATATATAGATAATTTATTTTCTTAAGGAAGAATTTGTTAACCTTATAACGTAACTACACTATGTTAATATCTATTATCACTAGCTTTGTTAAGAGGTTATAAAGGGAACCTTTAATGTTACCTAGAAGATAATAAAAGAGATAATTACTAATAGCCTCACAAAGCTACTAATAGGAAAAGTATTTACGGATTTTAGATAGGCACTAGGGCTTATATAGTTACTAGATTAAATACTTAGTACTAACCTAAAAGAGTAAGAATTACTAGAAGACCCTATAATAATTAATAATAATTAGATTATTACAAAGATTGATTTAATTAAATTATTATAGAATGCCTTAATTACAGGCCTCCTAGGGGGATGTGTTAGAATCCTGCCGTAAGCATTTAACCGCATGCAGGCAACTTAGACACTAGGACCCACCTAACTAGTTACTTTTCCGGACCTTTAGTAAATACATAGTATAGTTTATATAGGTAGATTACACACCCTATGGTACAGGTACTTAGTTATTTAAACCGTAGTCCGCGCCCTCTTACAGGGTCGGGCAACTCAATCCATACCTTCATTTCTGATCCTAGCTGCTCGGTCCAACAATTTGGGGGGTCCTGGGCCTGGGTCCTCCTTCCCGACGTCGTCCTAATAGGTGTCAGTGGGTGTCGGTGGGTGGGTGGGGTGAGCAGATGAGCGGATGGGCGGATGGGCAGATGGGCAGATGGGTCGCTGCCAACTCAACTTGGCCTCTCGCCGCCTTTCTGCCAGAACCCCGTAGTTCCGTAGTTTCCGTACGGCGACTAATAAAGAAACGGCATGCAAACAACACAACACTCACCGCAACTGGCATGAGACGAAACGAGGACACATAGACATCATCTGCCCCGAGAGGCTCGAGAGGGGCAGGGACGGGAACGCAACATTGTGATACCACCAAGAACAGCACAGCACACTGGCGCATCAGCAACCACAGCAGGTGCGTGCGCGTGCGTGTGATGAAAACCCAAGCCTGACTGATCTCATACTGGCACTTTGCCAGAAAAGGAGATCCGATTTGACGACATACGCGACCAGTCGGAGCCGCATGGTGCTTGATCGTGCTGGATGGTTGGCAGCATGCGTTGTTGTGCGAGCTGCACGCCGCCGCAGCAATATCAATCAGGACGTGTTTCAACCCGAACGGAAAAGGCATTTTGGAAGGGTTTTTCAGCAACAATTTGCAAGCAAAGACAAAAAGCGCACCTCGGCACCGCCTCCCAGGTCCCGTTTATCCATCAGCCATGGCAAGCGAATGCACGCGCACACACGCCCACACGCCCACACGCCCACACGCCCACACGCCCACACGCCCATGCCCGTCGTTCACCAACCTCGGGCTATTATTTCCTGGCCATAGAACCCAAACACCTCAAATCATGTCATATGTACATTCCACGCCCGTCATGTTATGACCAGCACAGCGCAGCGGCACGGCGTGCGAGGAGCCCGAGTGCTGCGGCTATTATGGTCGGACCATCCTATGTTAGTTCCCAGGAATCTCGATATTTTTAAATTCTCTACTACGTACGGATTTAAAATTGGAAACGGGCCAAAAATCGAGAATCACCGGAACGACCGGGAAAGGACCGCCAAAAGAAGCAAGGGATTATTACATCCGTCACAGGCCAAACACACCAGGGAAGGAAGAGGTTGACCAAATAAAAAACCCCCAAAAGGGCCAGAGGATGGAATCTGGGACCTTCACAGCCAGTGCCAGAGCAAGCATGAAAACAAGGGGCCATCGACGCGGACAGGTTGCCATAATTCATGACTGCTCCAGTGTCTGCCATCAGGCTTGTCTGAGATGCGTCAGTAGCCTCGATCCACCAGACTGACGCGGCCCTCTTCACCCCCGTTCATGTGAACTTCTCCATCTGCTCCATCTTTTGCCCCAAAAAAAACTCTCGTTTTCAGACCAGGGAAGTGAATGAACCTGGAAGATTAATAGTCAATCTCTCTGCATGTGCTTCAATTCGTCAGCTTCAGTCGGCGCGGCAATGCCAGACATGACCGCAACCGAGCCCGACGCAAGAAGTTGGACACGCTTACTAACTTGCTACGAGAGGCGCCCCGATTCGTGCAGCGAAAAATCGCTCAGCAGTCAATGTCAACTTAGAGTTGGCTGTGTATTAATGATTTCAACGACAGCCCTTGTCGAACTCGAGTTCGAGGCGTGACACTTGAACGTCATGATCGCTGCAGATGCACCCCCCCCTGTCCGATATGCTTGAAATGCATGTAATGCCGGCCTTTTCTACAATTCAGTTCCCAATCGATCAATCGCGCCGTATAAAGTAATGAAGAATAAACATCTGTCAGTGGACAGCTAGCCCTAGGGTACCATGTCCCCGTCAGACTGGTCTCATGCACGCGGGACAGACAGCATACATATATGGCCCGGGCCCGAGCTGGCTCCATGCGGCGGGATTCGGGCGATGGAATTGAGGGGACGACGAAAGAGACGAAAGCCAAGCATTGAGATGGCCAAGGGTGCCCTGGGAGGCCTCGCTCGGGAGCGATCCGAAAAGGGGACCCCGCTTCAGTGAGCTGTACCATTTTGGATTGATTGCGATGACGAAGGTGACGAAGGTGACGAAGGTGACGAAGGTGACGAAGGTGGCCGTGGCCGTGCCAGTTGCCGCATCGCCATTGCTCAGCGCCAAGAAACCGCGAGGGGGCATCAGAGCCACGCAACGGGCAGGGGGATGGCGCAGCATGGGCTTGAAGCCAAACGCTAATGTACAAATTTCATGAAAGAGGCCAGTCAGCCAGCCAGCCATGGCCAGATGGAGAGATGGAGCTGGTGGGATGGAGCTCATGGCGCACATGGACATGGGCATGGACATAAGGCCACACCACCAGTGGACAACATCAAAGACGGTCAAGGCCAAGGTGAAGAACTACACCGGTTTCGCCTATTGCGCTGTAAAGTTTCGATTCACGTCGTCCAGTTTCCCTGATCAGCGACGCTGGAAGACGAAGAAGGGAAGCTGCCTCGGTGACTCTAGCTCTTTGGCAGACATGTTTGTCGATCAGCTCCAACTCCAACTCCAGGCGGCATCCGAGGCAGGCCGGGCGGGACAGCAGGAGGAGCTGAGCTTCACTGATCACATGCAGATCTGCTCTGGTCAACCGCTCCGTCGTCAATCGCTCCGTCCATCCACGCTGGCGAGATCCAGGGGACTGACTGCCCTGCGCTAAAACAGTAGTGGTGGACCAGTAAGTAAATCGCTCATAGCCAGGAGCCTGAAATGCGCACTGCCACTACACCGGAGACAAGATTGCTTCTGTTGTTTATTAGCGGACGCTCCGTGGCTCAACATTGAACATTCAACACCGCTACTTGCCGCCCACCACCTTCCGTCCGCCGCAACCACGAAGAGTCCCCGAGGTCCCCCCCTTGTTGACTGGTGATTTTTCCTGTCGACGGTTTATCGAGGTTTATCGAGGCCATTTCGACAGACGCCCGTTCTTGATCCTTTTGTAGCCGTCGGCTGGACGAGCAAGCGACCCAGCCCGTGACTTGGTGTTTTCTCAAGCATTCGCCACTTTTCCGACCTAGCCTAGCACGTTAGTCGATTTCTTGCCGTTTTTGTCAGATTGTTACCCTGGCTGGGCCCGACCATGCCCGGACCGGTGGCCGAAATGGAGGTAGCTGCACTCGGCCAGTCTCACAACCGTAAAGCGGCCATGTAAGACGAACGGCTGATTCCATTGTCTAGTTTTTGAATTGTGGAATATTGGAATTTTCCCTCTGGCAAAATTGGAATAACTCGCCACACGATGAGTCCATGCCGGTCTCGCTTGTCGCGTTTCCGCGTTTCGCCGACAGTATAATATAATTGCGCGTGCCTACGACTTGATTTTCACGTAGCTTGCCATTGCCACCTTTCTACGGCTCCGGATCGTCGCTGGTGTTGACTTGGACCGCTCTGTCGTGGAAACTTGTGGAAAGAGCTGTACTTTTGCCTCGGGGAAACTTTTTTCTCTTCAGGTTTTTTTTTCATCTTCCCGTACTATCCGTCCTTGCGTAGTTGCAGCTCTGGCCTGTGAGCCTCTTGGCTTTCACCATCATGTCACAAGAAAAAGCTGCCGATCTGCAGGTCACGGAGCGTATTCGATGGAGAGATGAGGAAGAGGGCCACGGGCGCCGTAGGAGCCGCTCCAGAACTGGTCTTCATCGTTCTCATTCGACCGGATCGCTTGCCATTCGGAGTATTCACGGCAGGGCATCGGTTGATCCTGGTGTAACGCTGCCGATCCAGTACCGCACCGTGTAAGTCAAACATTGCGAGACCTGAAACAAAACACGCAAAAAGTCTCCAGTTCTAATGTCGCCCAAACCAGCTCGTTCCAAATCGAGGAATCCAAAGGCAAAGAGCGGGCAGAATTAGCCAGGGCCAGTGAAGTTGCGGCCAAAGGTAGGGAGGAGATTGCTAAATATCCTCCACCAGGAAAACTTCGACCAGTTTCTAATCGTTGCTCGCGCCGCAGATCTCAGTGACCTCGAATGGCACACGATTGCTCCTGGAGAAGTCACAGCGCGCTTAGTGACTTCACCTACGGTCGGTCTATCAGATCCTCAAGCAAAAAGACGCCTGCAGGAATACGGCAAGAATGCGCCATCACCGCCCAAAACGAACCGAGCTCTTACAATCTTTGGATACTTCTTCAAGGGTTTCGGTAGTATCTTATTGGTCGGTAGTATTCTGGTGTTTGTATCATGGAAACCCCTCGGGGAACCCAATCCAGCAGTAGCCAACTTGGTAAGCAACGAAAGTCAAAGTCCCATTTCATCTTTCCAGGCGGCTGCCATGCTAACACTCATGCTGTGTCAAGGCGCTCGCAATCGTCCTGCTGGCTGTTTTCTTCATCCAGGCCGCCTTTACCATGTTCCAGGATTGGTCAACATCCCGAGTCATGTCATCTATCAAGGATATGCTTCCAGAGCACTGCCAAGTCATGAGAGATGGCCAGGTGGCCGAACTTGCCGCGGAGGACCTTGTACCAGGAGATATTGTCCTCGTCAAGGCTGGCAACAAGCTTCCCGCCGACATGCGTTTCATCGAGGTGTCGCCCGAGACCAAGTTTGATCGATCGGTGTTGACCGGTGAATCTCGGCCCATTGCCGCCACGGTTGACTCCAGCGATGAGAACTACCTTGAAACGCACAACATTGGCCTCCAGGGAACGCACTGCATCATTGGATCTGCCACTGGTGTCGTCGTCGCGACTGCTGACCGTACCGTCTTTGGCCGCATCGCTACCTTGACGAATGAGCCCAAGACGCAGATGACTACGCTGGAGAGGGAAGTTTTGTACTTTGTCGTGTTCATTAGCGCAATCATGCTCACCATGATTATTGCCGTCGTCATCATCTGGTACGCATGAAGGTCTCCGTTGCGAAGCAGAAATTGCAAATAAACTTGACTGACGTGGATTTTTCCAGGGCCGTTTGGCTCCGACGAGACCATCCCAACTGGATCAACGTGCCCACTCTCATTGTCAACTGCGTCAGTATTGCCGTCGCCTTTATCCCAGAGGGTCTCCCCATAGCTATCACAGCTGGCCTGACCATCACTGCCAACTTGATGAGGAAGAACAAGGTCCTGTGCAAGTCTCTCAAGACTGTGGAAACTCTTGGATCCGTGTCTGTGATTTGCTCTGACAAGACCGGCACGCTCACACAGGTAAGATTTCCCAGACGACAGGACCATTAAAGTTGACAGCATGATGAACAACAATTGGTATATAGGGGAAAATGGCAGTTTCGGATTGCTCCATTGGCTCAAATAACCTCACTCTTGACGAACTGCGCGAAGTCATGGCCAGCAAGAACACCGAGAAGCTCGACGTGGCCCATACTTTTGGCCAGCTCGCATCCCTCTCTGCGCTGTGCAACGGAGCAGAGATGGATGCTGCCCAGGCTGATATTCCAGTCGAAAAACGCAACATCTTTGGAGACGCCACTGATACTGCCGTGCTGAGATTCTCGGAGATTGTTGCCCAGGGAAACGTAAACTACTTCCGGTCTTGCTGGAAAAAGGTGTTTGAGCTGGCATTCAACAGCAAGAACAAGTTCATGATTCGTTGCTTCGCCATTGCACGACACGAGGCACTCGACCGCACTCTCACGAACCAAGACGCTACCGGTTTCAGAGACAATGATCTGTCAGTATTGCCCTACAAGACGAGCAAGTCAGAACATGCGTGCGTGCTTGGGGAATTGAGCCTGAACTGATGCCAGCATTACAGGCTTTTGACCGTCAAGGGAGCCCCGGACGTCTTGATCGAACGATGCTCGCACTACCTCGCCCCCTCTGGCGAGGTTTTCGAACTCACCAAAGAGGCCAAGGCCACCTTTGAGCATGTCAAAAACATGTACTCGTCGCAGGGCAAGCGGTGCCTGCTTCTCGCGAGGAAAATCCTCAGAGGCGGCGCCACACTCGAAGGAGAGGATCCCGGTTACGAGAAAAAAGCAATCGAGGAGGCAAAGACTGGAATCACCCTCGTCGGATTCGTGGCCATTGTTGACCCTCTGCGCCCTGAAATCCCCGAGGTTGTCTCTACTCTCCGTGGGGCTGGAATACGATTCTCAATGGCAAGTCTACGTCACGCCCTGAATCCCCCGAGTCTTTCTGACATGGCCGTGCAAAGGTTACCGGTGATTTTGCCCTGACGGCCCTCTCCATCGCCCGTGAAGCCGGCATCGTCACCTGCGTCCACGTAGATGGCATGGCCCAGCTCGAACGGAGCCCCCTAGAGGACGGATCGACCTCGGGCGATACCGACGTGGAAAAGCAAGCGACTGCCTCCTCTGGGAGGGGTGCCCTGGTCATCAGCGGCCCCGAGTTGACCACCCTGACCGACCACCAATGGACTACACTGACGGAATACGAAGAGGTCGTCTTTGCCAGAACTACGCCAGAGCAAAAGCTGCGCATCGTCCGCGAGTATCAGAAGAACAGTGTCGTGGCCATGACTGGTGATGGCGTGAACGATGCGCCGTCTTTGAAGGCTGCCGATGTTGGCATCTCCATGGGCAGTGGCTCGGATATCGCCATGGAAGCCGCAGATATGGTGCTGCTCGATTCCTTCTCCTCGGTTGTTGTGGCTGTTCAATACGGGCGTGTCGTGTTTGATAACCTGAAAAAGGTCATTGCCTACCTGCTTCCCGCTGGTAGTTTCTCCGAGTTCTGGCCCGTCATGACGTCTGTGATTTTCGGTCTACCGCAGATACTGTCCTCGTTCCTCATGATCATAATTTGGTATGTGCTTGCCTCTTCGGTAAAAGCTCGCTATGGGCATGCTCTCCGTCATGGGAAACGAGTGGCTAAGCCATACTAACACCCTGACAGTTGTTTCACCGACTGCGCCGCGGCCACCGTCCTGTCCTACGAAAAGCCCGAGGCGGACGTCCTCCTCCGCCGACCCAGAAACGTCAAGAAGGACCGCCTCGTCAACTGGCAGCTCATCTTCCACGCCTACGCCATCATTGGTGTCACCGAGACCCTGGCCTCGTTTGCCATGTCCTTCTGGTATCTCCAGCGCAATGGCATTCCTTTCTCGGACCTGTGGTTCAGCTTCGGCGTCATCCCCTCCAACATCGACCCGGACTACTACACCGCGAAGCTGAACGAGGCGTCGTCCATCTACTTTGTCAACCTGGTAGTCATGCAGTGGTTCAATCTCATGGCCACGAGAACGCGCCGCCTGAGCATCTTGCAGCACCCGCCGCTGTTCAACAAGGAGACGTCCAACTGGTACCTGTTCCCCGCCATCTTGTTCGCGCTGGGCATGGCTGCCATTTGGCTGTACATTCCCTCTATTCAGAATGTGCTTGGCACTTCTGGCGTGCCTGTAGAGCACTGGTTCTTGCCATTTGCTTTTGGCTTGTTTATTATTCTGATTGACGAGTTGAGGAGGGCTTGGGTCAGGCGCTGGCCGGAGGGGCTTTTGGCCAAGGCTGCGTGGTAGATGGTCTGGCTTTTTTTTTTCTTCTTCCTTTTCTGTTTTCTTCTCCTTCTTCTTTGGTGCCCAGGCGCATTCATTTACCCTCCCAAGTTTTGCCCTACATAGAATAGGAACAGACATGTCCATAGAATGAGAGGCACGAAGAGTTCACTATAGGTATCGAGTCCGAGGCACATGTACTAAAATCAATTGTCTTTCCATGTCCAAAGCCTCGACTCACCCATTTCACAGTGCGACGGACCTCTGCCATTATGTTGGAAAAAAATTTTCCGGGAAAAAAGTCACGTCTCGGACCATCTTTTGTGCACGGAATTGTTGACCTTTGTGCGGATGTTTTCCAGCCAAGGATGATTGTTCCTGTCCAAACGTTAGTAACCGTGACCGAGGATTTCCCTAGCTCCATCGGGAAGCCTTGTTGCGGGAACGACTGCGAGGCCGGTGCCGCGGCGCGTCACAGCTACTCGACAAGATCAAGATGTGAATGTCATGGAATCAAACATGATGCTTCGGTGGGGTTTCTCAAACCACGCCGTTTCATCCGTGTCATTTATTCATTCTTGGTCTATTCTTCGTCAGAGACGGTCTTGTGCCGCCGGGCTTTTTCCGACTCTTGACGCACGCGACGACGCGGGGCGGGGGGGGGGGGTTGATTTCTGAAACGGCCGGTCGACCCGATGGCTTGCACTTGAGCTCCGGAGGGCCCCGGAAGGGGCTCCGGACGGCATGGATGAGGGGCTGAGATCCGAAACGACGACTCAAACGATAGGGCCAGCAGAAGACAAAGGAACCCGAGTAATGGCGGGTGAGGCAGGGGTGTGTGTGTGTGTGGCTGACCGCCGGGGAATTATCTACGTGGTGATGGCACGAGCATTGGGAAAGACGACATCAGAGGAACGCAAGGCCGACTTTACGATGCGAGAGAAGCAGAAAGGGACAAAGAAAGAAAGGGGAAAAAAAAAAACACGGGAAAGCGCAAAAGCGAAGCGCGTTTATTTCCCCGTCACAACGCCAGTGGGTGAGACTTCTCGGCCGAACGTCCGCGATTCGGCGAACGGCGATGCCAGAACTTTGGCTTCTTCTTCTTCTTCTTCTTCCTTGCCGAAGACGGGACGAATCGCACGCCGTGTAACAAGGCTAGTTTACGAAAAGTCATCACGATCGATGGGATGTGACTGACACATGCCATCCGTAATGCATAATCCATGCCAAACAGGAGAAAGAATCGGCCGAGTGTGGAGAAACGATGACCTCTCCCCAAGAAGCGCCGCATGTCACCTCATTGCGAGGCCGGCCTGCTTGCAAGTTACAGCCCAGCCCCGGGATGAAGAACAGACGGGGCGTAGAAAAGAGGGGGGAAAGAACAAGATGACGAGAAATTCCCGCCCGGTACTTCCTGTTACGGAATCGCGTAGTCAACGTGCTTTTTTTTTTTGTTCCCCAGAGGAGGCGAGGGTATGTCGCATGTTGTAGTCCGCGGTGGGTTCAGATCGGATGGAAAACCCCCTTTTGCTGTTGCGCTTGGTGCAGAGCAGCGAGTCCGTCTCTTGGTAGCTCGTTCCACCGTGTCCAGTGTCCACCACGATGCGACGGAGGTCGTAACGGAGATTGGGTTTGATCTGAATGAGACTGCTGCCGATTTTCAAGACGGGTTGACTCGCGTAGAGATGTCGAATATATAGAATGGCCTGCATGTCGAGAGAGGACCGAGGAGCATCTTGTTGTCACCACCATTCTTTCGCCCTTCTCTAATATTCCAATATCCTGGCGATTTGGACTTGTCCTTTTTCCTTTGCATCCTGCTATTTTTGTCCTGACGTGTCGGTCGTTTTTTTTTTTTTTCCCACTCCTTTCCTTTTCTTTTCCTTTTCTTCCTCTCAAGACGGCAGGTCTCCGTCAAGTTATCTTGAAAGCTTTGCAAGATGGGTGTTCTCTCTACGCTTTTGGCTGCTTCTCCTTTGCTGGTCTTGGGAAACTGCCATGCAGTCATTACCAATGCGCAAGGCCTTGACGGGTCTCCCGCTAGTGTTGGTTTCCAAGGTAGGTTCATCTAAACAACCTGTCAACATAGTCCACGGGTATAGTTTGGCAGCTAATAGCAACCCCCCCCCCCTTTTGAAGTCGACCCCGCGATTGCTAGAAATTGCATCAGCATCAACCCTTGCCAGCAGGACTCTACCATCATTCGAGATGCCGAGATCAAAGCCAATATCGTCAACACGTGTGGACGCACAGAGCTCAAGGGAAACATTGACGTTGGGGAAAACACTGAGAATGCCCTGGCCTCGAAGGCCGTGACGCAAGTCAAGGCTGGGAGCGAAGTCACAGTCACCCTCCACCAGGTCAACGCCGATGGTGCTGGCCCCTATGTTTGCGACATTGACATGACCAGCAACGCCGGTGTCAAGTTCACCGTAAGTTATGTGACGCTTGGCTATGTTTCTTTCATGGCGAAACAAGTAGCTGACAAGAAGGCTTCAAGAACCTCACCGTCTTGAACAACGTGCCTGGAGCCAACGGTCTCTCTCAGGCCAAAACACAGGCTTTTAACCTCACCGTTCAAATGCCCAATAACCTCGACTGCTCCGGTGGTAAGTCTTGGCTTGTTCTCTTCCGCTGCCTCGCTCGGCAAGGCTACACGAATCTAATCTAACCGGTGATACATCATGTTAGCTTCATCCGGAAATGTTTGCACGGTTCGCTGTCGCAACAACGCCGTCGCCGGTCCTTTCGGCGGCTGCTTTGCGGTCCAGCAGGTGGATAACAGAAAGACGGTCAACTCCCCCGCTCAGATCGACACCGCTCAGAGCTTCACCAACGTTCAGGAACAGGTGGTGAAGAACCAGGCCGACTTCCAGGACGCCGTGAAGGCCAATGAGATTGCTGGTTCTAACGAGGCCGCGCAGAATCTCGCTGCTGTCAACGCTCTTCTCAAAGAGAGCGTCGTCACCAAGCCGGCGCCTCAGCAGACGCCAACTGTGATTAATGAGGAGCCCCCCCCTCAGCAGACGGGCGGCAACCAGGGTGGAAACAACCGCGGAGGAAACCGAGGCGGCAATCAAGGTGGAAACCGAGGTGGAAACCGAGGAGGCAACCAAGGCGGTAATCGAGGAGGCAACCGAGGAGGCAACCGAGGAGGCAACCAAGGAGGCAAACAAGGCGGTAACCGAGGAGGTAAGCAGGGTGGAAACCGAGGGGGCAACCAAGGAGGCAACCAAGGCGGTAATCGAGGAGGCAACCGAGGAGGCAACCAAGGAGGCAACCAGGGCGGTAACCAGGGCGAAAACAAGGCTGGAGCGAACAGAAGCCGAAACGGTGGTTCTACGGACGGAGGCAACCGCAATGGCAATGGAGGCGTCAAAAACTAAAAGACTTGAGTGCCGAAGCGACACTAGAGAGAGCTCAGAACATGGTCGATGTCAAGCAGACTGTACACCACCATATATAAAACTTAGTACGTGATAATGATTTACTGTTCAAACGAGAGAAGTGTTGCATGGAACGCTGGGCATGTTTGAACAACTTGGCCTCGAAAACGATGGACGTTGCCGCAGAGTGTGCGGAGGAAAGGATGACACTCGGGCGTATGTCGGAGAGGCTCTCGGCGACGAACCCGATCCTCGACCCGGGGAACGTACGGACTCGGGCATCGGTTAATCGGGGGACGGATGCTGGAAAAAGACGGGAATCGGCGCAATGGGCTCCGGCACCTCCGCGTGTGCCTCCGCGTGTGCCTCCAATTTGTTGGGCAAGTTCAAACTCTGCCCGCCCTATCACAGCATCGCCCGCACGGCAAGTGGGGAACATCCCCAGTGACATTGCGAGATTATAAACAAATGGTCTCGTCTCCCACGGAGCAGCATTTCCTTCGCCTCTCCCAACAAATACCGCAGCACGCTTTACATCGAAAGACAGGTTACAAGTCGAATCACATCGCCCAACTCCTGTTACTACTACTCTACTACTGCTACTACCACAGCCCGATTGGTACGCGACCAGCGTCCGAGGAGCCAAGATGCCTTTCGCAATGGAACTATATTCAGGTCGAGGTAAAGTGAACCAAGAATGCAACCGGGTGTTCAATCTATGTTCCTGTCAACGCCCAACTCGTTCTTTGGCGCACGATCCCAGATCCCTTCAGCCCTCGTCAGAACAGTCCATGTTCTTGATGCAGAGCCGGAGAGTGTCTGGTCGTGCGACCAAGAGCCTGTTCCGTCGGCAACATGATTGATCTGAGAAATACCGATGAACTTGATCTGGATAATACCAGCGAAAGGATTTGCTTCTTGAGGACTCCCTCTCTTTTGATCGTGTGCCAGGAACCGTGGCCAAACTAACTCTTGCAGCATTCGCCGCCTCGACCCGCCAACATGTCTACGGATAAGATTACCTTCCTCACCAACTGGTAGGCGATGAATACTGCCACACAGACACCAGGTGCAGCTTGTGCAGAGAATTTGTGCTGACTTGACTCATAGGCACGCCACGCCTTACCACGCCCCTTTGTACTTGGCTCAGGCCAAGGGCTTCTTCAAGGAAGAGGGCATCAAGGTTGCCCTGTTGGAGCCCAACGATCCCAGCGTATGCCACACCGTCTTCTACTCATTGTATTCTAGCACTAATCATTTTTCGAATGCATTGTTTTCTATTAGGATGTTACGGAAATCATTGGCACCGGCAAAGTCGACCTTGGCTTCAAAGCCATGATCCACACGCTGGCGGTACGTTGATGCCGCTAGTTCTTTTCTCCTCCTCTATACTCGAGGTATAATCTGCCAGCTAATCAACCCATTACCTAGGCCAAGGCTCGTGACTTCCCCGTCCTTTCCATCGGAAGTCTCCTGGACGAGCCCTTCACCGGCGTAGTCTATCTCAAGGAGTCCGGCATCACCACCGACTTCCGCTCCCTCAAGGGCAAGCGCATCGGCTACGTTGGCGAGTTCGGCAAGATCCAGATTGACGAGCTCACTTCCCACTATGGCCTCACCCCCGATGACTACACCGCTGTGCGATGCGGCATGAATGTCTCAAAGGCCATCATCCGAGGCGACATCGATGCCGGCATTGGTCTCGAAAACGTCCAGATGGTCGAGCTGGAGGAGTGGCTCACCTCTCGGGGCAGAGACAAGTCCGATGTGCAGATGCTTCGCATCGATGAGCTCGCCGAGCTGGGATGCTGCTGCTTCTGCTCCATTCTCTACATTGGCAACGACAGATTCATCGCCGAGAACCCCGACAAGGTTCGCGCGTTCATGCGCGCCGTCAAGAAGGCCACCGACTTTGTGCTGGCGGATCCGCACAACGCCTGGAAGGAGTACGTTGACTTCAAGCCCGTAATCAACTCGGAGCTCAACTGGAAAATCTTTGAGCGCAGCTACGCCTACTTCTCGCAGGACCTCAAGAATGTCCAGCGTGACTGGAACAAGGTGACCAAGTATGGGCAGAGGTTGGGAGTGTTGAGCCCCGACTTCCAGCCCAACTACACCAATGAATTCCTCGGCTGGGCTCTGGAGCCGGACTCTGCCGACCCAACTGGTGACCAGAAGCGAATGGTTGAGCTGCAGTGTGATGTCGCTCGCTGTGGCGGCTTCCGTCGTCTGCCTGATGCCGTGAAGGCGTAAGAGCCAGCTTCTTACTTCAAGTCCGGTCAGTTGTGCCCACGGGTTTTATTTGCCCTTTTGCTTGCCAAAACCAACTGATATACACTCGTTGAATTTTTAAACGAACGTCGTCCAAATGTCATGAGGAGTAGTCTTTGGGAATAGCAAATAGTATTTTGGTGAAGGATTCGCATCATCAAACTGATATGCGGACTGCACCTATCAATTCGATGATATTATGGGTCATTTATGTCAACATGTCTGTATAATCTCGATCGCTAAGCTATAGTGGTATGTCTACCGGGACTGAACTATCATGCACATTTCATAATCGTACCGCATCACATAAAGTATTCGTCACACACTTACGCCGGGGCCGTGGCGTTGGCTCTTTCACGGATAGTCTCGGCAAATAACCTACTCTTCCTCTCCATTTCTTCAGTATTGCTGTAGTCTCTGAAGACCTCGTCCATCTGCTCGAGGGTTTTACCATTAGTCTCGGGCACGAAGTAGAAAGTCCACCCGAAGGACAGGAAGCAGAAAGCAGCAAAGAAGACGTATGCTCCGAAACCAGTGTTTTGCACAAGGGGGGGTGTGATGAGGCCCTGAGCGCGAAAGGTTAGCTTCAAACCCAAGTTTCGAGTGAGTGAACCGCTGGTCTGCCACTTACGACGATGAAGTTGTTGAGCCAATCTGATCATTTCAATTAGTCAATGTGGTATTTGGCCTCACCATCGGTGCGCGAAAGCGAGAAGAGAACAACTTACTTGAACAGGTCGAAATGGAGACACCCTTGGCACGGAGCGAGGATGGAAAGATCTCGGACGGCATAGCCCAGGGCACGGGACCCCAACTAGCCCCGAATGCCAACATGTAGAACAAGAGGAAGACGACGCTAGTCCAGCCCTCGGCTTTGTGTGCTGGCCAATTGCTTGAAAACTTGCCTACGAGGATGGCGATGATGAAGTGCGAGATGAACATGCCTACGCTTCCCCAGAGGAGAATCTTGCGTCTGCCGAATCGATCCAAGGTCCACAAGCTGGATGAGACACCAATAAGCTGAATCACGTTGAGCACACCCGACATGATCAGCTGCATGTTGTGATCGAGTCCCATGGTGCCGAACAGGGTTGGCGAGTAGTAGATCAAAGCGTTGATTCCGACAAACTGTTTTAAACTCGGGGGTCAGGATACAGTATCTTTGGAACCATGAGATTGGCTATTAGGGGAGCGGGAGGGCGAAGCTAACCTGTTGGAAGAACATGAGACCAACACCGACGTGAGTTCTTCGCCAGCAGCCCTTTTTGAAGCAATCCATCCAGGAAGAGAATTCGAGCTTCAGCGTGTTGGACATGCCGCCGCTCATGAGGGTCGGGTGGCGCTCGGCGAGGATTCCCCGCTGGAACTTGGACTCCGTGATGATCTCCAACCACTCGCGTTGCACTCGGGGATCCGTCGTGGGAAGGGCCCTCAGTTTGGCGAGGTTCACCAAGGCCTCTTCGTCACGGCCCTTGGATGCCAGCCATCGAGGGGAGAAGGGCAGAAAGATGGCGCCGAACCCGAGGAACAAGCCGGGAATGATTTGGATCAAGAACGGCAACTGCCATGACCAATTTGAGGGAATGTACTGGGTTCCGTAGGTGATCCAAAACGAGATGACGATGCCGAGAACGATGCTCAGCTCCTCTAGCACGAGAAGAGTGCCTCGGATCTCGGCTGGCGAGATTTCGGAAATGTATAGAGGGACAACCATGCTCAGCCTGGTATAGTCAGCAACAGGTGAGCCATCGGCGTGAGAGGGGGGAGGGGGGGCGAATGAGATACGCACATGCCGATTCCAATGCCGCCAAACAGCCGAGCAACGACCAGCATGATATAGTTGACAGCCGCCGTTTGCAACGCAGATCCAACCGTGAACATTGCGACGGCCATCATTATCGAATACTTTCGAGAGTACGCGTCCGCGATCCAACCTTGGTTTAAAGCTCCTGTTTACCTTGTTAGCCGGCCAGGCGCAGTGTGAAGATTCGAGTGAGATAGTCGTACCGACAAAGGCACCCAGAGTGATCATGGCGGTCATAAGACCTTTGTAGAACCCGGCACCGGGGGCTGTGTCCGATACTTCTTGAAATCGTTCCAAGAATGTGTCCATTACCAGAATGACAGAAATAACGCCTTGGCTATAGATTCTGTTAGAACAGTCGCAAGGAAGGTCCGGGGTTCGACGAATATGACAAAGACTTACTCATAGCCAAAGAGCAAGCCGCCAATGGCGCTGAACGAGGCACAGATGACGACATAGCGAGAGGCAGCGATTCCTCGAAACCCTGGATTACCATTAGCCGTGCTTTATGTTTACTGCGCTATGGAACAACATACCCGGGGGGCCGTAAGGCTCTGATGATAAATGTACCACTACGTCGGCCTCATCGTGCTCAGCCTTGGGAAACGACGCGGACGTGGCTTTGTCCATGTTCAAACCAAGAAAGGGGGGTATGGCGCAGATTCTTAGGATGAATGAAGTTACAACAATCGGGCAAGCATGAAACAAAGTTTTTCTTTTTTTTTTTTCAAGAATGGTAAACTGAAAATGGGCAGGGACGTCACTCGGAAAAATCCCTAGTTACAATGGGACAAGTCACGTCCTTTTAACAAAACTCGGTCCCTGCGATCAAGATTTACTCAGATGCTGGGTGCCAGCCGATGCGACGCCGCGGGCCCGGGCCAATCCGGAAACTGCTAATTCAGAGTAGCCCGCGCCTGGGCAAATTGAAACTTGGCAGAGAGGTGAGGTTGATGAAAGACGGGGGAGCCCCATGGGGGTAAAGATATCCACACTTTCAAGTTCTCGGCTTCTCGGTGCGCGGGGCAAGTGGTTCTGATCCAAAACTGCGGAGTCATCTTTATGCATGAAGGTTCACCTCGTGGGACTCGGGGTCTACAGCCGCCCTTGCCCTTGCTGGCTACATCCTCCAGATTCAACCACACACCATGACCAGGTTCCAGAGCAAAGAACGGCGGGCTTGCTTGCAGGTCTCCCCAGACTTGCCAGGATGGATGATTGACACTTGGCGCGGCTGTGGGCATGGTTGACGTCGTGTGTTGTGGCAACCTGGGGAAGAAGTGGAATCGGGGTTTTTGTGGGAGATGGAAATGCCCCCTGACCTCCGGGGCTGAAACCCAACTCGGAGAGTTCGAGGCTCGGCTTGTAACATGTGCTTACTGTAGCTTTTTTTTTTTTTCGTCCATTGCACCAAGGCTAAGCTTCTAGAAGACGCAGGTCTAGACTCTCAGATGCGTTTTAGCTGGGGCTCCCTTCCTCCTTGTACTTGCTTCAGCAGGGAGTTGGAGTGAAACTCGCGAGACATGCATCCCCATCAGATGCGCAGACATGGCCCTGGACACACTCACTGTGTTTTCGATACTGATCCATTGACAAGTTAAACCCCCTTTCCCCGCCATACTGGAGAAACCATTATTGCTTCGAGGGTCCAATACACGGGTGGGCTTGGCCTCCATGCGCGCGCAACACGAGGCTTCAGCGCTGCCGAAGCTTTCGTCTTCAGCTTGACCAACTCATTTCACCATTGCATTGGGCCAGCCAAGAACAACGGTGAGTTGACCCGAATTCCCGGCGACCTTTTCCCTTCTTGGACATCGGCAGGAGCTCAGGACCCGCGGGGGTGACCCGTGTTGTGCCGGTGCCAAAGTTGGGCGGGGGCCCGAGCGAAGCGGCAGACGGGCCCCGAAATTACCGTAACGGGTTAGCGTCGCCGGTACGAGCCCCCTGCTTGGGATGTCGTTGTCCGCATGCAACGAAAACTCAAAAAAAAACTCAAGGCAAGATTCGCGGGGGAAACCCAAGACGCAGACTTTTTTTTTTCCTTTCCTTTCAAATCTCCACCATCGATGGCCAGACAAAAGCGTCGAGAATTCAGAAGGGCGACATGTCCCTTGTACGATGGATGCCATACGCTTGTGAAACCAGGCTGTTTGCCGAGCTCCGTGGCGGTCGCAGCTTGTCGACGTCGAATCGGGGAGACTTGCCGGATGGGCGATCAAGATTCAAGACCCGTCCACTGCCGTTGCCGCCGCCGCTGCCGATTCCGCTGACACTTTGACTCGGCCTTCCCCGCGAAACCCCTAATACCCTCCAATCTCTACCCCAGCCGCCTGTTTCTCTTCTCCAGTTGTTCCAGACTTGGCAGTGGGTGTAATAAGTGGGGGCGGCGGGAGTGGTACACAGCACAGTATCAACTCGACAAAACCAACTCGAAGAAGTTTTTTTTTTTGAGTTTTTTTTTTCCCGCGCCTTCTTCTTTCCCCTGCCATCTCGCCTCCCCACGATATAAAATCGGTAGAATTGTTTCCCTCCCGCGTTCTCAATCGCTGTCGTAATCCCCCTCTGCAACCCAACAATGGCACCTACCAAGCTCAAGATTGGCGTCGCGGGTCTCGGCCGCATGGGCAAGCGCCACGCCCTCAACTTCTTCCAGTCAGTTCCTCGCGCAGAGCTCGTGGCCGTCTCGACGCCCGATGCGCAGGAGCGGGAATGGGCGCAGGAGCACCTGGCGCCGTCGGGCGTGGCCGTCTACGACAAGTACGAGGACATGCTCAGGCGCGAGGGCCTCGAGGCCGTCTGCATCGCCTCGGCGACGGCAGTGCACGCCTCGCAGGCCATCGCGGCCATCGAGGCCGGCAAGCACGTTCTTTGCGAGAAACCCCTGGCTACTTCTGCCAAAGTGGTGAGTGTGGCATTCCCCGGGGGGGAGTAAATCTGTTAAGAGACTACAAGCCACAGAGATCGAATAAGCTAACAGAGATATATTCTTCTCGCTGCCTAGTCCCAGACAGTGGTGGACGCTGCGGCTCGCCGACCAGACCTCAAGGTCATGTGCGGCTTCTCACGACGTTTCGACGACAGCTACCGCGATGCCTACGCCAAGATGAAGGCCGGTCTGATCGGGCGGCCGTCCGTTTTCCGAAGCCAGACGTGCGACATGCTTGACCCGTCGGGCTTCTTCGTCGCCTACGCCCAGCACAGCGGCGGCATCTTCGTCGACTGCTCCATCCACGACATCGACCTGGCCCTGTGGTTCTTCGGCGAGGACGGCGAGAGCAAGGTCAGGTCGGTCAGCGCCGTGGGCATCACCGCCGTGGAGCCGGACCTGCGCAAGTACAACGACCGCGACAACGCCGTCGGCCTCATCGAGTTTGTCGACGGCCGCATCGTCTACCTGTACTGCTCCAGGATGATGGCCGCCGGCCAGGAGGACACCACCGAGATCATCGGCACCAAAGGCAAGATTGGCGTCAACACCATCCCCACGTCCAACCTGGTCCGCGTCTACGAGCCCACTGGTATTCGCCAAGAGGTGCCCCAGAACTACTGGGATCGCTTCAAGAACGCCTTCAACACCGAGGCCAACGAGTTCACCGCCTGCTGTCTGGACAACACGGACGTGCCCGTCAAGCTGGCCACTGCTGTGGCTGCCGTCAAGATTGGCGCCGCCTTGCAGGAGTCAATGATTTCTGGAGACAAGATTTGGTTCAACAAGAACGGGGACCGCGTTGAGAGATCGCAGTTGTAGAGGAGAAAGGGCGGTTGGGTTGGTCACCTATTTGCACAAATCTAGGCGTTTTTGTTTTTTTAGACTTCCCATCATCCCTTATCGGCAATTGGAGGTTAGATGATCATCACACAGCATCTCAGCTGTGTCGCGTAATTACGGTCGGCGAGCCGGGTTTTCAGAAATGTTTCGTCAGTGTAATTTGTGCTTTCGATGCGGCTTGGGATGATTTTGCACAGCATGCATCTCTCCGTCATGTCAGACCTTAAGGCGTCCTTGCTAGGCATTCTGCGGAGGGCAAGTTCGAGCTCGACAGCTGCGTGGACGTAAAAGACTGTTGACCTCATGCATATGACTTGTCTCAATTTTTTTTGGGGGGGGGGGGGGAAGGCATCATAAATCATGTATCTCATTCTGCACACGTTCATCTGACTTGACAAAACTGCCTCTACTACTACTCGCTGCCGTCCGCAACTCGCTGTCTGCCGCCAAGCTGCATTAGAGCGACTTCATCCTCTTCCGATATCTCCACGGCATAGCTCTTCTGGTAAGCGATTTGATTCCTCTCAGGGTCAGGCCGGGTATGCTTGCGGTCGAATTGGGATGTGACCGTGGCAATGGGACCAAGCGACCTGTTTTGGAAGTTTTTGTCGTTTGCTCTGTTGGAGCTGCTCCCGTAGTTGGCGGAGCTTTGCGCAATCGAGCCACCCAAGGACGGGAACAGGTGCACGACGAATTGTCGGAACGAAGGCAGGCATACACACCAGATGCCGACATTCACCTCGGTGTTGGACCATATGGAAACCTCGAAAAAGTCCCAGGTGGGGTTGATCGAGTTGACGCCGAACCGAACGATGGATCGAAGTCTAAGAATGCTTACCAGGGTGACACTGTTTTACGCCCAACCGCTGTTAGCAGCAGCCCATGTTGGCACGCATTGTAGGCTCAAAGAGTCAAGGGGAGCAGGGTAAGGAGGGGGGGGGATTGTGGTTGTCCGCCTCGACACACTTACAAGGTTCCGAGCAAGAGCATAACGCCAACGCTCAGTTTCTTCTTCCAATGCATTTTGAGGCCCTTGAGCTGCCAAAGAGGAATGGCTAATATCCAGAAATCGATGGCGATGCCGATCGCTGCATTTGACCACGCGAGTGCGCCGATGTCGATGCATGTCCCAACTTGCCCTTGATCCCAGCGGGTCCAAAAGTAGCTCACGGGCTTGCACGAAAAGAGTCCAACACAAAAGAAAACAACGGCATAGACGGCGGTAAAGGCGATGGTGCCCCAGAGCAGTCGACGTACGTTCCGGGCCGGGAAAACCCGCAGAAAGAAGAACAGCATGGCCAGCTTGACGAGGGCGATTTGCAAAAAGTATAGCACGTCTATGATGAAGAAGTACTTGCTAAATTTGTAGAGCTTGTCGGAGTCCAAGGTCCAAACGTCCCGACCTAGACCGTTGGCAGCGACGCCACTTGTGTTGATGATTGTTAAGGAGTGCCGCTTACAATGGTAGCGAGAGCAGACCAGTCATCCCATCCGAGATCCTGCTTAACCCATAATTTGAAGGCAAATCTTTGAATGATGAAGAGACCGGATATAACGGCCAGCGTGTTGGAAACGATGATCCAGTCACGTGTTCTGTCGCGTATAGGTGCATGGCAATCTTCTGATGTGATTTTCTTGAACACTGCAATCATGACGTTAGTCTGGGAAATCCCCCTGGTTTGATGTCCAGTTCTCTCAGGTGACAGCCATTACGTACATATAGATTCCTTTGCCGTACAAGCCTCGAGAACGCAGGCAGTGACTGCGTCAAGCAGATGCTGGTCGGCACACAAGCAAGTTGCGTCAGATGGTTGGCATGGTGTTTCTGTGGAGTATTGATTGAAGCATATCACCTTATCGTCGTGATAATTAGAGAATGAACTTTGGGTTGGCCGTCTGATGTCTGGTGATACATACTGCGCATGAGGGAAGCTTGGACACGACGTTTGTGAGGAACGACGACGATTCTGTCGGCTTGGCCACTGTTGGCACAGCAGCGCTGCAAAATAGACCAAACCAGGTGGATGACTTCATGATGCAACCAGTTCTGCCCTCACGACACTTTGGCAGAACAAGATATGTGCAAGAGTTTCATTGACGGTGGTCGTCCCCGTCGAAATATGACGGGGAATGGAGAAGATGTATGTCAGTCAGCCGGAGGGAGTTCAATCACCTCGGCCAAGGTTCCATTGCGAAGTGTGTGTTGCCTGCTTTTGCTAGGAGGTTGTGCAGACCGACTTGTTGTTACGCCCTTGATGCAACCGATAGGCTCAAGCGCACTGGCCTATACGATGATCTCGCGCTGTTCCGCAACTGCCGATTCAGTCGGATGACGGACAACTCCTCTGTGTAACTGGTTCATCTAGCTAGGACGGATGTCTGTGCCCGCCTGTCGCTACGCTGCCGTACATATGCTCGACCTCCTCCCTCGACCTTGATGCCTTTATCCTGAATGCAAAGAAAGTGACATGGGCTGGGCCAGTGGACTCGGAAAGCTTTGGACCACATGGTACCTCCGGCGGAATCTGTAGGCGGAGTCTGGTGAGCAAATCCATGCTCCTCGCCCGCCCGATGGCCGAACAAAGGCTGAGGGGCTGAGGCATCTGGATCAAGCACGGCTTCAGGAACAGGCGCCGTCATGGAGTTGGCTTGGCTGTGGATGAAGAAGGGATAAATTTGAAAAGGATAGACGCAGACCCCGTGACTTGCGCCAATCGTGCTGACCAACCCGACCAACCGGCAACAACTTGCATGGGTCGTGTCTCCACCCGTCTCCACCCGGGGGCGACTAGTACGAATAGTGGGCTGCATGGTTTCAGTTTGTCTTGTGTGTGCGTGTATCTTGCATCGACAGCAAGCAGGGACCTGGCCGAGGCTGTCCGAGGCTGTCGATGTACGGAGTGAAGATTGGGGACTGGCTTGCGAAGGTTCGTTCTACTTGACTCGTGACGCCTGACTTGCTAACCTGCTGAGGAGGTATTGTTCGGATCACATGGGATATTGCTTTGCCCGGCTATTGGAAAAGTTTGACGCTATCAGACTGTGTGGGGGAAAAGTAAACCCATGTGCGAAGCCGCTGCGGTGGCTGGCCTACATGTAGCAGCATGTTCAAACATAGGGTCGCTCAAACGAAGACTTGCTTCTCCTTTTTCAGCTTTTCCGCAAACTCAATGGGGACCTTGAGCACCTGAGATACAACGCCAGGTGGTGTTAGAGCGAGCCACTGCGTCAGGGGAATATCGGCAACACGATCGGATTTGTAGATCTCAATCCAGATAAGGTCCTCTTTTCCCGTGTTTTCGATATAATGTCTTTTCACGTCACGTTTTAGAAATGTACACTGTGTTGGGGGACTTCACAGAGACTACTTCTACTCACCCTGAATTGTCAGGGAATACGGCTGTATCGCCCGCTCTGAAGTTGAATGTGCGAGCATTGGCATTGCCAATGAAGGCAGTAGCTCTGGCACTGCCCTGGTGGAAGTACAACCACTCCTCGGCCTGGTAGATGCAATCGGTCAGCTCCGGATCCGTACCATTCAACATGGTGCTTGCACTCTCGTCTTTCACGAACTTACATTAGGATGCCAGTGGAGCTCACGCAGGCCACCAGGCTTGAGTACCACGTAGGTTGCCGCAATGGTCTTGGAGATGGGGAAGTTGGTAGAATCGATCTTGTGGAATACGCCCCCCTGGCCACCGATCTTTTCGGCCGCATGCTCCAACGTTCGGTAGACAAAAGAACTGTTACCGGAAGCAACGGGGGTCACGGCATCAGTCACGTTCTGGTGGCTGACTGTCGCATCGACAATGTACGGACTCGAAGGAGGAATATTGTCAAAAACGGACTCGGGGACACCAAAGTTCTTGGCAAGAATATCTTTGGGTGTGTGAGCCAGCCAGTCGTCAATGTTGAAAGTGGTCCTGAATTTCGAATTAGCTTCAGTTGTCCCTTTCGGCGCAATGAAAGTAAATTGGGAAGACGCACCCAGTTTTATCGAAATCACCATCATCAAAGACCAGCAGTGATTCATTCTCATCCTCGAGACCTTGGATGGTATGGGCGACACCCTTGGGAAAGTACCAAACGTCGCCATAGTTCAGCTCTTCAGCCTGATATTTGCCATTCTCGTCTACCGCGGAGACAAGCATTCGTCCTTTGTAAACAAAGGCCCATTCGGCCTATCAGAGATGAAAGGGGTCAGTAAATCAGTAAATCTCTCTTCCTTCTTCTTTGTTTTTTTTTCTTCATTATTAACCAGGTTCGCTGCGACTTACAACTCGGTGCCAATGCAGCTCCCGGATGGCGCCTCTCTTAAGGTGCTGCTGCGCGCCAGAAATATCATGGCTGGCCGGCAAATCCTGAATGACCTGCTCTCGAACCCAGCCGCCCTTGAAGAAACGCGTCTTCGAATCTGAGAAGCTCCATTTCAGATTAGGAACAGTTCCGTTGTCAGTAGACTGTCGGCCCAAGTTATCCGGGTTTTGCGTGTCCAGCTCGTGGTTGGTTCGACCTGTCAGGGTCGTCATAAGATACAGACTCGATCTGAAAACAAGCAACCAGAAAGCTTACCACCGAGAGGCTCACCCTTTCCGTTCTTGCTGACGGGCAATCCCTGGTCGAACTTGTCCTCGTCCCTCGCCTCCAGAGGGGCAGCCACAGCCGATCCGACGAGGCAGGAGGCTACAAGAGTCGTTAATGACGCAAATTTCATAGCTGGGCGACGTTGCTCGCTGCCACTGCGACAATGGCAGACACACAGAGCTCTATCGATTTCGCGTGCGAGGGCGCGAGGAGTCTAGCCATACACTGCATGATCGCGTAGTCGCCATCGAGCTACCAAGCCCTATATAACGCACGGGCAGCGACGTCCTCGACCAAATCAGCCAATCAGCAGACTGCTTAAATTTCACTGCATATGACGCAGGAGAGAACTGTCTTGGCGATATTTCGCTTCATTGTTTGTGACCAAAATGGCGCCTTGTTCTAACACAGAGCAGAGCTGCCATTCATATCGCCCCATGAGCACATGCATGTTACTGCCGTTCAAACACGAAGTCTCAAGAGAGCGACTTGTCTTATTGCCATGTTCTGGCTCTGTTTCCTGAAAAAAGCAATAGCGTAACTTGATTCTCATTTGAAGCTTGGATCTAACGACGCATCGCTCAACGAGATGCCTGCAGTGGCTTGCAACTCTCATAGTCGCACTGGATCACGCGGTTTGACCAACCCGATGGCCTCGGTCCGATTACAACCTGCTGTCCATTTTCCCCCGCGATGCTCCCTCCCATTGGTCATGATTATATAAAACTAATACTGTGAATTCATCGCAGCCATTGGTCTTTTCTGAGCGGATTTGAACCGGCAAGGTCAATCTCACGTCGTACGACTGACTAGTTTTGATGCCCAAGATCGAGATTGTATTTCGGAAAAAGTTTCAATTTCACTGGCTAATTTTAAATGGCGCACTCAGCAGTAGGTACCATGAAGTGCTCGATGAATAATGCCGCGGGAGAACCGGAATGTTTTGCCTTTAGAGTTGCTTCCAAACGCCCAAGCTCTCTACTTGTTTCCGTTGTAAGCCACTAGATTGACAGTGCCCTGCTTGATACTGGTGGCCGTTCCATTTGTCCCCAGGGCCAAGATGCGTGCCTTCAATTCCTTGACAGTGTTGATGTTCTCGGCGATGGCCAGATAGGCAGCCAGTCCTGCGACATGAGGAGCAGCCATGGACGTTCCAGAATCCTCCCGGGTAGCGGTTTTGCTTCCAATGTAAGTGGACAAAATATTGACACCAGGAGCCAGGATGTGCACGCCGGGGCCATAGTTTGAATACTGCCACAATTTCCATTTGTCGTCAATGGCCGCGACGGTGATGCCATCGGGAGACGAGGCAGGGGACCTGTCCTCGGCGTCGGTCGCCTCGTTTCCAGCAGCAATCACGCACAAAATGCCTGCGTCGTAGGCCGTCTTGATCAACTTGTTCTGAGCGGCGGATTTTCCACCCCCTGGTAATTGAATGATACATCTCATGTTAGCGCCGTCGAACAATTAAGCTGCGCGCGCGCGACGGGGGCGAAGTGAACGATGATACAAGATTAAAAAAAAAACATGAGGGATTTGAGGAGACATACCAAACGACATGTTGAGGATAGCACGATTCTGGATCTTCTTCGCAATAATGTCCTTGATAACCCACTCGATTCCGTCCAAGATAACCTCAGTGGTAGATGCGCCGTCATGGAAGAGCTTGACGTCGACCAATTCGGCCCTCTTGGCAACACCATACGTCCTACTGCCGACCGTTCCAGCAACATGGGTGCCATGACCATCTACATCGCGGGCGGGCGCGTGCTTGACGGCATTGTATCCGAGTCTAGCACGGCCTTGGAACTCCTCATGGTCAATTTCGATGCCACTATCGAGCACGTAGACCGTGCTTCCTTCGCCGGCGCTTTCGTCATACACGTACTCGGTGGCGCCAGGCCGTCGATGTGAGATGGTCGCGGTACCGTATGTCGAGTTTTTCTGCGTGGCAAGCTTGCTCAAATAATACAATTGCTGTTGCTCAACATCGGCAACCTGCGAACATCAAAATTTTTAGCGCACTGGGTGACATTTCTCTCTCAACGGACTCTCAAAACCATCCCTGGTGTCGCCCAATCGCCCGAACTTCACAGTCAAGCTTACCTCGGGGCTGTTCCTGATGCGCTCCAGAGTATCGGCATCAAAATGACCAGCGTATGCATTGAAGTTGCCGACGCCAAAGGTCTTCTCCACGCCAGCAAAGCTGAGCTGTCGGCGGCCCAAGCTGTTCTCATGGACATCCCGCACCCAGTTCATATGACCGCCGAGCGCGGCGGCGCTGATTTCATCCTTCAAAGTGATAATGTACTTGCCCTCGACGACACTCGCCGCCCGAGTCTCGGGCAGCGGGCTGGCATGGCCCAGCGGCAGCAGTGCCGCCACCAAGAGCGTGGCTAACCTCCGGAACGAAACCATGGCGGACTGGGCTCGAGACTTCCACACCAACGACGCGGGCACGACAAGAAGCTTGGGGAATCTGTACAAGAACTACTTTACCGCGACTTCTGCCAAAGATTTTCGAGGCAGGGCAAGTTCTCTGTGCTTTTATATCTAATTTCCTATTCCCGGGCCCGTCTTCTTGTCGGCCGTACAATGCCAATGCAGCATCATTGATTTTCCCAACCAGGCATTGTCGAACGGCGATGGTGGGACAAAGCGGTTCCGGGATCCAGATGCCGCGTCAAACCACTCGTATAGGCAACATTACGGAGCGCAGGAGGGTTCGGATCTCATCGAGCTTCCCGATTGGGCCCGTATTGGAGCATATATATTCCTACGGTTGCGCAGCAGGTCCGAGGTTACGCTGCCGCACTGTGTGTGGCAAGTTTCAACCATACGGAACGGGAACGCGGAGGGTACCCAATCTTCATAAACGACGGTGTACGCGGTGTACATGCGGGAAGCCATCCGAGGCTCCTGCCGTGCCGCGTTGCATCCCACGGATCACGATTGCTCGTACTTGCCCCGATCAAGACGATGCCGATGAACGGGCGCTCCACTGACCAGTTCAATTACTGGGGTGGCTATACCGGACCGGAGATTTAACGTTTTGACGTTTCAACAGGCCGTGAGCCGATGTAATCGCGGACAGCGGACATTGAGTGGCACGTGGCACGTGAATGTGAATGTGAATGTGAATGTGTCAACGGTTTAAGCTTCATTGTCCCATGGCACACGAATTAATCCGTATGGATCACTTGTAATTCGCCCAGTCAGGCTTCGCCCGCCAAGCCAACGGTTGGCCATCAAGGTCCCCAGGACTCCCTGCGCGAAAAGACGATACGAGGGGACAAATCCTTGGAAATTTCTTCTCCAATCTTGAATTTCGATACGTGACTCTGTGCGCAACCTGCACAACACCGCCTGCGATTCGACATGAGGTTGCACGCACTCCGGCAAGCAATCACCATTTTCAGTTGGCTGGGCACCAGCTCGGCTGCCAAGGATGAGCAAAATGCACCGCCAGGTGCCGTCCCATCTAACCATGATACATTGGTGCGTGTAGAAACTGTTGAGGATATTCACAGCCTCGCATCGCAACCTCAGGCATGAGCCTCGTCAGCCTCTTCGTTTGACGATGCATCTTCCCGCATTGCCTTTGTAATCGCGTTTCATCGTAGGCTTCGTTTGAAGGCCTAGATTCATCGGACCGATAGATTCGCAGCTTATAATAAGCTTCCTTTTCCTTGCTAGATTCTAGAATTCCTAGATAGCAATTCTACATCATCTTCTCTTTTCATCGCTCTTTGCCACCAAATCATTCCACAGAAACATTGCTCTATTCTTCTTCAATAGAGAGGGAAAAAAGAAAGAACAACCAGCTTACTCAAGTGTGTTTATAGCTTCAACAAGGTATCATCGAATGGCATCAAGTCAGCGTGACGGTCGAACAGTCGATACAGGTATCCGCGGCGTCAAGGCACGACCTTGAAAAAGAAAGACTCTTGTCAGTCATGTCAAGGCAGCACGGAACGTGGTCGCCGAATCATCCCCGCTACCGCCTGCTCGACGCTCTCCATGGCTTCGCGAAATACTACGAACGCCAACGGGCCGATGTTGACAGACTTCGGAATCTGTACACCAATGTCTCCAAGGCGCAGAAGAAGCTGTTGGAAGACCACCTCTCGTATTCGTCCAAGTTCAAGAAAATCGAGCAAAAGCTCGCAAGCAATCAGCACTTGTGTGACGACATTGTGCAGGCATCGCTGCGGTTTTACAACATTGGCATGGACGAATTGCAGAAACACATGCGTGATAGGGAGGCAGAAGGCAGGCAGGCAGAAAAGATGTCCATTTCTCAGTCGTTGAAGCACATCGTGCGGGATTGGACCGAGGAAGGCTCTCTTGAGAGAGACGGGCCGTTTGCATGCCTGCGGGGTGAACTGGAGCGACTATTTCCCGAGAGAAATATCAACAGTCAAGATGTCAGAATCTTGTTGCCTGGCGCCGGCTTGGGACGATTGGGTCATGATATCAGTCACCTTGGAGGTAGAGTCTTCTTTAGAGTCTCTCTCTCTTTTTATTCTTCCTCTCCATTCGAAGGCTAACATTGGATCCAGGTTTCGAGGTTACTATCAACGAATGGTCCATGTACATGAACGCGGTATACCGATTCCTCGAAGCCCAAACCAAGGCATCATCGCAATCGTTTCACCCCTTTATCGATGGCTGGTCCCATCATGCTACAGACGAGAACATGCGCCGCTCCCTGCGATTCCCCGACGTCCCCATTGACGAGCGGAAAGTCCTCATGGTAGAAGGTGATTTCACGACAGAGTTCAAAAACTACTCGGGCCACTACGACGTTGTCTTGACGTACTTCTTCATCGACACCGCCCGTAACCTCCTGTCGTACTTGGACACAATCAAAGACGTGCTCAAGAAGGGCGCCATCTGGATCAACCTGGGGCCCTTGCTCTACGGCACCAGCCCCTTTGTACAACTCAGCCTGGAAGACATCATCACTGTGTCTGAGAGAATGGGATTCCAGCTTCTCGAAACACATGAGCAGTGCGGAGTGCCCACGTTCGACAAGCCCACTGTTAGGAGTATTGAGGCCACGTATAGCTTTGACCGCAAGGCTCTGACGAAGAATGCGTACAACGCGCAGTTCTGGGTTGCTCGGAAAATTTGACGCTTGAACTTGGTGTTGTTAAACCCCGTTTTCTTTCATATTGTGTCGTGGACTAGACGCAACAAGAAAGGTTCCTTCTGCACCCAAAATCATGAAATTTACTTTCACGGCCGGGCTCGGCCCTCATGTAAGCAAGTATTGATGTCGGATGCTGTGGTTTGTTTTGTGGCTGGCATCTTCTACAAAGCGAGAGGATTCCACAGCACTATTTGCAACTCTATCCTCGGACAGGCTGTCCAGTGATGATGGCGTTACTGCCGGGCAATCTGTCGAGGGGCCCTTACCTTCAAACCCGTTAATGGTATCTTGGAACGTGGAGGGACGAGATTCAAAGAGATTTCGGGTTTCACCGCCCCCGGTGCTGTTGGACATCGAGCTCGTATTAGCTCGTCTTACGCCTTGTCTTCAAGGTTCGATGGGTTATTTTTCATTCTGGAATCTGGACCCGTTGGGAATGCAGAGAGTTCAGCTCGCTGCTTGGTTAAATGCACTAGCCTTTGTCAATGCTCAAAAGAAGTAGTTAATTATAGCCTTCCAAGCTTGCAAAAAGAGCGGTTGAGTCCATGCCAAACTAAGAAGCAGCATTACTACGCCAACTCCATTATTCCTATATCCAGACATGTCTGCGTCTTTTTTTCACGCAGGTGAATCCCCTGCTTGAGCGTGGATATCATTGGTTTCAATCATGACAGATCCTGACAGAACATGGGAGCAGAACGCCCCTGAGTATATGTACTACTAGCTCACGCGGTGCGAATAATCCAGCTCACATCAACTACAGCCCAACGCAGTTTCACCTGCTTGTCCCCCTTCCCCCTTGTCCAATGCCCCCGTTGGCACCAGTCCAACACTGAAAAATGAGACGAGCCTGCAAGGAAGCTTGCTGACTTGGCCAGACGAGAGGCGATGCGCCGGAGACTGCGAGATCGGGGTCAGGATAGAAATATCGGCTCTTGGGACCCATCTCGTAGGGGCCGCCTGTGTCATTCAAAGCACCAGCTCCAAAGGCTCCACGATTGGGTTTCGTCTTCTTCTTGTTTCGGCGTGGATTTCCCTCTCGCGTTGCCCCGCTGGCAATCGTCTCCTTGCTGCATGATCAGCAAGCAAGCACGTGCTGTAAGATTTCACGACAAGAAAGAGCGCAGAGAGACCAAGTTCCATTCCTTTGAGTGCTGAGAGCTGAAGTGTTTGGGTGGATAATGATGGGTTGTCTTCTGTCGTAATCTAGCTACCAGGTCTCCATTTCATAGTGCCCATTATTACCTAAGCCATCCTGAGGAGCGTCTCATCGAACTGACTTGAACACAACGTATCTTTGTGATATTCAAAAAAAAAAGCTCTAAAAAAAAACTACCTAAGCTTTGTGACTATCTAAAACACGGAATTGGCCCGGGAAGGACTTGACTCATGGCCCGAGGGGGGGGGGGGAGCATTTGTAACCATTCGACTCCAATCTGGGACACCTGCTCTGATGATGCCACCGTTGAAGGTGACGGGGTTCTCCGAGGAAAGGAATTGCTTCGCTTTGGCAGCAAAAAGTAGCAGCAACCAATGCGCGGCAGGCCAATGAGCAAGAGAAACTGTTGCGCGATAAAAAAAAAAAAGAGGCGCAGCCGAATGGTGACTAATTTGCGCGTTTGTTATCCTCATGTGCCTTGCAACACACCAACTGGCTCCTGGATAGTAGTAACAGAGCTATTTTTGCTAGGGCTTCCTGCGTGGTAGTTTTTTTTTTTTTTCCCAAGAGCTTGGGTGGGATACGGGGCTGCTGGGCACGGAGTGCAACGCTAATAAAACATCCCACGTGTTCCACCGCAGAAGTTCCATTTGCCATTGCTACCATGTTCGCTGCGTTGCGAACGGAGGCAGTGAGGCAGTGAGAGAGGTTGCGCCGATTGGGCTCTTGGTCCGGCACTTCCCGCGCCACGATCTATGCAAGTTGCTGCGGACGTACATGGATTATGTAAGTTTCAACATGTCCCGGCCCTGAAGATGCGCCACCTGGCAAGCAAGCCGCAGGGATGGGACGCGGATTGCATCAAACGTCCGGTGGGTGTGTGGCGATGTATTTCCGGGAACGGAGGCGTCGGGCGTTGGTCGAAACCGGGCGGGTCGTTTCATTAGCAAAAAAATAGGGAGAGGCGAAAACAAGGATAAGGAAAAAGGACAAAAAAAAAAGGGACTTGTTATCTCAATCATGAAATGAAGCACAACGCGGCTCCATGCAAACCTGCTAGCAACCCTCTGTGCTCTCATTTTTAAGTTAAAGTCATTGCCAAGATGTTTTTTTTTTTTTTTTTTTGGGCCCAATATGTATGCCAAGAAACTGCGCATGTTTAATCCGTAATTAGCCGTACTTTGACCGTCATCTCTTGAATGCTTGGCAACACAGACTTGGCGCCGAGCCACAGTGATGAGGGCTCGGGAATGGAGGGCAACACAAGATGACGACAAATTGAATCAGTGCAATATCCAAAATGTCCGTTGAGACAAAAGGACGCGGACGAAGTTCCCGCACATCTGACGGACAAAGTGTCTCAAGACCAGTTGTTAGCAATGAGCAAACTGCGCCAAACACGTGGGTGGAATCCGCAGCTTGGCAGCCCCACCACTGGCACCAACTGGCAGTTTGTCGTCGCAGCTGGCGCCTATTAGTCCGAACAGCTGGCCGGGCCTCTGGTCTGGTCCCGGCAAACTCCTGCGTGGACGGCCTTGAGGACTTTTCGTGCTTTTCATCGAGTCATCCTAACCAGAAACATTAGTCGCGGGCAGTCGACTTTCTCGTTGTCTCCTCATCACTGCGGTTTCCTCCGGTAGCTTGCCCAGCATCTACATATTATGCATCATTCTCCGCCTTACTAGGCCACGATAGTGATAACCTACATGGTCCTAATTTTCAAGCTTGTGAATAACCTCTTGAGTTAGACATTGCAGTTACATCGGTGCCCCGGGTGGCGGTGCTGCGGCCGACTGACTTCGGCCGTGCAGATTCGCCGAAACTTGTTACCTCATCAACAAAGGATCAAGCGGTTCGAGACGAGAAAAGTTGGCTGCCGATGTCTCGGGCGTGCTTTTCCTCCCCATCTAGGGTCCCCCCATCATCTATGGTCGATCATACATGATTGTACGTCTATGTACGCCCACGATTTACAGAGGCTCAAGAATCGTGGTATGAAGCACAATCCTTCACTGATAACCGCTCGGTGGTGACGCGCGTGCTTGGAGATGGTTGATCCTTGTCTCGCTTCTAGTGGAGTAGTCGAGACGATGCCGGTGGCAGCTCACCCGGCCGGAACGGCAATCGACTCAGGCTTGGCCCAGAACAGATTTGGGCCACTGAGATCCGGGCTGCTGTTTGGATGCCCCCCTCTGAGCAAGATCTGAGCCTCGACAAACGGTATCAGTCCTCCCTACGAATCTACGATGCTCTCCGTATTACAACAAGAACCCACCGCCCCAGCAGAGTGGCAAAGCTGGTTGGTTGACCCAATCAAACTCGACAAACACGGCAGTTTTGAGACTGCCGGGGGTTCTTTCCTAGAGTGCCTATATTTTTGGTAGATGGCACGTTTCGCGCAAGATTCTGGATGCCGATGTTGTATCTCTATTTTCCTTGCAGTAACCCGTGCAAGGTGGAAAAGTCGTCAACTAGTGACACGTCAGTTTGAACAGAAAGAACCCTGGGCTCCCCCTTGGAGACGGCCTCCTTTCCATTGCCCCAACCCTTATCGCCAAGTGGCCCGCTCGCAAGAAAGGTCTAATTACCATCCATGGGCGACAAGCCAATGAACAAGCCAATCGAGGTGACTGAACGTTTTATTCAGCCCAGATCCGGAGACGACTAATCTCTACTACATGGATGATCATCATCACTCGCCCGTGGTCTCGTCGATTTACACTTTGCATGGTGGCCTTGGCAGGTCGTTTCCTGGAAGCGGCTCCACCAGCGTCAGACACTACTACAACTGCGACATACTACGTATCTGAGTTTTGCGACACAAACCCACAACAACACTAAAGAGGTGATGGACGGGCAGGGAGGCCGTGCAATCATCAGTGCAACCCCCTAGCCCTAGCAGGGTGCAGGTGTGTCAGTAAGGGCGTCGAACCGCCGTCAATGCATCGCCTTACCTTGGAACGGAAATCTCTTGTGCTCGCTCCCTGGAGCCAGGGGGTGCTCGGCGCTGGCCCGATATTGCCAATGTTTTTTTCCACCTGCCCTCACTTGGTCTGTTCGCGTTGTCTCGCACCTCTCCACTTTCCTATCTCATTGATATACCGACTACCTGCCATTCTTTGTGGACCATTCCACTCAGAATCTTGACGGCGAATCCGCTCTCCACGGCTGGCTGTGCAGATGCTTCCCATCATACATACTCCATACATGTACCTTGTTGATTGGGCATGAACGGTTTGCTTCGGACTCGACTGGTTCCATCTTTCTTCTTGGCCTGCCTTGTTATTATACTTCGTCCTCTCCTTCCGAACCCCGTCTTAATTGCCATATTACATATATCAGTGCTTCCCGCACCCAGACCCTCCCCCACCAACTTCTGGAGACCTTTCCTTTTCTTTTTTTCTTTCAACCCCTGGCTCCAAGATGCACGACCGGTCAAAATCCAAGAGCTGGAGTGATTCAGGCAAATCAACAAGGCGGAATTCTCTATCATCGCTCCACGATCTTCCAAGGTCGAAGACAGACCTCGACAAAGACGTCGAGCCCGGCATGAACGAAAAAGACGAAGAACAAGAAGAACACATGATGAATAGCATGGCCTCGACACCGGCTCTCGAAGGCCAAGATGACAAAGCTCAGCATCTCCACGACGGTGTCGACATCTACGACCCCAACCGGCCAAAACTCGGATTAAAACAACGACTTCATCATTTCACATGGGCCTGGTACACCTTGCCAATGAGCACAGGTGGCCTCGCTTTGCTGATTTTTGCTCAACCCCACCAATTTCCAGGCTTGAAAACCATCGGCTTGGTTGTTTACATCATCAACATTCTCATATTCGTCACCATCACATCACTAATGGCAGCCCGGTTCATCATCCACTCCGGTGACATGTCAAAGTCTATAAAGCATGCTCGAGAAGGTTTCTTCTTGCCTACCTTCTTCCTCTCCGTGGCCACACTGATCACGAGCACCGACCGCTACGCCATACCGAAAGATGATGTCGCTCTTGTATGGGCTGTCTCGGGAGCCTTTTGGGCGTACGTCACAGTGACACTCATGCTCGCCGTTGGACAGTACAGCTACGTTTTTGCTGCGCACCGTCTCGGACTGAATACGATGATGCCAACGTGGATTCTCCCCATCTTCCCGATCATGTTGTCTGGTACAATTGCATCCGTCATCGCCGAAACCCAACCACAGGCTGCCGCCGTTCCTATCATCGTCGCTGGCTTGACGTCCCAAGGTCTTGGTTTCGCTGTCGCGGTCTTGATGTATGCACACATGGTTGGACGCCTCATGCAGACCGGGCTGCCCAATCGGGAGCATCGGCCGGGTCTGTTCATGTGTGTGGGCCCTCCGGCATTTACAGCCTTGGCGCTCATCGGCATGGCTAAGGGGCTGCCCGCCAGCGTCGACGTCAACATGGACGGCCGGTTTTTCGACGTCGGCATCGTCCGCACGATTGCCCTGATAAGCGCCATATTCTTGTGGTCGCTCAGTCTTTGGTGGTTCGGCATCGCCGTCGTGGCCGTCGTTCAATCACCACCCAAGTACTTCCATCTGGGCTGGTGGGCCATGGTGTTCCCCAACACGGGCTTCATCCTGGCCACGATATCTATTGGGAAGGAACTGGCCAATGAGGGAGTGCTGTGGTTTGCGACGGGTCTCAGCATTTGTTTGCTCCTCATGTACTGCTTCGTCTTGTTTTGTCACGTCAAAGCCATCATCAAGCAGGATATCATGTACCCGGGCCGAGACGAGGATGTTGAAGATCATTGAAGCACTACAGGTTGCCGGACTTGACACTTTGACCTCTTATATCTAAACGCCTCTACTTTTGGCTCACAATTTGTTTCCTTCCTTCCCCACCCTCTCTCTTTTCTGCGACGCATCTTTGCCTGCCTGCTCTACTTGACAGGATACATCAGCGGGGAGATACTGCTCAATTTTTTCATCTTTTTTTTTTTCCCCAATGCATCGGGTTAGAGGCTTGCTGGTCAGCTATTTCAGGTAGTGCAAGTCTGGGTTAATGCCAAAAAGACTGTCAGCGAATTTAGAAAAGTCAGAATGATACAACTTGCTCTTGAAGAAGGTCAAATGGTCCTTGAACAAGCTCGAACAAGACGTGAAATCTTTGTTTAATTGCCGTACCGTACGCCCACGTGACCAGCCCCCATATGAAAGACTAGAAAGAGGATGACGAGCGAAAAGTGTCCCAATTTCCCGCCCCCCGGATGCAATGACCGGCATGATTTCGTGAAAGCCACCCGGGTTTGCAAGTGAAACAATGACACATGCACCGACCCGGGACAGCGCCATCCGTCCGCCGGGCGGTCGAAGGAATGTACAGTGTGGAGTTACAGAGCGATGAAACTGTCGCCCCTAGCGCGCAGCGAAATCCTCATCCTTCGCAGCCTTCTGGTCAAAATACTCGGCAAAAATGTAGGTAAGGTCATGAGAACCCAAGGGACCGAAGGGCTCCTCCAAAATGGCATCTCGTGCCATTCCCGATGAAGGATCATTCGGATTAGCCCACGGATACCGGCGAAAATCTCATCCTCATTGACCTGAGAACGGGAATTGGCATTCACTTTGATGCCGTGCTTCTCTTCTAAGTGGCGACGCATCTGACCGGAACCACCTTCAGCGATAGTGTGGCCACAGAGGTGGCCGTTCAATTTCTTGACACCACACACGGTGGCACCGAATTTCGACAGGTTGAAGCCAGGACTAGTAAGCTCACGCGTAGCCGCAGGAACTTTGGGAAGATCTTTTACATGATCCACCCATTCACCAAAAATGTAACCCGTGACCTCGTTCTTATATACATCTTTGGTGTCGGTTTTGGCGTTGGTGATTTCGATACTGGATGGAAGGCCTCTCCCTTTTGGCGCTCGGTGGTTGCGAGGCATTGTGGTTATTGTTGAAATAGGAGTAGAACCCCCCCCCTTTTTTTTTTCGCAATAACAAGGGTGCTAAGGCAGGAGTGATCTTTGTCGAAGGCCAATGCGAGGATGAGCGCGAAGAAGACCTTGGAGGCCGAGGAAGCCGTGCAGCCACCAGGCTGTGTCTGTGTGTAACCTTTGGTGGCAAAGAGGGATGAAAAGAGAAGATGGATGTAGAATTACTATCCAGGAATTCAACAGCGGCAAAAGAGAAGCTATTATAGCTTCAAATCTATAAGCAATGAATTAAGGTCTTCAAGTGAAGCCTGCAATGAATTGCGATAACAAACGCGATCGCAAACGCGATACAAGAAGATGCATCATCAAGCGAAGATGACAATGTTGATACCTGAGGCTGCGACGTGAGGCTGTGAATATTCTCAACAGTCTGTAGCGGGAGGTCGTAGAATGATGAGGGCAGACAGGCCGACTTACTAGGCCAGATCCTTGGAAGCGATATTTCCCTCGCGTGGCATGGGCTTTAATTGGCTTAAGCAGACATGGAACTATATTATTTATATTAGAAGTAAATTATATAAAATGCTTATTAGAAAATAAGACGATTAGGCTAGCTGAAAAACATGATAAAAGATTTACTAATCTAGTAAAGTACGCACGCGCGCTGTCATGGTCTAGCTCTAAGGGTGTGATCCAGACAGGCGCAGTTATTTAAAATTTAGCGTAGTTATTTAAAATTCGTTATTTTTAAACCTATAATTCTATAAAGACTAGGGCCTTCTTATTTTTAGTTAGTGTTTTTATAGTATATACCTATAAGTAATTACTATACCTCTAAAGGCCTTTATTTATAATCGGAGCATTGTTGGATTGTATTGTATTGTATTTTTTGGCCCTTCGATGTATTGTATTGCATTGTTTTGCCCTATGCATTGCATTGTGTATTGTATTGTATTTTTAATACAATACAACATAATACAATACATATAATATAATGTATTGTTAGGGAAAAATAAAAGTGGGGTATTATATAGATTTATTATATAGAAGATTTTTTAAATAATCTAATTATAGTATCCTTATTCTTATATATAATTTAGTAATTTATTTAAAAATCTATAAAGTTTTAGCTTATTTAGAAAAGTAAGCTTATTAGAGATATTATATATATTAATGAAGTATTTCTTAATCTAGTTTATAGAATACGTTTTTTTCTATATATTAAAGGTCTTTATATCTGTTAGAACAAAGGTGATATTAATCGCGCGTCGTAGCCGCAATTACCTAGCAAAAGCTTAGGCCACGCGTACCCCACACGTAACCCATAACCTAGCCTATTAATTAGCTAGGAAATATAAGGCTATAAACACGCAACCCCTTTTTCTCTCTTTAATTATAGCTACTAGCTTTTAACTTCTCTTTTTATATAATTAAAATTAACTAAATAAATAACATAGCTGTTAGTTACACCAAGGTGCCTGCGCAGGTAGGATAATCCCTTAATATTGAAGTCAAATGATAGTTAGATAGATAGCTAGGAAAGAGGGAGAAGAGAGGGAAAGTCTAGATACTAGGAAAGTAAGCGAAATCCGTATGTAAGGTAAAAGAGGGGGTAGCGAATTAATGTAGCTAATCATGTTATATATATCGCGCTAGTCCTATAATTTAGTCTAGTCTTTAGCCATAATTAAACTAAGAAAAATCTAAAGGAATTAACACTAGTAGTCTCTCTTTTTCCTTTATAGCTAAAGAGCTTAAAAACATAATAAAAAGTAAATTAAAGGAAAGTATACATAGGTAAATCCCTTAATAGGAATCCGCTACCCTAATTAGCTATTATAGTATTAGTTAATTAAATTAATTTATTAGTCCTTACCTAAGCTCCTATCCCCTAATATTATAGGTCTCTTTACCTATCCTTTAATATAAATTATTAATTTATTTAAATTAATTAAAGAGAAAAGTAATAAATTTAGTAATACTTTTATTATTATATCTACTAGATTATTATTACTATTAATCCACCTAAATTCGTAGATCTTATGCCTTTTATATAATTAATAAAGATGTTGATTCCTTCAGATCTTCATTAGTTCAATCGTGGCCAAAGACTAGACCAATTGTGGGTCTGGCGCGATGCACGCGATATGATTGGCTACATTAATTCGCTACCCCCTCTTTTGCCCTATATACGGATTTCGCCTACTTTTCTAGTATCTAGACTTTCCTTCTCTTCTCTCTCTTTCCTAACTAGCTAACTAACTATTATTAACTTTAATTATATAGGATTACCCTTATACTTACGTAGGACCTTAGTGTAACTAATACTAATTAGTAGTTAACTTTATAACTATAGATAAGCTAGGTATTATAAGAAAAGACATTTCTATAGACATTACTACTACTACCCCTTATTATGCTATAACGGTTATTATGATAGAGAGGCATAACTATATAAGTATACTAAAGGAAGAGACTAGAATCCTAGTTACAGGCTTATTAGGCTTCTAAGGAATTAATCTATTAACCCTTAGGCTAAGGGATATAACTTCGTTATATCTATCTAGGATATTATTATTAATTATTAATTTTATTATCTATTATAAGAAAACTAACTAACTAACTAAATCTATTACCGTAAGGTATTTATTTTAAACCTAATGTTAAATAACCTTAGCTAAGCTAGCTAACTTACCTATAAATTCCCTTTAATATATTACCTTCTAATAGACCTTTAATCTCTCCCTATAAGCATTTACTACTTATTTTTTACCCCCTTTACTCTTAGTGCTATTTACCCTATACTTATTAGTAAGAGAGAGAGATTACCTCCTTCCCTTCTTTTTATAAAAAATAAGAAGTAGTAATTCCTATTATTTCCTTATTACTTTTCCTATTATTTTCTAATTACTTTTAGAACTTCTATTACTTTCTTTATCTCTATTAATTTATTCTTATTACTACTTTTACTACTTTTACTACTTTTTCTTCTGTTTTTCTTATTTTTATAATCTTTTAATTTTATTAGAGTAATAATACTCCTAAAATATAAAAGAAAAACCTCATAATAGCAATAGGTAAACACAGGAGCTTAATTAGTAGTAAAAATAATAAATTAGTAACGTTTCTTTTATAGTTAAAGATAGTAAAGGAATCTAGACCTTCTATAAGAGTAAAGGCTACTAGTAATAGCAAGGCTCTAACTATTACCCCTAAAAGACCCTAAGAGTATAAGTTACCCTTATATCTTTAATAGCTTACTTATAACTTCTTTAGTAATTAGAAAGAATCTATTAAGCTAGATCTAGAGACTACTATATAGCTTAAGCTTAATAACTAGATTATAAGATTTATTAACCTTAGTAAGTATTAAGGTTAGAGAGATAATAACCTATAGGAATTATTCTAAGAAGACTTTAAAGGCTAGTCTAAAGATACCTTTAAAAGGGCTATAAAGGAAATTATTAGAGAATTACGTAATTCTCTATAAGATTATAGCATTCTTATTAAGCAAGGCCTAGGATATTTAATCCTAGTATCTCTTAAAGAAGTGCTTTATTAAACTTTAATGTCTCTTTAGTTATAGGAGAGATTATAAGAGAGACTATAATCTTCTAAACCCCTAGAGCCTTAATATTAATAGCCCTAATAACCTACCCTAGAAATTCACCTTCCCTAACCCTAAAGACTACGTAAACCTTTATAAGAGCCCCTATAATAATCGCTATTAAATTAATAGCTTTATCCTAATAATCATTATTAATAATAACTAGGGGACTATTATTTATAATAAAATGTGCCTTTATAGTAATTCGCCTCTGAAAATTAGATTATAAAGAAAATCTTAGAGCTTATAAAGATATATAAGGATAGTAACCACTATAGTAGGAAGCTATATAACTTCTTAATGCTAAAAATTATACTTTTTAAAAACAAGTGTAATAGAATTAACCTTCCTTAAATGTATTATTAAAAGGCTTTCCCTATTATATTAATAGGTAATACTAAATAATACTTCCTTAATTATCTCTTTAGGAATAACTATTCCTATAAAGAGATAACTACCTATATCTATTAACGCTTTAAGACAGAAAGCAACTAGTAATTCTATTACTACTAATTAAGTAGCATAATATTAAAGAACATAATTAAGAAAAACCCTAATAAAAGCAAGCTTAATTACCTTAAGATTATATTATTAACCCTTAAGAAGATTTATAGAGAACTATACCTTACTAAAATAGTAAATACTAAGCTCTATAAGCAGGCCTTAAATACTATAGCTAGTGTGCCTAAATATTAGATAGTAAAATATATACACTCTCTAGGCTTTAAAAGTCTTACTAGAGATCTCCATAAGGCAATTACTATTATAGAATTAAATAAAAGGCCCTCCTAATACCTTTAGTACTAATAAGGAGACCCTCTAGAGGCTATATTTACTAATCATTAGTATAGATAGTAATTATCCCCCTGTAGTAAAGGAAGTTATTATAGATAGAGCCCTAGGCTAAGCACTAAGCGTTACTTTATATGTAGTAAGAGTAGCTACTAGTTCTCTAATTACTTTACTAAAGAATATTAAAAGGAAAAAGACTACTAGTAAGCTAGTAAAATATATTATACACCCCCTTTAGAGAAGAGATTCTAGGCATTCCTTACCTCCTATAAAGGGCAGGATAATAATAAGCCTAATAAAAGCTTAGGTTAGAATTAGAAATCATATCTTTTAGCTTATATAAAAGCTAAAGATAATAATAATAATATAGAGGAGTTACTATTAATAGTATACCTAAGTATTATATAATTCTTTTACTCCGAATTATAAACTAACTATAACGCTACTAATATTAATATCCTTGTAACCCTAAATAATTAAGCCTTCTAATATGTATTCCTTAGGTAGGAGCTTTATAAGCTATAAGAGTATAATAAAGGCTTAATTTACTATATCTCTAAAGAACACTATTCTAAAGAGGTCTTTAAAGGGATTATACCTAACACTAGCGCTATAAGAAAGTTAACTATAGGAGAGGCATAAGTAAAGGCTTTATTAAGATTAATACCTTTATTAAAGGTAACCCCTTACAAACCCTAAATTATTATATTTAGCGCTAGATTAGTAGTTATAAGAGAAATCCTTTATATACCTATAGAACTTGAAGAGCTTAAATTTTACGTTCTTAATATAGCTACCCCCTTTCTCTTCTTAATTACTAATATAAATAAGATATAAGTTAAAATTAATAACCTTACTAATATACTTATCTAAGGTAATAAGACTATACCTATTATATAATAATAGGGTTATCCTTAGTAGCTACTAGAGGCAAGAGAAATAGTTACCTTCTACCTTTTAAAAGGAGATATCTATTAATTATATTATTAACTTAGTTACCCTTCTATTTAATAACTTATAAAGATCCTTTACTAAGCTAGTTATAAAGTTAAACACTAGGTAATTAAGGAATTAACTAAAGTCTACTACTATTACTAGATATATAGAAAGGCCCCTAGTTAATTTAAATTCATAATTAAAGATAACCACGAATTTAACTATAAGATTATTATTAATACTATGTAAGTTAATAGCTAACTAGTGCTTTATATTATTAATTTAGTAATATTATTTTAGGCTACTTAATTCCTTAATTTAAAGAAGCAGAAGGCTTAAGATATCTAGGACACTATCCGCAAATATTAGATTAATACTTATCTTAGACCTCTAGAATAAATTATTTATAATGCTAGTAATAACTTCGCTTCCGCTATATTTAAGTATTATACTTAACTAATATTAATTAAGACTAATAAGATACTAATTAAAGCCTATAATAGCATTAGAAAGGTTAAGAGATATTATAGACCTTTACGCTAAGCTTATAATATTATTATAGACTTAATTAGGATAGAACTTACGCTAGAGTAATATCTTTAAATAGCTATTAAAGTAGTTAATAACTTTATAGGCCTAAATAGTATTATCCTAACCCTACTAGTCTTTAGAGACTACCTATAGATAATAGATAAGTTACTACTAAGTATCTTTATTATTTAATATACTAAAGTAATTTATAAAGCTACTAATAAAGTCCGCTATTATCTAGCTTTATAGCAAGTCTATAATACCCTTAAAGCCTAGAATAGCCCTAATATAGTGCCTATATATTAGCTATCCCTATAGGCTAATATACATATATAAAGAGAGAAGGGTAGCTAGTATAGCCCTTATAAGCTACTTACTACTAATAGAAAGACTTATATAGTTAATATACCCTATAGCCTAGTAAAGTTCTGCTTTATAGTAATAAAGCCTTACTACAAAGACCTATATATTATAGAGGGACTAGAGTAGTAGGAGATAAAGCCTAATAATATAGAGGAAGAAGTAACTATATAACTAACTACTACTACTAAAAGAGATTCCCTAATAGAAGAAAGTAAAGAGCTATAAGTACTAGCTAAGAGAAAATAAGGGAGACTAAGAAAGGCCCTTATAGTTTAATTTATAAGTATAGAAGAGTCTAAAGAAGAGGCTTATAAAGCCTAGAAGGCCTTAAAGAGAAGCTATTAAGTTAAAGACTTATTACCTTGCCCTAAAGGAATAAAAGTAAGGAATAGAAGACCTTATAGCCCTAAGAAGAATATTAGCCTAATTTAGCTTTATATACTTATAAATAAAAATTAGAAGGAGGCCTTTATTTAAGAAGCTATAGCTAAAGGGATGCTAAATATAGTATTCCTTATAGTAAAGGAAAAGGCTAATTAAAACCTTACTCTTTAACTCTGCTAAGAAAGGAAGATTATAACCCTAGGAAAACCCTTTAAGTAATCTAATTAAGCTAAGATTAACGCTTTATAAGCTTATAATATGTTTAAATTTATTAAGTATAACCTAGTGAAGCATAGAGGTTATAGAATCTTTGATTTTTATATAGTTAGAGAGATTAAAGGTAAAGAAACGGACTTACTATATAAGAAATCCTGCCTTATTATGTAAGGCTATAATAACAAAGGAAAGAAATTTATCCTAACGTAATCGCTAATAATTTAATAAGCAAGCTAATAACTTATTATAGCTATTGCTCTATTATTAAGAAAAAGAGGCATTTACCTTTAGATTCGTAATATCACGTAAGCTTACACTTAATTACATATAATACTAACGAGGCTAATTATTATAAGATTACTAAAGCAGATTACACACCTCTTTCTAGAAGGGACTATAATTAAATTAATTAGACCTCTTTATAGGATTATAAAGGCTAGAACCTACTAGTAGGTAATATACTTCTATTACTATAGGAATAACCTCAATATAATAACCTTAACCTATAATTCTTACTTATTAATTATAGCCCTAAATAATAAAAATCTCTTTAGTATTATTAGAATGCAAACTAATAATACATTAGGCCTAAGTAATAATAACTTCTTCTAAAAAGAAGAGAAAGAGCTTGTTGGAACAAAGGTGATATCAATCGCGCGTCGCAGCCGCAATTACCTGGCAGAAGCTCAGGCCGCGCGCGGACCCCACACGTGACCCACAACCTGGCACGTTAATTAGCTAGGAAATGTAGGGATATAAACACGTAACCCCTTTTCCCTTTATGTATTATAACTTCTAGCTTTTTACCTCTCTTTTCCTATAACTTAATTAATCATAATAATAGATAATGTAGCCTAGAATAGATAATTAATAACAATACTATTCTTCAGGCTTATGACTGTATTACATTGAATTCAATACCTTGTGAATCTAACACTGATTAGTGGTTACCTTTACAGATAACCACGCAGTCTTTGAACACCGCAGATTAGTAAGGTTAATTAGAAGAGGTAGCTTATCTAATAATGACTTGCCCTATAAAATAGGAGGGCCACGTTTAATAATAAGTTATACTAATAGAAAGGTATAATATAGCTCTCTTCTTACTTTAGTATTAATATCTATATTTATACGGACTCTGAAATAATAAAGAAAGGTTTAATACTAGTAGCTAAGCTATCCCCTTGTCTTTCTTTATTATGTGTTCTATTACGTATTTAAAGTTAACCGCCTTGCCTTGTAATCCTTTACATCCAAAACACGTTATATAATTATAGTTATACCCCTTTTCTTCTTATATTATAAGATTTGCCTCCCCTAATTAATTAGAATATTAGATATAGCTAGACTATCTAGGACCTCTAGTTAATTTAGAGTTCCTAGTAAGACTAATAGTTATAATAATACTATGGAAGGCGTTAAAATAGGAGATAATAATGAATACCTTAAAAAAGGAAAAACCCCTATTTATACTAACCTATACCCCTATATCTCTGTAAGGCTCTAATAATATATTATAGAAGAACTGCTCTAATGAATAGGAAGTTCTAAACATAAAGAGATAATAATACCTAAGGAAATCAGTCTTTATATCCTTATGAAGACTGAATAATATAAGGAGCAAGGGTTATTTAGAAGAATACTATTCTCTGAATTTAGTAATGACTTTTACGAATGGTTAAGGGATAAGTTTGTAAAAGGGAGAGACCTTTTATAGAATGGACTTTAAGACTATCTTCTTTATAATAGAGTGTATATAACCGTTAGAAGAGGCACTAAGATAGTAAATAACCTTAAAGAAGTAGTAAACTAAGAAGAATTTAGATTTTGGACTCTTGAAGAAATTAAAGAGGCTAGGAAGAAGTATATAGGCTTCTAAAAGAACCTATAGAATAAAGAGTTCTTCTGTGATTTACTAGATGATAGTGATGTTAGAACTAGGTAACCTACCCTGTCACCCTAGTTGTTAGTATGATTACTATTAAAAGGATTAATAAGCTAGACTCCCCTAGGAAGACTAAGTTAATCCCCTCTAGGAAGGCCTAGTTAATCTCCCCTAGGAAGGTTAATTAACCTAGAGTTAAGACTACCTAAGGATGCTATTTACGAGTATCCACGGGTGACTCCCCTGCTTATACCTTTACTAGAGGTAAGTTAGTAGTATTACCCTAGTAATACTGCTAATAATGCCCCTGAGTAGGAGAGTTACTAATGGAGGTAACCTATACTGTCTAGGGCTAGTAGTGCCCCTGTTAGTATAGCTTAAAGAGCTATAATTCCTCCTTCCTAATATAAGGAAGAGGAGGATTAGAGGGAATAATAAGCCCTAAGGGTGCTACCTATAAAGCTGCCCTCTTACTTCCTAAAGACCTTACTACCCCTTCTATAGATATAAAGGGAAATACCTAGAGGACCCCTATAGACTTAAAGACCTTTACTAAAGTAAATTATTAACCTATCTAAGGTATACCCTAAAGAATAACTCTATGGCGCTAATAACTATGATGTCCTTGAATTAAAGCTTTAAATATTCTATAGAAAATATGAGTTACTTAATATCTAGCCTAAATAAGCTAGTTATGCTTTTAAGGTTATGCTTAAAGGCAAAGCACTATAATACTATATAGACTACCTCTCTAAACCTAGATAACCATAAGATCTCCTTATGCTTATTAGCTATATAAGAGAATAATTTAAAACCAAGAATATATAGTAAAGATATCTGCTAGAGTAGAATAATACTTCCCTGTAAGGAATGGCAAATGATAATCTAAGTAAATTAATAATTAAATACTTTAATAAACTCATAGAAAGACTAGCTATCTTATAATAAGTAGTACCTAAAGTGGGCTAAACTAAAAGGGCACTCTAGAATTAACTTATTAGAGCTTATTATAGTATTCTAAAGTGTAGAGGAGCGATTATAAATCCGCTAGATAGACTATAAGAGTTTTATAAATGGATTAGAATGACCCTTTATCTTATTAAGGAAGAGAAGAAGAACTATTAATAGTTCCTAACTAAAGCTATAACCCTAGAGTAATTCTAGACTAACTAAAGATATAATAGGACTGGAAAAGAGACCTAATACCCCTTAAAACCATAAGGAAGAGGAGGTACTCCTTATATAAAGAAGTGCTATGTATATAGCAAGGAAGGATGCTGGTTATCTAAGCACCCTAAAGAGAACTATAAGAAGGCGTTTTAATGCTTTAAGAATCATTACCTTACGGATTTGACTAATAACTTATATTATTTATTTCTTACTTAGTATAAGGGAGAACATAAGTCCTAACCCCCTATTAATAATGAAATCGCTTAGTATATAAAGAGCATTGGATTTAATAATGGCCCTGATGATATAGATAGGCTAGTACCTACAAGCTTCTTTACTTATAGAACCTAGATTAATGGCGAAAGAATGGTTTAATTCCTGACAAGGTAAGTAGCTTATTATAGCCTAAGTAAAGAAGACCCCTTTTAGCAGGAACTTATAAATAAAGCCCTAGTAATGTTTATGTTAGAAGATTGCTATTCCTATGCGATATTCTAAGGGATTATGCCTAATATAGGAGCCGCAAAGTTCTCTATAGTAAGGCACCCTTAATTCCTTGCTTTATAACGTTAGATGCTTATATTACAGCTTGATGAATTAATAGAAAAAAAGGTATTAGTTAGGTTTAGCGTGGGAGACCTAATTATCGCGCTTAGAGCGGCTATGGTGCCTACTCCCTTTAGAAATATTCTCTTTTAGGTTATCCCTACGAACACTCTATTTCTCTTATCCCTTAATAATATAGACTGTCTAAAGATTAACTTTAATATCTCTAAGAACACACTATAATAAGGAAATATTAAAGTACCTGTTGTACGCAAATAGGGGCATACCTGGATGCTTCTTACATAAAAAGAAGAAGTAGTTGCTTAGAGCTACCTTATAGAAGGCAAGCTACAGCGACTACACTGCCGCTTTAGATATCTATTAATCTAACGTCTATATGAGGTTCTCTGTAGATTAGGGCATAATGTTAATATTAAAGCTATTAGGAAGCTAATAAGAATCTGCTACTAATGCTAAATGCACGTAGATAGCCCTAATTACTTTAAGTTTACCCTTAAGGATAAGTATAGCTTTAATTACAAAGTAATAGTAAATATCTTTTACCTAGATAGCAACTGCCCTACACTCTATGCTATAGATGTGGCTATAGTGTTTAACATAGCGAAATTCCTTAATAATATCTCTATGAAAACGACCTAGGAAGCCCTCCGAATGTGCTAGATTAATGCTTACCTAGGCCCCCTAGACTTTATTATTATAGACGCTAGAATAAACTTCCATAGTAATAAATTTAAATAATTTGTAGCTTTGATGTTAATTTTGATTAAGGAAGTCCCTATTAAGGCATACTATAGCATAGGGAAGGTTAAAAGGTATTATAGGCTACTCTAAAGAGCCTATAATATAATTAGACGCGAATACCTTATAATGCTAGAACCTATTACCCTTTAAATAGTAATTAAGGCCTTGAATAACACTACAGGCCCTAATAGCCTTATCCTAACCCTCCTTATCTTTAGAGCCTACCTATGCATAATAAATAAGTCCTTACTATTACCTAATATTATATAGCGTGTGATTATAGTATAGAAGGCTACTAAAGAAATTAAGAGACTTTATGCTATCTAGAAGGTTAATAAGGCCCTTACTAAACGTAATAGCCTAGATACCTTAAAGACCCTTAGCTTACTACTTAGATTAAAGGTTAAGGTCTAGCGAGAAGGCAAGGGATAGGTAGGTCTATATAAGCTGCTAGTGATTACTAGAGAAAGCTATACACTTAATATGCTTAGAGGCCTAAAGACCTTTAGGTTAATATCCATTAAGCCTTACTATAATAACCCTAGTGTAGAGAAGATAGCAAAGCCTAGTAAAGAGGAAGGAGAAAAAGGGTGAGAGGCTTATAATAAGAATATAGTACTACTAATACTACTAAAGTAAGGATATAGAAGGCTATAGAAGAACCCTCCTATAATACCTTAAGGTGCTAATACCTTCCTATTAGTGAAAGAACATAGTAACCTAGCTCTTGTAATTAAGCTGCGTAAGGAAGGAATTATTAAGACCCCTAGTAAACCTTTTAAGCTATTAATAAAAGCGGAAATTAATGCTCTGATTAAGTAAGGTATATTTAAATTTATTATGTTTGATAAGGAAGAACATAGTGGAATTCGAATCTTTAATTCCTAAATTATTAATAAGATTAAAGGTAAGATAATAAAACCCTACAAAAAGTCACGCCTTATGATCCAAGGGTGTGAGGATGAAGGGAAACAGGCCATTCTCACACAGGCCCTAATGATTTAACACGCGAGCTAATGTCTTATCCTTGTGATAGCCCTGTTAGTAAGATTAAGGAAATTCCTTATCTAGTTAAGAGATATCTATTAGGCTTATGTATAGGCCTATATATTACTAGAGTGGCTAATCCTAGCGCGCTTACTAATTTAGATACGGCATCTCTACCCGCCTAGTATAATCTTAAGGGTTATAAAACCCCTTTACAGGCTTGCAAAGGTAGGAACACACTAGTAGGTTACGTATTACAAGCATTATAGAGAGAACCTCTAGATAGAAACCTCTACGTATAATCCTTGCCTGCTTATAACTACAAAGGAAAGCCCTAACTTTGCTTATATTAGAATGCAAACTAATAACATGATTAGCCTCTTGGACAAGAAGTTCTCTAAGAAGGAAGAGACCTAGCTTACTATAGTAAGCTTTAATATAAAGCTAAAGCAATTCCTAACTTAGGACTACCCTCTTACATTCAATAGTGGTATTATCTCGCTAGCGAATAATACTATTAAGATCTAGTAGAAAGGGCAGAGTAACAAGTTAGAGTTAGTTCTAATAACTAACTTAAAGCGTAAATATATTAAGCAGAGGGCCTAAGGCGCTTATATTACCTTAATCTACTAACTAGAGGCTTGCTTTAACTTATTTATTACTATATAACACTAGGAGCTAACCCTAGAGGACGTGAAAGCCCTTAATTACCGCCTAAAGTAGCAGATAGATTACCTAGAGAGAGGTCTAATGTTTATCCTAATTAACCTTAAGAAGGCGAAGCTCTTTACCTTTATAGATAGATCCTTTGCTAATAACTAGGACTTATCCTTATAACTAGGATATGTACTTGTCCTAGCGAATAAAGACTACACTAATAGTAAATTCATAATTAAAGGTAATATTATATACTTTAGCTTAATAAAGAGCAAGAGAGTTATACAAAGCGTGCTTACCTTAGAAGTCTATAGCATGGTAGCTAGTGTTAATATAGCTCATATAATTATAACTACCCTAAACTTAGTTACTAACTAACTAAAGCTCCTGAAGATCCTAGTTATTGTATATACGGATTTATACTTATTATATAAGTGCCTTATTAAGCTTAGTATAATAAAGGAAAAACGCCTAATAATCAATATTATAGCCCTTTAATAGTTATATAAACGCTAAGAACTCTATGAGATCTAATAGATTAATAGAGAGAATAACCTAGCTAATGCCTTTATAAAGGTATTACCTAATAAGGCCCTTAAGAGCTTTATCTTAACTAACTAGATAACTATCTAGATAGAGGGATAGGTTACCTATGCATAACATATACGTAGTAAGAGGAAAAGGTAATCCTCTAGGAGGATAGCCATAGGGATAGGATAGTAATACGCAGGGGATTTACACCCTTGTAGTCAATATCCCTAGCAGCCATAACTATGCTAGCCTACTAGGCCCTCCTAGTAGACCATAGAAATTAATAGTAGTATATAGGAGAATAAAGGTATTACTAAGGAGGAGGAAGATATTATATACACGCTAAGGTATAGTATATATATTATTTTGAGGAAAAGAAAGGATTTAGAAGGACCTACTTATCCTTATATAGGCTCATAGGCTAAGCAAGATTATTATTTCCCTTTTGTTAGCAACTATATGCCTAGATAGGCTATGAGTTCTTTTCCTTATATCCCCTATTAATTATATTCTTAATCTATTCTTCCTTTTTTATTTCTATAATTAATATCGCGTGTTAATAATCATATTAAAAGAGAGAAGTTCTAGTGTTAGAATAAAGGTGATATTAATTGCGCGTCGTAGCCGCAATTACCTAGCAGAAGCTTAGGCCACGCGCGGACCCCACACGTAACCTATAACCTAGCACGTTAATTAGCTAGGAAATGTGGGGACACAAACGCGCAACCCCTTTTCCCTTTATGTATTATAACTTCTAGCTTTTTACCTCTCTTTTCCTACAACTTAATTAATTATAACAACAAATAACGTAGCCTAGAATAGATAATCGATGACAATACTATTCTTCGGGCTTACGACTGTATTACATTGAATTCAATACCCTGTGAATCCAACAGAGCTCTAGAAGGCTAATTTTATAGCTAAAGAAAAGTAATAATTAACTACTAAGAATCCCCTTATCTTTAATAGTTATATCTTAACCTAGAATACTAATAATTCGCTAATATTAACTTAGAAAAGCTAGAGTTAGAAGATTAAGGAAGTTAATCCTTAATCCCTAAAGGTAAAGTAAGACTATATAAAATAATAAGCTTAAGGAAGCTATATTATAACTATATGTTAACTAGAAGCTTCCTATAACTTATTAATTATAGCTTAATACTAAGAACCCTCTAAGAAAGATATTATATACCTTAATAAACACCTTAAATAGTAAATTAAGAATTAATAATATAGACTATAATATATTCCTTTAGTTCTTAAGAAGGCAAAGCTCTTTATGTTTATAGATAGATTACTTGCTAATAATAAGGATTTAAGCTTATAGATTAGATATGTAATTATGATTAGTAACAAGATAATACAAGATAATAATACCTTTATTATAAAAGGTAACATTATTACGTATAGCTTAATAAAGAGTAAGAGAGTTACTTATAGTGCACTTACCTCTAAGTTATATAGTATAGTTTAAGGCGTAGACATCGCCTACGCGATTTCCATAACTCTATATTAGATTATAGATTAATTAAAGATACCTTAAATTCCTATAATTCTCTATGCTAACTCTTTTTTATTATATAAATATCTTATAAAGCTAGGAACCATAAAGGAGAAAAGACTAATAATTAATATTATAGCTTTTTATTAATCATATAAGAGGCACGAGATCTACGAAGTTAGGTAAATTAATAGTAACAATAATCTAGCGGATATAATAACAAAAGCATTACTAAATTTATTACTTTCCTCTTTAATTAATTTAAATGAATTAATAATCCATATTAAAGGATAGGTAAAGAGACCTATGATATTAGGAGATAGGAGCTTAGGCAAGGAATAACGGATTAATTTAATTAACTAATGCCATAATAGCTAATTAGAGTAGCAGATTCCTATTAAGGGATTCACTAGTGTATACTTTCCTTTAATCTAATTTTTATTATATTTTTAAGCTCTTTAGCCACAAAGGAAAAAGAGAGACTACTAGTGTTAATTCCTTTAGATCTTTATTAGTTTAATCATGGCTAAAGACTAGACTAATAATAGGTCCGGCGTAATGCACGCGATATGATTAGCTACATTAATTCGCCACCCCCTCTTTTGCCTTATATACGGATTTCGCTTACTTTTCTAGTATCTAGACTTTCCTTCTCTTCTCTCTCTTTCCTAACTAGCTAACTAACTATCATCGACTTTAATCATACGGGATTACCCTTATACCTGCGCAGGACCTTGGTGTAACTAACAAAAGAGCTATAATATTAATTATTAGTCTTTTCTCCTTTATAGTTCCTAGCTTTATAAGGTATTTATATAATAAAAAAGAGTTAGTATAGAGAATTATAGGAATTTAAGGTATCTTTAATTAATCCGTAATCTAATATAAAGTTATAGAAATTATATAAGCAATATCTACGCCTTAAACCATACTATATAACTTAGAGGTAAGCGTGCTATAAGTAACTCTCTTACTCTTTATTAAGCTATATGTAATAATGTTACCTTTTATAATAAAGGTATTATTATCTTGTATTATCTTATTACTAATTACAATTACGTATTTAATCTATAAGCTTAAATCCTTATTATTAGTAAGCGATCTATTTACAAATATAAAGAGCTTTACTTCTTTAAGAACTAAAGGAATATATTATAGTTTGCGTTATTAATTCTTAATTTACTACTTAAGGCGTTTATTAAGGTATGTAATATCTTTAGTAAAGGGTTCTTAGTGTTAAGCTATGATTAATAAGTTATAGGAAGCTTCTAGTTAATATATAGTTATAATATAGCTTCCTTAGGATTATTATTTTATATAATCTTGCTTTACTATTAGGGATTAAGGATTAACTTCCTTAATCTTCTAACTTTAGCCTTTCTAGGTTAATATTAACAAATTATTAGTGTTTTAAGTTAAGATATAACTATTAAAGATAAGGGGATTCTTAGTAGTTAATTATTACTTTTCTTTAGTTATAAAATTAGCCTTCTAGAGCTCTTTCTCTTCTTTTTAGAAGAAGTTATTATTGCTTAGGCCTAATATATTATTAGTTTATATTCTAATAATACTAAAGAGGTTCTTATTATTTAAAGCTATAATTAATAAGCAGGGATTATAGGTTAAGGTTATTATATTAAGGTTATCCCTATAGTAATAGAAGTATATTGCTTACTAGTAGGTTCTAGCCTCTATAATCCTATAAAGAGGTCTAATTAATTTAATTACAGTCCCTTCTAGAAAGAGATATATAATTTGCTTTAGTAATCTTATAATAATTAGCCTTGTTAGCATTATATATAATTAAGTGTATGCTTATATAATATTATAAATCCAAAGGTAAATGCCTCTTCTTCTTAATTACAAAGTAATAGCTATAATAAGGCGTTAGCTTGCTTATTATATTATTAGTAATTACATTAGGATAAATTCCTTTCCTTTATTATTATAGCCTTATATAATAAGGCAGGACTTCTTATATAGTAAATCTATTCCTTTACCTTTAATCTCTCTAACTATATAAGAATTAAAGATTCTATAACCTCTATGCTTTGCTAGGTTATACTTGATGAATTTAAATATATTATAAGCTTATAAAGCATTAATCTTAGATTAATTAGATTACTTAAAGGGCTTTCCTAGGGTTATAATCTTCCTTTCTTAGCGGAGTTAAAGAGTAAGGTTCTAATTAGCCTCTTTCTTTACTATAAAGAATACTATATTTAGCATCCCTATAGCTATAGCTTCTTAAATAAAGGCCTTTTCTTAATCTTTATTAATAAGTATATAGAGTTAAACTAAGCTAGTACTTTTCTTAAGATTATAAGCTCTTCTTCTCCTTACTTTTATTCCTTTAGGGTAAGGTAATAAGTCTTTAACTTAATAGCTTCCCTTTAGGGCCTTCTAGGCTTTATAAGCCTTTTCTTTAGACTTTTCTATGCTTATAAATTAAACTATAAAGGCCTTTCTTAGTCTCCCTTATTTTCTCTTAGCTAGTACTTATAGCTCTTTACCTTCTTCTATTAGAGAATCTCTTTTAGTAGTAGTAGTTAGTTATATAGTTACTTCTTTCTCTATATTATTAGGCTTTATCTCCTACTACTCTAGTCCCTCTATAATATATAGGTCTTTATAGTAAGGCTTTACTACTATAGAGTAGAACTTTACTAGGCTATAGGGTATATTAACTATATAAGTCTCTCTATTAGTAGTAAGTAGCTTATAAGGGCTATACTAGCTACCTTTCTCTCTTTATATATATATATTAGCCTATAGGGGTAGCTAATATATAGGCGCTATATTAAGGCTATTCTAGGCTTTAAGGGTATTATAAACCTACTATAAAGCTAGGTAGTAGCAGACTTTATTAGTAGCTTTATAAATTACTTTAGTATATTAAATAATAAAGATACTTAGTAGTAACTTATCTATTATTTATAAGTAGCCTTTAAAGACTAGTAAGGTTAGGATAATACTATTTAGGCCTATAAAGTTATTAATAGCTTTAATAGCTATTTAAAGATATTATTCTAGCGTAAGTTCTATTCTAATTAAGTCTATAATAATATTATAGGCTTAGCGTAAAGGTTTATAATATCTCTTAACCTTTCTAATACTATTATAGGCTTTAATTAGTATCTTATTAGTCTTAATTAATATTAGTTAAGTATAATACTTAAATTTAGTGGAAGCGAAGTTATTACTAGCGTTGTAAATAATTTATTCTAGAGGTCTAAGATAAGTATTAATCTAATATTTACGGATAGCGTCCTAGATATCTTAAGCCTTCTACTTCTTTAAATTAAGGAATTAGGCTACCTAGAATAATATTACTAAATTAATAATGTGAAGCACTAGTTAGCTATTAATCTATATAATATTAATAATAATCTTGTAGTTAAACTTGTGGTTATCTTTGATTATGAATTTGAATTAACTAGGGGCCTTTCCATATATCTAGCAATAGTAGTAGACTTTAGTTAATTTCTTAATTACCTAGCATTTAACTTTATAACTAGCTTAGTAAAGGATCTTTGTAAGTCATTAAACAGAAGGGTAACTAAGTTAATAATGTAATTAACGGATATCTCCTTCTAAAAGGTAGAAGGTAACGGTTTCTCTTGCCTCTAGTAACTACTGTTAAAAATAAGACTTATTTTTAGCCCTTTTCTAGTTAAAGAGCCTTTTTATTACTAGCTTGCATTGCAAGCCTAACAGCTACACTGCAGCTGTCAACGGTCGCGAAGGTAGCTATCAATAGCTACGTCATAGCTGTTAACAGCTATGTCTAACTATATAAATAACTAATTAGTTAATTACATTATAGCTGCAAGTATAGCTATAACCACGCTACTAGTAATTAGGTAAGCTAGGGTGACATAAGCTAGGGTGACATGAGCAGGTTACCGTACACGTAACTTACCCTATAGCTATCTTTAATAGTGATTTTCTCTTTATCTAGAGGTTATATAAAAGTTTTACATATAGTAAATTAAAGCTTAAAGATAAGGCTTTCTCTTTATATAAGGTTATTTTTTTAACTAAAAGTTAAAGTATATAGGTTACTAGCTAGTATAGTAGTGAGTTAATGTTTTAGTTTTTACATATAAATAAATTTTACAGAAAATCAAAAGTAGCCTATAAGACCCTGCTAGTAGCCTAGATTCTCTAATATAGTTAGTAAGTTTATAAGAGAAAGAAGATCTTTTTAACTAGCTAGATAGCTAGTTCTCTTAACTAATAACAGCTATATTACCTATATAACGTATCTAAAATTAATTCTATTACTTTATAAGATATTATAAAAGTAATCTAAATTAAATTCTATTAGTTAATAACTATCATAACCTTCCGTTACGTTATGTTAATTAATTTAATGTTACGGCCCTATTAGTCCCTAACCGTAGAGCTTGTACTTATATAGCTATTGCTAGCTAGCAACTAGCTCCCTACATTTCAATAGGTTATAAGCCTAGCTTTATTACTATAGATTCCTTTTAGGTTACTTTGTGTGCGAATATAAAAGACTTCTCTTCTATAAAAAAGGAAGGACCCGCGAGATAGAAGTTTTTTCCCTTCTATAAAAAGGAATTAATTACGAATATAGAAGATTTCCCTTCTATAAAAAGGAAGGATCCGCAAGATAGAAGCTTTTCCCTTCTATAAAAAGGAATCAATTATAGCTATAGAAGACTTCCCTTCTATAAAAAAGGAAGGACGTGCGAAAAAGGAAGCAATTCCCTTCTATAAAAAGGAATTTCAGTATAATATAGAAGCTTTTCCCTTCTATAAAAAGGAAAATAAATACCAAAGGAAAGGGAAAGGGACCTATAATCTCTAACCCTAGTGCGCAAGAGGTTCTTAATAACTAGCTAAAAGAGCAGGCTATTAAGCAACAAGCAACTATAGACTAGTTATTAGAGAAGCTAGAAAGCCTATCTATAACTGTAAATAGTTGTATGGAGGGTGTGGAATCTGATAAGCCCGCTAGTCAGCAGCAAGATTAGCAGCCTATTCAAGAAAATCAAGCTGAATCTAGCTTTATATAAGCAACCTTTAATAATTTAATTATTAAGGAATTTAATAAGAGGGTGTATAGCTTTCTAGAGACTGCTAGGCTTAAAGGAGCCGAAAATTTCGAACAATAGAAACAAGCCCTAACTATCCAATTTAGAGCTTTAGGCATGCCTAATTTTCTAGATAATCCGGAAAGTTCTAGGGCGCTAGGGGATCCAGATTAAGCTATTATCCTTATGTTACTAAGGGATAGTTATACGGAAGGACCCTAAGCCGCTATAACTTAGCAAAAATTACCTAAAGAAGCCTATAATTTACTTATAAGGCAATATTTATATAGTGTTAAAATCTAGAGGGGATCCCTATACTTAGAATTTTATAACCTGAATTTTCAAGAGTTTAAGGGGACTTTAGAGTCCTTTAATGCAGTCTTTAATAATTTACTAGCTAGATTATCAATTTCTAGGGTCCTAATTGCTCTAATAGATTAGGTTAATCAATATCTTTAATCCCTAAAATCAACCTTCCCTTAGTGGGCTAAGAGGCAATAATTCAGCATGCGCACAAATAGGGCTATAGGGGCTCCCCTAGAAGCCCTAAATCTTCAATTTTTAATGGCAGACCTTCTAGCAGAACAGAGGGATAAATTATCTATAGTATCCAAAGCCCTGAATTATAAGGCTAAAAACCTTGAAAAAGGGGCTAAGGATAAAAACAAAGCCCCTAAGGATTAGAAGAAAAAAGAAGGCTTTAAAGAAAATAAGGGCTCTTCTAATTCTAATTCTTCTTCTAATAAGAAGAAGAAAAAGAAGTAAAAAGGTTAAAAATTAGATAAAAAGGATAATAAAGAGACCTCTAGAGAGGGATCTTTTATGCTAGGAAATTATAACCTTTCTAACGGTGCTCTTAAACCGTATAAGAAGCCTAGCCTTCATAAGACTAGTTATAAGAGCTCTAGTGATAGTAGCTCTGATTCTAGCTCTTCTGAATCAGATGATAATGAAAAACAAGAAATTAAAACCTTAAATAGTTTTAATTATTATAGCAAAGACATGAAAAAGGCCTTATTATACAATACAGGTTTAACTATATATATAGTTAATTTAAGGGAGGTCTTTAGGGATTATACCCCCTATAAAAAGGGGGAATCTAACCCTATTATAACTAGTGGTGGCCCTATTTACGCAAAGGGTCACGGTAGCGCTATTTTTAAGGTCTTATATTAGAAAAATCCAGTAAGATATAGGACCTTGGTGCTTAAAGATGCACTATATTTTCCTTAGCTTAATGTTAATATAGTTAGTAGACTTACGCACTATATATCTAGTAGTTGCCTTATAAAAAACCTACTTTATCTTAAAGATAGGTCTTGTATTACAACCCTAGATATAGAAAAACATGGTTTTTTCTTTTATATTAAAAACCAATCTACACCTAAGTTATCTAAAGAGCCTTGTAATAATTCACATTATATCTAGCCTTTTACCTACGCTGCTTTTAAGGGTTATAGTCACCCTATAGAGGTTCAAATCCCCTCTAAAAAGCTAGATTAGGCTTCTGATTTAGATGAAATCGACGAAAATGATGATGATATTGAAGAAATTATACGGGATGATTTAGGGGAATTAGTCCCTTCTTCTTTGCCTATAGCCCTAGGTTAGGTCCCTTATAAATCTAAGGAAATAGATTTAGGGGTGTTAGAGGGCCCTAGTAGAGGAAAAGGGTCCCTAATACCTCTCCAAGAGGCCTATGGTTCTTAAGGGGCCTAGCAGGGGACTAGTAAAGAAGGCCCTAGTCTAGATCCTAATTCAGACCCTAAGGATCTTTAATATTAATGGTTATTAGAACTAGCTAGCCTATGGTATATATAATTAGGGCACCTAGGTCTTCCTTTGCTAAAGAAAACTAGCCTTATAACTAAAGGAATCCCTAATTTTTCTAAGATTAAGGATAAGGACTTTAGATGTATTGCTTGTGATTAATCTAAGGTAGTTAGAAGACCTAGGAAATTAGCTATCCCTGACCCCCCTAGAGCTCTAGATTAAATAGAGGGGGATACGCTAAAAATCAGCCTTACGCTGTATAATAAGCAGTTAATTTGCTTATTTCTAGTTGATTAAAAGACTAGATATAAGTAAGTTATCTTATTACCTAATAAGGAAGGCCTAACTGTTTATAAGGCTATTAAAGGCTTCTTTAGAGGGCTTAAAAATTAACTAGGTTAATATCCTTAGCATCTTCACTTTAATAGAGGCTAAGAAATCGATTCTAGTTATTAAGCTTGGTTAAATTCTAAAGGGATTGAATTTATGACTTCTAGTCCCTATATCCATGAGCAAAATAGATTAGTAGAACATTTAATTTATACTATTTTAGATTGATTAAGGGCTACTATCCAGTAGGCAAAATTACCGTTATTCTTATAGTGTTTTGTATTACTTGCAGTTATTAACCTTATTAATATAACTGCTAATACTACTAAGGATGAAAGCCCTAAATAACTGCTATCTAGGGAGCTAAATTAGCCTTATATTACTAATATTAGCAGTATTAGAGCTATAGGATCTTATTATGAGGTTCTAATCCCCCTAGAAAAACAACCTAAAGCCTAGAAGTTAGTAGCTAAGACTATCCCTGGAAGACTTTTAGCTATACTAGGTTCTAACACCTACCTAGTGTACATCCCCTTAAAAAGGCTAGTTATAAAGACTAGCTTTATTAAGATTATAGAACCTATAGGCCCTGTTTCTAAAGGCTTACCTAGGATTTCTATAGGGGATAACCCTTTAGAGGGGGAAAATAATCTAGAAAATAAAAATTAATAATATCTAGACTAAGGTTTAAAGGATTATCCTATAGATAATATAGGTATCCCTGTAGGTTAAGAAAAACCACTTATAGGCCTTAAAAAACCCCCTAAAGGCTTAATTCCAGCGGACCCCGCATAGGCGCAGCCTATAACTTAACTAGGAAATCAGATTTTGACTTCAGACCTTAATTTTAATAGAATTATCAATTTCAACCCTAATATTAACCCCATGGATATTAATATTAGTTCCCCTTCTTCTCTAGATTTTATAAAAGAAATCTGCTTTAAGGTATAGGAGAAGCTAAAGGAAAAGAATCCTATTAGCCCTGAGCCTAAGACCTGGAAGCAAGCTATATCTAGCCCTGAAAGGGATAAATAGATAGAAGCTACGTATAAGGAATATAAATAGCTTCTAAAGGCTAGTACTTTTAAATTTATAGGGAAAGACTAAATCCCTAAGGGCTGAAAAGTACTAAAGAATAGGCTTGTTTATAAGCTTAAAAAGGATAAAGAAAATAATCCTTTAAAATATAAGGCCTAACTCGTTACTCAGGGATTTATGCAAATCAAAGGCCTAGATTACCTAGAGACCTTTGCTGCCACAAGCATTCCCCCTAGCTAGAGGATTTTACTAGCCCTAGTGGCTTGGAATAACTAGGAAATTAAATAGATCGATTTTATAGGAGCTTTTCTTAATAGTAAGCTATAATAATAGATTTATATGGTTATTCTAGACAGGTTTATCGAATTCCTTAAGGCAAATCCTAAACTAGCTAAATTAGCTAAATTAGCTAAAGGTTTTAGCTGGAAACCTTCTAAAGATCAAGTAATTCTATTATAGAAGTCTTTATATAGCCTAAAACAAAGCTTAAGGGAGTGGTAGCAAGCACTAATATTAGTACTTAAATCCCTAGGATTTAACCCTTTAATATCTAACCCAGCTATCTTCTTTAATCCTTTAACTAGAACCTTCGTCATTACGTACGTTAATAACTACCTTCTAATTAGACTGGATTTATCTTATATCTAAAGACTTAAAAAGGAGCTTTATAAAGTCTATCTAATAGAAGATAGGAGCCTAGCTAAATTCTTCTTAGGGGTTCAAATCATACAAGACAGGCCTAATAGAATACTAAAAATCCACTAATCTTAGTATATATTAGAAGCCTTAAAATAATTTAATATGCTAGATAGTAAGCCTATTAGCATACCTCTTTAGCTAGGCGTTTTAGCTACGCAAATAACTAAGCTTTTAATAGCTAGCGAAATCAAGCTTTATTAGTGTATTATAGGGACTATAATATACCTAATGCTACTAACAAGGCCTGATATAGCCTTTACGCTACAGTGGTTATCTACCGTACTAGCTAGCCCCTATATAGAGCACCTAAAAGCAGCTAAAAATCTGCTAAGGTATCTATCAGGGACTAGATTCCTTGCTATAATCTATAGGGGAGACCCTAAAGGTTTAGCTAGTAAAAGCCTAATAGGTTATTGTGATAGTGATTTTGCAAGGGATAAAAAGACCTTAAAATTAACCTATGCTTATCTATTTAAGCTAGCTAGCGGACCTATTAGCTAGAAATTAAAGAAAGCTAGTATAATAGCTTTATTAACACTAGAAGCTAAAGCTAACGCTATCTGCGAGACTTTCCGGGAGCTTTAGTGGCTTTAGGGCTTATTTAAGGAGCTAAAAACCCCTATATCTCCCCCTATCCAGATATATTACGATAATTAAGGCGCTATAACTACTGCTTATAACCCTGCTTTACATAGTCGTATAAAGCATACCTTGCTAAAGTTCAACTACATTAGGCAATAGGTTTTAGAGGGTTTAGCTAAAATCAAATATCTAGATATAAAGTTAATGCCTATAGATAGTCTTACGAAACCTCTTTCTAGACCTCTTTATTAGGCTTTTATTAAGCTTCTAGGGCTTAATGATTACTAAACTAACAACTTCCCTTCAACAGGGAACCAAAAATAACGTTAAAAAGGGAGCTATATTTAACAATAGCTAGAAATTTAAAAGGGGGCTTTTTTATATTTTTCCTGTTTTTCCCTTTTATTTGTTATTATTAAAAGTTAATAATTTTACCCTATAGTCTCTTTATACACTTCTAATTGCTTTTAAATATAATTCTTTTGTAGAGAGGGTGTTAAAAATAAGACCTATTTTTAGCCCTTTTCTAGTTAAAGAGCCTTTTTATTACTAGCTTACATTATAAGCCTAATAGCTGCACTGCAGCTATTAATAGTCACGAAGGTAGCTATTAATAGCTGCGTTATAGCTATTAATAGCTATGTCTAACCATGTGAATAACTAATTAGTTAATTACGTTATAGCTGTAAGTGTAGCTATAACCACGCTACTAGTAATTAGGTAAGCTAGGGTAACGTAAGCTAGGGTAATATAAGCAGGTTACCTTATATATAACTTACTTTATAGCTATCTTTAATAGTAAATTTCTCTTTATCTAGAGGTTATATAAAAGTTTTACATATAGTAAATTAAAGCTTAAAGATAGGGCTTTCTCTTTATATAAGGTTATTTTTTTAACTAAAAGTTAGTGTATATAGGTTACTAGCTAGTATAGTAGTAAGTTGATTTTTTGGTTTTTATATATAAATAAATTTTACGGAAAATCAAAAGTAGCCTATAAGACCCCACTAGTAACCTAGATCCTCTAATATAGTTAGTAAGTCTGTAAGAGAAAGCAGATCTTTTTAACTAGCTAGATAGCTAGTCCTCTTAACTAACAACAGCCGCATTACCTATATAATATATCTAAAATCAATTCTATTACTCTATAAGATATTATAAAAGTAATCTAAATTAAATTCTATTAGTTAATAACTGCCATAACCTTCCGTTACGTTGCGTTAATGAATTTAACGTTGCGGCCCTATTAGTCCCTGACCGTAGAGCTTGCACCTGTACAGCTGTTGCCAGCTGGCAACTAGCTCCCTACATTTCAATAACTACTAAGGATAACCCTATTATTACATAATAGGTATAGTCTTATTACCTTAGATAAGTATATTAGTAAGGTTATTAATCTTAACTTATATCTTATTTATATTAGTAATTAAGAGAAGAAAGGGGGTAGCTATATTAAGGATGTGAAATTTAAGCTCTCTAAGTTTTATAAGTATATTAAGAATTCCTCTTATAACTACTAATCTAGCGCTAAATATAATAATTTAGGGTTTATAAGCGGTTACCTTTAATAAAGGTATTAATCTTAATAAAGCCTTTACTTATGCCTCTCCTATAGTTAACTTTCCTACAGCGCTAGTATTAGGTATAATCCCTCTAAAGACCTCTTTAGAATAGCGTTCTTTAGAGATATAGTAAATTAAGCCTTTATTATACTCTTATAGCCTATAAAGCTTTTACCTAAGGAATATATATTAAAAGGCTTGATTATTTAAGGTTATAAGGATATTAATATTAGTAGTGTTATAGTTAGTCTATAGTCTAAAGTAAAAGAATTATATAATACTTAGGTATACTATTAATAGTAGCTTCTCTATATTATTATTATTATCTTTAGCCTTTATATAAGCTAAAAGATATAATTTCTAATTCTAACCTAAGCCCTAATTAGGCTTATTATTATCCTACCCTTTATAAGAGATAAGGAATACCTAGAATCTTTTCTTTAAAGGGGGTATATAATATATTTTACTAGCTTACTAGTAGTCCTTCTCCTTTTAATACTCTTTAGTAAAGTAATTTAAGGACTAGTAGCTACTCTTACTATATATAAAGCAGCGCTTAGTGCTTAGCCTAGGGCTTTATTTATAATAACTTCCTTTACTATAGGATTATTATTTATACTAATAATTAGTAAATATAGCCTCTAGAGAGTCTCCTTATTAGTACTAAAGGTATTAGGAGAACTTCTTATTTAATTTTATCATAGTAATTACCTTATAGAGGTCTCTAGTAAGACTTTTAAAGCCTAGGGAGTATATATATTTTACTATTTAATATTTAGGCATACTAGCTATAGTATTTAATGCTTACTTATAGAGCTTAGTATTTACTATTTTAGTAAGGTATAGCCCTTGTAAATCTTCTTAAGGGTTAATAATATAATCTTAAGGTAATTAAGCTTGCTTTTATTAGGGTTTTTCTTAATTATATTCTTCTTAATTATATTACTTTATTTATAGTAATAGAATTACTAGTTACTTTTTATCTTAAAGTATTAATAAATATAGGTAATTATCTCTTTATAGGAATAGTTATTTCTAAAGAGGTAATTAAGGAAGTATTATTTAGTATTACCTATTAATATAATAAGGAAAGCCTTTTAATAATATATTTAAGGAAGGTTAATTCTATTATACTTATTTTTAAAGAGTATAATCTTTAGTATTAAGAAGTTATATAGCTTCCTACTATAGTGGCTACTATTCTTATATATCTTTATATATCTTTATAAGCTCTAAGATTTTCTTTATAATTTAATCTTTAGAGAGAAATTACTATAAAGGCATAATTTATTATAAATAATAGTCTACTAGTTATTATTAATAATAATTATTAGGATAAAGCTATTAATTTAATAGGGATTATTATAGGGGCTCTTATAAAGGTTTAGGTAGTCTTTAGGGTTAGGGAAGGTGAATTTCTAGGGTAGGTTATTAGGGCTATTAATATTAAGGCTCTAGGGGTTTAGAAGATTATAGTCTTTCTTATAATCTTTCCTATAACTAAAGAGGTATTAAAGTTTAATAAAGCACTTCTTTAAGAGATACTAGGATTAAATGTCCTAGGCCTTACTTAATAAGAACGCTATAATCTTATAGAGAATTATGTAATTCTCTAATAACTTCCTTTATAGCCCTTTTAAAGGTGTCTTTAGACTAGCCTTTAAAGTCTTCTTAGAATAATTCCTATAAGTTATTATCTCTATAACCTTAATACTTACTAAGGTTAATAAATCTTATAATCTAGTTATTAAGCTTAAGCTATATAGTAGTCTCTAGATCTAGTTTAATAGATTCTTTCTAATTACTAGAGAAGTTATAAGTAAGCTATTAAAGGCATAAGGGTAACTTATACTCTTAGGGTCTTTTAGGGGTAATAGTTAAAGCCTTACTATTACTAGTAGCCTTTACTCTTATAGAAGGTCTAGATTCCTTTACTATCTTTAACTATAAAAGGAATATTACTAATTTATTATTTTTACTACTAATTAAGCTCCTATATTTACCTATTACTATTATAAGGTTCTTCTTTCGCATTTTAGGAGCGTTATTACTCTAATAAAATTAGAAGATTATAAAAACAGGGAAAAATAGAAGAAAAAGCAGTAAAAGTAGCAAAAGTAGTAATAAGAACAAATTAATAGAGATAAAGAAAGTAATAGAAGTTCTAAAAGTAACTAGAAAATAATAGGAAAAGTAATAAGGGAATAATAGGAATTACTACTTCCTGTTTTTTATAAAAAGGAGGGAAGGAGATAATCTCTCTTTCTTACTAATAAGTATAGGGCGAATAGCACTAATAATAAAGGGGGTAAAAAATAAGCAGTAAATGCTTATAGGAATAGATTAAAGGTCTATTAGATAAAGGGAATATTTATAGAGAAGTTATAGATGTGTTAGCTAGCTTAGCTAAGGTTATTTAACGTTAGGTTCGAAATAAATGCCTTACAGTAATAGATTTAGTTATTTAGTTAGTTTTCTTGTGATAGATAATAAAATCAATAATTAGCAATAATATCCTAGATAGATATAATAAAGTTATATCCCTAAGCCTAAGGGTTAATAGATTAATTCCTTAGAAGCCTAACAAGCCTATAACTAGGATTCTAGTCTCTTCCTTTAGCACACTTATATAGTTATACCTCTTTACTATAATAACTGTTATAGCATAACAAGGGGTAGTAGTAGTAGTATCTGCAGAAATGTCTTTTCTTATAATACCTAGCTTATCTATAGTTATGAAGTTAACTACTAATTAGTGTTAGTTACACTAAGGTCCTGCGCAGGTAATAAATCCCGTATAATTAAAGTTAATAATAAATAGATAGCTAGCTAGGAAAGAGAGAGAAGAGAGGGAAAGTCTAGATGCTAGAAAAGTAAGCGAAATCCATATGTGGGGCAAAAGAGGGGGTGGCGAATTAATGCAGCCAATCATATCGCGTGCATCACGCCGGACCCATAATTAGTCTGGTCTTTGGCCACGATTGAACCGATGAAGATCCGAAGGAATTAACACTAACAAGACCCATTTTAGACTCACTTTTATAAATCCCTTCTTTTCTAAGACTATATTACAAAAAACTATAAAAGATATAAAATTAAGTAAGAGATATAATTAAATAGACCCACTTTAGACCCACTTTTATAAATCCCTTCTTTTCTAAGACTAAATTACAAAAAACTATAAAAGTTATAAAATTAAGTAAGAGGTATAATTAAATAGACCCACTTTAGACCCACTTTTGTTAATATTTTCTTTTTATAGGACTAGATTATAAAAAACTATAAAAGTTATAACTAAGTAAGAGATATAACTAAATAACCCCACTTTAACCCCACTTTAAACTTACTTTAGACTTACTTTTAGAAAAAACTATTTAACTAAGAAAGTAAGCTAAGAATAGTATTAATAATTAAACCTAGTTTTAAAGCTTATTTCTTTATATATTAAATAATTAAGAGAAATTAATTTAATTTATATTTTAATATCCTAAAAAATATTATAGCTTTATTATTATAGCTTTTTTACAGTTTTTTAATTTTCTTTAACCTTAAAAACCTAAAAACTTAATATAATTAGTTTTAATTTAAATAAAATAGTTATACTACTAAAGAACCTCTTACTAAATATATTAAAATATTATTTTTATAATAAAAGTCTTATTTATTTAAATATATTATTATTATATTTAATATCTTATTTTTATATAATAATAAATAATTTATTTAGGGTAAATCTTGGATTAAAAGATAAAAAAAATACTAAAATTAAATAGTAAATCTAAGAAAAAAGCTATAAAAACATAAAGACCCTTAATATTTAGTAAAAGAATAAGGCTATATATAAATACTAAAATAGTTCATCTTTAGTAACCCTATACCTATTATTAGCTTAATAGTTTAAATAAGCCTAAACTTTAAAAATTTATAACTAAATAACTAAATTATAATAAAAAGAAAGGCTAATATTAAGCTAATTGAGAAAAATCTAAGGAATATTATAAGATAATAAAAGTACCCACTTTTTTTTTTACTAATACTACATTTGTAGTATTTGTAGTGTAGTGTAGTATTTACTACACTACACTATATACTACACTACACTACAAACTACTACACTACATACTACATCGAAAGCCAAAATACTACAAATACTACACTACATGCAAAGCTCTGCTCTTTACTATAATAACTATTATAGCATAATAAGGGGTAGTAGTAATAGCATTTATAAAAATATCTTTTCTTATAATACCTAGCTTATCTATAGTTATAAAGTTAATTACTAATTAGTGTTAGTTACACTAAGGTGCCTGCGTAGGTAGGATAATCCTGTAATATTAAAGTTAATAATAGTTAGATAGATTACTAGCTAGGAAAGAGGGAGAAGAGAGGGAAAGTCTAGATGCTAGGAAAGTAAGCGAAATCCGTAGGTAGGGCTAAAAGGGGGTGGCGAATTAATGCAGCTAATTATATTGCGTGCATCGCACGGGACCCACAATTCGGTCCGGTCTTTGGCAACGATTGAACCGATGAAGATCCGAAGGATTTAACAGCTAGGGTAATATAAAATCTTTTTATATGCTTATATATTAATAAGGAAAGGCGCTATAAATAGTATAAAGTAAACTCTTTACCTAATCTATAGCTAACTTATACCTAGCCCTATCTTAAGTGCGCTAGCTTTTAAACGACTGCGCCCGTCTGGATCACACCCCTTGATACCATAACAGGAAAATGGCCAGTTCTCACCGACGATCAATACAATCCAGAAATGCAGTGCTCTACACCGGCAGATGGTGATGCAGAAATGGAAGAATGCGATCTGGGCGTGATATTCATTCATGCAAAAACAGCTTCAGCTCCCACTCTCTCTTTCAAATTTAGCGTGCGCTGTACCAGCTAAAAACGAGCGGCTATTAGTGGGTGTTTACAGGCCATCACGCTAAGCAACAGGCGTCTTAGGCTGGTGGGACTACCTTTTTTTTTCTACAGTGTAAGTCAAGGGATGAATTTGATTATGCACCAAAGAATACCAATGCCCGCTAGGAAACACCCACCAGCAAGCACCCGCTAGGAAACACCCACCAGCAAGCACCCGCTAGGACATAAGTCAGGTCACCAGCGTGCGGGCCACCTGACCAGGCAATGGGCCACCCTAATTAGGTATAGCGCGGGGCGTGGCGGGTGGGCCTATCATTAGGGAGGTAAGCTCTAATTTGTTAGAATTACTAGCTTTAGAAGGCGCTAATTCGCTAGAAAGAAGGCCTAGCGTAGCCCGCTTTTTTAGATAGATCTTAGCTAATCACGCCTCGAAAATATAGATTATGTAAGAGTTCTAACCAATTAGCAGCTATAAGAATTCATGCGAGGACCCACTACACTATGCCTAATTAGGGTGGCCCATTGCCTGGTCAGGTGGCCCGCACGCTGGTGACCTGACTTAAACTACGGTGCCCGCAGCAGTTCAACATTAAACGCACTGGCCCTTTTCATACTCTAAAAATTCTGAATGCGCGTCGCCTCGACGTGTTTCACCCCTGACTTGTTCCTCATGGCTCTCTTGGGCAACTCTTTGTCCCTGCATGCATTATGTCACATGACTCCGCGTTAAGCTATCTCCTGACATCTCGCGTCCCTTGATTGCCCCTTTCACTCTCTATGGTATCGCCTCGAAAAATCCGCCATGACGACGCGCAATTTACTCTCTGGCCCTATTACTTTCTCTTCTGCGATAGCTCGGAGCGCCAATGTCCTTCACGCTTTACAGTACCCACTGCGTAAACTCGCCTTCTACAGCTATATAGAAGGGCATCGCGCTCTTCTGGCAGAGGTGATAGCACACCACCTGGGTACTAAGCTAACCGACATTGAAATTGCCCCCTAAGAATGGTGGCAACATGGATCCTTTAATCTTGTCATACCGCTCAACGTCAATGTCGACCCTGCGCACTCAAGTGTCCCTCATGCCATTCTTCGCTTTCCCCTGCCCTACCGCGTCGGGGAAGTAGCAAATCCCGGCAACTCGGATGAAAAGCTTAACTGTGAGGCGGCCACGTATGCCTGGCTCGAGGCGAACTGCCCCTCTGTTCCCATACCAAAGCTGTACGGTTTCGGATTATCTACGAATTAAAGGGTGAGCACCCTCGCCTTCGAATCCTCGTCTCCTAGTCTCATTATTCCACTAGTTCACGAATGCCAGCCTCCTTCCCTGGTGGTCGCGCTGGTTCCACGGAGCACGACGCCTTTTTTGAGCGGCTTTTGGCCTCCAGCAACCTTCACAATATGTCCCTCACGCTTCGAGCCGATTCGCAGCCCTTGATATCAGCTATCTGCTTCTTGAAACGGTCACTTCCGGGCAGACGCTGTCACAATCCTGGGATGAGAAGCGCGATGATGCCTGTCTACAAAATCTACAAGGAGACCTAGCGAGGGTAATGGTCTCGCTTGCGAGAGTTCCCCTGCCCTGTATCGGAGCCTTCCGCCTTGATAGTAACGGGTATTTGCGCTTAGACAATCGCCCTATAAGTGTAACCACTGCTACGCACGAGAACGAAGGGCTGCCTCTTGATTTGCCCCGGCGCACGACGTTCTCTAGTGTCGAGGATTTCACCCTTTCTCAGCTAGTGGCCTTCGAAACTCGCTTTTTTGAGCAGCCTAACGCAATAGTTGACCGTGAGGATGCCTGGCGCCAGATGGCTAGCCTCGCTGGCGCGAAGCTTACATTCCCGCAACTTTTTTGAGACGACCTCCGCAACGGTCCTTTTGTGTTTTCCTTGACCGATCTTCATCGAAGCAATATATTCGTCGATGAGAACTGGAATATCACCTATATTATTGACCTGGAGTTCGCCTGCTCATTACCGGTCGAATTTCTACAAACCCCGTACTGGCTGGATGGTGGATTCATCGACCAAGTCACCTCTGCCGAGTTTGCGCCCATACACACAGAGTTCATGGAGCATATCAGACGTGAAGAGAAACTGCAGCAGTGCAGATACCCGGACACAGAGCCACTCTCGTCTATCATGGAGCAGTCATGGGCTAGCGGCACATTTTGGGTCCCCTTGGCACTAAGGGATCTGGTGTCTTTCACAGATATCTTTTATTACCGTATCCTGAAAGGCCATTTTGAATTTCCTGATGAAGAACTTGACAATGGCGCATACTTCAGATTCTGTTCCCGTCTTTACCGCCGCAATTTGCCTAGCATTATCGACCGCAAACTAGACGACCGAAAGAGATACATGGAGAGGCTTACAGAAGCCTTTGCCGATGCCGCAGCATAGTCATCTTGAACCGAGCTCGGAAAGCGTAACCATTCACTTTCAGCCACTCTTGCTCCCCGGTGGTGGCGTCCCGGGCCGAGCAGCATATTTCCCGGCACCCCTAGCCTTTTGCGTAGAAGTGGCAGATGATGAATGATGTTAAAGCAGACAACTTGTAAACGAGTGTAGCATTGTATGAGTAGCACCATTAGCTAATTAAGACTAGTGTGCTGAGAGCTGGGAGCTGTTGGCGCTGGGACGGCCAGCCAAGTCTGAACAAATAACTTGGACATTTGTCTACTTAAAGGGCGCGCAAGCCTAAGCGTTTTGGCATGAACTGAAGCCGAAGTCAGCCTTTCCTAGTAGGTCCGGACTTTTTCCTTCACAGGTAAGCATTGTGGTGGTGGCCTGACAACTAACATGAAGCGCAGTGGGTCCAAGCGCTTGGTCATTCGACAACTGGAGGAAGAGGAAGTGCGGTTACGTTCCTCCATCGATGGTCTGTCAATTACAGTCAGAGCGCTCACAGAAGACGAACAGGCAAAAGTTGACTCGATAGCGTCACTGAAAGAACAATACCAGTCCACTAACAACAAGCTCGTGGATAAGGAGATGGGCTTGCGACAGAATATTGACTTTCTGGAAGTATGCCGAGAGCGCCTGGAGGCGGATATCAAAGCTGCCACGGAGGAGAAGGATGTTTTGTCTCAAGCGCATTTGGCTGAGAAACAGATTGTGAATTCTACGCGCGGGGAAAGCCAAGACATTGATGAGCTTCGGCAAGCTGCTGAGCGACGCCAACCCTTGGAGAACGTACCATTATCACTAGGCGAAGGACGCGCGGAAGAAGATGGAGCCGTTGGTTTAGAACACATGATACGGAGTGCGTTTGACTCAGAAGAGGAGCATCTGGCCCCAACGGAGGACATACCACTACCACTGTTCTCAAGGGCATTGCCGGCCGCCTCCGGCAGGCCATTGGAAGCGCCGATGGGAAATAAGACGGAGGAAAATATCGAGGTATGAAGAAATTTGGTGTGATTGATGATGCTCTGTGTTGCGAACGGGCGTAGGCTAGATCCGCGGTGCCAGAAGATGGTGAAAAAGTGCGGGTTGCGTTTAAGATTTTAGAAAGGGGCGAATGGATAGTGGATCGGGAGGTTGGCGGATACGGAAGATCCTTCTGAAGTGCAGCGATTAGCGATCAAGTACCTGCGGAGGGACATGGGTCTTTTTAGTAGCAAGAATCGAGTGCTGGCGGCTGAAGCGTGTTTTGACCGGGTGAGATCGAAGGGGACCGATGCAATTTATGTAGTACCGCAATAGGCGGTTGAGAAAAGGAGACCTGGTAGTGAAGAGCGACCGGCGAAACGTACGAAAATAAATGGAGTTATGATGGCCCTCCTGCTGCGATGTCCTTTGGATGCTAGCCTCGATAACCGCTGGCCTACCAGGGCTATCGCACAGCGGGGAGGGACTTGTAGGGACAGCCTCTCAGTGAGGATGTCCTCACCCAGCGCTGTCCTTTTTGACGCCTGCTCATCAGCAAAGGGTAAGCCGTTGAAACGCGCGTTCCCGGGCCAGCCACCTGCAGTAGGCATCCACGGGCGGACATCCATGAGCTGTGCTGTCCTGCCACGGCTATCAACGCAGGAGGCTGGCCGTGGGAGTGAGTCTACGCTAGTGGATGTCTACGCTGGTTGTTACGATCCCATCTCGAAGCTGCCGCGGTATCACGTGACCACGTAATACCCTTATTCCTTTCGTGCATTAGGAAGCCACGCTTTCTCTTTCTCTTGCTTCCTTGCGCTATATCTTATATCTAGAAGCTAGTCAGGGAAAGCGGAGCTTTGCCTGAGATTTGCGTTATAGCAAGGCGAAGGCAAGAGAGTAAAGTAAAGCTTCCTGCTTTTCCTTTATTAAAATAAGGTTATTTTATAGAGATATCTCTTCTAATTAGTTAGATATAAAATACTCTTTAGTAACTAATTAAGAATTTTTTTTTTACCTCTTTTAATTACCTAATACTTTTTATAAGGGAGGGAGAGAAGAAGAAAGCTTACTATAAGTAATAGCTTACTATAAGTAGCCCCTAGTAAGGCCCCTAGAGGGCCCCTAGAAGGAATATAAAATATTATACCTTTAAAGATAAATAGATTTAATAATATAAAGTATTAGTAATTAATTTATAATTATAAATATATAGTAATAGTAGTAGTATTATAGTTAAATTATAGTTATAAAAGACTTAAACTTATAATATTATAATATCTTATAAAGACTTGTAGTATATTACTTACTTTATAATTATAAAAAAAACCATAAATATAATTTAAATACATAACCTTTTAATTTAGATATTTTTTACTATTATAATATTATAAAGTAAAGGGTTACTATATTATATAAATATAATTTATAGTATACCTGTTAAAACAAGCATGATATTAACAAGGCTGCGCGCCTCTAATTAGCTAGGCGCGTTACATCGCAAACTCACATGTCTAGCCTAATTACGCTATGATTAGCATTAGCATATGTGGCCTCTTTACTAATAACCCTAATTAAGGCCCCTTTTCCTATAATAAATAGTATACTCTCTTTGCTTTTATTTAATCCCTCTTTTACTTACTTTAATAAACTAGAATATATAATAATTATATACACTTTAGTTTACCCAAAAACCTTATATATAAGTTACTAGTATTTTATAAATACTAATACTAATTAGTAATTATCTCTATAAATACTATAGATTAGTAAGGTTTATAGAAAAGGTATTAGTATTAAGGACTTACCTTATAAAAGAGAAAGTGCTACTTTAAGATACTAAATATACTAAGAAAGAAGTATATTCTAGCTTTTCTTTTACCTTAAGTAACTATAACTAGCTTTATACTAAATCTAAGCTTATTAACTTAATTAAAGCCTAGTTAGTAACTAACCTAACTTATCTTTATTTATTTAATTAGTATATTTATTATATAAATAAACCCTTAGAAGTGTGTTTATTAAATAATTAAGGCCTAGTTAGTAACTAACCTAACCTATCCTTAATTATTTAATTAAACTTACTAAGGGGTAAAGATAATAGCTTTACTTATAATCCTTTAGACTTTTATAAGTTCTCTATTTCCCTTACCTCCTTATTTACTACTAATATTATAGTAAAATATTAAGATTAACTAAAGGGATCTAGAACCTAAGATATTCTCTTTAATTATAAATATACCTCCCCCCCTAAAGATACTAAAAGAGAAGTTAATCTATAAGTTATATCTTACTTTCTTAACTATATCTCCCTTAATTTACACTAGTATATTATATAATAAGCACTACGGAGGTCGAAGTCAAAAGTCGTGTCCCCTGCACAAGCCCCACTTATAGTGGGGCTCTAGTAATTCTAAAAAATAAGTGATTTTATACTAAAACCTTTACTTTTTAAAGGCTAGTTATATAGTACCTAGTAAGAAAACATATTATCTAAATATTTTAATAAATAGAGTAATACTCCTTATATTAAATAATTATTACTATCTAATTTATTTAAATTTATTTAAGTACTTAAAGGTAGTTTATTTAAGTTTTACTTTCTTTAACTTTAGAATTCAAAAGAATATTAGAATAAATTCTTCTTAAGCTAATTACTTTTACTAGTTATTTGTAAAGTAATATAATATTTAATAAGAATTTAAGGTAATTAATTTACTAACTATATCTTATATTATAAGCGTTTAAAAAGTATAGGTTTTAGTGTAAAATCACTTATTCTTTAGAATTACTAGGACCCCACTATAGGTGGGTCTTATGCAGGGGACACGACTTTTGACTTCGACCTCCGTAGAGAATAAGGAATTATTTAATCTTAAAGTAAATACTACCCCTAAAGAACTTATAGCTTAGATTTTTATTAAGAAAGTAACTTATAAATATAAGAACTTATACTTATAAACCCTATTTACTATCTTTAATAATAACTTTAGAGAATAAAACTAAGAGATATTCTAAGTAGTAAACCTTAAAGCTATAAAGAGTCTTTAAGACTTTCTTTTCTTTAGTAATATTTATATAGACTTATAGAGTTACTATAAAATAATAGTCTTACTTAAAGATATTATTAACTATAATAAATTCTATAATTAGAAAGAAAAAGAAATATAGGAAGTTACTAGGAAGTATTCCCCCTTTAAGAGATAAATAGTAAAGAAAGACTTCTATAAAGACCTTCTTCTTATTAGTATCCTTTCTTTTAAAGATTAAATAAATTAACTAATTACTTTATAATATCCCTAATCCCCTTAACTACTATAATTACTTCTATTTTATTCCTAAATTCTATTATACTAATCCCTAATTATACTAAGTATAAGGTAAAGGTATAATAGTAAAGGCAATCCCCTTATTATAAGCCCTTAACTATAAGCCTAGACCCCCCTTACTTCCCCTTCTATAATAAGGTATTATAATCCCTCTCTATAGTCTAAAACTATAGTACCTCTTTTATAAGATTTAATTATCCCTATTCCCTCTTAAGAGATAAGCTAACCCTTATTAAAGTAATTACTTAATCTTAATAAGTTCTATAATAATAAAAGTATTAAGTATAGTACTAAGAAGTATAATATTCTTAATATTAAGCTCTTAACTTATTAAAGAAAGTATAAGATACTAGGTATTATATAAGAATAGTTAAGCTATAGCTTTAAGTTTATACTAAAAGGAAAACCTCTCTAGTACTTCCTAGAGAACCTTTTAGGCTAAAGAGACCCCTAAGATCTCCTAACTTTTATTTATAGGATTAGGTAAAAGTTTAAGATAGATAATATATATTAGAAAAACTATCTATTATAAGGAAAATTATAGCTACTTATAATTATCTAAGAGAACCCTAATAAATTAAAGATTAAATACTTTAAGACCTTATAATAAAGCTTTTGAATTTATAAAGGGTAAATCCTTATAGATTATAGTTAGAATTAGATCTCTATAGTTAGATTCTAAATGCTTATAAAGGAATCCTAGAATATAAGGCCTATATTATTAATTCTCCTATTAACCTCTAATACTTTTATAAATAGATAAGAATATTAATTAGTAAATCTAAAGCTTTAATTAATTAATAGTAGTTTCCTATAGAAGCTAGCACTAAAGAATACTTTTAGACTAACTATAAGTATAATAGGAAAGGTAAGGAAGCCTAATATAGTTAATTTATATTAAAGAGTAAGCCTTACTACTTATAAAAGTGTTATATATATAGTAAAGAAGGTTATTAGTTAACTAAGCACTTAGATAAGGACTAGAAGAAAGCTGTTGGATTCACAGGGTATTGAATTCAATGTGTAATACAGTCGTGAGCCCGAAGAATAGTATCGTCATCAATTATCTATTCTAGGCTACGTTATCTATTATCATGATTAATTGAGTTATAGGAAAAGAGAGGTAAAAACCTAGAAGTTATAATATATAAAGGGAAAAGGGGTTACGCGTTTATATCCCCACATTTCCTAGCTAATTAACATGCCAGGTTATAGGTCACGTGTGGGGTCCGCGCGCGGCCTAAGCTTCTACTAGGTAATTACAGCTATAACATATGATTAATATCACCTTTGTTCTAACACTAGAACTTCTCTCTTTTAACATGATTATTAACACGCGATATTAATCGCAGAAATAAAAAGGAAAGATAGATTAAGAATATAATTAATAGGGGATATAAGGAAAAGAACTTATAGCCTATCTAGGTATATAATTACTAACAAAAGGGAAATAATAATCTTACTTAGCCTGTAAGCCTATATAAGGATAAGTAAGTCCTTCTGAATCCCTTCTTTCCTTAAAACAATACATATACTACACCGTAGCGCGTATATAATATCTTCCTCCTCCTTAGTAATACCTTTATTCTCCTACACACTACTATTAATTTCTATGGTCTACTAGGAGGGCCTAGTAGGCTAGTATAGTTATAGCTACTAGGGATATTAACTACAGGGGCGTAAATCCCTTGCATATTACTATCTTATCCCTGTGGCTATTATCCTAGAGGATTACCTTTTTCTCTTACTACATATATATTACACGTAGGTAACCTATCCCTCTATCTAGATAGTTATCTAGTTAGTTAAGATAAAGCTCTTAAGGGCCTTATTAAGTAATGCCTTTATAAAGGTATTAGCTAGGTTATCCTCTTTATTAATCTATCAGATCTTGTAGAGTTCTTAGCATTTATATAACTATTAAAGGGCTATAATATTAATTATTAGGCATTTCTCCTTTATTATACTAAGCTTAATAAGGCACTTATATAAGGAGTATGAATTCGTATATATAATAACTAGGATCTTTAGGAGCTTTAGTTAGTTAGTAACTAAGTTTAGGGTAATTATAATTACATAAGCTATATTAACACTAGCTACTATACTATAAACTTCTAAGGCAAGCATGCTTCACGTAACTCTCTTACTCTTTATTAAGCTAAAGTGCATAATATTACCTTTAATCATAAACTTACTATTAGTGTAATCTTTATTTACTAGGATAAGTATATATCCTAGTTATAAGGATAGGTCCTAGTTATTAGCAAAGGATCTATCTATAAAGGCAAAGAGCTTTGCCTTCTTAAGGTTAATTAGAATAAATATTAGACCTCTCTCTAGGTAATCTATCTACTACTTTAAGTAGTAATTAAGGGCTTTCACGTCCTCCAGGGTTAGCTCCTAGTATTATATAGTAATAGATAGGTTAAAGTATACCTCTAGTTAGTAGATTAAGGTGATATAAGCGCCTTAGGCCCTCTGCTTAATGTATTTACGCTTTAAGTTAGTTATTAGAACTAACTCTAACTTATTACTCTGCCCTTTCTACTAGATCTTAATAGTATTATTCTCTAGCAAGATAATACCACTATTAAATATAAGAGGGTAGTCCTAAGTTAGGAATTACTTTAGCTTTATATTAAAACCTACTATAGTAAGCTAGGTCTCTTCCTTCTTGGAGAACTTCTTGTCTAAGAGGCTAATTATATTATTAGTCTATATTCTAATGTAGGTAAAGTTAGGGCTTTTCTTTATAGTTATAAGCAGGTAAGGATTATATATAGAGGTTTTTATCTAGAGGTTCTCTCTATAATACTTATAATATATAACCCACTAGTGTGTTCCTACCTTTGCAAGCTTGTAAAGGGGTTTTATAACCCTTAAGATTATACTAGGCAGGTAAAGATGCTATATCTGAATTAGTAAGCGCGCTAGGATTAGCCGCTCTAGTAATGTACGGGCCTATACATAAGCCTAATAGATATCTCTTAGCTAGATAAGGAATTTCCTTAATCTTACGGATAGGGCTATTATAAGGATAAGACGTTAGCTTGCGCGTTAAATCATTAGGGCCTATGTAAGAATAGCCTGTTTCCCTTTATCCTTATACCCTTAGATTATAAGGCATAACTTTTTGTAGGGTTTTGTTATCTTACCCTTAATCTTATTAATAATCTAGGAATTAAAGATTCGAATTTTACTATGTTTTTCCTTATTAAACATAATGAATTTAAACATACCTTACTTAATTAGAGCATTAATTTCCGCTTTTGTTAATAGCTTAAAAGGTTTACTAAGGGTCTTAATAATTCCTTCCTTATATAGCTTAATTATAAAAGCTAGGTTACTATATTCTTTTACTAATAGGAAGGTATTAGCACCTTAAGGCATTATAGGAGGGTTCTTCTATAGCCTTTCGCGTCCTTGCTTTAGTGGTATTAGCAGCACTATATTCTTATTATAGGCCTCTTACCCTTTCTCTCCTTTTTCTTTACTAGGCTTTATTATCTTCTCTATATTAGGATTATTATAGTAGGGCTTAATAAATATTAACCTAAAGGTCTTTAGGCCTCTAGGTATATTAAGCGTATAGCTCTCTCTAGTAATTACTAGTAGCTTATATAGACTTACCTATCCCTTGCCTTCTTACTAGACCTTAACCTTTAATCTAAGTGGTAAGCTAAGGGTCTTTAAGGTATCTAGGCTATTACATTTAGTAAGGGCCTTATTAATCTTCTAGATAGCATAGAGTCTCTTAATCTCTTTAGTAGCTTTCTATACTATAATTACACGCTATGTAATATTAGGTAATAGTAAGGACTTATTTATTATATATAGGTAGGCTCTAAAGATAAGGAGGGTTAGGATAAGACTATTAGGGCCTGTGGTGTTATTTAGGGCCTTAATTACTATTTAAAGGGTAATAGGTTTTAGTATTATAAGGTATTCGCGTCTAATTATATTATAGGCTTTTTAGAGTGGCCTATAATACCTTTTAACTTTCCCTATGCTATAGTATGCCTTAATAGGGACTTCCTTAATTAAAATTAATATTAAGGCTATGAATTATCTAAATTCCTTGCTATAGAAGTTTATTCTAGCGTCTATAATAATAAAGTCCGGGGGGCCTAGGTAAGCATTAATCTAGTATATTCAGAGAGCTTCCTAGGTTGTTTTTGTAGAGATATTATTAAGGAATTTTACTATGTTAAACGCTATAGCTATATCTATAGCGTGGAGTGTAGGGTAGTTACTATCTAGGTAGAAGATATTTACTATTACTTTATAATTAAAGCTATACTTATCCTTAAGGGTAAACTTAAAGCAATTAGGGCTATTTATATATATTTAGCATTAGTAGTAGATTCTTATTAGCTCCCTAATAGCTTTAATATTAATATTATACCCTAATCTATAGAGAACCTTATGTAAATATTAGATTAATAAATACCTAAAGCGGTAATATAATTACTATAGCTTGCCTTCTGTAAGGTAGCTCTAAGTAACTACTTTTTCTTTCTATATAAGAAGCATCTAGGCGTGGCCCTATTTGCGTATAATAAGGACTTTAATATTTCCTTATTATGGCATGTTCTTAGAGATGTTAAAGTTAATCTTTAGATAGTCTATATTATTAAGGGATAAGAGGAATAGAGTGTTTATAGGGATAACCTAAAAGAGAATATTTCTAAAGGGAGTAGGCACATTAGCTAATCTAAGCGTGATAATCGGGTCTCCCGCACTGAATCTAACTAATGCCTTCTTCTCTATTAATTTATTAAGCTATAATATAAGCATCTAATGTTGTAAAGTAAGAAATTAAGGGTGCCCTACTATAGAGAACTTTGTGGCTCCTATATTAGGCATAATCCCTTAGAATGTTATATAGGAATAGCAATCTTCTAATATAAATATTACTAGGGCTTTATTTATAAGTTCCTGCTAAAAGGGGATTTCCTTACTTAGACTATAATAAGCTGCTTACCTTATTAGGAATTAAACTATTCTTGTGCTATTAATTTAGGTTCTATAAGTAAAGAAGCTTATAGGTACTAGCCTATTTGTATTATTAAGGCTATTATTAAATCTAATGCTCTTTATATACTAAGCGATTTTATTATTAATAGGGGGTTAGGACTTATGTTCTCCCTTATACTAAGTGAGGAATAAATAATATAAGTTATTAGTTAAATCTATAAGGTAGTAGTTCTTAAAGCATTAAAATACCTTCTTATAGTCCTCTTTAGGGTACTTAGATAACTAGTATCCTTCCTTACTATATATATAGCACTTCTTAATATAGGGAGTACCTCCTCTTTCTTATAGTTTTAAGAGGTATTAGGTCTCTTTTCTATTCCTATTATATCTTTAGTTAGTCTAGAATTACTCTAGGGTTATAGCTTTAGTTAGAAACTATTAATAGTTCTTCTTCTCTTTCTTAATAAGATAAAGGGTTATTCTAATCTGTTTATAGAACTCTTATAGTCTATCTAGCGGATTTATAATTACTCCTTTACACTCTAGAATACTATAATAGGCTCTAATAAGTTAATTCTAGAGTGCCCTTTTAGTTTAGCTTACTTTAGGCATTACTTATTATAAGATAGCTAGTCTTTCTATAAGTTTATTAAAGCATTTAATTATTAACTTACTTAGGTTATTATTTACTATTTCTTATAAGGAAGTGTTATTTTACTCTAGTAAATATCTTTACTATATATCCTTAGTTTTAAATTATTCTCTTATATAGCTAATAAGTATAGGGAGATCTTATAGTTATCTAGGTTTAGAGAGGTAGTCTATATAGTATTATAGTGCTTTACCTTTAAGTATAACCTTAAAAGTATAACTAGCTTATTTAGGCTAGATATTAAGTAACTTATACTTTCTATAGAATATTTAAAGCTTTAATTTAAGAATATTATAGTTATTAGTGCTATAAAGTTATTCTTTAGAGTATACCTTAGATAGGTTAATAATTTACTTTAGTAAAGATCTATAGGTCTATAGGGGTTCTCTAGGTGTTTCCTTTTATATTTATAAAAAGAGTAGTAGGGTCTTTAGGAAGTAAGAGGGCGGCTTTATAGGTAGCACCCTTAGGGCTTATTATTCCCTTTAATCCTTCTCTTCCTTATATTAGGAAAGAGGAATTATAGCTCTTTAAGCTATGCTAATAGGGGTATTACTAGCCCTAGATAGCATAGGTTATCTCTATTAGTAACTCTCCTGCTTAGGGGTATTATTAGTAGTGTTACTAGGGTAATACTACTAACTTACCTCTAGTGAAGGTATAAGTAAGGGAGTTACCTATAGATACTTATAAATAGTATCCTTAGGTAGTCTTAAATCTAGGTTAATTAACCTTCCTAGGGGAGATTAGCTAGGCCTTCCTAGAGGGGATTAACTTAGTTTTCCTAGGGGAGTCTAGCTTATTAATCCTTTTAATAGTAATTATACTAATAAATAAGGTAATAGGGTAGGTTACCTAGTTCTAACATTACTATTATCTAGTAAATTATAGAAGAACTCTTTATTTTATAGGTTCTTTTAGAAGCCTATATACTTCTTCCTAGCCTCTTTAATTTCTTTAAGAGTCTAAAATCTAAATTCTTCTTAGTTTACTACTTCTTTAAGGTTATTTACTATCTTAGTACCTCTTCTAATAGTTATATATACTTTATTATAAAGAAAGTAGTCTTAAAGTCTATTTTATAAAAGGTCTCTCCCTTTTATAAACTTATCCCTTAACTATTTATAAAAGTTATTACTAAATTCAGAGAATAGTGTTCTTCTAAATAACCCTTACTCCTTATATTATTTAGTCTTTATAAGAATATAAAGACTAATTTCCTTAGGTATTATTATCTCTTTATATTTAGAACTTCCTATTTATTAAAGTAGTTCTTTTATAATGTGTTATTAAAGCCTTGTAAAGATATAGGGGTATAGGTTAGTATAGATAGGGGTTTTTCCTTTATTAAGGTATTTATTATTATCTCCTGTTTTAATGCCTTCTATAGTATTATTATAGCTATTAGTCTTGCTAGGAACTCTGAATTAACCAGAGGTCCTAGACAGTCCAGCTGCATCTGACATTCTAATTAATTGAGGGAGGTAGATCTTGTGATATAAAGAAAAAAACAACTGTGATAATGTAACGTGTTTCGGATGTGAAGGATTGCAAGGCAAGGCAGTTAACTTTAAATGCGTAATAGAACGTATAATAAAGAAAGATAAGGGGATAGCTTAGCTACTAGTGTTAAACCTTTCTTTATTGTTTTAGAGTCTATATAGATATAGATATTAATACTAAAGTAAGAAGAGAGCTATATTATACCTTTCTATTAGTATAACTTATTATTAAACGTAGCCCTCCTATTTTATAGGGTGAGTTATTATTAGATAAGCTACCTTTTCTAATTAACCTTACTAATTTACAGTGTTTAAAGACTACGTAGTTATCTATAAAGGTAACTACTAATTAGTGTTAGATTTATAGGGTATTAAATTTAATATGTAATATAGTTATAAGCCTAAAGAATAGTATTATTATTAATTATTTATTCTAGGCTATATTATCTGTTATTATAATTAATTAAGTTATAGGAAAAGAGAGGTAAAAAGCTAGAAGTTATAATATATAAAGGGAAAAGGGGTTACGCGTTTATGTCCTTATATTTCCTAGCTAATTAACGTGCTAGGTTATAGGTTACGTGTGGGGTCCGCGCGCGGCCTAAGCTTCTGCTAGGTAATTGCGGCTGCGACGCGCGATTGATATCACCTTTGTTCCAACAAAAGCATTCTAATACTTTAAGAATTACTCCTATATAGACTTAATAGCTTCTTTATATAATATATTCCTAATATAGTATAAAGGTAATAATAATTCTAAATTAGCTAAAGATAATAATATTAACTAGTACCTAATAGAACTTAGTTTTAGTAAAGAAGATAATAGTAACTAAGTGCTTATAAGCTTCTTTATATATAGGACTACCTATAATAGCTATATAACTACTAAGATTCTTACTAGTAAAGTAATAATTTATACTCTAGCTAAGAAGGATTTATTTAATTTTTAGGAACTAGATAAGGTACTAAGTATATTTATACTTAAAGAATAATATTTATCTAGAACCTTTAAAGGTATTATAGCTAATATAAGTGCTATAGGATATTTATTAGTAAGCTACCCTTAATTCTTAGCTTTATAAAGTGTAATACTAACTATTATGCTTAATAAGTTAAATACTAGGAAGGTAAAGATTAAATTTAGCCCTAGAGAACTAATTAAGGCACTAGGATTAATTAAAGTGCTAACTCTATTTAGAATTATTCTCTTTTAAGTAATCCCTATAAGCACTTCCTTTCTCTTATACCTTAATAATATAACTTACCTAAAGATTAATTTCTATATATTAAAGAATATTCTATAGTAAGGGAATATTAAGGTTTCTATTATATATAAATAAAGGTATATATAAATACTTCTTAATAAAGAAGAAAGTATTACTTAGAGTTATCTTATAGAGATTAAGCTTTATTAATTATATTAATACTTTAAATACCCTTTAGTTTAATATCTTTATAATTTACTATGTAAATTAGGGCATAAGGTTAAGTGTTGGAACAAAGGTGATATTAATCGCACGTCGCAGCCGCAATTACCCGGCAGAAGCTCAGGGCGCGCGCAAACCCCACACGTGACCCACAACCTAGCACGTTAATTAGCTAGGAAATATAGGGATATAAACATATAACCCCTTTTCCCTTTATATATTATAACTTCTAGCTTTTTACCTCTCTTTTCTAATAACTTAATTAATTATAATAATAGATAATATAGCCTAGAATAGATAATTAATAACAATACTATTCTTTAGGCTTACAACTATATTACATTAAATTTAATACCTTATAAATCTAACACTAATTAGTAGTTACCTTTATAGATAACCACGTAGTCTTTAAACACCGCAGATTAGTAAGGTTAATTAAAAGAGGTAGCTTATCTAATAATAACTTGCCCTATAAAATAGAAGGGCTATGTTTAATAATAAGTTATGCTAATAGAAAGGTATAATATAGCTCTCTTCCTACTTTAGTATTAATATCTATATTTATATAGACTTTAAAATAATAAAGAAAGGTTTAATACTAGTAGCTAAGCTATCCCCTTATCTTTCTTTATTATATGTTTTATTACGCATTTGAAGTTAACCACCTTGCCTCGTAATCCTTTATATCTAAAAACACGTTACATAATTACAGTTATATTTTTTTTCCTTATATTATAAGATCTGCCTCCCTTAATCTATTAGAATATTAGATGTAGCTAGACTATCTAGGACCTCTAGTTAATTTAGAGTTCCTAGTAAGACTAATAGCTATAATAATACTATAGAAGGCGTTAAAATAGAAGATAATAATAAATACCTTAATAAAGGAAAAACCCCTATCTATACTAACCTATACCCCTATATCTCTATAAGGCTTTAATAATATATTATAGAAAAACTACTCTAATAAATAGGAAGTTCTAAATATAAGGAGATAATAATACCTAAGGAAATTAGTCTTTATATCCTTATAAAAACTAAATACTATAAGGAGTAAGGGTTATTTAGAAGAACACTGTTCTCTGAATTTAGTAATAACTTCTATAAATAGTTAAGGGATAAGTTTATAAAAGGGAGAGACCTTTTATAAAATAGACTTTAAGACTATCTTCTTTATAATAGAGTGTATATAACTATTAGAAGAGGTACTAAGATAGTAAATAACCTTAAAGAAGTAGTAAACTAAGAAGAATTTAGATTTTAGACTCTTAAAGAAATTAAAGAGGCTAGGAAGAAGTATATAGGCTTCTAAAAGAACCTATAAAATAAAGAGTTCTTCTATAATTTACTAGATAATAGTAATGTTAGAACTAGGTAACCTACCCTATTACCCTGTTTATTAGTATAATTACTATTAAAAGGATTAATAAGCTAGACTCCCCTAGGAAGACTAAGTTAATTCCCTCTAGGAAGGCCTAGCTAATCTCCCCTAGGAAGGTTAATTAACCTAGAGTTAAAACTACCTAAGGATACTATTTATAAGCATCTATAGGTAACTCCCCTACCTATACCTTTACTAGAGGTAAGTTAGTAGTATTACCCTAGTAATACTACTAATAATACCCCTAAGTAAGAGAGTTACTAATAGAGGTAACCTATGCTATCTAGAGCTAGTAGTGCCCCTGTTAGCATAGCTTAAAGAGCTATAATTCCTTCTTCCTAATATAAGGAAGAGAAGGATTAGAGGGAATAATAAGCCCTAAGGGTACTACCTATAAAGCTACTCTCTTATTTCCTAAAGACCCTACTACCCTTTTTATAAATATAAAGGGAAACACCTAGAGAACCCCTATAGACCTAAAGACCTTTGCTAAAGTAAATTATTAACCTATCTAAGGTATACCCTAAAGAGTAACTCTATAGTGTTAATAACTATAATATCCTTAAATTAAAGCTTTAAATATTTCATAGGAAGTGTAAGTTACTTAATATCTAGCCTAAATAAGCTAGTTATACTTTTAAGGTTATACTTAAAGGTAAAGTACTATAATACTATATAGACTACCTCTCTAAACCTAGATAACCATAAGATCTCCTAATGCTTATTAGGTATATAAGAGAATAATTTAAAACTAAGGATATATAGTAAAGATATCTACTAGAGTGGAATAACACTTCCCTACAAGGGATAATAAATAATAACCTAAGTAAGTTAATAATTAAATACTTTAATAAACTCATAGAAAGACTAGCTATCTTATAATAAGTAGTGCCTAAAGTAAGCTAAACTAAAAGGGCACTCTAGAATTAACTTATTAGAGCCTATTATAGTATTCCAGAGTGTAAAGAAGTAATTATAAATCTACTAGACAGACTATAAGAGTTCTATGAATAGATTAGAATAACCCTTTACCTTATTAAGGAAGAGAAAAAGAACTATTAATAGTTCCTAACTAAAGCTATAACCCTAGAGTAATTCTAGACTAACTAAAGATATAATAGGAATAGAAAAGAGACCTAATACCCCTTAAAACTATAAGGAAGAGAAGGTACTCCTTATATAAAGAAGTGCTACATATATAGTAAGGAAGGATGCTAGTTATCTAAGCACCCTAAAGAGAACTATAAGAAGGTGTTTTAACGCTTTAAAAACCACTACCTTATAGATCTAACTAATAACTTATATTATTTATTCCTTACTTAGTATAAGGGAGACTATAAGTCCTAACCCCCTGTTAATAATAAAATCACTTAGTATATAAAGAGTATTAGATTTAATAATAGCCCTAATAATATAAATAGGCTAGTACTTATAAGCTTCTTTATATATAGAACCTATATTAATAGCAAGAAAAAGGTTTAATTCCTAATAAGGTAAGTAGCGTATTATAGCCTAAGTAAGGAAAACCCCTTTTAGTAAGAACTTGTAAATAAAGCCCTAGTAATGTTTATATTAGAAGATCGCTATTCCTATATAATATTCTAAGGGATTATGCCTAATATAGGAGCTGTAAAGTTCTTTATAGTAAGGCACCCTTAATTTCTTACTTTATAACATTAGATGCCTATATTATAGCTTAATAAATTAATAGAGAAGAAGGTATTAGTTAGATTTAGCGTGGGAGACCTAATTATTACGCTTAGATTAGCTAATATGCCTACTCCTTTTAGAAATATTCTCTTTTAGGTTATCCCTATAAATACTTTATTTCTCTTATCCCTTAATAATATAGACTATCTAAAGATTAACTTTAATATCTTTAAGAATACACTATAATAAGGAAATATTAAAGTCCTTATTATATGTAAATAGGGCTATACCTAGATGCTTCTTATATAGAAAGAAGAAGCAGTTGCTTAGAGCTACCTTATAGAAGGCAAGCTATAGTAATTATATTACTGCTTTAGGCATCTATTAATCTAACGTTTATACAAGGTTCTCTGTAAATCAGGGCATAATATTAATATTAAAGCTATTAGGGAGCTAATAAGAATTTACTACTAATGCTAAATACACGTAGATAGCCCTAATTACTTTAAGTTTACTCTTAAGGATAAGTGTAGCTTTAATTATAAAGTAATAGTAAATATCTTCTACCTAGATAGTAACCGCCCTACACTTTACGCTATAAATATAGCTATAGTATTTAATATAGTGAAATTCCTTAATAATATCTCTGCAAAAACAACCTAGGAAGCCCTCTAAATATGCTAGATTAATACTTACCTAGGCCCCCTAGACTTTATTATTATAGACGCTAGAATAAACTTCTATAGTAATAAATTTAGATAATTTGTAGCTTTAATGTTAATTTTAATTAAGGAAGTCCCTATTAAGGTATACTATAGTATAGGGAAGGTTAAAAGGTATTATAAGCTACTCTAAAGAGCCTATAATATAATTAGATATAAATACCCTATAATGCTAGAACCTATTTGTGAGAACAAAGGGATAGCTAGGCAAGAGGTATGGGGGCGTTCGTATATTGACTGAAGCTTGCTAGGTCTAAGTGTGTTATGCGTGCGAGTCGCTAACTTATAGGTAGTAACTCACCAGTGTCACGTGGACCTAGCCCTAGGGCGTGGTGCGCCCGCCTAGTAGTGCGCTAGTATTATAAGTAAGGCCTTACAATTACCCCCTTACTTTTAGCTAGGCTCCCGAACGGCTTTTAGTAAGTACTATATAGCTATTTGCCAAGTAGCAGCCATACTAAAACAATAACAAATAATATTAGTGTTTAAGTATAAATTCACCTACGACTCCCTATTATATCACTAACTTTTCCCTTTCTTATCCATAGTAAACTTTTCCCTAGATACTATTATATTATTAGTTACTATAACTTTACCTTTACCACTTACCTTATTATTAGAATAGAATTAGACAGGGAAAGCGTTAAGAGTATTATTATTATAGCTATCCCTAACATCTATTTAAGAGAATATTCCTATATACATTATCTGCGTATAGGTTACGCGGACTTTAAGAAAAATCCTCTAGCTAGGCCTAACGTCCCTTAGATTAACTATTAATTCCCTAGCGCGCTAACCACCATTATTAAAGGGAAATATTTAAAGCATTATATCTAGTGTGTTAAACGCAGCAATACTTGCGAGACAGTAAGTACATTATATTCTCTACTCTTTTAGTCCCTAATCGCTTATATCTCTCTAGGTAATACTAACTATATAAGGGGATTTTCTAGATCTCCTTACTATCCTTAATTAGGTAAAAACTTTAATAAATGCCCTAAGCAATTAGAACCCTAATAACCCTAATAATCATATGTTTTCTAAGGTAACTCACTGCTGTTTTAGCACTTATTATCTAAACCTTATTTTAGGGTTTGATTATGCTAACACGGCTTATTATGTTTTCTTTAGTTTAACTAGGGCCGCCAAGGTCTATTAGGTATATTTTATTATATATTCTCTAGACCTTTGCTTACTCCCTAGGTAGGCTACTTTAGCCCTGTATAATTAGTATATTATTTCGCGCTAGTAACTTTTAGTTACTATATATCCTACCCCTGCCCTAGGGATTATAAGTTATTACTCCTCCTTTACTACCTATTTACTAACTTTTATAGCTAAACTACGCCGTATATTATAATTCCTAGAAGAGAAAAATGACTTTACGGCTATAACATTATGATCTAGGATTTATGCCCTAGGGGGTGGCGAAGCACTAGTTTTTCTAGGCAATAGAGGTGGCGGTTTGGGAGGATAAGAGCGAGGGCGCTAAGTACCTCCTTTGTAATAGCGTTGTTTTAATATATAAGGGGGCAACTATAGAAGGGTTTCCTATGAGACTCCCCTCCTTATAGGCATCTTTTCTTTTATTATTTAGTAGATAGTCTAATAAGGGTTTTAATTAGAGTGTGATAGTGGCTAATAAGGCTAGGCCTTTTTCGTAATTACCTCGTCCCTTATTACTTATAACTTAATTATATCTTACTATGCTTTCTACTTATTTTGCTTTAATAAAAAGCTTAAATTACGCGTTAAGCGCCTTCTATATCTTCTAACGCTACCTATTAATTATATTCGCTTAGCTAGCCCTTCTATTTCACTAGGTATTTGTTGCCTTCACGCATCTTCCTATAATCCCTGACTTCTTTGACTTTAAACTTATTATTATTATCTTTAAGGTCTAGCATTAGCATGTCCTTATCTAGGGCGTCTTCCTAGCGATTCTATAGCTCTAATAGGCTAACGTAAAATATGTTATGTAGTTAGCTATACTTATTAGGTAGCGCTAGTTAGTATGCTTATTTACCTATAGCATTAAGTATCTAAAATAGCCTAATAAATCTTAGGTTTAGCTTTTGTTTTATGTCCTTAAGCCTAATATTCTTCGCTAATAGTAATACTAAGTCTCCTCTTTTTAAGGTTATTAGCTAATATCTCTAGTTATAGTACTTCGCTTACGCTTTAGTAGCCCTTACCTAGTTATACGCTAGTTTCTCCCTAACCTTATATAGCTTTTTAACACGCGCGTAAGCCTCTAGGACCTCCCCCTCTATACTCTTGCCCTTAAGAGCAAGGCGGAACTTAGGTGAATAGCCTATAAGAGTGTAGTTAGGGGAGTAGCCTATTATCCTGTTAATAGTATTATTACACGTAAATTAGGCTATTAGGAGTAGCTTTAGCTATAGTTATTAGTTCTCTTTAATAAAACATTATAGGTAATGCTTAAGCACCTAATTTATCCTCTCTATCTGCCTGTTAGTTTAGGGGTAAAACACTATTAAAAGCCTTCGCTTTATATATAACTAGTAATATACCTCTAACTAGAATTAGCTTGTAAATACTAATCCTCTATTAGACATAATGCCCTCTAGCGCTCTAAATTATAGCTTGATCTCCTTATGGAATAACTTTACTAATTTAGCTATGTTAATTATAGTCTTTACAGGAAGGAAGACAAAGTACTTAGTAAATTAGTCCATAATCACTAGGATTATGTTAGTTTCTCGCTTGCCTAGCCGCACTAGTAGCAAACCTATGATAAAGTCTATTAAGATCTCTGCCTACGGTCGCCTTAGTATTAGTAGTAATTTAAGGCTTCTATAGGGGTAGTACTATCTTGCTATAATGCGCTAGCATACTCCGTAGCTAGATATATAGTCTAAAACAGCTTCACTTATCGCTAGCCACTAATAGTAATGTTTTAGTAGCTCTAGAGTGTGTTTAGTCCTAAAGTGACCTGCTAATAAATTATTATAGTGTAGCTATAGAAGCTCCTATTATAAGATAGGCTCCTGTGGAATAACTACCTAGTCTTTATATATTAGGAGGCCCCTTACACTATGTAACTATAGACTAGCTTTTCCCCTCCCTTTTACTTAGGAGTTAACCTTACCTCTATGCTTTTATAAATCTAGATCTTAGTCCTATGCCTTCTATAGTAGTTATACTAATAGTTTATTTACCGCGGATTAGTAGGGATTTAGTAACATAATAGCCCCCTAAATCGCTTATGCTATGCTAACGTCTTAAACACATGCTACCTTCTCCTTAAAATCACCCTTATTTAGCTAACCTATTACTAGATCCATAGTAGCTAACTAGCCTTCTACCTAGGCCACTCTTACCTTAGTAGGTTCTAAGACTAGCGTTACGCTATAACTTCTTTAATATATTAGTACTTCTTCTTCTACTATAAAGATATCTACTATTTTCCTTTAAAGCTCTAGTAGGAGCGCCTTATTTAACATAGGTTTGCCCTTATAATTAGACCTTCTTAATAGTGTATCCACGGGGTTGCTTTTCCCTAGTCTATGCTTAATCATAAAATAGAAAGGGTAGAGGAATATACACTATTATACTTATCTTCTATTTAGCTTCTACTACCTTATAAAGGTCTGCAGGTTATAATAGTCTAATAGGACCTCCACAGGTGTCTCCATGCCTTTAACATAATATCACTAGTGTTTAAACGACTTTACTATAGCAAGTAGCTCTTAATTAGCTATGCTATAGTTACGTTTAGCGTCCGTAAACTTCCTTAACTAAAAAGCCACTAGATGCTAACGGCCCTTATTATCTTGCTAAGACAGGATTCCTGCTATTACGAAAATCAAGGTATTTGTCTTAATACACACTACCTAACTCGGGTTATAGTGTTAGAGTAAAGGCGCTTGCTAAAAGGCATCTTTTAGCTAGTTAAACGCTAACCGCTTCTTTTCTCTAAATATAAACCTCCTAGTCTAGATGCCATTTTAACTACCCTTTATTAATGCGTGAAGAGGTGCCATAATTCCGGAGTATTTATAGATAAACCATTAGTAGAAGTTATAGAACCTAAGAAATGACTATATATCCTTAAAACTTATTAGCTTCTTCTATTCTCTAATTATGTTAACCTAGCGAGTATCTATTAATATCCCATTAATAGAGAGGATAAACCCTAGGAATTTTACTAATTCCTTATAGAAAGAGCACTTAGAGGGTTTTGTATATAACTCCGCTAACCTTATACGTTTAAGGACTTACTTAATATATTTAGTGTGCTTCTCCTTTGTCTTAGAGAAGATTAAGATATTATCTAGATATACTACATAAATAGTGTTAACTAGCCTATGTAGCGCTTTATAGATATAACTCTAGAAAGTAGCTAGGGCATTTATTAACTTAAAAGGCATCACAAGGTACTCGTAGTGCCTGTAACGCGTGTAAAAAGCTATCTTCCACTTATTGCCCTCTTTAATACGAATTTAGTAATACGCATCCTTAATATTAATCTTAGAAAAGAAACAGGCCCCTTAGTATTAATTAAGGATCTCTAAAATTAGGGGGAGAGCGTAGTGATTTTTCTACGTTACCTTATTAAGCCCTTAATAGTTAACACATAGCTAGAGCATTCTATCCTTCTTTAGTATAAATAGAATAGGCGCGCCCGCTAGGCTCTTTAAGGGTCTTATTTAGCCTTTCTTTAGGTTATTATTAATGTATTCCTAGAGCTCTCTAAGTTTGCTTTAGGAGAGAGAATAAATCAGTTCGTATAAGGGTGTAGCTCCTAGTACAAGATTAATTGCGTAGTTAGTTAACTTCTTTAATAGGAGGCTCCCTGCCTTATTTAATATAAACATATCTTTAAACTCGCGTAGTTCCTCTAGGATATCTTTAATAGTTCTATATGCTTTTGCCTCCTCTTTATCTTTAAGAGGGATAAACTTATCCTCTAACACGCTTATGATAGTATATATAATTATCTTATCACGCATTACCTTTGCAAACTTATAGGGAGTTAGTAGTAAAAAGGCTACCTTTCTCTTTTTAAACCACTATTCTTATAAGTATAAGCAGAGATATACACGTTCTTCCGTAAGTATATGTATTCTAATTAATACAGGGCTTCCCTCTGCTCTTAGGTCCCTATTAATAGCTATGTATAGTAACTTAAGATCTTTCTCTTCGCCCCGTAAATCTTTAATTATAATAGGTACCTTATAGACACTATATTAGGGGACTATCAGAGCCCTTACTACCTTTAAGATAGGTGCTATAGCCTTAGCCTAATTAAGCTTATAAGTCTGTGCGAATTAGGCGCTTATAATATTAATCTTAGCACAACTATTAAGATCCGCTACTGTTTTAATATCTTTATGCCTATAAATAGTAATTAGTGTATAGAATTAGCGTTCTATTAGTACCCTAGTGTCTAAGGCAGAGGTAAGGGCTTTTACTTTTACCTCTAGGAGTTTTCCTAGCCCTCTCGCTAGTCTTTCCTTAGCTTATTATAATTATAAATAAGGTGCTCTATACTACCATAATTAAAGCACTATTTTCTTCCTCATAGTCTATTATTATTTAGATAGGTAGCTAGGGTCTTTTCCTTATCCTTATCCTTATCTCTTTAGTCCCTATTTAGCTAATGCCCTCGTAAGGAGTTATGTCTTTAGTATTAAGCTGCCTTATGCAGCCCCTTCTCTTCTAAATTATTTGGCTTTCGCTTATTCTTTAACATCGCCTCCTAAAATCACTAGGCAAGTTATATAATATCTTCTTGTGTTAGACTAGTGATGTCTACGTGTAAGTTAATATAATCTTATAAGTTAGGAAGTAATTTCGCAAAGAATATAAGAGCATAAGTCTTTTCCAGAGTGTATTCCAGGTGTTTCTCTAGTAAATCTAAGTAAATACTAAACTTAATAGGACTCTAGCCCTCCTTTTGCTTCGCGTTTTCTAGCTACATAGCCATTTATACATCACGGCTTACGAAGTCCTTAAGTAGCATAAGGGTCTAGTCTTAGAATTTATCCTAGTTATCCTTAGGGTAATCCTAACTATTAGCCAGTTGTTCTTTAACGTATCAGTCCTATCTAGCCTAACAGTTCGTATACATATAGTTAAGTGTAAAAAGGATCTTTTAGTTGTCCTAGCAATACTTCTTCTTCGCCCCCTTAAAGGCATAGTTAAGGTTATTAAGCTATATCTTATGCTTCTACGGGTTTGTAGGGTGTTAAAGTTCCGTAATATTTTAGACCTTAACTTCTTAGCTACTAAGGCTTAAGGATAAACTATCCTTTTAGCCCCTTTTTACTAGTCCTCTATAAGATTATATTAAGTTAGTAAGCTTCTTTTCTTAATCCTATAGTTCCTTAAGTCGCTTAAGCTAGGTAATTCGCTCCCTAACTACTACCTCTTCTACTACTATAGTAGAGGGTATAGCTTCAGATAGGGTTATAAAACATAGCATATCCCTAGCTATAGTGTCACTATTATCTAGCTAATCCTAAGTAATATGTAGTATAGTTCTAGTGGATTAGGTTATTCTCCCCCCTATATTACTCTTAGGTAGCTAGTAGGAGAAGCTTTAGAATTATAAGAATAAAGGGATAGCTAGGCAAGAGGTATAGGGGCGTTTGTATATTAACTAAAGCTTACTAGGTCTAAGTGTGTTATGCGTGCGAGTCGCTAACTTATAGGTAGTGACTCGCTAGTGTCACGTGGACCTAGCCCTAGGGCGTGGTGCGCCCGCCTAGTGGTGCGCTGGTGTTGTGAGTAGGGCCTCACACTATTACCCTTTAAATAGTAATTAAGGCCCTAAATAACACCACAGGCCCTAATAGCCTTATCCTAACCCTCCTTATCTTTAGAGCTTACTTATATATAATAAATAAGTCCCTGCTATTACCTAATATTATATAGTATATAATTATAGTATAGAAGGCTACTAAAGAGATTAAGAGACTCCACGCTATCTAGAAGGTTAATAAGGCCCTTGCTAAACGTAATAGCCTAGATACCTTAAAGACCCTTAGCTTACTACTTAGATTAAAGGTTAAGGTCTAGTAAGAAGGCAAGGGATAGGTAAGTCCGTATAAGCTACTAGTAATTACTAGAGAGAGCTATATACTTAATATACCTAGAGGCCTAAAGACCTTTAGGTTAACATCTATTAAGCCTTACTATAATAATCCTAATATAAAGAAAATAATAAAGCCTAGTAAAGAGAAAGGAGAGAAAGGGTAAGAGGCCTATGATAAAAATATAGTGCTACTAATACTATTAAAGCAAGGACGCGGAAGGCTATAGAAGAACCCTCCTATAATGCCTTATGATGCTAATACCTTCCTATTAGCAAAAGAATATAGTAACCTAGCTCTTATAATTAAGATATGTAAGGAAGGAATTATTAAGACCCCTAGTAAACCTTTTAAGCTATTAATAAAAGTGGAAATTAACGCTTTAATTAAGTAAGGTGTGTTTAAATTTATTATGTTTAACAAGGAAGAATATAGTGGAATTCAAATCTTTAATTCCTGGATTTGTTGATTCCTTCGGATCTTCATCGGTTCAATCGTGGCCAAAGACCAGACCAATTATGGGTCCGGCGCGATGCACGCGATATGATTGGCTGCATTAATTCGCCACCCCCTTTTGTGCCCCACATACGGATTTCGCCCACTTTCCTAGCATCTAGACTTTCCCTCTCTTCTCCTTCTTTCCTAGCTAGCTAATCTATCTATCATTAACTTCGAATTTATACGGGATTTATTACTTACGTAGGACCTTAGTGTATCTAACACTAATCAGTGGTTAACTTTATAACTATAGATAAGCTAGGTATTATAAGAAGAGACATTTTTATAGACGCTACTACCACTACCTCTTATTATACTATAACAGTTATTACAGTAAAGAGGCACGACTACATAAGTATGCTAAAGGAAGAGACTAGAATCCTAGTTACAGGCTTATTAGGCTTCTAAGGAATTAATCTATTAACCCTTAGGCTTAGGGATATAACTTCGTTATATTTATCCGGGATATTATTATCAATTATCGATTTTATTATCTATTACGAGAAAACTAACTGACTAACCGAATCTATTGCTACGAGGCATTTATTTCAAACCTAACGTTAAATAACCTTAGCTAAGCTAGCTAACACATCTAAAACTTCTCTATAAATATTCCCTTTATCTAACAGACCTTTAATCTATTCGTATAAGCATTTACGGCTTGTTTTTTGCCCCCTTTATTATTAGCGCTATTCGCCCTGTACTTATTAGTAAGAAAGAGAGATTACCTCCTTCCCTCCTTTTCATAAAAATAGGAAGTAGTAATTCCTATTATTCCCTTATTACTTTTCCTATTATTTTCTAGTTACTTTTGGAACTTCTATTACTTTCTTTATCTCTAGTGATTTATTCTTATTACTACTTTTGCTACTTCCGCTGCTTTTTCTTCTGTTTTTCTTGCTTTTATAACCTTCTGATTTCATTAGAGCGACAACGCTTCTAAAATGCGAAAGAAGAACCTCATAACAGCGACGGGCAAACACAGGAGCTTAATTAGTAGCAAAAAAAAACAACAAATTAGTAACGTTCCTTTTATAGTTAAAGATAGTAGAGGAATCTGGACTTTCTATAAGAGCAAAGGCTACTAGTAATAGTAAGGCTCTAACTATCACCCCTAAAAGACCCTAAGAGCATAAGTTACCCTCACGCCTTTAATAGCTTACTTATAACTTCTCTAGTAATTAGAAAGAATCCGTTAAGCTAGATCCAGAGACTACTACATAGCTTGAGCTTAACAACTAGATCACAAGATTCATTAACCTTAGTAAGCATTAAGGTTAGAGAGATAATAACCTATAGGAATCATTCTAAGAAGACTTCAAAGGCTAGTCTAAAGACACCTTTAAAAGGGTATCTAAGGATATTATTAGAGAATTACATAATTCTTTATAAGATTACGGCATCCTTATTAGGCAAGGCCTAGGATATTTAATCCTAGTATTGCTTAAGGAAGTGCTTTATTAAACCTTAATGCCCCTTTAGTCACAGGAAAGATCATAAGAAAGACCATAATCTTCCAAACCCCTAGAACCTTAATATTAATAGCCCTAATAACTTACCCTAGAAATTAACCTTCCCTAACCCTAGAGATTGCTCAAACCCTCACAAGAACCCCTATAATAATCCTAATTATATTAATAGCTTTATCTAGATAATTGTTATTAAGAATAACTAGTAAACTATTATTTATAATAAATTATACCTTTATAGTAATTCCCCTCTAAAGATTAGATTATAAAGAAAATCTTAGAGCTTATAAAGATATATAAGAATAGTGACTACTATAGTGAAAAGCTATATAACTTCTTAATACTAAAGATTATGCTCTTTGAAAATAAGTATAATAGAATTAACCTTCCTTAAATGTATTATTAGAAGGCTTTCCCTATTATATTAATAAGTAATACTAAGTAATACTACCTTAATTACCTCTTTAGGAATAACTATTTCTATAAAGAGATAATTACTTATATTTATTAATACTTTAAGACAGAAAGTAACTAGTAATTCTATTACTATAAATAGAGTAGTATAATACTAAAGAGCATAATTAAGAAAAACCCTAATAAAAGCAAGCTTAAGTGCCTTAAGATTATATTATTAACCCTTAAGAAAATCCATAGAGGCCTATACCTTACTAAGATAGTAAATACTAAACTTTATAAGTAGGCCTTAAATACTATAGCTAGTATGCCTAAATATTAGATAGTAAAATATAAATACTCCGTAGGCTTTAAAAGTCTTACTAGAGACCTCTATAAGGTAATTACTATCACGGAATTAAATAGGAAGTCCTCCTAATACCTTTAGTACTAATAAGGAGACCCTCTAGAGGCTATGTTTACTAATTATTAGTATAGATAGTAATTATCCCCCTGTAGTGAAGGAAGTTATTATGGATAGAGCCCTAGGCTAAGCACTAAGCGCTACTTTATGTGTGGTAAGAGCGGCTGCTAGTTCTCTAATTACTCTGCTAAAGAACGTTAAAAGGAAAAGGACTGCTAGTAGGCTAGCAAAATATATTATATACCCCCTTTAGAGAAGAGATTTTAGGTATTTCTTGCCTCCTATGAAGGGTAGAATAATAATAAGCCTAATAAAGGCTTAGGTAAGAATTAGGAAGTATATCTTATGGCTTATATAGAAGATAAAGATAATAATAATAATGTTAAGGAGCTACTATTAATAGCATATCTAAGCATTATATAATTCTTCTGTTTAGGACTATAGACTAACTATAATGCCACTAACGTTAACGTCCTAGTAACCTTGCATAATTAAGCTTTTTAATACGCATTCCTTAAATAAGAGCTTTATAAGCTATAAGAGTGCAATAAAGGCTTGATCTATTATGTCTCTAAAGAACGCTATTCTAAAGAGGTCTTTAGAGGGATTATGCCTAATACTAGCGCTGTAGGAAAGTTAACTATAGGAGAGGTATAAGTAAAGGCTCTATTAAGATTAATACCTTTATTAAAGGTAACCCCCTACAAACCCTAAATTATTATATTTAGCGCTAGATTAGTAGTTATAAAAGGAATTCTTTATATACCTATAGAACTTAGAGAGCTTAAATTTTACATTCTTAATATAGCTACCCCCTTTCTCTTCTTAATTACTAATATAGACGAGATATAAGTTAAGATTAATAACCTTGCTAATATGCTTATCTAAGGCAATAAGACTATACTTATTATGCGATAATAGGGCTATCCTTAGTGGTTACTAGAAGCGAAAGAAATAGTTACCTTTTACCTTTTAGAAGGAGATATCTATTAATTACATTGTTAACTTAGTTACCCTTCTGTTTAATGACTTGTAAAGATCCTTTACTAAGCTAGTTATAAAGTTAAACGCTAGGTAATTAAGGAATTAACTAAAGTCTGCCACTATTACTAGATACATAGAAAGGCCCCTAGTTGATTCAAGTTTATAATCAAAGATAACTACGAATTTAACTATGAGATTATTATTAATATTATGTAAATTAATAGCTGACTAGTGCTTTATATTATTAATTTAGTAACCTTGTTCTAAGTAGCCTAATTCCTTAATCTAAAGAAGTAGAAGGCTTAAGACATCTAGGATATAATCCGCGAATATTAGATTAATACTTATCTCAGACCTCTAGATTAGATTATCCATGATGCTAGCAATAACTTCGCTTCCGCTGAATTTAGGTATTATACTTAATTAATGTTAATTAAAACTAGTAAGATACTAATCAAAGCCTATAATAGCATTAGAAAAGTTAAGAGATATCATGGACCTTTACGCTAAGCCTATAATATTATTATAGACTTAATTAGAATGGAGCTTACGCTAGAGTAACGCCTCTAAATAGCTATTAAGGCTATTAATAACTCTATAGGCCTAAATAGTATTATTCTAACTATGCTAGTCTTCGGAGGCTACCTATAGATAATAGATAAGTTACCGCTAAGTGTCTTTATTATTTAATATGCTAAGGTAATTCGTAAGGTAACGGACAAAGTCTAATGTCTTCTAGCTTTATAGCAGATCTGTAATGCCCTTAGAGCCTAGAATAGCCCTAATATAGCACCTATATATTAGCTACCCTTATAGGCTAATATATATATATAAAGAGAGAAAGGTAGCTAGCATAGCCTGTATAAGCTACTTACTACTAATAGAGAGACCTATACTATTAACATGCCTTATAGCCTAGTAAAGTTTTACTTTATAGTAGTGAAGCCCTATTATAAAGACCTATGTATTATAAAGGGACTAGAGTAGTAAGAGATAAAGCCCTATAATACACTAGAGTAGTAGGAGATAAAGCTTAGTAATATAAAGGAAGAAGTAACTATATAACTAACTACTACTAATAAAAGAGATCCTCTAATAAAAGATAGTAAAGAGCCGCAGACACTAGCTAAGAGAAAGTAAGGGAGACTAAGGAAGGCCCTTATAGTGTAATTTATAAGTATAGGAGAGTCTAATAAAGAGGCTTATAAAGCCTAAAAGGCCCTAAGGGGAAGCTATTAAGTTAAAGACTTATTACTATGCCCTAAAGGAATAAAAGCAAGGAAAAGAAAACCTTATAGCCTTAAGAAGGACATTAGCCTAGTTTAGCTTTACATACTTATAAATAAAGATTAAGAGAAGGCCTTTATTTAAGAGATTATAACTAGAGGGATACTAAGCATAGCATTCCTTATAGTAAAGGAAAAGGCTAATTAGAACCTTGCCCTTTAGCTCTGCTAAGAAGAAAGGATTATAACCCTAGGAAAACCCTTTAAGCAGTCTAATTAGGCTAAGATTAACGCTTTGTAAGCTCGTAATATGTTCAAATTCGTTAAGTTTAACCTAGTAAAGCATAGAGATCACAGAATCTTTAATTCTTGTATAGTTAGAGAGATTAAAGGCAAAGGAATAGACTTACTATACAAGAAATCTTATCTTATTGTACAAGGCTATAATAACAAAGGAAAGGAATTTATCCTAACGCAATCACTAACGATTTAACAAGCAAGCTAGTAACTAATCGTAGCTATCGCTCTGTTATTAAGAAGAAGAGGCATTTACCTTTGGATTCGTAATATCACACAAGCCTACACTTAATCGCACACAGTGCTAACGAGGCTAATTATCGTGAGATTACCAAAGCAAATTACACATCTCTTTCTAAAAGGGACTATAATCAAATTAATCAGACCTCTTTACGGGATTGCAAAGGCTAGAACCTACTAGTAGGTAACGTACTTCTATTACCATAGGGATAACCTTAATATAATAACTTTAACCTACAATCCCTGCTTATTAATTATAGCTCTAAATAATAAGAACCTCTTTAGTATTATTAGAATGCAAACTAATAATACATTAGGCCTAAGTAATAATAACTTCTTCTAAAAAGAAAAGAAAGAGCTCTAGAAGGCTAACTTTATAGCTAAAGAAAAGCAATAATTAACCGCTAAGAATCCCCTTATCTTTAATAGCTATATCTTAACCTAGAACACGAATAATTCGCTAATCTTAACCTAGAAAGGTTAGAGTTAGAAGATTAAGGAAGTTAATCCTTAATCCCTAATAGTAAAGTAAGATTACATAGAGCAATAAGTGCGAGGAAGCTATATTATAACTATGTGTTAACTAGAGGCTTTGTATAACCTTTTAATTACAGCTTAACACTAAGAGCCCTTTACAAAAGATATTACATATCTTAACAAACGCCTTAAATAGCAGATTAAGAATTAATAACATAGACTATAATATATTCCTTTAGTCCTTAAAGAGGCAAAGCTCTTTATGTTTATAAATAGATTACTTGCTAACAACAAGGATCTAAGCTCATAGATCGGATACGTAATTATGATTGGCAATACGATAATATAAGATAATAATACCTTTATTATAAAAGGCAATATTATTATGTATAGCTTAATAAAGAGCAAGAGAGTTACTTATAGCGCGCTTACCTCTAAGTTATATAGCATAGTTTAAGGCGTAGACATTGCCTACGTGATTTCCACGACTTTACATTAGATTATAGATTAATTAAAGATACCTTAAATTCCTACGATTCTTTATACTAATTCTTTTTTGTTATATAAATATCTTATAAAGCTAGGAACCATAAAGGAGAAGAGACTAATAATTAATATTATAGCCCTTTATTAATTATATAAAAGGCATAAGATCTACGAAGTTAGGTGGATTAATAGCAACAACAATCCAGCAGACGTGATAACCAAATCATAACTAAATTTGTCGCTTTCCTCTTTGATTAATTTAAATGAATTAACGATTTATGTTAAAGGATAGGTAAAGAGACCTATAATATTAGGAAACAGGAGCTTAGGCAAGGAATAACAGATTAATTTAATTAACTAATGCCGCAATGGCCAATTAGAGCAGCGGATTCCTATTAAGGGATTCACTAGTGTACACTTTCCTTTAATCTTATTTTTATTACGTTTTTGAGCTCTTTAGCCACAAAGGAAAAAGAGAGATTACTAGTGTTAATTCCTTCAGATCTTCATTGGTTTAATCGTGGCCAAAGACTAGACTAATTGTGGGTCTAGTGCGATACACGCGATATAATTAGCTGCATTAATTCGCCACCCCCTTTTATGCCTCACATACAGATTTCGCTTACTTTCCTAGCATCTAGACTTTCCCTCTCTTCTCCCTCTTTCCTAGCTAGCTAATCTATCTATCATTGACTTCGAATTTATACGGGATTTATTACCTGCGCAGGACCTTGGTGCATCCAACAGGATTATTAATAAGATTAAGGGCAAGATAATAGAACCCTATAAAAAGTCATGCCTTATAATCTAAGGGTATAAGAATAAAGGGAAATAGGCTATTCTCACACAGGCCCTAATAATTTAACGCGTAAGCTAATGTCTTATCCTTATAATAGCCCTGTTAGTAAGATTAAGGAAATTCCTTATCTAGCTAAGAGATATCTATTAGGCTTATGTATAGGCCTGTATATTACTAGAGCAGCTAATCCTAGCGCGCTTGCTGATTTAAATATGGTATCTCTACCTGCCTAGTATAATCTTAAGGGTTATAAAACCCCTTTACAAGCTTGTAGAGGTAGGAACATACTAGTAGGTTATGTATTATAAGTATTATAAAGAGAACCTCTAGATAGAAACCTCTATGTATAATCCCTGCCTGCTTATAACTACAAAGGAAAGCCCTAACTTTACTTACGTTAGAATATAGACTAATAATATAATTAGCCTCTTAGATAAGAAGTTCTCTAAGAAGGAAGAGACCTAGCTTATTATAGTAGGCTTTAACACAAAGCTAAAGCAGTTCCTAACCTAGGATAGTTCTCTTATATTTAATAGTAGCATTATCTTACTAGAGAATAATACTATTAAGATCTAGTAGAAAGGGCAGAGTAATAAGTTAGAGTTAGTTCTAATAACTAACTTAAAGCGTAAATACGTTAAGCAAAGGGCCTAAGGCGCTTACATTGCCTTAATTTACTAACTAGAGGCTTGCTTTAACCTATCTATTACTACATAACACTAGGAGCTAACCCTAGAGGATGTAAAAGCCCTTAATTACTACCTAAAGTAGTAGATAGATTACCTAGAGAGAGGTCTAACGTTTATCCTAATTGACCTTAAGAAGGCAAAGCTCTTTACCTTTATAGATAGATCCTTTACTAATAACTAGGACCTATCCTTATAACTAGGATATATACTTATCCTAGTAAATAAAGACTACACTAATAGTAAGTTTACGATTAAAGGTAATATTATGTACTTTAGCTTAATAAAGAGCAAGAGAGTTATGCAAAGCGTGCTTGCCTTGGAAGTCTATGGTATAGTAGCTAGGGTTAATATAGCTTACATAATTATAACCACCCTAAACTTAGTTACTAACTGACTAAAGCTCCTAAAGATCCTAGTTATTATATGTATGGATTTATACTCCTTGTTGTTGAAATCAAAAGAGTGGACCGATCCGACTAAACCTAGGATTACAAAGCCTTATATATTTTAACACTTGTATAAGTGCCTTATTAAGCTTAGTATAATAAAGGAGAAACGCTTAATAATTAATATTATAGCCCTTTAATAGTTATATAAACGCTAAGAACTCTATAAGATTTAATATATTAACAGAGAGGATAACCTAGCTAATGCCTTTATAAAGGCATTACCTAATAAGGCCCTTAAGAGCTTTATCTTAACTAACTAGATAACTATCTAGATAGAGGGATAAGTTACCTGCGCGTAACATACGTATAGTAAGAGGAAAAGGTAATTCTCTAGGAGAATAGCTATAGGGATAAGATAGTAATACGTAGGGGATCTACGCCCTTATAGTTAATATCCCTAGTAGCTATAACTACGCTAGCTTACTAGGCCCTCCTAGTGGACTATAGAAATTAATAGTGGTGCGTAGGAGGATAAAGGTATTACTAAGGAGGAGGAAGATGTTATATACGCGCTATAGTGTGGTATATGTGTTATTTTAAGGAAAAGAAGGGAGTTAAAAGGACCCGCTTATCCTTACATAGGCTCATAGGCTAAGCGAGATTATTATTTCCCTTTTTATTAGTAACTATATATCTAGACAGGCTATAAGTTCTTTTCCTTATATCCCTTATTAATTATATTCTTAATCTATCTTTTCTTTTTTATTTCTATAATTAATATTACGTGTTAATAATTATATTAAAAGAGAGAAGTTCTAGTGTTAAAACAAAGGTGATATTAATTATGCGTCATAGCTATAATTACCTAGTAGAAGCTTGGGGCGCGCGCGGACCCTACACGTAACCTATAACCTAGCACGTTAATTAGCTAGGAAATATAGGGACATAAACGCGTAACCCCTTTTCCCTTTATATATTATAACTTCTAGCTTTTTACCTCTCTTTTCTAATAACTTAATCAATCATAATAATAGATAACGCGGCCTAGAATAGATAATCGATGACGATACTATTCTTCGGGCTCACGACTGTATTACATTGAATTCAATACCCTGTGAATCTAACATTAAGTTTAAAGCTATTAAGAAGCTAACTAAGGTTTACTAGTAATACTAATTATACGTGAATAGCCTATATTAATTTAAATTCACTCTTTAGGATAAATATGCCTATAATTATAAAATTATTATAAATATTACATATATTAATAGTAACTACCCTATTCTATAAGTTATTAATATAGCTATATCCTTTAATATAGCTAGATTTATTAAGGATATCTCTATAAAGACTATATAGGAAGCACTCTATCTTTACTAGATTAATATCTATCTAGGCCCCCTGGATTTAATTATTATAGATGCTAGAATAACCTTTAGAAGTAAGGAATTTAAGTAGCTTATATTATTAATAGTAATTAAGATTAAAGATATCCCTATTAAGGCTTATTATAGGATTAGTAAGGTTAAGTAATATCACAGGCTACTCTAAAGAGCTTATAATATTATTAGATAAGAATGCCTAATAACACTAGAGCCTATAGCGTTATAAATAGTAGTTAAAGCTATAAATAACACTATAGGATTAAATAGTCTTATGCTAATAGTCCTTATTTTTAGCGTATATCCTTATATAGTTAAGGAATTACCTCTATTACTAAATATTATGTAATAAGCCCTTATAATCTAACTAGTAATAAAGGAAGTTAAGCGTATTTATACCTAATAGAAGGTTAGTAATTCCCTTACTATAAGGAATAGTCCTAATACCTCTATAACTATTAACCTCCTACTAGGATTACTTATATATATATAGTATAAAGGTAAAGGATAAAGAGGCCCTTATAAGCTATTAGCTATAGAGAGTAAAACCTACACTCTTAAGCTCCCTTAAGGCCCTAAGGCCTTTAGATTAACCTCTATTAAGCCTTTTTATAAAGATTCTAATAAGAAAAGACCTTCTAAGAGCATAAAGAACTAAGATACTTCCCTATAACCTATAGCTACCCCTCCTATTAATCCCCTAAGGCAAGGACCTAGAAGACCTTAAAAGAACCCTCCTATTATTATATCTAATATTAATTACGTAGATTAAATAAAAGGTAAGACTAATATCTTTCTATTAGCTAAAGAAAGCTTTAATCTTAAACTTACAATCTAATTATATAAGAAAGGAATTATTAAGACCCCTAGTAAACCCTTTAAGCTATTTACTAAAGCTAAAATTAATACTCTAATTAAATAAGGTATGTTTAAATTTATTAAATATAATAAAAGAGAACATAGTAAAACTAGAATTTTTAATTCCTATATTATTAATAAAGTAAAGGGCAAGATAACAAATCTATATAAGAAGTTAAGGCTTATAATCTAAGGTTATAGCAATAAAAAGAAGCTAGTAATCCTAATATAGGCCCTAACAATCTAATAAGCTAGCTAGCGATTAATCCTTATAATAACACTTGCGTTATTATTACTAGGCCTTATCCTCTAACTTTGTAATATTACATAGGCCTATATATAAGCATAAACGCTTCTTAGTTGTATAATTCTAGCCTAAATCCCTATCTAAATCCGTTACCTACACCCTATAAGTATAATAATATAAGTAATTAAGCCTCTATATAGTATTATAAAAGCTAGTACCTACTAGTAGGTAATATATTATTATTACTATAGAGAAATACTCTAGATAATAACCTTTATATTTAACTTATAACTGCTTATAATAATAAAGGAGAACCTAACCTTTGTGTATATAGGGATATAAACTAATAATATAATTAGGCTATCTAACTATAAGTTCTCTTAATAAGTGTTGGTTTCACAGGGTATTGAATTCAATGTAACAAGGTTGTGAGCCCGAAGAATAGTATTATTATTGATTATCTATTCTAGGCTGCGTTATATATGTGTTAAAAAGAGAAGTTAATAGCTAAACTCTGCGATAATAGAAGGGAAAGGGGGCCGCGTGTTTATAGTCCTATATTTCCTAGCTAATTAACAGGCTAGGTTGCGGGTCACGTGTGGGGCCCGCGCGCGGCCTAAGCTTTTGCTAGGTAATAGTAGCTATAACACATAATTAATATTACCTTTGTTCTAACACTAGAACCTCTCTCTTTTAATATAATTATTAACACGCGATATTCATTATAGAAATGAAAAGAAAGGCAGATTAATAATTTAATTAACAAGGGATATAAGGAAAAAGAACTTATAGCCTATCTTAGCGTGTGGTAGCTAATAAAAGGGAAATAATAATCTTGCTTAGCCTATAAGCCTATATAAGGATAAGTAAATCCCTTCTAAATCCTTTCTTTCCCTAAAATAATATATATCCCGCGCTATAGCATATATATAATATCTTCCCCTTTCTAATATAATACCTTCCTTCTCCTATATACTACCACTAGTTTCTATAGTTTACTAGGAGGGCCTAGTAAGCTAGCGTGGCCGTGGCTACTAGGGATATTAACTATAGGCAGAGCATTGTTGTATTGTATTGTATTGTATTTTTTGGCCCTTCGATGTATTGTATTGTATTGTATTGCCCTATGTATTGTTAGGGAAAAATATAAGTGGGGTATTATATAAATTCATTATATAGTAGATTTTTTAAATAATCTAATTATAGTATTCTTTTTTTATATATAATTTAGTTATTTATTTAAAAATCTATTAAGTTTTAGCTTATTTAGAAAAGTAAGCTTATTTAAAATATATAATATCTTAGTAATATTCTTTTATATCTATTTTAAAAAATGATTTTTTCTTAATATATTAAGGGTCTTTTTATTCTTATATCTATTTTCTATGATTTATTATAATTATTTATTATATAAAAATACATTATAATACAATACAATTACATTACAATACATTACAATACAATACAATGTATTATTAAAAAGGTAAGGTAGTATATATACTTATTATATAGTAGATTTTTAATATAATCTAAATAAGATATCCTTAAATTTTTATACTATTTAGGTATTTAGTTATAGAATTATAAAGTTTTAGCTAATTTAGACTATTAAGCTATATATATATAGGGTAGCTATAAATAGTATTATCTAAACTTAACTTATAGTAATATTTATTCTTTATATTTTAAAGGTTATCCTATCTTTCTAGCTTTTTTATAGGATTTACTATGCATTTTAATATAGTATTTTTGCTTTAAATATAATATTTACCCTAAAGAAATAATTTATAATTCTAAATAAATAAGATTAAAACTCTAATAAAAATATACTTATATATATAAGGAATTTATTATAAAGAGAAAATTAAAATTTATTTAATACATGCTTCTTTTACTATTAAGCTATTTTATTATAATTATAATAAATTATATTAGCTTTTAACCTTTTTTAAACTAAAAGAAAAGGAAAAAACCTAGGAAAAGCTTATAAAGAAAAGGTAAAATATTATATAAAGAATAATCATAATATATATACTATTTTTTTAATATTAAGTAAATAAATAAATAAGCTTTAAAAGTAAGTTTAACTATTTATACTACTTTTAGCTTACTTACTTAGTTATATAGTGTTTCTTAAAGTGGGTCTAAAAGTGAGTCTTGTTAAACACTAAAAACCAAGTATAATCCCTTTTTATAGTTATATAACTTTAGCTAAGAAGAGGAGGATATATAAAAGTGGGTCTAAAAGTGGGTCCTATTAGTTATACTATAAGCCTAGTATTATCTCTTTACTTAGTTATATAATTCTAGCTAAAAAGAAATATACATACAAAAGTGGGTCTAAAAGTGGGTCCTATTAGTTATACTATAAACATAATAATCTCTTTACTTAGTTATGTAATTTTAGTTAAAAAGAGAGAAATATACTAAAGTAAGTCTTATAGTTATATTAGGACTTACTTTCTATTAGTATAAAATTATAAATAGTATAATATTAAAAATGTTGGTTACACCAAGGGATTGGTATGCACTAGTGCAACGTAGGGTCAGGTTCAATGATATAATAAGGTCTAAGGATTTAAAGCTATCTATAGCGTTATGTGGCCATAAGAAAAGGGGGACGTGAGTTACGTGTGTGCCTCGCGTATAGGTGCAGCTAATCATAGTGCGGCGTTGCCGCACGTGCTCCACTTTCCTAGTGGTTAACCTAATGTTAACCTAGTTGTTATAACACTAGTAACTTCTCTTTTTAGGAAGAAAGTAAGGCAGGATAGATCTAATACTAAAAGAGGGAATTAGCAGGTATATGAATGAAATAAGCCTGTGTAAGGATAAGTGGGTCCGATGTTAAATTCAGACTCCCTATTGGTTGATAATATAATGCAAAGAAAATCGCTTAATCCGCGGATTGGAAAGCGGGCTTAATTAGGAGCTCTAAAAGCTTGAAAAACGCAATAAAAATTAGGATTATTTGAAATAAACACAAGTGGATATAGGGAAATGAAATAAGGGCTTCTTATTAGCTTGGCTATGGTTGGACCGGACTCTTATTAATCTTATCTAGTCTCCGGTCTCTTTACCTAGCCTTTAACTCAAATTACAGCTTTATTTAAGTTAATAAAGGTCTCGAGGCTCTTATTTAGGGATATCTTTGTTATCACGTTAGCAAGGTTATTATTGCTATTAATCCATTATACTTCGTAGATCTCTTGTCGCTTATATGATTACTAAAGTGCTATAATGTTAATCATAAGGCGCTTCTCCTTTATAGAGCCTAGCTTTATAAGACACTTATATAACGAAAAAGAATCCATATAGATAATCATGGGGATACGGTTAATCTTCAATTAGTCCGTAATTATATTAAGAGTTATAGTAATTGCATAGGCTATATTAGTACCTTATACTATTAAGTATAGTTTGGAAGCGAGGGCGCTATAGGTTACACGCTTGCTCTTTATTAAGCTATACGTAATAATGTTGCCTTTTAAGGTGAATATGTTGTCTTTCGCCTCTTTATTACTAATGATAATTACGTATTCTATCTAGGAACTTAGATCTTTGTTGTTAGTAAGGGATCCATCCACGAACACGAATAACTTCGCATTCTTAAGGTCTAGAGGGATGTAATATAGGCCTTAGTCTTGATGTCAGATCTGCCAGTTGAGTCGCTTGTTTAATCGAGTTATATTATTAGGAGTTAGATCTTGATGTTATGCTATGATTAAGAGGTTGTAAAGGGCTTTAGGTTAATAGATAGTTGTAATATAACTTTCTTATGCTTGTTGTTTAACGTAATCTTGTTTTATAGTTAGTGATTACAAGTTAATCTACCTGATTTTCTTGCTCTAGCCTTTCTAATGTAGTTCCATTGAATTGTTAGCGTTTTAGGTAAGGATATAACTATTAAAGATAAGGGGATTCTTAGCTAATAGCTTCTGCTTTAGCTTCGCTAAGAAATTCGCCTTTTATAGTTCCTTCTCTTTAAGGTTATAGAAATCCTAGTTACTAAGGCCTAGCGTATCATTAGTCTGCATGCCAACTACTCTAAAGAGGTTATTATTATTCTCTTCTGTGATTAGTAAGTATAGGTCATAGGACAAGGTTATTATCTTAAGCATTTCTTTGTGATAGCGGAAGTAGGTTACGAACTAGTAGGTTCTAGCTTCTATAATTCCGTATAAAGGTTTAATAACTTCCATAATAGTTCCTTTAGGGAATAGATATGCTATCTGCTTGGGTAACATAGCAATGATCAATCTTGTAAGTTACGTTTTTAATTACACGTAAGCTTGCGTGATGTCTCGAATCCATAGGATAATTCCTCTGGATCTAAGCGATGGTGCGATCGCGACAATCAATCATTAGCTTAATCTTTGGATCGTTAGGGATTGGGTTAGGATAAATTCCTTCCCTTTGTTATTTGTCCCTTAAATTACAAGTCGTGACTTCTTATACGGCGTAGCTGTTCCCTTGCCTTTGATTTCTCTTACTATATAAGATTTGAAGAGTCTCTTGTTACTATGCTTAGTAGGATCGAATAGCGTGAATCTGAATATATTATAGGCTTGCAAAGCATTAATCTTAATCTGATCTAATAGCTTAAAGGGCTTGCCTAGGGTTATGATCTTTCCTTCTTAATGTAATTGAAGGGCTAAATCCTAATTAGCTTCTTTCTTTGCTATAATAAATGCTACACTTAACTTACCGTTAGCTATAAGTTCCTCTATTAATACCTCTTCTTAGTCTTTATTTACTAAGTATGTAGTTACTATGTATTCTATTCCTGTGAGATTAAATTAAACCATAAGCTTCTTTTATAGTCTTTCACGCTTTCTCTTAGGCTATAGGAGTTCCTTGTTTGTTTCTGAAGCTTCTAGGATAATCTCTTTAATTATTAGGGTCTTATTTGTATCTATAGCTTAGTTTTTGCCTCTAGATGTTAACTCGCGAAGTTCTTTAGCATAGTACAGGTTATAATAGTATGGTTTAATAACTATTAATTAGAATCTTATTAGTCCACAGGGTATTTAAAGGGTATAGGTTTCTCTATTAGTAGTAAGAAGCTTATAGGGGCTATGCTATCTATCTTTCTCTTGCTAGACGTATATATCTAACTATAGTAGAAGTTAGTGTGTTAGTAGCGTATCTAGGCTATTTCAGGTTCTTAGAGCATCGTGAACCTGTCACTTTACCAAAAGTCATTGGACTTTATTAGTGGCTTTGCGAATTGCTTTAGCTCGTTGAATAATAAATACACTTAGCGGTGACTCGTTAGTTATTTATAGATATGCACTAAAGATAAGAATCATAGGGATGAGACTATTAGGGCCTGCTAAGTCATTCATAGCTTTCATAGCTATCTAAAGTCATTGCTTAGGCGTGAGATCTTAACCTATAGAGTCTATAATGATTGTATAGGCTCGCTATAATAGTCTATGATAGCGTTTGACTTTTCTAATACTGTTGTGGGCCTTGACTAGAACTTTATTAATCTTAATTAATAATAATCATGTATAATGCTTGAATTTTACTAATGTAAAGTTCTTTCTAGCATTGTGGATAATCTATTCTAGTGGACTAAGGTAGGTGTTAATCTAGTATTCACGTAGGGCGTTCCAAATGTTACGTGCCTTTTACTTATTTAGATTAAGGAACTAGGCTGCTTAAAACAAGGTTGTAGAATTAATAATATAAAGAATAGGTTATCTGTTAATCTAAATAATATTAACTATAATCTTATAGTTAAACTTATGGTTATCTTTAATTATGAACTTGAATCTACCTAGGGCCTTTCTATTTATTTAACAATGGTAGTAAATTTTAGTTAATTATTTAATGGCCTTTGCTTTAATGTCATAGCTAGCTTAGTTTAGTATCTTTATAAGCCATTTAACTAATAGGTGACTAAATCGTTAATGTAGTTAACAGAGTTCTATTTCTAATAGGTAGAAAGCTACCGTTTCTCTAGCTTCTAGAGTCCACCAAAGATATCCCTATTTCCTAATAACAGGGACTATCTTATTATCTTAGATTAATACGTTCGCGAGGTTGTCTACCTTAACGCGTAACCTATCTATATTATCTAAAGAAAATAAGAAAGGCATATGTGTGTTAATTACATAGAAAGGGATTTTACCTAGCTCCGTTAGTACGTTAACCACTCCCCTTATAATCGCGTTTCCGGCACTAAATTTGATCATCTTCTCTAGAGTTAGTTCGATCTTTAGTGATGGCATTAATCTTAGCAAAGCTTATACTTATCTGATTCCAGCTGTTAAAACACCTAAGGCTCCTGTGTCGGGCATTATCCCTTAGAAAACTTCTTTAAAGTAACATTCCTCTGAAATATAAGAGGTTTTCATATTATTAAAGGGATTATGCTTAAGGTATGTGTGCTTAAATGATTTATCTCTTAGGATATTAATAACGTTGCTGTTATCTAGTTGAAGTCCTAATATAAAGAATTATATAATACTTAGCTAGTTAAACTTTAATATAGAGGTCTCTTTAGCATTATTATCCTTGTCTTCGTTATCATTAGATTTAATAAAGGTTTTAGCTAATTCCTATGCTCCATTAGCAAGGTTATTAGCTTCTTTAGATACTTAGCCTTCATAGGCTATAAGGAATGCCTAATACTTTTTCTCTATTAGCAGTAATTAGTATCTCTTATTCTTCCACTAACATTCTTTTACCTCTTTTTAGTCTTTCTCTAGATAGTTTATTAACTAGCATTTATTCTTATTATAAATATAGCATTTACTATAGTTATAGCCTTAGTTATAGTAACTATAGCCTTTGCCTTAACCTTATTAATTATATAGTCGATTATAATAGCGGTCTATAAACATCACCTCTGATTTGTTAGTATTAGTGGTACTAATAGTGCTTTAATTAAATTAGGTAGCTAATTTGTTAGCTTTAGTAATAGAGATTAATTTACGGAGGTCTCTAGTAAGTCCTTTAAAGCTAGGTAAATAATTATATTCAGCTTGCTTGCATTCTAGAACACTAGAAATTACGCTTAGGGTCTGATAATAGAGTTCTATATTAACTATTAATAAGGGAAAGAGTCCTCTATAGACACGTTTAAGGGTTATAAGCAGAATCTTAAGATAATCTAGCTTAGATTTATCTAGATTAGTAGTAATAATATTCCTAAGCGTTGTACTGTTCTATTCTTAGCAATAGAACTGCTAGTTGCTTTCTGTCTTGAATTGCTAATGAATGTTATTAACCATTTGTTTGTATATGAAGCCTTTGTTTACTAGATAATTAAGGTAATACTATTTAGTATTACCTGAAAGTATAATAGGAAGAGCCTTGTGCATGTATTCCTACGGGAGATTTAGTCTGTTGTATTTGTTCTAGAATAAGTTAACTTTTAGCGTAAGGAAGTTATATATCTTCCCGCTATAATAGTTATTATCCTTATAGCTCTTTATAAGTTCTAAGATCTTTCTCATAATTTGATCTTTAGATAGGATTATTACTGTTTACACAGCTGGGGTTATTTATTGAATTGATTATTCCGGGATAATTAGTGGAATTATCGGATTTGTTAGGGGTTAAGGTGTGTTTCTTCTTAGAGGTGGTTGTGTAGCTAGAGGGTTGTTTAAAGCGGGATTGTAAGGGTTATTAATTGGGGGATTGTATATAGGAGGGTTGTATACTAAAGGGTAATTAATAGGGGCAGTGTGAATTAAAGGGCTTGTGATCGGAGGGCTTTTAAGGGTAGGATTATTTGAAGAGAGGAATTTACTTGTGGTGATTTGCTTTATAATTTCGTTTTTAAGCTACTATAACATTGTTTCTTCTTTAAGGACTTAAATTAATAATTCGATAATCTTACTACTTTGATTTTGAATAATATAGACGCCATTCTTACGTAGGCAGTCTTGTAATTCGCGCACTAAAGGTTATAAAGCTTAATTAAGTGTTTCTTTTATCTAGCCATTAAGGTTATTATAGAAGATCTCCTAAAGAGCAAGATCTTTATATTAACTGCTCTCATAAACATTAATTATCTAAGCAAGATAGTTATTAAGCTCCTATTCCTTAGTAGTCTAAGGATCTAGTTCTCTTAAGCTCTCCTAGTTAGTAGTGATAACTAAGGCATGTTTTTAAAGTTATAAAGGTAGGCTTACTTTATTAGGTCTTAATTAGGCAGGCTGCTTTCCTTTAGTAGTCTAGGATAAAGCTTATTTATTACTTAGGGGTGCTATTATTAATAGTCTTTAGCTAGTAAGGCTAAGGGATTTTTAACTAGTAGGGTTAAGGGGTTTTTTAATCTCTAGTTTAAGTAGTTATGCATGGCTATAAACTCTCGGTTAGTTAATTGGTTTTCTTATAATAGATAATAGGATTAATTCTTCTATTAATAGTTAGAGACTTGCTAATAGAAAAAGTCAAATCCCTAGGAAGCCTAACATCTAGTATCTAGAGTCTATCTTCCTTTAGCACACTTCCTTAGGTAGCTAAAGGAAGGCCTCTTCTTAAGTAATTCCTTGCTTATCTATGGTTTTTTAACCACTAATTAGTATTAGTTACACTAAGGGATTAGTATACACTAGTGCAACGTAAGGTTAGGTTTAATAATATAATAAGGTCTAAGGATTTAAAGCTATCTATAGCGTTATATAGCCACAAGAAAAGGGGGACGCAAGTCACGTGTGTGCCTCGCGTACGGGTGCGGCCAATCACAGTGCGGCGTTGCCGCACGTGCTCCACTTTCCTAGTAGTCAACCCGATGTTGACCCAGTTGTCGCAACAAAAAACATAAAAAAGAAAGGAATTTTATTTTATTAATATTTTAAAAAACCTTTAAATACTAAATAATTAATAAGTCTAGCTTTTTCTATAGTAATTTACTTATAAATACTTATATTTATATTATATTAATTTATTACTTATTTATTTTTAATTAAACTTTAACACTAATAATATTTTAAGTTATATAAGTAATAGAAGTAATATATATATATAAGCTATTATAAGCTATTATAAGCTATTATAAGCTATTATAAGCTATTATATTAACTATATATACCTTATAATTAAGGAATTTACTTAAAACTAAAAAAAAAGAAAAAAAAATACAAAACAATACAAATAATACATGTATTGTATTGTATTGTAAAATTTTGGATGTATTGTATTGTATTGCAATGCTCTGACTATAGGGGCATAAATCCCTTATATATTACTATCTTATCCCTATAGCTACCCTCCTAGAGAATTACCTTTTCTTTTACTATATGTATATTATGTGTAAGTAACTTATCCCTCTATCTAGATAGTTATCTAGTTAGTTAAGATAAAGCTTTTAAGGGCCTTATTAGGTAATACCTTTATAAAGGCATTAGCTAGGTTATTCTCCTTATTAATCTATTAGATCTTATAGAGTTCTTAGCGTTTATATAATTATTAAAGAGCTATAATATTAATTATTAGGTATTTCTCTTTTATTATACTAAGCTTAATAAGGCACTTATATCGGGAGTATAAATTTGTATATATAATAACTAGGATCTTTAGGAGCTTTAGTTATTTAGTAACTAGGTTTAGGGTTATTATAATTAAATAAGCTATATTAATGCTAGCTACTATACTATAAACCTCTAAGGTAAGTATGCTTTACATAACTCTTTTACTCTTTATTAAGCTAAAGTGTATAATATTACCTTTAATTATAAATTTGCTATTAGTATAGTCCTTATTAGCTAGGATAAGTATATATCCTAGTTCAGGAGAATAGGTTCTAGTGATTAGTAAATAATCTATCTATAAAAGTAAAGAGCTTTACTTTCTTAAGGTCTATTAGAATAAATATTAGGCCTCTTTCTAAGTAATCTATTTACTACTTTAGGTAGTGGTTAAGGGCTTTTACATCCTCTAGGGTTAGCTCTTAGTGCTATATAGTAATAAATAGATTAAAGCAAGCCTCTAGTTAGCATATTAAGGTAATATAAGCGCCTTAGGCCCTCTGCTTAATATATTTACGCTTTAAATTAATTATTAGAACTAATTCTAACTTATTACTCTATCCCTTTTACTATATCTTAATAGTATTATTCTCTAGTGTAATAATACCTTTATTAAACATAAGGGGATTATCCTAGGTTAGGAATTACTTTAGCTTTATATTAAAGCCTATAGTAACTAGTTAAGTCTTTTTCTTCTTAGAGAACTTCTTATCTAATAGGCTAAGGGTATTATTAGTTTATATTCTAATGTATATAAAGTTAGGGCTTTCCTTTATAGTTATAAGCAAGTAGGGATTATACGTAAAGGTTTCTATCTAGAGGTTCTCTTTATAATGCTTGTAATACATAACCTACTAATACGTTCTAGCCTCTATAAGCTTATAGAGGGGCTTTATAACCTTAAAAATCATACTAGGCAGGTAAAGGTGCCATATCTGAATTAGTAAGCGCGCTAGGATTAGCTACTCTAGGAATGTGTAAGCCTATATATATGCTTAACAGATATCACATAGCTAGATAAGGAATTTCCTTAATCTCGCTAATAGGGCTATTATAAGAATAAGGCGTTAGCTTGCTTATTAAATTATTAGGGCCTATGTAAGAATAGCCTGTTTCCCTTTATCCTTATATCCTTAGATCACAAGGTATGACTTTTTATAAGGTTCTATTATCTTACTTTTAATCTTATTAATAATTTAGGAATAAAAGATTTAAATCCTACTATACTTCTCCTTATTAAATATAATAAATTTAAATATACCTTACTTAATTAGGGTATTAATTTCTACTTTTATTAATAGTTTAAAGGCTTTACCTAGGGTCTTTATAATTCCTTTTTTATATAGCTTAATTATAAGGGCTAAGTTACTATATTCTTTTACTAATAGGAAGGTATTAGTCTCTTAAGGTATTATAGAAGAGTTCTTTTAGGGCCTTCTATACCTATGCTTTAGTGGTATTACTAGCACTATATTCTTATCTTAGGCCTCTTACCCTTCCTCCTTTTTATCTTTACTAGGCTTTACTATTTTCTTTATACTAGGATTATTATAGTAGGGCTTAATAAAGGTTAACCTAAAGGTCTTTAGGCCCCTAGGCATATTAAGTATATAGCTCTCTCTAGTTCTTACTAGTAGCTTATATAGGCTTACCTATCTCTTACCTTCTTACTAGACTTAGACCTTTAATCTAAGTAGTAAGTTAAGGGTCTTTAAGGTATCTAGGCTATTATATTTAGTAAGGGCCTTATTAACCTTCCTAATAGTATAAAGCCTCTTAATCTCTTTAGTAGCTTTCTATACTATAATTACACACTATGTAATATTAGGTAATAATAAGGACTTATTTATTATATATAGGTAGGCTTTAAAGATAAGAAGGGTTAGAATAAGGCTATTAGGGCCTATAGTGTTATTTAGGGCCTTTATTACTATTTATAAGGTAATAGGTTTAGGTGTTATAGGATATTCGCGCCTAATTATATTATAAGCCCTTTAGAGCAGCCTATAGTACCTTTTAACCTTACTAATGCTATAGTATGCCTTAATAGGGACTTCCTTAATTAAAATTAACATTAAAGCTATAAACTATCTAAATCTATTACTATAGAAGTTTATTCTAGTGTCTATAGTAATAAAATCTAGAGGGCCTAGATAAGTATTAATCTAGTATATCTAGAGGGCTTCCTAGGTTATTTTTATAGAGATATTATTAAGGAATTTCACTACATTAAATGCTATAGCTATATCTATAGTAAAAAGTATAGGGCAGTTACTATTAAGGTAGAAAATATCTACTATTACTTTATAGTTAAAGCTATACTTATCCTTAAGGGTAAATTTAAAGCAATTAGGGCTATCTATATATATCTAGTATTAGTAGCAAAGTCTTATTAGCTTCTTAATAGCCTTAATATTAATATTATACCCTAATCTATAAAGAACCTTATATAGTTATTAGATTAATAAATACCTAAAGTAATAGTATAATTACTATAACTTACCTTCTATAAGATAGCTCTAAGTAATTACTTTCTCTTTTTATATAAGTAGTATCTAAGCATGCCCTTATTTATATATAATAGGGACTTTAATGTTTCCTTATTATAGTGTATTTTCAGAGATATTAAAATTAATTTATAAGTAGTCTATATTATTAAGGGATAATAGGAATAGAGTGTTTATTAGTATAACCTAAAAGAGAATATCTCTAAAAGGGGTAGGTATATTAGCTACTCTAAGCGTAAGAATTAGTTCTCCTACGCTAAATCTAACTAATACCTTTTTTACTATTAATTTATTAAGCTATAGTTTAGGTATTTAATATTATAAAGCAAGGAATTAAGAATACCTTATTATAAAGAACTTCACAGCTCCTATATCTAGTATAATCCCTTAAAACATTATATAAGAATAGTGATCTTCTAGTATAAACGTTATTAGAGCTTTACTTAAGAGTTTTTACTAAAAGGGGTTTTCTTTACTTAGACTATAATAAGCTACTTAACTTATTAGGAATTAAACTATTCTTTTGCTATTAAGTTATATTCTATAATTAAAGAAGCTTATAGATACTAGCCTATCTATACTATTAGGGCTATTATTAAATCTAATACTCTTTATATACTAGGTGATTTTATTATTAATAAGGGATTAAGGTTTATATTCCCCTTTATACTATATAAGGAATAAATTATATAAGTTATTAGCTAGATCTATAAGGTAGTGGTTCTTAAAGCATTAATACACCTTCTTATAGTTCTCTTCTAGGTGCTTAGATAACTAGTATTCTTTCTTACTATATATATAGCATTTCTTTATATAAGAATTTCCTTCTTTTCCTTATAGTTTTAAAGGGTATTAGGTCTCTTTTCCTTTCCTATTATATCTCTAGTTAGTCTAGAATTACTCTAGGGTTATAGCTTTAGTTAGGAATTATTAATAGTTCTTCTTCTCTTCCTTAATAAGTTAGATTATTATCCTAATTTATTTATAAAATTCTTATAGTCCCTTTAGTAAGTTTATAATAACTCCTTTATATTTTAGAATACTATTATAAGCTATTATAAGTTAATTCTAAAGTGCCCTTTTACTTTAGCTTACCTTAGGTACTACTTATTATAAGATAGCTAGCTTCTCTATAAGCTTATTAAAATAATTAATTATTAATTTACTTAGGTTATTATTTATTATTTCTTATAGAGTAAAATTATTCTATTCTAGGAGATATCTTTACTATATAATTTTAGTCTTAAATTATTCCCTTATATAGCTAATAAGTATAAGAAAGTCTTATAGTTAACTAGGTTTTAAGAGGTAGTTTATATAGTATTATAAAGCTTTACCTTTAAGTATAACCTTAAAGGTATAACTAGCTTATTTAGGTTAGATATTAAGTAACTTATACTTCCTATAAAATATTTAAAGCTTTAATTTAAGGATATTATAGTTATTAGTACTATAAAGTTATTTTTTAAGGTATATCTTTAATAAGTCTATAATTTACTTTAGTAAAGGTCTTTAAGTCTATAAGGGTTCTCTAAATACTTTCCTTTATATTTATAAAAAAGGTAGTATAGTCTTTAGGAAGTAAGAGAGTAGCTTTATAAGGAGTAGCCTTAGGGTTTATTATACCCTCTAATCTTCCTCTCCCTTATATTAAGGAAAAGGAAGTATAGTTCTTTAGGCTATACTAATAAAGGTAATATTAGCCCTAGGTAGTAAGGGTTAACTCTATTAGTAATACTCTTACTTAGGGGTATTATTAGTAGTATTATTAAGGTAGTTTTACTAAATTATCTTAGGTAAAGGTATAGGTAAGGGGGTTACTTATAAATACTTATAAATAGTATTCTTTAGTACCCTTAATTCTAGATTAATTAACCTTTTTATAGGAGATTAGCTTATTAATCCCTTTAATAGTAATTATACTAATAAGTAAGGTAAAGGGGTTAGTTATTAGGTTTTAATACTACTATTATCTAATAGATTATAAAAGAATTCTTTATTCTATAAGTTCTTCTAGAACTATATATACTTTTTCCTAGCCTTTTTAATTTCTTTAAGAGTCTAAAATTAGAATTTTTCCTAGTTTACTACTTCTTTAAGGTTATTTACTATCTTTATATCTCTTCTAATAGTTATATATACTCTATTATAAAGAAAATAGTTTTAAAGTCTATTATAGGAAAGGTCTCTCCCTTCTATAAACTTATCTCTTAACTATTTATAGAAGTTATTACTAAATTTAAAGAATAGTATTCTTCTAAATAACCTTTACTCCCTATATTATTTAGTCTTTATAAGGATATAAAGACTAATTTCCTTAGGTATTATTATCTCTTTATATTTAAAGCTCTCTATTTATTAGAGTAGTTTCTTTATAATATACTATTTAAGTCTTATAGAGATATAGGGGTATAGATTAGTGTAAATAGGGTTTTTTCCTTTATTAGGGTATTTACTACTATCTCTAGCTTTAATACCTTCTATAGTATTATTATAGCTATTACTCTTACTAGGAACTCTAAATTAACTAGAGATCCTAGATAGTCTAGCTATATCTAATATTCTAATTAGATTAAAGGGGAGTAAATCTTTAATATAAGGGGATAGGAGGGGTGTAAATATAAATTATAAAACTTATGTTTTTCTAATATAAAGGATTATAAGGTAAGGTAATTAACTTTAAATATATAATAGAATATATAATAAAGAAAGATAAGGGGATAGCTTAGCTACTAGTATTAAACCCTTCTTTATTATTTTAGAATTCATATAGATATAGATATTAATACTAAAGTAAGAAGAGAGCTATATTATACCTTTCTATTAGCACTACTTATTATTAAACATAGCCCTCCTATTTTATAAGGTAAGTTATTATTAGGTTAGCTACCCTTTATAATTAATCTTACTAATCTATAGTGTTTAAAGACTACGTAGTTATCTATAAAGGTAACTACTAATTAGTATTAGTTTTACAAGGTATTAAATTTAATATAATAAGGTTATAAGCCTAAAGAATAGTATTATTATTAATTATCTATTCTAGGCTATATTATATGTGTAAAAAAAAGAAGTTAAAAGCTAGAATTCGCGATAATAGAAAGGAAAGGGGGCTATGTGTTTATAGCCTTATATTTCCTAGCTAATTAACGGGCCAGGTTGCAGGTCACGTGTAGGGCCCGCGCGCGGCCTAAGCTTTTGCTAGGTAATTGCGGCTACGACGCGCGATTAATATCACCTTTGTTCTAACACTTCCTTACCTTTCCTATTATACCTATAGTTAGTCTAAATGTATTCTTTAGTACTAGCTTCTATAAGGAATTACTATTAATTAATTAAGGCTTCGGATTTGCTAATTAATATCCTTATCTATTTACAAAAGCATTAGAGGTTAATAGGAGAATTAATAATATAAGCCTTATATTCTAGGATTCCTTTATAAGTATTTAAAATCTAACTATAAAGATCTAATTCTAACTATAATCTAGAAGGATTTACCCTTTATAAATTTAAAAGCTTTATTATAAGGTCTTTAAAGCATTTAATCTTTAATTTATTAGGGTTCTTGTTGGTTACACCAAGGTGCCTGCGCAGGTAATAATCCCGTATAATTGAAGTCAATGATAGTTAATTGAATTTTAGCTAGGAAGGAAAGAGAAAGAAGAGAGGGAAAGTCTAGATACTAGGAAAGTAAGCGAAATCCATGTGTAGGGTAAAAGAGGGGGTGGCGAATTAATGCAGCTAATTATATCGCGTGTATCGCACTAGACCTATAATTAGTCTAGTCTTTGGCTATAATTAAACTAATAAAGATCTGAAGGAATTAACACTAGTAATCTCTCTTTTTCCTTTATAGCTAAAGAGCTTAAAAACGTAATAAAAAGTAGATTCAAGGAAAGTGTATATAAGTGGATCCCTTAATAGGAATCCGCTACTCTAATTAGCTATAATAGTATTAGTTAATTAAATTAATCCGTTAGTCCTTGCCTAAGTTCCTATCTCCTAATATCATAGGTCTCTTTACCTATCCTTTAATATGGATTATTAATTCATTTAAATTAATTAAAGAGGAAAGTAATAAATTTAGTAATGCTTTTGTTATTATATCCGCTAGATTATTGTTACTATTAATTTACCTAACTTCGTAGATCTCGTGCCTCTTATATGATTAATAAAAAGCTATAATATTAATTATTAGTCTTTTCTCCTTTATGGTTCCTAGCTTTATAAGATATTTATATAATAAAAAAGAGTTAGCATAGAGAATTATAGGAATTTAAGGTATCTTTAATTAATCTATAATCTAATATAGAGTTATGGAAATCGCGTAGGCGATGTCTACGCCTTAAACTATGCTATATAACTTAGAGGTAAGTGCACTATAAGTAACTCTCTTACTCTTTATTAAGCTATACGTAATAATGTTACCTTTTATAATAAAGGTATTATTATCTTGTATTATCTTGTTACTAATCATAATTACATATCTAATCTATAAGCTTAAATCCTTATTATTAGCAAGTAATCTATCTATAAACATAAAGAGCTTTGCCTTCTTAAGAACCAAAGGAATATATTATAGTCTATATTATTAATTCTTAATTTACTATTTAAGGTGTTTATTAAGGTATATAATATCTTTCTTAGAGGGTTCTTAGTATTAAGCTATGATTAATAAGTTATAGGAAGCTTCTAGTTAACATATAGTTATAATATAGCTTCCTTAAGCTTATTATTTTATATAGTCTTACTTTACCTTTAGGGATTAAGGATTAACTTCCTTAATCTTCTAACTCTAGCTTTTCTAAGTTAATATTAGCGAATTATTAGTATTCTAGGTTAAGATATAACTATTAAAGATAAGGGGATTCTTAGTAGTTAATTATTACTTTTCTTTAGCTATAAAATTAGCCTTCTAGAGCTCTTTCTCTTCTTTTTAGAAGAAGTTATTATTACTTAGGCCTAATGTATTATTAGTTTGCATTCTAATAATACTAAAGAGATTTTTATTATTTAGGGCTATAATTAATAAGTAAGAATTATAGGTTAAGGTTGTTATATTAAGGTTATTCCTATAGTAATAGAAGTATATTACCTACTAGTAGGTTCTAGCCTTTATAATCCTATAAAGAGGTCTAATTAATTTAATTATAGTCCCTTCTAGAAAGAGGTGTGTAATCTGCTTTAGTAATCTTATGATAATTAGCCTCGTTAGTATTATGTGCAATTAAGTGTAAGCTTACGTGATATTACGAATCTAAAGGTAAATGCCTCTTTTTCTTAATAATAGAGCAATAGCTATAATAAGTTATTAGCTTGCTTATTAAATTATTAGCGATTACGTTAGGATAAATTTCTTTCCTTTGTTATTATAGCCTTACATAATAAGGCAGGATTTCTTATATAGTAAGTCCGTTTCTTTACCTTTAATCTCTCTAACTATATAAAAATCAAAGATTCTATAACCTCTATGCTTCGCTAGGTTATACTTAATAAATTTAAACATATTATAAGCTTATAAAGCGTTAATCTTAGCTTAATTAGATTACTTAAAGGGTTTTCCTAGGGTTATAATCTTCCTTTCTTAGCAGAGTTAAAGAGTAAGGTTTTAATTAGCCTTTTCCTTTACTATAAGGAATACTATATTTAGCATCCCTTTAGCTATAGCTTCTTAAATAAAGGCCTCCTTCTAATTTTTATTTATAAGTATATAAAGCTAAATTAGGCTAATATTCTTCTTAGGGCTATAAGGTCTTCTATTCCTTACTTTTATTCCTTTAGGGCAAGGTAATAAGTCTTTAACTTAATAGCTTCCCTTTAAGGCCTTCTAGGCTTTATAAGCCTCTTCTTTAGACTCTTCTATACTTATAAATTAAACTATAAGGGCCTTTCTTAGTCTCCCTTATTTTCTCTTAGCTAGTACTTATAGCTCTTTACTTTCTTCTATTAGGGAATCTCTTTTAGTAGTAGTAGTTAGTTATATAGTTACTTCTTCCTCTATATTATTAGGCTTTATCTCCTACTACTCTAGTCCCTCTATAATACATAGGTCTTTATAGTAAGGCTTTATTCCTATAAAGCAGAACTTTACTAGGCTATAGGGTATATTAACTATATAAGTCTTTCTATTAGTAGTAAGTAGCTTATAAGGGCTATACTAGCTACCCTTCTCTCTTTATATATGTATATTAGCCTATAGGGATAGCTAATATATAGGCACTATATTAGGGCTATTCTAGGCTTTAAGGGTATTATAGACTTGCTATAAAGCTAGATAATAGCGGACTTTATTAGTAGCTTTATAAATTACTTTAGTATATTAAATAATAAAGATACTTAGTAGTAACTTATCTATTATCTATAGGTAGTCTCTAAAGACTAGTAGGGTTAGGATAATACTATTTAGGCCTATAAAGTTATTAACTACTTTAATAGCTATTTAAAGATATTACTCTAGCGTAAGTTCTATCCTAATTAAGTCTATAATAATATTATAAGCTTAGCGTAAAGGTCTATAATATCTCTTAACCTTTCTAATGCTATTATAGGCTTTAATTAGTATCTTATTAGTCTTAATTAATATTAGTTAAGTATAATACTTAAATATAGCGGACGCGAAGTTATTACTAGCATTATAAATAATTTATTCTAGAGGTCTAAGATAAGTATTAATCTAATATTTGCGGATAGTGTCCTAGATATCTTAAGCCTTCTGCTTCTTTAAATTAAGGAATTAAGTAGCCTAAAATAATATTACTAAATTAACAATATAAAGCACTAGTTAGCTATTAACTTACATAGTATTAATAATAATCTTATAGTTAAATTCGTGGTTATCTTTAATTATGAATTTAAATTCACTAGGGGCCTTTCTATATATCTAGTAATAGTAGTAGACTTTAGTTAATTCCTTAATTACCTAGTGTTTAACTTTATAACTAGCTTAGTAAAGGATCTTTATAAGTTATTAAATAGAAGGGTAACTAAGTTAATAATATAATTAATAGATATCTCCTTTTAAAAGGTAGAAGGTAACTATTTCTCTTGCCTCTAGTAGCTACTAAGGATAACCCTATTATTATATAATAGGTATAGTCTTATTACCTTAGATAAGTATGTTAGTAAGGTTATTAATTTTAACTTATATCTTATTTATATTAGTAATTAAGAAGAGAAAGGGGGTAGCTATATTAAGAACGTAAAATTTAAGCTCTTTAAGTTCTATAGGTATATAAAGGATTTCTCTTATAACTACTAATCTAGCGCTAAATATAATAATTTAGGGTTTATAAGGGGTTACCTTTAATAAAGGTATTAATCTTAATAGAGCCTTTACTTATACCTCTCCTATAGTTAACTTTCCTATAGCGCTAGTATTAGGTATAATCCCTTTAAAGACCTCTTTAAAATAGCGTTCTTTAGAGATATAGTAAATTAAGCCTTTATTACACTCTTATAGCTTATAGAGCTCCTGCCTAAGGAATATGTGTTAAAAGGCTTGATTATTTAGGGTTATAAGGATATTAATATTAGCAGTGTTTTAGTTAGTCTATAATCTAGAGTAGAAGAATTATGTAATACTTAAGTATGCTATTAATAGTAGCTTCTCTATATTATTATTATTATCTTTAGCCTTTATGCAAGCTAAAAGATATAATTCCTAATTCTAACCTAAGCCTTTATTAGGCTTATTATTATCCTGCCCTTTATAAGAGGTAAGAAATACCTAGAATCTCTTCTCTAAAGGGGGTGTATAATGTGTTTTACTAGCTTACTAGTAGTCCTTTTCCTTTTAATATTCTTTAGTAAAGTAATTAGAGGACTAGTAGCTGCTCTTACTATATATAAAGCAGCGCTTAGTGCTTAGCCTAGGGCTTTGTTTATAATAGCTTTCTTTACTATAAGGGGATAATTACTATTTATACTAATAATTAGTAAATATAGCCTCTAGAGGGTCTTCTTATTAGTACTAAAGGTATTAGGAGGACTTCTTATTTAATTTTATAATAGTAATTACCTTAAAGAGGTCTTTGGTAAGACTTTTAAAGCCTAGGGAGTGTATATATTTTACTATCTAATATTTAGGCATACTAGCTATAGCATTTAACGCTTACTTGTAGAGCTTAGTATTTACTGTTTTAGTAAGGTATAGCCCTTTGTGAATTTTCTTAAGGGTTAATAATGTGATCTTAAGGTAATTAAGCTTGCTTTTATTAGGGTTTTTCTTAATTATATTCTTTAATACTATACTACTTTATTTATAGTAATAAAATTACTAGTTACTTTCTGTCTTAAAGCGTTAATAAATATAAGTGATTATCTCTTTATAGGAATAGTTATTTCTAAAGAGGTAATTAAGGAAGTATTATTTAGTATTACTTATTAATATAATAAGGAAAGCCTTCTAATAATACATTTAAGGAAGGTTAATTTTATTATACTTATTTTTAAAGAGCATAATCTTTAGTATTAAGAAGTTATATAGCTTCCTACTATAGCGGTTGCTATCCTTGTATATCTTTATAAGCTCCGAGATTTTCTTTGTGATTTAATCTTTAGAGGCGAATTACTATAAAGGCATAATTTGTTATAAATAATAGTTTACTAGTTGTTATTAATAATAATCATTATGTTAGTATCTACAGGATACCATTGACCTACGGGTAGGGTTTTCGGGGTGGACTAAAGTGCATATAATTATTATATATTCTAGTTTATCTAAGTAAGCAAAAGAGGGATTAAATAGAAGTAAAGAGAGTGCGCTATTTATTATAAGAAAAGAGGCCTTAATTAGGGTTATTAGTAAAGAGGCCACATATGCTAATGCTAATCGCGGCGTGGTTAGGCTAGACACGTAGGTCCGCGACGTAACACGCCTAGCTAATCAAAGGCACGCACCCTTATTAATATTATGCTTATTCTAACACTAGAAACTCTCTCTCTTTAATATAACTATTAACGTGCAATATTAATAAGATAACTAAAAAAGGATTAATAAATAAGTGAGATTAAATAATTATAAATAATATTATAAGAAAATAGTAAGGGAAAAAGATATAATAAAAGATAATATTTAATCTATAAGCCTATATAAGGATAAGTAAGCCTAACCTTAACCTCTTTAATCTCATTAGATTAACATAAGAGTTATAATTACATAACCTACCCTTCTATCCTAATAGTTGCCTTATTACTTATAATAAACCTCTTAAATGCCTTATTTAGTAATACCTTTGTAAATGCATTAGTAAGGTTATCACTCCTATTAATTCATCTAATCTCGTAGATCTCTTATTACTTGTATAATTAATAAAGGGCTATAATATTAATTATAAGACGCTTCTCTTTTATAGTACTAAGCTTAATAAGGTATTTATATAAAGAGTATAAATTAGTATAAATAATAATAGGAATTATAGGGAGGTTTAATTAATAGGTAATTAGTCTAAGTGTTATTAAAACCACGTAAGCTATATTAGCACTAGCAACCATACTATAAATCTTAGAGGTAAGCATACTTCTTATAATTCTCTTACTCTTAGTAAAGCTATAGTATATAATATTACCTTAGATTATAAAGGTGCTTTCCTTTTAGACTTTACTAGCTAGGATAAGTATATAGCCTAGTTAGGAAGTAAGGTCTTAGTTATTAGTAAATAATCTATCTATAAATACAAAAAGCTTTACCTTCTTAAGATTAAATAGTATAAACCTTAATCCTTAGCTTAGATTATTAATTTACTATTAGATTTATTAGTTTAGGCTCTTTATATCTTAAGGTAATAGCTCTTAGTGTTATGTAGTAATAGAGAGGTTAAAATAGGCTTTAGGTTAGTAGGTTAAAATAGGCTTTAGGTTAGTAGATTAAGGCAATGTATATACCTTAAGCTTGTTGTTTTATATATACCTGTTTTAAATTAGTTAGCAGGATTAATTAAAGCTTTTCACTCTAGCCCTTTTACCTTAGTGTAATTGTGAGAACAGAGGGATAGCTAGGCAAGAGGTATAGGGGCGTTTGTATATTAACTAAAGCTTGCTAGGTCTAAGTGTGTTATATGTATAAGTTGCTAACTTATAGCTAGTGACTTACTAGTATTACGTAAACCTAGCCCTAGGGCGTGGTATGCTTACCTAGTGGTACGCTAGCGCGCTAGTGTTATAAGTAAGGCCTTATTATTACCCCCTTACTTTTAGCTAGGCTTCTAAATAGCTTTTAGTAAGTACTATATAGCTATTTACTAAGTAGTAGCTATACTAAAATAATAATAAATAATATTAGTGTTTAAGTATAAATTTACCTATAATTCCTTATTATATTACTAACTTTTCCCTTTCTTATCTATAGTAAACTTTTCCCTAGATACTATTATATTATTAGTTACTATAACTTTACCTTTACTACTTACCTTATTATTAAAATAGAATTAGATAGGGAAAGCGTTAAGAGCATTATTATTATAGCTATCCCTAATATCTATTTAAGAGGATATTTCTATATATATTATCTGCGTATAGGTTATATAAACTTTAAGAAGAATCCTCTAGCTAAGCCTAATATCCCTTAGATTAACTATTAATTCCTTAGCGTACTAACTACTATTATTAAAGGGAAATATTTAAAGTATTATATTTAGTGTGTTAAATATAGTAATACTTATAAGATAGTAAGTATATTATATTCTTTACTTTTTTAGTCCCTAATTACCTATATCTCTCTAGGTAATACTAACTATATAAGGGGATTTTCTAGATTTTCTTACTATCCTTAATTAGGTAAAAACTTTAATAAATACCCTAAGTAATTAGGACCCTAATAACCTTAATAATTATATATTTTCTAAGGTAACTTACTACAATTTTAGTACCTATTATCTAAACCTTATTTTAGGGTTTAATTATACTAATATAGCTTATTATATTTCCTTTAGTTTAACTAGGGCTACTAAGGTTTATTAAGTATATTTTATTATATATTCTCTAGACCTTTGCTTACTCCCTAGGTAAGTTACTTTAGCTATATATAATTAGTATATTATTTTATACTAGTAACTTTTAGTTACTATATATCCTACCCTTACCCTAGGGATTATAAGTTATTACTTCTTCTTTACTACTTATTTACTAACTTTTTATAGCTAAACTATGCTATATATTATAATTCCTAGAGAAGAAAAATAACTTTATAGCTATAATATTATAATCTAGGATTTATACCCTAGGGGGTAGTAAAGCACTAGTTTTTCTAGGTAATAGAGGTAGTGGTTTAGGAGGATAAGAGTAAGGATGCTAAGTACCTTCTTTATAATAGTGTTATTTTAATATATAAGGGGGTAATTATAGAAGGGTTTTCTATAAGACTTCCTTTCTTATAAGTATCTTTTCTTTTATTATTTAGTAAATAGTTTAATAAGGGTTTTAATTAGAGTATAATAGTAGCTAATAAGGCTAGGCCTTTTTTATAATTACCTTATCCCTTATTACTTATAGCTTACTTATATCTTACTATACTTTCTACTTATTTTACTTTAATAAAAAGCTTAAATTATATATTAAGCACCTTCTATATTTTCTAATACTACCTATTAATTATATTTACTTAGCTAGCCTTTCTATTTTACTAGGTATTTATTACCTTTATATATTTTCCTATAATCCCTAACTTCTTTAACTTTAAACTTATTATTATTATCTTTAAGGTTAGATATTAGTATATTCTTATCTAGGGTGTCTTCCTAGTAATTCTATAGCTTTAATAGGCTAATATAGAATATATTATATAGTTAGCTATACTTATTAGGTAGCGCTAGTTAGTATACTTATTTACTTATAGTATTAAGTATTTAAAATAGCCTAATAAATCTTAGGTTTAGCTTCTATTTTATATTCTTAAGGCTAATATTCTTTACTAATAGTAATACTAAGTCTTCTCTTTTTAAGGTTATTAGCTAATATCTTTAGTTATAGTACTTTACCTATGCTTTAGTAGCCCTTACCTAGTTATATACTAATTTCTCCCTAATCTTATATAGCTTTTTAATATATATATAAGCCTCTAGAACCTCCTTCTCTATACTCTTACCCTTAAGAGTAAGGTAAAACTTAGGTAAATAGCCTATAAGAGTATAGTTAAGGGAGTAGCGTATTATCCTATTAATAGTATTATTATATATAAATTAGGCTATTAGGAGTAGCTTTAGCTATAGTTATTAGTTCTTTTTAATAAAATATTATAAGTAATACTTAAGTTTCTAATTTATTCTTTTTATTTACCTATTAGTTTAGGGGTAAAATACTATTAAAAGCCTTTACTTTATATATAACTAGTAATATACCTCTAACTAGAATTAGCTTATAAATACTAACCCTTTATTAGATATAATACCCTCTAGCGCTCTAAATTATAGCTTAATCTCCTTATAAAATAACTTTATTAATTTAGGTATATTAATTATAGTCTTTATAGAAAGGAAGATAAAGTACTTAGTAAATTAGTCTATAATTACTAGGATTATATTAGTTTCTTACTTACCTAGCTATACTAGTAGTAAACTTATAATAAAGTCTATTAAGATCTTTACCTATAGTTACCTTAGTATTAGTAGTAATTTAAGGCTTCTATAAGGGTAATACTATCTAGCTACTATATACTAGTATACTCTATAGCTAGATATATAGTCTAAAATAGCTTTACTTATTACTAGTTACTAATAGTAATATTTTAGTAGCTTAAGAGTGTATTTAGTTCTAAAGTAACTTACTAATAAATTATTATAGTATAGCTATAGAAGCTTTTATTATAAGATAAGCTCCTATAGAATAACTACTTAGTCTTTATATATTAGAAGGCCCCTTATACTATATAATTATAAACTAGCTTTTCCCCTCCCTTTTACTTAGGAGTTAACCTTACCTCTATGCTTTTATAAATCTAGATCTTAGTCCTATGCCTTCTATAGTAATTACACTAATAGTTTATTTACTATAGATTAGTAAGGATTTAGTAATATAATAGCCCCCTAAATTACTTATACTATACTAATATCTTAAATATATACTACCTTCTCCTTAAAATCACCCTTATTTAGTAAACCTATTACTAAATCCATAGTAGCTAACTAGCCTTCCACCTAGGCTACTCTTACCTTAGTAGGTTCTAAGACTAGCGTTACGCTATAACTTCTTTAATATATTAGTACTTCTTTTTTTACTATATAGATATTTACTATCTTCCTTTAAAGTTCTAGTAGGAGCGCCCTATTTAATATAGGTTTACCCTTATAATTAGACCTTCTTAATAGTATATCTATAAGGTTACTCTTCCCTAGTCTATACTTAATTATAAAATAAAAAGAGTAAAGAAATATATACTATTATACTTATCTTCTATTTAGCTTCTACTACCTTATAAAGGTCTATAGGTTATAATAGTCTAATAGGACCTCTATAGGTATCTCTATATCTTTAATATAATATTACTAGTATTTAAATAACTTTACTATAGTAAGTAGCTCTTAATTAGCTATACTATAGTTATATTTAGTATCTATAAACTTCCTTAACTAAAAGGCTACTAAATACTCATAGCCCTTATTATCTTACTAAGATAGGATTCCTATTATTATAAAAATTAAGGTATTTATCTTAATATACACTACCTAACTTAGGTTATAGTATTAGAGTAAAGGCGCTTACTAAAAGGTATCTTTTAGCTAGTTAAATACTAACTACTCCTTTTCTTTAAATATAAACCTCCTAGTCTAGATATTATTTTAACTACCTTTTATTAATATATAAAGAGATACTATAATCCTAGAGTATTTATAGATAAATTATTAGTAAAAGTTATAAAACCTAAGAAATAACTATATATTCTTAAAACTTATTAGCTTCTTCTATTCTTTAATTATATTAACCTAGTAAGTATTTATTAATATTTTATTAATAAAGAGAATAAACCCTAGGAATTTTACTAATTCCTTATAAAAGAGTACTTAGAGAGTTTTATATATAACTTTACTAACCTTATATATTTAAGAACTTACTTAATATATTTAGTATACTTCTCCTTTATCTTAGAGAAGATTAAGATATTATCTAAATATACTATATAAATAGTATTAACTAGCTTATATAATACCTTATAGATATAACTCTAGAAAGTAGCTAGGGTATTTATTAACCTAAAAGGCATTATAAGGTACTTATAGTGCCTATAATATATATAAAAAGCTATTTTCTATTTATTACCCTTTTTAATATAAATTTAGTAGTACGTGTCCTTAATATTAATCTTAGAAAAGAAATAGGCCCCTTAATATTAATTAAGAATTTTTAAAATTAAGGGGAGAGCGTAGTAATTCTTCTATATTACCTTATTAAGCCCTTAATAGTTAATATATAGCTATAGTATTCTATCCTTCTTTAGTATAAATAAAATAGGCGCGCTTACTAGGCTCTTTAAGGGTTTTATCTAGCCTTTCTTTAAGTTATTATTAATATATTCCTAGAGCTCTCTAAGTTTACTTTAGGAGAGAGAATAGATTAGTTTATATAGGGGTATAGCTCCTAGTATAAGATTAATTATATAGTTAGTTAACTTCTTTAATAAGAGGCTCCTTACCTTATCTAATATAAACATATCTTTAAATTTATATAGTTTCTCTAGGATATCTTTAATAGTTCTATATACTTTTACTTTCTTTTTATCTTTAAGAGGGATAAACTTATCTTCTATTATACTTATAATAGTATATATAATTATCTTATTATATATTACCTTTATAAACTTACAAGGAGTTAGTAGTAAAAAGGCTACCTTTCTCTTTTTAAACTACTATTCTTATAAGTATAAGTAAAGATATATATATTCTTCTATAAGTATGTATATTCTAATTAATATAGGGCTTCCCTTTACTCTTAGGTCCTTATTAATAGCTATATATAGTAACTTAAGGTCTTTCTCTTTACCTTATAAATCTTTAATTAAAATAGGTACCTTATAGATACTATATTAGGGGACTATTAGAGCCCTTACTACCTTTAAGATAGGTGCTATAGCCTTAGCCTAATTAAGCTTATAAGTCTATATAAATTAGGCGCTTATAATATTAATCTTAGTGTAACTATTAAGATTTACTACTATTTTAATATCTTTATGCCTATAAATAGTAACTAGTGTATAGAATTAGTATTCTACTAGTACCCTAGTATTTAAGGTAAAGGTAAGGGCTTTTACTTTTACCTCTAGGAGTTTTCCTAACCTTCTTATTAGTCTTTCCTTAGCTTATTATAATTATAAAAGAAATACTTTATACTACTATAGTTATAGTACTATTTTCTTCCTTATAGTCTATTATTATTTAGGTAAGTAACTAAGGTCTTTTCCTTATCCTTATTCTTATCTCTTTAGTCCTTATTTAGCTAATACCCTTATAGGGAGTTATATCTTTAGTATTAAGCTACCTTATATAGCCCCTTCTCTTCTAAATTATTTAGCTTTTACTTATTCTTTAATATTACCTCCTAGAATTACTAGGTAAGTTATATAATATCTTCTTATATTAGACTAGTAATATCTATATATAGGTTAATATAATCTTATAAGTTAGGAAGTAATTTTATAAAGAATATAAGAGTATAAGTCTTTTCTAGAGCTTATTCTAGGTGTTTCTCTAGTAAATCTAAGTAAATACTAAACTTAATAGGACTCTAGCCCTCCTTTTACTTTATATTTTCTAGCTTTATAGCTATTTATATATTATAACTTATAGAGTCTTTAAGTAATATAAGGGTCTAGTCTTAAAACTTATCCTAGTTATCCTTAGGATAATCCTAACTATTAGCTAGTTATTCTTTAATATATTAGTTCTATCTAGCCTAATAGTTTATATATATATAGTTAAGTATAAAGAGAATCTTTTAGTTATCCTAGTATTACTTCTTCTTTACCCCCTTAAAGGTATAGTTAAGGTTATTAAGCTATATCTTATGCTTTTATAGGTTTATAAGGTATTAGAGTTTTATAATATTTTAGACCTTAATTTCTTAGCTACTAAGGCTTAAGGATAAACTATCCTTTTAGCCCCTTTTTACTAGTCCTTTATAAGATTATATTAAGTTAGTAAGCTTCTTTTCTTAATCCTATAGTTTCTTAAGTTACTTAAGCTAGGTAATTTGCTCCCTAACCACTACCTTTTTTACTACTATAGTAAAGGGTATAGCTTTAGATAGGGTTATAAAATATAGTATATCCTTAGCTATAGTATTACTATTATCTAGCTAGTCCTAAGTAATACGTAGTATAGTTCTATGTCACGACTATGGTGGGAGAGATATAAACGAAGTGAAGGCTAAGGTTCTTAGTTATAGCTAGGGAGCTACTACTTAGGGGTAAGTGTATAAAGGTCTTAAACTCTAACCTTTTATATCTCTTATAGGTAGTCCTTATCTAAATACCCTACTACATGCATATAGCTATCTAGCAGCTACTTAGTTATTTACGCAGGCTAAGGCTTACCTAAGGGCTCTATTATATAACTATCCTATCCATAACTCCTTAGCCTCTATGCTCCTAACATACTACCCCCTTAATATATAATCATTCTTAATTATAAAGAGCTACTTAGCTAATATATGTTTACTACACATAACCTATAGTAATGTCTATATTACTAGCTATACTATTGATTTTTAATTTTTTTTGGGGTCATTGGCTGTGGCTAATGCATCTAATTTTCAAGGAACCAAAATAATTACTAGCAATACCCAGCTAGTGCCACATGTAACAACTAAATTCAATAATCACTATAGTGTTAGGTAAAACATAAAAGGAATAAGCTTTAAGCTACAAATTTAGGGGCTAAAAAGTTAATATAAAGTTTACAATAAACTTTATGGCTGCGATTACGTAAGAGTTATAATTCGCGACCGTAGTTAAACTTAAATCTATTTAAGTTTTACTTATAGTATAAATTAATATAATTCCCCCTTCCTTTGCGACCGTGTTTGTTCTATCTCTCTATATCTCTTCTATCTTATAACTTATTCTTTAAAGCTCTAAGGCAAACTTGAACCCTAAAAAAACATAACTCATCCTCACTTGACTCCACTCCAATTCGCTTTAAATCCACAGGTAGGTCAAGGGCTACTTATCAACCAATTGACGACTAACTAATCAGAAAAATAGTATGGCTAAGGGTAACCACAAGCCAGGGGCTATAACCACTAGGCTACAGAACCTAATAACTAGCTATACTATTAGTATATAGTATTACATCCGCTTTAAATAATAAGGTAAATATTATTAGGACCTAGGTAATCCTTCTTATAACATCTGGATTATAGATAGCTACACACTCGCTGCTTTATTACCTCTAATATACATACCTTTATTTAATAAGTTATTAGCGCTAAGTAAGTAAACTATCTATATTAAGTTTTATAATTAGGTTAAATAGACAGGGTAACGCGCGCTATTTAAAACAAATAACTTCTTATCTAATATTAGGAATATTATATTAATATCGCTAGGAGTTCGCAGCTAGCGTGCGTACCTACTAGTAGTAGCTATAACTATAAATATTATAATTCCTAGATTAGCTATATATAGCGCGTAAATTACTTAGGGGTCTAGGGCTAATATAAAAGAGGCTTACTTTCCTTTACTTCTATACACTTTTCTTCCCTTTATATCCTCCCTTAGTATTATAAGTTACCCTTACCTATAAGCTAGTAGCTTTATAGCTTCTCTTATATATATTATTTACGCTAGTTAGCTCTATAGATGGCTATTACTAGTACTCCTACTACTGAGTCAAAAGGGAAAACCCTATACTAGGAAGAAAAACCCCCTTGCGTCTGTGTACGGGCCGGCGCCGGCCCTGTGACAGGTCTGCGCCGCTTGGTGTGTTTCCTGTCGTGGGTGTTTGTTGCCAGCTTACGCTAGCCTTATCCCGTTGAAAAGAAAAAAGAAAGGAAAAGAAAGGAAAAATGTGTGGAATGAGCTATAGCTTCTCTTATAGTAATTACTAATATCCTATAGCATTACTTTATTACTTATATTTATCCTTATTTAAAACATCTAAATCCTCTTAAATACTAAAATATTAGTAGCTTACCTTCTACCTATAAGTTTCTTATAGTATATTACTACTAACTTACTAGTAGTTAATAATATCTTTAATATAAGTAACTACTTTACTACTACTACCTCCTTCTATTTTAAAGACTCCTATAACATCCCCTTTAAAGTCTTCTAGTAAGAAATATTTAGCTTCTAAAATTTCTATATAAGTATAATATCTAGGTCCCCCTAGCGCCTACCTTACTAACTTATAGCTAGCAGTGCTAGTAAAATAAAAATTCCCTGTATTTACTATATGTAGTAAGTTATAATATAGGCTATTACACCTAAAGATAGCAATAGTGCAAAGCTATAATATATTATTAAGGGTAAATCTATCCTAACCTAATATACTAATTCTCTAAGTATAACTTTACTACTATCTTACTATATATTACTCCTAACTTACGTAAATAACTTAATAAAATACGCCTATTATGCATGTAATAATAAGGACTACGCTAGGGTTTATCCTCCCTTTCCTACTACTAATACATATACTAACCAGAGCATTGCAATACAATACAATACATTTGATGTATTGTGTATTGTATTATATTGTATTGACAATACAATACAATACATCCAAAATTTTATAATATAATACAATATATGTATTATTTGTATTGTTTTGTATTTCTTTTTCTTTTTTTTAGTTTTAAGTAAATTCCTTAATTATAAGGTATATATAGTTAATATAATAGCTTCTAATAGCTTCTAATAGCTTCTAATAGCTTCTAATAGCTTCTAATAGCTTCTAATAGCTTCTAATAGCTTCTAATAGCTTATAATAGCTTATAATAGCTTATAATAGCTTATAATAGCTTACAATAGCTTATTATAATATATATATTACTTTTATTACTTATATAACTTAAAATATTATTAATGTTAAAGTTTAATTAAAAATAAATAACTAATAAATTAATATAATATAAATATAAGTATTTATAAGTAAATTACTATAGAAAAAGCTAGACTTTTTAGTTATTTAGTGTTTAAAGGGTTTTTAAAATATTAATAAAATAAAATTCGTTTCTTTTTTATGTTTTTTAATATTATACTATTTATAATTTTATACTAATAAAAAGTAAGTCCTAATATAACTATAAGACTTACTTAGGTATATTTCTCTCTTTTAAACTAAAATTACATAACTAAGTAAAGAGATTACTATATTTATAGTATAACTAATGAGACCCACTTTTATATATATGTTTTTTTAGCTAGAATTATATAACTAAGTAAAGAGATAATACTAGGTTTATAGTATAACTAATAGGGCCCACTTTTAGACCCACTTTTGTATATATGTTTTTTTTTAGCTAGATGTATAAAACTAAGTAAAGAGATAATACTAGGTTGATAGTAAAACTAGTAGGACCCACTTTTAGACCCACTTTTATATATCCTTCTCTTCTTAGCTAAAGTTATATAACTATAAAAAGGGATTATACTTAGTTTTTAGTATTTAACAAGACTTACTTTTAGACTTACTTTTAAAAACACTTTATAACTAAGTAAGTAAGCTAAAAGTAGTATAAATAATTAAACTTACTTTTAAAGCTTATTTATTTATTTACTTAATATTAAAAAAAATAGTATATATATTATAATTATTCTTTATATAATATTTTAACCTTTCTTTATAAACTTTTCCTAGGTTTTTTCCTTCTCTTTTAGTTTAAAAAAGGTTAAAAGCTAATATAATTTATTATAATTATAATAAAATAGCTTAATAGTAAAAGAAGTATTTATTAAATAAGTGTTAATTTTCTCTTTATAATAAATTCCTTATATATATAAGTATATTTTTATTAGAGTTTTAATCTTATTTATTTAGAATTATAAATTATTTCTTTAAGGTAAATATTATATTTAAAGCAAAAATACTATATTAAAATGCATAGTAAATCCTATAAAAAAGCTAGAAAGATAGGATAACCTTTAAAATATAAAGAATAAATATTACTATAAGTTAAGTTTAGATAATACTATTTATAGCTACCCTATATATATATATAGCTTAATAGTCTAAATTAGCTAAAACTTTATAATTCTATAACTAAATACCTAAATAGTATAGAAATTTAAGGATATCTTAATTAGATTACATTAAAAATCTACTATATAATAAGTATATATACTACCTTACCTTTTTAATAATATATTGTATTGTATTGTATTGCATTGTAATGTATTGTATTGTATTGTAATGTTTTGTATTGTATTGTATTATAATGTATTTTTATAAAATAAATAATTATAATAAATTATAGAAAATAGATATAAGCATAGGAAGACCCTTAATAGATTAAGAAAAAAGCATTCTTAAAAATAGATATAAAAGAATATTACTAAGATATTATATATCTAAAATAAGCTTACTTTTCTAAATAAGCTAAAACTTTATAGATTTTTAAATAAATAACTAAATTATATATAAGAATAAGGATACTATAATTAGATTACTTAAAAAAACTTCTATATAATAAATTTATATAATACCCCACTTTTAATTTTCCCTAATAATACATTGTATTGTATGTATTGTATTGTATTGTATTGTATTTTTAATACAATTCAATACATAATACAATACATAGGGCAATACAATACAATACAATACATCGAAGGGCCAAAAAATACAATACAATACAATACAACAATGCTCTGCTAACACACTACTAGTGTACTACTTAGTTTACCTAGTTATACTATACGCTCTTTAAGTGTATTAATACTTATAGTAATCCTAATAATAATCTATACTTTCTTAATAATATATATATCTCTTATTTCTATAACTTAGTTACTGCTAATATACTACTAGCATCTAATACACATAAAACGCAAACTTTATAATACACTTCTAACTACTAAAAATACTAATAAGCATAGGTAGGTAAAGTAAGCGTAGCTTATAGCAAAAGTTATATATAAGGCTAATGCTAATAAATAAGTTACTATATTACTACTTAATAATACTATTAATCTAGAAGTCTAGATTAATATTTCTAATAGTTTACGTTTTATTATACAAAATCTTTTATTTATATATACTTCCTATGCTCTAGCTTATAGCTTTACTAACTTACTAGTAGCTTACTACTAATATATCCACGCTTCCTACTTATATTAGGCTACTAGACCTCCCTAGTAAGCTTTATACGTATATATACAAAGAGAGGGATTTTTCTAATAATAAGGATAAATCCTCCGCCCTTATTATTACTAGTAAGGCTACTAAGGGCCTAGTAGGTAACGTATTAATAGAGTAATTAGTGTAAAGTAGCTATAAGTTAGGTTATCTAAGAAATTATCTAGTTTTTTTTCTATATATTACTACTACTATCTAAAATCTATTAAATACACCTTTATATCCGCAAACTAGCTACTTAGTTACCGATTATAATCTTTAATAATATCTATTATAATAAAATCTCTTTTCTTTACCTAAGAATTCTCTAAAGTATTATTATTGGAACAAAGGTGATATCAATCGCGCGTCGCAGCCGCAATTACCTAGCAGAAGCTTGGGCCGCGCGCGGACCCTACACGTGACCTATAACCTAGCACGTTAATTAGCTAGGAAATATAGGGATATAAACGCGTAACCCCTTTTCCCTTTATGTATTATAACTTCTAGCTTTTTACCTCTCTTTTCCTAAAAAACTTAATTAATCATAATAACAGATATCGCAGCCTAGAATAGATAATTAATAATAATACTATTCTTTAGGCTTACAACTGTATTATATTAAATTTAATACCCTGTAAATCTAACACTAATTAGTAGTTACCTTCATAAATAACCACGCAGTCTTCGAACACCATAGATTAGTAAAGTTAATTAGAAGAGGTAGCTTATCTAATAATAACTTACCCTATGTAATAGGAGGGCTATATTTAATAATAAGTTATGCTAACGGAAAGGTATAATATAGCTCTCTTCTTACTTTAGTATTAATATCTATATCTATATAAACCTTAAAATAATAAAGAAAGGTTTAATGCTAGTAGCTAAGCTATCCCCTTATCTTTCTTTATTATATATTTTATTACACACTTAAAGTTAACTACCTTACCTTATAATCCTTTATATCTAAAATATATTATATAATTATAGTTATACCCCTTATCTCCTTATATTATAAGATCTACCTCCCTTAATTAATTAGAATATTAGATATAGCTAGACTATCTAGGACCTCTAGTTAATTTAGAGTTCCTAGTAAGACTAATAGCTATAATAATACTATAGAAGGTATTAAAATAGGAGATAGTAATAAATACCTTAACAAAGGAAAACCCCCTATTTACACTAACCTATACCCTTATATCTCTATAAGGCTTTAATAATATATCACAAAAGAACTACTCTAATAAATAGGAAGTTCTAAACATAAAGAGATAAGAATACCTAAGGAAATTAGTCTCTATATCCTTATAAAGACTAAATAATATAAGAAGTAAGAGTTATTTAAAAGAACACTATTCTCTAAATTTAGTAATAACTTCTATAAATAGTTAAGGGATAAGTTTATAGAAGGGAGAGACCTTTTATAAAATAGACTTTAAGACTATTTTCTTTATAATAGAGTATATATAACTATTAGAAGAGGCACTAAGATAGTAAATAACCTTAAAGAAGTAGTAAACTAAGAAGAATTTAGATTTTAGACTCTTAAAGAAATTAAAGAGGCTAGGAAAAAATATATAGGCTTCTAAAAGAACCTATAGAATAAAGAGTTCTTCTATAATTTACTAGATAATAGTAATATTAAAACTAGGTAACTTACCCTATTACTCTATTTATTAGTATAATTACTATTAAAAGGATTAATAAGCTAGACTCCCCTAGGAAGACTAAGTTAATTCCCTCTAGGAAGGCCTAGCTAATCTCCCCTAGGAAGGTTAATTAACCTAGAGTTAAGACTACCTAAGGATACTATTTATAAGTATCTATAGGTAACTCCCCTACTTATACCTTTACTAAAGGTAAGTTAGTAGTATTACCCTAGTAATACTACTAATAATACCCCTAAGTAAGAGAGTTACTAATAGAGGTAACCTATACTATCTAGGGCTAGTAATGCCCTTATTAGCATAGCTTAAAGAGCTATAATTCCTCCTTCCTAATATAAGGAAGAGAAGGATTAGAGGGAATAATAAGCCCTAAGGGTACTACCTATAAAGCTACCCTCTTACTTCCTAAAAACCTTACTACCCCTTTTATAAATATAAAGGGAAATACCTAGAGGACCCCTATAGACCTAGAGACCTTTACTAAAGCAAATTATTAACCTATCTAAGGTATACCTTAAAGAATAACTCTATAGTGCTAATAACTATAATATCCTTAAATTAAAGCTTTAAACATTTTATAGAAAGTATAAGTTACTTAATATCTAGCCTAAACAAGCTAGTTATGCTTTTAAGGTTATGCTTAAAGGCAAAGCATTATAATACTATGCAAATTACCTCTCTAAACCTAGATAACTATAAGATCTCCTTACGCTTATTAGCTATATAAGAGAATAATTTAAAACTAAGGATATATAGCAAAGATATTTACTAGAGTAAAATAATACTTCCCTATAAGGAATAATAAATAATAACCTAAGTAAGTTAATAATTAAATACTTTAATAAACTTATAGAAAGACTAGCTATCTTATAATAAGTAGTGCCTAAAGTAAGCTAAACTAAAAGGGCACTCTAGAATTAACTTATTAAAGCCTATTATAGCATTTTAGAGTGTAAAGAAGTAATTATAAATCCGCTAGATAGACTATAAGAGTTCTGTAAATAAATTAGAATAACCCTTTATTTTATTAAGGAAGAGAAGAAGAACTATTAATAGTTCCTAACTAAAGCTATAACCCTAGAGTAATTCTAGACTAACTAAAGATATAATAGAAAGGGAAAAGAGACCTAATACCCCTTAAAACCATAAGAAAGAGAAGGTACTCCTCACATAAAGAAGTGCTATATATATAGTAAGGAAGGATACTAGTTATCTAAGCACCCTAAAGAAGACTATAAGAAAGTATTTTAACACTTTAAGAACTACTACCTTATAAATCTAACTAATAACTTATGTTATTTATTTCTCACTTAGTATAAGGGAGAACATAAGTTCTAACCCCTTATTAATAACAAAATCGCTTAGTATATAAAAAGTATTGGATTTAATAATAACCCTAATAATATAGATAGGCTAGTACTTATAAGCTTCTTTACATATAAAACCTATATTAATAGCAAGAAAATGGTTTAATTCCTAATAAGGTAAGTAGCGTATTATAGCCTAAGTAAAGAAAACCCCTTTTAGCAGGAACTTATAAATAAAGCCCTAGTAATATTTATATTAGAAGATTGCTATTCCTATGCGACATTCTAAGGGATTATGCCTAATACAGGAGCTATAAAGTTCTCTATAGTAGGGCACCCTTAATTCCTTGCTTTATAATATTAGATGCCTATATTATAGCTTAATAAATTAACAGAGAAGAAGGCATTAGTTAGATTTAGCGTGGGAGACCTAATTATTACGCTTAGATTAGCTAATATACCTACTCCCTTTAGAAATATTCTCTTTTAGGTTATCCCTATAAACACTTTTATTGAAATGTAGGGAGCTAGTTACCAGCTGCCAGCTGGCAACAGCTGTACAAGTGCAAGCTCTACGGTCAGGGACCGATAGGGCCGCAACGTTAAATCAATTAACGCAACGCAACGGAAGGTTGTGGCAGTTATTAACTAATAGAATTCAATTTAGATTACTTTTATAATATCTTATAGAGTAATAGAATTGATTTTAGATACGTTATACAGGCAATGCGGCTGTTGTTAGTTAAGAGAACTAGCTATCTAGCTAGTTGAAAAGATCTTCTTCCTCTCATAGACCTACTGACTGTATTAGTGGATCCGGGCCGCTAACAAGGTCTTATAGGCTACTTTTGATTTTCCGCAAAATTCATTTGTATGCAAAAACCAAAAAATTAACTTACCACTATACTAGCTAGTAACCCGTATGCACTAACTTTTAGTCTAAAAAATAACCTTATATAAAAAGAAAGCCCTATCTTTAAGCTTTCATTTACTATATGTGAAACTTTTGTACGACCTCTAAATAAAGAGAAAATCATTATTAAAGATAGCTATAGGGTAAGTTATATATAGGGTAACCTACTTATATCACCCTAGCTTACGTCACCCTAGCTTACCTAATTACTAGTGGCGTGGTTATAGCCACACTTGTAGCCACAACGCAATTGACTAATTAGTCATCCACACGGTCGGTCGCAGCTATTAACAGCTGCGACGCAGTCATTGACAGCTGCCCTCGCGACCGTTGACAGCTGCAGTGCAGCTGTCAGACTTACAAAGCAAGCTAGTAATAAGAAGGTTCTTTAACTAGAAAAGGGCTAAAAATAGGTCTTATTTTTAACACCCCCTCTACAAAAGAATTACATTTAAAGCAATTAGAAGTGTACAAAAAGAGACTATAGGGAAAAAAAAAAAACTTTTGATAATAACAGATAAAAGGGAAAAATAGGAAAAAAATAAAAGACCCCCTTTTTGAATTCCTAGCTATTGTTAAATATAGCTCCCTTTTTGACGTTGTTTTTAGTTCCCTGTTGAAGGGAATTAGTTGTTGGTTTAATAATTATTAAGCCCTAAAAGCTTAATAAAAGCCTGATAAAGAGGTCTAGAAAGAGGCTTCGTAAGACTATCTACAGGCATTGACTTCGTATCTAGATATTTAATCTTAGCTAAACCCTCTAAAACCTGTTGCCTAATATAGTTAAACTTTAGTAATATATGCTTTGTATAACTATGTAAAGCAGGGTTATAAGCAGTAGTTATAGCGCCTTGATTATTGTAATATATCTAGATAGGGGGAGAAATAGGGGTTTTTAGCTCCTTAAATAAGCCCTGAAGCCACTGAAGCTCCCGGAAGGTCTCGTAGATAGCATCAGCTTCAGCTTCTAGTGTTGATAGAGCTATTGTACTAGCTTTCTTTGATTTCTAGCTAATAGGTCCGCCAGCTAGCTTAAATAGATAAGCATAGGTTGATTTTAAGGTCATTTTATCCCCTGTAAAATCACTATTGTAATAACCTATTAGGCTTTTGCTAGCTAAACCTTTAGGGTCTCCCCTATAGATAATAGCAAGGAATCTAGTCCCTAATAGATACCTTAGCAGATTTTTAGCTGCTTTTAGGTGTTCTATATAAGGGCTAGCTAGTGTAGTAGATAACCACTGTAGCGTAAAAGCTGTATTAGGCCTTATAAGTAACATTAGGTACATTATAGTCCCTATAATGCACTAATAAAGCTTGATTTCGCTAGCTATTAAAAGCTTAGTTGTCTGTGTAGCTAAAACGCCTAGGTGAAGAGGTATGCTAATAGGCTTACTATCTAGCATATTAAATCGTTTTAAGGCTTCTAATATATACTGAGATTGATGAATTTTTAGTATTCTATTAGGCCTATCTTGTATGATTTAAACCCCTAAGAAGAATTCAGTAGGCCCCCTATCTTCTATTAGATAGACTTTATGAAGTTCCTTTTTAAGCCTTTGGATATAAGATAAATCCGGTCTAATTAGAAGACAGTTATTAACGTATGTAATGATAAAGGTTTTGGTTGAAGGATTAAAGAAGATAGCTAGGTTAGATATTAAAGGGTTAAATCCTAGGGATTTAAGCACTAATATTAGCGCTTGTTGCTATTCCCTTGAGCTTTGTTTTAGGCTATATAAAGACTTCTGTAATAAAATTACTTAATCTTTAGAAGGTTTCTAGCCAAAACTTCTAGCTAATTTAGCTAGTTTAGGATTTGCCTTAAGGAATTCAATAAACCCTTCTAGAATAACCATATAAATCTGTTATTATAGCTTACTATTAAGAAAAGCTCCTATAGAATCGATTTGTTTGATTTCCTAGTTATTCTAAGCCGCTAGGGCTAGTAAAATCCTCTAGCTAGGGGGAATGCTTGTAGCAGCGAAGGTCTCTAGGTAATCTAGGCCTTTGATTTGCATGAATCCCTTAGCAACGAGTCGAGCCTTATATTTTAAAGGATTATTTTCTTTATCCTTTTTAAGCTTATAAATAAGCCTATTCTTTAGTACTTTTCGGCCCTTAGGGATTTGATCTTTCCTTATAAATTTAAAAGTACTAGCCTTTAGAAGCTATTTGTATTCCTTATACATAGCTTCTATCTATTTATCCCTTTCAGGGCTAGATATAGCCTGCTTCTAGGTCTTAGGCTTAGGGCTAATAGGATTCTTTTCCTTTAGCTTCTCCTATACCTTAAAGCAGATTTCTTTTATAAAATCTAGAGAAGAAAGGGAACTAATATTAACATCCATAGGGTTGATATTAGGGTCGAAATCGATAATTTTGTTAAAATCGAGGTCCGAAGTCGAAACCTGATTTCCTAGTTAAGTTATAGGCTACGCCTATATGGGATCCGCTAGAATTAAGCCTTTAGGGGGTTCTTTAGGGCCTGTAGGTGGTTTTTCTTAACCTATAGGGATACCTATGTTGTCTATAGGGTAATCCTTTAAACCTTAATCTAGATGTTTTTAATCTAAATCATTTTCCCCCTCTAAAGGGTTATCCCCTATAGAAATCCTAGGTAAGCCTTTAGAAATAGGGCCTATAGGTTCTATAATCTTAATAAAGCTAGTCTTTGTAACTAGCCTTTTAGAGGGGATGTACACTAGGTAGGTGTTAGAACCTAGTGTAGCTAAAAGCCTTCTAGGGATAGTCCTAGCTGCTAACTTCTAGGCTTTAGGTTGTTTTTCCAGGGGGATTAGAATCTCATAGTAAGATCCTATAGCTCTAATACTACTAATATCAGTTGTATAAGGCTAATTTAGCTCCCTAGATAGCAGCTATTTAGGGCTTTTATCCTTAGTGGTATTAGCAGTTATATTAACCAAGTTAACAACTGCAGGTAATACAAAACACCATAAAAATAACGGTAATTTTGCCCACTAGATAGTAGCCCTTAATTGATTTAGAATAGTACGAATTGAATGTTCTGCTAATCTATTTTGCTTATGGATATAGGGACTAGAAGTTGTAAATTTAATCCCTTTAGAATTTAACTAAGCTTGACAACTAGAATTGATTTCCTAGCCCCTATTGAAGTAAAGGTGCCTAGGATATTAACCTAGTTGATTTTTAAGCCCTCTGAAGAAGCCTTTAATAGCCTTATAAATAGTTAGGCCTTCCTTATTAGGTAATAAGATAACCCACTTATATCTAGTCTTTTGATCAACTAGAAATAAGCAAATTGACTGCTTATTGTACGGCGTAGGGCTGATTTTTAGCGTATCCCCCTCTATTCAATCTAGAGCTCTTAGGGGGTCAGGGATAGCTAATTTCCTGGGTCTTCTAACTGCCTTAGATTAATCACAAGCAATACATCTAAAATCCTTATCCTTAATTTTAGAAAAATTAGGGATTTCTTTAGTTATAAGGCTAGTTTTCTTTAGCAAAGGAAGACCTAGGTACCCTAATCGTACATGCTATAGGCCAGCTAGTTCTAACAACCGTTGATATTAAAGATCCTTAGGGTCTGAATTAGGATCTAGACTAGGGCCCTCTTTACTAGTCCCCTGCTGGACCCCTTGAGAACCACAGGCCTCTTGGAGAGGTATTAGGGACCCTTTTCCTCCACTAGGGCCCTCTAACACCCCTAAATCTATTTCCTTAGATTTATAAGGGACCTAACCTAGGGCTATAGGTAAAGAAGAAGGGACTAATTCCCCTAAATTATCCCGTACGATTTCTTTAATATCATTATTATTTTCGTCGATTTCGTCTAAATCAGAAGCCTAATCCGGCTTTTTAGAGGGAATTTGAACCTCTATAGGGTAGCTAATCGGATAGCTATGACCCTTAAAAGCGGCGTAGGTAAAAGGTTGGATATAATGCGAATTATTACAGGGCCCTTTAGATAACTTTGGCGTAGATTGGTTTTTAACGTGAAAGAAAAAACCATGTTTTTCTATATCTAAGGTTATAATACAAGACCTATCTTTAAGATAAAGTAGGGTTTTTATAAGGCAACCACTAGATATATAGTGCGTAAGTCTACTAACTATATTAACATTAAGCTAAGGAAAATATAGCGTATCTTTAAGCACTAAGGTCCTATATTTATTAGGATTTTTCTGATATAAGACCTCAAAAACAGCACTACTGTGACCCTTAGCGTAAATAGGGCCACCACTAGTTATAATAGGGTTAGATTCCCCCTTTTTATAGGGGGTATAATCCCTAAAGACCTCCCTAGAATTAACTATATGTACAGTTAAACCTGTATTATATAATAGGGCCTTTTTCATGTCTTTACTATAATAATTAAAACCATTTAAGGTTTCAATTTCTTGATTTTCATCATCTGATTCACTAGAGCTAGAATTAGAGCTACTATCACTAGAGCTCTTATAACTAGTCTTATAAAGGCTAGGCTTCTTATACGGTTTAAGAGCACCGTTAGAAAGGTTATAATTTCCTAGCATAAAAGATCCCTCTCTAGAGGTCTCTTTATTATCCTTTTTATCTGATTTTTAACCTTTTTACTTCTTTTTCTTCTTCTTATTAGAAGAAGAATTAGAATTAGAAAAGCCCTTATTTTCTTTAGAGCCTTCTTTCTTCTTCTAATCCTTAGGGGCCTTTTCTTTTTCTTTAGCACCCTTTTCAAGGTTTTTAGCCCTATAATTTAGGGCTTTGGATACTGTAGATGATTTATCCCTCTGTTCTGCTAGAAGGTCTGCCATCAAAAATTGAAGATTTAGGGCTTCTAGGGGAGCCCCTATAGCCCTATTTGTGCGCATGCTAAATCATTGCCTCTTAGCCTACTAAGGGAAGGTTAATTTTAGGGATTAAAGATATTGATTAACCTAATCTATCGGAGCAATCAGGACCCCTAAAATCGATAATCTAGCTAGTAGATTATTAAAGACTGCATTAAAGGACTCTAGAGTCCCCTTAAACTCTTGAAAATTCAGGTTATGAAATTCTAAATATAGGGACCCCCTCTGGATTTCAACGCTATGTGAATATTACCTTACAAGTAAATTATAGGCTTCTTTAGGTGATTTTTGCTAAGTTATAGCGGCTTAGGGTCCTTCTGTATAACTATCCCTTAGTAACATAAGGATAATAGCTTGATCTAGATCCCCTAGCGCCCTAGAACTCTCCGGATTATCTAGAAAATTAGGCATGCCTAAAGCTCTAAATTGGATAGTTAGGGCTTGTTTCTATTGTTCGAAATTTTCAGCTCCTTTAACCCTAGTAGTCTCTAGGAAACTATAAACCCTCTTATTAAATTCCTTAATAATTGAATTATTAAAGGTTGCTTGTATAGAGCTAGATTTAGCTTGATTTTCTTAAATAGGCTGCTGATCTTGCTGCTAACTAGCGGGCTTATCAGATTCCACACCCTCCATACGACTATTTACAGTTATAGATAAGCTTTCTAGCTTCTCTAATAACTAGTCTATAGTTGCTTATTGCTTAATAGCCTGCTCTTTTAGCTAGTTATTTAGAACCTCTTGCGCACTAGGGTTAGGGATAATAGGTCCCTTTCCCTTTCCTTTAGTATTTATTTTCCTTTTTATAGAAGGGAAAGCTTCTATATCACGGGTCCTTCCTTTTTTATAGAAGGGAAGTCTTCTGTATTTGAAATTTATTCCTTTTTATAGAAGGGAAAAAGCTTCTATCTCGCGGATCCTTCCTTTTTTATAGAAGGGAAGTCTTCTATAGCCATAATTAATTCCTTTTTATAGAAGGGAAAAGCTTCTTTCTCGTAGGTCCTTCCTTTTTTATAGAAGGGAAGTCTTCTGTATTCGCACACAAAAGTGACCTAAACGGAATCTATAGTAATAGAGCCAGGCTCATAACCTATTAAAATGTAGGGAGCTAGTTACTAGCTGCTAGCTGGCAACAGCTGTATAAGTCCAAGCTTTATGGTTAGGGACCGATAGGGCCGCAACGTTAAATCAATTAACGTAACGTAACGGAAGGTTATGGTAGTTATTAACTAATAGAATTCAATTTAGATTACTTTTATAATATCTTATAGAGTAATAGAATTGATTTTAGATATGTTATACGGGCAATGCGGCTGTTGTTAGTTAAGAGAACTAGCTATCTAGCTAGTTAAAAAGATCTTCTTCCTCTCATAGACTTACCAACCATATCGGTGGATCCGGGCCGCTAACGGGGTCTTACAGGCCACTTTTGATTTTCCGTAAAATTCATTTGTATGCAAAAACCAAAAAATTAACTCACTACTATACTAGCTAGTAACCCGTATGCACTAACTTTTAGTCTAAAAAATAACCTTACATAAAAAGAAAGCCCTATCTTTAAGCTTTAATTTGCTATATATAAAACTTTTATACGACCTCTAGATAAAGAGAAAATCATTATTAAAGATAGCTATAGGGTAAGTTATGTGTAGGGTAACCTGCTTACGTCACCCTAGCTTACGTCACCCTAGCTTACCTAATTACTAGTGGCATGGTTGTGGCCACACTTACAGCCACAACGTAATTGACTAATTAGTCATCCACACGGTCGGTCGCAGCTGTTAACAGCTGCGACGCAGTCATTGACAGCTGCCCTCGCGACCGTTGACAGCTGCAGTGCAGCTGTCAGACTTGCAAAGCAAGCTAGTAATAAGAAGGTTCTTTAACTAGAAAAGGGCTAAAAATAGGTCTTATTTTTAACAACTTTATTTCTCTTATCCCTTAATAATATAGACTATCTAAAGATTAACTTTAATATCTCTAAGAACATGCTATAATAAGGAAACATTAAAGTCCCTATTATATATAAATAAGGCCATGCCTAGATGCTTCTTATATAGAAAGAAGAAGTAGTTACTTAGAGCTACCTTATAGAAAGCAAGCTATAGTAATTATATTGCTACTTTAGGCATCTATTAATCTAACATCTATATAAGGTTCTCTATAAATTAGGGTATAATATTAATATTAAAGCTATTAGGAAGCTAATAAGAATTTGCTACTAATGCTAAATACATATAAATAGCCTTAATTACTTTAAGTTTACCCTTAAGGATAAGTGTAGCTTTAATTATAAAGTAATGGTAAATATCTTCTACCTAGATAGTAACCACCTACACTCTACGCTATAGATATAGCTATAGTGTTTAATATAGTGAAATTCCTTAATAATATCTCTATAAAAATAACCTAGGAAGCCCTCCGAATATGCTAGATTAATGCTTACCTAGGCCCCCTAGACTTTATTATTATAGACGCTAGAATAAACTTCTATAGTAATAAATTTAGATAATGCTATTCGTTAGGTTCGTAGAAAGGGATAAAGGTACTAAGTAGTCCTAGTAAAATACATTTCATCTAAGGTACCTTTTACCTTACCTAGTGACTTGTCATTGGCCTGCTGCCCCTGGTCATGTACCTCGTGTGTAAAATCATATACAGATCTTCAGGGGAAAGTGTATTCGCGGAGAGGCAGGTGCCCTGCAGGGGGGTCTTCTCGTACCCGACCCTTCTACCTAATCACCTGACGGCCCTATCACGGCTTCGTTACACTACATCCCCCCCCCTAGACGAGACCTGTGGGCCCAGGTCCAAATACCCTTATGCATGTGGTGTTCAGGGGTTAGACTGTGCTGATAATAGTATGTACTACGTTTAGCTGATTATAGCTATTCAAGAGGAACGATAAGCTACATGTAGGGCATGTAGATTTGTCAAATAATAAAGGGAGTAGAGTGCAAAGTTCTGACTTAAAAAGAACTGTCTCCCTATCATAGAGTATAATACACCCCCGAAATTATTTTACAAATCTACATAACAGTAGGCAATTAAGCGAATCAGGTGTTAGTAAGGAAAAAAGGGAGATAAGGGCGCTTTTTACCCTATATATTTCCCTTATAGCTCTCTAAAATAATCTCAGGGTTATAGTGCATTTACAGCTGATCAGAGGAATAAAAAACTAGGACTTGTAGATTTGTAAAATAATTCAGGTGGTAGAATACTCCGTGCGGAGTCGTATGGTGGAATGCAGGGGCTACCAGAGTCGGTGTAGCGGTCACGTTCGTGCTCCGTCTGCCCCCTCAAAAGAAAAGACTTCTAGGAAAGGGGTGGCGCGTTGAATAGGGGCGGGCTGTTTACCGGGCGGGCTACGCTACATTAGTGTTCAAGAATGTGTGCGCAACAGTTGGCTGACCAATAGTGGCGCACTTCGATTCCACAAAGTTCCGATACTGTTGCGAAACCCGAGTTGCTGGCTGACCAGTAGCGCGAAGAGTGTATCCAGTACGGATTGGTACTCCGTACACACACTACCTCATGAGCCTTGGAACCCAACCCCCCAACCCCCCTGTTCTCCGTCCAAGTTTTGGCTCCTGCACTCCCTCGTATTTTGCTCAGTCATGATGGGCGGGCATCGGAACGCCTGGAGCATCCATTCCGCCGTCAGACTAATCGTTACCCACCCACACCATCTCCACCCATGCTCCACATTGCCTGTCTTTACTCTCTCCTTGACCCAAGTCTGCTTTTTCTTGCCACGCTCGCCCCGTGCTTCTCCCTCCCTAACCAACGGAAAAGGGGACTAGCAACAGGTGTTTCAACGCGTTCGCGATCTCCCAAACGCTTAACCTTCCGCTCTTTTCATTACGTTTCTCCCATAACCCACCACTCTTCAAAACGTGTATTTTGTCATCCGGTTTCCATCACTCGTTAATCTCAGCGAAGACAATTCACGGCGAGGCATAATCGTCGTTGCTCTGTACTCGGACACTCATCCTTGTGCTGCATCACCCCCGAACGTTTTCAGCATCTGCCTGTTCACTGGCTTTACATCAACTTCCTATGGCAATTTTCGATTAGATTGACGAGTTGACAACGATGTCGGGTTATCCGGGCGGTCAGAATGACCGTTACGATGACGGCTATGGTCATCAGGGCGAAAGCCATGCCAATGCTGACTCATACTACCAAGACGACCAGTACTATGACAATGGCTATGATGCTCGCGGTGCACCTGCGGCACAAGGCGCACATTGCGGAGAAGGATATTACGATGAATCGTACGTGTAAGCCCTGATCACTCATGTCTCCCGCCAGCTTCTAACCGCCTACAGTGGATATTACAACGCAGACCCGAACAATCCTTACCATCAGGATGGCGGCTATTACGATGGCCAGGATCAATATCAGGACGAATATTACAATGGTCAAGGTGGCTACTATGATCAGGACTACAATCAGGGGTATAGTGGCCAAGGTGGACGGCAAGGCTCAGAGGAAGACTCTGAGACATTCAGTGATTTTACGATGAGGTCTGACATGGCTCGAGCCGCAGAAATGGACTATTATGGTCGCGGTGACGAGCGCTACAATAGTTATGGAGACGGCCAGCGTGGATACCGACCTCCCTCGTCGCAGATCTCGTACGGTGGCAACCGATCCTCTGGTGCATCAACACCTAATTATGGCATGGATTACGGGAATGTCTTGCCAGCTGGACAGCGTTCCAAAGAGCCTTATCCTGCGTGGACCTCGGATGCTCAGATCCCCCTCTCCAAAGAGGAAATTGAAGACATCTTTTTGGACCTGACAGGCAAATTTGGGTTTCAGCGAGACAGCATGAGAAACATGTACGACCATCTCATGACACTCCTCGACTCCCGTGCTTCTCGAATGACGCCGAATCAAGCTCTGCTGTCCCTCCATGCCGATTATATCGGAGGAGACAATGCTAATTATCGGAAATGGTACTTTGCTGCTCATTTGGATTTGGATGACGCTGTTGGCTTCGCCAATAGTAAGACAAAGGGATTGCGACGCAAGGCCAAGAACAAGAAGAAGAAGAAGAATTCCGATGACAATACCAATGAAGCTGACGCGCTTCAAGATTTGGAAGGTGATGACAGCCTTGAGGCTGCAGAGTTTCGCTGGAAAACCCGTATGAATCGCATGTCACAACACGATCGGGTTCGACAGATTGCCCTGTACCTGCTTTGCTGGGGCGAAGCAAACCAAGTCCGGTTCATGCCGGAGTGTCTATGCTTCATCTTCAAATGCGCTGATGACTACCTCAACTCTCCCGCATGTCAAGCACTGGTTGAACCAGTAGATGAATTCACATATCTGAATAACGTCATCACTCCTCTTTACCAATATGTTCGCGATCAGGGCTATGAAATCGCTAACGGGGTGTATGTCCGCCGTGAGCGAGACCACAAACATATCATTGGGTATGACGATTGTAACCAGCTCTTTTGGTATCCCGAAGGCATCGAGCGCATTGTTATGCAAGACAAGAGCAAACTTGTCGACGTACCGCCCGCCGAGCGCTACGCAAAGCTCAAAGATATCAATTGGAAGAAGTGTTTCTTCAAAACCTACAAGGAGTCAAGATCTTGGTTTCACCTTCTTGTCAACTTTAATCGAATCTGGATTATACATCTTACAATGTTCTGGTTCTACACTGCTCACAATGCACCCTCAATTATGTACGGTCCGTCATACCAGCAGCAACTCAACCAACAGCCAGCCGGATCTACACATCTCGCCGCCGTCTCCATTGGGGGAGGCATTGCATCGCTGATTCAAGTTCTCGCCACTCTGGCTGAGTGGGCGTATGTGCCACGTCGATGGGCTGGCGCACAGCATTTGACGAAGCGGCTTCTTGTTCTGCTCCTCATTTTTGCCATGAATGTCGCTCCTGCCGTTAAGGTGCTTATGTTTCCTACGAAGCTTAAAGGTTCCAACCCTGTGGATATTGACTACATCATCGGCATTGTCAATTTCATCATCGCTGTTATTACCTTTTTATTTTTCTCAGTCATGCCTCTCGGCGGCCTTTTCGGCAGCTATTTGACGAAGAATTCGCGTCAGTACGTTGCCAGCCAAACATTCACAGCTAGCTGGCCCCGACTTAAAGGTAACGACATGGCAATGTCGTTTGGCTTGTGGTTAACTGTGTTTGGTGCCAAATTTGGAGAGTCGTATGTGTATCTGACCCTTTCGTTCCGAGACGTCATTCGGTATCTCTCCATTTTTTCGCCTGCTTGTCAAGGTGACCACATCATCAAGACTATGCTATGCAAAAACCACAACTATGTTCTCCTTGCCCTGATGGCTTTTACCGACTTGATCTTCTTTTTCTTGGATACATATCTCTTTTACGTTCTCCTCAACACTATCTTCTCAATCGCTCGGTCGTTCTATATTGGCTCCTCTATCTGGACACCGTGGAGAAACATCTTCTCTCGCCTTCCCAAACGCATTTACTCCAAAGTTCTTGCAACAACGGACATGGAGATCAAGTACAAACCAAAAGTCTTGATCTCACAAGTTTGGAATGCTATTGTCATTTCAATGTATCGTGAGCACTTGCTGGCTATAGACCATGCGCAAAAGCTGCTCTATCATCAGGTCCCTTCTGAACAGGAAGGCAAGAGGACATTGCGAGCCCCCACATTCTTCGTCTCACAAGAAGATCATTCCTTCAAGACCGAATTCTTTCCTAGTCAGAGCGAGGCTGAACGTCGAATCTCGTTCTTCGCTCAGTCGTTGTCTACACCGATACCCGAGCCACTTCCGGTTGACAACATGCCGACGTTTACAGTCATGATCCCTCACTATAGCGAGAAAATTCTCCTTTCTCTTCGTGAAATTATTCGTGAGGACGAGCCATATTCCCGCGTCACACTTTTGGAATATCTCAAGCAACTGCATCCACACGAGTGGGATTGTTTTGTCAAGGATACCAAGATTCTCGCCGATGAGACTGCACAAATGAATGGAGAGCCAGAAAAGAACGAGAAAGATACAGCCAAGAGCAAGATCGATGACCTGCCCTTTTATTGCATTGGTTTCAAATCTTCTGCCCCCGAATATACTCTACGAACGAGAATTTGGGCATCGCTTCGCTCACAAACTCTCTATCGCACCATATCTGGCTTCATGAATTATAGCAGAGCTATCAAGCTTCTGTATAGAGTGGAAAATCCTGAAGTTGTTCAAATGTTCGGCGGAAATTCAGACAAACTTGAACGCGAGTTGGAGCGAATGGCTCGCCGGAAGTTCAAGATCGTTGTGTCTATGCAGCGCTATTCCAAATTCAACAAGGAGGAAATGGAAAATGCCGAATTCTTACTCCGAGCTTATCCTGACCTTCAAATTGCTTATTTGGATGAGGAGCCTCCCTTGGCGGAAGGCGAAGAACCGCGACTATACTCGGCACTTGTTGACGGCCACTCGGAACTCATGGAGAACGGATTGCGACGACCCAAGTTCAGGATTCAGCTTTCTGGCAACCCCGTGTTGGGTGACGGCAAATCTGACAATCAGAATCACTCGTTGATCTTTTATCGTGGCGAATATATCCAGCTTATCGATGCTAATCAGGATAACTACTTGGAAGAGTGTCTCAAAATTCGTAGTGTGTTGGCCGAATTTGAAGAAATGAAGACCGAGAATGTATCTCCATACACGCCAGGTGTGAAGAACGACATACGAACTCCCGTTGCTATCCTTGGTGCAAGAGAGTACATTTTTTCTGAAAACATTGGTATACTAGGTGATGTCGCTGCAGGGAAGGAACAAACGTTCGGTACCTTGTTCGCCAGAACATTGGCACAGATAGGAGGCAAGCTTCACTACGGCCATCCTGATTTTCTCAATGGAATTTTTATGACGACACGTGGTGGTGTGTCAAAAGCCCAGAAAGGTCTTCACTTGAATGAGGACATTTTTGCCGGTATGAATGCCATTCTTCGTGGTGGTCGCATCAAGCACTGCGAATATTATCAGTGTGGAAAGGGTCGTGATCTCGGGTTTGGCTCGATTCTGAATTTCACAACCAAGATTGGAACTGGCATGGGCGAACAAATGCTCTCTCGCGAGTACTACTATCTTGGCACGCAACTGCCCCTTGATAGATTTCTGTCGTTCTACTATGCTCATCCAGGCTTCCACGTCAACAATATGTTCATCATGTTGTCTGTGCAGTTGTTCATGCTGTGTTTGCTCAACTTTGGCGCTTTCAGACACGAAACTATACCTTGCGAATACAACCCTGATAAGCCGCCGACGGACCCCCTCTATCCCACAGGATGCGCGAATACCGATGCAGTCATGCAATGGGTGCAACGCAGTATTTTTTCCATCTTCTTCGTTTTTTTCTTGTCATTTGTACCTCTTCTTGTACAGGAACTGACGGAGAGGGGCGTTTGGCGTGCCCTTGTACGGTTTTTGAAACAATTTTTCTCGCTGTCTCTTTTTTTCGAAGTGTTTGTTTGCCAGATTTACGCGAACTCTGTGCAACAAGATCTTTCATTTGGAGGCGCTCGTTATATTGGTACTGGTCGTGGATTTGCGACGGCTCGTATCCCGTTTGGTGTTTTGTACTCCCTTTTTGCAGGCCCTTCGATTTACTTCGGCGCGCGACTATTGATGATGCTACTCTTTGCCACCGTCACGGCTTGGCAAGCAGCTTTGACCTATTTCTGGATCACTCTCCTAGGCCTCACAATTTCTCCCTTTCTTTACAACCCGCATCAGTTTGCATGGAACGATTTCTTTATTGACTATCGGGACTTTCTTCGATGGTTGTCTCGAGGCAACTCAAGAAGCCACGGTCAATCCTGGATCGCTTTCTGCCGTTTGTCACGGACTAGAACTACTGGATACAAGCGCAAGACACTGGGCGAGGCTTCCGCCAAATTATCCGCTGATGTTCCACGAGCTGCTATTGCCAACATCTTCTTGTCCGAAATCGTGTCCCCTTTGTTGCAAGTTGTTTGGACGCTGGTACCGTACTTGTTTATCAACGCACAGACTGGAGTCAACACCGATAACAACTCAGATAATGCCAAGTACACAAAACCGACTTCTGCCCTGGTTCGAGTACTTGTTATTTCACTTGCACCTATTGGTGTTAATGCTGGAGTACTTGCTGCTATGTTTGGCATGGCCTGCTGCATGGGCCCAGTGCTCAGTATGTGCTGCAAGAAATTTGGCAGCGTGTTGGCCGCCATAGCACATGCCTTTGCTGCTATTTTCATGTTGATTTCGTTTGAAGGCATGTTCTTTCTGGAAGGCTTAAACTTCGCCCGCACATTAGCCGGCATGATAGCCGTCATTTCCATACAACGCTTCATATTTAAACTGATTGTGGCGCTTGCACTTACACGCGAGATGAAGACCGATCAGTCTAATATTGCATTCTGGACCGGGAAATGGTACTCGATGGGCTGGCACTCGCTTTCACAACCAGGTCGAGAATTCCTGTGCAAAATTACCGAGCTTAGCATGTTCGGTGCCGACTTTATCCTTGGCCACTGGCTTTTGTTTATGATGCTACCGGTTATTTTAGTCCCGCAGGTTGACAAACTTCACTCCACGATGTTGTTCTGGCTTAAGCCTAGGTATGTTGATTGGCGGAGTGGATCATTCCCTTCTTAGGCATCAGCTAACTGTGTCTTAGCCAGCAAATTCGTCCTCCTATATACTCAGTGAAGCAATCGAAGCTACGACGCCGGCGGGTCGTTCGATATGCGGTTCTTTACTTTGTTTTGTTTGTGATCTTCGTCGCACTGATTGCCGGTCCTGTTGCCTTGAAGAAGGTGCTCAAGGAAGGCGATCTTAAAAAATTCTATGAGACTGTCAACTTGAAGGGCAGCATAGGACCGCTTATGCAACCAAATTTCTTGAAGAACGATGACACGCAAGCAAGCAGTGACACCGGGACAGGTGCCGCAAGCTACACATATCCTTCAGGTTTTGGTCCTACATCATCGACTGGCGCTCCTCAGGCTACGTCCTGATTGATGATGCATTACATTCAACACCTGGCACGGCACTGCAGAAATGCAACTCGTCTTGTAGCGGAGCCGTATGGTTTGTGGTCTTGGTAGCGATGTTCATCGGATTCTCAAGTATTTGTTTCATACAAGCCACAGAGCCTACTTGATGTATTAGAAAAACGGACTGTGGATAATTAGTTACTAGAGGTGTTTTCCGTTTGCCTTTGGCTTGCGCGTAGATATGTATTTGAAGGGACATTATTGAATTCTATTTTCTTATACAATACCACTAAGTGACTTGTCTTGGGCGCTGTTCTGAAATTTTGGAAACATGAAAATATGAGCTTGTGTGCTTGATTGTGGGCGAGAGATAATCGCAGGTTGTACAATGCTACCTACTCCTTACTATCCATACGCTACTCGAGGCCTGCGTGCCTGTTTGGGTCATTCGCTGATGCGGAGTGGAGCTATGGCTGACCGGTGGCACCAATGAGACACATATAACAACACTTATTATGCCTGCCAGCGTCTCTTCTATCCGTTGCATTGGACCAACCTTCTGCCACCTACAGTTAACAACAGTTGCGACAACACCTCCTGTCGTCACAAAGTCCTGAAATAGCGTCCAACTCAGAACATTACCGCCGCTAGTTCCTATGGACATTGATCTGTTCCAAGCCCAGCTCAGCCATGGGCTGCAGAAAGCGATCTCGGCGTTCCAAAAAGTCCCTGGTTCAGCAGTGCTCCTGAGATACATTCGCTCGAGCTACCAGAACGACCCCGTGCGGTCCGCCATTGAACTCATACTCATTTTGTTTTTCATTCGGTATCTACTATCGCCATCTTACTCAACCCATAAACAAAATTTTGTCAAGCTCAGAGAAGATGTTTGTTATGTCCTGGGTGTCATTTTAATGCGCGAGACACGGCAAATCACGCTCCCTTTCGAAAGTAGTGATTGCTTTGGCTAATATTTAACGCAATATCTAGGAAATCGATGAATTAATTGACGAATGGGTTCCGGAACCGCTAGTTGCCGAGAAAACTGCTCTCGAAGAAGCAGAAAGTGAAAAACTTCCAGTCATCGTTGGGTATGTACCTGCATCGTGCCTCGGTATACGTCTTTGGGTGGTAGACAGTGGTCCCTTTATCTCTTGAGCTTAAACTTTCACCAAAAATACCTACATGTGCTTCTCGATGGCCTGCAGCTGACCTGTCCATCCTGAGGAAAGGCCCACGGGACCCAAAGTAAAATTGTCAAGCGGCCGGACCGTCACGAACCTCGCGTCGTATAATTTCTATAACTTCAACTCCAACGAACAAATCAAGGAGAAGGCTATTCAGACTCTGAGAACTTATGGCGTTGGCCCATGTGGCCCTCCGCAGTTTTACGGCACTCAGGATGTTCACGTGAAGGCTGAAGCCGACATAGCTAACTTTCTCGGGAGCGAAGGTTGTATTATATATGCACAAGCTTTTTCTACTGTCTCTAGTGTGATACCTGCGTTTTGCAAACGCGGTGACGTAATTATCGCCGACGAAGCCGCGAACTACTCGATTCGAAAGGGTCTTCAGGCCTCCCGAAGCAATATCAAATGGTTCAGGCACGGTGATATGGACGATTTGGAAAGAGTTATGAAGTCTGTAGCGGTTGAACAGGCTAAAGGAAAGAAGCTCACTCGAAGATTTGTTGTCACAGAAGGCCTGTTCGAGACTTGCGGGGATATCACAGACCTCCCGAGACTTGTGGAGCTCAAAGAGAAGTACAAGTTTCGCATTATTCTTGACGAGACCTGGTCTTTCGGAGTGCTTGGACGAACTGGCCGTGGCCTTACCGAAGCGCAGAACGTTGATCCTCAACAGGTCGATATGATAGTAGGCTCCCTTTCAGGGCCTCTTTGTGCGGGCGGTGGGTTCTGTGCTGGCGCCAAGGATGTCGTTGAACACCAGCGCATTACTTCTTCCGCTTATACTTACTCAGCTGCTCTTCCAGCCATGCTGGCCATGACAGCAAGCGAAACCGTTAATCTTCTACAGTCAAATCCGGATATCCTCACTCAATGTCGAGAAAACATCAAAGCCATGAGGTTGCAACTGGACCCTCGCAGCGACTGGGTTGTGTGTACAAGTGCTAAGGAAAATCCTATAATGTTACTTGTACTGAAGCCAGAGACTATTACGACCAGAAAGCTTGGTATTGACGACCAGGAGCGCATCCTGCTGGAATGTGTCGATGAGGTGAGACACAACCGCTCGAGGAACCCTTTACCTTTATTTCGCGCTTTCTTGCGAGATACAACCTTGAATGAGTTAATCCAAATCGTTCTAACCAATGTAAATAGTGTCTTGCCAACGGCGTTCTCATTGCGAAACTAAAGACAAGGCCATATGCACACGCAATTTCAGCGCGAGACGGCAAATGGGTTGCCCAACCTGCATTGAAGATTTGCATTACATCTGCTCTCTCCAAAAAGGACATCGAAAAGGCCGGCGCCACCATAAGACATGCGCTTACAAAGGTCATGACTCGCAAAGCTGGCAGCAAGGTGGGTTAAGGGCTGACGTAGGCAGGATATTTGTATGGTGTGAGCTGCTCTCTTCACCATGCCCATCTGCCACCGAGTTGGCTAGCATAAGTCGCCGAGAATGAGGTTGCCGTGGCAAGAAAGATCTTCATTTGGTTTGACAGCCCTGGATTTTACTAATACAAGGCTGGTTCAGAGAACCCTACAGAGAATTAAATGTCTTGCCCGACTATTGGTCCTTGTCAGTCGCTATGTAATGCAGCTCAATATAAGTATGAAGCGTTTCGTGATGATTTCAAAGGGGTCGTGATGATTTGATAATGACATAGTACTTGTGAAGGCGAATTAATTGATCCGAACTTTTTGAATCTTACGGGGGGTTTCACCTCCAGCTTAGCGGAGCTCAAGCCGGGCAGGCTGTAATCCAGTCTCAGTAGACCGTTGTGCGGCGTGTGCACATGTTCTCAGCAATCTGCATACCATAGAGCTGTTTTGTCTCAGTCAAGACTCTCCGCATTACGCCGACGAGCTGAATTCCGCCACATGGAGGGAAAACATAAACAGCGGCTGATAATTGTTGCCCAAATCCCAGAGTCACCCGCTGAATCATTCCACGCGAGGTGCTTCAACATTCCGTCCGGCAAAGTAACTCAACCTTTGGATGAATCGGGCGACTCAATTCGTAGAACCTCGGGTGTAGTTCGATCCTACAAGATTGCAAGAATATCTGCAGACTATTGTAAACTTATCGAGAAACAGACCAGGATGGTGTAGAGAAGTTCTCTCTTTCATCTCTCACTATGAATCCACGGATTGAGTTCAAGTATTTCTTCTCAGTCGGCCAGCAGGACACATGCTATCATTTATTGTATACATACTTACTGATCAAGCCCTACGTTTACATAGTGGAAATAGACAAGGACATAGGGCATCTTCACATAGAGTTTCTAGGAATCTAGATCTGAGAAAGAAAAAAACACGATGTCAAGAAAAATCCATACAATACCATCACCAATGCCTTGAAACCTAAGCTGGAGTTCTGCAAGTTTTGCACTATCATGGTCCCCCTTCATCAGCCTCATAATTATCGCGAGGACTTGAAGTTAACGCCAATTAACAAAAAGCACTTCCAGGTGTAGTTTCTAGGTACACATGGCGTGAAGACACCTGTCGGGTCGTGGTTGTGTATCTGCCTGCCTTGAACTTATGCCCCACCACGATTTTCCATGTGCTGGCATTACATGTCTCATGTAATGAGTATCACATTCCGATGAGAGTTTTGTTTATTGACATCTTTCTCTTTTCCGATCATGTGGAAAGCATTTGGCCGTAATGACCAGATTTCTATAAGTAAAGATGCAACTGGTTTATGACATCCGTAGCGACGGCGATCAGCTCATGGAGGCTGTGTTTTGACTAACCGGGAAGCTGTCAACCAACTCCTAAGCATGGTATTACATCTCCTCATGTTTGACCCTTAATTCTCCGCCGAGTGTATTGAGATATCTCGGTTTCTTCAATTTCTTTGGAACTGGTTTTGTCATTATATACCGAAAGGCTTCACCTCCCGCGGTGTTATTCTCTTTGAGTCACTCCTTTTGTCATATAACTTTGAAACTCCTCTTTTGATTTGCTGTTAGGAACAACACCGACACTGGCATTAGCGAACGTCGGGCAAAAAGAAGAGGAAACGGGAAACCCCCCCACCACCAAATCTACTTCAGTCACTTCAGCAACAGAACAATGTTCTCCGTGACCTGGTTTCTTTGCTGTCTTGTGCTAACGCCAGTTAGCGCTGGACAATCAGCTGGTCAGACCACCGAAACAACAAAGTCTTGTTTCATTCGACTAATACGTTGACTATAGGAAAGCATTACGTTCGTCAGGATACTCCTCATGGCCTTGATATAATCGTTTATGACTCCAAGGTTGCCTCGGCGACGCGTGTACGAGAAGTTATTCAATGGGTGAATAAGGCAGGCGAGCCGGTCGGGACAGCCACTGAGGACATCTTGTTGTTGCCAACCAGCTTGGCTCCCAGTGCTGCGTCCAATAAGACTGAAGCGACCAGCGCTACAACACCATATTGCACGCAGACACTTGTCATCTCGTCCTCCAATGGTGAAACACCCGCAAATCAAGATGGAAGCATCGCTGCCCCTGCTGAACCAAAGGCGTTGATCACTGCCTCAAAAACATCTCATTCCCAAGCAGCAAAAGACACAGAAAGGCCATCTGATATACTTGACGGCAAGAATAATACATCTGAGCGGTTTGGTGTGTCGTACACGCCGTACCGTGCCGACCAAGGTTGCAAATCCCAGCAAGATGTAGACGACGACTTCAAGAGAATGGCAGGCTCATACTCTATCGTCCGAATCTATGGAACCGATTGTAACCAAGTTCCCATGGTATATTCGGCAGCAAAGACGCACGGAATGCAGCTATTTTTGGGAATCTGGAGCCCCTCTTCAGCTCAAGATGAAGCTGTGAAAATAAGGTCCGGAATCAATGGTGACTGGAGCATTGTCCACACAGTCAGCGTTGGCAATGAGCTTGTGAACAAGGGTGAAGCATCTCCCGAAGACCTCATTCGCTCCATGAACAAGGCGCGGTCGGTACTTCGTGCAGCAGGCTATGATGGGCCTGTGGTGACGGTTGATACTTTCACCGCTGTCCTCGCTCACCCCGAGCTCTGCGAAGAGTCGGACTATTGCGCTGTAAATGCGCATGCTTTCTTCGACGGCACCATCTTGCCATCAGAAACTGGACCATGGCTGCAAAAAACTATGTCGAATATAAAATCCGCCATTTCTGGACAGCAGAAGAAGATTGTTGTGACTGAGACTGGCTGGCCAACGAAAGGTGCAACAAACGGAGTGGCGGTTCCAAGCTTGGAGAATCAAAAGCTTGCTGTCCGTTCCATCAAAGAGCAGTTTGCTAGCAACCCAGAAGACGTCATCCTATTTTCCGCCTTCAACGACTTGTGGAAAAAGAACGACATGTCAACGTTCGATGCTGACCAGTTTTGGGGCATTGACGGTGCGGTTTCCTCATGTGATCAATAGCTGACTGACGATAAACCAATCGGTAGAGAGATCTTTAGTCCGCGCAACAAATGTTTCGGATTATGGCCTCGTGATAGTGGTTTCCAAGTTTCTGGTGTTTCTGTGGTTTTTAGGTTTCATGAGCAGTTTGCGCTCTGAATCTGACGAGTGGATTAGTTGGTACTTCGCATAATCGTTAACTATCTTCAATTTTATGCCTGTTGAATATTAACAAATGAGTATACTTCCGGATATCTGGCTTGTGGCTAAATGCCATGTGGCCGAAACTATGCGACGTTCTTGAGAAAATAAATGGATAGGCTCGTACGTAAGCAGAGTGCCAACGAGTGCCCACTAAAGCTCCGTCATTGAATGAATCATCAACGCCCGCCTTTTAGTAAGGAGAAACCACTAAGCCAAAAACAGGGCGCAGTACGCGCACCCTTAGGATGACTGCGGCTATGATGTCTTTTTATTAAACTTTATTCAACACATAGCATGACCTCAACTTGTTGCCAGCCCTCTGCTGTAAAAAAAACATCTTCTCATGGTTCTAGCTGCCTCATTCAAGGACATAGTAACTCGTGCCGCGCATCCTCCTCCTATATACCATTAGCAGTGAGGACCGACATGCGTGCTTCAAGCTGTTGAATGATGTGAGGTAGCTTCCTGTCGAGTATATTTTGCAGTCATTTCTAGCCTCCCCATTGCTTCGTCATTCTCGACAATGATGTGCTACTTTCATGTCATCTACCCGATGTCATCTACTGCTTCTATGACTTGCTGTCCATTTGAGTAGTCTTCTGTGGTGGACATCTTCATCTTGATGAACATCTTTGGTCGGCGATCCTCGATTGCCTGCATCCACAATATCATCAAGTTTTGACTCATCTCTTACTTGGCACAGATCAACTTGCTATCATCGCATCAATTAGTCTCAGCTGTATCGGCCTGGTCATGAACATTTGAGTTTCTAGGGCCATGTCCTGATGTGCTTTCGAGACGCGAGTCAACGTTGCCCTCAAGAAGAAAGTATTCTCTGGGAAAGCTCTTCACGAATTCTCTATGTGATACCTCTGATGCCGGTTCCAATCGCCGAGACTTCTCGACGGACCCAAGCGCAATTATGAAAAGCAACCAGTGCGCTACATCAAGTTCATGGCCGAAGCTGGGCGATTTTCGAAAACTATATCACGAAGAATCACTCAGATGCTCGAGTCTACACGGCCATATTGAAACGTTGACCCATGACGCGAATTGCGTGTGTTTCGATCGACAACCAAAAAGTTTCAAGGCATCCTTCAGTTCAGATGTCAAGCTTGGAGACTTTAGAAAGGTGCGACGGGAGCTTCGGCAAATTTACTTTGAGTCTTGCCCGGATGTCTTTCCAATCAGATCTGAGGTCCCTAGCATCCCTCAAACACAGATGGAAAACACGAAACTTCATGAAGAAGAAAAAGCCCGCCCACCAAACGGTGGCATTGGACATATGCAGCCGACAGATCCGATCTTGCGCCCCTATCAGCCTACTGTACGACTGCCAAATCTACCTTCGAATAGGCTCGTAGATCTTGTTCACATTCCAAGAGACGCCGGCCAAGAACCTGATGTTTGCTTTCGAGAGAATACCTTTGAGACTGAAATGGACTCTGTCGACCTGCCTCGATTTGAGACGCCTCAAACGATGCGGAGCACCGCAATACTGTCTTACAAGCTCGCTGATCGAGGACCAATCTCCCCTATTCTCGGTACAAAGCTTTCGTTGGATCAGCAACATGAGTCGTTAACATTACGCCTAGTGCCATTGAGAGCAGGAGATGTCAGCATAGAGGCAAACAACAACTCCATCGCGCCCAATGGGGTCCATGTCTTTCTAGATATGTCAAACATCAATATCAGTTTTCAACACGCATTACGACAAAAATACTCCATCAAGGAGCATGCTCGTTTTGTTCCTTTGCCGCAGTTGAATCTGCAACTTCTTACCGAAATACTCGTCCGTAACAGAAGGACTATAACTCTTAATGCAGGTTGCTCTGTTCTTCCCAACCGCCAGGAGCCTCGCTTCGTCCAAGAGCTCCGAAACTTGGGCTATCGTGTTGACCTCAGAGAGAGAAAGCGCATAAATGAAACAAGAGCTCCCGGCGGCAGCGGGGGTCGGGGCGATGCATCCTGCTCGGACGAATTGGCTGATTTGCACAAGGTTGCTCGTTTCATGGAAGACTTGGTGGACGAGACCTTGCAGACACGTATCGCAGAATCCGTGATGGAATACTTCGATAGTCCAGGTACTCTTGTGTTGGCAACTGGTGATGCACAACCCGCCAGGTACTCGGATGGCTTCTTCATGTACGCCGAGAGAGCACTACGGATGGGCTGGTACGTTGAAGTAGTATCGTGGAGCATGAGTCTCTCTTCTCGCTGGCGAAAGTCAGGATTGACGCAAAGATGGGGTGATCGATTCCGATTAATAAGGCTCGACGATTTCTTAGACGAACTATTATTACTGTAAACTGAATATGATGAATTTAACTCAAATACATATATAGTTATTGTACGGTGATCATGACAGTTATAGGAGGTGCAAGTACGACTTATTCTCACACGATCGCGTGCCTACGGGTCAGAACTCCCAGCGTATGAAGACAACCTGCCTCCCTATACTCTCATTATTTATTTTGATGGAATCGCGGAATTTGCTGGCAAAACGATTCATTAGTGGCGAGGATCCATGGGAAGATGCCGCGCAATATCGAATTATTTTTAATTTTTCCTTTTCTATCCATCCGCGCCGCCAACGCGATGGATTCGAAAATAAAACGGTGAGCAGCAGTACTGCCAGCAATGTCCATTTGCGATAACAAACTTTCATCTTCACGCGAGATCTGAACCAGCCTGTAAACAAACTTGAAAGTTGCAGCAAGCTAAGAATCTGCAACAAAGCTCGCAGCTGCGATCACTGTCATACCATACAACATGTAGATTGGTCATCCATTCTGGTGAATGCATACTCATGCTTCAAATGCGCCTTGTCCCGCTATGTTGTGGCTAAGTACGGATGACAGTATATACTCGGGCGATACATGAGACCTGCACGATGGTCACAGTCTTGCGAATACTGGTCCCTTCGAAATAGAAGTCATGTCATTGCCTGCGTTCCCATTAAAACTTGACCGAACGGTTCTATACCTTTATGGCTTCTGTTAATTTGACTTCTAGCATGTTTACTACTTAAAATGACCGCACTCTTTTTACCCTCGAAAATCAATGTTGGGCCTTGTTGAGTCCAGACTAAGACGAACTGAAACGCTGGAACTACGTCTCCGCCTCGCTCTTTGCTCTCCAGGATCTGCTGGATGTAAACCCGCAGACTTTCCGAATATGTTAAGAACATCAGTCAGTGATATGACGCCACTAAGCTTCCCAGATAGACGAGCACCAGGCATGGCGGCAGCAGGAGCTGACGATCCGCTAGCCGATGGTTGGGGGCCCATCATCGGAGTGACAGGAACCGACGATGACGGAGATACTGGCTCTACAATCCACATGCGGTGTGATCTTGTCGCTGTTAGTTTGCCCACAACGTGGGCCAGCGTTGATAGGGGTGTGACGTAGAATACAGGGAACGCATCACGTCCTTGCTCAACCCCTCGCTCATTCAGAATGACCGATAAAAAATGCATGCAAGACTCGCCGAGTAATGGAGCACTTGATGTCGTTGTTAAATGACGAACGTCTTTTGTCGAGATATTGCCTACAACGTTTTGGCCGTTATCGACGACAGCAATGCTAGTCAATCCTTCATCATTCATGAGCATCAAGGCATCTGACAGAGGAGCATCTGAGCTGTACACGAAATCATATCAGCGATCGCAGGAGCCAACGATGCGTAATGCATGTTTTTGAAAAACTTGATTTTGACTTACTTGACAGAGATTATTTGTTGGGCACCCATTCCCAAGTCCCGTAGCAGAACGGGATATAAACGGTCAATCGTGCGAAAGTTGACGCCCTCGTTCCAAAAGAAGTCCACCATGCGAAGCTGGCTCATTATACCCACCACATCACCAAGCGAGCTGGTAACAAGCAACCGATGGATTCCGCTGCCTAGAATTTCGATAGCTTGGGATAAATTGCCAGTTGATGGTACCCCAACTAAAGGCTCTTGTCTGCAGAAGGGTTGTATTTGACGAAGCAATATCTTTTGGCCTTCTCTTGCTTGACGCATTATGTCATTATACAGTTCAACGTGGTCCGGCTCTGGTTTGGCAAGGCCAACGACGACCAAAAGATACGCGTTCAGGTCTGAATAGTCAAAAGTCGCCGTGGCAACGCGATCCGAGGTATTGTTACGCACGAGTATGACGTTTGTTCGGCTTTTCAAAAGAGCCTATGACAGAGTCAGCAGTCACCTTCCAAGAAAGCTCGCTAGTTCAAACAAGCATGAAGCGGAGAATACTTGAAGCGTCCAGCACCCCACGTACGCTCACTCACCTTTGTGGCATCTTCAACACTACTATCCATGTCGACCCATTTCACGTCTTCTGGAGAGACAAGCTCACCCGTGGTGATGTCACCCCATTCCCGACCAACAAACTTGGGATTTGCGTTTCGCTGGCCTACAGGCGGATGTTTTAGCAACTCCTGAACTGCAGCTTGAGTGAAGGAAGGATGTCGATGACGCGGTGATTGAGGAGCATTTCGAAGATTCTCGGCGAAGCTTTGTCGATGTGCTGACTTGTCGATATTGCTCAATGACGGCGTTCTTTTCGGTGCTGCATCTTGGTCAGGGTCATAGGCGATAGAGGCGCTTGCATCAGTAGGCGCCGTTTGTTTGCGAGCATTTTGGTCTAAAGTCCTTTCCGATTCACCTGCGGGGACGTCAGAATGAGGATCCATCAATGCCGGAAGATGACTTTCGATTGTCGCGGGGGCCTTTGATCCTGTGCAGTTTGAAACGTTGAGGAAGAGTTGCTTAAGAATTTAAGAGCACTCTACAGCCTTGGCGGAATACGAGATCTTAATAGAATGGATCATGTGCTGCTTTAGGCGATGTTCTTTCACGAGGCAATCAATGTCTCTTGCCTCCATGTGTGTTTATTAATAAGGATCGATAATCTCTTGGAGCTCTGGCGGGGGTGGGGCGTGACGCATCGGACATCGATAGGACGGTAGAATCGCGACAAAGCAGAACATAATCATGCTAATTCTCACTCCAAGTCGTGTGTATAAAAAGTTGAAACGCTGCAGTCAGGCAAACGTTAATGCATGCTTCTTTTGACATATATATTATTTCATTGCGCCACAAAGGCGAAATATCCAGGCCAGGCGATATGTTCGAGCTTATCTCGTACTCTGCGCGGTCAACTATTGATAAGGTAGACAGACTACTTTCTCATTGTTAACAGATCAACCAACCTGTGTTCAGCCCGAGTAAGGCTTTTCGAGTGTTTGCAATTTCTCATGCCCAACTAGTCCGTATTACCTAGGCACATGGACGATATAACCTAGGTAGTTTTTGACGGTGGGTCGAAATGCTGCTGGCAGCGAACACTGGCGCGACGCATTCATGCGACCAGGGGTCTCCCAGCCACGCTAAGGCCGCGTTTCTACATGTAAAAGTTCACTCTGGTTGCCTGCCCACTTACATTTTCCCCTCCCCCACTTTGTCCCGCCCACCAAAAGCCAACTCCCAAGGGAGGCAGGATTTGATCTCGTTCTTGATTCTCTCCAGACGACAGAGCTGGTCCTTACGCCTCTGCACACTTCCTCCACGTCTCGCCGCAAGCTGCCAGAAAAAAAAGTGACGACTTCGGGCAGCACGGCGCTTATACCGCCTAGCCGCCGCAATAATGTCTCTGCTATCCGCTGAGGTGCACGCTGAGCTGACACAGCTCTTGCAAGCGCTCCAGTCCGCAGACAATGCCACCCGTTCTCAAGCAGAGGAGCATCTTCAGAACAACTGGACGGGTAATAGACCAGAAGTACTTCTAGTGGGACTTGCTGAGCAGATTCAAGGGGCTGGGGATAATGCCGTACGTCATGTCTAATCCCACACACTGGCCATTCCCCAACGCAAACATGTTGCCTCTTTCTTATGTTAATTTTGGTCCTGACGCCGCAAACTTAGGCTCGATCTTTCGCTGCCGTTATCTTTCGACGAATTGCCTCCAAAACTCGCAAGGTAGAAGCAGGGAACAACGTGGACTTGTTTTACTCATTAGCGAAGGATCAAGCTATTGTTATTCGTCAAAAACTCCTGGAAACTCTCGCTACCGAGCCAGATCGTACAGTTCGTAACAAGATCAGTGATGCCGTTGCAGAGGTTGCGAGGCAGTATACGGATAACAGTGCGTATCCAGGGAGGCCTGGCAGTGACTACTTCATGCCTCAAATACTAATTCTTGTCCTTCTTCGACAGACGATTCGTGGCCTGAATTGCTCGGTGCTCTATTTCAACTGAGTCAAGCGCCAGAGGCAGAAAAGCGAGAAAACGCGTTTCGGGTTTTCAAAACGACGCCTGGAATCATCGAAAAACAACATGAAGAAACGGTACTGCAGGCTTTCCAGAAAGGATTCCAGGATGATGCTGTTGTGGTATGTCTTCAAAAGCTCTTCCTTCTATGCCCCCAACGAAAAGAAGAAGAAACAGAGACTGATGCAATCAAAAATTGATTATTGCTACAGGTTCGCTTAGCGGCAATGGAAGCATTTGCATCCTTTTTCGGCACAATCAGCAAAAAGTCACAAACCAAATACTACGCTCTGATCCCCGATGTTCTAAACATTCTTCCTCCTATCAAAGACTCTCAAGACTCTGAAGACTTGAGCAAGGCGCTTTTAGCTCTGATCGACTTGGCTGAGACGGCACCCAAGATGTTCATGCAACTTTTCCAAAATCTTGTGCAATTCAATGTGTCTGTCATCCAGGATAAAGAGCTTGATAGCATTTGCCGCCAGAATGCGCTCGAGCTCATGGCTACGTTTGCCGACTACGCTCCTTCTATGTGTCGCAAAGATCCATCCTACACTAATGATATGATCACTCAGTGCCTGAGCTTGATGACCGATTTGGGAGAAGACGATGACGATGCTTCCGAGTGGCTGACTTCAGATGACGTGAGACTTCATTCCTGGCAACTCCAATCATTGAATCTGATTGAGCTGTGTTAGCTGACTTGAGTATCTTAGCTTGATCAAGACGAGAGCGATCAGAATCATGTAGCGGGCGAGCAGACCATGGATCGCCTAGCAAACAAGCTAGGTGGGCAGACAATCCTGGCCCCTACATTCAATTGGCTTCCTAGGATGATGAACTCCATGGCTTGGCGGGATAGACATGCCGCTCTCATGGCAATTTCAGCCGTATCTGAAGGGTGTCGCGACTTGATGATTGGTGAACTAAGTCAAGTGCTCGATTTGGTCATACCAGCCTTGCAAGATACTCATCCTCGCGTTCGTTGGGCGGGATGCAACGCACTAGGCCAAATGAGCACAGACTTCGCGCCGAAGATGCAAACCGACTTTTACGATCGAATTCTAAAAGCTGTCATCCCTGTGCTGAATTCGCCGGAGGCACGAGTCAAATCTCACGCTGCGGCTGCCCTCGTCAATTTCTGTGAAGAAGCTGAGAAGTCGATCCTCGAGCCTTATCTTGACGATCTCCTATCACACCTTTTCCAGCTTCTCCAAAGCGACAAACGCTATGTGCAGGAACAGGCTTTGTCTACAATTGCCACCATTGCTGATGCTGCCCAGGCGGCATTTTCTAAGTATTACGACACTCTTATGCCACTTCTCGTCAATGTGCTTCAAAATCAAAGTGAGAAGGAATATCGACTTCTACGTGGCAAAGCTATGGAATGCGCTACACTTATTGCTCTGGCTGTAGGTCGAGAGCGGCTGGGTCAAGATGCGATGACCCTTGTCAACCTTTTGGCTAACATTCAGGCCAATATTACGGATACAGATGATCCCCAAGCCCAGTATTTGATGCACTGCTGGGGCCGTATGTGCCGTGTTATGGGTTCTGATTTTGTCCCATTCCTCGAAAATGTCATGCCTCCTCTTCTAGAGCTAGCCATGGCAAAAGCAGACATACAGTTGCTTGAGGACGACGAGCAGGCTGAACAAATGAACGGAGAGGATGGCTGGGAGTTCGTCCCGCTCAAAGGGAAGATGATTGGCATTCGGACAAGCACTATGGATGACAAACATATGGCCATTGAGTTGCTTGTTGTATATGCGCAGGTTCTCGAGGCTGCATTTGCGCCATTTGTAGCCAATATCATGGAGAAGATTGCCTTGCCAGGTCTTGCCTTCTTCTTCCATGATCCCGTTCGGTATATCTCAGCCAAGCTTGTGCCACAGCTGCTCAGCTCGTATAAGAAAGCTTATGGCTGCCCATCCAACGAGTTGGCGGGGCTCTGGACGGCAACTGTTGGAAAACTTCTAGAAGTACTCAGCGCTGAGCCCTCAATCGAAACGCTTGCCGAGATGTATCAATGCTTTTACGAATCTGTAGAGGTTGTTGGGGCAGATAGTCTCACTGCCACTCATATGAATGGCTTCATTGACTCTGTTCTTTCTGCGATCGAGGACTACCAAAACAGAGTCGTCCAGCGAGCAGAAGACAAGGAAGGAGCAACTGCTGATGACGTTGAGGATGAGGCTGAAGATGTTGAAAGAGAAATTGAGGATGACCAGACTCTGTTGTCAGACATGAACAAGGCGTTCCACTCTATCTTCAAAAATCATGGAGCGGCTTTCCTTCCAGCATGGGAGAGGTTGATGTCGACATATGAATCCTTCCTTACGTCCCCAGATCCTACACAGAGACAATGGGGGCTTTGCATCTTAGACGATGTACTTGAATACTGTGGACCGGAGAGTCACCGATACTCCAATTACATCACACAACCTCTACTCGATGGCTGCCGAGATTCCTCAGCAGCGATACGTCAAGCCGCTGCGTATGGAATTGGTGTGGCAGCTCACCACGGAGGAGCGCCATGGACGCAATTCTTGGGCGGATCAGTACCTTATTTGTTCCAGGTAACTCAAGTGTCGGAAGCTCGGAATGACGAAAATGTTTACGCCACGGAGAACGCGTGCGCCGCCATTGCTAAAATATTGCATTATAACGCTGACAGTGTAGGGGACACTCAAGCCGTTATTGCGCAGTGGGTGGACACCCTTCCTATTGTCAACGATGAAGAAGCAGCTCCATATGCATATGCATATTTGGCTGAGCTGATTGACCAGTGAGTTGATGTGAGAGTCAAATCCTACCTAAAGAATTTAGCTAACCCGAGTGACGTTTCATAGACGAAACCCTGTCATTCTCAATCAAGCGAGCAAGCTCTTCCTTTTCGTCGTCCAGGCTCTGGAGGCAGAAGCCATACAAGGACAGACAGCCAGCAGAGTAGCCTCTGCCGCCAAGTCGCTGCTCACTGCAGCAAATGTGGATCCGATGCCTCTGCTCAGCCAATTCTCGCAAGACTCGCAACAAACAATTATGCGTTACTTCAATTAAGATGATATGTTCTAGGATGTAACTGCTTCGCGTCGCTTCTGCTAAGTCGATAGCTACCAGGTCCATGGACATTTCTTTCGATGCAAATAGAGCGATTTAGTTATGTTTTAGATGGATAATATTACCGTGCGCCTGCGACGAGATCACGTGTCGTGATCAAGGCTAGTGAGCTGCAGTTTTGAATGGCCAGAAGAAGAAGTAGGGCCTGATGAATTAAATGGATCACATAATTGACGCTCACATTCTGCTTACTTTCCGATCGGGACATAATGGATGAAGCATGCCTTTATCTACACGTGGACTGTAGGCTGAGAGGGACGCGAGTCTATAGATGCACTACGCCTGAGGATACGATCTACAGAAGATTTGCTTGATGCTCTTTCTGTTTGTTACATCAACGGCGAGGCTGATTGACTTGTTTTGCGACATAGCCAACACGAATGAACAGTGACAAACATGAACATGGAATTCGAGTAATCTATCAGTTGAAATAGTATTAATCATTTAAACCTACTGAATATATAACTGAATTATGAAAAACTTGATATAAAGAAACCATAGAACGCCAACACATGGAGCAAATTACTTCCTTCGATGATGAGTAAATAATGAGCTAATACCCCGTTCAAGGAGACGGAAAGCAAGTCGTCAAGCCGAGCCAGACACGCTTGCTTGTTCGGATACGAAGGGGATTCCACGCTAATAAAACAGATTTCGGCTGGCAACAATCCCAGCATTAATATTGGTGAAACACATGAGGGCAGCTTTACGCTGAGTCATCAAGCCTAAGCTTGGTTGCAGTGGGGTCCAAGTAATTCCGAAGAATTTCCACCAGAGTCGCCGTTACTGCTGCTTCGGTGGGACCCACTATACCTGCGCCATGGCATGGACCCAGATGCAACGCTGCCCGTCTCGTCAAGAACCTGTCTTGCCTCTACTAGTCGTACAATACGCAACTTGCACGTTAATTATTCTTTCCCTTCTTACAGACATCGAGATAGCCACTGAAAAGGTTACAAGAGGCAGTACATTCATATCGTCCCCCCCCCCTGTGCAAGGATCGCGCTGCAGAAGAGGTTGCATTCCTCCAGAACAATTCCAGGGACGAGCGGTCCACCGATGTGTTCCACCTCTCCTTTGGCTCAAGGCTTGGCTCAAGGCCGCCCCCTCACTCGTCCACCTTTCACGAGTCTCGTTTGACCTTTTACAATCACGTACGCAGTACAACCTGATGCCAGCGGCTGCGCAATTTCTGACGAACCACGATCCGGCGGTGGCGACGACGACGACGACGATAAACCCTATTTACAGTAGCAGTAATCACTGCAACAGTGCCAAGACGGAGCAAAACGTTTAGTGTGGTTAAATGACTTCCTGAACATTGTTGGTGCATGGCTCCTGTCAACTAACAACTGTCCACCGGCCACTCTACCGATCGCGTCCAGTCACGGAAAATCCGAGTTACTAATTACGGACCACTCTTCTGTTTATACCGAACCGCATTACAACAGTCACCAGGCACTTACGAGTGCCCCTTTGTGTGCACAGCTGCCATTCGATATTCTTCACGTGCAGATTTGCACGCCTAGATTTTTGCGACTCTCTTGCCGATCCCGTCTCCTGCTTACGTCTTAATCCAAGGGCTCAAACGGCGACGGAGCCATTTCCGTCTAGCCAGATGCTGTTGCCATGGAGGGCTACTACTCGTCCAATGCGATGCCTGCCCACGAGGTACGGCGTCAGCTTTCGCAACAGCGCGAGGAGCGACAGCAGCAGCCTAGTCGACCGTCAACGGGCACTGCCATGGGTATGATGAACCATTCTGTAGTTTCAGGTCCGCAGATGCCAATGCAACCGCCATCCTCTGCAATGTCACAGATGGTCTCGGGTCAGCCAATGATGCCAGGAGACTCACTAGACGACATCATTCGAAATAACCAAAGCGAGATTCATCGCCGAAAGAGCATGCCACAAGCATATGGAAGCCCTTCAATGGATCCTCATAGCCCAAGACGTATGTCATCTAGTGGTCCATCAGGAGACGTGCTTTCCTTTGGGGCTGGCCATACCGACCTGGGTTCATTTCAGTTTGCGCAACAGGTTGGGCACTCGTTTACTGGCCTCAACACAAACTTCCATATGCCAGATCAAATGGGCAACTTTGACGCCGCTGAGTTTTCTGGGATCTCATCGGATCTCATCGGATCCATGCACCCACCTAGTTTTGGTCATGTTGATGTTAATCAAATGCCAAATGAACCCCTCGCGCTATTCCCGCCCTCTCCAGTCCCCAGAACAGGGGGAACTAATGACAGCACCATGAACAACAACTTCACAACTGGCCAAATGGCCGGTCTTGATGACGCATTTCCTACCGAGCCTTCCGCCAGTACCTCTTCCACCAGTGCAGCCTCCCATGCGGTGTCAGGCTCCATGGGCAGTCGTCCAAATGCCATGCTACATTTGTCCACAGCACAAATGAATACAATGAACCCAGCTGCAACTCGTGCTTCGGGTGGAATGACTGCAAGCAGGGGGGGCAACACGTTCGGTCAAGTCCTACCGCCGTCCTTGTCAAGACATGTTTCTTCGTCCGACTCGGTCATTTCTCAACAGCAAGGTACATCTTCTACTAGCATCACTCAAACAAGCTCTAAATCTGGGCCTGCGACACCGATCATTGCTGCGACTACCCGAGAAAACAAGGAGAAGACGATATACTCCAAAAGTGGATTCGATATGTTAAAGGCTCTTTGGCTGGTAGCGACCAGAAAAGACCCAAAAATTAACTTGGGGGCAGTTGACATGTCATGTGCCTTCGTCGTTTGCGATGTGTCAATGAATGATTGCCCCATCGTTTACGTGTCCGACAATTTTCAAAATCTCACGGGCTATAGTCGCCATGACATTGTTGGCCAGAACTGCCGCTTTCTGCAAGCACCGGATGGCAAAGTGGAATCTGGTTCAAAACGGGAGTTCGTTGATGACGGTGCCGTGTACAACTTGAAAAAAATGATACAAGAAGGCCGCGAAGTCCAGCAAAGCCTGATCAATTATCGGAAGGGCGGAAAACCGTTTCTCAACTTGCTCACTATGATACCGATCCCTTGGGACACGGATGAGATTCGATATTTTATCGGATTTCAAATAGACTTGGTTGAGTGCCCAGACGCAATCTCGGGTCAAGAGTTGGGTGGCGTGAAGGTCAACTACAAGCATAGCGATATTGGGCAGTATATTTGGAATCCACCTGCCTCAAGCCACTGGGAACCAGAAAACGGCCAATCATTAGGCGTTGATGATGTCTCAACGCTGTTACAACAGTTTAATCCCAAAGGCTTGGTATCCGACTGGCACAAACAATCTTGGGATAAAATGCTTTTGGAAAACACTGATGATGTTGTTCATGTTCTATCTTTGAAGGGTTTATTTTTGTACCTATCTCCGTCCTCCAAACGTGTACTGGAATACGACACGGTAGATCTTGTTGGCAACTCTCTCTCTTCTGTCTGCCACCCATCTGATATCGTTCCTGTCACAAGGGAGTTGAAAGATGCAACTGCTGGGAGCCAGGTCAATATTGTGTTCAGGATCAGACGAAAACAAAGCGGTTACACTTGGTTCGAAAGCCATGGTTCGTTGTTCGTTGAACAAGGCAAAGGCAGAAAGTGCATAATTCTTGTTGGCCGCAAACGCCCCGTTTTCGCTCTCAATCGCAAAAGTCTCGAAGTCAATGGAGGTATTGGCGACAGTGAGCTATGGACAAAGCTATCGACATCCGGCATGTTCTTGTTTGTTTCCTCGAACGTCAGGTCATTACTCGACTTGCAGCCAGAGTCACTACTTGGCACAAGCATTCAAGACCTCATGCGCAAGGAGTCTCGTCCCGAATTTGGTCGCTCGATCGAGCAGGCCAGAAGAGGGAAGATCGTTGTATGTAAACATGAAGTACAGAATCGTCGAGGCCAGGGTCTTCAGGCACAGACTACGTTATATCCTGGGGATGCGTCGGAAGGGCAAAAGCCTTCTTTTCTGCTCGCGCAGACAAAGCTTCTCAAAGCTTCATCTCGGAGTATAGCCCCAGCATCTACTCCTGCCACCAACAAGGGAAGCTCTTCTACACCTCGTTCTAGTGCGGCTACTCCCACAAACGTAGGGAGTGGTCATGTCTCGCAGCCGGCCGGTGGTGCCTTAGTACCGGGAACGCAGGACGCCGCTCTTGCAGCTGAGGATAATATATTTGACGAATTGCGGACAACCAAATGCTCCAGTTGGCAGTTTGAGCTTAGGCAAATGGAGAAAGTAAACAGAATTCTTGCTGAGGAGCTTGGAGGCTTGTTGTCGAATAAGAAGAAAAGAAAACGTAGGAAAGGTGTTGGTAATATGGTGAGAGATTGTGCGAACTGCCATACACGCAATACACCAGAGTGGAGACGTGGTCCAAGTGGACAGAGGGACCTCTGCAACAGTTGCGGATTGCGTTGGGCAAAACAGGTATGTGGCGTTTCGTAATAGCTCTGGATCGTTGTTAACACATTTGGTCAGACTGGACGTGTCTCGCCGCGCAACTCCTCACGAGGGGGTAACAATGGCAACGGCGACACCCAGAGCAAGAAGTCAGCTTCTCCCATTCACTCATCTCCCCTGCACAAAGAAATTTCCTCGGAAACACCGAACACGAGAGCGGCCAACACCGCTCAGCCCGACACCATAGAGGTTGAAGAAGTCAATGCAACACAGACCGGAAATCATGTTGGCAACAACGGACAACATCTTAACACGACCCAGAAATCAAATACGGCGATGCCACCACCAAGTCAACCTTCACTTTCTGGTGGGGGTGCAGGCTCAGTAATGACCTCGATTAAGGAGGAGCGCGAAACAAGTCAACCGTAGGCACAAACGTCATTCGATGCCTATTAATCTTGAGTCTCTGTTGATAGTCTCTGCGAGGCGTAGCGTCCATCCTCACTACAAACTAGTACTCGAGAAACTGTCGCTCAGCAATGCTTAAAACGACCTAGACTTTTCTTTCATACCTCCTTGATACCCCTCATCTACTACTGAACGGCTGGCTGCACCTACAATGTAAGGTATACCGTGGGCTGCAGGCAGCCTTGTCGGCAAATTGTATTGGCCACTACGAAATGTATAGTCAGCTTTGTACATCGGTTGATCTAAGTTGAACCATGAGAAATTTTTTTTTTGGGTGCTGCGCTTGGGAGTTGGCTCGTTTAAGTCAAAGGATGACTGACATTTTTGGTTTATCGGCGCTATATAATAATACGAGGCGTCAGCTGGTCAAATTATACGTAGAATATACGAAGACGAATATCATTTACTTGGAATGGTATTTCATTTGCCTGGAGTTACCGCGATCATCTTGGTTGGGTGTTAAATTGTGCGACTTCACCCCTTCACGTGACTATCAGTACGTACCCGACATGTTTGTCGGCAGACCTTTACGCAGCCTTGCTGAGTTGCAATCATGTCGCCATCTTGTTGAGACTGAGAGCTGCATTCGCTAGCCAAAAAAATAGGCAGGAACTGCAAGCCCTTTTTTCCCTACCAGCGCCCGGGACAACTGATACCATAATTCAGCACTCGAATCAACAGCCGTGGAAAGGAAACTAAGCCACTTCATTTCAGTCTGTAACCCGACAAATTCACCCAATCAAGGGATCAAGGAATACACACTTTATCTGACACAGCCAACCAGAGATGAAGGAGAAAGCGTACTCCATCTACTTGTGTTACGCTGACTGCCTGCCAATCATGCAAGAGGAGAAAATGAAGAGAAATAGAAATCAACCAAGATCAACACTATCGTATTACGATACACTTTTTCTGTCCAATTTGCTGTTAATATTTGCTAACGCAGCAGCTTCACTTGCTTGGAGATGCTTCATAATTCATCCTTTTGGTGCCGCTGGTCTGGCCCCCTCGCTGCTCTTTCCACTTGGCCTGCATCTGCTATGCGGGGTGCTTTTTCAGCCAGAGGATCTGGCGCGCGGTTAAGGCCTTGCTTTGCTTCAATAATCGCAATCTCTTCATCATAGCTGGTCCATTCTGGCACTTGTCTTCTGGCCCTGTCGAGTTTTGGTTCCTTGGTCAAAGGATTGTTACAAAGGTCAATGGTACGTGCCTGTTTGAGACTCTCGTCACTGCACCATGTCTCGCACCAAAGCCATTCCTGCGGCAAACTATGAATAGGGATTTGGAATTGCATGTGATTAGGCAAATCTTGGTCCAAATTCGATAAGCTGGCTGGATCGGCAGAAAGGGCATGATACTGTTGTCTGAGACGATCCCCAGCCGCCAGTTCTCTAAAACGGCGCAAGTCGACGACATAAAGGGCGGATATATGATACGGCTTGCCACGTAGATAGTTAGCCCAATAGCCTTGCTTCCAAAACCGGAAACCTTCCATGTCCGTTCGAGAATCACACATGGGTGTGAAGCCATACGGAGCTCCGTTCAGGTCAAGATTGACCAAGTCCATCATATCAGTACGGACAATCTGGTCGGCATCAACGAAGATTACTTTGTCGAGCGAAAGAGGGAAGAGCACATCCAAGAAAAGGATTTTGTAACCCCAGATTTCCCTTTGCTTCTCTTGCTGCTGTCGTAGCCAATGGGGCCATTTATAGGTGACCATTTCGTAGCTGAATCCATATGCTTCGGCCAGATGTGGGATGAAATGCTTGAAAGACGGCGACAGAAATTGTTCTATGAACCAGAACTTCACACTGTGCTTTGTGTTGCGCATTACAGACACTATCATGATGCTTAACATCCGTTCATATAAGTGTCCACTGGCGACGGAAAAGATATTGATGTCGGCATGTTGTGGCCCCGAAAGAGGTTTGCCCTTCAAGTTGCCAAGTAACCCTTCTGCAAGTTTCAACCCTTTGGTAAGCAGATTCGTGTCGGAATCCTGCCCAATTTTTTCCAACACGTCATGCTTTTCCATCCCCGGATGACGCTTGAGCCGTGGGTAGACGGTTGTGCCTTGAAAGTCCATCAAAACTAACTCCGTACCTTCGTCACCAGCTACTGGTTCCCACCCATGAGCACCGACGCTCTCAATACTATATATTTCCTGGCTTCTTCCTTCTTTGAGGTGAATGTCGTAAAGACCAGGATTTGCTTTGAATTGGAAGTATCCCAAGTTTGCCATGATGATGGTGTCAGTGATGAGGGGTTGTGTCTCTGTGGCAAGAACAAGTTGCGCGCCACGTGGGGCAGAGCCTGTGCTCTCTCGAGAATGACCCTCAATAAGGATATGTTGAAGCTGGTATGTTGCCCCAACATCAGATTTCACCGCATTCAACTTGATGTTGTCGAGGTCATGTATAGACGACTTTGGCGCCACCAACCAGGCTGGTGGGACATCCAGACCTGCTGTCATGAGCACGTTTGATGGAAGTCCTGCAAAGGTCGCTTGCAAAGTTTTGAGGCTTCCATCTTCCTCAAATGTGGGCCTCGACTCAACAACATATCGGAAGAAACGCTTGACTGGGAGTTCTTCAACCTTTTCCCTGGGGTTCATAATGAGTTTCACGTAAACCCCGTCCAACTTGGATACCGCTTTCAGAATTGGGGCCCATCTCTGTGCTTTTTCGCTAGCAGGGTCCAATAGACCTATAATATGTATGCTTGCCGTTTTCGGATCTCCTGTTTGTATGGCTGTATGGCTTGTGTTCCAAGTATCGTACAATGTCGATCGAGCTGCTGGGGCTGATTCAAATATTCCTTCCGGCAAATCAGAGATAGTTGATAGGGCAACAATTGAGCTAAGCTTAGCTGCTGCAATGGGATCAGATATTGCATCAGTCAAGCCCATGTCTTCAAGGGCGGAATAAACAGGAAGGATGCGATATGTGCGTTCGAATGCTAACAAGTCCTGCAAGTCATCGGATGAAAGAGGGACCTCGGGCCTAATCGGTCCTATCACTCTTCCATTTATGATAACGCCTTGTGAGCCTGGCATCAGTTTTGCATCACTAAGGATATTTGTCACCCCTTCAGCGTAGAAGTCAGCTGCATCAAAGTTCGAGGCACCACTGATGATCGATTGCAAGTCATCGACAGAGAGCACGTTTAGCAACTCGTTCTCTCTCTTTTTCAAGGCTGCGTACACCTGAGATGATGCTGAGAAGTCATCGTGCGTGTTGATCAGGTCAATACGCGCTGCCGGATTTTGTCTCTTGAAGTCCAGTGCTGAGAGTGTAAGTTCAAGACCAGCGATTGAAGACATGTTCGCAAGCACGGTAATAGTAGCCCACTCTTCTCTCCTTGTGTTTTCATCGGCGTTGAGGACTGGTAACGCCGCCGAAAATGCCGCGTTATCGTCATAGATCTTTGCAACATTGAGCACCCGCGGAGATCTTTCATTATCCTGCAAAATATACAAATTCCGTTTCAACTTTGCCTCACTCAGAAATATTTCGAGTACTGAGCTACTATCATTCAAAACACCGTAATATAACCCCCTTTGCACGGTCTGAAGATCATTTCCAATGGTGATGCTCATGGATTGCATCCAATTTTGATCGCGATAGATTGCGACACCATTGACAAAAAGTGGACGCACAACTATGTCAGCTTGGAGCCTGGTAATCCATTTGCCGGTCAATTGAAGTTGATCATCGAATTCTGCAGCTGTCCATATCGCATCGGTTGACATAGGATAGCCATTAGACAACACTGAACGACCGTTTGTGACAGATAGTAAAAGTGGTTCATCGTAAACGCCATCCTTTAGAGTCAATTGCTCGATGTATGATAGCAATGTTCCGATGCCATAATTTCTCATAAGAAAATATGCAACCTTGGCTTGACTTGCTGCAATGTTCGTAGTTATCAACGGCACTAGTCCAAATCTAATAGGTATTCCTCGCTTCATGATTGAAATCACTTGACTTATAAAGTGAAGATCTTCAACATTTGTCAGATCAGCAGTGAAGACCATATGGAAAATGTTCAAGCCGATGGGCGGAATTTGGCCGGGGTAAGTTCGTTGAAGTAGCTGGTGATCACTGTTAGTAAAGATTCGGAGTCCCATTCCGAGATCAGGAAGGCCAAGACCTACTGAGGACAGAGCTTTGGGGTATGACTCGTATGTATCATCTTTCTCCAAGTCGTTAAACCACAATATCACCTGTTCACGTTCTGAGCGATCTGTCCAATCGTATCTCGGTAGTTCCTCCTCATCCTTTGTGGACGACACCGCTTTGTGGCCAAGCAAGGCGACTGCACTGGCCCCATCAAACCCAAGTTCTCGAATACCTTTGACCAATCTGCGCTCTCGTCTAAGAATATCGACAAGAGTAAATGGGTCGATTTGTCGATCAATGAGCTGAGCACCATTCATCCAAAGAGAATTTACACCGTCACGCATCATATGTGCTTTATTGTTTCCATGCTCTTCCGCAAAATCGTTTGAAATATTGTGTGAGGATATGAATGAAGCATATTTCGGAAAGTCTTGCGAGAGCTTCACCAGCATATCAAAGGGATCCTCACTTTGCTGTATGAATGATCCCGCTTTCATGCCCAAGGAAAGTAGATCCGTCGTGGAAAGAGGCTCCAAATCAGTTGTCTCTTCATCTTCGTCTTCGAGTACTTTCTGTGAGCTCAATGGCTTCTGGTCCAAGTTCTTGTCCACGTGTCGATCATCTATTACGATATAATCTGTTTTCTTCAGAGCAAGTTGAACGCCATAACCGCCCATTTGCAAAGGTCGATTGGAGCTTGCGTTGTCACGGCGATATCGAACTCTGTATTTCAGAGCTAACGCACGTGCGTTTTTTGAAAGACTTTGGTGATACTTCGCGAATTTGGGTGATGTAGGGTCTGCAAAAAGAATGGCCTCTTTTCCTGAACCAAGGGTCCGATCAAACGGTAGTGTCTTTACGACGCTGCAATCATCTTTAGCAGTAGGTCTATACAGAAAAAAGGCACACAACATACGAGGAAAACAAATCGTCTTTCACAATTATGTCGAGTTCTGGTGTGCAGTATTGTTTCCGATCAAATAGAACCCAGACGTCACAATTGCGATGCTCTACAAACGGCTCTATAGCAGTCCTGTAATATTGATAATGTGCTTCAATTCTGGGTGTTGCTGAGCGCAGCGAAAGTGCAAGATTGAAGGTAGATAAGGCATCAGGGTCGGTGATATGCCCGTCATGGCGGAGCACTTCGACAAACTGGTCATATAGATCAAAATCGGTAGAAGCATTATTAAAATAACCACTTGCAATGCGGTCTAAGATCGGAAAATACGACGATGAATTTTCTCCTGCAGCCGTCTCGCTTTGATATGTTAGCTAATTGAAAGGCATCATGGCGGAGGTAAAGGTGTACAGACACGAGCTCCAATAGGTACGGCCCAGCATCGAAAGCCGCAGTCATGCCAATCCGAACAGCCGGGACAGCTGTCACTATTTGCAAGGCGAAAGCCAACCAGACAAGCAGTGGCCATGGCTCAAGATCTAAGTACATTATAGAGTGTGATACATAAATTGACGCCAGGATTATGCAATATGAAGAGCCTCCCGGTGATCACCCGGTGTGACCAATTCGTAGAGGAAGAGGCTTCTTATGGGTCGACAAGGGGGCGCCGGTGATATAGTACTAAAAATCTGCTTCTAGATCTAGATGCTGAGACAGGGACAGTTTGAAAGAGAGAAACAGGCAGGAGACAAAGTTCAGTTTGGATTGGTAAAAAGTTGTCAGTTCATCGCACAAGTCGCGTTTTTGGAGGACAGCTGTCCTAATGTAGATTAGCAGAATCACTAGTGGGGGCGGGCGGTGTAGTAAGGATGTGGTGACGGAACAATGATGGTGCGGCGTACCGCGCCGTATGGCTGTTGTGCCCACGGACACGATGGCTCGATTGCTTGTAGCCAGGAGTAAAGCTCACCACCACCATTATCCTCCACGTTTCCTATCACCCTCACCTGCTTCAACACTTTTGATGCAGCCCTGCCAGCCAGCTCACACTAGATCCTACGGCAGGGAAATTTATCGGTTTCTGCACTCACCAATTTCTGTGATATTAGTTTCTTTCTTAATCTGCGACCCCACCATACTCGTGCACGAAGCTGCGGCTTCTTGCCCTCCCCACCAAGATGCAGTCCTCCCCAGGCATGCTAACTAAGGTACTTGCCATATCATCGCGTCACTCAGTCACTTCTGACATACAAGCAGTTTGAATCGAAATCCTCGAGGGCGAAAGGCATTGCCTTCCATCCCAAAAGGTGGATAAAGCAGCCATCCGCGTGAGAATGCTTCTAAGCTAATGCATGACAGACCTTGGATTCTCGTAGCACTTCACTCGTCAACAATCCAATTATGGGATTACAGAATGGGTACGCTCATTGATCGTTTCGAAGAACACGATGGGCCCGTTAGAGGCGTCGATTTCCACAAAACTCAGCCTCTCTTTGTGTCTGGTGGTGACGACTATAAGATCAAAGTCTGGTCGTACCAAAACCGTCGTTGTCTCTTCACTTTAAACGGACACCTCGATTATGTCCGCACCGTTTTCTTTCATCATGAACTCCCCTGGATTTTGTCCTCGTCGGACGATCAAACGATACGGATCTGGAACTGGCAGAACCGGTCTCTGAGTATGTAATGCCTAGCGCTGTAATTCCTGGTAATACTGACGATCTGATCTAGTCTGCACAATGACTGGCCACAACCATTACGCTATGTGTGCTCAGTTCCACCCTAAAGAGGACCTCGTCGTTTCTGCATCGCTCGATCAGTCTGTTCGTGTTTGGGACATCTCCGGCCTTCGAAAGAAACATTCTGCCCCCACGTCGATGAGTTTCGAAGACCAGATGGCCCGTTCCAACCAAAATCAAGCAGACATGTTCGGCAACACTGATGCAGTCGTCAAATTTGTACTTGAGGGGCATGATCGGGGCGTTAATTGGGTTGCTTTTCATCCCACTATGCCACTCATCGTATCTGCCGGTGACGATAGACTGGTCAAGCTTTGGCGTATGAGCGAGACCAAAGCTTGGGAAGTTGATACCTGCAGAGGTCACTTCCACAATGCATCGGGTTGTTTATTTCACCCTCATCAGGACTTGATCTTATCGGCTGGTGAGGACAAAACGATACGAGTTTGGGACCTTAACAAACGCATTGCTGTTCAGTCCTTCAAACGAGAGAATGACCGCTTTTGGGTCATAGCCGCGCATCCTGAGATCAATCTCTTTGCTGCAGGTCATGACAATGGAGTTATGGTCTTCAAGCTAGAACGCGAACGACCAGCTTGTGCAACGCACCAGAATTTGCTATTCTACATATCAAAGGAGAAGCAAATCAAATCATACGATTTTCAGAAAAATATCGAAAGCCCAACCCTGTTATCACTCAAGAAGTCGGGCAGCCCGTGGGTCACTCCCCGAACCTTGTCATACAATCCTGCTGAGAGATCGGTCCTCGTCACCACTCCAGCTGATGGAGGGTCCTACGAACTGGTCAATCTACCAAAAGATGGATCCGGTGCTATAGAACCAACCGAGTCCAAGCGAGGGCCTGGAAGCTCTGCTATATTCGTTGCCAGAAATCGATTTGCCGTGCTAAACGTGTCCAATCAAACGATAGATATCAAAGATCTGTCCAACAACACTACTCGATCATTCAAACCACCAGTTGGGACAAGTGACATTTATTTTGGGGGTACCGGCAATCTTCTTATAATTACACCAACAGCGGTCCATTTATATGACATTCAGCAAAAGAAGAGCACTGCCGAGTTGGTCGTCAGCGGAGTCAAGTATGTTGTCTGGTCTTCGGATGGTCTTTATGCTGCACTTCTCAGCAAACACAATGTTACAATTATTACCAAGACTTTGGAACAAGTCAGCACTCTACACGAGACTATTCGAATCAAAAGTGCCACCTGGGACGACGCTGGAGTACTTCTTTACTCAACCCTGAACCATGTCAAATACACCTTACTGAATGGTGACAATGGCATAGTGCGAACTTTAGACCAGACTGTTTACTTGGTCCGAGTTAAAGGCCGCAATGTCTATTGTTTAGATCGTGCGGCTAAACCACGTATTTTACAGATCGATCCCACGGAATACCGCTTCAAGCTTGCATTGATCAAGCGAAACTATGAAGAAATGCTACATATAATTCGTAACTCCAGTCTTGTCGGGCAGTCGATTATTTCGTATCTGCAGAAGAAAGGGTATCCCGAGATTGCTCTGCAATTTGTGCAGGATCCAACAACTAGATTCGATTTAGCGATCGAATGCGGTAACCTCGATGTTGCCGTAGAGATGGGGAAGCAATTGGACAAACCTGTTTTCTGGGGACGGCTTAGCTCTGAAGCCTTGGCACATGGCAATCACCAGGTTGTTGAGATGTGTTATCAGAAGCTTAAACAGTTCGATAGATTATCCTTTCTGTACCTGGCTACGGGCGATCATTCAAAGCTGGCAAGGATGGCCAAGATCGCGGAACATCGGGGAGATTTTAGTTCCCGATTCCACAATGCTCTATACCTGGGGGAGGTGGAAGATCGCATTCAGATGTTCAAGGAGATTGACCTTTGTGCGTATATGACGTCCTCACACGGAGAGTGTTCATTACTGACGTTTCCCAGATCCTCTTGCTTACATGACTGCTAAGTCCCATGGGCTTGACGACGAATGTCAGGCTCTTTTAGATGCTACTGGTATCGCCGAGGCCCAGCTTACTATACCTCAGTTAGGCAAGTCATTGGGCGTTCCTACACCCGTCGTCCCAACTTTTAGAGCCAACTGGCCTACGAAGGCAAGCTCACAGTCTTTCTTCGAACAAGCCCTTCTTGGTGAAGTCGAGGGTTCGTCTCTCGAAGATGGCTCAGCCACAGCGGATAGAATGGCTCTGGACGTGGGTGCAGATGGAGAGACCAACGCCAAACGGGGCGGCGGCTTGACGGAAGACGACGACGAGGATGCCGCTGGTTGGGATATGGGCGATGATGAAGTACCAGAAGTTGATGGCGACTTCGTAAATGTGGACAGCGCAGAAGCTGGTGGCGCCGGCAGCAGTGAGGCGGATCTGTGGGCTCGAAACTCACCTCTGGCAGCTGACCATGTTGCAGGGGGGTCTTTCGAGTCTGCTATGCAGCTTCTGAACAGACAGGTCGGTGTCGTCAACTTTGCTCCTCTGAAACCTCGATTTCTGGAGGTATATCGGTCTTCCAAAAGCTTTTTGCCTGCTTCGTCTGGTCTTCCAGCCTTGGTCAATTACGTTCGTCGAACAATTGACGAAACGGACCCTCGTCAGGTTCTTCCCATTATTCCCCGTGACCTGGAACATCTGGCAACAAACGATCTTCAAAAGGGATATGATTCGATGAAGGCAAACAAACTAGAAGATGGGATCGGGATTTTCAAGGGCATTTTGCATGCAATCTTGGTCAATGCCGTCTCAAGCGAAGCAGAGGTGGCTGAGGCTAGAAAGCTGATCACCTCAGCAAGTGAGTATACAATAGCAATGGATGTTGAACTTGCCAGGCGGAAACTTGGAGCTCCTGATGCCGTGGCTCAAGATCCTGCCAAGTTGAAGAGAAGCTTGGAGCTTTCGGCATATTTCACTATTCCGAAAATCGAAGTGCCCCATCGTCAGTTGGCACTTCTTAGTGCCATGCAACTAGCTGTGAAAAACAAGAACTACAATTCAGCTTTAAGCTTCGCTAATCGAATCATCGCCAATGGGGGGTCTACGAAAATTGTGGAGAATGTGAGTTCGTTTTTAAAGTATCAATCATCACTCAGAAGCTCCCTTGACTGACAAATTTACTCTGATAGGCCAAGAAAACGAAGGCTCAGTGTGAGCGAAATCCAAATGACTCTATCGACATCGAGTTCGACCAGTTTGCCGAGTTTGACGTTTGTGCTGCCAGTCACACCCCCATCTACAGTGGCAGCTCTTACGAAGAGTGTGCCTTTGACGGCTCCAAGTATCACTCCAAATACAAGGGAACTGTTTGCCGAGTATGTCAAGTTTGTGAAGTTGGCAAGCATGGCAGTGGCTTGAAACTTTTTGCTTAGATAGCCTGCAATACCTTGCGGACGATGGTCAATATGAGAGCGGCAAGTTTAGGAAGATAGGTACAGGGGGCGAAAAGCAGATGAGTCGTAGAGTCAGGAGCGATAGAACAATCAAAAGACGCTTGCACAGATGGTTTCCGATACATTTCTCATTAGCTGATTGACGACATGGTGAACCCGCAGTTTGCTCATTTTTTTTTAGTCGCGTTGTTTGATCGTACAAAGGATCTTCTATCAATACTTAAACAATTGTCTCTAACTCGCGAGCATAACCCAGAGTGTTTTCTATGATCACTTGGCTTACGTCTTTGCGCTGATTGTGGTCCTCACCAGAATCGGCTGCATCGGGGAAGTATATTTGTCCATCTTTGACTCCCCAGCCCCTGTGCTTGGCGAACTGAATTACATCACCTTCGGAGTCGAGGAAAAGCAGACTCTTGGTGGAGCTGATTGGCAAGCTAGGATACGCATGCTCGCTACTGCTTGCAATCTCAGAGCGGATCTGGTTCTTCAGAATCTATCGATGAAACGGTCAGCGAAAGTACATCATCTTTACGTTGCACAATCAGAGACATGTGCTGAAGCCATCTTACCTCGGAAAAGACACCGTACTCATCACATGGTACCTCGCTACTCTTCATGGCTTTCCACACCCGGTCGTAGCTCCCTTCCATTAGCCATCTCTCAAGTCGGATAGGATATCCAAGATATCGGTCGCCCTCAACATCGCCAGCACTTCCTCCTCCGTCCCTGTTGGCCAGGCCCTCTAGCTCCGTGTGAAACTCAGCATAACGGCCTTGCGTGAGAAGGAGGAGAAGGCTCAAGCCGGTGACTTTGTTTCGCTCTGGTATATTTGGTGTCAGGATCGTCGACGGGAGTTCATAAAATGGTTGAAGTTGCTGCACATAACGCGTAAAGCCATCGGGATTACGGGCTCGAATTGCGAAAAGCGCCCCTTGCTCGTACGTCTCGCGAGCGAGTGCGAGAAGCTGCGGCGAAGACGAATGAGTAGGGGTGAGGGCATTTAGGCTAAGCAGGGCAAGCTTTGCCTTTGATAGCAGAGCAGTGGCTTCAGGATAGCTCATGGATGGGGAATGCTTGAGTTGCGCAAGAATTTGGGAAATGTTGCGATCACCCATCTTGACAAGTATATGTCCGCGGCAGCAAACGTGATCAGGGAGAGGTTAGTCAAGGTTATAGATTTCGGACTTATTGCGATCGTCTGTAGTAATGTCGTTTATGACGGTTTTGAGGTTGAAGATTGGCTGGATGTCAGTTTGCTTGGCGAGTTCTAGAGCATAGCAGGCTGGCATAGGTGACGACTGGAAGGTGGATACAAATTATCGATTATGTAATCGGCCTCAACCGCGCTGTGACCTGACCCCTTGCTGTGCAGCGAATTTAAGACGAACCAATCTTAAGCTGAGCACAAACATACTACTTACGCGGCCAAGCTTGATGATTGATCTGTCTACCAAAAAAAAAAAAGCACTAAACTCGGAAGTAATAGCTGATGCTCTGCTGCAAAGCATTGCCGGTCAATGTTCCTCCCTCCCTCCTCCAGCTGGTTATGACCAGAAAACACTAATATCGAAAAAAATGAGAAATTCATAGATGAATAACATGCCGAGAAAACCTAGATCAAACTGGATGATGGAGACGACAGGCCACTGTTACTGATTAAATACAGATGTGGCTGAATACGTGAATTGAGAAATATCGATCTGATAGACAAGTAAGCCGATATCAATTCAGCAAAGAGCTGTCTTATATAGAAGCAGAACGGCTGTTAGCGACATTGATATGACTTATTGGTTATGGGGTGTTAAGGGAGGCTAGGCTGACTGGATCGACTTCTGCGCTTAGATCCCAGTTTTGTTGCGCAAAGGAAACTGTGCACTATTAACTAGAAATTCAGAAGTGATGCCTCTTTATCCCTTACTTTTTTACTAGACTTAGACCTTTAATCTAAGTAATAAGCTAAGGGTCTTTAAGGTATTTAGGCTATTATATTAGTCATTTCTGCGGCTTTTGCACACATTTGGGGGGGGGGTCAGAGGGCACATCTGCACTGCGATCATATGTATGCTTATTCATGCCCTGGCTACGGCATCACTCGCTTGTCAACTCGAGCTGAATTGTGTTGTTCTTTCTCGCCGGCTGTGTAATGATACGATCAACTTTGGCCATCATCTAAACACTTGAGCGAGTTTCGGATCTCACAATACAGAAGCTTGATAACTGCATTTCGGATCTGGCATATTGCAGAATATCATATGTGTGAACACCCTCCACCATCTGGTGGGTTGCGACTTTTTAGCTATCGCCTGTCAGACCCTGCCCCATCAAGAAGAGTCGCCCCTCCACCGCGACGCGTGCCTCAGAAGTCCAAGTCAAGTTGTCGAACCCATCCCCAATGTCGACGGCTGGAAGATCGGGGAAAAAAATTGTACCGGAAGTTTTTTTTGTAGGACCGTTCCGGTATTGTGGAGCAGGAATGCCAAGATACGTTTGGTATTACATAATCCGTTATTTTCCTTCGGCATCTTCCCTGTTGCACGAAAAAAGAGGCGCAGCCGACTGGCCGCTAATTTGTGCGTTTGTATCCCTTTGAATAACGCCTTGCAACGTTCCCTACCCCCCCCCCCCCACCCACCTGCGAGAGCCCCACCAGTCAGTCCCAAGTCAACCAGGTCCAGGACCTTGAAAGGCATCGCCACATTCCTCAGTACTTCTGGTCTGCTGACACCAGATAGCTGCCCCGACGACAGCTGTGCCTCCTGTCTGTTCTCACACTCAACCAACTCTTTGCGTTCTTTGCGTTTTGTATCAGTCCTCTAGACGGCTTCCAGTTGCCTCAATAATCGCCACTCCGGCCACTCATCTCCGCCCATCCCTCATCGGTTGTGGAACTACGCATTGCGGATCAAGGTCCTGCGTTTGGCAAGGCTGGACTTTTGGGGGCTGGTGTTCGAGCCCACGCGTCCCTCAGATTAATATCGGATGCGCTGCCTGCTTCGAACAAGTGAAGGCGACCGGAAGTCTGACAAAATCAGGTGTCGAGACCAAGACTACATCACAGAATACAGAGATGGCGCCTCAGTTTGGTGCAACTTTCGTACCTGGAGGTTTTGACGACTACTATATGCCCGAGGTCGTGGCACCTTCCCCGCAAAGGTATGTCGAAGAACCAACCTCTCATGTTCGATCCTGATCAACTGTGTTGCCTTTTCGCCAAAGCACTCGAGAATAGAAAAGAGATGCGGGGGGTGAATGCAAAGTACTGACCATCTGGACGTCAATACTAACAAATTTCCCATTTTGCCAACATCCAGAGTAACCCCTCAAGTGCCCCAAAATATGCAAGATGACTTGCAACGTCTAGAGCTAGAGGCAAGAGGCAGCGAACGGCAGGACTCTCGCAAGACGTCTTCACATCATGACCGACAGTCGAACCTCTCAAATTATCCGCAAGAAGGCATCTACAACAGCAACGATTACATAAATCCGCGCGATACCGTGACGGCTCATAATGACGGTGACATCACGGCATACAAAGATTCTGACGGTCGAGCGCAGCACCTCGACGCCATGGGACGAGATGCGCCATCCTTTTCCCCTTTCCCAAAAGTCACCGGTGACAACATCCCCCCAGCGGACGATGCGAAGGAAGAGATACTATGGAATGCGCGGAAACACGTTCTACACTCGCAGAATGTGAATATGCAGATAAGCTGGGCTCGTGATGTGCTCACATGGGCCGAAATTGCCATCGACGCTGTGGCACGGGAGCCTGCAGACAAAGTTCGACCAGCCACACCTCGCATCGAACACGAACTTCGTATGGATGCCCTCAACATAGTCAATTATCTAGCAGGACAGGAGCATCCAGATGCTTTGTATATACGCTCCAAGTGGCTTGAGTTCGGGAAGTTCGGACATCGTGTTGACAAACGGGAGGCATACACTGGATACAAGCGTGCAGCAGAATTGGGAAACGCGAGATCTGAGTATCGTATGGGCATGCTTTTCGAACAGTCCAATGACATGTCAAAAGCCAAGGAACACTACTACAAAGGCATGAGCCTGAAAGACTCAGCAGCTTTGTACCGCATGGGTATGATGAGCTTGCTTGGTCAGCACGGCGAATCAAAGGACTATGTCGTTGGTTTGGAGCGCATCAGATCTGCGGCAGATAGCTCCGATGAGGATGCGCCTCAAGGGGCATATGTCTACGGCATGCTCGTTGGTCGTGATTTGCCAGACATTACTTTACCTGATGGTCTACTATCGTACAATTTGGACTTGGCCAAGATGTACGTCGAGAAAGCCGCATATCTGGGATTCGCCAAAGCCCAGCTCAAAATGGGACAGGCCCACGAGCTCTGCCAGCTTGCATGTGAGTTCAAGCCGTCTTACTCACTACATTACTATGGCCTAGCTGCGAAACAAGGACTTCCAGAAGCTGCTCTCGGCGTGAGCCGATGGTTTCTTTTTGGATATGAGGGCGTTTTCAAAAAGAATGAGGAGCTCGCCTTCAAGTATGCTCAAGAAGCTGCTGCCTCCAAGCTTCCGACGGGTGAATTCGCCTTGGGCTACTACTATGAGATTGGAATCCACGTTAATCAAAGTGTATCGGATGCACGCAAGTGGTATCAACTCGCAGCTGATCATGGCAACAAAGATGCCATGGGTCGCTTGGAGTCTTTAAGTCACGATCAGAGTCTTTCCAAAAAGGATCATGAAACGACAACATTGATCAGAATCAAGTCACAGCACGGCTCACAAAGGGGAAAGCGACCCGAGCGTTTCAAACAGCCTCAGCAGATGCCCACACTGAACGAGACTGCATCAAGCACGGCTTCCGGTTCAACGGCAGCAGCCTCCCCGCGTGTCTCTCCGCAACCATCTCCGGGCATCAAACCGACCATCGTATCAGACCACACCAGTTTTCCTGACCCGTCTAGGGCATCTGTGGTCGGCACCGATCGACCACCCGCTTTTAGCATTCGCCTTGATGGCAATGCACAAGCACCTTCACGGCCACATTCTGCAGCACCATACCCAGACGATGATCGGCCAGCACCTTTAAATGTTAACCGTCCTCACTCTACTGCACCTTACCCGGAAGACTATGTCAGGGTACCGGCAAGCATAGGGTACGGGTCCGGGCCGCGCCAAATGTCGACGTCTCATTCAACTGGAAGTCTGCAGCTTCCATCACAATCAGGTCATCCCCGGAGCCGAGTTGCCTCCGCTGGATGGGATCCTCAAGGACCTCCTGTGGGGTATGGGCAGCCAAGCCCGGGTCCGCAGGGCAATGGCCAGAGGCCATACACCACAGACGACTCGTTTGGCAGACCTTCGAGTACCCAAGTTCCCCCTGGTGCAAACGTGGCTGCAAACAGGCTACAAAAGCAACCTGCCCGGCAGCCGTATTCTGCTGGTCTGCCTAAGTTTCCTGATGTAGGGCGAGAACATGTACCTAGAATTTCTTCACGTCCTGGTTCAGCGGTCTCTCAGCAGCATGATCCGCTAATTATGCCTCAGAATTATGAAAGATTTCCAAGAGCTCCGGGTGCGACTGGGCGCGCGGAACGACTCGTTTCAATGCCACCTCAAGATTCATCTCAATATTCGAGGGTGTCAAGCAGCTCCGGACACGCAATATCAAACCAACCTCGACCTAATCCAGCAGGGGGGGGTCGGAATGGAAGCGTCCCGCCCGGTGTGTCTGGACAGCGACCCCCCGAATCAAGCGCTCACGCAGGACCAGGTCTTAAAAATGCCACAACAGCCCCCGCAAAACCTGCCAAAGGCCCAGCAACCTTTGAAGATATGGGAATTCCACAGGGCAAACAGGAAGGTGACTGTGTAAGTTTTCATGTCGAACGCGCAATAATGTTGACTCGAAAGGAGGGTAGCTAATGTCTCTGTTCAGGTTGTCATGTAGTTGAGATGTCAATACTCGATTCGATGTGAAGGTTCCGGATGGTCTGTATCCTTAGGGCGCGATGGGATCGCGTGAAGAGCACATCTTGTCAGCTCCAACGACCGACGAGCCAATGGTGAAAAGGGGTCTCCTCACATTTTACCCCTTGAAATCAATTGGTCGTGTGGTGAATGGTGGTGTGAACGAGGGGAAGATCGCGTTCGGCAAGATATTGAAGGCTCTCAAGTCGCAATAGCTGCTTGTGGCGCCGCTCATGCCCCGGTGAACGAATCTGTTCATACGCAGACCACTCCGAGATATTTGCAAGCCGCTCCCGATGGATGGAAAACTTGTTGAATATTGATAAGCATGGGAAAGGCCTGATTGGACAGTGGCCATATCCCTACGCGAATTGCTGGGGTTCTGCTTCCGGGCAACTCGATGTAACATTTGCACAGTCAAAATGGAAGAAATAGTGGCAACCATTTAGTCCGCTAGACTAATCAAGGACCTCACGTAACCAATATAGCGTCACTTACAGAGGGAAATATAACAGAACTCTTACTTTGCGACTACATGAACACCTAAGTACGCATCATGTAGTCTGGTGTGTTGCAAAAATGCGATGGGATTGAAGCCTTCTTTGAAAGGACCACACAGACCACTGGTTTCAACGTGCTTGCTTGCAAGTATCAGAACCAAGGGCGCGCATGTGGTCATCACGTCAGGATCTGGGGTTTCTTAGCGGACATTTGAGTTAGCCTACCAATGTACAAGTTTTCCAAGATCAGTCTACCTCGCCTCCCCCATTGCACCTTGTATTCTGTTTGCTCCGTCTTGGTCGTCCTGAGAGAGCGATTCTGCCCGATCCAGCACAACCTTCTCTGTGGCCTTCTCTCCATGTTTGCAACCCTGTCAAGCGTTGGCAGAGACTTTCGGAAATGATGGTCATGGTAATCCACGTCCCTGCGTGCAAATTTCTCGTCGGTAAACTCGGTTTTGGGGGTTTCTCCTACGCTGCATCAACATTGCAGTATGCCCATCACGGCCACATCATGAGGCAGCGACCGAGTCGGTCGACATGGAGAAGACGCTGGGCTTGGATTCTGGCGAATTTAGCCTACGGACAGCAGCAGCAGGCCGGCTCTGACCGTTCCGGTGTCAAACCGATAAAAGACGCCGACACAGGACGATATTCATTGTGCTATATGATGAAGATGATTCGCGCAAATTCAGATGCCGAGATACATGGACGCCAAAACACACCATGTCCATGGTCCAGACAGGCATACAAAGATCTGCAATGTAAAGGACGAATTTACGGCCACGGATGAACAACGACATCGAGATGCTTTTCATCGCTGGCTCGCTTGCTTTTCAGAAGTTTCGAAGAGCATGGTATTTGTCGGAGCTCTTCAACTTTGTTCCGTGCTTTCCTTGACTCACCTGCGGTGCGAAATCTCTGGTGCCCGTCTGACTTCTCAATTCCTGAGTAATTTGGTCAACGTTTACATCGAGATAATGGCTGAGGAATTTGCCGATATCGGTGTTTTCGACATTGCCGCGGATCCCACTTGTCTCGGGGCCACCAGAGCTATAAACATTCACATCAACAGCTGTGTGGCCGTGAGTGCTCCAGCCAACATGTGCTCGAAGGGATATGATGGCCGCAAAGGTAGTGACGGAGGCCTCGGGATTTTCGGCCAGAAGAGCCAGCTCCTCGTCAGTGGCATCGGGGATACCGAGGCCGGACACGACGAGCTCATTGTTTATCCACGATTTGAGTTGCTCCTTGCTCATGGAGTAAGCTTTATCGGAAACATGCTTCTGCAGAGTTGCGGCCAGTTTCTCGCACGATTGGGTCGCATTCGCGAGGGCTTGAGGATACCAGTTGTAGACTGGCCAGTGGCCATGTTCTTGAAGGGCAGTAGCGAGTCCACCAGTTTCATGATCGCTGGTTGCCACAAGGATAGTTTCGGTGGCACTGCTCTCGATGAAGTCCAAAACTGACTTGAAAGTCTTGTCATATTCCAAAACCTCCCTCACTTGAGCGGCGGGGTCATTGATGTGGCCAGCATGATCTATTCGGCTGCCTTCAATCATGAGAAAAAATCCTTTCTCGCTTTTGGCGGTGGTCTTTTCGAGGGCCTTGAGGGCCGTCTTGGCCATTTCACTGAGACTAGGATAGACGTCGTTGATATTCTTCCTGTCGAGTTCGAAAGGGAAATCAGTGGTGGCGAACAGACCTAGCAGAGGTAGACTCGCTTTTCTGCCACCATCGAGGTCATCAAAAGCTTTCCGGGTGTCGGCGTAATTCCAACCGTACTTTTCCTTGGCCAGTCCGACTACATCGATATCATCCAAGCGACAGCTTTCAGAGGTGCTGTTGGGCATAAAGTGACATCGCCCACCACCTAGCATGAGATCAACGGATCGTCCCAACGGGCCTTGGCCGATTTCCTGCAGTGCAATCTCGTCTTGCATTTGCCTCATCATGACATGACTAGCGAAGCATGCTGGAGTCGCATCAGTAATGTCAGTCGTCACAACCAGACCTGTCGCGTACCCTGCCCTCTTGGCGGCTTCAAGTACAGAGCCACAAGGCTGGTAGTCTGGTAGCATGGAGATGGCACCATTGTAGCTCTTCTTTCCACAAGAGAAGGCAGTGGCGCCTGCGGCGCTATCAGTCACCAAGCTGTTACTGGACCGTGTGCGGCTGGAGCCCCAAAAATGCTTATCTAGAGTAAGTGTATCTTCTTCAGGAAGCCCATCGACATGCTGGCGATAGCTGCGGGTGAGTGAGAGAGACGCAGGCCCCATGCCATCGGACACCATGAAGATAAGATTGCGCTTGGCGGCACGAGAGCCATCTTTGGATGTCTGCTGGCTGTGTTGAGTCCAGACGGCCAGGACTATGACAGCAGCAGTAGAAACCAGTGCCCAGATAAATATACCAATCTCGCGTGTTCTCGACCATTCAAAGGCTCTCCTCTTGCCATTGTTGCTTGAGTTTGCTTCACGGTCTGTGATCGGGTTGTCACTCTCCAGGAGGGGGCTCTGTTCGGACGCCTGTTGAGATATTGTAAGGGGAAAGACGGGCAAAGGCGATATATGTTGGAGTATTTTCAGCTGAACTAACCATGAAGTGTGCAGGTCACGTCGAAGGTGATACGTCACGTCACGGCTGGTTGAAGGCGAGGTCACAGGTGGAAAAGCGCTGTGACGAAGTCCCGGACCACCACGATCAGAAACTGATTATTGAGGATCGAAGAAGACCAGGAGAAGACCAGGAGAAGACACGGATTCGTAGATGGCAGTATACCAGAGTGAAAAGACTGCTGTCGCAAATCGATTGGTCGTTCGGCTTTTACGTCCAGAGCCCTGACGTCGGTCGACTCCCTATCGCCGATCAACTGTGGCGCACCCCCGAGCAGGCTCGTGCTTGCGCCGCTGCGCTGCACTAGCGAACCATGTGGTCAACTAACTGGTCACTGGTCAACTGACTGGTCAACTGACTGGTCAACTAACTAACTGGTCGGTCAATCACTCAATTAGCCCACCTGACCTCTCGACCGCCGTGGCCTAGAAGGTATTATTAATACTAGATCAACTTCCTCGTGTCCATTCCCTGGACGGTACTCTTGTCGGGGTCCCCAGCGTCCCATCATCTCATTGCTTTCAATGGCTCTGGTTTTTTTGTCATTGAACTCGGACAAGCCGGTAGAAGGACAAAAAGCACCTCTGTTGAGCAGCAATTTGGAGGTACATCACGAGTAAAAGCAATTCACCGTCCGTCACGTTCCCCTCGGGTGAGCGAAAGCCTGAGAATTCCGAAAAGTTGACAATGCTTCGCTGAAAGCTTCGCTGAAAGTTTCGCTGAAAGCTTTAGTAAATTTTCACTCCATACAGAGCTCGTGGAGCGAAAAATGCCACATATTGGAGTCCGATGCTTTGAGCTCATCCTGTCACTGCTAACACTGTTCATTTGACGCATCTTGTCTCCCTTATGGTACCGAAAATATCCTCGCTGGGTGGTTTAAACCTGAATTAACTTCTCATGCGCCAATCGTTCACGTCTACGAATCATCAGCTTGACGCTTGTTCCTCTCCACCTTGTAGCGAACGAACAGTCTGTCTAGAAAGTGTGAATGTCGTATACCGTTTGGCCTCGCCCGGGCAAAGCTGTCGATTGCTTCTTCAAGTCCAAAACCACAGCGTTCAATAAGATAGCAGACAATGAAATAGCCAGTTCGGTTGAAACCGTAGTGACAGTGTACACCAATAACGCATTTTTCAGGATGCATCCAACCTTCGACACTAGCTCGCTCGCTCTGGCTTCTCCGTATTTGGTCCACTAGCTTGATGAATGCCTCAACTTCCTGTGGTTGTGGCGGGATTTTGGAAACCGTAGGAAATTTGTGATAGTGCACACCGCCTCGTTCGAGCCCCCGTGGGTCATAGACTGGTTGGTCTTTGGAAATGTCAATAACGTCTCTGATGATGGAACCCCATTCCTCAACAAAACGTGATGGGCTGTGCACGTCATCCGCTTCACGCAATGTTTTCATAGCGCGGAAGATGTGTCCATCATTTGGCCCTATGGCTTCGGAAACTGGCACAACTGACTTCCACTTATTCAAATTCTTGACATCCCATTTGCCCTCGCGGGATAAGTACTGCAGTTGCCAGGCTAGAGATAACCTTTGCGTAACGTGATTTGCGAGAAAATCTGATATCAGCCCGGCTAATACTCTCGAGTATCGTGGCATATAGAGAAGAGTATGATTCGCGGGGGACGGCACAATGTAGGACCGGACAACTTGCGGCGGGTGCGCGGGTTGTGGGGGTAAGTCTGTAGATGATTCGAAAGGTGTGGACGGATTGTCGTCATTAGCAGATCTCGTTTTTGCGGACATGTCCTCATTATCTTTTGCCTCTGTTGAACTATCAAAGCTGTCGCCAGCAGTGGTTGCATCTTGGCTGGACCGACGGGTCATCTGTGTCTGCTCAGAGGCGTCCACATTCGATTCCTCGGAGCTCGCAGGCTGTTGACCAAGTTTTGATTGGGATCCCTCCAGTACATCAACAATTTTGTAGACTTCTGTTGGGGGCGTCAAATGATCGTCCTCTCCGGCTATTAAAAATACCGGGACTTTTATGCTGGCCCATGCATCAAGCCCTGGCAATCCCCCTTTCGGTTTCCCATCTTTGTAAATAGGAAGTGACCCATAGGCCATTCGCCTCCAAACTGGAGTTCTGCTTTGCTGGTTGAATCGATACTGCATGAGCCTTAACTCTCGTTCGGCCCCTCTGCCAACAAATCGAGACACACTTCGACTCGCAGGGCCTCCTATGCCATCCCAAGCACGCCAGAGGGCAAGCATCCAATCTGGAATCCACAATAATCGGCGGAAAAGTGTAGATTTTAGCTCGTCAGGTGGTCCGGCTATAGGGCATATAGCAACGAGTGCTACAATATGCTGTGTGATACTTGTTTTGTGGTAAACGGTGTTGCTCGCAAGCTGCGCAGCCAATGCAGTTCCCATGCTATGGCCAATCAATACAACCCCTTGGTTGGATTCTGCATCTCGGTGCTCTTCGATAATGGTTTCGAATAACTCCCCCAGTGCTTCTGTTGTATACGCGTCCCAGCAGGAAATGGTATATCGTGAGCGACCACCTCCAGGGAAATCGATGGATAAGCATGGCGCGAGTTCGACAAGGCTGCTGAGCAACGGGTGGAATTGTGCAACAGAGCCCCCGAGTCCCGGTATACACACTAAGAGCGGCAGCGGCGCAGGCGTTTTTGGGAGCTCTGCTGCTTTGCCGTGTGCATGAAAAAATACCCTCACATCTGTGTATTCAAAGCGGCTTGTTTTGTATGACCTCAGCTGCGAATTGTCTCTCAACAGAGGGGGGTCGGTTGACAGAGCATCGGTCTCGAGGGTTTGGCTACCCCAGGCTGGGGGCTCGTGATGTTCTGCCATGGAGATAAGAACGAAACACGCGTTGAGGCGGAAGACGCTCCCAATTTTCGAGCTGATTTCATGCAATACAGACGATAGTAGGTGTTGGTTGTTGAACCGAGGAATCTTAGGGTTTTCATAAGATTATACCATACGCCTTTGACTTCGGTGGCAACTTATTCGGTATAAAAATGACGGCACTAATAGCTCCCTTAGTATAGTTCTGAATGTTCTGGATTTGTTCTCAGGCATACGGCTGGGCTGGGAGGGATTGATTGTCCGACACTACCTGCCTAGGTGGGTAACCAGGTGACGTAAATTGATATTTTGTCTTCAATGTGCGAGGGTAGCACCTGCACGATTTGCAGTCGAAATTGCCGATTCCCAGCTGAATCCCACACCGGACGTAGCTCACTGTGAAGGTTGCAATGACCAAAGTCACAAAACGAGGCGGCTATTTTGTGTCAGCTCAGTACAAGGTCATGACGCGATCGCAGTGGCGAAGCAGTGGTGGATAGACTTGACTATAGTGATAGCTTCACAATCTTGGTGAGGAGAACGGCTACAGAAAAGAGACAAGCAGTATTTGCAGTTCGTTTAAGCGCACAGGTTTAAGTGAGGCGTTGCGCAGCGTTAATCAGTAAAGCCGTTAGAACTGTGTCAAGACGAACCGGACAGCTTTGAAATGGTACAACCAATCGTCATCGTGCATGGCGCCGCCGCCAATTACGCGACCTCTGCTATTCGAACAATGTAAAGTAAGCGTGTCGCAGAATATGAATAGCGGACCTACCCTATAGGCTCTCATCATTCACGCCCAAACTTCCCTTCCCGCGAATGTAGGGTTTGGGTATTTTTATCTCTTCACACAATATCATTCTCAAGAGAGAGGGAAGGTTTGGTGTTTTTATTCTACTGTACATGAACGCCCTTGGTTAGTGGACACTATTATGCATCAGAAGTGGCAAAACTATAACATTGAGTTGGCATGAAACACCCAAGAACAGTCTTCCACTGTCACTCCCTGATGCACCAACAACAACAACGCAGTAAGCCACGGTCTATTAGGCTGCCACAAAAAAGCCGATTTGAAGATACGTCTTTGAAACAACCCTGCTCATCCTTACAGTACATCGCCAACCATAAATGATCTCATCACGGCGGACAAAGTATCACTCATGCACCATAGTCCTTGCCTTGCAGAGACTCCATTACAATCACAAAATAAAAGAAGGGACCGCTTCTTATGCCCTGACACCAATACCGTCTTGCCACCCCATGGGTATCAAGGCTGCAGCAACCTCGGAGACTCCACGCTCAGTGGCCAACAGATTGAACTGCGCTGCCGCGTTCCTTGTATCTAAGACTTCGACTCGTATCCCGAGTTGGGCAATGTGTTTCCTCGTTTCTGGGCTCAAGGGAAGGTTGACTTTGCCCACACCAATGACCAATAAGTCTATATATCGGGGCTGTCAGTTTAATATTCCAGGCAAGATGACTGCGTCACTAGAAAGTGAAAACGTCCCATGCAACGAACGCATCATGGTAAAGCTTCCAAAAGGGCGAGGCGATCCTTGACATAAACGGGTTATCTCAGGGACAAGTCAATTCGCTTACCTGGGCGAGGCCACAAAAGGTCAAACAAACCAAATGCCTCCAGTGGAAGATCAAACTGGCCCTTCTTGTTCACGAGCTCCAGTGATCCCCGAGCCTCCCAGGGCTTCCACCTGAAAGCCTCCCCATTAACCAGTAACGCCCCATCTCCACCTGTGATCGTGATGCCATTATTAAGACCAAACCCATCGTACATACAAACATCTACCGAAGTGGACGGTGCGGGCATTCCTCTCAGCATATTCAGTTCATTGAAGTCGGTCGGTGATGGCTCGGATGGCGTGTCTCGCCGTGAACGAGGTCGGTAGGAACACGTCTGTATGAATCGAGCACGATGTCTTGAGATGACGGAAGGCCCCGGCCGATTTCTCAAAGAAGGGAGCCTGAAAAGAGTTTGTCGCTGTCGAAGCAATTGAGAGGGTCGCAGTTCACAACTGACAAAAGTGCTCAAGCAGCAAGCTCGAAGACTGCTGGCCATGGCGGACTTGAATGCAGGATGCGAGAGTCTCTGCGACGATGCAATGGATATGAAAGCCTGTGAAAGAATGTAGCCGAAGAAAAGATGGCGCGCTTGATCTAAAGCCGATTGCGACGTCTTGTTGATGGATGATTTCTTGTAATACTGGAGGAGGCGAATAAATGCGAGAAGTTGGACAGTCGGCGTCCATTTCAATACCGGGCTGGCCAATGGGCCAATGGCCCAGTCGTAGCGCTCTACATGACAACCACCCCACTCGAAGCATTTTCGAAACCTTTAACCTTGCCTTGAAAGTTGGCTATATCTATTCTCCCTGTTACGTCACAATTAGCAACATTAGTGTTAGCTCGCTTGGCGGAGGCACTTAGCCGTCATCGTAAGCACACGCCGAATTAAATAACACAATAGAGGAAATCAAGGTCACTACAAGAATGAAAGCCAACTTGATGCTTTTTTTTTCATTCAACCACCAAGGAGGGTATGCAGTCTTAACGACGGCAGAAGACCAGCGCTTCCGGCCCTGTCCTCATTGTATCATGCAGCCCCTTTTGTCCTAATGAACACCAAAGCAATGAACCATTCCCTTCAAAGAAAGATCCTTGCCGAATCGCGCAGTAAGTCAAACCATTGTCATGAAACCATTTATTTCTTCTTCTGGCTCTGCTCTTGCTCCTTCAACACCTTCTTGACAATCTTTTGTTCCTCGATCAAGAAAGCGCGAACAATGCGATCACGAACGCAACCACCGCATCTCGAGCCACCGTAGGCGCGCTGAACAGTCTTCTTTGGCTTCGAAATCTGAGAGTACTCGCGAGGTCGGAGGGCCGGAATCTTTTCAACAGTTTCGTTAGTAATTGCACAAGGGTTATTTGGGCGCTCCCTCAATACATGGAACAAGAAAGACAAGTCGGCTCAGTCGCTACTGCCTTGAGCCATGCTGCCCGTGATATCGTCCCACGTCGGTAAATTTGTAATCGATCGCCAAGGACAAGCCAATTTGCAGCCAGAGTTTGACTCGTCGTCCCCATATACCAGCTCCAGCCGTACACCTCGATTCGTCTCCGATCAAGAACTTACGCCGATCAATTTGGAACCACAGTCGCCGCACTTGGGGACAGTGCCACGCTTCTTGATGTGCAGCAGTCGGAGCTCGCCACCGGGAGTCTTGACGACACGAGTGCGGTTGGACCGGGTGTTGTAGCTAACGATGATGTATTAGTTGAGTGGTTCGGGATGTCGGAAATATAACGTCCTGAACGATTCTGATCATTGACATAGACAGGGTGATAACTTACCCGTTGCGGCGGCGGTAGGTAACTCGTTGAGGTGCCATTGTTGCTTGTCGTGCTGGGGGAGTGTACAATGAGGATCTCACCAAGGAACGACGATTTTCGAGATTTGGGTGAAATTTGTGTGGGTGGAAAGATAGATTGTGCCCGCTAACCCGACGAATCAGAGCGACTCTATCCTGAAATCTGACCCATAAACGGTCACGTGCCGCGCATTTGCCTGTTTACGCTTGGTGTGGAGCACTGTTGCTCCGTTCCCCGAACATTCTGCATAATCTATTAGCACGCCGCGCATATTTCTGTAGCTTTCCTATCAACATATTCCAGTACGCGGTTTTCTTTCCCTGATAACCCATGATAGGATAGCTCCATATCTTACGGGAGAATGGGCGCTCGAGGAGAAACTGACAAGTGAAGCCTGTGTACGTACCTACCTGGCACGTAGGTTTAATCCATGTTCACCTGGCTCGGTATAGCCAGTATCTTATTGTGTATAACGAGTACTTGTGCCGAGTCCGATGTGTTGACAATAACCCTCAAGGAACTATATAAAATGTTCTGAAATTACAATACCTTAGGTAGATGCGTAATAGGAAAGAAGGTATGTATGTGAATGGAATCACGTTATCATCAACCTACAAATGAACCAGTTTGCTGTCACCTGGTCTGTCAAATCCAGAGATTGGGCCAATCATTTTAAAAGACTTTGGGTGAGTAGATGAAGAAAATTGCTAATTACTACTTCCGGAATGGCTTTGGTGAACGCCTAAATTGTACCCAACGCCGAACCATCAGAATACAAAGAAAGAGATTGATGAAAAGGCTAGTCATTCCTTGTCCATCTTAAACCAATCTGGATGGTCCGTATGCCGCCATGGTTTGATACCCAAAGGATCCTCTCGTTCACTCTTCTCAACATGCGCAAATATTTGTTTGCTTGTCTCATCTCTCATGAGTTCCGTGAATTCCTTGATATCTATTTGAGCATCGTTCACTGCTTTCACGAACGAATTGAAAAGAGCATCAGCTGCATTATTTGTCTCATTAGTCTGCCTTGTTCCTGATAACCCACCTTTGGGGGACTCACGCGATGGTTGCTTTTGGACCAAGGGGTCCAGAATTTTAGGAATCGTGCCTCTGAGTAGCCGGGCCTAGAAAATTTCAAGATCAATATAACCAAGACCCTATACCTATTAAAAGAAAGCGGATTTCACGGCTGGGATGTACCTTGATGTATAGGAGTTTGAGTCGTTTCATAGCTTGGCCCAATTGGACCTCGTCCATGGTTGCGTCACTGACTGTGTCAGCGACTGCTTCTGACCTGTCATCCATGATATCTGCAGCAGAGTGCAAGAGTGTTATCCGATGCGAGCTAGGCGAATTCGGATATATTGTTTGCAGCGAATGGCTAGGGTTGATCAATCAATCATGCCTTTGTCGCGATGATTGTTGGTAGTTGAGGGAGAGTGGGGGTGATTGACTAGGACTAGGTGATCTGAAACATGACAAAAAGAGACCCTTCTGAGCTAGTCGATGTGCAAATTTCGACCAAAGGTTCAAATGAAAGAAAAGGAAAACAGCCGCCTAGCTATATTGAGAGAACAGGATTCATGCCCAAATAATAAGCTTTCGGGGCTTACTATTCGTTCATTGCCTCAACCTAGTCTAAAATGAGAGATTCGTTGACACCAGACCTCTTGAATACTTACTGTGTCTCTGTGCACGTCACGGTGCGCCGCCAGTGCTCCCCGCCAGTGACTTCCCGATACCACTGAACTTGAGCGCAACGTGACTGGCCAAAACCCAATCATTTCCTTCCCTTCCCACGTTCAAGTTGTTGACAGTGCGGATTATAAATCCTCACAGCCCAACGATCCTATTGCATCAATCGCGACAAGGATATTCCCTCTCTCAACACGCGGCATTCAGTCGATAATTGTTTTTGCGATTCTATCACCTGCGGTAAAACAGGGTGATTGTTTTCCAAGAGAGCTTTGTCTCAACTTCTCAACCACTCTTTCCCCCTCGCACGAGGACGTCGCGCCATCGCGACCCAATTGTTCCATTATGCCAAATACGCCGCCGCCAGCTCTTCTACCTCCCCCGGAAGGTATATTCCGGTCCTTCGATGACCTGATGGCCTCAGTACAAAGAGTCGCAAAAGACCAGGGATACGGTATTGTCAAACTTCGTGCATCGAATTATCGCGACGGAAAGCCTACGCGTTACGACCTGGTATGCGATCGGGGAGGTGTAAAGTATAACAGCACAGCAAAGAAGCGCAATCCTTCCACGCGCAAGATCGACTGCCCTTTCCGTGCAAAGGCTGTTTGCGAAGTACAGCTAGGAAATCAATGGAGATTCGCTTTGCAGGAACCTCGCCACAACCACGAACCTCGCATCCCCTCTGGAACGCCCGGACAGGAGAACGCACCACTTGCAACGACCATCCGATCTTTCACCAATAAGCTGGACAGACTCAGCCACGATATGGCGCAAGGGTTCATGCGTATCGAGCAACGACTAGAAAACATAGAAAAACGCATGGAAAATCTTGAGGCTCGCGCTGGGGGCTACGAGCCGCGATTCCAATCGATCGAGTCACGGTTGCAAAACATGGAAGGGCCACGGATGGATGGCATCGGGATGGATGACGTCGAAACGCGTCTGCTAGCCTCTACGGTCATGTAGGATGACGACCAGGGTGCTCTTTGAGCTGTTTATTTGCGCATGAATGGACTTCTTCGAGTCTGGCTGCTGCTCGAACATGGCAATGGGGATTGCCCAATCTTGGAGCACAATGTAGGCATGCTTCTGTATTATGTTTTATGACTGCGCACAACGCAGTATCATATCGCATCGATTTGACTCCCCAAGCCTGGTTGCTTCGGGTTCGACATCCTGTCTTGTAAATGCTCAAGGGTCTGGAACTTGAACTGTATCATGATCCGCGCAGACCGTTATTCTTTTCGCCTGAAAGCTTTACGATTTCCCTAGACATTATCATGAAAGAGTATGTCAACGGCGTTCCGGAAATCTTCCCAGGTTATGTATTTTGTCAGCAGTTGGTAGTTCAGGTTTATGTTTTTTGAAGGGTCGCCGGCATATATCAGAGGCAATTTTTCAACTGTCTGTGATGCTCCTAATGATCCCTGGCTCTGAAATCTTGGGTATTTCATGGACCTGGGATGCGTTGATGAAAGCCATCGCTATCGCATTGCTATGTAAAACAATCGTACCGAAGGAGTCTAGAGAGTTCCGCATGATCTTACAAATGTCCCCAGCGCATCGTGAAATGCTCGTTCATTCCTAATCTGGAGCAGCCCGTTGGCCGTATGAAGCCCCCCCCCCCTATACCAGAGGACAAATGAATTTCCGATGAATGCTTCTGTAGCACCATCAAATTGGCAAGCGCAAGCCTTTTGGTAAAGGCACAAGTTGCAGAGGCCACAGCGTCAAAGGCCAGTTTCTACAAACGTGGGGTTTCTGTAAAGACAGATGAAACAGACGATTCAGCGACTTCATTGGTGATATTATTGATGAATTTGGCCGTCACGGCGGAATAGACCGAAACCTCAACATATTTTTCGATACTCTTATACTCTCTCAACCGCACTGAAATCCCCTATCGCCATTCAAGGTGGCGGGCCAGAGTGAACCATGCCGCAATCTGGAATGTTTACAGCAATACGAGTACTAATGGTGCTGATTTATAGCTTTAATATTAATTTTAATTAAGGAAGTCCCTATTAAGGCATACTATAGCATAGGGAAGGTTAAAAGGTATTATAAGCTACTCCGAAGAGCCTATAATATAATTAAACGTAAATGCCCTATAACGCTAAAACCTATTACCCTTTAAATAGTAATTAAGGCCCTAAATAACACTATAGGCCCTAATAGTCTTATCCTAACCCTTGTTATCTTTAGAGCTTACTTATATATAATAAGTAAGTCCTTGCTATTACCTAATATTATATAGTGTGTAATTATAGTATAGAAAGCTACTAAAGAGATTAAGAGACTCTATGCTATCTAGAAGGTTAATAAGGCCCTTGCTAAACATAATAGCCTAGATACCTTAAAGACCCTTAGCTTACTACTTAGATTAAAGGTTAAGGTCTATTAAGAAAGCAAGGGATAGGCAGGTCTATATAAGCTACTAATAATTACTAGAGAGAGCTATATACTTAATATACCTAGAGGCCTAAAGACCTTTAGGTTAATATCTATTAAGCCTTACTATAATAATCCTAATACAAAGAAGATAATAGAGCCTAGTAAAGAGAAAGGAGAGAAAGGGTAAGAGGCCTATAATAAGAATATAGTATTACTAATACTATTAAAGTAAGAATATAGAAGGCTATAGAAGAACCCTCCTGTAATACCTTAAGGTGCTAATACCTTCCTATTAGCAAAAGAATATAGTAACCTAGCTCTTATAATTAAGCTATATAAGGAAGGAATTATTAAGACCCTAGGTAAACTATTTAAGCTATTAATAAAAGTGAAGATTATTACTTTAATTAAGTAAGGTGTATTTAAATTCATTATGTTTAATAAGGAAGAATATAGTGGGATTTAAATCTTTAATTCCCGAATTATTAATAAGATTAAAGGCAAGATAATGGAACCCTATAAAAAGTTATGCCTTATAATCAGAGCATTGTTGTATTGTATTGTATTGTATTTTTTGGCCCTTCGATGTATTGTATTGTTATGGAAAAATATAAGTGGGGTATTATATAAATTCATTATATAGTAGATTTTTTAAATAATCTAATTATAGTATTCTTATTTTTATATATAATTTAGTTATTTATTTAAAAATCTATTAAGTTTTAGCTTATTTAGAAAAGTAAGCTTATTTAAAATATATAATATCTTAGTAATATTCTTTTATATCTATTTTAAAAAATGATTTTTTCTTAATATATTAAGGGTCTTTTTATTCTTATATCTATTTTCTATGATTTATTATAATTATTTATTATATAAAAATACATTATAATACAATACAATACAATACATTACAATACATTACAATACATTACAATACAATACAATATATTATTAAAAAGGTAAGGTAGTATATATACTTATTATATAGTAGATTTTTAATATAATCTAAATAAGATATCCTTAAATTTTTATACTATTTAGGTATTTAGTTATAGAATTATAAAGTTTTAGCTAATTTAGACTATTAAGCTATATATATATATAGGGTAGCTATAAATAGTATTATCTAAACTTAACTTATAGTAATATTTATTCTTTATATTTTAAAGGTTATCCTATCTTTCTAGCTTTTTTATAGGATTTACTATGCATTTTAATATAGTATTTTTGCTTTAAATATAATATTTACCCTAAAGAAATAATTTATAATTCTAAATAAATAAGATTAAAACTCTAATAAAAATATACTTATATATATAAGGAATTTATTATAAAGAGAAAATTAAAATTTATTTAATACATGCTTCTTTTACTATTAAGCTATTTTATTATAATTATAATAAATTATATTAGCTTTTAACCTTTTTTAAACTAAAAGAAAAGGAAAAAACCTAGGAAAAGCTTATAAAGAAAAGGTAAAATATTATATAAAGAATAATCATAATATATATACTATTTTTTTAATATTAAGTAAATAAATAAATAAGCTTTAAAAGTAAGTTTAACTATTTATACTACTTTTAGCTTACTTACTTAGTTATATAGTGTTTCTTAAAGTGGGTCTAAAAGTGGGTCTAAAAGTGGGTCTTGTTAAACACTAAGAACCAAGTATAATCCCTTTTTATAGTTATATAACTTTAGCTAAGAAGAGGAGGATATATAAAAGTGGGTCTAAAAGTGGGTCCTATTAGTTATACTATAAGCCTAGTATTATCTCTTTACTTAGTTATATAATTCTAGCTAAAAAGAAATATACATACAAAAGTGGGTCTAAAAGTGGGTCCTATTAGTTATACTATAAATATAATAATCTCTTTACTTAGTTATGTAATTTTAGTTAAAAAGAGAGAAATATACTAAAGTAAGTCTTATAGTTATATTAGGACTTACTTTCTATTAGTATAAAATTATAAATAGTATAATATTAAAAACATAAAAAAGAAAGGAATTTTATTTTATTAATATTTTAAAAAACCTTTAAATACTAAATAATTAATAAGTCTAGCTTTTTCTATAGTAATTTACTTATAAATACTTATATTTATATTATATTAATTTATTACTTATTTATTTTTAATTAAACTTTAACACTAATAATATTTTAAGTTATATAAGTAATAGAAGTAATATATATATATAAGCTATTATAAGCTATTATAAGCTATTATAAGCTATTATAAGCTATTATATTAACTATATATACCTTATAATTAAGGAATTTACTTAAAACTAAAAAAAAAAAAGAAAAAAAAAAATACAAAACAATACAAATAATACATGTATTGTATTGTATTGTAAAATTTTGGATGTATTATATTGTGTAATGTATTGTATTGTATTGCAATGCTCTGCTTATAATCTAAGGGTATAAGGATAAAGGGAAATAGGCTATTCTTATATAGGCCCTAATGATTTAACGCGCAAGCTAACGTCTTATTCTTATAATAGCCTTATTAGCGAGATTAAGGAAATTCCTTATCTAGCTAAGAGATATCTATTAGGCTTATATACAAGCCTGTATATTACTAGAGTGACTAATCCTAGCACACTTGCTAATTCACATACAGCACCTTTACCTGCCTAGTATAATTATAAGAGTTATTAAACCTCTTTATAGGCTTGTAGAAGTAGGAACGCACTAGTAGGTTACGTATTATAAGCATTATAGAGAGAACCTCTAGATAGAAACCTTTACGTATAATCCTTACCTGCTTGTGACTATAAAGGAAAGCCCTAACTTTACCTACATTAGAATACAAACTAACAACATAATTAGCCTCTTAGATAAGAAGTTCTCTAAGAAGAAAGAGACCTAGCTTATTATAGTAGGCTTTAATACAAAGCTAAAGCAGTTTCTAACCTAGGATAGTCCCCTTATATTTAATAGTGGTATTATTATACTAGAGAATAATACTATTAAGATCTAGTAAAAAGGGTAAAGTAATAAGTTAGAGTTAGTCCCTATAACTAATTTAAAGCGTAAGTACATTAAGCAGAGGGCCTAAGGCGCTTATATTACCTTAATTTACTAACTAGAGGCTTACTTTAACTTATCCGTTGCTATATAACACTAGGAGCTAACCCTAGAGGATATAAAAGCCATTAATCACTACCTAAAGTAGCAGATAAATCACCTAGAGAGAGGTCTAATGTTTATTCTAATTAACCTTAAGAAAGCAAAGCTCTTTACCTTTATAAATAAATCCTTTACTAATAACTAGGACCTATTCTTATAACTAGGATATATACTTATCCTAGTGAATAAAGACTATACTAATAGTAAATTCATAATTAAAGGTAATATTATGCACTTTAGCTTAACAAAGAGCAAGAGAGTTACACAAAGTGTACTTACCTTAGAAGTCTATAGTATAGTAGCTAGTATTAATATAGCTTATGTAATCATAACCACCCTAAACTTAGTCACTAACTAACTAAAGCTCCTAAAGATCCTAGTTATTATATATATAGATTCATACTCCTTATATAAGTGCCTTATTAAGCTTAGTATAATAAAGGAGAAACGCCTAATAATTAATATTATAGCCCTTTAATAGTTATACAAACACTAAGAACTCTACAAGATCTAATAGATTAATAGAGAGAATAACCTAGCTAATACCTTCATAAAGGCATTACCTAATAAGGCCCTTAAGAGCTTTATCTTAACTAACTAGATAACCATCTAGATAGAGGGATAGGTTACCTACGTATAATATATATATAGTGAGAGGAAAAGGTAATCCTCTAGGAAGGTAACCATAGGGATAAGATAGTAATACGCAGGGGATTTACGCCCCTATAGTTAATATCCCTAGCGGCTATGCTTACGCTAGCCTACTAGGCCCTCCTAGTAGACCATAGAAATTAATAGTAGTATATAAGAGAATAAAGGTATTGCTAAGGAGAAGGAAGATATTATATATATGCTATAGTGTGGTATATATATTGTTTTAAGGAAAAGAAGGGATTTAGAAGGACTCACTTATCCTCACATAGGCTTATAGGCTAAGTAAGATTATTATTTCCCTTTTATTAGCAACTATATACCTAGATAGGCTATAAGTTCTTTTCCTTATATCCCCTATTAATTATATTCTTAATCTATCTTTCCTTTTTTATTTCTATAATTAATATTACGTGTTAATAATTATATTAAAAGAGAGAAGTTCTAGTGTTAAAACAAAGGTAATATTAATCACGTGTCATAGCTTTAATTACCTAGCAGAAGCTTAGGCCGCGCGCGGACCTTACACGTAACCTATAACCTAGTATGTTAATTAGCTAGGAAATGTAAGGACATAAATGCGTAACCCCTTTTCCCTTTATGTATTATAACTTCTAGCTTTTTACCTCTCTTTTCCTAAAAAACTTAATCAATTATAATAATAGACAATGTAGCCTAGAATAGATAATTAATGACAATACTATTCTTCAGGCTCACGACTATATTACATTGAATTCAATACCCTGTGAATCCAACAATTATAGCCCTTCTATTTAACTAGGTATTTTTAATATCTCCTATTATAATAATATAATATAATTCTTTTGACTTTAAACTCCTACTTATTATCCGCAACGTGATCTCATAGCAAGGACATATCTTCTACGCTAGACAGGTCTCCTATAAATAGTTTAAGGTTAGTAATATTAAAGATATTATATAAACGCGTCCTAGGTAGCAGCTTTAATTAGTATATAAGCCTATAGGTACTAATTACCTTTTTAATTTTATAAGGGCCTAGGTACTTCACACTTAGCTTCCTACTAGGTTACTATAAGTTAATATTCTTTATAAATAATAAAATATAGTAACCTATACTAAACTTTATTAGGGTTTACTTCTTATTATAGTGTTTTATATACTAGGCTTATAAGTTACTTAGGAGCTACTTAATTACTATATATCTGTCTTTTAGCGTAATAGTATAAGTTTTTACCTAGTTATTTACTATAGGAATATCTATAATTACTTACTACAGTCCCCTAGGGTTATAGCCTTATAGCGCCTTAGCTAGGGTATAGCTATAAGTTAAATAAGCGCTTATATTATATATAAACTATACTATTAAAAGGTTATTAGCCTAATTAGTTTAGTTAAAGCAAGTAAAGGCTCTTAAATAGTACTCTAAAAATTAGTTTAGATATTCCATCTAACTATCTATTTATAGGTAAAATATAGTGCTTAGTCACTACTTAGTTATAATAAGATAGTAAAAGGTTATCTAAAACCCGCTAGTAAAGATTAAACTATAGTCTATAATAATACCCTCTAAAGCGCTATAATCCCTAAAAACGTATTCTAAGAATATAGTAGCTAACCTATTACTAGTTATGCATGTTAAAACAGGGATATAAATACTATATTTTGTAAAACAGTCTATAATAACTAAGATTATATTATAAGTCTAGTTTATGTTTTTTATAGGTAGTAGCCTTATAATAAAGTTTATTAATAATTCTTAAAAAGGATAATTAGGCACTAGCAACGTAGCTAGCTTACTATAAGGTTTATAGTGCCTTAGCTTTAAAGTCTAGTAGCTTACGCAAGTTTATATATATAACTTAGTGTCTTTCTTTATTATTAGCTAGTAATACTAACTTATAATCTAATAAAGGGTCTTACTAACTCCCTAGTAGCCCGCTACTAGGTTATTATAGGTAAGTAGTATAACTTCCTTTCTTATACTAACTAGAATAAAAACTCTATTCTTAAACATTAATAGCTTAGAGGGCTTAATAAACTATATTTATAACGCTTCTAGGTTACCGCTCTTAAGCAGCTTCCTCTAACCTATAGTAAAGTTATTACCTTACTATACTTAAAATAATATAACTTAAATTAAAGTCTCTAATTCTATATATATAGGGTAAGCGTCACATATAAACTTAAAAGAGGTTTACTAGACTACTTATATTCTTACTATCATACTACTATAATTAGCTAGCTTATAGTATACTTTTAGACTTATAGATAAATTATAGCTAAGTAGTATTTTAAGGGGGTGCTTACACTACTTACTAACTACTAACCTAGCTAGACTCCTAACCTATAGGCTTACTAGACTTATAAAAACATTAGAGAATATAGATAAAGCGTAACCTTATTACTTATAATAAGTAAACCTAGTTAGCGTACTACTTATAGGCTTTATAGGACTATTAGGTTCCTTAATAATATAATAAAGTTATATTTTCTTAAAACCCTAGAGGCTTAAATAGCCCTTATAGCGCTCTTATAATAAACTATTAACTATACTAAGTAATATAACCTTAGGGCCTATAACTACACTATTATATATATAACGCCCTTATTACTTAGTATTTAAAAACTTAGCTAAGAAGTTAGGTAGCTATAAGAATATAGCCTTTACCCTATGCCTCTTACTAATATAATCTACTCTTCTTAATAGGGTATTAGTAAGGTTTAGCTTACTTATATAATATTTAATTCTGAAATTAAATAGATAAAGCTTATCTAATACTATTACCTACTTACTAGATAGCTTTAGCTTTATAGCTAGGTACTTATAATTTAGATAGTCTATAATAACTATAATCTAATAAGTTAAATACATAAGGTAATATCTCTAGGCTCAAAATGCCTCTTAGATTGCTAATAACTTAGTATCTAGGGTTAAGTAGTAAAGTTTAATATTAGTTAACTTCCTTAAAAAATATACTACTAGGTACTAGCTACCTAGCACTAATATTATAAGTATAGCTCTAATTACATAACTAGATATGTTTATCTTTACTCTTAGTAAATAAAGTAAGTTAAAGTGCACTAAGATTAGTGCCTTCTAGAACTTCTTTTAGAGTTCTCTAAATACTATAAGTTTACTAAGCTTTAGCTTAAACTCTACTAGTTAAATACCCTTTAGATAGTTTATTAGTAAGACTACTACCTTACTATACTATTTTATAAAGCATTAGTAAAACCTTATAAACCTAAGGAATAATTAAATATTAAACACACTACAGCGTATTAGCTAGGTTATAATAGCTTTAACCCTTAATGGTTCTATCTTAATGCCTTTTTTAAATATAATAAACCCTAGGAATTTCACCTATAATACTAAAAATTAGCACTTCTTAAGGTTAATATAGAGATTCGTGTCTTAAAGTCACTCTAGTACCCTTTTAATATGCTTTATATATCTTATAGGGTTACTACTATATATTAGGATATTATTAAGGTAAATAATATAGAATTTATCTATAAGTCCCTTAAGAGCGTTGTTAATATATTCCTAAAAAGTAGCTAGCGCATTCACTAATCTAAATAGTATTATAACGTACTTAAAGTGCCTATAGTAGTAATAGAACGCTATCTTCTACTCATTACCCTTATAGATATATAGCTAGTAGTATACCTCTTAGAGATCTAATAATATAAAAACTTTTATACTTACTAGTTAATTAAGAATTTCGGAGATTAATAGTAAGGGGGCCTTATTTTTAATAGTAATTCTATTAAGACCCTTATAATTTACATAAAGCCTTAATTTCCCTAACTTTTTTAGGATAAATAAAATTAAGGCTCTAGCTAGGCTTATTAATCTTCTAATCTATCCTTTCTCCTATATACTTATAAGGTACTCCCTAAGTACCTCTAGCTCTTTTTTTACTAGGTTATATATAAGTCCCTATAGTAGCTATTTCCCCTTTTCTAATTTAATTATATAAGTATAACCCCTAAGTTCTAGGAGCTTACTAGCTAAATCTTTTAAAAATATATCTATAAATTTTATATACTTCTCTAGGATCTCCTATTAGGGTATATTACTATCTATTTCTTATATAAACGCTACTAGCTCCTTATAAAATACTACCTAGAGCGCTATTATACTTCTTAGTTTCTTTTTCTTTAAGGGCTAGATATTACCTATTACTATTACTATAACTATATTATAAGTTAGGTTATTACTTACTATATCTCTTATTAGTAAAACTTTATTAGTATCCCTCTTTTTTATTTTAGGCTTAACTACTTTAACTTTTAGTAATACTAGTAATAGTATAATAAAAGACTACTTTACTACCTTATATAGTTATTACTTACTTAAAGTAAATATAATACATTCTTTAGTTATTAGAAACCTCTAAAAACCTTACTTCTAGTCTATTACTATAGGTTTATACTCTAGGGTCTAGTCTATTTCTAAGAGTATTCCCTCTTCTATATTAGTAATGTAGTAGCTAACTTAGTAAACCTTTACATAGCCTATACTATCTTTTACCTTAACTAGTCTATATAAGATTCCTTAGTATAGGATCTTATCCTTACTTACGCTTTCTAGTATTACCTTTACTTTCTCTATATTCTTCTAATTCTATTTTAATAATAATTTAGGGTAAATTATTAAATACTCTATACCTATATTAAATAGCGCTAGCACTACTAACTAGTAGTTATCTTACTATAGGGATACTTATATCCTTATTCTTTTATCTATAGGTTTCTCTATAGTAAGACTATTATCCTCGGCTTACGCTAAACTAATTAGAATTTTATTTAGGTCTAAAGATTTATTACTACTATTTTTATATTTCTTAGTAGTATACTTACTACTCTTATAAATTAAGTAGTCTACTACTTTATATCTATTTACGCTATATCTAGGGCTACTATATTTATAGTATTTAAATAGCTTCTAGCCTATACCTTATTATTAGGAACCTTACTTTAAGTTATCTATAGGGGAGCTAAAGTATTATCTCTTATTATTCCTACCCTCTTTATTATAGCTTCTATTATAACTCTTTATTATAGATATTATTATAACTTTAGCTTTTTTACCTTAGCCTTATAAATAGCTTTAAGATATAGGGAACTCCTAGCTAACTATATACTACCTTATAGTATTATTTAAGCTATTTAGAAATATTACTATTCTTAATTATAAGAGAATCTAGTTAAGTAATTTAGCTTCTACCTTTATCTAAAGTCTTAGAAAAGATTAGAATAATTAATTATACTTTTACCTAAGGTTTAGTAGCATTCTAGTAGCTTCTAAGCACCTTACGTCTTTATCTATTACGCTAGTATTTAGCTAAGATATAAATCTATCCTAGGTATAGAATATATAGTCAACTATCCTATTTACTATTATATAACATATCTATTATTACTTTATATTATTAGCTAGGTAGCTACTAGTATACATTACCTTTATCCTATTATCCTAGAAGGTTCTTAGGTCTAACTAGAATAGTATATTTAAATCTTATAGGTATACCTATAGGTTCTTATAAGTATCTCCTTTATATATAGGTACCTTATACTATATTTTTATAAAGCTTTATAGGTATATGCTTATTATAAACTTACTATTAGGTAGGAAACCTAGGAATATAGGATTTATTAGTATATTTATCTAAGGGGTAATTATAGGTCTTCTACCTAATCTAGCTAATTATAGGTTTACTTCTATTTCTTTAAGCTATACTTCTATTTCTAAGATCTCTTATCTTATATAAGTATTATATAGCTAGGCTTATATAACCTTATATTACCTTTATAGCTAGTCTAGATTATTATTATTTCTAAATCTAGGGTTATAATATTAGTTAGGTAGTGTTTACTATACCTTATTATATTCTATAGTTAAAGTGTTTAGGTTATTACTTAGGTACTATAAGTTTAGGGCTTCCTTACTAGGTAATATAAGTATATTCTAAGTAAATATCCTATAGCTGCTTTATATTTAAATCTAGCTAATAGTTTATTTTCCTAAAAGGGTTTAAGAGTTTAACTTATTATAACTATAGTAAGAGAGATATAAATAAAGTAAAGGCTAAGGTTCTTAGTTATAGCTAGGGAGCTACTACTTAGGGGTAAGTATATAAAGGTCTTAAACTCTAACCTTCTATATCTCTTCTAAGTAGTTCTTATCTAAATACCCTACTATATGCATATAGCTATCTAGTAGCTACTTAGTTATCCGCGCAGGCTAAGGCTTACCTGAGGGCTCTATTATGTGACTGTTCTGTCCGCGACTCCCTGGCCTCCGTGCTCCTAACAGTTCTAGTGGATTAGGTTATTCTCCCCCTTATATTACTCTTAGGTAGCTAGTAGGAGAAGCTTTAGAATTATAAGAATAAAGGGATAGCTAGGTAAGAGGTATAAGGGCGTTTATATATTAACTAAAGCTTACTAGGTCTAAGTGTGTTATGCGTGTAAGTTACTAACTTATAGCTAGTGACTTGCTAGTGTTACGTAAACCTAGCCCTAGGGCGTGGTGCGCTTGCCTAGTGGTGCGCTAGCGCGCTAGTGTTATGAGTGGGGCCTCACAGTAATCATATTATTTTCAAGAGTAATAATACTACTATTAAAGGTTAGTAGGTTCCCTATAGAAAGGATTTGCTTTAGTTTAGTAGTAAAAGAAGTAGCTTTTAATTAATCTTCCTCTTATTAAGAGAACTTATAGTTAGATAGTCTAATTATATTATTAGTTTACATCCCTATATATGCAAAGGTTAGGTTTTTCTTTGTCATTACAAGCAGGCACAGGTTAAACGTAAAGGTTATTATCTAGAGCATTTCTTTATAGTAATAATAATACATTACTTACTAGTAGGTGCTAGCTTCTATAATACTATATAGAGGCTTAATTACTTATATTATTATATCTATAGGGTATAGGTAATGGATTTAGATAAGGATTTAGGCTAGGGTTATATAACTAAGAAGCGTTTGTGCTTATATATAAGCCTATATAATATTACAAAGCTAGAGGATAAGGACTAGTAATAATAACACAGGTGTTATCGCGAGGATTAATTACTAGCTAGCTTATTGGATTATTAGGGCCTGTGTGAGGATTGCTAGTTTTTCCTTATTACTATAACCTTAGATAACAAGCCTTAACTTCTTGTATAGATTTGTTGTCTTACCCTTTACCTTATTAATAATATAGGAATTAAAAATTCAAACTTTATTATACTCTCTTTTATTATACTTAATAAACTTGAATACGCCTTGTTTAATTAAAGTATTAATCTTAGCTTTAGTAAATAGTTTAAAGGGTTAGCTAGGGGTCTTAATGATTCCTTCCTTATATAATTAGATTATAAGCTTAAGGTTAGAGCTTTCCTTAGCTAATAGAAAGATATTAGTCTTGTCTTTTATTTAATCTATATAATTAATATTAGATATAATAATAGGAGGGTTCTTCTAAGGTTTACTAGGTCCTTGCCTTAGGGGATTAATATGAGGGGTAGCTATAGGCTATAGGGAGGTATCTTAGTTCTTTATGCTCTTAGGAGGTCTCTCTTTATTAGGATCTTTATAAAAAGGCCTAATAGATATTAATCTAAAGGCTTTAGGGCCTTAAGGGAGCTTAAGAGTATAGGTCTTGCTTTCTATAGCTAATAGCTTATAGGGGCTTACCTATTCCTTACCTTCGCGCCACACACGCATAAGTAATCCTAGTAGGAGGTTAATAGTTATAGAGGTATTAGGACTATTTCTTATAGTAAGGGTATTACTAACTTTCTATTAGGCATAAATACGCTTAACTTCCTTTATTACTAGTTAGATTATAAGGGCTTGCTACGTAATATCTAGTAATAGAGGTAATTCCTTAACTATATAAGAATACACGCTAAAAATAAGGACTATTAGCATAAGACTATTTAATCCTATAGTGTTATTTATAGCTTTAACTACTATTTATAACACCACAGGCTCTAGTGTTATTAGGCATTCCTATCTAATAATATTATAAGCTCTTTAGAGCAGCCTATAATATTACTTAACCTTACTAATGCTATAGTAAGCCTTAAGAGGAATGTCTTTAATCTTAATTACTATTAATAATATAAGCTACTTAAATTCCTTACCTCTAAAGGTTATTCTAGTATCTATAATAATTAAATCTAGGGGGCCTAGATAGATGTTAATCTAGTAAAGATAAAGTGCTTCCTATATAGTCTTTATAAAGATATCTTTAATAAATCTAGCTATATTAAAGGATATAGCTATATTAATAACTTATAAAATAGGGTGGTTACTATTAAGATATATTATATTTATAATAATTTTGTAATTATAGGCGCATTTATCCTAAAGAGTGAATTTAAATTGATATAGGCTATTTACATGTAATTAGCACTACTAGTAAACCTTAGTTAGCTTCTTAATAGCTTTAAACTTAACCTTATACCCTAATTTTCGTAGTAAATTATAAAGATATTAAACTAAAGGGTATTTAAAGCGTTAATGTAATTAGCAAAGCTTAATCTCTATAAGATAACTCTAAGTAACACTTTCTTCTTTATTAAGAAGTATTTATATATACGCCTATTTACGTATAATAGGAACCTTAATATTCCCTTACTATAGAATGTTCTCTAATATATAGAAATTAATCTTTAGGTAGGTTATATTATTAAGGTATAAGAGAAAGGGAGTGTTTATAGGGATTACCTTAACTAAATAGAGTTAGTACTTTAATTAATCTAAGTACCTTAATTAGTTCTTTAGGGCTAAACTTAATCTTTATCTTCCTAGTATTTAACTTATTAAGTATAATAGTTAGTATTACACTTTATAAAGCTAAGAATTAAGGGTAGCTTACTAATAAACATCCCGCGGCACCTATATTAGCTATAATACCTTTAAAGGTTCTAGATAAATATTATCCTTTAAGTGTAAATACGCTTAGTGCCTTATCTAGTTTCTAAAGATTAAATAGATCCTTCTTAGCTAGAGCATAAGTTATTGCTTTACTAGCGAGAATCTTAGTGGTTATATAGCTATTATAGGTAGTCCTATATGTAAAGAAGCTTATAGGCACTTAGCTATTATTATCTTCTTTACTAAAACTAAGTTCTATTAGGTATTAGTTAATATTATTATCTTTAGCTAACTTAGGATTATTATTACCTTTATACTATATTAGGAATATATTATATAAAGAAGCTATTAAGTCTATGTAAGAGTGGTTCTTAAATTATTAGAATACCTTCTTCTAGTCTTTATCTAAGTGTTTAGTTAACTAATAACTTTCTTTACTATATATATAATACTTTTTTAAGCGTTAAGGTTTGCTCTTTAATAAGGGTTAACTATACTAGGCTTCCTTACCTTTTTTATTATACTTATAGTTAGTCTAAAAGTATTCCTTAGTACTAGCTTCTATAAGGAACTACTACTAATTAATTAAAGCTTTAGATTTACTAATTAATATCCTTATCTATTTATAAAAGTATTAGAGGTTAATAGGAGGATTAATAATATAAGCCTTATATTCTAGGATTCCTTTATAGGTATTTAGAATCTAACTATAGAGGTCTAATTCTAACTAGGATCTATAAGGATTTACCCTCTAGAGATTTAAAAGCTTTATTATAAGGTCTTTAAAGTATTTAATCTTTAATTTACTAGGGTTCTCTTAGATAATTATAAGTAGCTATAACCTTCCTTATAATAGATAGTTCTTTTAATATATATTATCTATCTTAAACTTTTACCTAATCCTATAGATAAGAGTTAGGAGATCTTAGGGGTCTCCTTAGCCTAAAAGGTTCTCTAAGAAGTACTAGAGAGGTCTTTCTTTTAGTATAAACTTAAAACTATAGCCTAACTATTCTTATATAATTCCTAGTATCTTATACTTCCTTTAATAGGTTAAGAGCTTAATATTAAGAATATTATACTCCCTAGCACTATACTTAATACTCTTATTACTATAGAACTTATTAAGATTAAGTAATTACTTTAATAAGAGTTAGCTTATTTCTTAAGGGGGAATAGGGATAATTAAATTTTATAAAATAAGTACTATAGTCCTAGACTATAGAGGGGGATTATAATATCTTACTATAGGAAGGGAAGTAAGGGGGGTCTAGGGTTATAATTAAGGGCTTATAATAGGGGGATTACCTTTACTATTATGCCTTTACCTTATACTTAGTATACTTAGGGATTAGTATAATAGAATCTAGGAATAGAATAGAAGTAATTATAGTAGTTAAGGGGATTAGGGATAATATAAAGTAATTAGTTACTTTAGTTAATCTCTAAAAGAAAGGATACTAATAGGAAGGAGGTCTTTATAGAAGTCCTTCTTTACTATTTATCTCTTAAAGGGTAAATACTTTCTAGTAACTTCCTAAATTTCTTTTTCTTTCTAGTTATAAAATCTATTATAGTTAATAATATCTTTAAGTAAGATTACTATCTTATAGTAACTCTATAGGTTTATATAAATACTACTAAAGAAAAGAAAGTCTTAAAGGCTTTTTATAGCTTTAGGATTTACTACTTAGAATATCTCTTATCTTTATTCTCTAAAGTTATTACTAAAGATAGTAAATAAGGTTTATAGGTATAGGTTCTTATATTTATAAGTTACTTTCTTAATAAGAATCTAAGCTATAAGTTCCTTAGGGGTAGTGTTTACTTTAAGATTAAATAATTCCTTATTCTCTAGTGCTTATTATATAATATACTAGTGTAAATTAAGGGATATATAGCTAAGGAGGTAAGATATAACTTATAGATTAGCTTCTCTTTTAGTATCCTTAGGGGGGGGGGGTATATTTATAATTAGAGGGAATATCTTAAGCTCTAGATCTCTCTAGTTAATCTTACTATTTTACTATAATATTAGTAGTAAATAAGGGGATAAGGGAAATAGAGAATTAATAAAAGTCTAAAGGATTATAAGTAAAGCTATTATCTTTACCCCTTAGTAAGTTTAATTAAAGAATTAAGGATAGGTTAAGTTAGTTACTAACTAGGCCTTAATTATTTAATAAACATGCTTCTAAGGGTTTATTTATATATAGACATACTAATTAAATAAATAAAGATAGGTTAGGTTAGTTACTAACTAGGCCTTAATTAAGTTAATAAGCTTAGATTTAGTATAAAGCTAGTTATAGTTACTTAAGGTAAAAGGAAAGCTAAAATATACTTCTTCCTTAGTATATTTAGTATCTTAAAGTAGCACTTTCTTTTTTATAAGGTAAGTCCTTAATACTAATACCTCTTCTATAAACCTTACTAATTTATAGTATTTATAAAGATAACTACTAATTAGTATTAGTATTTATAGAATACTATTAACCTATAAGTAAGGTTTTTAGGGTAAACTAAAGTGCATGTAATTATTATATATTCTAGTCTATCTAAGCAAGTAAAAGAGGGATTAAATAGAAGTAAAGAGAGTATACTATTTATTATAGGAAAAGAGGCCTTAATTAGGGTTATTAGCGAAGAGGCTATATATACTAATGCTAATCGCGGCGCGGTTAGGCTAGACACATAGGTCCGCGACGCAACACGCCTAGCTAATCAAAGGCGCGCACCCTTGTTAATATCATGCTTGTTCTAACACATTAGGATAAAGCTATTAATTTAATAGGGATTATTATAGGGGTTTTTATAAAGGTTTATGTAGTCTTTAAGGTTAGGGAAGGTGGATTTCTAGGGTAGGTTATTAGGGTGGTTAATATTAAGGCTTTAGGGGTTTAGAAGATTATAGTCTCTCTTATAATCTCTCCTATAACTAAAGAGGCATTAAAGTTTAATAAAGCACTTCTTTAAGGGATACTAGGATTAAATATCCTAGGCCTTGCTTAATAAGGACGCTATAATCTTATAGAGAATTATGTAATTCTCTAATAACTTCCTTTATAGCCCTTTTAAAGGTGTCTTTAGACTAGCCTTTAAAGTCTTCTTAGAATAATTCCTATAGGTTATTATCTATCTAACCTTAATACTTACTAAGGTTAATAAATCTTATAATATAGTTATTAAGCTTAAGCTATGTAGTAGTCTTTAGATTTAGCTTAATAAATTCTTTCTAATTACTTAAGAAGTTATAAGTAAGCTATTAAAGATATAAGGGTAACTTATGCTCTTAGGGTCTTTTAGGGGTAACAGTTAGAGCCTTACTATTACTAGTAGCCTTTGCTCTTATGGAAGGTCTAGATTTATTTACTATCTTTAACTATAAAAGGAATATTACTAATTTATTATTTTTACTACTAATTAAGCTCCTATGTTTACTTATTACTATTATAAGGGTCTTCTTTTATACTTTAGGAGTGTTATTACTTTAATAAAATTAGAAGATTATGAAAATAGGAAAAATAGAAGAAAAAGTAGTAAAAGTAGTAATAAGAATAAATTAATAAGGATAAATAAAGCAATAGAAGTGCTATAAGTAACTAGAAAATAATAAGAAAAGTAATAAGGGAATAATAAGAATTACTACTTCCTATTTTTTATAAAAAGGAGAGAAGGAGGTAATCTCTCTCTCTTACTAATAAGCATAGGGTAAATAGCACTAAGAGTAAAGGGGTAAAAAATAAGTAGTAAATACTTGTGAGGGGAGATTAAAGGTTTGTTAGAAGGTAATGTGTTAAAAGGAATTTATAGGTGTATTAGCTAGCTTAGCTAAGGTTATTTAATATTAGGTTTAAAATAAATACCTTATAGCAATAGATTTAGTTAGTTAGTTAGTTTTCTTATAATAGACAATAAACTTAAAAATTAATAGTAATATCCTAGATAAATATAATAAAGTTATATCCCTTAGCCTAAGGGTTAATAGATTAATTCCTTAGAAGCCTAATAAGCCTATAACTAGGATTCTAGTCTCTTCCTTTAGCACACTTATGTAGTTATACCTCTTTATGTTAAAAATAAGACCTATTTTTAGCCCTTTTCTAGTTAAAGAACCTTCTTATTACTAGCTTGCTTTGCAAGTCTGACAGCTGCACTGCAGCTGTCAACGGTCGCGAGGGCAGCTGTCAATGACTGTGTCGCAGCTGTTAACAGCTGCGACCGACCGTGTGGATAACTAATTAGTTAATTACGTTATGGCTGCAAGTGTAGCTATAACCACGATACTAGTAATTAGGTAAGCTAGGGTGACGTAAGCTAGGGTGACGTAAGCAGGTTACCCTACACATAACTTACCCTATAGCTATCTTTAATAACGATTTTCTCTTTATCTAGAGGTTATACAAAAGTTTTACATATAGTAAATTAAAGCTTAAAGATAGGGCTTTCTCTTTATGTAAGGTTATTTTTTAGACTAAAAGTTAGTACATACGGGTTGCTAGCTAGTATAGTAGTAAGTTGATTTTTTGGTTTTTGCATACAAATGAATTTTGCGGAAAATCAAAAGTGGCCTGTAAGACCCCGTTAGCGGCCCGGATCCACCAATACGGTTAGTAAGTCTATGAGAGAAAGAAGATCTTTTTAACTAGCTAGATAGCTAGTTCTCTTAACTAACAATAGCCGCATTGCCTGTACAACGTATCTAAAATCAATTCTATTACTCTATAAGATATCATAAAAGTAATCTAAATTGAATTCTATTAGTTAATAACTACCACAACCTTCCGTTACGTTGCGTTAATTGATTTAACGTTATAGCCCTATTAGTCCCTAACTGTAGAGCTTGCACCCGTATAGCTGTTGCTAGCTGGTAACTAGCTCCCTACATTTCAATAGGTTATAAGCCCGGCTCTATCACTATAGATTCCTTTTAGGTCACTTTGTGTACGATTACAGAAGACTTCCCTTCTATAAAGAAGGAAGGACCTGCAAGAAAGAAGCTTTTCCCTTCTATAAAAAGGAATTAATTATAGCTACAGAAGACTTCCCTTCTATAAAAAAGGAAGGATCTGTGAGATAGAAGCTTTTTCCCTTCTATAAAAGGAATAAATTTCAAATACAGAAGACTTCCCTTCTATAAAAAAAAGGAAGGACCCGCGAGATAGAAGCTTTTCCCTTCTATAAAAAGGAAAATTAATACTAAAGGAAAGGGAAAGGGACCTATAATCCCTGACCCTAGTGCGCAAGAGGTTCTAAATAACTAGCTAAAAGAGCAGGCTATTAAGTAATAAGCAACTATAGACTAGTTATTAGAGAAGCTAGAAAGCTTATCTATAACTGTAAATAGTCGTATGGAGGGTGTGGAATCTGATAAGCCCGCTAGTTAGCAGTAAGATCAGTAGCCTATTCAAGAACAACAAGCTGAATCTAGCTCTGTACAAGTAACCTTTAATAATTCAATTATTAAGGAATTTAATAAGAGAGTTTATAGTTTCCCAGAGACTGCTAGGCTTAAAGGAGCTGAAAATTTCGAATAATAGAAACAAGCCCTAACTATCTAATTTAGAGCTTTAGGTATGCCTAATTTTCTAGATAATCTAGAGAGTTCTAGGGCGCTAGGGGATCCGGATTAAGCTATTATCCTTATGTTATTAAGGGATAGTTATATGGAAGGACCCTAAGCCGCTATAACTTAGCAAAAATCACCTGAAGAAGCCTATAATTTACTTATAAGGCAATATTCATATAGCGTTAAAATCCAGAGGGGGTCCCTATATTTAGAATTTCATAACCTGAATTTTCAAGAGTTTAAGGGGACTCTAGAGTCCTTTAATACAGTCTTTAATAATCTACTAGCTAGATTATTAATTTTAGGGGTCCTAATTACTCCGATAGATTAGGTTAATTAATATCTTTAATCCCTAAAATTAACCTTCCCTTAGTGGGCTAAGAGGCAACGATTTAGTATGCGCACGAATAGCGCTATAGGGGCTCCCTTAGAAGCCCTAAATCTTTAATTTTTAATGGCAGACCTTCTAGTAGAACAGAGGGATAAATCATCTACGGTATCTAAAGCCCTGAATTATAGGGCTAAAAACCTTAAAAAGGGTGCTAAAGAAAAAGAAAAGGCCCCTAAGGATTAGAAGAAGAAAGGAGGCTCTGAAGAAAATAAGGGCTCTTCTAATTCTAATTCTTCTTCTAATAAGAAGAAGAAAAAGAAGCAAAAAGGTCAAAAATTAGATAAAAAGGATAATAAAGAGACCTCTGGAGAGGGATCTTTTATGCTAGGAAATTATAACCTTTCTAATGGTGCTCTTAAACCGTACAAGAAGCCTAGCCTTTATAAGACTAGTTATAAGAGCTCTAGTGATAGCAGCTCTGATTCTAGCTCTAGTGAATCGGATGATGAAAATCAAGAAATTAAAACCTTAAATGGTTTTAATTATTATAGCAAAGACATAAAAAAGGCCCTATTATATAATACAGGTTTAACTATACATATTATTAATTCTAGGGAGGTCTTTAGGGATTATACCCCCTATAAAAAGGGGGAATCCAACCCTATTATAACTGGTGGTGGCCCTATTTACGCTAAGGGTCACGGTAGTGCTGTTTTTGAGGTCCTATATCAAAAAAATCCAGCTAAATATAGGACCTTAGTGCTTAAAGATGCGCTATATTTTCCTTAGCTTAATGTTAATATAGTTAGTGGACTTACGCACTATATATCTAGTGGTTGCCTTATAAAAAACCTACTTTATCTTAAAGATAAGTCTCTTATTGCAACCTTAGATATAGAAAAACATGGTTTTTTCTTCCACGTTAAAAACCAATCTACGCCTAAGTTATCTAAAGGGCCCTGTAATAATTCGCATTATATCCGACCTTTTACCTACGCCGCTTTTAAGGGTCATAGTTACCCTATAGAGGTTTAAATTCCCTCTAAAAAGCCGGATTGGGCTTCTGATTTAGATGAAATTGACGAAAATGATGATGATATTGAAGAAATCGTACGGGATGATTTAGAGGAATTAGTCCCTTCTTCTTTGCCTATAGCCCTAGGTTAGGTCCCTTATAAATCTAAGGAAATAGATTTAGGGGTGTTAGAGGGCCCTAGTGGAGGAAAAGGGTCCCTAATACCTCTCCAAGAGGCCTGTGGTTCTTAAGGGGCCTAGCAGGGGACTAGTGAAGAGGGCCCTAGTCTAGATCCTAATTTAGACCCTAAGGATCTTCAATATTAACGGTTGTTAGAACTAGCTAGCCTATGGCATGTACGATTAGGGCACCTAGGTCTTCCTTTGCTAAAGAAAACTAGCCTTATAACTAAAGGAATCCCTAATTTTTCTAAAATTAAGGATAAGGATTTTAGATGTATTGCTTGTGATCAATCTAAGGCAGTTAGAAGACCTAGGAAATTAGCTATCCCTGACCCCCTAAGAGCTCTAGATTGAATAGAGGGGGATACGCTAAAAATTAGCCCCACGCCGTACAATAAGCAGTCAATTTGCTTATTTCTAGTTGATCGAAAGACTAGATATAAGTGGGTTATCTTATTACCTAATAAGGAAGGCTTAACTGTTTATAAGGCTATTAAAGGCTTCTTTAGAGGGCTTAAAAATCAACTAGGTTAATATCCTAGGCACCTTCACTTCGATGGGGGCTAGGAAATTGATTCTAGTTGTCAAGCTTAGTTGAATTCTAAAGGGATTAAATTTACAACTTCTAGTCCCTATATCCATGAGCAAAATGGATTAGCAGAACGTTAAATTCGTACTATTCTAGATTGATTAAGGGCTACTATCCAGTGGGCAAAATTACTGTTATTTTTATGGTGTTTTGTATTACCTGCAGTTGTTAATCTAGTTAATATAACTGCTAATACCACTAAGGATGAAAGCCCTAAATAGCTGCTATCTAGGGAGCTAAATCAGCCTTATATAACTGATATTAGTAGTATTAGAGCTATAGGATCTCACTGTGAGATTCTAATCCCCCTGGAAAAACAACCTAAAGCCTAGAAGTTAGCAGCTAGGACTATCCCTAGAAGGCTTTTAGCTACACTAAGTTCTAATACCTACCTAGTATACATCCCCTCTAAAAGGCTAGTTACAAAGACTAGCTTTATTAAGATTATAAAACCTATAGGCCCTGTTTCTAAAGGCTTACCTAGGATTTCTATAGGGGATAACCCTTTAGAGGGGGAAAATGATTTAGATTAATAACATCTAGATTAAGGTTTAAAGGATTACCCTATAGACAACATAGGTATCCCTATAGGTTAAGAAAAACTACCTATAGGCCCTAAAGAACCCCCTAAAGGCTTAATTCTAGCGGATCCCATACAGGCACAGCCTATAACTCAACCAGGAAATCAGATTTTGACTTCGGACCTCGATTTTGATAAAATTATTGATTTCGACCCTAATATTGACCCTATGGATGTTAATATTAGTTCCCCTTCTTCTCTAGATTTTATAAAAGAAATCTACTTTAAGGTATAGGAGAAGCTAAAGGAAAAGAATCCTATTAGCCCTAAGCCTAAGACCTGGAAGCAGGCTATATCTAGCCCTGAAAGGGATAAATAGATATAAGCTACGTATAAGGAATACAAATAGCTTCTAAAGGCTAGTACTTTTAAATTTATAGGGAAAGATTAAATCCCTAAGGGCTGAAAAGTACTAAAGAATAGGCTTATTTATAAGCTTAAAAAGGATAAAGAAAATAATCCTTTAAAATATAAGGCTCAACTTGTTGCTAAGGGATTCATGCAAATCGAAGGCCTAGATTACCTAGAGACCTTCGCTACCACAAGTATTCCCCCTAGCTAAAGGATTTTACTAGCCCTAGCGGCTTGGAATAACTAGGAAATCAAATAAATTGATTTTATAGGAGCTTTTCTTAATAGTAAGCTACAATAATAGATTTATATGGTTATTCTAGAAGGGTTTATTGAATTCCTTAAGGCAAATCCTAAACTAGCTAAATTAGCTAGAAGTTTTGGCTGGAAACCTTCTAAAGATCAAGTAATTTTATTATAAAAGTCTTTATATAGCCTAAAACAAAGCTTAAGGGAATAGCAATAAGCGCTAATATTAGTGCTTAAATCCCTAGGATTTAACCCTTTAATATCTGACCTAGCTATCTTCTTTAATCCTTTAACCAAAACCTTTGTTATTATGTACGTTAATAACTGTCTTCTAATTAGACCGGATTTATCTTATATCTAAAGGCTTAAAAAGGAACTTCATAAAGTCTATCTAATAGAAGATAGGGGGCCTGCTGAATTCTTTTTAGGGGTTCAAATTGTACGAGATAGGCCTAATAGAATACTGAAAATTCATTAATCTTAGTATATATTAGAAGCCTTAAAACGATTTAATATGCTAGATAGTAAGCCTATTAGTATACCTCTTTAGCCAGGTGTTTTAGCTACGTAAATAACTAAGCTTTTAATAGCTAGCGAAATCAAGCTTTATCAGTGTATTATAGGGACTATAATGTACCTAATATTGCTTATAAGGCCTAATACAGCTTTTACGCTACAGTAGTTATCTACTACACTAGCTAGCCCTTATATAGAACACCTAAAAGTAGCTAAAAATCTGCTAAGGTATCTATTAGGGACTAGATTCCTTGCTATTATCTATAAGGGAGACCCTAAAGGTTTAGTTAGCAAAAGCCTAATAGGTTATTACAATAGTGATTTTACAGGGGATAAAAAGACCTCAAAATCAACCTATGCTTATCTATTTAAGCTAGCTAGCGGACCTGTTGCGACAACCGGGTCAACATCGGGTTGACCACTAGGAAAGTGAAGCACGTGCGGCAACGCCGCACTGTAATTAGCCGCACCCGTACACGAGGCACACACGTAACTTGCGTCCCCTTTTCTTATAGCTACATAACGCTATAGATAGCTTTAATCCTTAGACCTTATTATATTATTAAACCTAACCCTACGTTGCACTAGTGCATACTAATCCCTTAGTGTAACTAACACTAATTAGTAGTTAAAAAACCATAGATAAGTAAGGAATCACTTAAGAAGAGGCCTTCCTTTAGCTGCCTAAGGAAGTGTGCTAAAGGAAGATAGACTCTAGATACTAGATATTAGGCTTCCTAGGGATTTAACTTTTTCTATTAGTAAGTCTCTAACTATTAATAGAAAAATCAATCCTATTATCTATCATAAGAAAACTAATTAACTAACTAAGAGTTTATAGCCACGCATAACTACTCGAACTAGAGATTGAAAAACCCCTTAACCTTACTAGTTAAAAATCCCTTAGCCTTACTAGCTAAAGACTATTAACAATAGCACCCCTAAGTAATAAACAAGCTTTATCCTAGACTACTAAAGGAAAGCAGCTTACCTAATTAAGACCTAACAAAGTAAGCTTACCTCTATAACTTTAAAAACATACCTTAGTTATTACTACTAACTAGGAGAGCTTAAGAGAACCAGATCCTTAGACTGCCAAGGAATAGGAGCTTAATAACTATCTTACTTAGATAATTAATATCTATAAGAGCGGTTAATATAAAGATCTTGCTCTTTAGGAGATCTTCTGTAATAACCTTAATAGCTAGACAAAAGAAACACTTAATCAAGCTTCATAACCTTTGGTACGCGAATTATAAGACTACCTACGTGAGAATGGCGTCTATATTATTTAAAATTAAAGCAGTAAGATTATTGAATCGTTAATTTAAGTCCTTAAAGAAGAAATAATATTATAGTAGCCTAAAAACAAAATCGCAAAGCAAACCACCACAGGCAAATTTCTCTCTTTAAATAATCCTGCCCTTAAAAGCCCTCTGATCATAAGCCCTTTAATTTACACTACCCCTATTAATTACCCTTTAGTATACAACCCTCCTATATATAATCCCCTAATTAATAACCCTTATAATCCCGCTTTAAATAACCCTCTGGCTATATAACTACCTCTAAGAAGAAATATACCTTAACCCCCGACAAATCTGACAATTCCGCCAATTATCCCAGAACAACTAATTTAACAAATAACCCTAGCTATGTAAACAGTAACAATCCTATCTAAAGATCAAATCATAAGAAAGATCTTAGAACTTACAAAGAGCTATAAGGATAATAACCATTATAGCGGGAAGATATATAACTTCCTCACGCCAAAAGTTAACTTATTCTAGAACAAATACAACAGACTAAATCTCCCGTAGGAATATATACACAAGGCTCTTCCTATCATGCTTTTAGGTAATGCCAAATAGTATTACCTTAATTATCTAGCAAACAAAGGCTTTATATACAAACAAATAGTTAACAATATTTATTAGCAATTTAAGACAGAAAGTAACTAGCAGTTCTATTGCTAAGAATAGAATAGTATAACGCTTAGGAATATTATCGCTACTAATCCAGATAAATCTAAGCTAGATTATCTTAAGATTCTACTTATAACCCTTAAACATATCTACAGAGGACTCTTTCCCCCATTAATAGTTAATATAAAACTCTATTATTAGACTCTAAGCGTAATTTCTAGTGTTCTAGAATACAGGCAAGCTAAATATAATTATTCACCTAGCTTTAAAGGACTTACTAGAGACCTCCGCAAATTAATCTCTATTACCAAAGCTAACAAATCAGCTGCCTAATTTAATTAAAGCACTATTAGTACTACTAATACTAATAAATTAGAGGTAATATTTATAGACCGCCATTATAATTAACCGTATAATTAATAAGGTTAAGGTAAAGGCTATAGTTACCGTAACTAAGGCTATAACTATAGTAAATACTATATTTATAATAAGAACGGATGCTAGTTAATAAACTATCTAGAGAAAGACTAAAAAGAAGTAAAAGAACATTAGTAAAAGAATAAGAGACACTAATCACCGCTAATAGAGAAAAAGTATTAGGCATTCCTCGTGGCTTACGAAGGCTAAGTATCTAAAGAAGCTAATAACCTTGCTAATAGAGTATGGGAATTAGCTAAAACCTTTGTTAAATCTAATAATAATAAAGACAAGGATAATAATGCTAAAGAGACCTTTACATTAAAGTTTAACTAGCTAAGTATTACATAATTCTTTACATTAGGACTTTAACTAGATAATAGCAACGTTATTAATATCCTAAGAGATAAATTATTTAAGCACACATACCTTAAGCATAATCCCTTTAATAATATAAAAACCTCTTACATTTTAGAGGAATATTACTCTAAAGAAGTTTTCTAAGGGATAATACCTAACATAGGAGCCTTAGGTGTTTTAACGGCTAGAATTAGATAAGTACAAGCTTTACTAAGATTAATGCTATTACTAAAGATTAAACTAACTCCAGAGAAGATAATTAAATTTAGTGCTAGAAACGCAATCACAAGGGGAGTGGTTAACATACTAACAAAGCTAGGTAACATCCCTTTCTATATAATTAACACATATATACCTTTCTTATTTTCTTTAGATAATATAGATAGGTTACGTGTTAAGGTAAATAACCTTGCGAACGTATTAATCCAAGATAATAAGATAGTCCCTATTATTAGGAAATAGGGATATCTTTAGTGGACTCTAGAAGCCAAAGAAACGGTAGCTTTCCACCTATTAGAAACAGAACTCCGTTAACTATATTAACAATTTAGTTACTTATTAGTTAAATAGCTTACAAAGATACTAAACCGAGCTAGCCATGACATTAAAGCAAAGGCTATTAAATGATTAACTAAAATTTGCCACTATTATTAAATGAACGGAAAGGCCCTAGGCAAATTCAAGTTCATAATTAAAGATAACCATAAGTTTAACTACAAGATTATAGTTAATATTATTTAGATTAACAGACAACCTATTCTTTATATTATTAATTCTATAACCTTATTTTAAGTAGCCTAGTTCCTTAATCTAAATAAGCAAAAGGCACGCAATATTTAGAACGCCCTACGTGAATACTAGATTAACACCTACCTTAGTCCACTAGAATAGATTATTTACAATGCTAGAAAGAACTTTATATTAGCAGAATTTAAGCATTATACACAATTATTATTAATCAAGATTAATAAAGTTCCAGTTAAGGCCTATAATAGCATTAGAAAAGTTAAACACTATTACAAACCATTACGGCAAGCCTATATAATTATTATAGACTCTATAGGTTAAGATCTCACGCCTAAGCAATAACTTTAGATAGCTATAAAAGCTATAAATAACTTAGCAGGCCCTAATAGTCTTATCCCTATGATTCTTATCTTTAGTGCATATTCACAAATAACTAACAAGTCACCGCTAAGTGTATCTATTATTTAATAAGCTAAAGTAATCCGTAAAGCTACTAATAAAGTCTAACAACTTCTAGCAAAGTAATAGGTTTATAATGCTCTAAGAACCTAAAATAGCCTAGATATACTACTAATACACTAACTTCCGCTATAGTTAGATATACGCGTCTAGAGAGAGAAAGATAGATAGCATAGCCCTTATAAGCTTCTTACTACTAATAGAGAAACCTATACCCTTTAAATGCCCCGTAGACTAATAAGATTCTGATTAATAGTTGTTAAACCATACTATTATGACTTATACTATGCTAAAGAACCTCATAAGTCAACGTCTAGAGGCAAAAACCAAGCTATAGATATAGATAAGACCCTAATAATTAAAGAGATTATCCTAGAAGCTTTAGAAATAAATAAGGAACTCCTATAGCCTAAGAGAAAGCGTGGAAGACTATAAAAGAAGCTTATGGTTTAATTTAATCTTATAGGAATAGAATATATAGTAACTACATACTTAGTAAACAAAGACTAAGAAGAGGTATTAATAGAGGAACTTATAGCTAATAGTAAGTTAAGCGTAGTATTTATTATAGTAAAGGAAGAAGCTAATTAGAATCTAGCCCTTTAATTACGTTAAGAAGGAAAGATTACAACCCTAGGCAAGCCCTTTAAGCTATTAGATTAGATTAAGATTAATGCTTTGTAAGCCTATAACGTGTTCAGATTCACGCTATTCGATTCTACTAAGCATAGTAATAAGAGACTCTTTAAATCTCGTATAGTAAGAGAAATTAAAGGCAAGGGAATAGCTACGCTATACAAGAAGTTATAACTTGTGATTTAAGGGATAAATAATAAAGGGAAGGAATTTATCCTAACCTAATCCCTAACAATCCAAAGATTAAGCTAATGATTAATTGTCGCGATCACACTATTGCTTAGATCTAGAGGAATTATCCTATGGATTCGAGACATTACGTAAGCTTACGTGTAATTGAAAACGTAACTTGTAAGATTAATTATCGCTATATTACCTAAGCAGATAGCATATCTGTTCCCTAAAGGAACCGTTATAGAAGTTATTAAACCTTTATATAGAATTACAAAAGCTAGAACCCACTAGTTCGTAACCTACTTCCGCTATTACAAAGAAATGCTTAAGATAATAACCTTATCTTACAACCTATGCTTACTAATTATGGAAGAGAATGATAACAACCTCTTTAGAGTAGTTGGCATGTAAACTAATAATACACTAGGCCTTAGTGACTAGGAATTCTATAACCTTAAAGAGAAGGAACTATAGAAGGCGAATTTCTTAGCAAAGCTAAAGCAGAAGCTATTAGCTAAGAATCCCCTTATCTTTAATAGTTATATCCTTACCTAGAACGCTAATAATTTAATAGAACTACGTTAGAAAGGCTAGAGCAAGAAGATTAGGCAGATTAACTTATAATCACTAACTATAAAACAAGATTACGTTAAATAATAAGCATAAGGAAGTTATATTGCAACTATCTGTTAACCTGAAGCCCTTTATAACCTCTTAATCGTAGTATAACATTAAGATCTAACTCCTAATGATATAACTCGATTAAATAAGCAACTTAACTAGCAGATCTAACATTAAGACTAAGGCCTATATTACATCCCTCTAGACCTTAAGAATGCGAAGTTGTTTGTGTTCGTGAATAGATCCCTTGCTAACAATAAAGATCTGAGTTCCTAGATAGGATACGTAATTATCATTAGTAATAAAGAGGCAAAAGATAACATATTTACCTTAAAAGGTAACATTATTATATATAGCTTAATAAAGAGTAAGCGTATAACCTATAATGCCCTTACTTCCGAACTATACTTAATAGTATAAGGTGCTAATATAGCCTATGCAATTGCTATAACTCTTAATATAATTACAGACTAATTAAAGATTAACCGCATCCCTATAATTATTTATACAGATTCTTTTTTATTATATAAGTGTCTTATAAAGCTAGGCTTTATAAAGGAGAAGCGCCTTATAATTAACATCATGGCACTTTAGCAATCATACGAGCGATAAGAGATTTACGAAGTACAATAGATTAACAGCAATAATAACCTTGCTAACGCGATAACAAAGACATCCCTAAATAAGAGCCTTAAGACTTTTATTAACTTAAACAAAGCTGTAATTTAAGTTAAAGGCTAGGTAAAGAGACTAGAGACTGGATAAGATTAATAAGAGTCCGGTCTAACCATAGCTAAGCTAATAAGAAGCCCTTATTTTATTTCCCTATATCCACTTATGTTCATTTTAAATAATCCTAATTTTTATTACGTTTTTCAAGCTTTCGGAGCTCCTGATCGAGCCCGCTTTCTAATCCGCGGATTAAGCGATTTTCTTTACATTATATTATTAACTAATAGGGAGTCTAAATTCAATATTAGACCTACTTATCCTTACATAGGCTTATTTTATTCATATACCCGCTAATTCCCTCTTTTAGTATTAGATCTATCCTGCCCCACTTTCTTCCTAAAAAGAGAAGTTACTAGTGTTATAATAACTAGGTTAATATCGGGTTAACCACTAGGAAAGTGGAGCACGTGTGGTAACGCTGCACTATAATTAGCCGCACCTATACGCGAGGCATATATGTAACTCGCGTCCCCCTTTTCTTGTGGCTATATAACACTATAAATAGCTTTAATCCTTAGACCTTATTATATCATTGAACCTGACCTTACGTTGCACTAGTGCATACCAATCCCTTGGTGTAACCAACAGGACCTATTAGCTAGAAATTAAAGAAAGCTAGTATAATAGCTCTATTAACACTAGAAGCTGAAGCTGATGCTATCTGCGAGACCTTCCGGGAGCTTCAGTGGCTTTAGGGCATATTTAAGGAGCTAAAAACCCTAATTTCTCCCCCTATCCAGATATATTACGATAATTAAGGCGCTATAACTACTGCTTATAACCCTGCTTTACATAGTCGTACAAAGCATATATTACTAAAGTTTAACTATATTAGGTAATAGGTTTTAGAGGGTTTAGCTAAGATTGAATATCTAGATACAAAGTCAATGCCTGCAGATAGTCTTACGAAACCTCTTTCTAGACCTCTTTATTAGGCTTTTATTAAGCTTTTAGGGCTTAATAATTATTAAACTAATAACTAATTCCCTTCAATAGGGAACTAAAAACAACGTCAAAAAGGGAGCTATATTTAACAATAGCTAGGAATTCAAAAAGGGGGTCTTTTATTTTTCCTGTTTTTCCCTTTTATCTATTATTATCAAAAGTTATTGTTTTTTACCCTATAGTCTCTTTGTACACTTCTAATTGCTTTTAAATGTAATTCTTTTGTAGAGGGGGTGTTAAAAATAAGACTTATTTTTAGCCCTTTTCTAGTTAAAGAACCTTCTTATTACTAGCTTACTTTGCAAGTCTAATAGCTACACTATAGCTATTAACGGTCGCGAGGGCAGCTGTTAATGACTATGTCGCAGCTATTAATAGCTGCGACTAACTGTGTGGATAACTAATTAGTTAATTATATTATGGCTATAAGTGTGGCTATAACTACGCCACTAGTAATTAGGTAAGCTAGGGTAACGTAAGCTAGGGTGACGTAAGCAGGTTACCCTACATATAACTTACCCTATAGCTATCTTTAACAACGATTTTCTCTTTATCTAGAGGTTATATAAAAGTTTCACATATAGCAAATTAAAGCTTAAAGATAGGGCTTTCTCTTTATACAAGGTTATTTTTTAAACCAAAAGTTAGTGCATACGGGTTGCTAGCTAGTATAGTGGTGAGTTGATTTTTTAGTTTTTGCATATAAATGAATTTTACGGAAAATCAAAAGTAGCCTGTAAGACCTCATTAGCGGCCTGGATCCACCAATACACAGAGCTTTACATGTAGTGTAGTAAATGTAGTATTTTGACTTTCCTTGTAGTATGTAGTGTAGTGAATTGTAGTGTAGTGTAGTATGTAGTGTAGTGTAGTAAATACTACACTACACTACAAATACTACATGTAGTATAAGGCTAAAAATAAAAGTAAGGCATATTAATATCTTATAATATTCTTTAGATTTTTCTTTATTAACTTAATATTAGCTTTCTTTTTTATTAGAATTTAGTTATTTAGTTATAAATCTTTAAAGTTTATACTTATTTAAACTATTAAGCTTATAATAGGAATAGGGTAGCTAAGTATGGTATTTTTAGTATTACTATATAACTCTATTTATTTCCTAAATTCTAAAGGTTATTTTATCTTTCTAGATTTTTAATTAGATTTAATATTCATTTTAATATACGTTTTTTACTTTAAATCTAAGATTTACCCTAAAGAAATTATTTACTATTATATATAAATAGGATAATAAATCTAATAATAATATATTTATAAAGATAAGCTATTTATAATAAATAAATATTTTTACTTTATATTATAGAAGGGTTTTTAGCTATATATTTTCTTTTATTATAATTATAAATAATTATATTAAGTTTTTAGGTTTTTTAAGTTAAAAGAAATGTAAAAACCCTTAAAAAAGCTTTAAAAAAGTAGCTAGAATATTATTCTTATAATATTAAAAAGAAATATAATATATTTTCCTTTATTACTAAAATTAGAAAAAAAAGCTTTAAAAGTAAGCTTAAGAATATATACTATTTTTAGCTTACTTACTTAGCTATATATTATACTAAAAAGTAGGTTTAAAAGTAAACCTTATTAACTATACCTTTTATTTACTAATAGTTTCTATGCTTTTTCTATAAATTTGTTTAAAGAAAAAGATATATTAATAAAAGTGGGTCTAAAGTAAGTCCTTATAATTATACCTTTACTTACTAATAACCTTTATGCTTTTTCTATTATATAGTCTTAGAAAAAGAAGGAATTAATAAAAGTGGGTCTAAAGTGGGTCCTTATAATTATCCCTTTACTTCCTAATAACTTTTATGCTTTTTTCTATAATCTAGTCTTAGAAAAAGGAGGAATTAATAAAAGTGAGTCTAAAGTGGGTCCTTATAGTTGCCTTTTACTTAGAGTTTATACTTTTTTTTAATTAGTTATAGAATTATTTCTTCCTTTCTTTTTTCTTTTTAATAGGATAAGGCTAGTGTAAGCTAGTAACAAACACCTATAATAGGAAACACACTAAGCGGCGCAGACCCGTGATAGGGCTAGCGCTAGCCCGTACATAGACGTAAGGGGGTTTTTCTTCCTAGTATAGGGTTTTCCCTTTTAACTTAGTAGTAGGAGTACTAGTAATAGCTATCTATAGAGCTAACTAGCGTAAATAATATATACTATTATTACTATTATTACTATTATTACTATTATTACTATTATTACTATTATTACTATTATTACTATTATTACTATTATTACTATTATTACTATTATTACTATTATTACTATTATTACTATTATTACTATTATTATTAAAAAAATATAAGAAAGAAAAGTATTTTATTTTATTAATATATTTAAAAAGCTTAAAATACTAAGTAATTAAAAAGTATAGCTTTTTCTATAGTAATTTCCTTATACTTATTTATATTTATGTTTTAGTTACTTATTTACTATTTAATTTTAATTAAACTTTAACACTAATAATATTATAAGTTAATATAATTTATTATAGCTTATAGTAGCTTATAAACTATAAGCTATTATAAGCTATTATAAGCTATTATAAGCTATTATAAGCTATTATAAGCTATTATAAGCTATTATAAGTAATTATATTACTAAAAATTATAAATACTACAAATACTACAAAATACTACATGTAGTGTAGTGTAGTAAAAAAATTCCCTTGTAGTGTAGTGTGTAGTGTAGTGTAGTGCAAAGCTCTGCCAATACAGTTAGTAGGTCTATGAGAGAAAGAAGATCTTTTTAACTAGCTAGATAGCTAGTTCTCTCAACTAACAACAGCCGCATTACCCGTATAACGTATCTAAAATCAATTCTATTACTCTATAAGATATCATAAAAGTAATCTAAATTAAATTCTATTAGTTAATAACTGCTATAACCTTCCGTTGCGTTGCGTTAATTGATTTAACGTTGCAGCCCTATTGGTCCCCGACCGTAGAGCTTGCACCCGTACAGCTGTTGCCAGCTGGCAACTAGCTCCCTACATTTCAATACTTTACTATAATAACTATTATAGCATAATAAAGGGTAGTAGTAGTAGTGTTTATAGAAATGTCTCTTCTTATAATACCTAGCTTATCTATGGTTGTGAAGTTAACTACTAATTAGTGTTAGTTACACTAAGGTGCCTACGTAGGTAATAATCCCGTATGATTGAAGTCAATAATAGTTAATTAAATTTTAGCTAGGAAGGAAAGAGAAAGAAAAGAGGGAAAGTCTACAGATCTTCAGGGGAATATATTCACAGAGGGGCTGGTGACTTACAGGGGGTCTTCTTGTACTCGACCCACCTACCTCATCACCTGACGGCCTTATCACGGCTTAGTCATACTACATATCCCCCCCCCTGACAAGACCTGTGGGTCTGTTTCTAATTACCCTTGCAGGTGTGTAGATGCTAGGAAAGTGAGCGAAATCCGTTTGTGGGGCAAAAGAGGGGGTGGCAAATTAATGCAGCTAATCATATCGCGTGCATCGCGCTAGACCCACAATTGGTCCGGTCTTTGGCCACGATTAAACCAATGAAGATCCGAAGGAATTAACAGTTCTCTTAGATAATTATAAGTAGCTATAATTTTCCTTATAATAGATAGTTTTTCTAATATATATTATTTATCTTAAACTTTTACCTAATCCTATAGATAAGAGTTAGGAGATCTTAGGGGTTTCTTTAGCTTAAAAGGTTCTCTAGGAAGTACTAGAAAGGTTTTCCTTTTAGTATAAACTTAAAGCTATAGCCTAACTATTCTTATATAATACCTAGTATTTTATACTTCCTTTAATAAGTTAAGAGCTTAATATTAAGAATATTATACTTCTTAGTACTATACTTAATACTCTTATTATTATAAAACTTATTAAGATTAAGTAGTTACTTTAATAAGGGTTAGCTTATCTCTTAAGGGAAAATAAGGATAATTAAATCTTATAGAAGAGGTACTATAGTTTTAGACTATAAAGAGGGATTATAATACCTTACTATAGGAGAGAAAGTAAGGGGAGTCTAGGCTTATAGTTAAGGGCTTATAATAAGGGGATTACCTTTATTATTATATCTTTATCTTATACTTAGTATACTTAGGGATTAATATAATAGAATCTAGGAATAGAATAGGAGTGGTTATAATAGTTAAGGGGATTAGGGAGATTATAAATTAATTAGTTAATCTTTAAGAAAAGGGATAATAATAAGGAGAAGGTCTTTATAAAAGTCTTTTTCTACTATTTACTTCTTAAATATAAAATACTTCCTTCTAACTTCCTATATTTTCTCTTTTTTCTAATTATAGAATTTATTATAATTAATAATATCTTTAAGTAGGACTATTATCTTATAGTAAGTCTAAAGGTCTATATAAATACTACTAAAGAAAAGAAAGTCTTAAAGAATCTTTATAGCTTTAGGATTTACTATTTAGAATATCTCTTACTTTTATTCTCTAAAGTTATTATTAAAGATAGTAAATAGGGTTTATAGGTATAGGTTCTTATATTTATAGGTTACTTTGTTAATAAGAATCTAAGCTATAAGTTCCTTAGGGGTAGTGTTTACCTTAAGATTAAATAATTCCTTACTCTTTAGTGCTTATTATATAATATATTAGTGTAAATTAGAGGTAATATACCTAAGGAGGTAAGTTATAACTTATAGATTAACTTCTCCTATAATATCTTTAAGTAGGGTATATTTATAGTTAGAAGGAATGTCTTAGGATTTAAATTCTTCTAGTTAATCTTAATATTTTACTATAATATTAGTAGTAAATAGGGAGGTAAGGAAAATAAAGAAATTCTAGAGGTTTAAAGAATTATAAGTAAAGCTATTATCTTTACCCCTTAGTAAGTTAATTAATTAACTAAAGATAGGTTTAAACTAATTACTAACTAGGCCTTAATTATTTAATAAACACACTTCTAAGGGTTTATTTATATAATAGATATACTAATTAAATAAATAAAGATAGGTTAGGTTAGTTACTAACTAGGCCTTAATTAAGTTAATAAGCTTAGATTTAGTATAAAGCTAGTTATAGTTACTTAAAGTAAAAGGAAAGCTAGAATATACTACTTCCTTAGTATATTTAGTATCTTAAAGTAATACTTTCTTTTTTATAAGGTAAGTCCTTAATACTAATACCTCTTCTATAAACCTTACTAATTTATAGTATTTATAAATATAACTACTAATTAGTATTAGTACTATAGAATACTAGTAACTTATATATAAGGTTTTTAAGGTAAACTAAAGTATATATAATTATTATATATTCTATTTTATTAAAGCAAGTAAAAGAGGGATTAAATAAAAGCAAAGAGAGTATACTATTTATTATAGGAAAAGGGGCCTTAATTAGGGTTATTAGTAAAGAGGCTATATATGCTAATGCTAACTACGGCGCGATTAGGCTAGACATGTGGGTCCGCGATGCAACGCGCCTAGCTAGTTAGAGGCGCGCAGCCTTGTTAATATCATGCTTGTTCCAACAGGTATAATATTTTATAATCCCTTTAGGGGCCCTCTAGGGGCCTTACTAGGGGCTACTTATAGTAAGCTATTACTTATAGTAAGCCTCTTACTCCTTACCCCCCCCCCCCCCCCTTAAAAAGGATTAGGTAGTTAGGAGAGGTAAAAAAAAAATTCTTAACTAGTTACTAAAGAGTATTTTATATCTAACTAATTAGAAGAGATATCTCTATAGGATAACCTTATTTTAATAAAGGGAAAGTAAGAAGCTTTACTTTACCCTCTTGCCTTGCCTTGCTATGACGCAAATCGCAGGCAAAGCTCCGCTTTCCCTAATAAGGCTTCACTAGAAAGAACACTTAGGGAATACAAGCATTATTATACCTATTAACTTATGGTCAGCTTTCACTACGCACGTACGGACTGTGCTTCTTCACTCACGTCTTGTCCACTGATTTGAACGCCAGGGATGCCGTTGTCTCATTCGTTGACAATCGTCACACCCCGTGTTTAATCGTTCAGAATCGTGCATCTTGACAACTTGCCTCAATCAAAACCACGGTTTACGGATTCCTGACATCGTCTCGTAGCCCCCCCCCCGGGTCGCACCTTCCCGACGCCTCACTAGGCACAGTGGCGGGCGGGCGGGCGGGCGAGCGGGCACGATGCAGAAATCAACAACTCGAGGCCACCAACAACAACAAGCCAGGATTCTCCGCAGATGGGGTCGATACCCCTAGAACTATTCTGCAAATGTACGGAGTACATATGTCGGTACATGCCCCAGTTTTTCGTTATTCTCTTATGTATGTACAGCCGCCATCAGCCGCCATCAGCCGCCATCAGCCGCCATCAGCCGCCATCAGCCGCCATCAGCCGCCATCAGCTGCGAGTAATATGAGTAGAGAGCTACAAGGAAAAATGCATAGGGTAAGGTATACATACAGCGCGACAAAAGAATACATCTGCTTCCGTGTAGGTGCCTGGGGAAACAAGGTACCTTTTACATAGCGGTCCCTGTTCTCCCCCAGATAAGAGGGCTCCTCCGTCACACAACCTCGTCAACACCACCTCGTCCCACACGCAGCCGGAAACAAACATCGCATGCCTCCGACATGGACAGAACAAGGCACTCCTCGGCCGGCGATGCGGCCGGCGATGCGGCCGACCAGGCTCTCGCCAATCTCGGCTACACGAGCGAGCTGCCCCGAACCCTCGGCATGATGAGCATCCTCGGCCTGTCCTTCGCCATCATGGCCGTGCCCTACGGCCTGTCCACCACCGTCTACATCACGCTCAACAACGGCCAGTCCGTCTCGGTGCTCTGGGGCTGGGTCCTCGTCTCCCTCGTCTCCGTCTGCATCGCCGCCTCTCTCGCCGAAATCTGCGCCGTCTTCCCTACCGCCGGGGGCGTCTACTACTGGTCCGCCATGCTGAGCACCCGCGCGTGGGCAGCCCCCGTGAGCTTCGTCGACGGCTGGCTCACCCTCGTCGGCAACTGGACCGTCACCCTGTCCATCAACTTTGGAGGTGCCCAGCTCATCCTGAGTGCCGTCACCGTCCTCAACCCCGACTATGCGCCCACCCAGTGGCAGACGGTGCTGTGCTTCTGGGCCGTCATGATTGTCTGCGCCTTGGTCAACGCCCTCGCGTCGAGATATCTGGACCTGATCAACAAGGTCTGTATCTACTGGACCGGCGCGAGCGTGCTCATTATCCTCGTCACCCTGCTGGTCATGGCTCCCGAGAGACACCCGGCCGACTATGTCTTTGGTCATTATGATGCTTCGGCGAGCGGATGGCCTGCCGCCTGGTCTTTCTTTGTCGGACTCCTGTCTCGTGAGCTGTCCATGAACGAACTTTTTTTTTTTTTTTTTTTTTTTTTTTTTGCATATTCAATGAGAATCCAAACTAATGTGTAACCCCCCTTTCTTTCTCCCCCCTCCGCAGCTGCCTACGTCCTGACCGGCTACGGCATGGTGGCCTCCATGTGCGAAGAAGTGCAGAACCCCGAGCGCGAGGTCCCCAAGGCCATTGTGCTTTCCGTCGTGGCCGCCGGCATCACGGGCGTCATCTTCCTCGTCCCCTTGCTCTTCGTCATGCCCGACATTGCCATGCTGCTCACGCAAGCGCAGCCCATCGGCCTGCTCTTCAAGACGGTCACGGGCTCGAGCGCCGGCGGCTTTGGTCTCTTGTTCCTCATCCTCGGCATCATGATGTTTGCGGGCATCGGCGCCCTGACTGCCGCCTCGCGCTGTACCTATGCCTTTGCTCGTGACGGCGCCATCCCCGGGTACACGCTGTGGTCTCGCGTCGACAAGAAGCTCAACATGCCCGTGTGGGCTCTGGTCCTGTCCACCGTCGTCGACTGCCTCCTCGGCTGCATCTACTTGGGGTCCGTCTCCGCCTTCAACTCCTTCACCGGCGTCGCCACCATCTGTCTCGGCATGTCGTACTGCGTTCCCGTCCTGGTGCTCCTCGTCCGCCGCAGAGAAGCCGTCAAGAAGTCCCCGTACTCTCTCGGCAAGCTCGGCGCCGTCATCAACGTCATCTGCATCGTCTGGACCATGCTCGCCGTCGTCATCTTCTGCATGCCCGTGACGCTCCCCGTCGACGCCACCAGCATGAACTACGCCTCCGTGGTGTTTGCGGGCTTCGCCGCCGTCGCCGTCATCTGGTACATTGTCTTTGCGCACCGCAATTTCCATGGCCCGCCTGTCCTGGCGAGAGACGAGGCGTTTGGGCCGGCCGTCCATGGCGGCCCAGAGGCCAATACGCCTGAGCTGCCGTCGGAGAAGAACCGCGCCGTCGACTAGCCTTGTCCGATTGTGTACATGTATATATTATTCTTCTTCCCCTGATCTAGCGTACTCCCATCCTGGGACATTGCACGCAACGACGCTTCTCCATCGCACAGTGAGTGAGTGAGTGCCTTTATGAATTCGCAACAACGCGACGCAATCGACTTGTCCCCCATGCCCATGTACCTTGCAGCTCGGCCCCCCGTCTCCACTCCAAGCGAACGTTCAAAAGACTTGCATCGAATTGTCTCGGTCGTCATGGTGACGATGCGGGTTGTCCGGGGCGTCAGACGCAACGTGGGCTTCCCTCCCTGTCTATAATGGGCACTTTGTTACACTGATTCTGCAGCCCACATGTAGTTTTCGCGCTCCCTTTCTTCGTCCCTTGCTTATTAGCTAGATGCTAGGACGTAATTACTCGTGAATTCCATTACAGTCTCGTGGCAACGAGGCATTTCTAGCATGACTGTCATAATGGCCTCCGTTGAGGGGAGTATCTAGTAATCATAAGATGCTCACTCATATATACAAGATGGGGAAAAAAAAAAAAAAAAAAAAAAAAGACAAAGCATGTCTCACGTTTAATTTTGATTCCCCCTGGTCAGCCCCCAGCCTACACGCTAATGGTTCGGAAAACGCTAAACTCCTCGCCCGTGGCCACCAGGCTTCCCGTGATCTGCGGATGCCAGTGAACCTCCTTGGCGTCCTTGAGATAATGCACAAACAACAGCTGCGGGGGCACATCCTTGACGCCCGCCGTGTCTTTGCTCTCTTCGTCGTCCAACTCGACGGCCAGATCCCACAGGGTAACGGTGTTGTCGCCGGCGGCGACGGCCATGATGGAGTCGTCGGTGGGGTGCCATTCCAGGCTGGTGATCTGCTCCTTGTGGAAGTTGAAGCTGGCCAGGGGCTGGGGCTTGTCCGCGTTGCTTTTCCACTGGCGCAGGTCCCACACGCCCCAGACGCCGTCGTCGGCGCCCGATGCGAGCAGATGGCTGGTTTGGCGGGACCACGACATGACGTTGATGTCGTAGTTGGAGACTTGTACTGTGATGGCGGGCTTGCGTGACTTGGAGCGGACGTCCCATACGCGGATGGTCCCGTCGCTGGACGCCGAGGCGAAGACCGACTGTTCCGACGGCGACCACTGGATCTCCTCGACGCTGCTGGTGTGGCCCTGGAAAGGTCTGTTGTCCGTGACCCAGCCGCCGCCGTCGGTGCGCGACGTCACATAGATGAGGCCGTCGTTGTCGCCGGTCAGGAGCTTCCCGCCGGGGACCGTGGGGGACCAGTCGACGGCGTAGCCCTCCGTCTTGTGCGCGCGGATCGTGGATATCGGCTTGTTCTGTTGAGCGGTGATGGTGGTGCCGGGGTTGTCAAAGGAAGCCAGATGGGGGGTAACGTCGTGGATGAAGACATTGCTCGACTCGGTCATGGTGGCAGTCAGCGTGGTTGCTGGGCGGCCGGGCTCGTTGCCGGGGATCTGGTGCGCTCGGATACGGTTGGTAGTCGAGTTGAGGGGGATGGCTCTGCTCTCCAAGATGGGGTCGGCATCTTCGTCGTCATCGTCATCCGACTCTTCTCCCTCTTGACGGTCCATCCTGCTCAGGCCGCTAAACTTGTTGACCAGCAGCTGGTTGTCCGAAGCCTTGGCGCTCTCAGCCTGTGTTCCAGCAACCATGTACATTGTGGCAGGATATGCCTTGCGGTTATCGCCCAATGAGTCGCGGACCACGTCAAAGGACAAGCAGGGCCACGGCGTGCTCAAGTTGTGCAGCATCTCGTATGTAGACAGATCTGGTGCCAGAGTCTGCCCAGGCTCTAGTTTGTTTCGTCCGACAATGAAGGTACCCTGGTCGACCTCCATGGCGCCTATGTATGTGGTGTGCATGTTAGCTTCGATCTGACATGGTCCATGGTCAAGCCCTGCCTGGGTGGAATAAGGATGTAGGTGCGATATGCTCACCAGCCTTCTCCTCGGCCTCTCGCTCAGCATCAGGCCTTCCGTCCACGCCGGCCTCAAAAATTTCGTCCTCGCTCTCGAACTCGTCCTCGAATTCGTCTTCGAATTCCCCCATGTCCTTGTCGTCCACGTCCATGGCGTCGGGGCGGTCGCCGCCCTTGAGAGGGCCATTGCCGTTCTGGTCGGCAACACGCTTCGACATGATGGAAGTTGTGCGCCGTGATGGGCTGAACGAGTCGTTGGATGGACAATAATGCTAAGTGAACAGAGCTTTGGGATGAAACAAACCCGCGAGAAGGAAAACCCGATGCTTGCTGGAATGCCAAGCCCTGGCTTTGGGAGACAGCAGGGCGGCAATGGACGAGATTGAATGTCTGGTCCGTCTATCGGCCGGCGGCAGAATAATTTTCTGGCCCTCTCGGTCAAAAAATGAAAAAAAAATGAAACCCCCCCCGATTTTTGCTGAAGACCCCGCCATGGCGGTGGCGGTGGCGGGGCAGTGCGTCCTTGTGGCGGTGCGTTTCCGTGCCATGCCATTCCCGAGTTCCGCGCTTGCCGAACAAAGCCCACCGCTGCCCCTCGCAAATTAGCACCAGAAATCACGTCACCGACGGACGCCTGACAAAGCAACCTGTTCAATAATACCTGACCCATCAGTGATCATCAGCATTGGAATGTTCGACCCATGCCATGACGACGTGAGTGCTCCGGCTGTGCCTGGAACCTGGAATTCTTGGCCCTGTCCCATTTGTCATCCTCACACGCGCGGCAGAGGTTAGTAATGCCCACTGCCGGCACTGGGCAGATCTCATATAATAAACAGACCAGCCAGAACTACTCACGCCGGTCCCGTTACACAATTCTGTCAAACTCGGAGCAGGACCAGACAAGTTGAAACAAATTTAAAAAAAAAATCCACTACCGCAGACCCTACATATTACACATCTTCCAACCTACCACCTTGCCCACACCCACCTTCTCCTTCATCCCCCCTCCTCCCCTTCGCCTCATCATCAACCAACAACAACGGAACAACCGCCCGCCATGCCCGTCATAGACATAACCTCCAAGTCGCAGTTCGACGACCTCATCAAGTCCACCCCCTTCGTCGCCCTCCAAGCCACCGCAACCTGGTGCGGCCCCTGCAAAGCCATCTCGCCCCATTTCGCCAAGCACTCGGACGCGCTCGCCATCGAAAACACGTACGCCTTCGCCAAATTCGACATCGACGCCGTGCCCGACCTGGCCTTTGAGCTGGGCATCCGATCCGTCCCCGCCTTCTACTTCTTCGAGAACGGCGACAAGGCCGAGGGGACTCTCACGGGGGCGAACCCCCCTGCGCTGAAGAAGTCTGTCGAGGACGTCTCGGAAAAGGCGAGGGCCAAGGGCAACACTGTGAGTACATAATCTAGAGAAGACGATCCGACAAGGAAGAAGATGCATACACGAGAGGAAGAGTGGGGAGCCGATGAAACACTCCAATGTTTACTACTCGCATGCATGATGCTGGCCGTGTGCTGTGCATGGGACGCCGCGCATTTGGCTCGATTTACTAACATGTCTCTTTTTAAAGCTCTCCACAAACGAGGAATTTTAAAAACATCGACGCGGCGGGCTTGACATCGATAAAGCAGCAAATGGACGGTCAATCGATGGAGCGACGGGGATAACTGAAAAAGTTCCAAATAAATGCATAGGTCCTTCTACATCTCCTCTTCATCTGTCGTGCGACTGGTAACGTGTATTGCATGACTCAACGTATAATGGGCCTTTGTTTGTGTCTACGTGGCATGTTTCACACGACAATGCAATCTGGTTGACTACCGAGGTAGGTCATTTCGTACATGTACTTGAAAGATGACGTAGTTTGCGTTGGCATCACCAACAACCTTTGAATGAGATGGATTTGTCCGTCGCCTGCTTTCGTTTCCCATCAACTCCACATCGCTCGCTGCATTGCTCATACACGCCGCCACTTCAACCCCCCCAAAAAAAAAGAAAAAAAAAGAAGAAAAAATCCCTGCTTGCGCCCTTCCATGTACAATGCGCAAGCAGACGACGAGTCTTGGGTTCCGAGGTCAGTATTCGAATATTCAAGATAAGTGCGTGTCCTTCCACATGGCTACAGTCCATGCCGTCGCTCACGCTGCATTCGTCGTGCCACATTGTCGACAATGCAACCCAGTCTTGCCTATGGCCGTTCGCTTAACCTTTATATCGCGGCCACCGCATTCCCGGCAGGATGGCGCGTCACTCCCACCGGTCGAGTCTGTATTGACCTCGGCAATGCCCGAGCCTGCACGCTTCTTAGCGGCAGCAGGATGAACTGACAGCTTTACATCCTCCTCTATACTGTCTCTGGATTCTGAACCGGTGAACCTTGATCCTGAGGAAGGTATTGGACCAATCGATCGACGTCGGTCAACGTCCTCATCAGCCTTTAATCGCGGTATACCATTGACAGCGATGCTTCGCCGGGCGGACGCTTTGTCACCTGGCCTGAGACTATTGTCGTAGGCCTTTGTACTATGGCTGTTCTCGTTTTCGCCCGCACTACCGAGGGGGCTCGCGTTGGGCGAATATTTCAGGCCAGGTATGGTAGGCCTCCACCTGCTAAGATTCCAGAAACTGCTTTCTCCTTTGTCATTTTGGCCAGATCCTGCTGCTGCAGCTGCGCTAATGAGACTGAAACTTGGTGCAGGAGGTATCGATGAGTCCCTGTCCTTGTGTGCTCGTAGAGAACTTCGGCCGGTGTGAACGCTGCTTGTCGGGCTGGTCGGATTGTTCGTACGGCTCGCAAAACTAGACGTGTAGGGCATCTTGCGGGCTTCGGAAGCCAGAGTGGCAGCTGAAGAATTGATTGGCGTGCGACTGGGCTTCATTGGCGACAGAGATCGGTCGCTTCTGCTGGTTGCAATGCTCATACTGGCCCGTCCCTCGACATCCTGGCGCCAGCTCATGATCCTGTCCGACGCTGGCAGTGTTTGCTGTGACGTTGTTCCCGAGCTCAGCGACCCGCGTCGGGAGTGAACGCGGCTACCCGTGCTCGTTCTCGTCGCAATGCTGCCAGAACGCCCAACGCCAGTGAGTCTGCCCGAGAACTTCGAGGATGTTTCCCATAAGCTTTGTTGTCGTTTGGTGTAAGCACAGTCTTGTCGAAAAACCTTGATCGTCCCGGTTCGGTCAGTGGTGATGATGATGTTGCCATCTACATGTCTCGATCTTCTAATGTAGGCCGGGCTCTCTTCGGGCTTCTTCAGGCTGAGCGCACTTTCTGACTGTCCATCGGAGAGTTTGCTTTGACTCGCATTCCTTTCCTCTAGACTCAGGAGCATCACGGGCGGTGGATTGCAAAGATCATAGATGGGGTCCCCCGAGGCACTGAGAAGCTGTCGAGTCTTGATTGGAGCCATTGACGCCGTCGTGACTACCTCGGGGTGGGCATCGAAACATTCATACGGTTGCTTATCTTTGAGGTCATTGTTGAGGCTATCGACACGCCATATGTAAGCTCGACGGTCTTCGCTTCCTGAGATTACATAGGTTTTGTCGTCACTGAACCGCGCGTGGATCTGGCTGGATTGGTTTTCAAGACCCCGGAATTTGACTTCTAGCATTTTTGTCCGCATGTTGTATATTCTCACACGGCTGTCGTTGGAGCTGATCAGGACTTTAGTGTCTTTCTTTCCGTCTCCAGATTGGAAGGTGGCCGTCTCGACACCTGTTATCTTGCTGCCCTTTGCGTTCTTACCCCTGGACGATCGGACGTGAATCTGCGACTCCAGCGTTAGGCCTTCTGTTTCGTAGAACAAGCACAATCCAGTCAATAGCCCACAAATGGAAGTCTTGCCGTCAGGCGAGAATGCCACCGCTGTGATGAACTCGTTTGCAGTTGCAGAAAATGCAACTGCCTTGTCTGGTATGCTCCACAGGCGCAACTGCGCGTCTAGTGAGCCTGCCAAGAAGAAGCGGTCATCCGTGGGATGAAATGCAATCGAGGTGACAACGTCACTGTGCTTGAATGTACAGAGGCACTCGGGCCGACTCATATGCCACAGTCTTACTGTTTTATCCATGGACGATGACAGCAAGAAGTTGTTCTTGCTCCAACTCAATGCCAATACCTCGCCCGTGTGGCCCTCAAATTCTCGAGCAGGCTTTGTTTGGAAGACGGGGCACTAAGCTTCTCCCCAACACCTCGACCTCGAACCTCTTCCTCTTCTTCCTCGTATCTTCTTCGCTCCTCTGGGGTTGATATCACCGAGAAAACTCTGACGGTTTGATCTTTTCCCGCAACGGCAAGATGTCGGCCGTCCAGACTGAATTTTGCCGCCCAAATTGCATCACCCGACTTCAGTATCTTTGATCCGACTGCAGTGGCAGGCTCTCGGCTACGAGTTTCATCTTCAGAGGTCCGCTTTGCTCCAAGGAGCTCCTGGGCGAGGAACAGATGGTTAAATTCGCGAGACTTTTTGTCGTGGGATCTGACACGAATATAACGCGGCGGTTCTTTGTGGAGTGGTATATAACCTCCCCCGTCTCCGAAAACTGAAGTCAAAGCCCTAGCGGTACTTCCATCGGTCCGAAGCTCGCCTAACTCGGAGTCGGAGTCGTGCATGACATCCTCCTTCTTCCAGGCACCGCGAATGGCTAGGCGGCTCAGAAACGACGATCCCTTCCTACATACACAAGAGTGTTATGTGAGCAATCACCTGGTCGAGGCTACAATGTACAGACAAGAACGCACCTTCGATGCTCTCGACTAACATCTGTCACAGCATTGGTAGCCTTGACTTGGCTGTCGGTACTCTGTCTGCGCAAGTTATCCTGTGTAGGGCTGTCTGCTCGTGCCGAATGTAGCAGTCGTTGGGCAATCGTCGGCTCCGTATTACTACCTGTTCTGAGGTATATTTGCTGCGTGAAATCAAGTGGTGCGCCGAGTCAGTCGTTGTTATGTCACAGAAGTCGTAACCTTTTCTGGTTTGGTAAAGAAGAATTCATGTACGTACAGTACTCAAAGGATCAAGACCAGAGTTGATAGGAGAAGTGGCGGTGGAGCTTTTCGATATTGGTTTAGGTTCTTCTTCTCTGACATTTAAAGAAGTGCTCGAACGTGGCAATCGCGGGCTCGATAGACGATTTGGCGAGCCGCGATGCGATGCGCCGTTGATATTTGTTCCTGGATCTTGTCAGTCGAGAACATGCCAGATACCGTCTTATCACATCGGGGTCGGAACCACCGTCCAAGCCGACGTCCTAGGTGCGGGAAGACACCATTCACCGTACCTGTGGGATCGGATAGGTCGGCATTTCCAAGCTCGGGGTTCGCGGCGATGTCGGTGATGTTGCTCGAGGTAACCTCTCCATGGCCCAATATGGCTGGCGAGGCTGGCTGGGTCGACATTTTCCATGCTGTGAGGGGCTGAACAGTGAGCAAAACAGTAAGGCTACCATATCATATGTATGATCTTGGCCTACGAAGGAAACGCTTTGCTGCAAGCCCCCGGCTAGGCGACCACGCAGCAAGGCTTGTCACTGAGAGAAGCAAGGGTGTTGCAAAACCTCGCGATGCGTCAAGAACGCAAGAGCCAGGGGGTGACCAGGGTCTCCACGAGAGGAATCAAAACACCGATTGGTCCAGACTAGCGTCACCCCAAAGTCCGCGCACCCCAAAGTCCGCGCACCCCGAGTGATCCGGAGGCAAGAGACGATCAAACACAACAAGAGGTAAGTGGTTGTCGATGTCGATATTGGAATGAGAATTCGGCGGGCTTGACGGGCTGGCTTGATGGGCTGCTGGCGGGAAAATTCGGTCCCGGCAGCGTGAGCTGAGCAGGAAGGTCGACCAATGTTAGCATTGGCTCCGCCACGAGCTGTGATTGTAAGTCGGAAGTCGACTGAGCAGCCATGGCCCATGAGCTCGAAGGCATCATTTTACGTGCAGGTGGGCCACATTTCAAGTCAGCGACCAAAGTCAGATTGCCATTGGTAGGATGTTGGTGCGGAGTATGTACATAGATTCAAAAGCAAGGCACTCGCCAAACCAATGGGGGGTTGTACATGATAGCGATGGTGACGTTATCCAAGGCCGCAGACCCTTGCCGTCAGCCGCCGTCCGTCAGCTGCCGTCAGCCGCACCACACAGTTCAGCCAGCCCCTGTGACTCGTGAGCACACACAAGTCGGGCGGCAGGGGTCAAGTCCGTTCGCATGAAATCTCCCTGCTTTCCAGCCACAATGCGCAGCGCACGTTGGACTTCTCATCAGGCTCCCGCCACAACCGCCACAGCCGCCACAACCGCCACAACCGCCACAACCGCCACCCCCACCACACGACATTTACGTCTGTCACCGCAAGAAATGAAATGAACCATCAGGTCAGGCGCGGAATGCCTGGCTTCCATCATCAAATTCTCCTGCATCTATGACAGAGTATCCGACGCAGCGCTTTCTTTCCCTCAGATACCCATACTTTTCGTACCGACATTTCTTGTCCCCGACCCTCCTATGAAGCTCATCAATCGAAAAGTCCTCAAGGACGTGGAAGAGGACCAGGTTTCTCTTCTGCCAGAGGACGCTGAAGACATGGTTTGTCGGATGCTGCTCTTTGGTATGCTGTTGGTCAAAAAGACCTTGGCTGACTTCCGGACGCACAGTGGCATGCATATAACCTCATCGTACCCGGTGACTTAGTACACGCCCATGCATTACGGAAAGTTGTCACGGTCAACGCGGGGACGGGTGCAGCAGCCGCTGAACGAATCCACACCGATCTCACAATCAAAGTCAAATCGACCTTTTTCGATCCCGTCATGTCGTCTCTACGAGTGTCTGGTATTGTCGCATCGGAAAACGATCATGTACCCATGGGCTCGCATCATACTCTCGACATCGAGGTCAGTCGATCCTTCACCGTCATTAAACTCGATGGCTGGGACTCGGTCTCCAAGGCAACCCTGGCGCAAGCTCTATCGGACGACAAGAATGGCGCAATGGCAGCCGTAGTTATGCAAGAAGGGTTGGCGAACATTTGCTTGATAACCCAGTTTCGCACAGTTCAAAAAACTCGTGTGGAGAGTGTTGTACCCAAGAAACGTGATTCCGCCGCCGACCAAGATGCCGGCCTCAAACGGTTCTTTGATAAGACTCTCTCTTCACTACTCCGGGCGGTGGATTTTTCAGATTCGCGGCCGCTGTTATTAGCAAGTCCGGGATTTGTAGCCGCCGATTTCAAGGAGTACATTGCGAAGCAAGGACGGGACAAATCCGACAAAGTTCTCACCACCGTTGCCAAGCGAGCTACTGTCATCCACGCCAATTCCGGACATATTTACAGCCTTAACGAGGTACTCAAGAGCCCTGAGGTAATGGCCAAAATGAAGGACATGAATTACACAAAGGAAGCGCAATACATGGACAATTTCTTTGAGCTACTGAAACTCGACGATGGGCGAGCCTGGTACGGCACAAAGGCCGCCGAGAAGGCCGTTGAAGACGGTGCCGTCGGGCCTGGTGGCGGTGTCTTACTCATCAGCAACTCCCTGTTCCGAAGTCATGACTTGGCAATTCGGAAGAAGTACGTCGCGCTGGTGGACAAGGTAAAGCTTGACGGAGGGGAGACCAGAATACTGAGCAGCGATCACGAAAGTGGACAAAGGCTAAAGATGATGGGCGACATAGCTGCAACGCTGAACTATCCCATGTTGGATCTGGACGAAGAGGATGAGGTGGAACAGGCCGCTCCAGTGGTAGCAAATGAACGACATCATGAGGACGACTACGGCCTGTTAGACAGCGTCATTTAGAAAAAGTGGAGAATGGACAAATTATGAAGGAGAAAGCAGTCCCGTCGGCCATCAGGTTTCCATGCGTCAAACGCGCAAAGCTGAGCTCTGGTGTTTAAACAAACTGCTTATTATTTACTGTGCGTCCGAGCTGTCGCCCGAGCTGTGGCCCCCCCCCCCCCCGGCCAAACTGCGTCACAGACTAATCGGCGGTCACGGCAAACTCGCATTTCCATTGACACTGAACTTGCACATCTTCAGCTCTCAATCAAGCTTACCGCTTACCTTTTCTCTCTCATGTTTCGCAATATGGCGTCTAAATTGAGCATCAACTCTACTGTCAAGCTCAACTCGGGCCATGGGCTCCCTGTGCTTGGTTTCGGGGTATGTATGCAGTTTCGCCATCTTGCAAATCACTCGTTGACATTTCCCTCCATCATTCAGGTATACCAAACGTGAGTTGGGAAAACACTCCGCGCCGTGCTTGTCGCGTATGCTCAAATAGCCATGGCCCATTAGGCCCAAGGATACTGCCACGGAAGTGTGCGCCGAGGCGTTGCGCCTTGGCTATCGCCATGCAAGTCCCATCATGAGCTCTCCTCGACTCTGGGCATCAACTTGTCCCCGCTAACGTGATTGAACAAGATTGATTCTGCGTCGGCATACAAGAACCAAGGCCCGAGTGCAGCCTCCATCTCCGCCTCAGGCGTTCCCCGATCCGAAGTCTTCTTCACCACCAAGGTCCCCATGAGCGGCAAGCCCCTCTCCTACGACAACACCATCAGCCTCGTCAACACTGCCCTCCAGGATACCCAGCTCGGCTATCTTGATCTCGTACTGATCCACTCGCCTTACGGGGGCACTGAGAACCGACTCGGGGCATGGAAAGCCCTCGTTGAGCTCGTCGACGCCGGCAAGGTGCGCTCCATCGGCGTGTCCAACTACGGTGTCCACCATCTCAACCAACTAGAGGAGTACATCAAGAGACTCGAGCAAGAGCGCGGTGGGCCCGGGAAAGGCGGAGTCATCTCCGTCGGGCAATGGGAGGTGCACCCATGGCTCACGCGCCCGGAGATTGTGAAATGGTGTCGGGAAAGGAACATTGCCGTCGAGGCCTACTGTCCCATTGTGAGAGGCGAGCGTTGGGGGGAACCCAAGGTCAAGGCCGCGGCAGAGAAGTATGGCAAAACAGAGGCTCAGATCTTACTGCGCTGGAGTCTGCAGAGAGGCTACGTGCCGCTGGTTAAGAGTGTGACGCCTTCGCGAATCGCGGAGAATGCCAAAATCTTTGACTTTGAACTTACGGATGAGGAAGTCGAAGGGATAGCCACGGAGGAGTACAGCCCTTGCGCGTGGGACCCTACGGTTGAACCGATTGACAAGTAAATGTTCGAATGTAGTAAATTCTCTCAACAACTATACTATCGATGAGAGATGGCATATTGCTCTTGAGCTTTGAGCCCACGATTGAGTAGCAAAGCCTTTCAGGAAGATTTCGTGATGGAGAATTGTTAGAAATGTCAGAAAAAGCGCGGAGGTAATTTACTCATTTCACCTTACCCATGTCATATCGAGAAGTTGTCACGTGAGAGCGCGCCGCGAACGTGAGAGACCCTAGCGACACGCCTTGACAGGGATTTTCCCCATCAGTGCCATCACCAAAAGTGGTTCACCACTTAGTCCGTACACGCGCCGCCAACCACCTCCCCTCCCCCCCTCCTCGAGAGAAACCCACCACGCACCACCAAATGTGGCCATCACCGGCAAACACACCATGCCCGTCCAAAGGACATTCACACTGATATCTCCGGTCGCCACGACGCGAGGGGAGTCTCCCGAGCGTTCCGCCCAGCATGCCCGCCCCATGACATCAAAACAGGTTCGAAAGGCATACAAGGCGTCGACACGTGGCCCGCCCATGTCCCGCGCAGAAAGCAGAAAGCAAGAGAAGGCAGAGCAAGAAAGGATCCGGAAGGAGTTTGAGAAAGAAAAGGCCGCGGCAAAGGCCAGGTCCGCTCGGGAGAAGAGGAAGGAAAAGGAGCAAGCGGAAAGGGAGCAGAAGAAGAAGAGGGGCATGCCGCTGGTGAGCGTGCGACCGAGTCAGGATACGATTGCGCGGTTCGTGCGGGGGAATGGCTCGGGGAAGAAGCGGAACTCTGCTGGTCGGGCTTTGGAAGATGAGGGCGGCGATGAGGGCGATGGGCGGGATACCGTAAGACGCGAATGCGAGGAGATGTCATCGTCGAGGGCATCGCCGCCACGGCGGACCGCGAGCCATGACCAGCGAGAGTTGGACTTGATATCGGAGGAGGATGAGAGTGGCTTGGAGGAACTGCTCGACACGATTTCCAAGGAACAGTGCAGGACAGGGCCACGGCAGCATGAACAACTCGACACGGACGACATGGCAGAGGCAAAGCCGCCACCGTCTGCGTCTCCGCAACAGGCAGCGCACCAGGAGGCCATCATGCCTCCGCCATCAGAACCACCATCATCATGTCTGCCGCAAAAGCCTCAACCCCCCCAGATACCTCGCATCTCCCTGGCACCGCCCAGGAAAAAGCCATCCGCACCGACGCCCTCGCCGCCTCTCGTTCCACAACAATCACCACCCATGAGCACGCAAGCCATCCTCGGCAACCTCGACGACTTCTTCCCGTCCTCCTCCCAGCAAGCCCGCGAGCTTCAGGACGACGCGCCCCGCGAAACACGCATCCCTCCCGAGAAACCCCGACACCCCATCGCAAATCAAGAGCAAGAGCCGACCACGCTCCGACCAGAGCCTGTCCATCGTTCCCCGCCCCCTCACGCCCCCCGCCGCTTCTTCACATCCTCCGGCTCCAACGAACTCGTCTCCCTCGCCATCCAGCGGAGCCGGCGCACCGCTGCGCTCCAAGAAATCCAAGAACAAGAACTCTCGCAAGTATACTCACCCGACGACACGTGGGCTCTCCAATCTCTCCCGAGCCCGCACCGTCCAAAAAACACATCACCTACCCTCTTGCAAAAGACCAACCCAGACGCCGGGATGGGCAACGCCCCCGCCACCACCACCGCAGATAAAGAGAATGTCCGGCCGGAAATGCCATCATCCTGCAGTATTAGCGATTCTCAGGAGACAGAGTACGGGGGCGAATGGGTCGACGAACTGCCATTGGATTTGATCATTTGAAAAAGCAAATCATTATACGAGGAACGAACGCGGCAGGGCAATAGATACCACGGGTTCGGGAAGGAATTGGGCCCATCGCTTTTCTCCTATTTTCTTTCTCCCCCCATGCATACTTTTGCGATGGGGCGTTGTCGAAGCGATAATACCATGATGATGACACGTGCAACTGCGTATCGAACTACTACTATAGAACCCCTGTTCAGAGGCACTATTATTCTCAAGACGATAAGAGTCGCTGTAGCGTGGAATGACCAAGCATGTTCATAAGAAACCAGCCACGACTGAATAAGTTTTTTTTTAAAAAAAAAAAAAATCTTTTTCAACGAAACGCCTTTCATGCCGAACCTCATGCACGCCCCCTCCGTCTCGCGAATTTTCCACGACGACAGAGCATAGAACCACGCTTCCAAATGCCAACGCCAACGTTGCCATGCTCACCCTTTCCATTTTCCATGCAATGCAACCATATGCAGCGACCAAGAGAAATGGCGAATCGGAAAAAAAAGAAAAGGGAAACACGATGAAAAGTAGTCATACAAATGTTCGTCACAAGTAGATGCCCACCCATTCTGTCTTGAGAGCAACCTTTGTCTCGCAGCTGTCCACCGCGCAGCGAATCTCGTTCGGTGCCCCGGTGAGCGATTTCCCAGGCGGGGCGCGGAAGCCCACGCCCTCGGGGGATGCCTTTGTTGGTCTGCGGTTTTCGAAACACTCTGCACAGTAGACCTGATGCACAGAAAAATAGTCAGCATTGTGAAGGAGGGTAAAGAGGTTGCCTGCTTGATCTCGCAGGAGGAATGTATATATATATTCATTCAAAGTGCCAGAGATACGTACATGTCCACATTTCTTGAGCGCCCAAAAGTGGTGCTCGCCCGGCACTCGCTTTCTCTTCCTGGCGCTTCCGGTGGTTGACGATTGTTGGTTGGCACTGCCTGATGGGTCGTAGGCAAGTTCATCGTTACACGCCGGGCAGACTACGACTCGCTCTTCCGTAGATAACGTATCGCGGGTGAAGCCTTCACGAGTAGGCGGCGCTGGTTCCATGGGTGGCTTCGGACTGGGCTCTCTGGGTGTGAGCCCAGTTGGTTGTGGAAATTCTATGGGCTTAGCGCTGTTGAAGCCTCTCGCCATGAAATCAGTGCCTAGAAACCCCGCCATTCGCCGGACGCCGCGCGCAAAGTTGGAATACAAGCGGCTGCTGTTAGATGCGTTTATGAAGTCCAGCTCGATGAGTTGATCGTGGCCAAATGGGCGTGTTGGTCTATGGTGGTGGTGGTGGTGATGGTGATGATGGTGATGCCGATGGCTTCTGGTCAACCTAGGCTCAGATGGCCGGTCATCTTCAGGTGAGTCTACCGTGAGATCAATGACGCTGGCCCCAGGCCCCATGAAGGTATTGTCGCTCCTCGACAAAGACGGTGGTGTGGTGCGCTGTGAATTGGTGCGCCTCGGGTTTCGACCGATTTGACTCGGGGGTTGCGACTGTCCCTGCTCCGCAGGGGAGTCTGGCTCCTCTGTCAAATCTATAACTGCGGCGGCCTGCGGCATCTGCATTGGTGACATACGAGGTGGCAGGCGAGGTTCGCTCCTGCTCCCGCTTCTTGATCTTGTCGGCGGCGCTGAAGATATCGCTACACCCAGCTGGGCCAGTAGCGGGTTGCTCGGAACAGTTCTATACCGAGTTCGTCGAGGACGATTGACCGGTTCTGAATGTCTCGGGCTTGGACTACCTCGAAGGGCTCCATGAGGCGTACGTCTAGAACCGACGATTGGCATTTCAACCAGTTCGTCCTCGCTGGTTGACTCGAGCCCTGCGTCCCCGGCTCGTGCCATGTCTTGATGTTGTCGTCCCGTTCTGCGGCAGTAGAGGCGGGGAGATATATCGGGGTGGTTTGAGGCGGGAAAAAAAAAAAAAAAAAAAAAAGAGTGGCAGTGCCTTTTAGAGGAGGAGGATAGAAGAGCCGGATTATGTTGTCATTGCAGGCCTGCTCCACTACGAATAGGCTGCACTGAAGTCGTCGTACGTTTTTGGGTTGGTGGCGACGTTCGAAATCTCGGGCCGCAAGGGTGGTGTTGGCTCTGCAGCGATTCGGAGACGGAAGGTAGGTCGAGATTCGGTTGTTTGATTTGCGCTGATTGATTCCATCGGTTTATTGCTGCTTTATTGTGCGCGTTAGGAAAACGTGGTGAGTCAGTCGTCGCGAGGATGTGGTGAGAGGATTGTTGTCGTCCATGTTGTGATTTGTGAGGGCTCCAGGTGCAGTAGTAGTGCACAGCGTCACAGCGTCACAGCGTCACAGCGTCACAGCGTCAACTTGCAACGCACACGCACCGCGTGGTGCCGCCCCTCCACCAGACAGACCTCCACCAGACTGACGGCAGGGAGCACGGCGCTAGTGGCGGCAACTCGCCCCTGAATCCTGACTGGGGCCGACAGCAAAGATCCACCAAAACTTCGGCTTTAACGTGGCAATATCCTCTATAAACCCGGAGTGAGTGACAAACGGACGGAAACCCAGCAGCACGAAGAGTCGGCCTCTTCAGATCTGTTACTCTAGGTATACAACTATTGAAAACACATGGTTCGCCCCGGCCATATTCCCTTGGTTTTTGAAAACATAAAGACTAGAATGTTAAATCAATGCGACTAATGCTCTGTCAAGAGACTTGCCTTGCCCTCTCTACTCCTTGACGCCGAAAACGCTGACCACACCATTGTCATTCACTGCCACCAATTTCCTGGCCGACTCTCCCCATCTGACTCCTACCACTGCAGTTGAGTTTCTGAACGGTTCGCTCCACTTCTTGCTCGACTTGGTATATTGCTGGACGGTCACGCCAGAGGGACCACCAGTGGCCAAGTACTGTCCCGTGTAATCCCAGGCCAACGATTGAACGGACCCTCCCGTCTCCAGCACCTTGGCCGTGGCAGCATCTCCTTCTTTGCGCAGATCGAAGATCGTAACAGTCGTCTGGCCCTTGGCCGTGGCAGCCAGCCAGAAGCCATTTTCAGAAAAGGTGAGAGCTTGGACTGGGGCGCCGAGTTTGAAAACGGCGGCTTGCTCCAAGTTCTTTGTCATGTATAATTTGACATCTCCGCTGCTGGTACCGACTGCAAAGAGATGTCCGTCGGGGTGAAATGCGCATGTGGTCAGGGCTGTTGATGTTAACAAAAAAGCGCTCGTACCTGGCGTCGAGTATTCGGGCAATCATGTAACTTACAGGCATCTGCGTACGCACGGCTGGCGCGCTTCATATTGGCCAAGTCGTATAGCACGATGCTCTTGTCAGCGCCGACGGAGCCCAGAATATCTCCACTGGGGTGTGCGCTGAGGCCGGTGGCGGGACCAGCATGCTCAGAAAGAGAGGCGGTTTCATTGCCCGCCTCGTATACCTTCACATTACCTTGGCTGGTAGCGAAGAAGACCTTTGATCCAGACCATAGGGTGGCCGTGACCGCCTCGTTCACCGGGAGTTGCCTTTCTAGCGTGTCGGCCTCAACAGCGTAAATGGCGGCCTCACCCTTCAATCCACCCAACGCCGCATAGCTGCCCTCGAGATCGATTGAAGTGGCCTGTGAGACAGGCAGCGCACTCGAGGCTGTGATATCGAAGGAAGAAATTTCGTCGGAGCTGGCCCAGCCTTCTGGGACGGGGCGCTTCTTTCGGCCTTTGGACAAACTGAAGTTCACAACGTCAGCAGACTGTCACGCAGCAAGGGTCGGTTGAAAGTAACATACGTTTGGTGTACTTCATCTACTCGCTCTGCAAGTGCCTCAGGTAGTGCTTCGACACTGTCCACGACCATTTCTTCGCCATTGACCGCGCCACCCGTAATCGTTACCTTGCTCAACGAGTCTCTGGCTTCATCTCGCTCCTTTGACAATCGTGCAATGACGCGAATGGCGGCATCGTGTTGATACAGGGCAGTTGCTAGTTCTTCCCTGGTACGCGCGAGCTGTTCTTTCAAGTTATAGGTCTCAAGGGCCAGAGCGTCCCATTCATTCTGGAACGTCGCCAGAAGTGCGGGTATCGAGGTCAAGGTAGGAGGTCGCGGGCGAACGATGCGCGAGGATGATACAACGAGAAGGTCATCGGCAGTGAGGGCCTCTCCAGTGCTTGGCTCTGTTGCATGTTCTTTGATGTACTGCTCGATGAGCCTCTTCTCGTAAACGATGCCTGTGGCCGTGTTAAAAGGTGTTTCGAGATCAAGACAAACAGGACGGCAACGCACCAGACTTCTTCGACACGACGGGCTCTTGGGGGGCTTCCCCGGAAACTGACAGTTTGATTAGCATCTTTCGCTTCACGAAAATACCCAGGCAGATTGGCTTACTTGCACAAAGCATGGCGACTGATTCCGAAGCTATCGCAGCTACCAATCGCGTCTTTGTCGAGTCGTTTTGAGAGGCTCTCTGTTCCCAATCGAGGTTTTCCGGCGCCGGAACAAGAGGCCCACTTCAGCCTGCTGCGGCTGGTAAGCAGGTTAGGCAGACGGACTGTCCGGTCACGTGCAGTCAGCATTCGAAGCTTGGGGACTCAGGCAGGACGATGCGATGCCAAGTTGTTGCATTACTTGAATGCCTGAGTTCAAGGGACAAAAAAAAAAGATGGAAGATTGATCATGAGGTCTGATGATTCAGGACATGTTCAATTAAATCAAAATTCAAGGCCGGTTGTCATTCCTATACATTGCAACCGCAACTCTCCAACCTCAACACCAACCGACAATACAGACAAATGGCTGTCGGTGAGCTCCGGCTCGCAGTACTCCGACTAGTGGATCTCGTATCACATGTCGTCTCTTGGCTTGAATTCAACTTCTGCGATTAGGCAAAGTCGACAAGACAGAGCTTTTTGTTCTTTTTTTTTTTTGAGCGGATTTCATTCACTTGCACCATTTCTAAGCTTGTTCATCTTGATCGAACAGCGCCATTGGAAAGGGAACAGAAACAGCATGGGTCAACAACTCCCACCAATTAACGAGCTTGCCTCGCTGCCCGAGACTGCCCAGACCAATGCGCTGGATCTTCTCTTCGAACCAAGCCCGGCAATTCACTCAACACTCGTGCCCGTTGTTCAATCAAGGTCGTATGGCTCATACGCAGAGCTGATAGATCATTGTCGGCTGGCCCTTTTTGAACTCGCCGCCTCCTCCACACCGGCCAGTCCAGATCCCAATCTCTTGTTAGTAGTCGGCTCTCATCCAAGGCTCGGTGCTAAAAAGGTCGACTCGGCGCAGTCCAGCGCGGAGCAAGCCAACCTCCAGGGCGAGGGCGAGGGCGAGAAACTTGCCGAACTCAATCGAGAATACGAAGAAAAGTTCCCCGGCCTACGATTCGTCGTCTTTGTCAACGGTCGAGGTCGGCCTGAGATCATGCATGACATGCGGGTGCGAATTGACAGAGGTGACTTTTCAAAGGAAATCGACGCTGCATTGCAGGTATAGTCTGTTCCCCTTTGAACGAGATGAAATGTCCATGAATTATGCTGACAAGATGTAGGCCATGTGTGACATTGCCAAAGATAGGGCATCTAAGCTCTTGCCATGAAAAAGTACCAAGATAGCTTTACTAACTTACGATGCATGGCTAGCTCATCCCAGCTCATCCCAGCTCATCCATGGATATTGAGCAAGAGGTATTTTTGGGGTTGTTAAACAGGACTGGACTGGACGAACTAATCCGTATGCTGCTGTACATAACTTGTCTGGTGGGGCCCCGTCCGCCCCCTATTCGTTCGTAGGTGTTCGTGCTAGGTGTTCGCAGGTGCCGTCGGGGTTTTAAAGTTGATCTCTCCAGCGTGCTGGCTGGGTCGGGTCATGTCATCAAAAGTGAATCAGTTGATGATGCAGATTCACATGGAATCAACCGTTTCTTAGCAGCACCACCACCACCACCACCACCACCACCACATTATTGCGTTTTGGCGTCTCTTGACCTCCTCATCCATTCTACCTGTAGGAACGCTTGCACCTCAATGTCATAACTTGCGGCGCATCTTGGCTCTTCCAATGAAAGGAGTACCGAAAGAAGAGCCATGGTCGAGTTCAAAGACGGTTTCGCGGCAGCTCAGGAGAGGGCCATCGCTGCCTACCGCGAATGGCCTCGTAAGAGTTTCGCAGAGTTCATGGAGCTTGTGCCCATCCCAGACCATGTCTGCAAGCAAGGCAAGGACATCAAGCGCTTCATGAGCCGTCAACCGGCGTGGCTGGAAGGCAAAGAGCTGCCATGGGATGTCCTGTTCCAGACCATCAAGGGACCGCGACCTCGACATACCGGATTGGGTGTGTTCGGTGGTTGCGTCTTTGCACAAGCGTCCTTGGCTGCTGCGCGAGCCGTCGAGGAGGAAGAACGGCAGCAGAAGGAGGCTACTGGCGAGGCAAAACCTCGACCTGGAATTCACGTAGGCTACTTGATCCGAATCAAGACATACATGCTCGATACCGACGTGTGAGGCCTACCATATCGCTAACCGGTGTTTCAGTCAATACAAGGCATCTTCACGAAACCTGGACTGGGTGATCGCCCTTTTGTTTTCGACGTCTGCGGCATAATGAGTGCGCGAACCTTTTTAGGTTGTCGAGTCGACGTTCGCCAACCGAAGCAGCCCTCCTCAAATCCCGCCGGCCCTTTCCCTGATTCCGATGCCGGCCTGCCTTTGAACGACATCTGCTTCAGCTGTATAACGACCTTCAAGCGCCCGGCAGATGGTGCTGATGATGTACAATCGCCCGAATCCGCTCAAAAACGATATGCGGACATATTATCACAACGGGCACCAGATCAATGGGAACCGGCACCCCTCTCAGACATCGATATCATCACTGCTCTATTCCCCGGGGCTGGGCACGGAGCCTTCCCCATGCTCGACATGTACAAGGTTGACATGTCGGAATACAACGAGAACAAGGAGTTGCCGGACCGCCGACAGCTCATCCTCTACCGGCCAATGAAACCCATACCCGAGGACGACGTCAACGGGCACATCGCGTGTCATGCCTTTGAGGCGGACAGAAATGGTCTCAGCATGCTTGCCAATCAACTGGGTTATGGCTTCAATATGGGAATGGCGGCGAGTCTCAGCTATTCCTTCTTCGTGCACACCAACCCGCAGGACGCCGTTATGGACGGCGAGGGATGGTGGATCCAGGAGATCAACTGGCCAAGAGTCGGAGCGAGTAGGGGCATGTTGGAGAGCAGGATTTGGAGTCCCGACGGTAAACATGTTGCGAGTGCATACCAGGACGGCATCATTGTGCCTGCTCGAGCGCCATCGGAGGCGAGGCGGACAAAGTTGTGAAATTACATGTTGGAAACAAATAATACCTGTGGACTATGCTAGTAGATCAAAGGCGGCCTCTGATACGTGCGGGCACGCAGCTTTGTGGGCTTAGCATGGCGTGTTGTTTTGTTGTGACAAGTCTCGCTGGTGCAACTGGCAACTCACCTGGCCAGCTGTTTGTCGCCATGTTCAAGTGGTGGTGTGATTGATTCGCCCAATGCCCGTCGCAGCCGTTGAGACACAGACCCCACTTCTCTTCTCTGTCCACGACATCCTCGCATGGCAGTACTCTGACTTCTCTACTTCTTGTATCGCGCTTCCACATGCCTTTTCTTCTTGCGAAGAACCTTCCATAAGAACGTGTTCAAGAACATTTTTCATAACATACAACCTTGTGTTGATTAAAAGTAAGTCATGCCTTGTGTTATTTTTTAATCATACTCTAGAGGTGGTGGATCTTGCTTTTGTTTCGTCCCATTCCTTCGTATTTTCTGTCTCTTTACCTAAGCAAAGTATTAAATTTTACTATCTGCTAGCTGTATTCCATTCGCTAGCATGGCATCCCAGGAGACCTTCGCCGAACCTATCACTAGGTTTCCGACTCAAACCTCCTCAAGCACCATTGCTACGCCCTCAAAGGATCTCAGTTTCTAGAAGACACTGCAGACCCCGTATGAGGCTGTTTATAAGCTCGACCACAGCGGCACTTTCTACATGGAACCTGCCTCACTGCGAGGCGTGCCCGTCCAGCGGATCGACGAGCATTCGAAGTACTGGGAGACTTCATGGAGCTCTCTAGATGAGTTTCTTGGCCATGAGAGCGAAGAGAAGGCCTTGAAGGAGTATTACCAAATCCTCAAAAACCAAGGGACTCACGATCCTGCCATTTACAAACGGGCCAAGCTCCATCAGGATAATATGAGCAAACATGTCAAGATCCGCGAGATCTTCAGCGATGTCAGCTCATACCACCCCAATCAGCTTGTGTCAAAACATCATCTTCCCGTCGAGGGCCTCTGCCAGAAAGAGATGATGTATCGCATTGCTTGCAAGGTCTCTGATCTCAAGGTCTTGAACAGTAAAGGTATCTTGACAATGGATGCTTGGGACTTTCTACGATGGCGCGTTCATCTTCGAATCAACGAGAAGATTAATCATATTGGTGAGAGCGCAAAGGGCTTTGTTCGATCAACCATTTTCAAGCTATTTGATCATCAGAATGGCTTGGCCACGGATTCTGTTATGCGCGAGGCTATCCTGTTGTCGGCACAGTATCAGAATCGTCTTGCGAGCTTCAAGACCCATGCAAATGATCGAAAGACTCCGGGTATCACGGTGCAGAAGCACTTGAAGGGACCTACGACCAAGCCTCCGTCTGGGCAGCGTGTTCATCAGCCGAGTTTATCCAGGGCTGTTGTAAGACAGCGAGTCAAGATGGATGCTCGGTCAGAGCGTCGTCGTCTATTAAAAGCGCAACCTGGAACGTATCAGGGCGTCAACGCGTTTCGTGCTCAGCGTCAGGAGAAATGAGATGTAGCAGATTTTTTTTTTTTTTTGAGACGGGATTTGGCATTACTGGGAGGTGCAGGATTTGGCTCATTACTAAATGGTTTTTGTTTAACGCTTTGGCTGGGGCTTGGCTTGTGTGTCTCTTGGCCGAGACTTGTGGTTAGTTGATGGCGAACATGGCACCCATTGAGTCTAGCTAGGTTAGAACAGTTACGGAGCATAGGCAGTTTTCAAGGGTTGCAATTGAATACAACGGGATGATACGATCCTGCCCCGTTTCACCGAAATACTCACGAAGAAGTGATCAATGTCCTCAAGGAACCACCGACTAGTAGGGGTATTTCGGCTGAGATGGCGTGCAATTATGACCGAGTAAAAGATGGACCGTAATCGAGGTAATAGATGCATGCTTGTCGCAAAAAGCTTTTTGGGGACTTGGCCAATAACCTCATACCATTTCAGCTGACAATTGATGAGAGCCCAAGGCCGGGAAGCCTCAGGTAGTATCACGTGATTGATTCGTGGGTCAACAATTCCAGGATGGATCATTCGATCTCCAAGGAAAATACAACCCACCACAGCTCGACATCCCCAATTGCATTGCTGAAGTGCTCTCATCGACGGCACCGACACCATGTTCTTGCAACGTTCTGCCATTGCTGCGGCCCGCCGCGCCGCTGTCTCTCCCGTCGTCGCTCGCTCTTTCACCACCTCCTTCGTTCGCCGTACGCATAATTTCCCGCTTCCCGAACACGACCGCCGTTGTTGTCTCGTTGCTGTCCATCACACATTCTAACAGTTTGGCACAGGCGAAGCTGGCAAGGGCCCTACCACTCCCAATGAGCAGGCTGCTGCTCTAGCTGGCACCACCCAGAAGAAAATCGGCGACTACAAGGTTCTGAACGGTACGTTCTTCGCGTGACGAATTCTCGGCAACCTCGGTTAGGGGGATTCAAGGGCGGCTGGATAACCTAGGGGTCAATCGATGAAATCGCGACTAACTCGTGTTATACGCATTCTTCATACAGAAATCAAGTCTGAAGACGACTTGTTTGGCCCTGGTGCCAAGCCCGGAACCGTTCCCACCGATCTCGAGCAGGCCACTGGTCTGGAGCGTCTGGAAATTCTGGGAAAGATGGAGGGTGTCGACATCTTCGACATGCGGCCCCTCGATGCTAGCCGCAAGGGAACTATGGAGAACCCCATCATGGTCCGATCCGCAGGCGAGGAGCAATTCGCCGGTTGCACTGGCTACCCTGCCGACTCTCACGTTGTTCACTGGCTCCGCGTAAGTTGGAATTTCCGTTCTACCTGGTCCTATTTCCACTCGACCGTTCATAGATAGGGATCGCTGACGTGGAAAAAAAACAGGTCACCAAGGACCGCCCCATTGAGCGATGCCCTGAGTGTGGCAGTGTTTACAAGATGAATTACATTGGCCCCGAGGATGACCACCACGGCCATCACCACGGCCCCGAAATTGAGGAGCCCAAGACCTTTGCAGACTTCGTCAAACCCGAGTACCGATACCGATAAATAACTTCTTTTGTAATTTGTACGGCGGAGGGGCAATCGTGTATTAAGGTCAGCATTTTTTAGTTGATAGGCGGAGAGACGAAATATTTCACATGGAGAGGAGCAGCGACTGTGTAGATTATGGTGCAACTTTTTTTCCATTTGCCCACTTAGAGGCATCAAAGAAATGATGTGTGATGCTTGTGTTTCACCATCCGTTGTGCGCTTAGCAGGACTGACACATTGGTCGGATGCAGGTGACAGTAGGCGATAGCTCGCTTTGAGGAACTACACGCCTCGCTCAGTCCGAACCTCATCTCAGGTATTATCTCTTGGTCCACACGTTGATGATAGCTCGTCTGATGTGACCACTGTTTGCGGTGAGACACAGAACAGCTCGAAACGCATCTAGTGTGACTGTTGACAGGCGGTTCTCGGGCGGCACTAGTTTATCCATAGTGACGACTTGTTTGTCCAAGAGAGCACAGTGTCCTTTCTAATTGCGCTGGCTCCGCCTCTTCCATTGCTCTTGTGACATTGATTGCCTCAGTAATGGCTGACACCGAATCCCCCTATCCAACCAATATGAACGAGAGCCTGTTCAACCCTCATCTTCATCGAAGCTAAGCTTGATTTTCTTAGCCTTCTTCTTGACCTTTTTATTAACTTGCGCCTCGTCCTTCACCGCGCCCTTCTTCTTTTGAACCTCATTTTTTGTTCCGGTATCAGAGGAATCCTCTCCAATCACTTTACCGACTTTGCGTTTTCGTGTCCCGATGGATGACTTGTTCTCGGCATCTTGTTTCTCAGTCTTCTCGCCGACTTCGGAAACCTCCCCTTCACCAACACCGACATCACCCCTGGGATCAGCCTCTTTCACCGTGCCGTCCCTCTCAACCTGAACATCTACACTGTTTCCATGCTCATCGACGACCAACGGCGCATCTTCTGCCTCTTCGCTGCTTGACCGTTTCTTGACGGATCTCTTCTGGGCAGCTAGCAGGGGGTCTGGCCCAGTTACCCTTCCTGCCTGTGCGTGGAGTCGTTGCAGAAACGGTGGTAGCGAGGAGTTGTAAGAGAGATTCTTGGAGGTGATTTTTTCAGGCATGTTGGTAAGTGACAGACAGCATGTCTAAATTTAATTTTCGCGGATTAACATCGGCCTCTCACCAATTTTAGCTATCTTTCAACGTCCAAAGGTATGCAGCTTGACACTAGAACAATGCCCCGGTTCAGCAAATGCAAGATGCGATGCGATGCGATGAGTGTATGCGAAATCTGGGGACAGAAGGCCTCGATCGGGTGGACGGATAATCCGAGGCAGAAGAAAGGAACATTTCAGGCGCGTGCTGGTGATTGGCTGAAAATGGACGAGGGGGGACCCTTGCTGTTATCGCCGGCTTGTTCAATTAAAAGCCCGCCCCCTCTGAACCGGCCAATGAGCCGCTGTCGAGGCCCCAGCTTCTGCAGCTGAATAAAGCCGGGTTGGGTTGTCAGGAGCCTGGGTCTAGTAGATTTGGTTGACGGCGTACATCGCACCTTCGCACTTTCGCACTTTCGCACCTTCTCCTGACGACGTCTTTCTCTTTCGTCAAAGACCATACCCCATCTCGACGCTGCCACGCAACTCCGTGCATTGATAGCTATCAGTGTGCGCCGTGGTCTCCATTGTCTGGCAGTTGCTCGCCCACAGCTGCGCCAACTTTGACACGTTGGGTTCGTGGCAGACGGCGCTTTTAATCCCGTCTACGCCCGTCCTGGTCATTTTCCAGGATCGATCATTCTTGTCACTCGTTCATCCGCGACACCCTCCCGGTTTTCTTTTCGACAACGATCCCGTTTTCTTCTCTCTAGCTGCAGTCGGGTTGTGGTTACATTCGCCGGCCAAACTGTGCTCTTTTTTTCTTCTTAGCCGTTCTTCGGCCGAGCTGAGCACTGCATCTTCGCCTTTCCCCCTTGGGGAGACGGCCACCGCATCCAAACTCCCCGACTAAAACCCATTCTGGAGAGTATCTGGCCAAGGCCTAGCGGAGGCCTCCTGCAATTTCGATATTTCTAAATCACGGGGACGATTCTCCTCTTTTGGATAGTTCAAGTCTTTCAGCGCGCTGTTCCGCATGTTGTCTACGCTGAAGACGAAGCAGTGCTGGTATTCGGGGACGGCATCGCGAATATTCTGGAACAGCTTGTCCTTTTGTTCGCGAGTCTTCTTGGAGACTTGGGTGAGGTGGAAGGTCTTGGCTCGTCGTGACTTGGGCATGGTGGCGGCGGGTTGAGAGATCGAGTGTTGATCTTTGGGGGATTGAAGATTTTGCCGTGGGTGGTCAGAAAATAGAGGAGATTGGATCGCGAACCATGCACCCTCGTGTCTTGGTCAAGCTGCGGCAGATTCGAAGATAGAGGCTGTACTGCTCAAGGCGGTGGTGGGTGGGAATGGGCGGTCCTCTGCGCGGGAGGGTAGAAAAAAAAAAATTAAGTTGCTTGCCATATCGATAAGATGGGCCTGATGGGAAAAAAATCCAAGACGTGGCTTTGTTCTTCTTCACACCCCGCAGTCGCAGTGCCATTGTGGCTGTCAGTTCTAGGACCCTTGAAAAAGTCTCTCGTGCCATCAACGTCCATCCGGTCATTCGATGCTACTATTTCGCCGAGTGGCAGGCTTGCATCGGTCATCGGGTGCATCATCCGGAAGCTTTTGAAGCGGACATGACTGATGCTCAAGCCAGCCAATGAGACTCCAGCAACAGCAATTCATTTGTTGGCTCGTCATGTAAATTCGCAGTGTTCAGGTACGCAATGGCTACATTTCAAGTGAAGGCAGACAGACACGTGTCCTTATGCTAGCTTTTTTTTACTGGACTTTGATCTTGATGGCATTTGACACACAATCGTTGATAATCCTATAGCTAAATATAGCTAGTATCTCTTGCATATGAAGATTAATTTATATTAGTCAATAATACACGAATAATCACTATTGACGATAATAAAAAAAAAATTCTTTGTGAACCCTTCTTAACAAAGCCTACCTACCCTACACGCGCTTAAGGCAATTTACCTGATTTTTTCCCTTCTATCTGCGATTTTAGGATATGGGTCTTGTCTCCAACTTGAATTATTGTTTGCGCCACGTACGGAGTATTCCCTGCGGCAATAACATCAAAAAATTTATAACCTCAAAACAGTCAATGTGCCCCAGATATGAGTTGGTGACGGAATGCAAACTGTTCTTTCGTCGCAGGTTGTCATTGCGACAAAATCCCCTCCTGCCGGGCTGGCCCCGTATTTGCCTTCCGACCATCGCAAAAGCCTTTGACGCACGGGCCAACGGGCGCTTGACGATGACCACCACCTTTATGATTTTTTTTTTCCCCTTACTCTCTTCCACTCCTCTGCAAGACTCAATAACGTAGTTTCTCAATCATACCTTCACCTCGTCCACCCCCTTTTCTCCCCTCTCCTCCATCCGTTGCAGCACCAGCTTCGACTGGCTTTTGTTTCTTCGCACATTTTTATTAACCAGGGCTGTACCAGCTTCCTCGGCTCTTCCCACCTACCTCGCCCATCGGCCGCCTTTATCATCAGGTGTCAATTTCTCCTAGCCATTGTCACTTTCACGATTCATTGTCATTGGACACCATCATCGCGAATCGACTGCACAGGCATCAAACTCGCAGACTCACCCCCTTGAAACCTCACTTCGTACCGACGACCACGCGATCGACTTCACTGCCCTGCCGTCCTACCTCTCCTCCCACCTTCCATCTAGGACATAGCAACCATGTCCACGAACGGTAGCTTCGCCCAGCAGGAGCAGTACAAGAACGGCGAACAGGCTACTTCTGGAGGTGCCGACCCCAGTGCCACGAACAGTAATCTCTCCAAAGACGAAGTCGGTTGGTACTTTGTCGAGCAGTACTACACAACCCTGAGCAAATCGCCAGAGAAGCTTCATGTAAATCGCCATTCAACATCATGTGTGAATTTTACGAAGCTAGGCTAACCTGTGCGATTGCAAACAGCTTTTCTATGGCAAGCGCTCTCAATTTGTCTACGGTCGGGAGGCGGAAGTGGCCAATGTATCCGTTGGACGTCAGGTAAGAATTGTCATTCGTTTTTCAATTTCAACAGCATCATCAAGCTAAGAGTGTGGTCCTTTTCAACAGCCAATTCAAGAGCGCATCAGGGCTCTTGAATTTGAAGACTGCAAAGTTCGAGTCTCCAACGTCGACTCCCAGGCATCGTTTGATAACATTGTAATTCAAGTCATCGGTGAAACCTCCAACAAGGGTGCTGAGCCCAAGAAATTTGTTCAGACCTTTGTTCTCGCACAGCAACCGTCGGGATACTTTGTTCTCAACGATATCCTGCGATACATCAGCGAGGAGGAAGAGGACGAGGCTACCGAAATAACCGATACTTCAGCCGACTTGCAGGAGCCTGCCCCTACTGCCGCAGAGCCCGAGTCTATCAAAGAAGATGCCGTTGACGAGCCCAAGCTCAACGCAGATGCCGTTGACGAGAAGCTCAACGAGACTGCTACTGCTCAGGTTGAGACCCCCGTGGACGGTGGTGATGCCGCTGAAACCCCAAAGGCTGCCGAGGCCAAGACTGAGCCCGTTGTGGAGGCTGCTCCTCAGGAAGCCGCCAAGGAGACTGTGCCTGAAACCGAGAAGTCCAAGGAACTCGGCCCAACTCCTGTTGCTAACCCCAAGCAGGAGGAGGCGCCTGCTCCCGCTCCCGCGCCTATAATGCCTCCAAAGCCCATGACTTGGGCTAGCCGTGCTGCTGCTGCCGCTGCTGCCGCTGGACCTCGACCCGTGGTGCCCCTTCCCAAGACTGCCACTCCCCCAGCGCAAAACGAAAAACGAGCTCCTGCCCCAGCCGCCCCAGCCGCTTCTCCTGCTGTCACCGCTGCCACCGCTGCTCCCGCTCAACCCGCCGCCGCCACCACCGCCCATGCCTCTGAGGCAGTTGCCAAAGAGTCATCTGGATGGCAGACGGCCGGCGCTGATTCCAAGCGCCAGAATCGACCCCAGTCTATCTCTGCTAACGTCACTGAGAAGGAAGGTACGCTTGGATACGTAAAATTCGTCAGCGACAAGGTCCAGGATGCTGATTTGCGCGGGGCTCTGGCCGCTCACGGCGAGCTGGCCTACTTTGACATTAACCGACAGAAGGTACGTCATACTTGAAGATCCAATTCTGATAAGAAGTAAACATGGCTGACTTGGAAATGATAGAACTGTGCTTTCGTCGAATACAAGACTGTCGAGGGTTATCAAGCTGCTGTCGCTGCCAACCCTCATGTTGTTAATGGCGTTGAAATTGTTGTGGAACCTCGACGACCCAAGTCCAGTGCCTACGGAGGAAATAACTACAACACTGGCCGGGGTAACGCCTCGGGAGGACGTGGCCGTGGAGGCTTCGAAGGTACCCGCAACGCTCAGGGTAACCAGCGTGGCAACTTCTCAGGCCAGAACCGTGGCCGTGGCGGTGCTGCTCGTGGCCGTGGCGGTTCCCAGGCGAACAATGCTTAAACAATGCACAAAGCGAAGTTGTTGAGGCTCAGGTTTGCCATCGGAGACCAGGAGTCTGGTGCGGAACGACTATGGGACAAAGTCATTGGTCTCAGCCGGCATAGTCAGAGAGTGCACAATGGCGACAAATCGCACTATCCAGGCGGAGCCAAAAGTGCTTGGACACTACCCAGCACTTCTGCCTTTAAAATCTAAGATACATGAGCAACGGGGATGGACAGAGGGTTTTTTTTTCTTTTTCTCCTTGAGTTGGAACTGGCGCCATGTTTGGGGTGGAACCAGCACCGGCGCAAATGGTTGGACCTCGCACCACGATTGTCTTTTGTCTTTTTTTTTTCCGGGTTTTCTTCTTTTCACACTCTTCCTACTGATTTTCCTCGACTGCATCTCGCTGCCTAATATGCATTATCTGGTAGCATGGTATTGGTGGGAGACATGACGAATTAAGAAAAGGTGAGAGGAGAAGATGACTTAGAAGAAGATGATGATGAAGAAGAAGAAGAAGAAGGAGAAGAAGAACAAAGCTTACGAGACATTGTAAGGCTGTAGATAAAGAAGGATAATCTTTCCACAGCTGGCACTGAAAGTTACTCATGTACGAAGGGGTATCGGATCAGGGAAGAAGGAGATGAGGGAGGGGGAAGAAGTGAAAGAGAGAGCAAAGAGATATCGACCTACGAATGAAAAGGGGAAAACCAGTGTATGTGCAAACCGACTCGGGAGAGGAAGATGTTTGCGCATGCATATGTTGTCTCTGGCTGGGGGGGGGGGGATATGAAAGGGAAAGGGACAGGGAAAGGGAAAGGAAAGGAGGGATGCGTTTGTTTTGTCTTGATTTTTCACTTGGTCACGATGCCAGATGTGGAAGTAGAACGGTGACAAACTGGACAAAGGTTCTTGTTGCTTGTTTTTTGAAAGTGGGAGTGATGCCGGAATAGCATAGCGCCGGGATGCAGTAAATCGCTGTACCTCTGTATAATGAAATATTTATCACGAGGACGGTTTATAGCCTGCGTCATTTCCCCGAGAGTGTGTGTGTATGTACTTGCAGAATTGAAGGCTAAATTGATGTGTTGTTTGCAGGACTTGCAGTCTCGAACATGATGCACAAATTGCCTCGATGTCGAGTTCTCTGCGGAGTACAAGCATACAAGCATACAAGCATACAAGCATACAAGCATACAAGCATACAAGCATACAAGCATACAAGCATACAAGCATACAGGCGTGCAAGTGTACAAGCAGATTAAGCATGATAGCAGGCAAGCAAGCACGCGTCATTGGTCGGCATGCAACTAAATGGCCCTGTCAGATTCAGCTATCGTCGAGTATTTCCATGGTGGGCGACAAATGACGATTGACATGCATGTAGCAGGTTTGCCGAGATGGGACTTTCCAAAGAATAGAGGGGCTCTTTTTTTCTTTTTTTCTTTTCTACCAAATTTTTTTTTTTGGCGAGCAGAGCCGGACGTGCTGGTGCACTTCGGCATGGGAACGGCCGAGCCAGAATTTCTGCAGAATATTGCTAGGGGTGGTGCAGTACAGTCCTGTTTTCGCAGTTGTTCCGATGAGGATCGGTCATATATAGTACGAGCCGACGAGCGGGTGCTCGGTAGGCGCGATCGCACACGGGAGATGTCGTTGCGACGGGATACTACTGGATGGCAACAGGGAATATTAGCCGTGAGCTATATTTGCGTATTTGCGTATTTGCGTGTTTGCTTCTGGACTGGTTTCCGGAAGGAGTGGAGTACTAGTAATCTTGGCTGTGTTTTCTCCCGTTGCCAGCTATGTACGGATCCGTAACTTGGTCAAGTTTTGTTTCAAAAGATTTTCGTGGGCTTCCGTGGGCAAGTGGGCAACAGACGGATTTCGTTTCGACGTTGGCCGCGACGGCCTGTTCCGTCTGTTCACCGAAGGAGGTTTCTATGTACATGTATGTACACATGTATGTACTTGTCCCCGATCCAGGACTAGTCAGTCAGTCTCAGGGCGGAAGAGGAAAAGGTGGTGCCAGGCTACGGATCGGTACGGATTACAATTACATGTGCAGCGTTGTATGTACATAGGTACTTACAGTATGTAGATCAAAAGTTCCGGGGCGTGGACCCATGACTCCGCACCATTGTCATTGGACCGTTGCCCTCTTCAACGGCTCCCCTTTCTCGGCTGCACCCTTGACGCCAAGTCCTTTTGCTGTCGTTGCTGTCGTTTCTCTCGTTTCTCTTGTTTCTCTCTGGCCATGCAAGTCGAGGACTTGAAGGACGGCGCCTTTTTACCGCCCTCTGGCCCACACACGCACACAACACGCACACACACGCACCGTCTTTGCCCGGCAGGCCGAGGGGGGGGCTGGTCTGGTCTGCACCTTCTCCACACATGAATGGGCCAAAGTCTTTTCCTCCGACGAGCTGTACATGTATGTATAACAAGCCGGACATATCGGGGTTTGTTCTCTTTCGGCGTGGCCTTTTTGGACGGCTGCCCCACCGCCTTGTCACTCGCTCTTGCCATCTGCTCCGAAGCGTCGACATCGCTCCTCGACTCCCCCTCGAATCCTCCTCGGCATGTTTCGCCCACGCATGCGAGCATCCGCAGCATCCCTTCCAACGTGCCGTCTCGCATATGTAGCACCCTTTGTTGCACACTGTAGGAGAGAGTTTCGGGGTGACGGGGTGACGGGGTGACGGGGTGATACGTGGAACTTTTCTCCCTCGTGGAGTCGTCATGGTGGTATCCAGTCGTCACATCACGACTTGAAACAAGCAGCTGCATCACCCTCGGCCGAGTCCACGTAAACAGAAGTGGTTTCTTCATCATGACTACACAGATGCTCAGAGTTGCATTCTCTCACACCCCTCCCCCTGGAAACTTGCATTATCAGCCAGTTGGCCCGGAGTACGGACTAGAGTACGGACTACTACGTGCTTGTCACTCCCACGGTCCATGGTTTCTTGACGACTTCCTCTCCATCTTCACCCCTTGGGTCGCCATGATCAAGCTTTCGTCCTGACCCCGTTTACGGAGACCGTTTACGGAGACTCCCGTGAGAAGAAACGTTACCAGGCTGTTTGTTGCACGCGCCACGACGCCAGTAGCGTCATCTTCTTTTTCTGTCCCCACCGGCCGGCACTACCAGCCTTGCCTTGCCTTGCCTTGCCTTGCCTTGCCGTTCCGTCTTTCGTTGTGACCAAGTCCGGCACATATAAGCCGGCCGTCGCCCATGAATCGTCGCAAGGCTTCAGTCGGTGACGATGAACAACCGACTGCGCCGACTGCGCCGCCTCTCCGGCGGCGTTATTCCATGGAAGAGGACTTGTACTACAACCACTCAATGGCCGCTCCGCGACGCCGCCTCTCGCAGCCGCCGGCTTATGAGCCTAGTCCGAACGACTCGGATGAGGGCGAGCACTTTGGTCATGGTCGGCCAGCAACAGGACAATTGCACGTTTTTGACCACACTGAACAAGTCGAAAGGTCCATACTCGAATCACTCCCCAATTACCAAAACTCTGTACATCTCGAAGGAGTCTTCTCCAAGAAACACGAAATCGAAAACACAACCAAACGAGCCGAGGACCGGCATTGGCACACCGTCTTCGTCTCGCTCAATGGCACAGCTCTTAACGTGTATACCGTGAAGAAAGACTGGGGCTGGGGTCGAAGCAGAGATGGTCCTACGATATGCCCCGATAACCCCCCTTGGGTCAAGAAATCGAAACTGGAAAAGAGTTACAGTCTCTTACATGCCGATGCTGGCATCGTGGCGGATTACACAAAGTTGGTTCTTACCTTGTCTTTTCTTCTAATTCCTCAATGCCGCCTAGCCTTTCAAGCCTCTACGCCATCAGAGTAGCTAACATGCTGTGAAGACGACGATACGTGATTCGCATCAGGGCCGAGACTGACCAATTTCTACTCTCCTGCATCGAGCTGACTACCTTCGTCAAGTGGCTTGAATGTCTCTTCGCCGCCATTGACGTTGCCGCACCCATCGACGACCGGGACTTTCCCCGCGATATGTCCATTCCTCGTATCCAACGAATCCGATGGTTTCAGGGCCAATCTCCCGCCCTACCTGGCTATGCTGCCGCCGAACAATGTAGAAACGAAGAAGCGTCTGCCATCAGCCCAGGGGACGAAGACACACCAGAAGCTAGTAGTGCCGATAGCTCACAATCGACAAGAGCAGCCGTTCCACCAACTCAACGACGACTGCAAGAAACTGCCGCTACTCCTCCTCGGAGAGTACAACCCATCACCCGCCGCCTTAGCACATCATCCTACTCTAACCCTTCAATCGACCCGCATACGGGGAAATGGCTTCCAGAACATCACTGGTCAAATGCCCACGACCTCTTGTACGCCAAACTATGCTACAGCAACTTGCTGTTCAGAAGCCCCAGGAAATCAAATTACATCATCAGCAAAGGGAAGCAGTGGTTTGTGGACTGGGGAACCGGCAAAATGGTCCGAGTTTTGCCACCTCCATATGGTGAAATTGATTTTTTTGGCCCATGGCAGGTCATTCATACCGAAAACCCCAGAATCTAAAAGTCGGCTACATGGCGGTTACCGAGAACTTCATTGATTGATGCTCCACCCAATTGGGGCTCACGGAGCATGATTTGGATCTTTGGGACCGAAACAATACGACAGAAGACTGGTGGCGAATGTGTTGATGATTACGATGGTATGAGTTTTGCCAGTTTGATGAGAACATGAATAGATCCAGATCGGGATGAAGTTGCTGGTGGACATGGAATCGGTCAGAGAAAGAGCTCTTCATGGCGAACGTATGCCAAGCCAACTTTCCATCATCATCAACGTATGGGTCATGGGTATCACCTCATAGGGCGGGGTTTTGTATATGGTGCTCATACTTGTACTCCTTCTAGGCCACTTTGCCATTTTTGAGCCATGCTCGACAGCAAACTGTCTTGGGGGCGGAGCCCAGACGATGTGTTGGGTATTTGTTCACACATATTTTGTACATGGTGACGACAGCCTAACTCGTGGTGATGACATGACGGGTTGGCCTATATTGTCTAGATGTTTTGGAGTTGAAATTGTACTGAAATTCAAAAAGAAGAACAAAAGTAGATGGGTATCGAAAAACGTATAAATGAGATTTGTTCCGCCGAAAGAAAATCAACAACCAACGCTCCCGGGGGGGCCCTTCCTCCCCCCCTCCCTACCCATCAACGTCATGCAGCCCTCTCAGATCAGCATCAACCGTCCTCGCCTCGGCCGCCAACTCGTCCGCCACGCCGCCCAGCACGGCATTCGCGCCACGCACGTCCTCGACCGCCTTGTCCAGCAGGCCGAGCAGGTCCTCCATCTCCCGGCGCTGCTGCCGAATGTGATCTGCCAACAGGGCATTCTGCGCCTGCGTGGTCTGCAAGCGCGCGTTCAGCAGGGACTGATGCGAAGCGAGGTGCGGCGAGAGATGGGCATCGAGTATATCCCCGGGGGGCAAAAGATGTGGTCTAAAACCCAGAGTTAGTTCATCATCATGTCCACTGAAGAAGAATCGGGTTGAAAACCTTGCTCTCCCTTTAAACAAAAAAGAAAAGTAATAAAGGGAGGGGGGGATAACAAAAAAAAAAAAAAAAAAAAAAAAACTCACGGCGTAGGATCCTCACACTCTCCATGACGGTGCTTCTTCTTCCTCCTCTGCTCCTCGGCCGCCGCGACGACATCCTCTAGGCTGTTTAGGCCGGCTATGACGCCCCGCGCCTCGAGTATGGCCTGGAACTCCTTGTTGCTCTTCTCGCGCAGCTTCTGCACCATCTGGGACTGGACCTGGCTGAGGATGGGGCCCGCGCGACGGCTGATTGTCGGGAAGCAGGGGGCTATGTTGTCGTAGGAGAGCCTGTCGAGGGTGCGGGTGAGGGAGGCGGCGTAGACTTGGTGGAGGCGTTGGGCGCGGGGGCCGGGCTGGGGTTGCGGTCGTGGTTGTGCTTGTGCTTGTGGTTCGGACATTGGATGTTGTTGTTCCGCGGGGGGGGGGGAGGATGGTGGGCAGAGTAAAGAGTTGGTGGTTTGAATGAATCTCTGCGAAACGTGAACGCGGGGAACGAACGAAACGCGCTGACACACGTGATGTGGGGGGAGTGGGAGTTGCAAGTGTGGCCGCTGATGACGGGTTTCCATGGTTGAACTCCAGACAAGATTCAATGATTCAGTATTGGCAAGGAACAGCATGGGGGGGGGGGTCTCACAGCATATTTCAATCGCAGGGCATCGAGCTCTCCATACCACGCGTTCTCATTCTCGCGCCCAGCTCTACCTATACATGAACAAAAGAAAAAAAAAAACGCTCTGTCGTCGAGACAAACTCCCATCAGCGATGCCTTCCCACCAGATCTATCTAAAAAAGAATCTACCGTTGGTAGCCATCCCCGTCCGTCTATCAACACGGAAAAGCCACATCCCACTCAGCTGGCAGACAAGATGACGGCCGCATCCGCCGGCGCGCTATTGTCACTCCTCCCGCCATCTCTCCGCAACCTCTCGCGCTCCCTCTTCCGCCTCTCCGCGTCCTTCTTCTTCTGCTGCGCCAAGTACGTCGTGTACCGAATCATGCTGAGCGTGAGAATGGCCAGGAACAATAGTCCCACGACCGAGCGTCGAATCAGGACCCATCGCACCCCTTCTATCGCGGATTTGCTGTCGCTGCTGAGCAGGATGCTCATCTTGTAGTTGATTTGCTGAATCTGCCGGGCGTCAGAGCCATGATTTCTTCCTTCCTTCTTGATAGATGCGCGCCATGAGTGGTGTCAACTCCAACTTACCGCACTCTCCACAGTCTTTTGCTCCTCCCTGACCGTCATGTTTCTGTCGTTGAACAGGCCACGCACGCCATCATTCAGGGTCAACAGCTCCTGGTTGAGGGTCTGTGTCAAAATGTCCACCTCGTGCTGTAGATGTGTTCGCTGCTGTCTCATTTGCTCTTCCTGCAGGCGACGATTGTTCTTGACCTCGGTGGCCAGCTCCGAACATGCCGCGTGGAAGAGATATGTTTCCTGCAACGCCATGTTAATTTAATCGAGAACAGCTGACTTGGCTTCATCGTTACTCGGCCAAGGGAGGAGGGCATGGTGAGAGCATACATTTTCCACGTCGCTTTTGCTGACCAGACTCTTCTGAGCCACTTCCAAGTTGCCCCCGAGAATCTTCCGAATCGCCTTCATAGAGGAGATGGCTTGGTCTCGTGTGTAACCCCCCTCCTCCAACTGTTTGACCATGGACCAGCTGTCAAAGTGGTGCACATACGGGGGCGGTCTCATGTGAGGGTGTTGAACCTTGTCGGGAGATGGCATGTGCAGAACGGCATCGAGGGAAGGGGTGGGCGGGAGTTCCTCATGATGGGGAGGTTTGCTCTGCTGCGGCTCCGGCTCCGGCGTCTTGTTGGCCTCGGCGACTCTGGTCGTTTTGACAGTGTCAGCTGTTGTTCCCTCGGCCGCTGGGGCGGAAGCTGATGATGATGCCGTCGTCGTCGTCTGTGCCTGTGCCGTTTGCTCTAGCTCAGGACTGCCTGCCTTCTCTGGAGGAGAAGCCTGTTTCTCTCGAGTTGGCGCTGCTTGGCCATCGCTTTGCGCCTGCTGCGCCGAAACGAGGTCCCCGCCCGCCGTCAACGAGTCTGGTGAGTCTGGTCGTGGTTCCGTCGACTGATTTCGTGACTTCCCATCATCGTCTGCCAGCGATTTTGTCCATGTCGGCTCCACTGCTTTGCCGTGCCTGGGCGCAAACGAGCTCTTGGATCGCGTCGTCGCCACCCATCTCGCCGCGATTGTACCGTGGGTGACGGAGGTTCGAGTCGCCCGCAACAGATGAGGGTACAGAAAAGTCAGTCGACCGGTAGACATGGTTCGGTGTGGCCCGCCGGCCGGCCCAGGCGATCGAGAAATGTAGAGGATTCCACAGTGTTCAGTAGGGGGTGCTCTTCAATGCCGTGAGAGCGAGAAGAAATGAAGGGCAGCTGAATGGGGTCGAGGACGGCATCGTTGGAGATAAGCGCCATGTCGTACATGACAAAGACAAATTCAAGGGTAGCGTCGGCCCGTCGGGTGCCACCATGTCGCAGGCGCGCCAGCCAGCCAGGGGCAAGTGCTCAAGTGGGGAACGCAATTCATCGGTATTCATCGGTATTCATCGGTAAATATTCATCAGTACTGCCTCTTATTCTCATTTCCTTACAAAGTCTATGGACAAGACATGTGCAGGACCACTTGGGCGGATGCAGAAAAAGACCCTCCCAAATACGGCATGCTTTAGAATACAGTCCCAGAACATTAATAAATCAAAAGCAGAATACCCCCTTTCAGCCATGTCCGACTCTCGCAAAGCCCGTCCGCCGCCGTTGCCCCTGCGTCCACGTGTGGTGCCATTCGCCTCATGGCCAGGAAAGTCCGCCCCAAAATAGATGATCAAATGAGGAGGGAACAAGGAAAAGGAAATGAGTGGCGGTGCCGTTTCATGTAATTAAAAACAAGGCCAATAATCCAACATGAACAAACCGGGATAAAACCCCTCACACAGATGAGAGGGGAACAAAAAAGAACACTTCAAACTTGAATTCCACAAGTAGTAGTCCTTGGACCGTTTTTTGTGCTTTGCTGCCAATATTATTCCGAGAAAAGAGAAGGCACCGAGTGTGACGTGAGGACACCCTGCCGACCTGATTCGCCCGTGGTGGAGATTCAAGAAGGACCAGAGTGTGCCTTGTATTCAAAGCAGAACGAGTCTCCGTCAAGGAGCTGTCTCTATTCCGTTCGTGCCCAAAATTAGAAGAATGTATCGAAGATGCCGTATATGTGTGTAGAGAATGGTATAGTGAAAATGGTCATTATCTATGCAGGACAGCACGAGGGGTCGTAAATGGCCAAGGCAACATGTAGTCGCCTATGTTTTGTGATTGTGGCGTATGTTGGTTTGTCGGTTACACACACCAAAAAAAAAAAAGGAACCAAGGTTTGCGGTACACCGACCCCCAGTCTGCACTGGTCGTCTTTGTTCTATTGCCCGTCGATACCTGGGGAAGAATCGTTCTATGCCTCCTCCTCACGCAACTGAGGGTCGACACCATTGGATAGAGACTTGCTGACATCCTCGGTGGGGATACCGATGGTACTGACGTGCGTGCTGCGTGGGCTGCTGCTCTGCGGGCTGCTCGTCTCATTCGTAAGTGCTGGCGTGTCGGCAGTCGAGTTAGCATCCGCCTGGCTGATGGAGCCTTCATTCTTGGTCGAGGGACTACCCGATGAGAGTCCGAGGAGCTTCTCGAGAGCTGTAAGCTGTCGGGAGGATCCATTCTTCTTCATCGCAAAGAACTGAGGCTTGATCTCTTCCACAAGCAATTCTCTCTCGCTGCCCCGAAGCTGCCCCAGGAGTTTTTCTGTGAATGCGATGTTAGTACAATAGGTCATTGTCGAAACCCCAACCAGCTTTCTAGCAGGGGTTTGGGAATATCATCGGTCAGCCACTTACGGATGACATAATTGCCATACTGGTCGCGCATCATCTGCTGAAGAGGGCTAGTGCCGTCGCTGCCCAAATTCGTAAGCTGTTCGCGGACACTGGTGCGCTGTTCGGCAGATCCGTATTCGATACATTTTTCAACAACGTTGGAGGCGAACTTGTGCTTGGATAGAGTGAGCAGCTGTGACATAACGAGGTCGATCATTTTGGCTCGATCGGCTGGCTTTCCGTTTTGAATGACATGCTGAGCAACGTAATTGCCATACTGGTCCGTGATCAGTATCTGGGCGGATGCGTGCAGCTCAGTCATGATTTCCATCTTGTCGACTTCAGTTCCATGTTCCAGCATGCGCTGGATGACTCGGCATCCATATGTGTGAGAGGCAAGCCCGGTGACTTGACCACGTACGGCGTCCATGATGAAGCCTATGTATTGTCTGGGCACCAGTTCAATGATCTTCTGAACAACGTGGTTGCCATTCTGGTCTCGAATGACGCGCAAAATCTCGGGTTCCAATTCCTTGGTCAGTTCGGCTTGTTGCTCAACCAAAACGTGCTCAAGAGCCTAATGAAACAGAACTCGTTAATATCGATTTTCCCCGTGAACTTACGTTGAGGGGGGTTGCCTCAAGGAAACAGAATGGATTTCGGGGGGGGGGCAAAAGAAAATGGCAGGGGAAAAATACCTTTTGCACCACACGGCATGCGTAGACTTGAACTGACAAGTCTACGACTTTGCCCCTCATCTTCTCGGCCAACACCTTCTTCTGAACCTGGTTGCCATGCTCGAAAAATTTCTGCACCACATAGTTGCCAAACACGTCCTTCATCAACTGAATAGCGTTGGGTTCGATCTCGCGAAACACCTGATCTTTCTCGTCGCTATTTGCCGTCTCCAGTTTCTGCTGGATGAACCTGGATCCGTGTTGATCCCCGCTGAATTCCACGACGTAGTCGTATATATCCTTGAGTTCGTATCGCTTGGCCGACTTGTTGCTGAGGCGAAACTCCTCCAATATTACGCTGCGAACACCTTTGCCAGGATCCTGATCTCGGGAGGGACGGGTGGGAGGCAAGCTAGTAGCTGCCAGGGCGTATGGTGAATGAACGGGCGCCAAGTTGTAAGCCGCAGGAACCATGTTGTTGCGGAAAGCCTGGTGGCCCTGACCATACATGCTGAGGAAGTTCTGGGCTTGGGCATACTGGGAGGGCAGGTTGGGGTAAGCGTATTGGTTGGCGTAGAAAGATGGGTCGTAGATTCCTGGAAACTGGGGAGCAGTGCTTCGTCGCTCCAAGTCGTTGATTCTGGGATCTCGGGATGAAGGTCGGACAGACCATGTGTCGGGACTGGCATTGTAGTTGCGTGGGCTGCTTCCGCTTTGCAGGCGGTAGTCCGGAGCGGGAGAGACTCTATCGATGGATCCCCGCTTCATGACATTATACTGCGCGGGCAACGGATCCGTATTCAATTCCAGGGGACCTACATGCCTCGAGCCCGTGGCATCAGACATCCAGGGCTGTGATCCCGGGTTGAACTGGAAGGGCTGGGGTGCGGGGTTGTTGAAGACAGCGGCACCGTTGCCTGTGTTGTCCAAGGCTACCCGACGGCTGAACTGGAGCGACATGTCTTCGTCAATCTGCTTGTTGAGGTTAAATGCCCGCTGATTGGCACTCTGGGTGGAATAGGAAGGGGCATGGTTGCCTACCATGGCCCTTTGCGAGTGGATCGAGTTGCTCGGGGTGTGTCCAAGGTACAGATCCTGATAGGCAGGTGAACCTTGAGACTGTCGCGAGGGAGGCAGGCTGGAGTCGCGAGCTTGGGGATAGGCGCCGAGTGAGTCCATGTATGAAGGCTCGGTTCCTTGGCGCTTCTTCTGAGACGCAAAGGCTGAACCATACATGGACACTTCATCTTGAAAAGGGTTGCTGCCGCCGAAGCTGCCCTTTTTCATGCCAATGGCAGTAGGTGGTGCATGCTCGTAATATGCGCTGCCATTCGGGACAGTAGCGTCGCGGATTCGGTTTGGAGACGTGCTGACGGATCGTGTAGGGTGTTGCTCGTTCTTCCAAGGGTTGGGGGACCAGACGTCGGCCTCGGAGTTGGCAGCAAGGGCACTTGAGCCGGAGGGACTGCCTTCGGAATCTGGAGCGGCAACGGATGAGTACGGTGACAAGATGGGAGGAGCGAGCAGAAGAAAATGGCGACAGTTCCCCGAGGCGTGCCACGTGAACAATGGATAACGCACCTTTGTTGCCAGCCGAACGCTCTCTAGCGTTGGATAGAGATGATGTCCAAATATTCCTATTAGGATACAGGTTGGAGCCAGGGAAGCCTGATCCCATTGACTGCTGGGGTTTGTCGCCGGATCCCGAGGGCATATTGAGGGTTGGAAAGCCCCTCGAGCGCGTCTGATGAGAACGAGAGGAAGAGGTCAACTATGAATATAAGAGCGAGTGGTGATGAAGCGAAGACGAGACTAGGCCGACGGCAAAAAAAGCAGACCCAATAAGCAAGATCGAGCAAGAAAGGTTGGTGTGGGTGCGGGTGCGGGTGCGGGTGGTGCGGGTGCGTGGAGAGACACAGAGACACATGGAGGGAAGGCTCGGGCTGTCCTGGCTGTCTGGATGGACGTCCATGTTGTGGCCAGGATTGGGCGGCCTGGTAGGTAGGGTGGGTGGAGGGGTAGGACTGCAGGGAGGGACGAGAGTGGGACACAGAGAGAGGGAAGGGACCCCCCAGCGTCTGGCACTTGAGACAGACACACGAGCCCCTCTGACGTTCTCTGACGTCGAGGCCCACGGCAGTCCGGACTGGGTGCTAAGACGCATGGCATGGTCCGGCAACAAGGGCACAGAAGGGGGGGGGATCTTGGAGAGGAACAGATCATCGAAAAAAAAAAGGACAAGTGGACTTACCACAGTCGTCATACTATTGCTTGGGGGTGTTGACCGGTGATGTCGTTCGTTATTACTCGTCTTTTCTTCTTGTTTCTTTTCGACGAGGAGCGGAGCCTGCACAGGAGGAATGCGCAAGGCGCTTTTGTAGTGTTCTGAGAAATTCGATTGCGCCCACAAGGTTTGGTGGCGGTAAAGGGTCTGCAACGCAGTAACAGGGACGCGGCAGAGAGGAACCTAATAAACCCAGAAAAAAAAAACCCCCCAAGAGATCAAATTGTGTGACTCGTCGCGTCGAATATGGGTTGGCACTCGGTCACTTGTGCAACAAACAGGGTGTTGATGCAGCAGAATGGACCAGGATTTGGGGGCGTTGGCGACAACGCAAGGTATAACTTGTTTCTGGCGATGTTGGCTTGGGAGATGCAGAAAACACCATGTAATAGCTCGGCGCCTAGTGATTTGGATCTGAGAGTCTGTGCTCTAGAAGAATGCACAATACAGACAACCCGTCAGCATTCAATGCTCACCAACGATGGGAGAATCATGCAGCTTGGGCGTGCCGCCAATGCGGCGTCACAAGAGCCGAGTGGAAAAGAACTGGGATGTTGTGGAGAAAGGCGGAAAACCGGGGCGAAAAAAAAAAGCTCTCTCTCTGGGCGATAGGGCTGATGGATGGAAGTGGCGCCTCTCGCTCTTGCCTCTGGACATGACTCACAATTAAATACTCTTTTCTCCGATGGGTTGAGATGATGGACAGTTTCGCGACGATATGAAATGCAGCCCGAATAAAAAGTCTAGTATCGAATTGAGGGCTCTTTCCTGCCGTGCGGATTGATGCGTGGACGCAGATCGGTATTGGGGCTTCTTCGGTGAACAAAATGATCAAGGCTTCTTTTCTGTATCGACGACTGGTGTTTTCATGTGCCAGAGAAGCGGATCAATGCCTTCGGAGATGAAAATTCGGCGAGTAGGTACGCGGTGTTGGCTGGTGCAGGATTTCTGTCATGTACAAGGTCTGCTTGCTATCCACCGGGCACAAATTGTATAGTATAAACCAAACACGAACTTGGGCCGAAAATATACGTGGCCACAGCCTAAACAAGAGGCATTCAAGTTGGTGTACGAAGCAGACAGTATAGACAAGTCGATGTGGACGGCAAAGAGGATGATGGGAAGTGAAGTAATAAGAAGAGCCAGCGACAACCAAGAGGCGGCGCGCCACCCGATATAGATGTAGGCCAGCTTGGAGGACGGGAGACGGGAAACGGGAAACGGGAGACGGGAGGGGGCGGATCCAATACAACGCGAATCCCAAGGGGCCCAAATACGACTATCGACTGGTGAAAATGAGACGGGAATGTATGCAGAAAGCGCTGTCGAAAGAGAGTGGCCCTCAAGGCCCAGGGATGATCTGGTGAGGAATGAACGGCGAGACAGGTTGTCGATGAAGGGAGGCCAGACGTATGTATTGGTAACGGGTGGAGAAAAGGCCGTGGGCGAGCCCAGGAGTCCAGGAGTCCAGGACAGACTTGTCGGAGGCGCGCGCCGGGGACCTGTCCTGGAGGATGCAAGCGAAGGAGGTGGTGGGATAATTGATAATTCAAAAAAGGGAAGCGAGAATATGAACAAGACGATGAACCCCCATGAAGAGAAAGCGGAGGCCAAGATGAGCGGTTCGTGCGATTCATGCGATTCATGCACGGAATTGAACATGGAAGAAGAGTTCGAGACGCAGGGCTCAGGACTCAACGGTTGTTGTAGCGACTGCGAGGAAACCTGCAACAAGCTGGCTAGCAGAATTCTGGTGTCTGTCTTGTGGTGGTCAAATGGTTCAGATGATGATGCAGAGGGGGAAGGAGGCCAGATGGAACCTCGGGTTTCTTCGCTACGGCTGCATCACCGGATGCATGTGTGCGTCCCTATGTGTGCGTCCGTCCGGCTACTTCGTTTCCGTTCTGCAAGGTCGCACATGAAAATAGCGCAAGGGTGTCGCGAGGAAAACACCAGACAGCGATGCGCGATGGGAGGGGACGAGGAAGCTGGGAGAAGACAGATATATTGTCATGGTAGTCCGTAATATTAGAACCTACATGTATTACACACATATGTACATAGCATACTAGCACCGGAGCCAAGGGCATGTGGGGGTCCCAGGGATTCGATAGCGACATCGCCGCATGACATGGCCAACAAGGGCGACATTGCCAATTGGCTTGACGGATGGGACTCAACAAGGGTGCGTGGGTGCGTGGGTGCGTGCCGCCTCCAACAAACCTACATGTACTCCGTACTCCGTAACAAACGCAGCAAACTCATCCCCCCCCCCAAAAAAAAAGCCCCAAAGCTGGATATGCCGAGATAATGTCGTCATGGACCAGTCCAGTTGGCTTTGGCTGGGCGAATCATGAAACCAGTCTTGGACTCTTGCGTAACTCCATATAAAGACAGACGGGTTGATGGTGAGTGTGCAAATCCGTGCAGATTGCGTCCGCTCTCGTATGTATGAGCGCAACACAATCGTCGTCTATGGTCGGACGGCATGGTGCCAGAGAGTGGTACTGAGTATTACCGGTCCTGTTCCATCTCAGATGCCAAGTCGCCTCGTGCAAAGTTTTGATGATGCATTTGCCTCGTTCGGCAACAAGGCAAACCCACACCCAACACCCAACACCCACATTGTGATAACGAAACGGCAATGAAGCATGAGGCATGAAGCAGGTCACGGCGGATGCGAACGCGAGTGCGTGCGTGCGTGTGCGTGCGTGCTTGTGTGGGTGGGTGCTCGTTCGGCATGCATTGCAACCTTGGGTCTCGGTTCAAGAGTATCTATCTTTTGGTGCCGGAAGTCGCTCACTAAATACAATCTTACTACTCCGTATACAGAAGCAATCTCTACATGTAAAAGTATCCTCTAGAGAGGGCAACATGGGGGCATTACGTCAACACAGGAAATATATGTATGAACATCTCAAATTTCTGACTTGGCGAAATCCTTGTTGGTACGGAGTACATACTACGTACATACAGACAGGCGCGGGGCCTTGTCGGCGCCAAAGAGGATATTATGCCTCGTCATGACCGAAGAACCGGACGCAAAATGACAAGGTTTGGCACTGCAGTGACTGCACACACCTGTACTCCGTATGTCGGCGGCATGTTGCCCTTTTTCGTGGGAGAGCCTCACGTCGCTCGCCCGTCATATGATTTTCATCTTGGCTACATCGGAGAACTAGAACTAATATGGACATGGATGGCTCTTTTCTTCTGGTCATCAGGTACGTCGTCGAGATGCTTGCCACCAACTTGGAACGCTTCAAAATAGCTGTCCGGTCTGATAACCGCATCCCCTCGTTATCCGATATGCCGCCTCGGCACTCCCTTCATTCCCGGCCGGTAATCCAGATCTATCTGTCTCAGCCAGAAACTCGACAGACGAGCAAGTGCTTGAGAAGCATTGGGAAGTCCTCAGTCGGACTGTGTGATGGCCGTCCTCACATTTAACAAAACAAGGCAAGACTTCCATGGAGATGGTTCGGTTCTCTTCGACTCGCGGGTGCATTGACTACATACACGTCTACGGCTTGCGCTTGACTTCCTTGTAACCGAGAATAAAAATATCGTCTGGCTCGCAACCAACTTGACGTCGCAGATAAGGCAGATCATGTGCAAAATCCGTCACGTTCGTGTGACCCGAACAATACGTCGGCAAAGAATTGTGTGGTTTTGATGACTGGCCTAACCTGTAACAAACCAGGCCCAAGTTCATGCATGTCCACCAGTACCCAACTGGTGTCGTCTTCGAACCCAATTCCCGAATGTATTATTCTCATTTGTGTTGTATTACTTGGACGGAACGACCCTTCATTTGCTGCTTTACACCAGATATACACTGTGTTTGTTCGGCCCGAACGACCTTTGCTTTTGAAACCGAAACGAGACCGGTGAAGCAGAAGTCGAGGGCCAGGACGAAGCAGTTGCGTGTCACCGTCAGATCAAACCTCGGGAGGTTGCCATGTCAAGAAAACACGAGTTGCATCACCGCGTTCACCCAGAATCCACGTTATCCTGATGTCATGATCGAAAGCACCCCGTCCGTGTATTAGAGGAATGACCTGTCAATATGAGTATTGGACATATAGGAGAAGCGAGAAGCATATCGTGATGCTCGGGTCAGGGTAGTAGGGTGTAGGGGCATCATTCGCAAACCGCTTGCACAGAGAAAATTGCGTAGCATGGAACTGCGACCAACCAGCACGGGCGCTGCTTTGTGGCAGGTGAGACCAAAACGAGCCAAACGGTGAACAAGCTGAGTGTGGCGCTGGGCTACGATCGGTGCCACAATCAAGAAAGCGACTTGACGACAGCAACAAATCATACATGCATCTGTTTTTGCATCCCTGCTCCGTACAATTGTCCAGATCGCAGGTCATTGTGGGTTATGTACGTTGCTTGGTCGCGCTGTAATAACGGTAGGATTGGATGAACGAACGAAGCGTGTCGCAGGTTGCTTCGGGGCTCCCCGGTTCGACGCCTCCCAGTCCCACGACGGGCCGAGAATATGAAGAAAGAGAAGAAAGCACGACGACGACGACGACGATGGAGGTGAGAGAAGCGGACCATTCCCCGCGTCCACTCGACGAACAGGACAAACAGATGAACAGTGTATGTATTCGCCTGGTCTGTCTCTTCGCGAAGAGGAGTAAAATACTTGGTACGATCACGGCAATCCATGCCTTGCTGTTTTCTCTGCACGCTGCGCAAAGTTTTCGTCCTGTCCCCGCCTCGCTCACCTTGATTAGCAAAGCAAGAACCGGACCAAACAAACAATACAATTCCTCCAGAGAGCCGGAAAAAGGGAGCAACCAATGTTGCGGAGAAGCTGGTTGTATTAGATGAATGCCCCCGCTTTCCAATGGTAAAAATTGTGGATGGTTTCCAAGGCCCAAGCACAGCAACAGGCTACATGTAGCACACAGCAAATCAAAGCCAACAAGCACAGGAAAGCGAGAGGCGCTCAGTCCGTAAACGCCGACAGGATGGATTAGTCTTATGCCATTGGCCAGGGAGCTCGAAACGCTGATGCTTGGACCAATGGCATGCGCGCTGCCCCTGCAGCAAGCCCCGATTTTAGGCGTTGTGCTCATTTCCCGTTTGTGTTTGTGCCTGTGTGGGTGGGTGTGGGTGGGGCTGGGCCTCTGTTTATTACATACGGCCACGACGGACACCGGAGGATTGATTCCCTTGTTGGGCACAGACCATCCGTCCATATTGCCATACAGAGTATTGCCATATTGACATTTAGTTCGTCGCTGCGGCCCTGCTCTTGGCCTGGCCTATCAGAGCTCCTTGTCGGTGTTTTCCCGTTTTCCCTCTCTCTCTCATCAGCTCATCAGTCTCCTTTTCGCTTCAGCTTTTACCTCGTCCTTTTCTTCCCTCCCTCGCCCTCCCCCTGCCCTTCTCCTCGAACCCTCATACTCAAGGACGAGGCCGTGGTATCATGCGCCTTTTGTCTTCGTCGACACTCATTACTTCTTGACCTTCTTTTTCGAGGGACTTGTCTCTTGCCCGACAAGTTCTTCTTGGATCCTCTCAGCTTCATTCCTTTAGCTGAAGATCCGTCCAGTCCTTGAACACGTCCTTGAACCCTTTCAAATTCAACTGTATTCCAGCTAGCCTGTCTGCATCATCACGAAACTTGATCGCATTTGTCAATCATTGAGCTGTTACTCGGCCCCCCGAACGAACAAAACGATCTCCCGAGCAGTCCCTCCTCGACGGACCGCCGCCAGCGCCCCTTTGCTACGTACGGACTCGATACATTGGCCCCGACGAGCGACGATAATCGATCAGTTGTAGTTTTGTGTGTCTAAATTCCTGTCGGGCAGACGACCAAGTCGACGTGAGTTGTTGATTTTACCTCATCTCTTGCCTTTCCTCTAGATCGGGTTGGTTGTTTCAACTGTCAAGAAGACGTGTTTATTGTTTTGTTGCTATTGTTGTGTCATTTTCCCGTCTGCGACACACGCTGGTATGGAGATGGTGGGCACATGTTGATTCTGGCGAGGCTGGAGAGACAGACGGGCCCAGCACGCGCCAACAGCACCACCATCCATTCTCGCGCCACTCGTCTGTCCATCACGGCTGCATACTTTGCGCAGTTTCATCATTACCCTCTTGTGCGGCCGAGTACGCATTGCACTATGCGCGATGCCAACCCCCCTTCGGGAATGAGCCTTGTCTTCGGAATGGGATTTCCTCAATATATCCAGGATCCTGACCCTATCCCAACCCTGACCCCAACCTTTCAATGTTCCTCTGGGAACGATGATCTTTTCGCGTCATCCACGCACTGACGATTGAACCACTGCGATTAGATTCTTGCTTCATTTCATAGTAGTCGTGTCCTTCCTGGCAACGTATCGGTTCTCGCCATGCCTCCCAATTTCCTCAAGCGAGAGACCCTGAGCCTCTTCAACAGCAGAGGCAGCTCCATCACGGCTCGCAGCGCGATGCCTCCTTCCATGGACAAGTCAGCAGCAGCAGAGCCCTGGAGGCTGCATCTCGTCGGCAGCAATCGACTCGCCATCTCTCGCCGCGGGGAAGATGGTTCCGATAACATGCTCAACATGATGATTATCCTTCTTGGACTCGTCTTTTTCTCTCTCGTTCTCGCTTCTCTTCTCTTTCTCTATTTCCGCCGACAACGCCTACAGCGCCTACAGCGCCTCCGTATGGGCGACTTGCCCATAAAAGACGATGCTAAGCAGGTACAGAATCAGAATCCCCGTGGCCTGACCATTGAGACGACTCACAATGGCCGTTCGAGCATCTACTACATTGGCCGCGACGGCCAGCCCATGCTCCAGAACCCCGATTCGCCACCTCACTCACCGGACAATGTACCGCAAATCCACATTACCTTCCCCGACGAGCACGACGAGCACGGCTGCACCAAGAGTGGTCGCGTCTTGATCGTTCGGGTTGGTGACAATGCCACCGTTGGCTTGGAACCTATGCAGGAGGAGCAACTGCCAGCATACGAGAAAGAAGCCAAAGGCCAATTCCAGTCCATTGACATGGATCAGATTGGCGGCTTGAAGGAGAAGGATAGGACAATCCTCCAATAATATAACGAGCGACATCATCTCTTTTATGCGTCTTATCTTTACCAACCAACTTTTCTCAGCCATTCATTGACAACGAGCTTTAACCTTTTTTACTTTTTTCTCCTCAGTCTTGTTGATTTCATTCATTCAGCTTTACAATGCGAGAGCATGCCGATCGACCGGGGACAAATTCCATCATCCCGCCAACAAACGATTACCACCAGAGGCATGCTGCCAGATGCGCCGTTAGTCCAATATTCATCATGCGCGCGGAGGTGCAATTGATGAACTGACAACCCATTTTTTCTTTGCGCTGAATCTTTCTGTCGCACGTAGGATGCTTGATAAAAATTTTCTGGTACTCTTCCCTCTTGATTAGTGGCCAGCTCATTTTTATTTTTCGCTCCCTCCTGCACCGTTGGCACTACTTTTTACTCCTCTGTCTCCGTCTTTCACCCAAGGGTAGATTCACGATCTTTTACGCACATGATTTTCAAAGCGAGAAATAAGCACAATCGACGAGACACATCCAGCGAAACTTTTGGATACAATTCACTAGATGGGACTTTTTAATTCCAGCTACCTCGAGTCTCGACGAATACGATGAACAACGGATATCAACTATGCTTTTTTTGGGGGGCATGATGCGGCTACACCAAAACAAGTAGCAATCTATTCAGAAGAAAAATAGGACGGCAGGAAGACGGATAATCCAGCATGTAAGCCCTCAAGGAACAGGAAGATGCGCACAAGTGCATAGCAGCACAAGCACACGGTTGGTGCTGCAACGCCAAAAGAGGAGGCAGTATCCCCCATCTATTTCGCCCTTGTTTATTTTTTTGCGGGAACACGCCTCTTCTACCGTGGTATAGTTGTATATTCGATAGTGTATAATTATACAGAGTACAATCGTACCTTTGAAACTTTCCCGCCGCGAATTTCTTTTTCCATTCTCATCCGTCCGTCCATCCATCCATCACATCATAATGCAGACGCAGACGCAGACGCAGCGCTTGTCCTTTTCATCATCAAACAACACGCCTGCGTGCACGATACCGCCTTCTCAATTTGATGAAACACCCACCGCGTGCGGATGCACGTGCGCGTCCCCAATTCACGCAATACATCCACCCAGTCTTTGTGTTTAGTGACACCACGGCGAATGAAACACGTTGATGAGATCGACATTCCAATTCACAGCCATACTTGGCCGCGTGGCCCCCCTCCCTCCCCCGGCTGTCTCGGCATGTCTCGGGATGCAGGTTGCTCGACGGACTGGATTACTTTGGGCGTGGTCCCTCCCTGTCTGATGTATCTATTGATGGTAAGATGTTCTTGTTCCCTATTTTGGATGAACTGTCCACCAAGTGTTGCTTTAAAAGAGTCGCAACGTTTACCTTTGGATGATTCCTGCCAGTACACTGGCTGACGTCTGCCCATGTACCCAAGAGATTTCTGCGCTTGTCTTACGCAGCGACTGCCAAAACTGACCAGGACCAATGGCATGACGGCGCACCAAGCCGGCGTAGATGCCCTCAAACAAGAGTACATGAGAAACAGTGCCCATAACTTCACTCAAATTGTATACTCATGCAAATACGCTGTCCGAATTTCTCCCATATATACGCCATGATTACCTTAACCTTTCCGTCTTTCTTCTTCAAAAGGCATATATCATGCAACATATCATCTCCTGATCGACGTTCGTTGCCAAACGCCAGGATAAATATCGTCATCTCTCTCTCTGTGTTTCGGGGCCGATCTGTGACCACACTTGGCTAACATGACTTGCACCTATCCAGAAACCAGACGACGAGTCTAAACTGGGTGGTATTGATGCAAGTTGGACGAACGTGTATGTCATAGCTCCCTCTTTTCTACCATCACTCAGTACCCGCCAGAATGATGTGAGTAGTCGCCCTGTGCATGTTGTCGATTCATATAATGCTCTGCATAGGCATCACCGCCAAAAATGCTTTGCTGCGCCATGAGAAATCCAGCACTAGGCTGCGGGATCGGTTGCTGAAACATGGGAGGCCCTGCCAGCGGGCTGCTGCCATCGCCATTCAAAACGGGTTGGACGGGGTGTGTAGCAGGCAAGACGGCATCCAAATCGCCCATGGGCATCATGGGCATCATGGAATTGTCGGTATCGTACATGAGCGGCACCTGTGTCACATTGTCGGCCTTGCTCCTAGCTTGCGCAAGAAACGAGGGTACCCCAGGGGCATTCCCTCCAGTCTGAGCCGCAGGAAAAGCGGCCTGCGTGACAAAGATATTTGGCCCGGGTGGTGATGGATTTGCTCGCATCCACTGCGTTGAGTCACTTGGATTTTGCGAGGACACGCGTGATACCTCGTCCTCGCCGAATTTCCCTGTGGCGATGCTTTCGAGAATGATGTCAGGTCCAGGTAGTCGACCAGAACCACCAGACTTGGATGAGAACATGCTCTCGGCGGCTCTCTGGTCGGCAACTCTGCGAGTCATATCGAATTCTTCGACCAGCGCAGCATTATGTTCATACTACAAAGGCACAATTTCAGTATGGAAAGATGCCGCAAGCTCTGTTCGATGGCTTACTTACCGCTTGTTGAGCGACGTTCAAGATGCTGCACCATGGTCTAGTCACTCGTTGAACCGAGTCAATGAGAAAGCGAATGTGAGCCTCGTCCACCTCCACAGCTCGCCACAACGGCGCCGTTGTTACATCATTAATGTCGCGGTATAGCTTATATTGCAAAGCTATCAGAAGAACACGTACGCAATGTGTTGCCATTTGAAAGGTCGAATAGTCGCCTGCTAGTTCGAGCTTTCCAGTATCCTGCATCTGATCAACTTCGGTCTGAATGGCGTCGCAAAATCGTCCCAAGCACATGGCGTGAGCTACAGCCTGCTTTTGAGATCGAGCTATAAACTCTCTGGGGAGTCTGCGTAAAATGTCTGTCGATATCTTGTCTCTTTGTCCCGGCAACGAAAAGCGGTACAAATCTATGTGGCTGATGGCCAAATGTGTGTGGAGGAACACATATCCGGCGCGCTCGGGTGACGCCATATACTTGATGACAGTTTGGTCACTGAGAAGAACCTCGGGTGGTAACGACATGTGAAATCGTGTAAGCTCATTCTGCAGTCCGTTGATGTCGGCCATAATTCTCGAAGCGTCGAGTTGCGATTGAGATGACGATGACCCTATACCGCAGAGTCGCTTTGTGGTTCTATAGCAAGCAAATTTTAGTATTCTGCTTCAAGTACCACGTACCCGCCGGACTGATGAGGGACGGGAGTTCAGAGATTATTCAGTTAAACTAACACTTGTATGCGATGCCGCAAGTCAATCAACCGAAGTTGGTACGCGTGGATATTGATCGTACTGGGGTGACCTCCAGGTTTATCGTATAGTCTTTCTGCACTGATGGCTCTATTTTCTCGGTACGCTGCCTCGGAACAAGGCAGTGCGATTTTCATATTTTCAGCACGACAAGAAATATACTCATCATACCCGCCAGCAAGCATGCGGTCCAGATAAAAAAGCTGCCATGCTATACGGCGTAAGGATTCCTGCTGAGCAAATGACTGATTTCGCGGTAGTACATCCCAGTTGACGCGTAGACCAAGCATGAGCCTTGAAGCGACGCCGAAGGACTGCCAAACCTTGGCGAACTCGCCGCGAATGAGATTAAACGTGATGCTGAGCGAGAATAGAACGAGAAGATCGTCAGAAAACCTGTAAACGTTATGGAACAGATACATTTCGACATATGCACTGCATTTGACCCCAAATTCACCGCCTGAGTCGCTTGGGCTGATGAAGACGGAGGTGATGCCACACACGGCGGCTGCCACAACTGGGTCAAACAAACCCTCTTGAATCTCCCTATAAGTGGTTTCAGGGTGTAGAAAGCCTTGACAGGGTAGCCAATACATGTTATCCATATATGCGTCCACGTGCTTCAACAGAATATTACGCCTTACTAGCATATCCCTGATTTATGCAAATTGTCAGTCTCGTTGTAACTATTCATGCACCCATGGAAAAAAAAAGAAGGAAAAAATGGCTCCTCATAGAGGTGCTCCTTGTAGAAATGGGTGAAGGAGAGCTTACTCGGAAGACAGATTGGACCCGTCCGTTATCAAGAGGACATGGCTGTGACCACTGCTACCAATACTTGATGTTGGGCTGGCACTGGCAGCTGCATCTGGATGGTAAACCGAGTTCGCTGGGGTTGTGTCCGATGTAATACTGACAAAGCTCGTGGTGATGCTGTTGCCGCTGCCGCTGCCGCTGCCGCTCCCACTGTTGCCACTAGTTTTGCTGCCATCATTGTTCGTTGCATTTTTGAACCGAACATTGGTGAACCTGCGCTTCGCAGGCGTGTACTCACACGCGAGCCCACCAGCTTCACATCTTTTGCAGCGGGGCAGATCGCCTGAGCATTTTGTTTTGTGAGAATGACATTGACTGCAAGCCCTTTGAGCTCTCTTCCTCAAGGTGCCAGCCTCGGTATGGCTGTGTGATGCTGTGGTGCGCGAAACTACAGGGAAAGGATTCAAAGTCAACACCCTCCGAGTCAAGTTGGTAGGTAAGATGGAAATACAAGGTCCAGGTGGTCGGGAGTGCGGCAATAGCGAGGAGGAAATCCGCCTACTTACTCGCTGCTTCCTCCTCTTCCTCTGTAGCTGTGAAGCTACACGTCAATTCTAGCCTGGCGCAATTGGTACATGGGCCATCCCCCGGATTGCCAGAGCATTTAACCTGCGCCGGCCACATCCATTAGTTTCTGTTCTGCGCCAGTGTATGGAGCCAATGTAAGATGAGAGTTGTAAGAAAGGCGAGGCATGCAAAAGAGGGCACAGAATGCAAGTAGATCGATCATGCACGGCCCCGCTGGAGGGGGAAAAAAAGTGACATTGAATAAGAGATATTCGAAATCAGGAGCCTTTGTACCTTTCGCAGTCGGCAAGTGCGGCAACAGTCGGTCAGAACGGAAGCTGTACGTCGTCGTTTCGTTGGAGGTGATGGTGCTTGAGCGGTAGTAGCGGGAGAGGGCGTGGACGAGCCACCACTGGCGAGAGCAGCTGTTGAAGCAGACTCGGTCGCGAGAGCTGCCTGCCCGTCAGCGTCGAGGACGGGGCGCGGGTCCATGTACGACTTCGGTATCGCGCGCTCGACGATGAAAGCGCACCAAGATATACATGTGGAAGAATAGAGTAGAGTAGTGGGAAAAGGGGAGAAGAGAAGACTCGAGGGTCTCGATAGCGGGATGAGGTAGCGGACGGAGTTGGGGACGGAACCAACCTGATTTGTGGTTTAGCGCCTCGACGGCGGAGCGAACTTGACTTGTTGACGGAGCTGGAAAATGGTACCATGAGATTGATAACAACGAGGATGAGAAACCAGACATGACTCGATTCTGGGCCTGACGTGTCTTTCTTGGTGCATGATCGTTGACAGACGTACATCACGTCTGGTTTGGTAGACCAACAAGTGCAGACTAACTCGAGAACGAATTCATCATTCTGGTCATGTCCTTGCATACTTGGACGTAGGGAGGGAGGGAGGAAGGTGCCCCAGTGCCCAGTTGCCTAGCGCCCAGGTCCTGTTGTAGTGCCTGCCAGGTGCCCGCCAGGTGCCCGCCAGTTCTTGGTGCGACGGACAGGAAGCCGAACCGAAGCGAAGGGGGTTGGTTGACATGGATGGGTATGGTAAACTTTGGCAAACACGTCTGGCCGTATGCTGTCGGGTGGACTTTACCGAGTATTGATTGCTTCTACGGATCATCTACGGATTACTGCTGCACCATTTCTTCTCCCCTTCGAAAAGTTCGCTTGCCGCCCCAGCTTTGGCCCTCTTGGTTCGTATCTCATGTATTACGAGACGTCCGTGTCTGGGTCAAGTGGCTTGTTTCGGCAAGGGGGGTCCGGCTGTCGCCCGAGGGTGCCCACTGCCGAACCTGGAAATTAGTAAGTCGGTCGGATTGCGATCGCTGACGGAAAACACGGCTCAGCCGTTGGGAGACCGGATAAGAGCTTTTCCTCGGACCTGCCGCGGCAACCCCCACGTAATATGTAATCCACGTAATGAGCGCAGCAAGAACGTTCGGCAATCGGCCAACCAGGGGTGCCTGCCAGGAGGTACCGATGGGGAAGGGCGGCCCCGCCATCGGTACAACTGGGCCTGTCGCGAGTCCCTGATTGCAGAGGGAGAAACTTCAGTCTGCCTGCACCCCGCCATGACGGGCTCGACTTTGCATCGACGGCATCGACGACTGGGCCTATGATGATGAGCCCGACAGCCGGAAATCTCGTGCACCAGCTCCTGCTCGCAAGATTGTGGAACGGAACATGGCAGGCAGGAGTCTCCACGACGCGATATTATCATGACACGACCACGTTCTTTGCTCAACCACAACCACATCCACACCCACATCCAGTCGGATAATGCGTGTGGCATCGACTTAGCGAAAAGCGAGAGGACATATTTTCGAGAAGGGAAGCGAAGCCTTTCTTAGCCAATTGCCCCTGTCCCGATGCAGAGAACACGCGCTATTCGACTCCACGTCGACATATTGTTCCGCCGGCGAAAAATCCGTCCGAACTGAAACAGGCTCAA